>JAUPFV010000003.1:112732340-114034708 GCA_036936605.1 Limnanthes douglasii subsp. nivea | reverse complement strand
ATAAAGCCTATATATATACATATGTTTTATCACTTCATATCGAATGTCTGAGCCCCCAAGGGGGAAGTCGAGTTGGTTGAGTATGGTGTGCTTGTGACCAAAGGTCATTAGTTCGAGTCCCTTTACATACGCTTTCTCGGCTGAGCCTGTCACCTTGTGTGGTTTACCTTCTGCATTGGTTTGCAGGCTATCGCGTCAGATTGACGGTTTACCCTGTGCGCACTCATTGCACTCTGAGTAGCGGCTGCGAGTTTCCTCCGAAAAAAAAAAAAAATCGAATGTCTGATTTTTATTTGAACCTGGTTCAATACTTGGTTATAAATTTTCTTCGACTTGTAAATTTATTATACAACAATGTTGGGCTCGTAAACTTAATATGTATCATTAATTTTTTGTTATAAACAATAAAAAGAGCAGGTAAGTTCGCTTTTGTAAAGCTGAAATGAAAACATATGTTGATCGTTTGGATTTTTAGACACCAACTCTAATATGTTTCGGTGGGTGAATCTGTTTCCTTTTATACTCAGTACCACAGCTTTATATCTTGCTAGGATCCCTCCGGTTGCACCGTCTCCTTTTACTTGTTGCCGAAAGTGTCGTCGAAGAAAAAATACTATGGTCCAATAATCATTATACCAAACGGTATCACCAATTTAGAATCCAACTAATGTCTTGAAGCATTAAATGTCATAATCCTGCTATCTAGAATTAAAACAAAATAAACACTCCCGGTCCGACCTTTTAATTACAACGATGCACAACAGATCTGAAGACTTAAAATCTTCTCTCTTCTTTTGTACTTGTGGTTTTTTCTGTTTGTTAAAAATAAAATATATAAAAAGATGAGTAATCTTAGTGCATCCTCGCTACGATTTTGGCAACGGATTTGACTTTGAGCATAAAGTTTCTCTCCTATTTATTATTTTGATTTACGAGATTACATTGAATTCTGTAGTAAGTTTTCTTCTTTGGCTACTTCGTGGAGCGAATTTTTAGCTGACTTGAGCTTCATCGTTAGTTGTTGTTACTTGGAGTTAAAGGTCTTGCCAACATGGATCCGCTCCTTCAGTCAGCTTCTGCAAAAGACAGTGGCGGTTTGTTTTTTTCTTTGCCCATCATAACTTTTACTGCCTCACACATTCGACTGTAGCGTAAGTCATCATTGGCTTATTTTCTCCTTCATTTTTGTTAGATATATAATCATACAATCACAGCTACCGTTTTGGTCGTTGTCTAGCTCAGGTAAAGGGACAATAAAATATGAGAACCATTAGAGTCTGAATTAAAGGTGTTTATCAGCTTCGTCTAAATTTTCCTAAGCAATTTCCGTACCATATTTTTATTTATTTGTAATAAGCACATCGACTAGTTTTTTCCTGGAGTAAATGAGAACGATAGATTTGCTTGATCTCTCAGGAGAAGAGGTTTGGATGCTCATGTTTGTTACTCTTATCTATCTCATTCTCATGGTTTTGGTTGATGTTACCGGATACCCTAAAAAACTTAATTTTAACTAACATGTTGATTGGATTGTGATCCGTCCTTATGGATCCCGATCTAACCTTTATGGTTAGATCTTCCATCTATTAATTCGCCTTTATAATCTACTGATTTGCCTTTGCCAGCTTTTGATTCACTTTTTTGATATACTATTTTTTATTTTTCATCTACCGAATCTTTTTTGTTGTCCATTAATCCGTTTTTACGGGTTTTAATAGATAAAACATTTTCTAATGAGAACCAAGAATCTCTGATGGATTCAGAGATCTAGCAAGAATAAAACATAGCTACCAGAGTGTTGATGCTATCGTAACTAACTTGACATAAGTAATATGACTTAAACTGATTGATAGTCTATCCTGTTTTTTTATTAAATAATTCTCAGTCCATTGACCTTCGGAAAAATGATACTTCGATCATAAATATTTGTAAATATCATGTTTAGACATATGGATTAAGTACTCTCTCGTCAATAATATTATCCTATCATTATTTTTTAGGATATCATTCGCATTCAAAATAATTTTGAAATATAATCCTTCAGGAAAGTTATTATCACTTCGACCAAACATAAAATGATGACGGTATAAAAAAATATAATTGTGAAAGGGCAAAAATCTTTTGAGCCACCCATCATAATTTATTTTTAAAAAAAAAACAGAAATAATAAAAGATAATAGATTCATCTTTGTTTTTATTTTTTTAATTACTCCAACACGAGTAAAATCTTATTATTATTTGATATGGTTAAATATTGTTTAGGAAGAATAAAAATAGATCGACCCGTAAACAAAATAAAAATAAAAAATAAAAAAATAAAACTTAATTATTTTATTTATTAAAATAATTTGTTATATATATTTATAAAATATGTTTATATTTATGAGAGATCAGATATTATTTACAACACAATTGGTTTTATTCAAATCTGTATTAGCATATTTCTGAATAATAATATATAAAGAATGATGTCTTAGAAAGATAATATTTTTTTACTTGTTCTTGATCACTTAATCTGTCTAACCAAATGAGATTTAAAGACTGTATGAACTAAATCTTGCCGACATGACAATTTCCACATTTATGAGTTATTTGGTCTTGAACAGTAACTCGTCACTGAACTATCGACTTTGGTGATAAATAGTTTCTGAACTTTCAACAGTTCGTTGGTAGTCCCGGGACTATCTATTTTGGTGACATATAGTCCCTGGACTTTCAAAAGTCCGTTGGTAGTCCCTGGACTATCCAGTTTGGATAAAGTTAGTCCATGCGCATGTTTATTAAGGGGACTAACTTTATTAAAAATAGAAAGTCGAATGACTAAATTTATCGTAAATGAATAGTTGAGGGACTATATATCACAAAAATTGATAGTCAACATATGCAAAGGGATTAACTTTATTCAAACTGGATAGTCCAGGGACTACGAACGGACTTTTGAAAGTCCAGAGACTATCTGTCACCAAATGCGATAGTCCAGGGACGAGTTACGGTTCAAAACCTGAGTTATCATCATTTATTGCAAGAAAATCGAGAAGGTACTAATAATTGTTATTACTTTATTTAGGACTTTATTGTTTTTCTTTTGAAATAGTTTTAAAATTTGATTATACGATTATTTGTTATAGTTGGATGTCTGTGACCAAACAAACTGTGTCACAACATATTTTCGCCTCGACTCCTAAAAGTCTTGACACACGTCGATGATATCTGTTGATGTGTTCACTTGTTTTATTTGAGAAAACAACATTAATATTTCTAGATTTATTCATGGTAGATTTGTTCCTAGCTCGTAATAAACCTATCACCGTTCAAAACCTCTTTTAACGAAAAAAACTTCATTTTTCAAAAGAAAAAACACACTTAACACATAGTAGACTGCTAGATATTGGAGGGTATCCTCTTAGTCGTTTCAAAGTATAAATGAAGGACTACCATTTCCGTTATATGAAATATAGATGCAATCTTTATCATATATTAAATAATGACAGTAAAGAAGTCACTGAAAAAGTGACCATTCTATTTTGTACTTTTAAGATAAAAATCTTGCACATGGAGACACTACTTTAAAATAAAAGTATTAAAAATTAATGAGGATTTTTCCTATGAAATTTAAAAAAGAATATACCCATTTTAATCGTAGTTTTAAAGCTCGAAAATGAGAGATATACTGTTTTTTAGCTTGAATACGCTAGTGCTACAAAAAGGCTAATGTCTACAACTTTATATACTAGAGTGGATATTTAATTTATGGTGCGTAAATTAATTTAATTTACTAGTAATCCAAGTATGGTAACATTGAAATGCTACTCGACGGATTTTTGAATAATTAAAAAAAAAAATTTGCTTTAAAAATTTAACTCTTTTTGGGTACTTGAGGGATTTACATATGTAAGTTAGATTATTAGTCTAGTCGATAACAAAATGACTATGAAATGGGGGTTTAAATTTACATGAGGTACTATTTTTCTGGGATCAAAGAAACATATGTGTATATCTCCTTTAACTATGAAATACAATTTCGTAGCATTAGTCGCATCATTGAAATAAATTGAAAGGCTAAAAGACCTATTATTAAAAATATCATTCATTTACAAAGAAAACATGACAATCTAAATAGAGTGTGAGAGTTCAACAACTCTTGGTAGAGCCTACAATGGCATAAAAATGAGAAGTCTAGACATTTGAGTATAAGACATGGGTATATCGGTCTCGTATTTATGTTCTAGTGAGAACCTCGTTGATCCGTTTATCAAATTATTGGTTCAAGAATTGACAAACTAGACATCTAGAGAGATGAAACTCAAACTCTTAAATTGATATTTTGTAAATAATGAAACTTAATTCGACTATAGAGAATCTAAACAATGAATTTTGAATCGGTAAAAATAAGTTATTTGTGAAAGAATTAACCATATAAAATTGAGTTCCATACTTAAAGTGTGACATACGTTGATTGTATCATGGACGAATAAGTTCGTATAAATTTTAATACAATTGTGTAACACGTTTTTACAAAGATAACGAACATATTGTATGAATTTTACCGATAAAAACCTATCGGTGGTGTCGGCTCTCGTGACAAAAAAAAGATCATTTCAAGTTAGATTTCTTAAAGTTGATAGAACACGACCAAAATAGTGATAAACGATAATATAGACCCACGGATTGTCAAAGTGATTGCTTATGCGTGATCTCCGGTTAAAACACATGAGATATTTGTTCAGAAATTACGATTATCAACGCTTCCGGATTAACTTTGTTGTCATTGTAGTAAAATAAAATTGAAATAAAAAAAATATTTTATTTTATGTATAAACATTATCTCAGCGATGAGATAAAAGATGACATTTGATGAAATGAAAGAATGTTGCACTATCGATTAACTGAAGTGATAACAACCATCAAAAAAAATTAAGTTGTTGAAGTATATGTAAGATCAGACGAGTCTAAAAACAGAGTTCGCCGTAGAGATTTTGGTCCATATCCAAAATCTGAAATTATATATTAATTGCGGTAACAATGCACCGGCCAGTAACTTTTAACTCCACCCGAAACTTGACTATCTTTTGGACATTCTAAAAGTTATTAACCGTAACAATCATGTGTAAGGTACCAAAAATATGAAATGATTGTCGTGACTATGAGTATATTACTGTAAACTTCGTGGCGGCTAAACAACGATCCTAAACCTTTGTACATAAATATGTCTAGTCAAATATACTTTTACAAAAAAATAATATGTTAAATTTTATAATCAATATCACACTAAAATATAAAAACCCACCGCCAATTAAGTTTATTTTTTTATTCTGAAAACTTTCTTTTTCTATTATCTGAGTTCGTCGAATTCGGGTGTTTGATTTTCCACTAGATCCCATCAAAAGTTTAAATATTTATTATAATTTTAAATCTCATATGTTCCGCAACAACTCGACGGTTTTATGTTCCCCAACCTCTCGACGATTTTCCAACGACATTATTGTTAGTTTATGTTTTACCTACATGTCTAACAAGCAACATTATTATTTTATAATATACGTGGGACTTAATTTCGGTGTTGATTTTACGTTAATTGGTTGTACTTGTAAAGTATTTTAGTTAATTGGTTGTACTTGTAAAGTATTTTAGTAGACCCAGAACTATTAGTAGTGAACACGCAGATAAACCTAAATAAAAGTTAATAATACTCGATTTGTTCTAAAATATAAGTCATTTTAACCTAAATAAAAGTTAATAATACTCGATTTGTTCTAAAATATAAGTCATTTTAAAGTGATGTACATAAAATAATTTTATTTTATTATTATTTATATATAAAAAAATCTAATGGGTGGAACAAATTTTATATTAACATGTATAGATGACATGTATTATGGAATAATAATTGTTTTCTAAAACAAAATGTATTTTGGGACGGAGTAAAAAAAAATTGATTATTTTATAATATAAATACATAATCCAAAATTGTCATATATTTTCAACCAATAAACTTTCATACAATACAATAAAATAACATCAAACTCAAACTAAGATAACATGAAATACAATTACATTTAGAATAATTTTGACATTATCACAGTATCTACCTAATTAAATGCCGCACACTTACAAATACCTAACCCAAAAATAACATATTTTTCAGCCAATAAACTTTGATACAATAGAAATAATATGCAACTCAATGTCTAATAAATCAACAACAATAACTATCGCCTCAGGTTGATCGTTTAAAAAAAATTATAGAGTAGTGTTGTTGGACGTATACCCAACAACTGCCTCAGATTAGATACTACGTGAGTCACAGAGACACTACGAACATATATGTTCATTCTTATTGGACCACACCACATGTTCTTTAGCGCCACTATAGTCAAGTCACGTTGTCTTGATACACTCCAATTAAGTTGCACCGTTTGATGAGGCACATATACTCCAAACCAGGTCATACTAGTGATCTATAGAACATAACATTTACCTTGGGCATGGCTACTGGTTTATAATGTTGAACATCCAAAAATTTCACCCATATCGCATTCGGTCTGGGGGCTGGAGATCTGATACCAGATATTGGGAATATGGATACCGCACTTTTCCCTTCTATATATAAGTAAAAAACAACACGATCTCCACACTAGTATGTTATTGTCTACTTTGGGCCCGAAAGTCCGCACGAATTTTCTTTTGGTCCACTTCCGAAAGGCCCCATACTAGTTGAGATATGTTCATACTTATATACCATTAATCCATCTTAGTGTGGGACTTTGGTCACACATAACAAATCCTCCCCGCGAAAAATGTACCACTTTAGTCTTTTCTTAATTGGCTTCCATCTGTTCACTCTAGTATCCTTCTTGGGATAGTTAAAATAATGATTAATGGTAATATTCTCAAACTCATAAATATTCGTTGGTATGATTTGTCGTCTAGTATCATTTTTATGGTATGTTATGTTTAAGTGTATACATCCAATCAAAGTATGTTAAGTTATTATATGTCAAGTTTACGTATGTGTTGTATGTTATACATGTTTCAGTTGATGTTATGATTTACAATCCGATGATAAACAAACTCTCAGTGTTGGATGGATGGGATTTTAATCAATGAAAAGAAGACATTGAGATTTCTTGAAGTTTCGTGCTTATGACCTTGTACTAATGAAATCTAAACAGATATCCTTACTCAGGAACGTTCACCTGAGAAAACAATAGAGAATGAAAACTAAGAAAGGTCTAATTGGTTATGTTTTGCTTTCATACTTTAAGGGATACCGACTAAGCTTTGTAGGGTTGTCCCAAAAATTGATATTCGAGAGCATATTCTAGTCTATGATTGCAATCAACTTTAAATTCAATCAAGGTAGACTTACCTGAAAGATGTGTGGTAGGGTTCATTTTCCAATCTCCCTATGACAGTATAAACATTTCTATTCCAACTACAATTGCATGCAGAAAAAATGAACAATCAATGAATTGATTGCACAAGCTGCACATGAAGAGAAAAAACTCAAAGAGGATCAGTCTAAAGTGAACATAGTTTTCTCTTCAAATGGGATATTGATAAAGCAAAATGGTGATGGAAAATGATTTGGCTATGGTTCGGCTAGGAATAAAAAGACTCGGGAATCGATGGTAGTTTGATACTTCTTCTACAAAGAAAATAGAAACCTTAAGAAGGACTGTGAGAAACACTGGGTTTACTTTCTAAGTAAAGGAAATCTCATGTTTTTGGTTGTTTTCGAAGTTATTCTTATTTCTTTGGAAAAGAATACATGGTGGGTTGATTTTGATGAGTTCGGATTATCCAATCACAGCTTACTGAGTTATCCAGACAAGGGCAATTCAGACATAAACATACCACTGAACTATCCAGACATGACAAAAGTAAATAAACACCTAAACACCGTTTTGACTAAGTTATGTGCTAATCATCTTAATAGATTAATGGGTTCTTAAACTTGACCTTATAACTTGACCAGTAAGCCCATGGATCCGTAATTAAGGGTATAAATACCCCAACTACTTTCACTAATGAGGATAATTAACATTTAATACAACCAGGCTGCTCAAATCTCTCACTACTTTATACCAAAACACTTAATACTCAAAACACTTTACAAAATTACCCTCAGCCCAAAATAAACCAAACCAGACTTGGCTGCAACAACTCATGTTTGTATTTATTTGTAGGGTACACTAAGGATTCAGAGGCTAAGTGAAGATGAAAAGTCTATCTTCACAACTGATGGGAGCTCATACAAAGTTTTTTTCTATTTTCGATTTAAATTTAAATCTTACCACATGACATATATTATTTTTGGAGAATGATATGTATATTCGTATGTTTTGAAGGAACAGAATTTCTTTTCCGGTTTCGGATATATGTACGATTATATTTCATATCATTCTTAAACTACACACCATGATTGGTCCAAGTAACTGTTTAATGGAAATAATGTTGATTATTGTTGCCTCATATTATTCATATTACAAGAAGGAGATCTTTCTTTCTTTAATGTTTATTGATCATATACAGGGTTGTACCGTTCACTTATTGACAATGGATTCAGGGCCCCACTGAATTTAAATACTCAAATGATCATTATCAAATGAGTAGCAAGAAGGTACAGATTTAGATGCACAAAATTAATGATAAATAGGGTATTTGTCACTAAATTAACACAGATCTATGATCATTTAAAGAAATTAAGTCGAGTAGATAATATAGACCAATCCATCTAGAGATATTTCATTGAGAGAAAAACTAGGATGGTTTCAGTTCTAGTTCTTTAAAATTTTCTATACATATATCTAGGAAATGTGTATAATAATTGATGAGGAAAGAATCCTAACCAAACACCAATTTTTTTTCGAAAGAGTAAGATTAAAATGATAAAAATTAATTGAGAAGATGATACAATGGTGTTTTGTATAAAAATAATATTGATGAGGCAATAAATCAACGGGCTCGAGATTATAAATATTAGTTATTAAGTAAAATAAATGTATTTGTCTTATTCTTGTATTTATTATTAGTTAGAGGAGAATATCCCCAAGTATTGAAATGTGAGGGACCAAGTTATAAAAGTACAGGGACCAAGTTGTAAAAGTAGAAGGACTACAAAGTGAAAAAAGAGGAGACCACCTCACCCACTATATAAGGGAACCCTTTTTTTCTAGGTTGGTGGGCATTATTAAATATATTCTCTTTCTACTTTATCTCTCTATACTTTTCTCTCTAGTCACATTAAACCCTAGATCCTAAAAACCTACCTTAGTCACTTTTTATCTTATCATTGGCGCCGTCTGTGGGAAAGAGTGATACCTGAAGGTCACATTTTTCCTCAAAATCACGACTAACTAAAATATGAATGAAGAAATGATTGGGGAAGGGATCGAGAGAGGTCCAGCCGGAGCGAGATCATTGTCTGAAGGTGAGAGATTCCCCAACCATGACCACTACGGGCGGGGTCGGGACAAGCGATCAACTATAATCATGACGAGGAGACAATTAATGGACGAGATTGCAAAGCTGAATGCTGAAAAAGAAAAAATATTGAACGAAAAAATGATCCGGCAAGGAAAGGGAAATGAGCATGCGATTGACACCGACAGAGAAGACTTTTCGGGTGAGGATCGAAACAAGAACAATTTCTGTGGCAGAGGACGTCAGGAACTAAAACCAGTACATGAAGTGGAAATAAGGGTTAAGCGTCCATCAAACAGGATCGAGACGATTCCACCGATTTCACTATCGATGAATCCTCGGGACGAGAATCCCGACACATAATCAGACGCAACAAGTTGACCAGGAAAAGCAAATCCATACGCAATAGAGCAAGGATATTCAACTCACCAAAACATAAGAGGGATATCACAGAAAAAATAACGTCGAACTCTCATGAAAAAGAGGAAATAGTGACAGCAAACAAGGAAGAGCAAGTAGTACTACCTCAAGTGCAGTGACAACCGTCAGGAAGCCAAACACATGGGTACAGGGTCAGCAGCCAGTTCGTTAGTCCAAATAATGAGGGATTATACGGTATCCTCACTGGGGGCCTCAGTGGTGGCGCTTATTATTTCAGACTAAATTGGAGAGCATCCCCATTGTCGGATGAAATACTGTCCGGACATCTCCCAAAAAGATTTGACATATCAAAGCTGGACAAGTACGACAAAAAAAGGATTATGATAATCATTTGGACGCTTTCAAAAACTTCATGCTCAGCTTCGATAACGATGACAAGCTTTTGTGCCGAGTCTTCTCAATGACTTTCAAAGATCGGGCCTCAAAATGGTATAACAGATTGCCGCACGGCTGCATAAAAAACTTTGGGATGTTCTAGGTAATGTTTCGAAAACAATTTGTTGGAAGCAAGAGCTTTCGGGCAAATGGAGACATAATTGTCAACTGCGGGCAGAAGGTAAGAGAAAGCCTCAGAGATTATACCAGGCGTTTTATTGATTCTACAACAGACCTAGACCACTGCACAGAAAATGTGGCGTTAACAGGGTACCGATTAGGATTGCTTCCGGACCGACAAAACAAGTTGTAAGAAAGAAACAGACGTTTACCTTTTCTGCTTTTTTGGCTTAGGTGGAAAAACAAATATTGAATGAGGAGACAGAGGCATCCGCGTTGGCCGCCCAAGTCCAGCAGAGTGCACAGGCTGCGATCGTTACTTGATAGAATATCCAGCTAAGTTATATCTCGCAACCTCAACTAATTAATACACTTCCCCCCGGTGCCCAGTGCAATCCGGTTAAAAACCAAGCATCCCAGGCACAGAAGGTCAAGCAAAACAACCAAGTGGTCAACCGAACCATTTCTAACAAATGGATCCGACCCGCTCATCATGCCGATCTGACCGAATGTGTGTCAACCATTTATGAGAAGACAAAAAAGAGTGGAATCTACCGCATACCATTTCCAATCCAAATCCCTCGGGAGAGCAAGAATAATCGATATTGTACATACAACGAAGACGTGGGCATGACACAAAGGATTGTATCTCTTTGAAAAAGGAAATACATATGCTAGTGGAAAATGGGAAGTTGCTCAAGTACGTGAAAACACGAGTGCAACAAGGAGCTGCATCCAAAGAAATCGTGGCAGTACAGAAACCAGAAACGAAGATAACCATAACAGAGGTTACGGACCTCTTCGATATATCAGAAGAATACCTCGATCCTGACGTCAATCGCAATGTCATCGGGGTCATTGAAGAATAAATTATGGAGGGTCGGAAGAAGCTAAGTCGTTTGTGTCAGTTTTTTGAGTCTCTAACGATCTTTGGAGGTGAATCAATGTTAGGAATTACCAATTATTCCCAAAAGCGGCACATCGTGAATCTGGCGACCCGATTTAAATCTTTGACGTCTTCTCATCTGCGCGGGAGTCCCTCGCTCATCCTATATATCAACGACAACGATATAAGGGAGATAGCAAGCCCTCACGAAGATGTTATCGTAATTCGAGCGGCAATCATGGGAGAAGAAGTTCGTCGTATACTTGTGGACACCAGAAGTTCCGCAAATATAATCTTTCGTCTACTTTTGCTCAGTTCAATAAATCACCGGTAATTTTAAAGTCAGATCGGACCATCGTTGGGTTCACAGGTTCAACAACAATGATAATTGGAAAATTTAAAGGCATTGTGTAGCTCGGCCGCGGGCCGTTTAAAAGGAGGTCATGGTTCTGTTCGTGGTTGTTGATGCACCCGCTTCGTATAATACAATTTTTGGCAGATCCTGGCTGTCACGAATGCACACGGTGACATCCATAGTTCATCAGTGTTTGAAGTACGTGGTCGGCAACAATGTAGGAGTCGTGAGAAGTAGTCAAAAAGCAGCCTGAAAATGCTACCGAGTCGCGCTGGCTGCAAAAGGAGACTAAGAAATGATACAGGCAAACGAATAGCAGTTAATGGGACTTCCTTTGGGATCACTACCGGTGGACGATCCTCGAGAAGCCCCCGGTTGCTAACTACCGATGAAGATTGTGAAAATTACAAGTTTGGAGAAGGGAAAATTTTGAAGCTCCGAACTAATTTATCATCGGATTTTCATGAGAAGTTGATTTTGTTATTAGAGGAATAGCTACATTTATTCGTTTGGTGTTCGGAAGATGTAACCAGGGTTTCAGACAATCTAATTATCCACAGTTTAGCAATTAATCGCAACGTCCGACCTATTTTGCAGTTCCGTCGGGCCTTTTCACCAGAAAAAACATAGATCATACTATGAAAAGTTGAGAGGATGATGAGCGTCGGACATATCAAAGAATCAAAGTATCAAGAGAATGTGTGTGGACTTCACCGATCTCAACATGGCATGTCCCAAGGATCCGTTCCTGATGCCGAGAATAGATTAGTTGGTTGATTCAACGTTAGGAAACAAGTACTTTCTTTCATGGATGCGTACGTCGGATACAACCAGATGAAATTAAACTCGTTCGACCAGTAAAGCACGACTTTCATAACCGGACGAGGACTATACTGCTATAAGGTTATGCCCTTCGGGCTGAAAAATGCAAGCGCGACATATCAGAGACTAGTGAATAAGGCTTTTTTGAGAAACAGATCGGGAGAAACGTGGAAGTTTATATAGACGACATGCTCGTAAAAAATGAGACTGACGATCACCATTTTGCTGACCTGAAGGAAACCTTTGACAGATTAAGGGATATAAACCTCAAGCTAAACCCTGAGAAATGCTCTTTTGGCGTTCGATCAGGAAAGTTTTTAGGTTTCTTAGTCCGCAAAAAAAGGATTGAAGCAGACCCGACCAAGTTGCAAGCTTTAACTAGCATGGCACCCCCAATGAGCGTAAAAGAATTACATATACTAACGGGGAGGTTGTCAGCTTTAAGTCAATTTATATCCCGTTCCTCTGACAAGTGTGCCCTGTTTTTTTCAGGTTTTAAGAAACACGAAAGCATTCGCGTGGACATCAGGCTGCGATGAGGATTTTTTGGGAATCAAGAATTACTTATCATCTCCGAACATTTTAATAAAGCCTTTGAAGGGAGAAAATTTGTTTATGTACGTATCGGTCTCTGATTATGCAGTACGTGCGAATTTGGTCAGCGAGGCAAAGGTGGTCCCCAAAGCGGTTTACTTTGTAAGAAAATGTTTGTTAGATACTAACATGAGATATTTGAAGCTCAAAAAGATGGATTTGGCTCTGGTTACCGCGGCACAAAAAATGCGACCGTACTTTCAGACTCATTTGATAATCGTCAAAACATATTTTCCTCTAAAATACGTGTTGCAGCGACCGAATATCTCTGGACGGATGTACAAATAGTCAGTCAAATTAGGCGATTTTAATATTAATTTTGAACCTCTAATGGATATAAAGGGCCAAGCTCTGACCGATTTCTTGGTAAAATTTCAATAGAGCCGACCGGAGGAAGCAGAATTGAAGAGAGACCAGCAAACCAGAAGAATGAGTAGTCCGAATCGATAGAGGGTCAAATATCAGCGGATGCGGGGTTGGCGTGCAGATCACCACACCTTTGGGAATAATGATGCACCATGAAATTCGTTTCGGTTTCACCACATGTAACAATGAGGCTGAGTACGAGGACGCGCTGGCCGGTTTGAGGTTGACACAAGTATGTGGCACCAAACACATACGTCTCATTAGTGATTCCTAGTTACTAATAAACCAAGCGTCGGGTACATCAGAAGCCATAAAAGAGCACCTGGTTCAGTATTTGGCTACGTTGCGCGTTCTGACTGCCTCTTTTACAAAATTTACATACGAGCACGTTCCCAGAGCTGAGAATATGATCGCAGAGTCCCTACCATCTGCTACTTGTTCAAACAATTACCCATGGATAATAACTCAGGAGAATCCCTCAATCATCAAGAGAATAGAGCTAGACAACCGACCCAAAATCGCTTGTCAAATATCTTCGTTAGCCTTGTCGGACTGGAGAAGAGATATTATAAATTTCCTAGCAGAACATTCCTTACCCGAGGATAGATTAGCGGCAAAAAAAAGCAAAGCTTGGGGATATGTCCTTTTAGGAGATGTACTTTACAAGAAATCCTTCAGCAGACCACTGTTAAGATGTTTGGGAACAAACGAATCACAGATAATTTTGTCTGAGCTTCACGACGGAGAAGGAGTCGCTCATTGTGGTTGCAAAGCGCTGATAAGAAGGGTTTTTCTCGCAGGATTCTATTGGCCGACAATAACCGCCGACGCAAAAGGCATAGTGAAAACGTGTGATACATGTTAAAGATTCGCAAACTTAATTCATACACCAGTTGTTCCTCTCGAATTAATCTCAGAAGGGCTCCATTTCCACCGATGGGGAATCGATTTGGTTGGGCCATTACCAATGACATCTGGCGGAAGGCAGATGATAGTAGTCACAGTGGATTACTTCTCCAAATGGGTCGAGGCCGAGCCATTATCAGGAACGAAGACTAAAGATATCATCAAATTCATCTGGTCAAACGTCTGTTGTAGATATGGAATCCCCCAGAGACTCAACATGGACAACGGACCACAGTTTGATAGCAATGAAATGAAGTCTTTTTGTTCGTCTCATAGAATCAGACAGTGTTTTCAGCACCCTTCCACCAGCAGGCCAATGGCCAAGTCGAGGTCACAAATCGTACTATCATAGACGGGCTGAAGAAAAGAAAAGCTGGCAAATGGCCGGACTACTTACAGGAAGTACTTTGGACCTACCGCACAACTCCCCGAACGGCAACCCACGAATCACCTTATGCTCTGGTTTATGGAATGGACGCAGTAACCCCTGCGGAAACAATTTTCACCTCCTTCAGGATCGAGACCTATGACGAGAATATAAATGGGGACGACCGATCTTTGGCTCTTGATTTCGTAGAAGAGAAACGAATTCGAGCACATTTAAATTCACTACATTACCAGACCCTGATAAGGAGTCGATACACGTCAAGATTTCGTCGGCGAGAATTCAAAGTTGGAAATATGGTTTTGAGAATATTTTTTCTGCATACTAAAGATAAAATCCTCGGTAAGCTCGGACCAAATTGGGAAGGTCCATATCAAGTGGTGGAAAAAGTCAAGAATGACACCTACAGGCTTCAAGACAAGCATGTGCGCCTCGTGCGACTCCCCTAGAATATTGAGCATCTAAAGATTTATTTGGATTAAACTTGTTTTATGATTAATTATGACTCTGTAAAAACTTTTGATCGGGGGTGCACTCTTTCCTACCTTGGTGGCGCTAGGAGGTTTTAATAAGGCACCCATAGCAATCGATCTGTTTAATCTACTTATTTTTCCTTAAAAATTACAAACGCATTACTAAAGGGGAAGATCTCTAGGAAAGTCCATCAATAGACGAGTTTATGAACATAATCCTTGATTTCGGCAATGAAAGGTTTTTCAGTTTTAACTGATCCACGTGTTATCCTGAACCTTAATAGGCTTATCAGTTTTAACTGATCCACATGTTATCCCGAACCTTAACAGGGTTTTCAGTTTTAACTGATCTACAGGTTCTCATGAACTTTAATAAGTTTTTTAGCTTAAGCTAATCTACATTTTATCCCGATCCTAAAAGGGATTCTTCAGTTTCAACTGATCTACATATTATCATGAACTTTAATAAGTTTTTTCAGCTTAAACTGATCTATATTTTATCCTGACCCTAAAAGGGATTTTTAAATTTTAATTGATCTACATGTTATCGTGAACCCCATTAGGTTTTTCAGTTTAAGTTGATCTATATTTTATCCCGATCTTATTCAGGTGTCTTGTTGTAAAACAAATAGAGATCAAACAAATTCATAGCATAACCGACGACGTTTTCAGTTTGTTTCTACAAAACATGCCTCCGCGGGAAAAAATTACAACAAAAAATACAACGACAACATAAAAATTACAACTACAAACAGATTAAGGCATCCTCATCATCAAGATCGGTATCAGACATGTCAGTGTCATCTTTCTCCTTATCTTCAAAAATAACACCGGGTGGGTGATCCTTTTCTGGAACATCCAACCACATCGAGCCAAGTGACAGGACGGTAAATTGGCTATGCAAGTTTAAAACGTAAGCGGCTTTAGCATCAGATACTTCCCCCTCCATTAAAGTTTTACACTTGGCGGTAAAACGGGCGTTTTCAGCCATGCCAAGAGCCTGGAGCTTGTCAAGTTCCTTGCTTTTCTTTCCCACAAAATGGCGGAGAAACTGGTTTTGGAACCTTAGTGCCGCCAACTGGCATTCCTTGTTGTCACGATCTTTCCTGACTCGTGAAAGAGAGGAGCTCAGGGAATTTTTCTTTGCCTCAAGAGATGTTAGCTCCGCCTCGGATTTCGTCGCTTTCACTTCCGCGCCTTTAGCTCTATCCCCCAAAAACTTTTTACCATTATCCTTCTCTTTAAGTGCGTTCTCCAACTGAGCTATACAATCTTTCGCATCGTACAACTCTTGGCCCAATTGCCCCGCCCGTCTTTCTTTCATGGCCAATGGCACGATCATGCTATATAACGATAGAGAAAGGACATCATTACATTGCAAGGGAAAATTATTTGAACTTCCAGACACCAAAAGCACGGGTAGTTTCGTCCCGCTAGACAAGGCTCCATCAACTCTCTTTCCATCAAAGGGGCTGACCCTCTTTTTCTCTGGGGTAGGCTCACCGTTCTCGTGTTCATCAGCAATCACCACTACGGTGGCGTTCTCCGCAGAAAGTGCGGCTGGTGCAGCAACATCCCCAGCTTTGGTACCTTCTCCATATTGTTCGAAGAAAGCTGGAATAGTAGTATTTTTTATAACTGGCAGAGCAATTCTGACCGCTCCTGACTTAGAGTCTACCTTTTTCTTCGTAATTTTTTATCTTTTGGCTTTATTACCATCGACCGCGGATTTCTTCCTTTTCTTCTTAACCTCATCCTCCTCACCACTGACACCCTGGCCGCTAACCTTCCTAACATACGCAACAATTACTGGCTCGTTTCCCTCAACCTCAGCATCGTCGCTATTCTCTTTCTCGGAAAGTTCATCAGACTTGGAACGCTTACTTGGCGCCCTATTACGCTTTGGTAGAAATAAATGTGCGTCAGACGTGTCGCTTTTCGCGATCTGCAGCTAGATCAGCTACGCGATCAACCTCAAAAAATGGCTTTGGGTACTTGTCAACAACAGTCATTTTCCCTTCAACATCCATGGGGTCGGCTTCTTCCGAAATTTTTAAGCGAGGTACGATTTTGGTCTTGGCCAAGGCGGGGTTAACATATCTCGAGCTACCACCGATGCAGTTATGCTGGGGGTCACTCTCTTGCAGGTTTTTTAAGGCGTCTTTTTCCATCGTCTCACGTTTAGCGTCCCTTTGAGCAACGCCCTGAAGGGTAGCAGCGGTGTTAACGCCTGTTCGGAAACCGACGATAGTCTCGGTCAGATGCACCATTTCGGGTGTGGATAAGGCATTGGAATCACCCATTGTAAGAAACTTGGGTCGGGTTTTGGATTTTGAACGATTTTCGGGAGCAGAAGAACTAGCAAGATCACCAGTAGAAGTTACTATTTTATTTTTCAAGCGACCAAAAGGACCTTCAGGAGAGCTCGGGGTATGATCGCTTGAAGAAATAAAAACGGGTTCTGGGGTCTGGCCAGTAGGCAACTCTTGTGGCAAAAATGTCTCGACGACTAGTGGTGACGACCAAACAGGATCATGAGGAGGGGGGACCGATGTATGAAGATTTTTGGCAGAGTCTCAAATTAATCCCGCAGCACGGTATTCCTCAGCCCTATCAGTGATGATGGCATAATCTATGAGCCCGAACACAAGCTTATTTTTCTCTTTGGGCTTTCGATTTCTCGTCGGGGCTTTCTTTCTCATAAACACAGTGGATCTCTCTTTAGAACGAGCTAGGATGGCACTTTCAGTCACTAAAAATTCTATGAGAAAGCAAATAATGAGTAAATGAGGCCATATTGCCTTATGCCTCAACTTTCTTTTGTATGGGGAAGTCCAAATGAAAAGAGCCGCAGGAAGTTAAAGAGTCTCCTCGGGAGGCATGTGATCAGACACGCTTCGAGTAAGAGCGTGACACGTGGAAGCCATCACCAGCTAACAAGCAGATAGGTAATCATTAAGCTAGCCTAGTAGATGTGCGGCATTGTCTCAACTCGCGTGTCTTTCGAGCGAGTCTCACGTGTACACCAACGCCAAAGAACGTGACGGTCCATTTTTGTAAATGGACTGGATAATATTTTTCCACCCGAGTCAGGCCCATCAACTAGAGCCCCATAATATGACGGTGTAAGACTAAGCCAGTATAAACAGAACTGATTTCTCTCCTAAGTACCGCGAGGATTGCGAGCGGATGAGACATGAGTATCTCATAATAGAACAGACCGTTACCCACGGGAATGAGGAGCTAGAGAGGCCCAACGGCCAAATGAAAAACCTGATGTGACCGCAATTTTTCATTCCTACTTGTGAAAGAACTATGCCCGATGCAGTGATACGCCAGAAGCTACTCGAGCCAAATTACAACAAGTGTTCACTCCCAAGCTCTTGAAGAATGGGGAGGCTACTGATGAGGAAATAAATCACCAGGCTCGATGTATTTGTCCTATTCTTGTGTTTATTATTAGTTAGAGGAGAATATCCCCAAGTATTGAAAAGTGAGGGACCGAGTTGTAAAAGTAGAGGGACCAGGTTGTAAAAGTAGAAGGACCACAAAGGAAAAATATGGGGACCACCTCACCCACTATATAAAGGAACCTCCATTTTTCTGGGTTGGTGGGATTATTAAATACATTATCTCTCTACTTTCTCTCTCTACACTTTTCTCTCTAGTCAAATCAGACCTTAGATCCAAGATACCTACCTTAGTCACTTTTTAACTTATCAAGTATATCTTCACAATCAGTGTTATACATCTATTTATAAAAAAGATTCTCTCTTCATACTTACTCTCTACCTGTTACATATTTAAAGTATTAAATGTGTAGAACGTTTCTTAGTAACTCATAATGTCATGTGTAATTCTATATACAGAATATAGACTTGGGGATTGAGAAACAGATAAATATAGTATCCACATAGTGTAATCCTTGATTCTTTCTTTGTCCGCGTCTTCGAGACGCCACTTGTCTTTTGTTAAAACTTGTATTTTTCATTTTATCAATTATCATGAATTTGTGCTCATCGTTAAAGTTGTTATCTTTTTTTTCAAAGCTCTATTTTTCATGCTGAACTAATTATGTCAGTCGTATCGTCTAGACTCCTAAGAGTCTTAAAGCTTGTTTATTCTGATTTTCCTAGCCGAACTGTTATTAGAGATGTATCCAATTTAGTTTGTACTTAACGATTCATGCCTTATTAAAAACCTTTGCAGGCTAAAACCTCACTTGTTGATAAAAAGCTCTATATTTACAAAGGGATAAAGCACAACTTATAATTAATAGGTTGCTAGACTGTTAGCTGTTTCTTTCGCATTTTGATTCTTTGCTGGATACGGATGCGTAGCCCCTAGTCTTTACTGAATGATGATGTAAGGATTATCTTTTGTCATCCAACTATCTGTGTTATCTATGTTTTAGATTCATACTTGAATTCTTCGTGTTTCAAGTTGTTTTGTATCAATGTATCTTCTCCTCCTCGTATTTATTGGTCAAGTTGATACCAAAGCAAATTCTCAATCTGAACAAATTATTTCTTCCCAAGTTTTTTTTTATCTTGGCAACATACTTATTTTGACAACATATTTATGCTTTATTTCTCATCGTTGGGTCGGTATATATATTTGACTTGTGATTCGGGGCACATTATGACATCTTGCATGGGCTCTAATACCTTTTAGTTGAGCTTAGTTTATTAACTAGTTCGCTAATTTGACATTTTAAGTGAGGGCATAAATAACCTCTTACGTGTCCTCTTGGATTTTTTAGTTGGCCTAGGTTATTAAGTACTTTGCTAATTTGATATTTTAAGTCAGGTGCTAGTATGGCCTCTTGATTGGCCAGTTACACTTTTCAATTGGGCTTGGTTTATTAACCAGGTCGCTAATTTTACATTTTAAGTCAGGAATTAGTATGCCATTTTTTATGGCATCTTACATTTTTCAGATGGGCTTGATTTACTAACCAGTTCGCTAATTTGACAGTTAAATTAGTGTTCAGTATGGTCTCTTGTGTGACCCTTACACTTTTCAGTGGGCTTGATTTATCAACAAGTTCACTAATTGATCATTATACACGAAACCCTGTATAGCTTATTTTATCGTTATTTACACAAAGATCACTGGATTTATAGTCTTTCGATCATGGACATCTCTTGGATTATAGTATTTTTGTCGTGGAGATTATTTATAGTGTTTTAATCATAAATATCGCTTTGCTATTATGGAGATCAGTTGTCTTATAACCTTTATGTCATAGAGATAACTTGGCTTTCTAGCATAAAGCTAGGTTACCAATTGTTATTTTTAAGGGCTTATTGCATGACTTTTTTTTTGTTGATGACAAACTTTAGTTTATAGCCTCATATAAAATTATGCACAATTTATGTTATATTTATGTCAAATAATATTCTTTTCAAATATATGCATATTTGTCTTATAATGATTAAGCTGAGTTATAAGATGTACCTCCATTTTAAAGTTTGAATTTATGAATTCTGAGTTATAACGTGAAACCATTGACGAAGTCTAAAAGTTACTTTTGAAATAGACCTGGCTAGCAAAAAGCACCGAGGTAATGAGTTGGAGACGCCTAGCATAAGAGAGGTGTTTGGAGGTCTAGGAGTTAATTCTGTTGGTGAGCTTGAGAAAGAGAGGTCTGCAGTCATTGTAAGAGAGGCGGGAAGTAAGGAGTGGAACTCCAAAGTAGCAGACTGGGAGGAAGCCCTCTTTGAAATTAAGGCGGTTAAGGATTGCGAGTCTTGTACTGGGTGACACTCCTGAAAAGTAGACATTTCTTTTTGAGGGGTTCAGGTGTAACCCAGAGATGGACTCAAATTCCTTTAGACCTTCATGAATCAGATTGATAGATTGAGGTTTGCTCTGCAAAGGATCAAGAAGTCGTCCGCGAAGCAAAGGTTTATGATCTTGAGTTTGTGGCATTTCCAGTGAAACCCAAAGGATGGAGTCCGGTTTTTTTCCTGGAGGATTCTGGATAGGACATGCATTACAATAACGAAAATATACGGGGATAGGGGGTCTCCTTGCCTGAGCCCCTTGGCCCTAGGGAAATAATTTATCGGTTTGCCATTTATGCAGACCAAGTAGGACAGGGAGGTGATGCATTGGATAATCCAGTTGATTATGGTCAACGGGAAGTTCATGGCGAGAAGGATATCGAGAACCACTTCCCATCTAATTTTGTTGAAGACCTTTATAAGGTCTATTTTGAGGGCGCATCTAGGGCCTTTTCTGTTGGTTTGGTAGCCGCGGAGAAGGTTTTAGGTGAGGAGAATGTTGTCTACAATAAAACGAACCAGAATAAAAGCGGATTGGGAAGGTTCAATCAGGGCTGGGAGGGCCGGTTTGATCCTGGAGGCAATTATTTTTTAGATGAGTTTGTAAATTACATTACGGCAAGCAATCGGGCGGTAGTCCGAGGGGCGGGAGAGGGAGTCAGATTTTGGGATAAAGGTGATAAGGGTTTTATTCCAGTCGGGGTTCATGTTTCCTGTACATAAAAAATGCTTGATACTCTCACAAATGTCGCTGCCTACGGTATTACAACTGGCTTTAAAGAAATCAGCGATGTAGCCATTGGGGCCTGGGGATTTGTCACTGTTGATGTAAAAAAGGGCAGCCTTAATTTCGGAGTCCGTAATGGGCTTTATCATATTGGTTCTGAGGTCAGGGGGAACAGAGGTGTTAATAAGGGTCTTTATTATATTCGGCCCTGGGTAGTCATTATTGCTAGGGAAACCTAGCTGATTGAGGAAGTAGTTATAGAAGGTGGTAAAGATCATGTGGGGGGTTGGAACTCAGAGTTCTTCCCGAGGTGGTGATAAAGAGGATCTTATTGCGTGCTCGGTGAGAACAGATGCTATTGTGGAAAAATCTGGTGTTTTTGTCCCCAAGCTTTAGCCAGGATTCCCTAGACTTTTGCTTGAGGAAAAATTCTGTAGCCCGGCTGAAAAAAATATAAGAATTGGAGGCCTCCTTCTCAGCGGAGATGAGGGCACGGTTGGAGGGATCAGAGAAAAGGTTTTCTTGAGCTTGGTCAAGGGCGGTCTTAGCCTCCTCTACTCTGAGGCTAATATTACTAAATTCCCGCTTGTTGAGCAAAGAAAGGACTGGGGTGAGCCTCACGAGCTTGGAGACAATGGTATCCATTTGACTTTGAGGGCAAGGGAGGGACCAGCTTTCGGCAACAATATCATGAAAGCTGGGGTGGAGCTTCCACATGATAAACTACTTAAAAGGTCCGGGGGACGGGGTGAAAGGGGATGAGAGATGGAGGATTAAAGGGGTGTGGTCGGAGGTCCTAGGAAGGTCGAAGTTAGCAAATTAGTTTGGGAAGGAGTCATCCCAGACTTCATTCACGAGGGCTCTTAGATTCTAGAGGATATGGGGTTGTCTTCTTGGCGATTAAACCACAAAAATTGAAACCCAAACGAGCGAAGGTCGTCCAGGTTACAAGTCTGGTAGCAATTGTTGAAAGAGTCAATGACACTGTTCCAACGGGGGTCAGAGTTGGTTCGTTCATGGGGGCTGCGAATAGCATTAAGTCCTCCATCACGATCCAAGGACGGTTAGAGTTATTGAGGGCGATAGAGCAGATGTTCTCCCAGAGGGGGAGACTGTCCGCGGGGTCATTAAAACCATAAACCGTGGTGAGACGAAAGGAAGTGTTTTTGGATATCCAAACAAGATCACAATGAATGGATTGGGCAGAAATGTCCTTGGCGGAGATACTATAGACGCTTTGGTTCCAAGTAATCCAAATTCTCCCAAAATGGTGGTGACTATGGTTGGTCAGGTAGCTCCAGTAGGGTAACATGGTTTTTATAATGAGAGGGGTGTTATCAAATCTAACTTTTGTTTCCAGCAAGCAGACACCATTAATACTATTAGCAAACACAAAGTCTTTCACGTCTGTCTAACGCACAGGCTCATTTAACCCTCTAACATTCCATCTAGCAATTTTCATTGTTCAAACAGTAATATTGAGATAAAGGAAAGAAAAGTACTAGTACAACATGGGGGTATCCCCGATCATACTTGTTGGAGCCTTTATGGTTGCAGCTTTTGGTCTTGGGGAGGTAATTTCGGTTGATGAGGGTTCTCCTTCGTCGTGGTCCATCCGGGTGGCCGCTGGGCTGTTTCTTGCCACAATGAAGCTTCTGGTCTAGTTTCTTTGAGTGGTCAATCGGTGGAGAGTGTCAGGAGATGCTGATTCGCTGTTGTTGTGTTCTGAGAGAGGCAAACGAGATGGATTGGAGTCTGTCATAAGTTCTTTTCCTGGTCGGTGGGTCGGTGGAGCAGAGGTTGGGGGGTCAACGGAGATGTGGCAGGCGGCTGCTGCATGTCCAAAGGAGGCGCAACGGTTGCATATAGTCGGGAGGCCTTTGTATTCCACTTGGATTACGTGGTCCTTCCCAAGGCATCAGATGGACATGGAGGATGGGAAGTCTGCGGTGGCTTGCATGATTATGCAAATTTTGGCATAGTTGAGTCTTGACCTGTCAGCAGTTTGGCTATTAACGTAGATCGGAGTCCCTAAGTAGCTACCAAAGATTCCCAGTCCCTTTTCCGACCAGAGCTCGTGTAGCATTCCATGGAACTTGACCCAAATGGGGATGGCTTTTAGGGCCTCCTTGGTAAGGGTTTCCATGGGCTTCCACCTCTTGAGGAAGATAAGGTGGCTACTAACGAAGCATGGGGCTTTCTCAAGCACTTCTGTTGCGTTGTTGGCCGAAGAGAATTTGAAGAAGTAGTGTCTGAAGGGGGTCGGTTTACATTCCTTGAGCCCGAAGGAGTTCCACACTTGATTTGCAAGGGCTTGAACATGGGTGACTGCACGTTTCTTGGACAAGAAGTACCCAGATAGGCACGTTACCCATTCCTCCTTGTCCCCCGTTAAGGCATCATCCGGGAAAATAAGGACTCCGTTATCGATTTCGATGCTATCTGTTTTTTGGAATTTCATTGAAGATTTGGTATCAGGTTATGACACGACGTGTGCCTAGGAATGAGAGTACGATTGCGGGGTAAAAATGAGGTCTGGTGGGTGTGAGGTAACTAGGGGGTAGTTTCTGAAGCAAGATAAGGAGGTATAGTGCTAGGGGAGTTTCTGTAGGATTTGAAGGTGCTGGATTTCAGGGAGTAAGGCTGGTCGGGTCTCACTCTGAGTGGCTTATGGGCTTTGGATGGACGGGAGAAAGCATGGCCTTTGTTGTTCCTTCCAGGGTAGGAATCAGGGGGTAGGATTCACGGAAGGCGGAAGGGACAGATAGCAGGTTACGCTTAGGAACTTGAGTGGCAGGGTGGCTGGATGAGTGGACCACCGTGGAGTAGTGCAAGTTGTTGCTCGAGAGAGGTTGGTTACTGGCCTAGATTGTTTGCTGGATGGTCAGGACCGCAGTGGATAGGATGCTCGAGTATGAAAACGGGGCTTGGGGGTTGGGCAAGACATTGTTGAATAAGTATCGATTAGATATAGATGTCAACATAGGGTTAGGGAGGATCGGGGGTCTAGAGGAGGTGGAATCACGAGGGAGAGATGATGGGGTTAAAGTATTGCTTTGGACAGGGGGTGTAGTGCATAGAGGTAGGGTTGCTGCATGCATGCAAGGAAAAATTTGCATGCATGCAGGCAAGAGAAATCGAGTTTTGGATAGAAACAGGCACAAAGAGAGCATCGAGATGGTCTGAGGGTTGGGATAGAGGGAGGGATACCGGGGGAAGAGATAAAGAGTTGGAGCTTACCAAAGCCGATCTGGTCAGGTCGGGGATCGGGGCAGATTCACTCCAATGGAGGAAGGTCTTAGCACCAGAGCCATGAGAAAGTTGCGCGACTTGAGCGGGGTCATCAAGGGCGGTGATGGCATTTAACAGCTTCTCATTGTTGCTGAGCAAGGCTTAGAGTTGTAGTTCGCTGGAGAGTGACGACAAAGGATTGATTTCATATGGGTCATCTTCATCGGAGGTTATATGCAAACTGCTTCTTGATCCTTGGGGAGATAGGGAGAGAAGAGAAGTCTATCTCTCACCTCTCGAAGATCCTAGAAACTGCATGTTTATGGAGTTGGGGTGGGGGCAGACAGGGGGCTGAGGGGAGCCGTGGACCGATAGAGGGAGCGCAAACATGCCTGAGGAAGACGACGAGGAAGACGACGGGGAGGATGTTCTGGTTTCAAAGGAAAGAGCGGTACTGGGGCTTGAGGGTATGGTGATCGGAGAGGGGGGAGGCGATGGGGATTTTTCATTAAAACGGGGGGTTATTTTCCGGTTGGACCGACGAGAGGAGGAGCTTCTACTGGTTTCAACCATTTTTAATGGTGGGTAGAGGGGTGAGAGATAAGCGTAGAGGGTAAACAGGTGGGAATATGAAGGGATTTTTGAGATAGAGGGTTGGTTACCAGTGAGTAATGGAGAGAAACGAATCGGCGGGGGATGGGCAGTTAAAGAGAAATTACACGAGGAAGAAAGGGAAGAGGCTATTGAGGAGAGAGAAATATGAAGGAGTGAGGGCCAGAAAGAGGAGGACGCGAGGTTTAAAAGCTCAGAGAGAGAAGAGGAAGAGGTGAATTCGTGAAGTAGGTGCATGAGGGAGAGGGGTGGTTTTCTTGCACGACTTTAGGAAGCATTAAAGAGGAGAGAGAGTCCATTAATGCAGGCACACATATACATAGCCACTGATTGGTTTGACATTTTGAAATTTTAAGGCTACAAAGGGAATTTTAGGGTTGGCCAATAGGGATAGAGGGGATTCTGATAGTGAATGGCTCGAGGCAGGAGAGATAGGAGTGAGGGTGAAGATTGGAGAGGGTTGCCCTAGATTCAGGGTGAGAGGCAGATAGGTAAAAGGAATTTTCCATAAATGCTTCCTGGGTTATTGAAGGGATCGAGGGAGTTGTTGCAGAGGAGTAAAGGCAGGGAAGAGAGAGGAACAGGTAGGGGTTAAGGACTTGATTAAGGAGAGAGAGAGAGAGAGAGAGAGAGAGAGAGAGAGAGAGAGAGAGAGAGAGAGAGAGAGAGAGAGAGAGAGAGAGAGAGAGAGAGAGAGAGAGAGAGAGAGAGAGAGAGAGAGAGAGAGAGAGAGAGAGAGAGAGAGAGAGAGAGAGAGAGAGAGAGAGAGAGAGAGAGAGAGAGAGAGAGAGAGAGAGAGAGAGAGAGAGAGAGAGAGAGAGAGAGAGAGAGAGAGAGAGAGAGAGAGAGAGAGAGAGAGAGAGAGAGAGAGAGAGAGAGAGGAGAGAGAGAGAGAGAGAGAGAGAGAGAGAGAAGTATACCTTTGATGGCCCCCATAATGGTGTAGAAATCTCCCGACTAGAGGGGGAGAGAGAAGGGAGTGACGCCATTAATAGTGTAGGGTGAGAGGACGCCATTAATGGCGTCTTCGAGAGACTTGTTGCCTTGGGAGGAAGATGAACCCAGACTGGTTTTTTTCCTTTGCAGGGCTAAAAACGTTGGAAGAGATGTTCTTAAGAGCTTGAATTTGGTGTTTTAATCGCCTCATCATCAAGCTCTAAGGCTTGTGATGAGGGATTTGAGATTGAGAGTCTAAGAATCAGGGCTAAGAACAAAATTTTTAAAAAGCAGAGAAGAATTCTAAAGAGTTTCTCTCTATATAAAAAACTAGCCGTTTTTTGTAATTCCGTCCTCCTACAATTTTTTATCGGAAGAATTGAAAAGGATAAATATAATGTGAAACTATATAAACAAAATAATTTTATAATATTTTTTTAAAATTCGAGAATCTGAACAAATCTAGCACTGCGGACTACCATCATTTTTATAAAAAATGAAATTTTCAGTTTTAGCAAGTTAAAACAAAACTGCATTCCGCATTCGTTTCAAAATAATTAGAGTTTAAAATGAAAATAAATGAAAAATATTGTTTTAATGTTTATTTATTAGTTTATGACTATTATATGAATTTAATCTTCAACCAAAATTAATTAATCTAATTAAACATAAGAAAAGTTACAAATATAATTGATTTTTTTAGAAAGGATTTTCTGAACTTCCAAAAAAGTTCATTAAATAATTTCCCACTTTCAGTGGTAAAAAGAAAGAAAGAAGTAGATGTATTAGTAAGAAAACTCCAACAATTATTTTTGCAGTGTTTTACATCAACAATGCCAAAAAGATTTAGCTTACACCAATGAAATAAAATATAATCACAAGTCAATCAACAAATCATTCTTCATTAAAAGAATCATACATACAAAAAAATGCACTAAGGAACAATCCAATGTATGAAAATTCTCCTGCGGAATTCAAGGTTAGTATAGAAACAAAACAAAACATATATACCAAGATAAAGCTCTTTTCTATTTCTTTTAAAGCTCCGAAAGGGGTATCCAAGTTGGTGGAGTAGATGAGCTCGTGACCAAAAGGTCATGCGTTCAACCCCCTCTACAAACACTTTCTTGGTTTAAGCATGTCACCCTGTATGGTTTACCTTCTGGTGTTGGTTTGTAGGCTATTGTCTCAGACTGAGGGTTACCTTGTGCACACTCGTTCAGTAGCGGGTGCGGGTTCCCTAAAAAATAAAAAATAAAAAAATAAAATAAAGCTCCATACAAATCATATGTGGATATTGTCCAATAACACAAACAAAGAAGACTGTATGGATTACACTAAATTTCATCACAAAGGAGATCATTTGGCATTACAATTCTCTATATAAGATAAATAGATTTTTATGCTTGATTCAAAAATCTATGTTAATTGGAAAATTTATTAAAAGAAAACCACAACTATTTACCATTCAGAAATTCCTAGACTTATATGAATTCATACGGGAAGTTAATCAATCGATCTAGGATTCGAGGCACGTTTTGAAAGCGTTTGACAATTGGGAAAACCTATACATTCTATGGAGACATAATGTATGGTATGTAGAAGAACATTAAATGATAATCTTGAAATGGAGCCCCTACTTCAATCCAAAGACCGAATCTCCCATTACCCTCGCCTCGTTAACTTTTCCAAACACCCTAGAATATATATTTAATGAAAGAATCATTAGAACAATTGATGCTACTATAGGTAAACCATTAAATGTATTTGTTTCTAACAAATATAGAGCAAAACACGACTGCTGTAGAGCTTGGGTAGAGCTCAACATATATCTAAAGAATATATGAAGGATGCTGGATATATATTCTCTATGATATCGACCTGCTCTACTATCAATAATGCCATCATCTAGGACATGGCGAAGCATATTTTAAAAAATATGTTTCTAAAAAAACCCTAAAGAATGAGAGTCAGGTACCACAGTCAAATAATCTTCAAATCAAATAGCAACATGGATATCAAAAGTTAAAGGAATAATCATTAAGGATAGTAGTATGGACCAACATTCAAGCAATTGGAAAAGATCAGAGCATAGGATGAGGAAAATAAATCAACAAGAACAAGAAGGAATTACTCAGATGTTATCAATGATTTCCAGTCCACCTGAAGTTCAACCCAAACCTATTCAAAAGTTAACAGAAAGCACACAAAACATTATACACTCAGAAGATATAGCTGACAAGAGCAATATTGTTATAAAAGACTCTGAAATCATTGAAGCTCTTAACTATATTGAATCATATACCATAGTTTGTGCAACAAATGAATATGAAAACTTGGTTGAATACCAATTTCCTCATAATCTTAATTCAATATGTAGTCTTCCACCATATCTTATATATAAAAAACTAAATGATGGAAAACATCTAAATCTAAGTAAAAGTCGACTTAAGTAAAAACGTAAAAGAATCTAAATCTAAAACATCTAAAGGCTATAAATCTATAAAAACCCTTAGGTTTAAAGAAACAACAAGGGCCTGGATTGGGAACACCAAATGACCATAAACATCTTTATAGAAACAACACAAACATGATAGTGAATAAGTTTTAATTGGAGAACTTAAACTGCCATGGTATATGTTAGGGAAGAAGAACATTTCAAAGCATAATATTTACTTAAGCACCGTATATTAATAAAAGTAGCCAAGTTTGTTTTGCTTGTGCCATCATCCCTGTTATTATGTTTTTTTGGATAAAAAATCACCTTTCGTCACATTATCTGTTTTGTCCATAAATTTTAATTTGTTTGCATGTCTTATTATACCAATTTCAATCGCGACAACAATCCAATAAATTTGACCATTTAACGTAAAAACAAGAGGAACTCAATATATTTCTTGATTCTCATTAGATAAATACTCTCACATCAAGGTTTCACACATAAAGTCGACTTTTTTTACCCCGTTTGTCGTTACTTCGTCTTGCGCTTTTTGTTGACAATGAATCTGAATATCTTACCTGATGAAACACCAAATTTTCTCCGAGCTTTATAAGCTTTTGCGGATGAAGATAAAGACTTTATTTGACCAATTTGTCCAACGCTTTATTCAACTAAAAATTAACGGTATTATTTAGCTAGCGATCATATCACTGAAAAATTAGTAGTGAGTATAATATTAATTTTTTTTATTTGGCTGAATGTTTCAGTTCAAACTGATGCTATTTTGAAACAATTCTAAAACTTAACTTTAAGGTGATTTCTTTTATGTAAATGTGATAGGAAGAAAGTAAAACTTCAACTTTCAACTCAAAATTGACAAAACAAAAACCAAAATATAAATCAAGCACACAATAACATGATTTGACGTGATTTGGATTGTTAAAAAATCTTCTATCTACGAACAACGGATATTAATTTTATATAAAATAAATATTACAAAAAAATATATCAAATACAACTAACACAGCCACTCGCATTTGGTTTGTGTCCCCCTAACACCACTTGTTGGGGGACATAACATATTCTAAACAATAATATTTATAGTTGAGACGCAGTGGTAATCATAATATTAAGTCCATCGGTTTGGCCGAGAACTTGGGCTTAAGCTAGTGTCACTTCAACACTAGGTCAAAAATTAACGTAGAGGTGATTTACTTCATACAAATGTGAAATGAAGGAAGTTGAGTTTCAACTATGTAATTTCTAGAATCAAATTTAACAAGAAGAACAAAATATAAACCAAGCACATAAAGAAAAGATTTAACATGGTTTGAATTGTGAAGAAATTCCACATCCATGAAAAAGGAACACTAATTTTGTATAGAATAAATATTAAAAGTAAATTCTCTTAAACACAACTAGGAAACCCATTATTATTGATAAAATACAATCTAAAAATAATCTGAACATAAAATACGTGACTCAGCTGTGTGCTAACACTGAACCGAATCCATGATCAAATCCATAAGACCCATATGTAAAAGAAATAGTATAAATACCCCAACCAACTTCATTTAATTAATTGTATTTTTTTCTAGAAAACATTAAATACAATACAAGCACACATCTCTTTTATCTCACTACTCACTATCCAAAAAATAAGATTCGACTTACAAACTTCCCAAAATACCCTTTAATGAGAAAATAACCTCACCAAATTGGCGACCATAGTGGGAGGTGATAGGGCCTGAATTACGAATTCGAAACCAGTAAAAAAAACCATGTTCGGATGGATCCGAATGCACAGAATACTCCACTTCCGGAGGTGGAAGGAACGAAAGAAAAAAATGAGTACACTACTGAGGAGCGTGATCAATTGAGGGCTGAAATTGAGGCATTGAAAGCCCATAAATAAGCAGAAAAATGAGTTAAAGAAAAATCATAGGCATCAATGCTTCACCATACCGATAATCCTGGTGAAAATGAGTAGTCCCTAAAGACTTATCTCAGCTCCAAGAAAACGCATCGATCCAAACAGATGGAGAGTTTGACGTCAGAATCTTCTAGCAGTTCCTCTAATGATACAGAGCTTGAAGAGTCAGTCACATCTAGCAATGATGAAGGATGATTAAAAAATAAGATAAGGCTGACCAAGAAGCATTCAAGAAAAAAGGATAGACATGACACGCTCAAAAAATATCTAGGGAAAATGAAGGGTTCAGTTGATCAGAATATTAACCGTTTGCTGATTGATCCTTTTTCTTTCCAATCCAAACCAGGTATTTTTACTACTCTAAATGATGATATTGTGTTTAGTTGTAGCCAAAATTGGAGGCAATCACCTTTGTCCTCAAAGATACTTTCCGGACATCTTCGTAAAAGATGTGATAGTTCCAAAATATAAAAGTATGATTGGAGTAAAGATCCAGACAATCATCTTGAGTAATTTAAAAACTTCATGATGAACTTTGATGACGATGACAAGCTTCTGTGTAGGGATTTCTCTCAAACCTTTAAGGGAAGTGCCCTCAAATGGTATAATTGTCTCCCTCATGGATCTATAAAAAACAATTTGACATATTTTGGTTTGATTTCAGAAGGCAATTTGTTGGAAGAGATTAATGTTGAAGAGATTAAGAAATCCAGAGTGCCTCGCCAGATTAGATTCACAACCACAACATCAACACCTCAAACAACTACCCATTCCAGTTACTAGATAAAAGGAAGCTCGTCATAGATCTAATTGACCCGGGCAGAATCAGTCCAACCAGAACCAGAACCATCAAGTTAGAAGTAAAAGGGAACCTTGGGTTCAACCTGAGTGGTTTTCTGATTTGGGAGAAAGTGTGGCTACAATATATGACAAATCTAAAAATGATGTACATGTTGAACCGACCGCATTACAATCTCTTAGAGAAACCCAGAGTACTTGTTTATGTAAATATCATAACGATGTTGGGCATGATACCCGTCATTGCATAGCATTGAAATAAGATGTGGAGAATCTAATTGAAAGTGGTAAATTAAGGGGCTTATGTTAAAAAAAAACAAGGGGGCAGCAGGCCAGATAATGCACCATCCAGTACCAATGCCCCAAACTACCCCTTTAGTAGCTCCTAGAACACCTATGCAAGAGGATATCGTGATGATAATTAAAATATTTGATGTGGATTCTAAGTACCTTAATCCGGATCCAAGTCAGAATTGGGTAATAGTGATAATGGACAAGACTGCTACAGTTTCCGGTTTGGTTAAATTTTTTGAGTCTTTAACCATATTTGGAGGAGATACTATGACCGCACCTTCAAATTGTTCAAGAAATATGCATGTCAACAACTTGACCACGTAATTGGATGGGATAATATCCACACATATATACCAAACTCTACTTCCTTTTATAGGTTTCGATGGGGATGACTTGAGAGATATTGTAGGACCTTATTAAGATATCGTGGTGATAGGGCATCGATAGGAAGAAATCATGTACGTCGAATTCTGATTGATACATGCAGTTTGGCAAACATATTGCTTTTTAAATTCCTATAAACAGATAAGAACCCCTCGGTTATTCAACGTTCGAACATAACTATTGTGGGATTCACTGGGAGTTCGCTAGATGTGATTGGAGAATTCGAGGATGAAGTATTGCTGGGCAAAGGGACTTTCAAGAAAATGGTAAATTTAGGAGGTCTTGGATTTCCAGGATGCATGTTGTGGACTCTACTATCCATCAGTGCTTAAAGAATATTGTAGGAACACAAGTGGGTGTTGTCCGAAGTAGTCATAAGGTAGCTAGGTACTTCTATGTAACAGCTCTTGCCTCGAAGTCTTTGGAGGAAGTCAAAATTAACAAAGAATATCAGTTATTGGAGCCTTCCACCGATGATAATAAAATTCATGATCTAAAGGAGGTTCTTAGTGTTATAATACATGTAGAAGAAGTTGATATCCATTTCCTAGCCAAAGGAAAAAATGTTAAAATTGGTACTAAGCTGCCACAAAGTTTAAAACAAAGGCTATTGTCTTTCCTATCGGATAATGTACATGTATTTGCATGGTGCAATGATGATGTAACCGGAGTGCCTGCTGAAGTAATTTTTCATAAGTTTACAGTACAAACTGATGTTGGACTTGTTGTGCAAAGAAGAAGGTCATTTTATAAAGAAAAAACGATGTTATTGTGCAAGAAGTAGACCGACTAACCAAAATGGGCCACATCAAAGAATCTCGGTACCCATTATGTACTCCCAACCCTGTTTTGGTCAAGAAAAAGAATGGCAAGTGGCGCATGTGTATTGACTTCAGTGATCTTAATAGGGAATGTCCCAAAGATCCTTATCATGTTCCTCGGATAGATCAATTAGTGGACTCTACCACTGGGAACAAACTATTGTCTTTCATGGATGCATTTTCAGGTTACAACCAAATACAAGTGGATCCGAATGATCAAGATCACACAAATTGTATTACAGACATAGGATTTCATTATTACAAAGTGATGTCATTCAGATGGAAAAATGTTGGGGCCACCTATCAAAGGTTAGTAAATAAAGCCTTTGCTAGTCAAATTGGCAGATATATGGAAGTTTATATAGATGACATGATGGTAAAGAGCCTTGAAGAAGATGCACGCATATCCAATCTTGGAGAAATGTTTTCTAACTTAGAGGCTATTAATTTAAAATTACACCCTCATAAATGTATTTTTAGGGTCCGATTTTGGAAAATTCTTAGTTTATGCCATAAGTCAAAGAGAGGTTCAGTCTGATCCTGATAAATTAAATGCTCTATTAGCCATGGATCCTCCTCGGAGCATCAAAGAATTTCAAAGATTAACGGGACGATTGGTTGCGTTAAATAAGTTTATTCAATATCATCTCAAAAGTGTGCTCGGTTTTTTCACAATGTAAAAACATTTTCCTTGAAATCAAGAAGCATTTGTCTTCGTCTAAAAATCTATTCAAGCCTAATCAGGGGGAGAAACTCTATATCTACTTAGCTGTATCAGAATATGCAGTAAGTATTGTGCTAGTAAGGGAGGTGGGTAATTACCCTCGTCCGATTTATTATGTTAGCAAGAGTTTGTTAGATTCTGAAAAGATATATTTAAAGTTAGAAAATTTGGCTTTAACATTGGTAATAACAGCCAGAAATTTGAGACCGTACTTCCGAACACATTGGATTGTTGTTCGAACATCTTTTCCTCTGAAGAATGTTCTCCAAAAGGCTGATATATCAAACAAGATGACCAACTAGTCAGTTGAACTATGTGATTATTATAGTGATTTTGCACCCCGAACTAAAGTCAAGGCTCAATCGGTGGCTGATTGTTTAGTAGAGTTATATACTGATAGGCCTTATGGTCAAATATGAGAAAACCAACCTAAAAAGAATGGGTAGTCTGAACTGATGTCGGATCTAGTACCATGGGATGTGGGGCCGGAACTTGTTTAACTTCTCCTTATGGTGATACTATGTATCAAGCTAGATGTTTTGGTTTTCAGAGCCTCCGACAATGAATCTGAATATGAAGCAGCTATAGCCGGTCTAGGACTAGCCCTAAATGTGGAGCAAAATGAGTTTGATTGATGAATGACTCCCAACTACTTATTCATCATGCTCAGGGGATATCAGAAGCGAAGAAAGAACAATTGATATAATATTTGCTGGCATTGAGAGAAGTTGTTGTAAATTTCAAAGATATCTGATACAAACATGTCCCTAGATTGGAGAATGTTGTGGCTCACTCTCTTGCGACCATAACTTATTTTGAACCCTATTTATGGATTTTAATTCCAGAGAGTTCATCAATAGATTCAAGCCAATAAAAGGGTAAAGAGATTGAAGAAAGTATGAGTATATTTGTCATTCAACCCAAAAACTGGAGGTATGATATTTTTCAATTTATTTCTGATGGGATTTTACCCCCGGATAAAGCCTTAGCTAAGAAAATTAAATATAAGGCTCGTGGTTTCCTGGTATTAAGAAAATTTCTTTATTAGAAATCATTTAGCAGATCTCTCTTGCGTTGCTTAGGATTGGATGAATCCCAAAATGTTCTACCTGAACTACACGATGGAGAAAGCTCTGCACATTGTGGCTGTAAGACCTTAACCAGGAGAGTCTTATTTGCAGGGTACTACTGGCCAACAATAATAGTAGATGCGAAAGATATGGTTAAGAGGTGTGATCCTTGCCATAGACGTGGGAATGAAATCCAAGTGCTAGCAGTTCCTATGGAGTCCATATCCAAACCAATACCTTTTGATAGACGGGGTTTGGATTTGGTTGGGCCTCTTCCCATAGCATCCAAAGGATATCGAACGACAATAGAGGCAATCGACTATTTCTCTAAATGGATAGAAGGAGCTCCATTAGTTAGAACCACTTCTAAGGCGGTTATAAAATTCATCATATCCAACATATGTTGCAGATTGGAGTTACCTGGAAGATCACTACAGATAATGGGCCACAATTTGATAATAAAGACATGAAGATGTTTTGCACTTCCATAGGCATTCAACATTGTTTTTCTTCTCCTTTCCACCCTCGTGATAATGGGAAAGTTGAAGTTTCTAATCGAACGATCTTGTCGGGATTGAAGAAGCATTTAGAAGGTGTTGCTGAAAAATGGCCAAGTTATTTGCAAGAGGTATTGTGGGCTTACCGAACTACTTCCTGGACTGCTACACAAGAATCCTCTTTTACCCTTGTTTATGGAATGAATTCAATCACACCCATAGAAGCTACTTTACCATCTTTCAGGATCCAAAACTATTCTGAATAGAAAAATGATATGGCAGATAAGAATCAGTTGGATGTCATTGAAGAGAAAAGATTCAAAGTATATTTAAGAACAACACACTATCATGGTTTAATGTGAAGAAGATTTGCATCCCAGGTTAAAAGAAGATATTTTCAATTGGGAGACAAAGTCTTAAGAAAAGTCTTTTTGCACACTAGAGAAAACCAGTTTGGAAAGTTGCCTCTGAACTGGGAGGGCCCCTATATGATATGTGAAAAAGTCAAGCTAGGGACATATAAACTTCAAGACAAAGCGAGCCGAGTATTGAAGCACCCATGGAACATTGAACATCTCAGGTTATATTTATAATAAAAGTCTCTTGTAAATATTTATTTTCTCATACCTCAGTGTAAATATTATGGGGGCATACTCTTTCCTATCTTGGTGGCACGTGGAGGTTTTAATGAGATGTTCGGGTTTTTTAATAATATTGTATACATTCTTCAAACTTCTCGTGAGCAGTATAAAGATATCGGATAAATTACATACTTATTAAACACCCCGGCTGTCAAATGAAGTATCTTTGAGTTGATCGAATTTACTAAACACTTGGTCATATTTATTTAACACTCGTGAATGGAATTATTTAACACTTATTAAACATTTATTAAAAAACGTTGGCTATAAGAAGACAATGGAGTTCGTACAAAATAAAAATTTAATAATTAACTTAATCAGAATAAGTCCGACCCATAATCTAGAAAATGCCTTGGCCATCCAAGGACTTTGGTTCAAAAAACAAGACTTCAAAAACATAACAAAATGCCTTGGTCATCCAAGGATTTTAGTTCTAAAACACAAAATAAAATTATAACCTTAAGGTTTTTTCCCATCGTTTCTTCATCACCTTCACCTTTCTTGGGACTCTTGAGTTCAGTACTTGAACTTTCACTAGTTCATTCATCAGAATCTTCTCCACTCGAATAACCATGCTTATCAACATCCATCATGGTATGGAAAGGAATCTCTTCGTATGGTACATATTTCCACAAAGGACCAAGGGTCCTCTTTGGAAACGTTTCATGGAATAGCAAAACCATGTCTGATTTGACCCATTCGTATCTTTTTTCAAGAGATCCACCACCCCGGTAGCATACTTCTCTATGGCAGAAGCTATCTCTTGAGCCTTGCTATCCTTTAGAGCTTTGATTTTTTTTTTTCAGGAGAGATATTTTTCAAGCTTCTCTTTCTTGTCGGTTAAAGTGGTAATTGTATTGGTGTTGGTGGTGTGTTACCCCTTTAAGGTTTTGATTTCGTTGTAAAAATTGGTTTCCAATGTGGATTATTTGGTTTTAATCTTATTTTCAGCGCTCTTAGACTGAAGAAGTTCGGTTGCCAAATCCTCTTTCTCTTTCTGGAAAGCCTGAATCTTGTTTAAAGCAGTGGTGAGTTTATCATTGAAATTCGGATTTAAAGTGGTAAGAGTGTCAATACTTACAGTTTGTTCCCTGACCTGCCTCTCTAAGTCCACTATTGGCCTAATAAGCCCAAAACTACATGACCCAAAGTGTCTTGTTTGGTTGAATCCTTGAAAGATTCGCTATTACAAATAACAGTGTTGGGAATAGTGGACTGAGGGAAAGATCTGAAGTCATCTTTGTCCAGGTCACTGAAGTTAAAATTGCGAAACTCATCAAGAGTAACACCCCTCTCAATAGGTGTCTGGTTAACGGTAGGAATCCTTCGTGAAGGAGGATCGGCAGGTACCTCTACTTGTGGAGGAGCATCAAGTGGAAGTGTAGGGTTGTCAACCGGAGGCCAAAGAATTACCTCTGACCCCAGCTTGCTCTTACTTTCTTCCTTGCTCTTTGGTCATCACCTTTTTGGGGCCTTTTATGCCCTTTTTTCTTGGCCTGAAGGGGTTGATCCGATTCCCTAGTTTTCCTGACTGTTGCAACCACAACCTCCAATAAGGAAGAATTTATCCCTTCGGGATTCTTTGAACTGACTGATTCGGGGTTTTGAGAAGGTGGTAAGATTTTAGACTTCTCCTTCTTTATCCTCCTGATTTTTTCGAGATGATTAGAAGCTTTACTCTGAGATGGTAGGTATAGCTTGACATCCTTAGCCTCTGCCCTCCTTAATATAACATCTATTGGATAGGGAGTGGTCAACTGTTCCCAGGTAAGGTCTCTTCTTCCGGTGGAGTTCCATAGATGAGATCTCAACATGTTTCCCGAAATGAAACGCTCGTGGAAACCAAACTCTATTTTTCTGTTGCCATTGATTTAATTTGGAAAGGGTAGCTTTCCCAGCCTCTAAGTGCTCGAGAAACATCTTTTAAAACACTACATGATGAAACAATAGTCAGTTCGGTCTAAACATTTTAAACTCAGATGTAACTAAAAATAACAATAAAAATAAAGAAGTGTTACCTGAACTCCTCCAATACCTAGTCAGTAGACTCGGATTGGTTTGATAATTGATCTTTTTTCCATTCTCCCAGGCTCCACTGATGAAAAAAAATTGGGTCCTCTAGGGATTCTCAGCCTCTAGCAGGTCATTCGCTTACCACCTTGTAATCATTTGCCATGTTATAGTGATAGTAAATGATCTGGTGGTTCCTGCAAAAGGCTAGCAACAACAGAAAATTGCTCCATAGGCAATAGAATTTTAGATAGCCGAGAAGCAATGATGCTGGTTAAAAGGGTGTACCACGCTTTCAGACTCAGTTGACTAGGGCAAAGCTTAATCAACTGGAATTACCGAACTACTTCTAGGTATAAGGGGAAACGAAATCCCTAGTTTAGTACTTCGGTGTATACCACCGGTTCATTGACTTTGTAGTCTAGAGGAGTCTCTGAATGGACTGGAATCCTAACTTTGATTTACATAGGGAAGCCCCACCTTACCCGTATCCGTTCTAGCTCATTGGTATGTGTGTACACATAATGGATCTTTTGAAGGGCCAACAAATATTTCGCGTTCATCTTGCAAAGATTTGGCCAAACTCTCCCTACAAAACACTCCGGGAGTGCTTTAGTGTTAGGAATCCCTGCCTTTCCTCTTCTGGACCAAATTGGTGTGGGATTTTCAGTCTGTCCAGACGTTTCCAGTGGAGTATCATCCCCACTATCATACGTGGTTTCTTCCATAATTGTTGATGGTTTATCTGTTGGTTTAGCATGGGTGACCGTTTTCTCACCTTGAGTGACCCCTGCAAGGATGGATGTGCTGTCCAGATTAAGCGGGGATTAGGAAGTAGGTTTTAAGGTGTCTGAAATGACATTTTTCGAAGAAGATGGGTTTTTTTAGATTTAGAAAGTCGAGTGACTCTTCAGGGCGTGATTTATTTTGTGTTTGATCCCATAGCTGTGAAGGATGATGACTTCTTAACACTAGAAACAGTTTTTCTCTTAGGAGAAAAATCTAGAGACGCTTGAACTGAGGGTTTGAATTCTAAAGTAGATAAGGTAGGAATGAAAGAGGGTTTTTGTGATACCGATGTTCGAGATGATAATGTGCTCTTATCAGGTTCTGGAACTTCTTGGCTGGCTACTCCACCAGGAAAAACGGGGAGTCTGGCCGCGATTCTTGCCTCATTTTTTGCCTTTTTTCTGGCTCTTTCTAAGTCAGATAGGTTCAACCAAACTCTTTTAATCAAATCAGTTCTAGTAGTGAATATATAACCTCTCAAAGACAAAGGGAAATCTCTCAAGCTTTCTCTCTCTAAGAAAATATTTATGGTTATAAAAAAAAGAAACTGTAAAACCAGTTTAAATAGAGATTAAAACCACTTGAGTGTTTTTTATGGGGAAGATGAAGCGGTTTGACCAATGATTACGGGCTATTAAGCCTACCATAATCACTTTTTGAAAATAGGTACAACTCCCGAAAAAGAAAAACGACTGAGAGGTTCAATCGAAACGTGACACGTGTTAACTTTCAGTTTTCTGACTGTTACTTTTTCATTCACAAAAATTAAACCCCTTTGATAGGATCAAAGCTTTTTGAAAGGATAATCATGTGAAAACCGGAGGGGCAGTTCGGGTATATCTGATAAAATGCAAACTAGAAATAATCTGAACAGAATATACGTGACTTAGTTGTGTGCAAACACTGAACCAGATCCAGGATCCGATCCATAAGGCCCATAGGTCAAATAAATAGTATAAATATCCCAACCAACTTCATTTAATAGGTTGGACACTTTTTTTGGAAAACATTAAATACAAGCACACACCTCTTTTATCTCACTACTCACTACCCAAATAAAACTATTCGACTTACAAACTTCCCAAAATACCTTTTAATCAGAAAATATCCTCACCATTTATGTTACGAATAAAATTTATATTATAAAAGGAACTATATATCTCAAAGTTTCTCTTATTATTTAATTAACTTTTATTTTATTTTAAAACTATGAAAAATCTATGTTTTCTTTTGCTCCCACTATTAAGGATCTCAAACTTTGAGTTTCTCTCAAATACATACCTATCTTCCAATGTTTATAGAATAAATAATGGGTGGCATAATACACCAGGATAACATTGGTAGCTGATAACATGTTCTCACAAACAATCAAAGAATAATACTAACAACCTCCTTCACAACCGTAATGGCCTGTACTAACTGGCACATAATGACATCATACCCTTATGCGTGACATAATACTATTTTTTCCCATTTCAAGTCATGATCAGTTTAATTTTTATTATCAACGGTTCAGATAACTCCATATATTTTAGATTTTTCACATTATAGTGAATCTAGTTTCTTCTAATAACACACCAAAGTCCAACACCTATATTTTGGTTCCAGTAATTACTTATTAACAAGTCTTGTTAGAGTTATTTCTTTTTTGTATTAGTATACTTATTTGAGTTTAAGTCTCGACTGGGGTCATGACTCTTAGAGGCCTAGCAGTTTTTGTTCTTCAATCTTGGTCTACTCAAATCTTAGCCCTTAAACTTGGTCGAACTACTCCAATAAGTTTTTACCGAAACCAAGCTAACATGTCCAATTGCATGTTCTTTTGGGTAATAACTTTATATGTAAGAGTACAGTAACAAACACCGATGATTGAGTTACATTTTTTAATTATTACCACTTAAACCTAATCTAACAACAAGAACCACGCTATTGCATATCTAAAAAATATATTTGTTGTACTTATATGTTTCCAAAACTTAAAAAACAAAAAATAATGAATTTTAAAGGTAAAATTGTTGCATAATAACTACTTAATTTCTTTTTGTATTTTTAATAATAACATGATCAATAACTTAGTTTATACCATATCATGAATCCAATCGGAAATCATAAAAGAAAACATAACCAATAATTCGAACAAATAAAAATAGAACAAGACTACAATATGAAACAAAATCGCATAAACTGCATGCAAAGCCACTTCTATAAGATAAACCCCATTGTTGAGCCATTCTTCCTTCTCTACTCTAACTTGGTAGCAGAGCCTTCTCATGGAAAATTCTAATTCTCCATATCTGACCTCAGACTCTGCATCATCTGGCCGTCTTTTACCTGAAGTATTCACCAATAAGAAATTTCAAATAATGCAAGTAAGGAAATGGAGCAACAACTTTAAGATAAACCACACAAACCACTTGCTATCGAATGTTATGATTATTCTTGTTATAAAAGAAAAGAGGTTATTTGTTCATATTTCAAGTGACATTCCTTGTCCTTCTAATGTTTTAACTGACCTAGTAGTCACCTTAGCAGTGAATTCTTCATTTGAAGATTGGTAGTCCAAGGAGTCGTTATTGTTTGGCTGGTTATTTGACACTATTACTTTAGATATACCAGCACAACTATTGGAGTATTAGTCTTCATAAAGACTGTGGAATTCCTTAACAGATCTTTATGTCTCACAAACTAGGACCACAAATAACTACTTTAAAAATTAGATTTTCATAGGAAAAGGAAAATTACATCTACCATGATTAAATACCTAGCCAAAATGAGTTCATTGTTGACAACCTAGCCATTACTGGATCTTATGTCCCTATTGTTGACCTGATACTCACAGTTGGACTAGACTAACACTATACTCCTATAGTTGTGAGTATAGCTGAGAAAGAAGATCTCATATGGATAAGTCTCCAATTATTCCTCCAAACCTTTAATATCAGATTGGATCAATTCTCTAACCTATAAAGAGCAGTAGAAAGTCTTAATCTAACCTAAAAAAACAACAACAAATTTTTTTTTTGATAAACAACAACCTAACAACACTCAAAATCCGAAGGAACAGGGAACCTACTCTAGAGGATAGGGTTGTGGCTATAGAGGCATGCACAATAACAACTATTGAGAGAAAGAGAAAGCTACACTTACAAAGGGCAAGGAGGAAAAGATGTTCCAAGCATGCAAATATGCCAAATGTGTGGCAAGTTTGGCAATGCTTCTCCAATATGATATCTAAACGATAATCCAAATACATTGGGATCGTTTTCTATAGATCAACAATAGAGATCAGACCCTGATGCATACCTTATGTCATTTGATCCAAACAATGATAATAGATGCTTTGAAGATTTAGGTGTTACTCATCATATGACTCACAATCCTAGACTTTTGAGTTAGAGGATGAACTATGGAGGTAATGTTTACATCCAGGTTGGAAATGGTTAAAATTACTTGATTGAACATGTTGGCTACTACAAGTTACCTAAAACTGTTGGCTACTATAAGTTACCTACTTGTGTTGGTAAATTACTTAACCTAAACAATATACTTCATGTCCCTATTATTTCTAAAAACTTATTGTATGTGTCTAAGCTTACTTCTCAAAACAATATATATGTTGAATTGTCTAAAAAATATATGCTTTGTGAATGATTTGGCAACAAGAAAAGCTCTTATAACAAAGAAAGCTAAAAATGGACTATATTGCATTGACAAGCCTGTGGATGAGTCTCTTAAGGCTCTGAATTATGAATTCTTACGAGATTTTAGTTTTAAGTTTAGTTTACCTCAAAAATGGCACCTTAGATTAGGTCATCCATCTTTTATTGTATTATCAAAAGTCTTACATGTATGTCATGTTCTTTTTCATTAAAAAAACAACTTTCATTTTCTGAATCTTATCAAGTAGGGAAGTCACACAGACTATCATTCTCTAATTCTAAGGTGCATGCATTGAACATCTGGACCTTATTCATTCTGATTTATGGGGACTAGCTCTTACACAAACAATGAATAGGTTCAAGTATTATATTTTAATACTAGATGATTTCAGTAGGTTTTCTTAGGTGTATCCATTCAAAATAGAAAAATGATGTCTTGTCTATTTTTCTAGAGTTTCATAAACTAGTTAAAACTCAATTTGAAAGACGCATTAAGGTCCTACAAACTTGTGGAGGATGATAATACAAATTTTTCCTACCTTTCATGTCCTCACAACTCTGCCAAAAATGATAGGACAAAGAGGAAGCACTAGCATATTATTCAGGTTGGCCTCATTTTGTTGGATCATTCTCACCTTTCCTTATCCTACTGGTCTAATTCACTTAGCACAACAACTTACCTCGTCAACACATTACTAACACCTATCCTAGGAAACAAAATACCTTATGAGCTACTGTACAACAAAACACACGAGTACTATATCCCTATAATCGTTGGTTATTCTTGCTACCCCTACATCAGACCCTACCAACGTCACAAGTTTAGTTTTTCATTCTCTCACAATGTGTTTTCCTAAGATATTCTGCCACATACAAAGGCTATAAATATGATACTACAACTGGAAAACTCCTCATTCCAGACATGTTGTTTTCAATGCGGAAGAATTCTCATGCACACAAGATTTTTTTTAGCACGAGTCATTAGTTCATGTGTCTTACTCAAATTGGTTCTTCATTTTCCATATACTTTTTAATGGATTCAACTATAAATCTCATGCAATGCAATATTCTCCCTCAACAAATACTTATAATGAAATACTGCACTTACATGTTTCATGTCCTTCCACAAAACAGTTGCTTCAGTTCCTCTGTCCATGCTAACCTTGCAAAACATATAACCAGCATTAAAAACACAATTCATCAACCCTCACTTCCAAATTGTCTCTAAGAGATCTAGTACATTTATTCAACTTTACTAGATGCCATTAATTCTTCCGTTCCCACCACCGATACACTCTCTATGAGTACCAAGCGGAAAGATGGTATCTCAAGACCTAAACATATTTACACTGGTTTACTTAACACTACAATGGACCAACCTTAAGAGCCAACAAGTTTCACACAAGTTATTTTTTATCATAACTCGTCTATAGCAATGGAGGTTTCAATTTAGGCTCTCAAATCCAATGATAGATGGTCTTTGAAACCTTGACTGCCTAATATAAATGGGTCTATATGCTGAAAAACAGAGATGATGGGTCCTCATAAAGATACAAGGCAAAGTTGGTTACCAAAGGGTTCCATTAGGTTATATGCATTGATTTTGGGAAGACTTTCAACCCAGTAATCAAAGCCTCCACAATCACACTAGTTTTTAGCATTGATGTATCCAAAACATAGGGCATCTGCCAATTAGACATCAATATGACTTTCTTCAATGATAATATACAAGGATTGTCTACATGTCACATCCTCAACGGTTTGAAGACCCTTTGAAACCACACCATGTTTGTAGACTGCACAAAGCCCTTATGGACTTAAACAAGCTCCAAAGGCCTGATTATATAAACTCAAGGATTTTCTTATCAGTTGGAGATTTCTAAACTCTAAGTCTAATAGTTCTATATTCTTTTTCATTACTCAACAAGTCACTATAATCATTCTCATCTATGCGGATGCCATTATAGTTACTAGGAACATGTCTAAGGATCTATAGAGTTTCATAAGAAAATTCAACTTCATATTTTCCTTGAAAGACATGGAAAACCTTCACTTGTACTTAAAGATAAAGGTTGTTAAGGACACATTAGGACTATACATTACACAAATGCAATACATTGATATCTTACTAGAATCCACTAGAATGAGTAGTTGTAAACCATGTGTGATTCCAATGCGTGTTGGGCAATTTTATCCCTTCTTGATGGTGATCCTCTCACTGAACCTACAGTTTAACTGTGCGTATTAGGTTCATTGCATTACCTCTTACACATTAGGCCTGATATATCATTTGTTGAAACAAACTCCTAATTTTTAAAGGAACAAAGTAGTCTACATCTACAATATACAAAACGCATTTTACGGTACTTATCTTGCACAAAGAGCCTTGTGACTCACTTGAATTCATTCTTTCACCTCATTTTCACTAGTTTTCCGGATGCTGATTGGACAAGCTCCGTTGATAGTCATCGCTCTGTTGGGAGATATTGACATACACTTTGTTCGTGATCAGATTATTCGTCGCACATTGAATTTTTTTTTGGTTCTCTCTCATGGAAAACGGTTGACTCGTTCACCGATCCCTTCATCCATGCTCGATATCGCTTCTGAAATCCAAATGATAACTTTGCACCCCTTCGTTCAGTTTGTTGAGAGGGGAAAGGGAGATCAAAGATAAAAAAAAATCTAAAAGAAATAAAAATTGTTGGCTTGCAAAAAAATAAAAATAAAAATTCTAGTTGTACCCATACAAAAAAGTACAAAAATCTTTATCTTTTCAAATGTTCAGTTTAATTTTCTCCGAACTGGATTCAACCGCACATTCGGATCAAATACCACTAACCGCCTCAAAACTAAATAATCTTAGCCCATCCAAAAAACCCTATATTATCTAAATCACACACAAAGAGGCACAAATTACTAGTTTTTAAAGAAAAAATTGTAACAAATTTTTAAGAATATCTATTTTAGCACACATACACAATTACTGTATATTAAAGACACCTCTATAACAGTTTTATTATGAGAAAAATAAAAAATAAAAAATTCCAAAAATTTATTGTTGAGCCATTTTTCTCTGTTATACTCTAACTAATTTTCTAGCTTTAAAGACGAGGAGATAAAGAATGAATGTTGTTTTGGTAAGACACGTGGTAACAAGAGACTTTGTTTTGGTGAGAGACGTGGTAACAAGAGGCTGATTTTCCCAAAAAAGCATCAAAGCCATTTTCGTACAGGAAGTTAGGTGAGTTTGTACAGCGATTAGATTTCAGTCTTAAATTGAACATTATTAAAAGCCCAGAGGTTAGGTGAGTATTTCAAGCCCACAAGTTAGGTGAGTGTGGACCGTAGCACTTAGAACATGTGGAATCATGTGCTAGGTCACATGGTATATATAATTTTTAACTAACATATTTTAAAAAAGATACTTCAAATATTAACTATTAAATTTTCGAAATTATTTAAGATATAGATTAATTATTTTGTTTTGAATTTGTGGGGTTATCATGTTTTAAAAAGATTGGAATCAACATTTTAGAAAAGGATTTAAATCAACATTATAGATTTTAATAAATTAAAAATGACAATGAGTCGGAGTTCGTGAGTATTGTTAAACCCGCAATCCTTCACGTTTTTAGTTTTTTTCAATTAGTTGGATTTGAATACCCAATATGGTAAGAGAATTTTTTTCCACGACCAAACCAGTAGGGTTAGGGTATCACATGTTCGGTTAGGATATCCACGTATGGGTACCTATTAATAATAATTTATATATATAATATTAATTTATAATTAACTATTTAATAAAAAATAAAAAATTAATATATAATATATAAAATAACAAATCGAAAAGTACAGTAATGAACGTTTAAAACCTATTTATTATTTACAATTCATATTTATTAAAAATATTAATAAATTATATTTGTTTTTATATATATAAAATTTTACAAAATTAATTATGTTTAAATCTTTATATTTGTTAACTCATAAGTAATTTAAAATAATTTAAAATATAATAAAATATGAATAATAATAATAAAACTATCAAAAATAAAATAATAAATATATGAATTATAAACAATGATGATAAAAACAAATTGTATTATAATATAATTTTGGAATTTAGATAATAATATTACATCATATATTAAATTTTTTAATATTAAAAAAAATTAATGGATATAATTTAGATCAAATTTTAATTTTTTCGTCCAGAATTTTTTAAATCCATAACTCATCCCAAACTTGATGGATAGTAAATATTCGAACACATAACTCATATATGAATTGTTTTTAAAATTCATAACATATGCCATCATATAAACTCGAATCGTACATCTACGGACATAGAAAAAATCGACATCCCTATCATTAACGTCTATCCTAGTGAGAAATAAAGAAGAAAAGAATTATGTTTCTTTTAATTTCTCAATGTAATTTACAGCTCAATGCATTGTTGTTATATATACTAGCATTACAATGTAACTAACTAGAGAATATTCACAGATGTACCAAATGATTTTTTACACAATTCTATATAGTAATTTAGACTTGTTTGACTATAGAAATAGAGACAGTTTAGCTATAAAAGTCTTCAATAGAATCTCTGGATTTAGGTAGGAATCCAGCAAGCCTTCTGGATTAAGGCTTTAGTTATATGCCTGTGTATGTTGAGTCCTTAATGTCTAAACGTTTTCCAACTCTGTGTTTAGTTAACCGTAAATAAAGAGCTCAGATCAATGTCTTTGTCGACTAGCTCTTCACTCTTACAGTTGTTGCCTTCCATGGTAGAATTATGTAAAGCCATACTCTTGACAGCCCCCTTAAACGTAGCGGCAAATCAGAGAGCCCAAGTTTGTCACAAAGGAAAATAAAACGAGAGGATGGCAACACTTTGGTAAGAGAATCAGCAATCTGATATTACGAAGGTATATATCGAGTCTGTATCGAGCCTTGGAGGGCCTGATCACGAATGAAGTGGACATATAACTAAATGTGCTTCGTGCGAGTATGGAAGACAAAATTTAATGCTAAGGAGTTCGGCCCCAAGTTGTCGCACCAAATTACAGATGGTGGTGTGAGAGGAATTTGGATCTCAGTGAGTAGGGATCTTAACTAAATGAGCTCGAGCGACAGATTTTCTAAAGCTCGATACTCAGATTCAATAGAGGAGCGATATACGATGTTCTGCTTCTTGGAATACCATGAGAGCAGGGGATCACCGAGATAAACACAATAAGCACCTACACTCCGGTGATCATCAGGCGAGAAATTCCAATCAACATCTGAGTAGCCATGGAGCTGCAAATGGTAACAAGGTTTTATGTGAAGACCCAACCAGCGAGAACCAGATAAGTATCGTAAATTTTGTTTAAGAATTTTCCAATGCATAGAAGTAGGATTCTGTTGATATTGATTGAGTCTATTAACAGCGTAAACAATGTGAGGTCTAGTGTGAGTCAGGTACTATAATGCTCCTAACAAGATTTTGTACTGTCTAGGTCAAGCAAGAAGAACACCATCAAGACTGGAGAGCTGAATACCAGTAACCATAAGAGTGGGACAAGGCTTGGACATCGAGAGCCCTTGAGCAACCAGTAAGTTTTCAATGTATTTATGTTGTGTTGAATACATGCCAGAAGGGGTCACAATGAAATTTTATTCTCAAGAATAGATGGAGTGCCCCATGTCTTTGAAAGAAATGTTGCATTGAGATTGTGTATAAACTGTGTTAGATATGCTGCATTGTTTCCTGTCACCAAAATTTCATCAACATAAACCATAAGTATGAGTTATTATACATAACATATTGAAAAGAGACCAATCTACCTTAGAATTTTTGAATCGCAGGTGAGAAGTGTGCCCCTTAGTTTAGAGTACCAAGTTCGATGAGCCTGTTTTATGCCATAGATAGCCTTGTGAATTTTACAAACATGTGTAGGATTATTAGTGGCCTCAAAACCTTGTGGTTGTGTCATGTATACAGTCTTTTGTAGAACCTTATTAAGGAAGGTATTATTAATGTCAAGTTGCCTAACTGCCTAGTTTTTCGAGACAACAATAATCAGTATAAGTCTGACTGTCTAATCTTTTATGACCGGACTGAAAGTTTTATAGAAATCAACACCAAGGGTCTGATGAAACCTTTTGGATCCTTGTACCGCTCGACTGAACTATCAATAATATATTTAACCTTGTAAAACTATATACAGTCTATGCGAGTGAGAGAAGAGGACACTAGTACCAAAAACCAAGTGTTGTTAGCCATCAAATCCTTGTATTCAGTAGTCATAGCCTCTTCCCACTTATGATATCCCACAGCCTCATGAAAATTAGTAGTTTTAAGAATATTTTTGTCAGTAGCAACAAGAAACCCAATGTAAGGGATTTTAGTCTTTCATATTCAACTTTTTATTTTAGTTTGCATATCATGAGTATTGTTCTGTGTTTTTAGGTTGTGGGGGTATCTCGACTAGAAAATGGTAGGTTTATGAATAATGTAGGTGTAGGTAACTGGTGGATATAGGTAGGACTAGTGTATTAATTGTAATGGCTGACAATGTCTGTGTGACTTAATATTGGTCTTGTGTCTGTTTGTTATGTATGGTAGGACTGTTTGTTAGACAGAATATGGATGTTAGTATGATGATCAAACATATGAGTAGGAATATGTTGGTGTGAGGAAGTAAGACACAGAGATTTGTGTTGCTCATTTTGGAGAACTATAGTTGGACTCCAAAGAAGGAAATCTTTCATTAGTCATGGATCATGTAGGAAAATTAGGTAACCAGACACTGGTAGGGTTGAGACATCAAATACAAGTGTTGACGGGAAACTCACTCTCATTAAATACAACATTCCTAGAGCCATACAACCTTCCAGTAGGGCTGAGACACTTGTAGCCTTTGTGATGTTGACTATACCCAAATAAGACACAATTTAAAGAGTGAAACTCAAACTTATGTCTTTGATAGGGCCTTTTACAAGGATAGTATGAACACCCAAAGGTTTTAAGAACTAGATGATTTGGTATTTTGTGATAGATTATTTCAAAGGGAGACTTGTTGTGTAGAACAAGTGTAGGAACTCTGTTGATTAGGTAGACACTAGTTTCAAAAGCCTCGACCCAAAACTTGTAGGGTAGATTAGGTTGATCCAAAAGAGTCAGACCACTTTCAACGAAATTTCTGTGTTTTCTATCAGTCCTACCATTCTTGGCTGAAGTATGAGGATAAGACCTCCTCAAAATAAAACTATTTTCCTTAGAAATTGAAGCCAGTGGCCTGAAATCACCTCTCCAATCATTCTGAACTGCCTGTATTGACCTCTCAAATTATATCTCAACTAGAACTTTAAATTTTTTAAATACTTCAAATACCTTACATTTATCTCCGATATGATACATCTAAGTATACCTAGAATAATTATCAAGAAACAAAACATAGAATTTAGATCCTCCAGTAGATTGAATAGGTGCAGGGCCCCATTCATCAGTATGGATTAGGTTAAGAACATTACTAACATGTAAATGAGAAATAGAATAGGGAAAATTGTGAGACTTGCCTAACTAGCAAGCCTCACAAAATCTTGCTTCATTTCTCAAAACATAATGTAGCTTACATGACTTTAAAACAGTAGCTAAAAAACTTTGAGATGGATGGCCAAGTTTCTTATGCCATCCATCTTTGAGAGACTCATATATATTTATAGCTAAAATAGTAGGAAAACCTAGTCTAGGCTAGACTAGCACTGGAAACATTGACTTGTGGACACTTGCAGGTGTGATGGTGATATGTGACTTAGGAAAGGTGTCTATCTTGTAGAGTCCAAATTCAAATTTCTCTATGAGCAGTATAGTCAATGTTACCTTGTCTTTCACAAGACAGAACCCTTTATGAAATTAAAAAAATATATTATTGTAATTTATAAGTTGAAAAACACATATAAGATTCTTATTGATTCTAGGAACATGTAGTATAGGTTTGAGGCATATAGGTTGTTTAGTTAAGGAACCTAAGGTTGTTTGGGAAATATGAGAAATTGATGGTCTTTCACCACTACCAACTAAAATGCTTTTGTTACTTGAATACTCAGTTTTCTGCGTCATGATATTAGTGTTGTTTGTGACATGATGACTAACACCACTATCAGCATACCAAACTCCTTCTCCTACTGTATCTTGAGTGGCAAGTAAAGCACTATGTTCTCCTTCAGACCTGGGCTGCTCTGAGGGTGCGGAACCCATAACTGAAGGATCATCCTTATAATAGCACACTGTAGCAGAGTGACCATACCTACTGCATATCTGGCAGGTTGGTTTACTCTGATAAAACCTTCCACCTCTGCCTCTATAGAAATTGCTTCTGCCTCCAGGTTGTAGTTAGAGGTATAAGTGGATCTACTTTTATAGTTTTTGTTGAAGCCCCTGTATTGACCAAAAAAACCTCTATGATTAGCATTGTTATACTATTGTTTGAACTCATTTCTATGTGTGAAGTTCACACTAGATAGATTGATACTAGGTACTGAGGTTTGTAAGCTAGTAAGTTGTTCATACCTGCTTTCAAAGGTAAGCAGGCTGGTCTGAGATTCAAGCCAAGTTAGCCATTCTTTATCTGCCAGACTCACCATAATAGGTGTGTACTCTTAATCCATACCTCCAAGTACTTGGGTTGTTAAATCATCCATAGAAGTTAGACATCCAGCTAGTATAAGATTATGAAATATCAATTTCATTTTGTTTAGGTTTTTCTATCACTAAAGAAGACCCTGTGCGAGTTTCTTGAAACTCAGCCTTGTAATATGTAATCCTGCCTCTTCTCTGTGAGCCAGACAGTTTGCCAGCAGCTTCCCAAAGAGCTTTAGAAGTTTCTTCCTCCATCAGCTGAGCTGCTATCTCAGGGCTCATAGTAGATTATAACCAACAAAGTAGTAGCTAATCTTTAACTACCCAATCTTCATATTCTGAGTTATGAGAAACATTTCCCACCGTGTTAGTGATAACCCTAGAAAGACAAACCTTTTCCCCAAACTTCCCAGTTTATTATCTTTGATCATAGATAACACCATTGTTTTCCACATAAAATAGTTAGTTTTATCTAGTCTAATGTTATTAATATTGTTGATTGAATGCCGGTGTAGATCATGTAAATAAGAGGAGAATTGTTGGATAGTTTCCATCGAATCTGAACTGAGACTTGGCGAGTCACTTATATTTGTCATTAAAGGTTTAGAGAAGCCCTCGTATAACTTCTCTACAGATAATTACCATATTAATTTAATAATGGGACTGCACGTGCTCTTAATGGTGAGATTTGGCTAAATTTCTTATAAAAATCAAAACTGGTTTTTTCCAATAACTTTTTTTTCAGTTTTCCTGTCTCGGTTGGTTTGCGTACCCTTAGGAATTTGGAAATAAAAAGTAATATATTTTTCTTATGAAAATAGTATATTTATGTCTTTTTTGAGAGGGTTTGATTTTTTTTTTATGCTCGCCCCTATTACTCACATATACTCTTGTATATATTTACGCAGATCCATATTTCACTCTTAACGATTACGTGGAAACCCATACTCCACAAGTTAGTACACGACTTATCACTTCACAAGTTAGTACACGACTTATCACTTCTAAATCTCTATATAACCTTTGTATCTAGCAGACAACAAAACACAAACACAAGAAGCATAAAACACTCAACGAAAATGGCAAAACAAAATCTACATGTAGTAATGTTTCCATGGTTTGCAGTTGGTCACATGACTCCATTTCTTCATCTCTCAAATAAACTAGCTGAAAAAGGTCATAAAATCACTTTCTTGTTACCCAAGAAAGCTCAAATACAATTACAACACCATAATCTCCACCCCCATCTCATTACTTTTCACCATCTCGCTATTCCACAAGTCGAAGGTCTACCTGCCGGAGCCGAAACTGCTTCAGACATCCCCATTTATCTCACTCATTTTCTGGCTACAGCCATGGACCGGACTCGTGACCAGTTCAAGTCACTGGTCGAGTCAGCTAAACCTAACTTGATCATCTACGATAGCGCACATTGGATACCGGAGGTTACTAAACCATTAGGAATCAAAACTATATGTTATAATGTGGTTTGTGCTGCTGCGCTTGCTATTGTTTTAGTACCAGCTCGTAAAGTTGATAAAAACCAGACTTTTACCGAAGAAGAACTAACCGTGCCACCACCTGGCTATCCTTCGAGCACGGTCGTTTTACGTGGAGCCCATGAAGCAGCCTCGATGACGTTTGTTTCACATCCCTTTGGAGACGGGATATCGTTTTACGACAGGATAACTGCGGCCTTACAAAACTGCGACGTGATATCTATAAGAACATGCAGAGAAATCGAAGGAACATTCTGCGATTACTTAGGTGACCAATACGGTAAAGAAGTGATTCTATCAGGTCCAGTTTTACCTGAACCCGACAACACACACAAACTAGACGACCGATGGAGTACATGGCTAAGCAAGTTTGAACCAAAATCAGTTGTCTTCTGCGCATTTGGAAGCCAACTGATTCTTGAAAAAGACCAGTTTCAAGAACTCTTATTAGGGTTTGAGTTAACCGGATTACCATTTTTAATAGCATTGAAACCACCTACGGGATCAGAAACTATAGAAGAAGCTTTCCCGTTAGGGTTTGGTGATAGAGTAAAGGATAGAGGAGTGGTTTGGGGAGGATGGGTTCAACAGCCATTAATTATGTCTCATGCATCAGTTGGTTGTTTTGTAAACCATTGTGGATTCGGTTCAATGTGGGAATCTTTAATGAGTGATTGTGAAATAGTGTTGGTTCCTCATCTTGGTGATCAGATTTTAAACACAAGGCTTATGACTGAGGAGCTTAAAGTGGCTGTTGAAGTCAAAAGAGAAGACAATGGTTGGTTTACAAAAGAAAGTGTGTGTGCTGCTATCAAGTCTGTGATGGATAAAGAGAGTAAAGTGGGTGATGTGGTTAAAAAGAATCATGCTAATTGGAGAGAAACATTAAGGAACCCTAGTTTTATGGATGGTTACATTGATACGTTCGTTACGAAACTCGAAGCTTTGGTAAATAGCTAGACGTGTTTGTTTATGTGATTATGTTATCACGAAAGCCATTATTGTTTTTTAATTATTGTGGGAGTTAGTTTCAGTGTTCCTTGTATGTTAAGAACTTAAGTTGTACTTTTACTTGTGCTTGTGCTTGTAAGAATAAACATAATAATGGTAATGGCTTAGTTTCTATGTTCCTTTTACGTTAAGATGTTGTGCTTGTAGATATAATAATGGCTTCAGTGAGGACACAGAAAGGTTACATGTTCACTGTATAAGTTAAGGTCGACTAAACTACATAAAGCTCACCGTATCTCGAGGCTAAAGTTTTGTATTAGTACTTTATAGTTAGGCTGTTAAAATTGTATGGTGCATATTAGAAAAAAGAAGAGATCAGACTATATTCCTCAGATCCAATCTCGTTGTAGCATAATCTTAGTAATATCCTATCTCTATTTCGACAATTGACAATCTCATTATGGTATTATTCATCTCCAAAATCTCTCTATCAAATCAATATTTATCATAAAAATGAAATTATATACATCTGATAGGTTCCGCTATAATCTTTTATAACCATAAACATGAAAACATTTAGTTTCTGGAGAGGATAACATTAGCATAAAATACACGGTTAGGTGCAGATTCAAAGTAGATTTGTCCAAATTTAAGGGTCCGGATATGAAGTTGACCTAGACTTAAGAGCACGAACTGTCGAAAGTTTTGCAGAACGAAAGATAGAAGCTACACCGAAAGTTATTTGACGAAACGTTTTATTGAACCTAAGGGAAAGAACTATGTCCAAGTTTGTGTATAACTAACTGCTAGAACCAAAGTGTAGAATGATGCCCTACTAGAATTCTGGTGCATGAAATTTGCAACCAAAGTTTCGGAAAATACTTTTGCATCCCTTGAAGAAACTAGGTTTTGCTATTATTCGAAGAATGTACTTGGAAGAATCTACTCTGATGGTTTATCCTGAGTTGTTGGTTTATATATTTATTATGAGCGTACTCCAAAAGGAGGACAGAACAGTACTGGTGTAGCAGTGGTCATATATCAGACTTGGAGCACAGTACTGGTGTAGCAGTGGTCATATGTCAGAGTTGGCAGCTCTGCTACCTTCCACTACGGTCACAACAAATGTCTGATAATTACGTCATTAGCTTTCCAAACTTTACATGATAATTACTTATTTGAAGGAACAACTTGTTAGCTACTAGAGTTTTGGAGCATCTTGGCTACTAGAGTTTTGGAGCATCTTGTCCTGGCTGTCAACGGTTTTCCAGAACCGAGAACTTGATTGGTACCGAACCGATAAAAACCGGATTGAGAATCGGACTAAATTTTAATGGTTCGGTTCGCGGTTACATTCTAAAAACCAAAAACTGATAAAGAATCGAAACAAAAAACCGGTTAGGAATCGAAAAGATAAAACCGATAAACCGATAGGACCGATATGGAATCGAACCGATAGAACCGATACGGAATCGAACTGATAGAACCGATAAACCGGTATAACCGATAGAAAATCGGACCAATAAAACCATTAGAACCGATTATTTATTATTATTATTTATTGTTTTATAAATTATAGTACCAAAATTAATAGTTAATTACTAATTTTTTACCAAAATCAAAAGATTAACTTATAAATTTTAGTTTTTATATTATTTATTTCAAAAAAGATTAAAAATCATTTTTTAGTTGGAATTGATTTTTTTAAGTGGACCGAACCGGACCGAAATCGGACCGATAACGAACCGGACCGAAATCGGACCGGTAACGAACCGAACCGAAACCGGACCGAACCGAAACGGGACCGGATCGAATCGGAACCGAACCGAATCGGACCGAACCAAACCGGACCAGACCGAACCGAACCAAAAGCTTAGCGGTTCGGTCTGGTTCCAAAAATTAGAATCGAAAGCTTAGCGGTCCCGATCCGAACCGATAAGCTTAACGGTGCGATCCGGTTCCGTCAAATTCCGGACCAAACCGGACCGATAACAGCCCTAATCTTATCATCCATCGTTGACTATATGAATAGTAAAGAAGAATCGTTGACTCTATGAATAGTAAAGAAGAAGTATGAAACAATTTTTGTTGCGAGGGCGTGATTTGCGAGACGACAAGAGGAGAGAGAAAGAAATAGATATTCCGATTTTAGAAAGAGAAACAAAATTATAAAGTTTTACACCAAGAGTAGTAGTTCTTTTGCTAAGTTTGAAAAGCTTCTAGAACAAAAGAAGAGTGGTTGTGTTGTTTCCGTTTTAAAAGAGCTTCATTGTAATATTTCTTCTTTATAAAGTTAGTGTCCATAGTATATGGATGTAGGATTTATTTTTACAATCTAAATCACGTTAAATTTTGTCATTCAATGTATTTTTATATTATTGTTAACTTTAAGTTAAAAATACACATACATAAAGATATCCTTCATTCCTGCTACACTTGTACGGAGTAAATCACCTATGATTAAGTCATGGCCTACTGTCGAAAACCGCACCCATTTAGCTCAAAGTCTCGGTTAACTATCGAATGAATTTGTATTCTGATTTCCATTGAGTCTCACACTATTTATTATAGGTTGGTACTTTCTCTCAACAAGTGGCGCAATGAGCGCAGGATAATCTTTAACAATATTGTTTTGTACATGATACACACATGGTAGAATGACAAAGATAATTTTGTCTCTTGAGTGTAGAGATTTAGATCTCTTCAGAAAATTAAGAAGAAACATAAAGATGAGTTCCATGAAGTTCGATCTTACTAAATTTACAAGAGAAAATGATTTTAACCTCTGGATAATTAAGGTATGAGTGTCCTTACTACATAAGGGATTGTATGTTGCCATTAATAAGAAAGTCAAAGAAGAAGTTGATGTCGAAGTGTTGGCCAAGGCTCATAGTGCTCTGATCTTGAGTTTAGGGGACGAACTAATTCGAGAGTTGTTTGAAGAACCAACGAATTTAGGAATATAAAATCGACTAGAAGCTATTTACATAAAGAATTTCATAGTCAATAGATAGTATCTCAAGAAACAATTATATATCCTCACAACGAATGATAGTAAAAATATTTGAAGACACTTGGATGATCTCAATACAATATTTTTTAATGTTGTTCGAGTCGAGGGAAAATATGAAAAAAATCATATTAAGTTCTATGTTAAAGATGTATGAGCATTTTCTTGAGACCATGCTCTATGAAAAATATTCTACTACGACGTCCAACATTAAGAGTGATCTAAACTCAAAAGATCTTCAGAGTAAGGTCGGTTTGAAGAGTGACTCATAGGGTCTTTGGCTCAGTGTAAGGCGGGAGCCTAGAAGGAGAAACTCACAAGAAAAATATACTAGAAATAAACTAATGTTGGAACATTTGAGAGTGTTAAAATGTTCCGCCTACGCACATGTAAAGCAAGACAAACTTCAATTGGAAGTACTAAAATTAATAGTTCATCGGCAATCCTGAAGGATTAAAAGGGTATAGGTTGTGGCTTCTGAAGCCTAGAAATCAGAAATCTTTAATTAGAATAGACGTGGTATTCAATGAAGAAGTCATATCTCTGCTCAAGAAGGTGGAGACATAAGCTACTACTACTGAGAATGGAGGAGGAATTTAGATGTCATTTGACAAAATAGTGAACCTAATTATGCTTATCGAAGATAATTGAAGACTTGCATTAGGTATGACTCGTGTTTAGGAAGTTCAACCATTGCTTGAGTTAGAAAATGACCGAAATTTTGATTTTATAAAGCCTTCACATTCACATGTTTGATAAAAGAGCAACATGATGAAACTAAAAATTATAAGTTGGTAAAAGATAGAGCACGAAAACCTAAAAATTATGCATATAGGTACAACTTTGCTGATATTATAGATTATATTTTATCAATTGAAATGGAGGCAATGTTCTTGAACCTGAGATTTATCACGATACTATTAATAGTAGGGATAAACTAAAGTGGCTGAAGGCTATGATGAGAGGAACTAAGTTCTTTATAGAAAAATGGTACTTCGATTCTTGTGAATAAGCTGAAAGGTCGGGAGCTTGTTGGGTGTAAATGGATATATAAGAGAAATAAGGGAATTACCAAAGTTAACTTATTTAGGTACAAATCTAGATTGGTGGTTAAGGGCATCGCGTGAGATAAGGGTCTTTATTTCAATAAAACTTTCTCACTAGTTGTAAAACAAACCTCAATAAAGGTTTTGCTCTCACTTATTGCTAGATTTAATCTTGAGTTAGATTAAATGGATGTTATTACTCCTTAGATGTATAGATAAATATAGAAGACCATCTACAAAATTCAATCTCAAGGTTATGAAGAAGGGAAATAAGAATATGTGTATTTGTTGAAGAGACATTTACATCGGTTTAACGAGTTGCCAAAAAAATGTGATAATTTTTTTGAATATTTTATAAGGTTGATCAAGTATGTGAAAAGTTGTTATAACACTTATGTCTATTGTAATGAGGAAACACACATGGAAAGACATATCATGTTGTTGTATGTGAATGATATACTGATAGATAGAATGGATATCATGAGAATAATATAAAATGTAATCTCAAATATGTATTCTTAAGTAGCCTTACTTAAATAGAGATTGACTTAATGATTTAGAGAAGTCAATAAAACTTAAATGATCCATATATTTGCAATAATCCAAAATATATATTACCAAATAAAAAATACCTTATGGGTCATATAATAAAACTTCCACTAAAATCAATAATCCTTTATATCAACAAGACCAATCATAATGGTGTATTCTTGAAAAACTAAAGGTAGTGCTACTTTATTAAGATTATAATTTATTATAGTTCTGTAACGATGTGTTTTATACTAATTATACGAATGTATTCCCTCTTTTAACTAACATGAACTCTATTTCTATAAATTTGGACTTAATTGAGCTTCCTACTAAAATTTAAAATTATTATCGCATCAATAAAATTAAGATTATTTATTATTATCCCTTTTTCAATGACTGAATTTCTTAACTATGATGACTAGTTTGACGTCTTAAAGCATACAAACAAATTAACTGTCATAGTGGATGATGCAAATAATTTTCTTCACACTTTTCCATAATGTTTAACCTCCAATTATTATGAATAGTTTTCCTAAAGTGATATTAAATGTGTCCACACAGCCCACCAAAATATGGGTTAGAATACTCAATAATTTTCAGATAATTCTGTCTTCTTATATGTCAACATGTGTCCTTTAATTTATTATGTTAGGAACTCATTTTGAACACCTCTTACTAGTCCATCTTCGGATTACTTACATACCTTCCAAATATTTGATAACACATAATGTCCGATATTATACAAAATTGAGCATACATCAGACTCCCAATAGCCAAAGCATATCAAATCTTTTGTATTTTCAATATATTAAAGTTATTATTTTGAATATTGACTAACATTTAATTTGTATCTTGTTTTAATAAGGTATTCAACGATACATTAAAATAGATTTCTTAATTTTTACATTCTATTGACTCTCATTCACCAATTAAACATTTCTCAAGATGCATCATATAGAATGTTTCCTTAATATTAATTTTAAGAAAAATAATCTTAATATCCATTTAATGAATCTCTAAGTTAAAGTGTGCAAATAGTACTATAATATTTTTAAGGGAATCCTTTATAAAACGGGATAATATTCATTGTAAATTCAAAACTATACATTGGCCTATTGTCGTTTGTTTTTGTAAATGAATTTACAACCAATCAGTTTTCTTCCTTTGGATAACGGGACAGGCTCTCATACCTCGTTATCTTTTATCTATTTATACTCTACGTTTATGGTGTTGATCCACAACTAAAAATTAGAACTCTTCACGGCTCTATGGATACACGATAAATCGTTTATCGTTACCCATATGAATCTTTATGTTCTCAAAGATACACTTTATGATCTAATAATATAATATTCTTTCTATATTTAGTGGACCATCTTAAGGATACAATCTTTCACATTTGCACTTCTTAATATGTAGGGTTTCATCTTCTTGAATAATATCATATTGTTTCATATGTGGAATGCAAATATCATCTTGATGAACTTAATGTTCTAACAAGACAATAATAACTTGTATCAAAACCAAATCATCTGATACATAAGTATTAATTCACCAACAACCTTTCTTTGGGAAATTATGTTGACTTCATGACCTACTTATGTTTGTTATGGCTTTTATGAGTCATTTTAGAATCTTTCTCAAAATTAACATTTGTTCCTAAAATCTTCCCACCATATTAAACATCCTCAAAGGAACCTTGATGTTCTGGTCTAAGACATACTTATGATGGAATAATCGTTAAACTGTAAGCCATTTAAATTTTCTAAATTTCTAATAAAATAATTGATTACCCTCTTAGTGTTCAATTTGATTTCATTTGCCCTATAACGCGTTGCTTCATATATATATACACAAGCATGCATACTCTTTAACTTAGTCTTGCGCCCAGTCCAAAGCTCATATATGGTCTTTATAGTTGCATTTATGGGAACTCTATTAAGGATGCATGTTGCATATTTGGCAACATCCTAGAGGGGTAGTTGTAGAGTTGAATAAAAAATCATACTTCTCAACTTCTCCTTAAGAAATTGGTTTTGTTTCTCATACACACTTTTTATGTTAGGTGAAACCGATATTATATTTTGAGGAACTATATAGAAATCACCTAGGTACTCTACAATTGATCCATGAAATCGCTCATCCAAACCATCATATATATCATATAAAGCTGCTTAACTTTGGTCTTTAAAGCTGTGAACTAGTCTTAGGGTTCTTGATATCTTATGGATAAAATATAACTACCCGTGTCGAGAGATAATTTATAAATATGATAAATATATTGTTTGTTTTATGATACCTTTGGGAACAGTCCATAGTCATCGGTATGTATCAATCTGAGACTTATTTTGCTATATATGCGCTTAATTTCTCACCATAGTTTGTTTTTGCTCGATATATTTGATGCAACATCAAATTAAAAAAATAAAGTGAACTTAATAAAACTTTCAACAATATACTTATCTGTGTGTTGCCTTAGAGATATATCATAAGTGTTTGTGTTGAAGATTTCTAAAATTTTCAACTATACAATTTAGTTTGTCATGTATTTGTATGCTCTTTCTTTTTTATAGCTTAATAGTTGACATGGTACAAATAGATCTTAGGCAAACTAGCTAACAATATAACCATAAAGTTTGATTGTACGAAGTCACACGACCAGAAAGGACTGGGCCAATAAGCCAAGTCCCAACGTACTTAGTTGTGCAACACGACGCAACCAAACATATTTTCATCGGTCGTGCATATACGCGCGACCATCGGACTAAGTGTCTGCCTGCACACAATCGCGTGACCAGAATAGTACTGTCTAGATAGCCAGGATCTGACCAACCTATTCACGCATAAGTGTGCAACCAAAACGGTCCTAGTCATCTTGCCAAGATCGCACCAACAATCCAAGCGCCTGGTTACATATATTTCTGGAGCTAGGTCTCGTATGGTCGCACATATGTGGGCCACCAGTGACCCAATAACCCGGCCGCATACACTTGTACGGCTATGCGTAATGAGAATTAGCTAACAGTGGGGTTTAGCCAATGGGCCATCGCTCTGAACCCGCAAAGGTGTACATTCGCGATCCTTATGATAACGAGTTGTTGGCACTTAGCCTTTATGTTCTATCCCCTAGTGAATCTTTTCTTCTCTAATGTTGCTAAGTGTACAAAAATTGTGTCTTAGAACGTACATGTATATTATCTGAAATTGTACGGAGGAGCAACCGCCAATGATGCACCTCCCTCTGATAAAACGCGTAGTGGGCTAAAACGTTTTGCACCAATGAAAAGATAATAACCTAAGACTCCACCAAAATCAAGAGTACTATATAAGAAGCAAGAGTCTCACTTGTAAAACGGGTGAAAAGCTAGATTATATAGTGTAAACAGAACTAGAGAGTAATATTAATCCAATATACAAAATTAATAAAAGTGTTATCCATTTTATTCTTCAAGTTCTTTGTGTATTTTTGTTACTGATCATAATTCGTTATATTTTGCCAAGTGTTAGAAGATTAGATCATGTTTTCCCTTGCCATATTGGTTCTATTATCGGGAGCGAACACAGTCATATATCACAACCAATCAAGTGAGAGTAACTATGAAAACCTCTTATAGGGCCACGACATCTCGCCACCCAATGAACAAAAAAATGATTAAAATCTCGTTGACAAGAAACTTCGAAGACAAGAAGCCATGGGAAGATGTGTCTCAAAAGTCTGTGATACGACCGTGGATAAGGATTTCACAGACACCTAGTTTATATTTTATACAAAGGATTTCGGAAACACCTAATATATATTTCGTATAGGAAGACTTGGAGGGAGTAACCAACCCTCATCAGGATTTACTATTGATAAAATCTGAGGTAGAAAGATGTGATATAGAAAAATTCTTCGTGGACCATAGGGTAGTGGCAAACTTACTTTTTATCCTCATTTATGGTTGATTACCTTTTGATGTCGTTCTCCATGTCTCCTCTAATCTCATAATGGAGGACGATTGAAAGGTCATGACCCCCGTGAGAAAAATGATGTTGGAAATTAGAATAAGAAGTGGGAGATGGTCTTAGACAGAGATGACGGAATTCGTCGTGTGCGATTTTTCGTTCTCCTACAACCTCATCCTGCGGAGACCATGACTACTTGACTTTAATATCATCTTATCTTATTACTATTAATGCTTGAAATGTGTGGTGGGAGACGAGATAAGGTTCGCCAGAGGATATTATGGAGTAACCTACAAGGAAACGGTAGATGATCTGAGGAATCTAGCTGAGATTTGATAGTTACAAACCCTGGCACAACCAAGAATATGCCATCCTCCGACTTAAGTGATCCCCTCGTAGTGGACGACCCTAGAGAGAACCAATTCGAATTTGGAGAAACCGAGAAACTAGAGGAGGTATGACGAGGATGAATGGCTCACTGAATAGTGAGCATCGGGATAAATTTTAGAAAATAACTAGAACCAAACTTAATACCCCTATTGCATGAGCATAAGGAAATTTTTGCATAGAAAACCACCTCTGTAATAGGTATTTTAAGATTCTTTGTTACCCATAGACTTATGATAAACCCTGGAGTTAGGTCAGCACAATAAAATAAGAGGCATCTGACACATGAGTGGTCGAAAGCGATAGAAGGAGAGGTCGATTTATTATTGGTCACGGGCCACATTATAGAATTCAGGTATCCCGAGTGGGTGGCTAACCCCGTTCTAGTAAAAAGAATAAAGTGAAGTGAATAATGTGCATCAACTTCACTAGCCTCAACCGAGCATGCCCTAAAGATTCCTTCGCTTTACTTTGAATAGTCTAATTTGTGGAGGCCAGCACATGGTATGAAATGTTGTCTTCGAAATCAAAATAAACCCTATGGATCAAGAGAAGATCTCTTTCATAAGCAATCAGGGATTATATTGATTGTGGTGATGCCCTTCAATCTCAAAAACACTGGCTTTACCTACCAAAGGATGATGAACAAAATGTTAAAATAAGATCTATATTAATAAAAGGTAGTCACAGAGGGTAACAACTAGGGCATAATGTGGAAGTGTATATCAATAAAATATTAGCAAAGAGTGAGTACAAGAATTCCCACCTTCAGGACCTTCAGGAAACCCTATCCACCTTGAGAAAGCAAAACATGAAGCTAAACCATACAAAATGTTTCTTTGAGTTTGATCGGATTTGATATCGTTGAGGGGTGCATGGTACTGGTTTTATCCGAAGAGGCAATTCGGACAGAGTAAGAAAAATTCGGTGATTGAACAATAAATGTTAGTGGATCTTGACTAAGATGTATGTCTAACACCTTGAATCATGGGCTTAGGGGCTCAAAGGGTTGACCCAAATTGAAGATCCGACCAAAATGGCCCATGGATCCTAGAAAAAATATAAATACCCCAAACAACAACATTAAGTGGGATGAAATATTTCTAGAAATATTTAATACAAGCACCTCTTTTATGTCTCTAGAATCTATCCCAATATTAAACACAAAATTATTACAAGATCTTTCTTTTTTTACCCTTATAATACTTTTTACCATCTCCAAGTTAACTTCGATGAAGTTTATATGGTTTGTCATTCAAAAATGAGGAATTGAATCGATCTAAACCAAATCACGATGCGAAATGAGATAAGCGTGCCCAAATCTTGAAGGAGGTCTAAAGGTTGAATGGTAGAGTAGTTATGCTTAATAAATTCATCTTGTGAGTGACGGATATATGTCGCTCCTTCTTCAAAACCTTAATATCGAATGGAAAGTTTAAATGGAGTGAGGAATGCGACATTGCCATCAAAGATCTGAAACCTACGTCACCTCTCTCCAACTTTTAACTATCCCTATAAAGGTGAGACTTGGATCGTATAACTAGAGGTATCTACAAGTGTTGTGAGTGTTTCTTTTATGGTAAAAAAGAAAAAATAAAACATCTCGTCTATTATGTTAGCGATGCTCTTTTGAGGGCTGAGACTAGGTACTCCGACTAAAAAAAACCATGATGTCTTTAGTAACGAACATTTGGAAGTTACGAAGGTATTTTTAGGTTGACACAATTCAAGTACCCAGAAACCTACCCATCATATGAATCTTAAACATGTTAGAAATATTTGGTGGCTTGGCCAATTGGGCTATCAAGCTGAGGGAATTTGACATTGAATTTGTGCCTCATAATGTTTTTGGTATGTATTAGCCGATTTTATATCTGAAGGGATTTGGGAAATGCACACAAATACGGAGGGCACCGATATAGAATGGATGATATACATCCAACATGAGATGATGTGTGGGAGGAATATACATCATAACACCCGAAGGCGAAGAATTTATGTTGGCCATTGTCTTTGGGTTTAAAGACTAAACAAATAAGGATGAATACAAAGCCATGCTAGTTAGGTTGAAAGTGATCAAGGAGTTCAACTCAAAAGGTACTCGGGGAAGAAGTGATTTTCTTTAGGTGGTAAACCAAATCCTTGAAGAATACGAGACAATAGAGGATCGGATAAGACAATATTTGGATCAAGTAAAAAAGTTGAGTGAATTATTTTCAAAGGTAACATTTGAACAAATCCGTCGAGAGTATAACACCATAGTAGATTACCTCAACTCAATAAAGCACAAGAGAAGTACCCGAAAAAGGATATATTTAGAGAAAATAGGATTCATGCCTTGTAAAAGAGGAGGTGAAAGTGGTCAACATAATAATAACATATTTTCCTACATGGATGACCGAGCTAATGGAATACATAGTTAGCGGGGTTCAACCAACCAACAAAGTAGAGGTCGGGAAATAGAGGTTCTAAGCTACGCGATTCATAATAGTGGATGCTAAACTATTCCACAAGGGATACCTCATACTTTTACTAGAATGCTTGGCACCGACATAAGTGGAATATTGCCTCAAAGAAATCTACATTGAGTCAGGTCGTGGGGGGCTCAAACTCTAGCTCAAAAATATTTGACGTTGGGATACTACTAGCCCGAAATGCATAACGATGCCAAAAACCTGTTCAAAAAGTGCGACGACCGTCAATGCTGGTCTAAGTTTCAACACCAGTCGAGGGTGAGCTCATATCGATACTCAAGGCATGTATGTTCAATAATTGGGGGCTAGATTTAGTAGGGACCTTCCCGTCTGGATCAGAAAACGTCAAGTTCATAAAATAGATGGAAGTTGAAGCTCTAAACCGGACAAATGGGGAAAAATCAGGAAGTTCATATGGAAGCAAATAGTATGCCGCTTTGGAATCCTCATAATCCTCATCTTGAATACAATTCAAAAATAAAGAGATGAAAGAATTTTTCCTTGAATATGAGATACACCACCATTTCTCTTTGTCCTACCACCTGCAGGCGAACGACCAAGTAAAGGTTACTAATCAAACGACCATTGATAGTTTAAAAAAGAGTGGGAAATGCAAAAGAGAATTATCCAGATATGTTACCATAAATAGTCTAGACTTACCGAATGATGCCATGAGGTAAGACGTTATTTCAGCTCACTTATGGAGCAGAAGTTGCACTATCGGTAGAAATCAGAGCTTCAACCATTTGCACCCTATAGTATAACAAAGACACCAACAAACTAAGATGAGGAGTTGATTTAGAGTTGCTAGAAGAACAGTGAGACGAGGCACGTCTAAAGGAAATTTCTATGAAGCAAAATTTTGAGCGATGTTATAATACAAAGATAAAATATCGACTGATCAAGATCGGGAAACTCATGCTGAGGAGTATCTTCCGTCATGCGCAAGACTCGAGGATGGATAGTTGGCGCTGATATGCGAAGGACTTTACAGGGAGATTGATTGAAACCGACCAGTGATGTATTGGTTGGCATATATAAGTGGAAGAACGGTTCACAAACCATGGGACATAGAGAATCTACATATTTATTATGTTTAAATATTATTTTCTAAGTATATTTCTTTAATTTGACAGGTTGTTCAGCTATAAATTTAAAGCATTTAAAGCACATCACAAATTTAAAGCACATCACAAGTCACTCTTTTACACAAATTTATGCCCCGACCTCCTACCTGGCCAGTGGTAAGGTATAAGCTAGACCGATAACTTGAATGGTATATAAATTTGCAAATGAGCAGAGTAAAGGAAAGCTTACACAAAAGAGGAAGGGAAAATCAAAAGACTAAGCATCTAAATAGTAATTTGCTCGAAATCTATGAGTTGTCTAAGCAACCAACACTCTTGCTAGGAATTAAGGGAGTACATACCTATCGGGAGGCTAACAAACTAAGCAACAACGCATCAGGAGCTATGAAGAATGAGCAAAGGTATGACACGTAGCTAAAAACTTTATTTCACAATGACAAATTTATTGATACATTTTGATATGAGATGAAAGCAAATGAAACTATGCCTACACTAAAACCAAATGGAAACTTGCAAACGCAAGGATAAAAATTAGTGTCAACAACCATCATCCCTCGTGACATATGCTCATGCTTCCACCAGCTTCATTCAGTACAAATTATTTTTACATGTCTTGTGACTACCCCAAGACAATTTCTTTGGAAGATTAATGTAAGATGATTTACCATCTATGAGAAGTGCATGCATCGTTGATCTGAGCCTTGAGTTGATCCACCTGCTACCTAGCATGAGCTCTCTTGTTCCCTATGTAAAACTCAAGAGCGTGGGACACATAAAATCTCCTCAGAATTCTTACGAGTCGCTCACATGGAAAACTACCAAGGGACTCATAGGAGATAGCGGAATAGCCCACTTTTAACGGATATTTACACCATACAAATTGGGCCTTAACCTCATTCACTTGTTGCTCTGCGGGAGCCATCCTATTATCTTTTCTAGACTCAAGTGTTGGGGATAGGACAAAATATTTAATGATCCATTTGAGATGGGCAGAGCCACGAGTTCGAGATCAAAAAACATGAACACATAGTCCAAATCAAGGTTTTGAGAAGGTCGAGTAAATTTGTGCATATGTTTGGCTTGGAACTTCAACGTAACCTTGGCTTGACATGGAAGGTCATTCGCTCATAACATAAGGCTTAAAAAAATTGTTTCCCTTTCACGTGCATGCTAATCTGAACCTTTTGGGAAGGGGTAGCTTTACAGAGAGAACGAAAGTTCTAGTGAGAAATGATCTAGATACTAATAAATGAAATGAGATAACTGAAACCCTCTGGGTCACATATGTGTGTAACCAGCAACCCAAGCACATGGTTGTGTGCACTTGCACTGCTAGGCACAAGGGGACTTAACTAAAAGTTGGGTTTGGCCATTGGGTCATCGCTCTGAACCCGCCGAAGGCATGCATTCACGATTCTTATGACAACTAGTTGTTGACACTTAAAATTTATTATAACCCCCTGTGAATCTTCTCTCCTCCAACATCTCTAAGTGTACGTCAAACAAGTCTGATAATGTATGGATAAATAATTTGATATTGTATGGAGAGGCAGCCACCGAGGACGGACCTCCCTCTGATAATGTACCTAGAGGGTTAGAAAAAACTGCACAATAAAGAGGCAAAAACCTCAGTCTTCTCCAAAATCAATACTACTATCTAAGAAGCAAGAGTTTTACATGTAAAATGGGTCTAAATTTAGAGTGAATAGTTTAAACATACATAGAGAGAAATTGTAATCCAATGTACAAAATTGATACAAGTGTTCATCAATATATTCTTCAAGTTCTTTTTCTTTTTTCGTTGTTGATCTTCATTTGTTATAGTTCATCAAGTGTTGCAAGATTAGATGATTTTTTTCCCTCACTAATAGTATTTAATAAATAAAACTTATTATTCATTGTTAAATATCTAGTGTCTATCATTTTATCATATAAAAACGTTATTTGATAATTCTCATAAAAATGTGAATATCCAAAGGTGTCTTTTATAGAAAAATGATCAAATTTCTACTAACATCTTTCAAATACAATTAATTTTCACATAAACTAAGCACAAAAATTTCATTTATTTGATGGATAGATATTTCAACATCACTAAGTTTTTGGCTCATTGTCGTATCTTTAAGAGAAATACAAAAATGATTGGTCGTAATCGTATCAACCCACCGTGTGTTACCTACAACTTGAACTAAATTGATTCTAAACAGACCTGAGGTATGATATTACCATTAGGTCTTATTTATGCTCGGTACTTTTCACAATTTATTTTAAGATAGCGTATCCTCTTATAATAGAAATATCAACGTGCAGCAGATGTTCCTTAGGTTTATTTACTCTTGAACCGGAAGACTTATAAAATGCGTTATCATACTTTTTATTCATTGTTTTCCCTATAGAGAAGTCATCATATGAACATAGGAAATTCTTGTTTTATCTTCTCCTCCTCCTAAGTAGCATGAGAACTCAGTTTACTAACTATCCTCCTCAATTTCTCACGCTTAGTAAAAACTAAATTGCAAACCCTATCACAACTTCTTTGAGAGTGTTAATATTAAGTGACTTTACCTTTGAGTCAATTATTGATACCCCATAAATATGAATCCTTATTGTAATTTTTCATTAAACTTTATGATCGAGGAATAAGAAAATAAAATCTTAATTTGAACGTTATTGGCAAAAACAATCTCAACTACTTTAAGATAATCAATTGTATGGGTTATTTTAGGTGGGAAAACCTCATGGAATACCAAATGAGATAGAGTTGGGATCAAAGATGATTTTATAACTTTTGATTTCTTTGATGATGATGTGCTATTGTCTGGGTTTGGCTTTGTTTGACTGATTTCTCCATTAGTAGAGGCAAGAAGCTAAGTTGTGATTCTTGCGTCTCTTCTTTCTCTTTCCAAATCGGATAAGTTTAGCAAACCTCCTTTCACCAATACATTTCTGGCTGTTAACATATAATCTACCCAGACATAATTTTTAAAGATTATTAAGCTTTCTCTCTCTAGAAAGTTTTGTATTCTCAGAGAGATAAAACAGTGAAACTCGTTTAAATAGAGATGAAGATGTGGGATTTTCACCTAGGGGAAGATGAATTAATCATAATAATGAATAGGGACTATGAAGTATAGGAATTACACCTTAAGTTACGTTTAGTCATGTATGTACAGAAAGCTAAGAGAAAAAATGGCTAAGAGGTTGAACCAAAACTCGACATGTGTCCCACTTAAAAAACTGACTTTTGGAATTCATAATTGTAAGTTAATCTCTCCGAATCCGATCAAGATTCATTTCGGATACAAATGTCATATCGTAATTCACCTTAGATACATACTAAGTTTTATTTTTCAAATTAGCTCTTCCAAAGTATCTTTGCAAGACCTAAATGGGCTAATAATGAGGTCGGATTTCTTTCACACTAACTATTGTATATATCTGAAGGGTTGTTCGGACATATCCAGTACCATGCCCCACCGAACAGTATAAACAAGTGGAGAGTAACCAAGCTTGTTGCTAGTCATTTTCAATCTTGGGCTTATGGCCTTTTAAAATTAACCCAAGCCCATGATCCGACTCGGAAGACCCACAAGTCATTAAACAAGTATAAATACCCCAACTACTTTCATTTACGAGGGTGATAAAATTTATTACTAGAACACACCTCCTTCATCTCTCTACATTTCACTCTAAATATTAAAAACTCTTTCCCAAAATATCCTTCGATCAGAAATAACCCACGCCACCACTAGCTCTTCAACTTTGTTGTGCATTAGAGTCTCATCCGGGATGGGAATCCTCACTTTAATGGACTCAGGGAAACCTCATTTTTTGAATACGATCTAACTCAGCTGTATGGGTATATATATATATATAAGATTTTTTTAAAGAGCTGGCAAGTATTTAAAACTGACCTTAGAGAAATTAGGCCCCACGTGCCCCTCAAGGCCCTCCAGAAGTGGTTCGGAGTCTGAGTATTTAACTTACACTTTTTTCTTCCGAACTGCATAAATATCAATTGTTTGGCAAGAGATTTCCAATAAAGTGTCCTCCCTACTTTCTTCCATATTTTCCTCTATTACCCGTGGCTAATATTCCGAATAGTCTCATGGGTTTGAGACTTCTTCTATGAATAGGTTGCTAGCATCAATAAGAACCTCACTAGGTTTCTCTGTCTGTTTAGTATACAACGTAGAGGCTTTCTTTTTATAAATCCTAGTGATTCTTCGATGTATGTGTTCTATGTCTGATCCCATTAATATATAATGATAAGGAGGTTTACGACTGCTGACGGATTTGTTCTTGATAGAAGTTTTCTTGATTGACTGAGTAGGTGAGTGTGAGACCCTAAAAGGTTGGGCTAGAAGGATTATTCTAGGAACAGATGAAGGTCTGTGAGATGATGAACTCATGTATGGTTTTGGAATCTGGTGCACGATAAGTCCATCAGTTAAAACAGGTAGTCCGGCAACGAGTATAGCTTTTCTTTTTTCTTTCTCTAACTCGTATAAATTTAGCCAACCACCTTTGACAAAGGTAGTTCTCGTTGGAAACATACAAACTTGAGAGAAAGTAGAAGATCTAAAAATAATTCGAGAGATTAAGGTGTTTTTTCTCTATTTAGAATCAAAGTTTGAAATATTTTCTCACACTCGAAAGAGAAACAGTGAAAAAAAATCACACTTATATAGTTTAAAAGGTACATGAGTGTTTACCTAAGCAAGATAAAACATCATCTAGCCATGATTAAGGGCTATTAAATATAGCTCCTCAAAATCTTTATATTTAGATACAAGTACCTAGGAAAAACGGCTAATATGTCCAACTATCACTTGGCACGTGTAGAAGATAGTTGTTAACAAAGTCACAAACTTTGAGCTGCTCATTGACCCTCCAGATTCACTTTGGAAGCAAATCGGACACTACTTATGATAATTAATTGTCCCAAATATATTTTCAAAGAACTAAGGGGGCTATATGATCGGATCATATATCATTGAGGTGTGCCACGGTAATACTGGTTTTATCCGAATGGGCAATTCGGATAGAGTAAGCAAAATTTAGTGACTGAACAATAAAGGTTAGTGGATCCATGACTCAACTGTATGCTTAGTACCTTGAATCATGGGCTTGGGAGCTCATAGGGTTGGCCCGAATTAAATATCCGACCCAAATGGATCATGGATCCTAGAAAAAAGTATAAATACCTCAACCAACAACATTAAATAGGATTAACTTTTCCATAAATATTAAATACAAGCATCTATTTTCCCTCTCTAGAATATATCACAATATTAAACATAAAATTACCACAAAATCTTATTTTTTTACCCTTATAATACTTTTTACCATCACCAACATTATATGTCAATTCTCCGAGAAGAAACCCTTGTCGAAAAAAAAACTATAACCACTTGTTCTAAACAATATTGTAAACCATTTTTTGTTTCCAAAAAGAATCTAGTGTAATCCTTCAAGATTTCCCTAGTCAACTGACGACACTGAATTATCGTGCTTCCATTTCCTCGTATTTCTTTGCTTTCCACAAATTTCATTCAGAAATCCATCTTAAACACGTCAAAATTCGTGATCGACCCCTGCGAAAGCAGATTATACAACTTCAACTCACTATCTTTGAAGTCATAGGAAAAAATCCGGGATAACAACTTATCATGAACGTCAAAATGCATCATGAATTTCTTACACTGTTCAAGGTGGTGATCTAAATCGTTACTCTCATCAAACTTTTCCATTTTCGAAATATCAAACCACCTAAGCAGATGGCCACATAGATACTTTACGAGAAGAGGTGACTACTTCAAATTATGTTTTTTACTAAAATGGTGACCCTTATTGAGTGTTGCAAACATAAATTGTTCACAATGGATAAAAAACTGATCAATCAATTTATAGTCAATACTATGATTTCCCAACCCTCCTCAACTTCCCTCAATCTCTAATTTTCTTTACATGTTTGATGTTTTTATCTATCTGAAGAGGTGTGTTGTTTACTTCACTTGTGATGTCAAACAATATGAAGGACTATAACGATCTCTAGTCTTAATTTCTTTCTTCGAGAAAAGAAGGGTTTTTCGTGACCGACCTCTTTGATACTTTTTCTGGACTGTGTTGAGCACCTGAATCTACAGCTTATTCATTGGAACCTCTTTATCTTTCAGATCTATGGACTTTCAATCGTATTTTACCTTGAAGTGTTATTACAACTTCTTCTTGAGATCTTAATGCCTTCGTAACTAGTCACGATCTTTTACCATGAGAAACCGTTCTCGTTTTTCATTGGTCATATGCGTTATTTATTTTCCAATCTTGACTCCCTTTTTTACCATGGGAGGATCTATTTTCATTTTAAAATTCATGCTTTGTTATATTCGGAAGGCAAACTCTAACACCTAAGGTTTTGGGTATCATTATCCAGATAGGCCTCTCATTGTGTCGTCACTTATCGTATAAAAAACTTTAGATGTGTATTTGAGTAATAATCGAGAAACATAACTAATTTGTGGATAAACTATAAATATATAATTGACTTGCTTAGGATATATGTTAGAGATTACACAAGTTAGGTAGAGATTAAATGTTTTCACTAGTCTTATTAATGAATATAAAAGCCTATTTGTAGCCAAATTAGCCCAATGGGCATAATGGGCTTATATGGTGCATGGGCTAATTTGGTAACCTAAGCCCATTTATATAAAAACAAAACCTATTATTATGTTAAATACCTCTAATTATTACACTTTATTACATCACATAACATAACCAATTTGTCTATTTTTCCCTTCGGATAATTCAGTCCTCATCAATTACAATTCAAATAGATTGTTCACTCATCTGAATGCACCAATTGTTACGATTTATGATGGAACCATGAATAAGTTAAACTATTGGTCACCAAGAGAAATGCTTGCACTGATTACTAAAAGAAATATGAGATATTATTGTGCATATTATAACGACCACGGTCATTCAACAAGATGTTTCTATCAGTTGAAAGATGATATTCATATGTTGATAGATATCAGTGAGCTGGTTGTGTTTGTTAAAGGAAAAAAAAGTGAGATGAGAGATAGGAAATTTATAGGGGACATTCCTAAAAAATAAAAGACTCATGAGCTTTGTGCAATTACTGTGAGGGAGATATTTTTCCTAGGATGACGCACTCGTCAAGGTAAATAAACATGAAATATTTTAAAGTTCATCTTATCGACGAGTCATTTATGCATCTATACATGAATCACGTTTTGAAATTTTCTTTCAATAGTGATGATTTCAGAGGATTGGTAACACCATATGCAGACTCTTTGTTGGTGAATTTAGAGATTGATGGGGTGATTGTAAGAAGGGTGATGGTTGATATATAAAGTTCATATAAGGTTATATATAAGAGAGATTATTATCATATGGTTTGTATTCAACTATTTAATAAGACCAATAGGATTTGGTAAGTTTCACTAGATGATCACCAACTGTGATGGGGAAGTTGATTTAACAATACCAACTTGAAGAAAGGGAAAGTATAAGACGGTAACCATATTTTTTATACTTGTTGGTGCTCCAAATTCTTATAATGTAATTTTAGTGCAACTTTGGTTGCATATGATAGATTTTGTAGCGTTATTTTACCATCATTGTGTTCATTTTTATCATTGGCTTCTAATAATTTTATCATATCGTAACCAATAGATTTTAAAAACTATGAGGTAGACGATCGACGAGAAGATTTGAATAAAACAGAGTCAATAGAGAAAGTATTTGATTTTGTTATGGACGATGGTAATGTAGTTTAGATTGGTAGATATTTAGGTGAAAGATTCAAGAAAAAGTTGTAACTTGTTTTAAAATGAATATGGATGTTTTTGCATGGAGATAGGTCGATGATTTGTGATGAGTTAGTCGTTGATAGGAGGTTAAGGTCAATCCATCAGAAAAATAAGTTATTTTCAGTGGAAAATTCTGAGGCTATAGTCAAGAAAGTGAATAGGCTATAGAAAGTAGAGAATATATGAGAATAAAAATATCATATTTGGTTGAAAAATCCATTGTTAGTAAAAAAGAAATATGGACAATATATGATGTGCGTTGATTTTAATCGTGCTTGCCTGAATAATGCTTTTATTTTTCCCAGAATTAATTAACTTTTGGATGCAATGGTTGGTCATGTGTATTTATGATTTATTGATGCATATTCGTGGTATAATTAGATTAAGATACATTTGAATGATGAAGAAAGTACTACTTTTACGACGAATAATGAATTATATTGTTATAAAGTGATTCCATTTGGTTTGAAATTTTTTAGAGTTATGTATCAAAGTCTTGTGAATCGTAATTTTACTAATAAGTTGGGCATAAATATGTAGGATTGCATTGATAACATGATAATCAAAATAAATAAAATAATCGATCATGTGTGAACATTATTTGAAAGCTTTGATAATTTGAGGAAATATAATTTGAAGCTAAATCTATTGAAGTGTTCATTCACAGTTAAGTCTAGAAAGGTTTTTAGGTTTATGATAAGTAATGAAGGAATTGAAGTCGATATGATTCAGATGAAAGCGTTGTTAGTAATATTTCTATTGAATTCTATTATAGAAGTTCAAAATTTAAATGTTGGTTGGTGGCATTGTCAATATTTATTTCTAGAGCGTCAGATAGAGTTCATTTATTCTTTGAGATTTTCAAAAAAGTTAAGGCATTCTCTTTGGATGATAAGTTCAATGTGTCCTTTAATTAATCGAATAAGTATTTAAATTTACTATAGATTTTATCGACAGCAAAAAAGTGAGAGTATTTGCTTCCGTATTTGGCGGTTTCAAATTTCATCGTTAACGTTATTTTTATTAGAGAAACGACAAATTTTAAAGACCGAGATATTATTTGAGTAAGACATTGGTTGATGTTTAAGCTATATACTTAAACTTGGATAAATCTGCTCTTGGTTTTTAGTTGTATTTGTGAGTAAAATATTATCTTATTTTCAATTTCATGTGATAATTGTATGAACATTTTTTCCTTTAAGTGAGTATGAGATACAGTTCGAGCCAAGAACAAAGAGATACAGTTCGATGATGATTAACGAGGTGGTTGATTAAATTAAGTGAGTATGAGATACAGTTCGAGCCAAGAACAAAGATGAAAGCTCAAGCCCTCGTTGATTTTATTAATAAGTTCTAAGAATAAAGATTTGATATGGAAGACATGAGAGGACATAATTTGAATTAAAAGGTCAATAGTAGGTTGTTCGAGCATATGGTGCTTCGTGTGTAAGTGATAGTTGTGTCAGTATTGTTTTGATGGTTTCAGGTGGATACTAAATCAAACAAGTTGTTAAATTCAAGTTTATTGCTACCAATAATGAAGCTGAGTATGAAACAATGTTGGTTAGAATGAGATTAGCTTATATTTTTTAAGCAAAGGTTACCCGATTACTATCGAATTCTCAATTGGTGATTGAGAATTCTCAAGGAATTTTTTAAACAACACAGGATAATATAAGGAGTTATTTGGAAAATATTAAATAGATGGGAAAGTGTTTCTAAAAATTTACATATGAACAAGTTCCGCGGTTAGAAAATACAGGAACGGATGTTCAAGAAAAGTTTGGTTGTTTATGGGATAATCTCTTAGTCATAATCCAAGAAATACCGGTAATTTTGGGTAATATTGAATATCAAGAGGTGTTATATGTTCAGGATGATAATGATTGGTGTAAGGAGTATATACTTTTCTTACATAATGAATTTCTACCGCCGGACAAAGCAAAAGCTAGAGCTTTGCGTTTACTTGCAGTAAAGTATGTTGTCTTTGATGGAATTCTAGATCATAAACATTCGACATGATCTTTTTTTAAGATGTATTCAAAGAAATGAAGTTTCTTGTTATAGACTTGCATGAAGGAACATGTGCATTATTGATTTAAAGAATTGAGACGATGCTTGTTGACAATGCTAAAACGATGGTTCAACGTTTTAGTGATTCACGTCAACATTTTGCTAATACAAGTCATATACATAATGAAGCAATGAGATCAAACCCTTCTTCGTGATTTTTTAACAGATAAGGAATTGATTTAGTAGGTCAATTACTAATGGCAACGGGGGGAAGGAATTTTTTTATTATAGTCGTTGATTACTTCACTAAGTGTTTGAAGCAAAATCGTTGGTGAGAACAAGGTCTCATAAAGTTTATGAATTTTTAAAATCCAATATTGTAATTCGTTTTAGAATCTTAAGGGTATTAATGACGAATAATGGCCCTCAGTTTAAAAATGATATGGAGACAATCTTTTGAATAAAATATGGGATAGAGCAACATTTTTCCACTTCATATTATCTGCATGAAAATGGACAAGTAGAGGTTATAAATGGGACTATTTTGCATGGGTTAAAAAAATCTAGAATTATAAAAAGAGAACTTGAATGATTTTCTCAATGAGGTTTTGTGGGCATATTAAACAACTTCAAAAGAGGCGAAAAATGAAATTTCATTTGTTATGGTATATAGTATAGAATTCGTTGTTCTGGTAGAGATTGTCGTTCTCAGTCATCGACTTCAATTTTATATATCATAATATAATGATAGAGAAAAACAAGTAAGTATTGATTTGTCATAGGAACGATGGGATCAAACCTAGGTTAGAGTTGAGCACTATAAGAGTTTAATACGAAGTTTATACGATGCAAAGTTGAGGGTGAAGAATTTTCAGGAAGATGATTTGGTATTAAGGAAGGTTTTTTCAGGGAATGAGAAATAAAAATATTCTATAGTTGGCTCTTAATTGAGATATACCTTTCGAGGTAGTATCCAAAGGACATAAATGAGCCTACCGACTAGCTGATATGGATGGTAATCTACTAAAATACTCATAAAATATTCATCATTTTAAATCGTACAAAAGTGAAATGTAACATATGGTCGGTGTATTCTTTTTCTTACCTAGTAGTGCGGGGTTTTTTTAGAATGAGACACCATAATGACCATTATGAATTAAATATATTGCCAAAAAGTAAAGTATCGTCATGTTTTTAGTTTAAAAATAATAAAAATAGAAAATGAACTTTAAAAATAAACAAGTTGTCTAAATATTTTAAAATAGTAAAAGTAATTGTTCATAATCAAGCAAAGGTTAATAATAATTATTTCACCAAGATGATGGTCATGATTAGTTTTCTCCAAGAAGACGGTACTAGGAATTTTTTTCCAAAATGATGGTGGCGAAATTTTTTATTCCAAGACGATGGTCATGATTATTCTTCTCCAAGAATACATTAGTAAACATTAATAATAATTTTTCTCGAAGATGATGGTGATGATAATTTTCTCCAAGATGATGGTAATGATAAGTTTTCTGTACGACGACACTAATAATTTTTCTCCAACATGGTGGTTATAATAAATATTCTTCAAGAAGATGACGTTAATGATATTTCTTACAGATGGTAAGAATGTTATTATTTTCTACATCAAGATGATAGTAATGTTATTTAAGACGATGGTAGTAATAATGTTTTTCTATGATGACTTCATCAAGAAATTTAAATGATTAACAAGTGGAAGAAGCTAAACTGGCTTTAAAATTATAACTAGTTTATATATTAATGCAAGGCGAACATAACTATAAATAAAGTCTATTTGATAAATTCTAAGAGGTTATGCACTCAATTAATGTGAACATTACTATAATCCAAGCCCATGTAATAAAGTATATGAGGTCACGCTAAAAAGGTTATAAAATCCATGTTTTAAAATCCTTACTTATGAACATGGTTATAAGCCAATCTTTTCTTTTTTAAAGTGTAAGAGGTCACGCTAAGTAAAAAATAACTATAATATAAGTTTAAAAATGATAATTATGATGGAAAATAAAGGAAAATAAAGATAAGATAAACAATATTTAGATACATTCTCAGACTATGGTTGCAAAGTGACATTTAAATATGTTCTCCAAAAGATAATCTCGATATGTTCATCAGACAACATATGTAAAGTGACGTTTAATGAAATATGTTCTCCAAAAATGTGATCTCCAAAATATACCAAGGTTAGAAAATGATAGAAAATAAACTTATATGATGAAAGATAAATAAATATGAGATAAAATGGTATTCATAGATGTTCTCCATACATCTATAAAGCAACATCTACATATATTCTTCTACCGACAAAATATTATTTTTTATTAATAAAAATATATAAATCGTCAATCTAAGTTAAGAACGAGTAATATAAAGTAAACAGTGTCAAGGTTTAAACTAATTTAAGATACAATCGGATGTTACTCAAAATAAATTCAAAGCATACACAAAATAGTTCACGTGAAAAATATATTAAAAAGTTTTCGACATATTGGAAAATATGATGGGAATTATTGTTGTTTATTTGCGTTATTAATATTATCTTTAGTAGCAATAAGTGGAGTTTTGTTTCCTTCGTTATCCAACTTATTTTCATTCTTAGAAGCATCATCTTCTAAGGAAATTTTATCCGTATGTAAAAAAAAAGTTAACCTCCAAAGTAATATTTATTTGATATTAGAAATCTCAAAGGAGGATAGAAACACCAAGTATAATTCAAGGCATTGAGTCAGGAAGTGTTTGGTAATGTATTTAGGATATAATTTTGACGATGATCCTACGGAAACAATATGAAATTTATATGTTTCAAGCTATTTTTTAGATATTTTATCTATGCCCTTTTGATATTTTTTCTTTTGGAATATGGATAAATATGCCTTATTCAGATTTTTCTCCAAGACGAGCTGGCAAGAATCCGATTAAAGTTTTTGGTTCCATAAGAGTATTGGTAGTGGTATCTGTTACTTCACAGTTACCGTTAATGGATATATTTTTCAACATCCAAAATCCAGAACGTATCAACTTTTATTTCGTAAAAATATAATGATATTGGTTTCTCTAAATAGGATAAAGAGCTATTGAAAGTTTGTTGATGATGATGTTGTTGGGAGCTTCAAATTCCAACCTTTGGAAAATACTTTAGCTCCTATAAAATAAAGATGGAAGGTGGTAAGTATACAATATAAAAATAGGAGAAGTAATTTACAAGTCGAGGATTCTCTGATGAAGTCGGAACCTGACATCTTATTCTAGCGTCCTATAGAAAAATTAAACTTTATCCCCAACAATGTTGTTTCTGTAATCTCTTATTTTTGGGAAACATATTTTAACTTCGTCATCTATGCTCCATTTATATCGGATGTGTTTTTATTTCAACTTTATCTTCATGATATAAGAAAGTTTAATTTGAAAATTATTCGTCAAAAAAGCTAACTACTAGTGGTGTTTTCTCTTTCGTAATAGGTTTATTAGATGATGATGTGGTTCTAGGTGCGATAGATTCCTATGAGATAGAAGCGTCGTAAGTATTAGATTAAATGTTAGAAGATTTTTCTAAATAAATTTTGGTTTTTCTTTTAAATTTTTCTTCACGATATAGAGTTGTTCAGTTTATGATAATGATTAGTAGTCGCTGTTTGATGAATAGGATGATGGATTTGTTTCTCATTCTTTAGTTTCTGTTACGTCCAAAGAGTTAGCTACATCTTCTCATTGACCAATTCGCTGATTATTTGAGAATCTAACAATTTATTTTCAGAATTTGATTCTTTCACCACAAACATACAACCTAACGGATGAAGGTATTGAATCAAATCTTTACTTTCTCATCCATATTCACTCTCTAAACTAATTAAGAATAAAATAAATAAATAAATAAATATATACTTGATTGTGTGAAAATATGATAGTTGGTTGATAAACAATGGTTAGATAACGTTATCTTCAGTAAGCGAGTTTATAAAAAAAAGTTTTAAGATAAAAAAAAAAACTCTAAGAAGTTAAAGTGTGAAAAATGAAAAGTAAAAATTAGTATATTTATATAGTTTAAAGCATGAATATTAGTCATTGATCTAAAATAAGATGAGTCGTCAAGATGTGATGCCATGGTATGTGAGAACTAATGCGCCATCAGGCTATTAATAACAGTTTAAATAATTATCACGTGATGTTATTATTTTACTTATAAGCTTTTAGTAGTTTTCAAATAAAGATACATGGACGATGGCAATTGAGATGGGTATACGATAGATAAACGATGGAAATTGAATATTGAAGTTGGTTATTAGAAAACAAGTATTTTCATAAAAATGAATCCTACCTTATATAATTTGTTGATGGCCCTTAAACAGATAGTAAATAAATTTATAGATTAGGGGAAGTCCTGATAAGACTATATGTCATTAAGACGTCATTATCCTTATTGAAAAATGTAAGAATTCATGATAGGCTATGGTAAAAGTGCTAGTAAAAGAACAAAATTAAAGTGTTGGCTAAAAGTGATTAAGTTATAGCCGATATTTTGGTTTGGATTAGATAATAATCAAGGTAAAACCACCATCTATATTTTCATTATGAATGATTAGGATGATGCATGTTTAATAGTTTAAAATTATTTTATATGATGGAATATATAACGTTATTTAGATGATGCACGATAACTAACATTAATAGATGATTATGAACAACACGTGAGATGGAAACCAAATAAAAATGATTGGAAAAGGACATCTTCAAGAATAATTAGACGATGGTAAATACATAGAGCATAGTTAAGGTAAACAACGTTTTCAATAAATAAAAATAGACGATGAAAAAAATTTAAGATACACCTGAATAAAAGAAGATCAAAGAATGTTCAAGACTGATGGTTTAATTTATTAGTTTATCATGATGTTTAATGGACAAATATGTAACTTATGTAATAGATGGTTGTCAAGTCTCATAAAATACACTTGTTCGTTCATCTGGACTATTTAAGATCTCTGATTACGATAAATAATAATGCACTCATCATGAATAAAGATTAATTGACTCACTAAATATACCTATTTTTTCTAAACTTTTAAACTCTCTCATTAGCTAATATAGAAATTTAATTTTTTGTATTTTTTTATTCAAACTTCAAAAATGTTTCTTATAATTTGACATGATATCCTAAATTATGTTAATAAAAAAGTAAATAAATAAGTGATTTTAAAATTTTAAATGAGACGTGCAAAAAAAAATTATTTCCGGCCAAACGAGTTTAAAAAAAAATTAGAAACATTAGGTTGGATCGGACATGATTAATAAAATAGGAGATATAAAGATCTCGGGTCAAGTAAATTTAGAGTATCTTTACTCACAACCGCTATTCGGAGTGTAATGAGTGTGCACAGGGTAAACTCTCAGTCTGACGCGATAGCTTGAAAAGGTAAACCACACAAGGTGACAGGCTCAACCGAGAAAGCGTATATAAAGAGACTCGAACTCATGACCTTTAATCACAAACCGTCTTAATCAGTTGGCTATTTGGACCATCTTGCCTCTTTCTGGATCATGTTCTTGTTCCGACTATTATTTAAAAGGTTTGTTCTGACTATTATTTAAAAGGTTTGACTAATTTAGGATTTTTTTAATGAGATTTAGTTGTAGTGAAATTTTTTCCGTTATAACGAGACTTTCAATATTTACGTTAATACCATTCATATAAAAACAATTATTTATTGATTAAAAAATTATAATTTTTTTATCTAAAATTTTAAATTTAAATTTTATTTTTAAAAAATCTTATAAAAATTCAATAAATACACATAATACATGATTGAATTAGTTACAAAAAATTTAACTTTAAAACATTAACAATAAATCTCATTAAAATTAAATAAATACACACAACGATGACATTAGTTATAAAAATTTAAAATTTAAAATTTTATTAATAAACTTTATTAAAATTCAATAAAATATACATAGTAACAATATAGTATATAAGATAATAATTATATTTAAACTTTAATTTATAAAAATAATAAATTTTAATTAAATTTTAATTAATAAATCCTCATAATATTTTTATAAATATACATAATAATGAACCATTTTTTATATAGTATCTTAAATAATAATTATATCTACATTTTATTAAATAGAAATGCTACCGCAAATAAATTATAATATTAATAAATAAATGCAACCATTTAAAAAATAATTTCAAAAAAATATATAATTCTTTATATTAAAACTAGTGTATAAATATTTTCATATTCAAATTAAAATTAATGAACATTCATTTATTATAATATTTAATATATTATACTAACATTAATAATAAATTTAATTATTGACATGTTTAATAAATTTAATAATACATTCAATCACATTAATTTAATTATTTATTAAATATATTAATCATCTAACAAAGAATGGTTATTTGCAACTTTAATATCGGTAGAATATAATATTTCATACAATTTGTTTATTGTCATAACGTTAATATTTCAACTATGTTTGGTCATTTTCACTAAACAAATCTACAATGGCGAATAATAAACGAATCTATTCTCAAAATACTAATTTCAATGGGCAAGGCTATATCTAGACCTCGTTTGGCTATAATGAGACCTTAAATCAAATTTTTTATTTTATGTAAAATGATTATTTTACCCATCGTATAAAATCAAGTTTTCGACCAAAAATCTAAACAATTTTCTTCCTCTTCTCTAACCAAACTTCTCTCTAAAACTAATCTAATACCCAAAGAATGAATTATATTAAAATCTAAATATGTTCTTCCTCTTCTTCCACAAAAATTCTCTCTACTTTTTAATTATATTACAATGAAGTAATCGGTGGACCCAATAATTTGTATAATTTTCTATTAAGAAATAAACTAGTAACTGTGAAAATATTTCACAGCCTGATGGTAATGGCAATCTTGTTCGAAACCCGATCATCTTGATGGCAAGATAAGACGCGAGCTGCAATTTTTTTATAAAAAAAATCAATATTTGAAATTAAGATCTTTGATTAATAGTGAAATCAGAAACATCAGTCAGATAACAAAACCACAAGAAAGAAAACAACACATTGATTTCTAAGTTTGAATTAAATTTACAACCAGAAACCTTAAATCCCCGAATTCCAAAACCTAAGAACTTGTAAACTTTGTAACAGCCTTCGTTCCTTCAGATACAACATGTTTAGCCAATTCACCAGACAACACCAACCTCACCGCATTCTAGATTTCCCTTGAAGTGATAGTCGGTTTCTTGTTGTACCTCGCAAGCTTCGCAGACTCACCAGTCAATTTCTCGAAGATATGTTGATGAAATTGTTCATGATTCCCATAGCTTTGCTGGAAATACCGATATCGGGATGAACCTGCTTCAAGATCTTGAAGATGTAGATCTTGTAGGTCTCGACGCTTTTCTTGGATCATTTCTTCTTTTTATGAGCTCCGGCGCCAGCTTCTTTTGGTAACTTCTTTCTGGCCTTTGGTTTCTTCTCAGCTGCTACGACGGCCAAGGGATATTTATCGGCGACATTATTCTCAGTCGGCTTCTTTTTTGCTTGGGGTGCTATTGTTGTTTTTTATTAGGAAATGAGTTCTCTAGTCAGAGAGATTAATTGGAGAAGAAAAATAATTTTCTGATTTTGATTGGTGAGATGCGAGCTGCAACTTGAATTTGATAAAAAAGAAAAAAAGGGAAAAGAGAAAAGAGAGAAGAGAGGAGAGATAGTCGGCTGGAGAAAATGTTTATATATTAAGATATTTTAGTAAAATTTGGGATCTCATTATAATGAAGAAGGTCTCATTATAACAGGGGTCTCATTATAACCAAAACGGATCTGGTTTAGCGTTGCCTAATTTCCATTTCAATAAAAATTACATAAAATTTCGTAAACTTAACACAACACAAATATGATATTTAATAAATTAAATAACCTAAAAAAAATCTAATATTAATAAAATTAAATATATTTATATAGTAAAATCAACTATTTATAAGATTAAATATAGTATGATATATATACTTTCTCTTTTATAAATATTATCCTACGAATCGTAAAAAATATTTGAAATAAACGATAATTATAAAAGTTTAAAATTGGATTTCAAAATATACATTAAATATAAATATTTAGATATAAATAATTATTAAAATCGTGTACAAAATTATATCAATTTCGACCAATTCTCGTATCTTCTAGCGTGAATTTGGTAAACTTCCGCAAGAATAGCCTATTCGATTTGCGCAAAATCACGCGTGGTTTTGTACATCGTGACGCGCGAGAGTTCGAATTTAAAATTGTAAATTTAAAAAACAAAGTTTGTAAATTGTTGATCGATGATTAGTTAGTGACTTTTCGTCATCAATGTTGCAACTAATATCTTTTATGTCGTTTAAATCCATATGTTTGAGGAGATTCGATTTGAGAGTATTTGAGATATGTAGTGGGTTGTGGTTGAGGTAGAAAAGAGTATTAGGAATGAAACTAGGGTTTTTATGGCATTTTGGTCTTTTCAATTTTCTAAAAGAAATTAAGATTTGGGTCTTATTATAAAAAGGAGGTCTTGTTTTAGTCTATCTCTTATTTAAATTTTATGCATTAGTTGGTTGTTATGTAAACCATTGTGTATTCAGTTCCTCACCTTGGTGATGAGATATTAAATCCAAAAGTTATGACCGAGTAACGTATTGGATGTTGGAGTAAAAAAGAGAAGCTAATGATTGCTTTGCAAGAGTGTGATACTCTCACGTCTGTGAATCTGTAATGTTGGTGAAATGGTGGAAAAAGGTCATGCTAAACATGGATAAATATAATGGTTTTCGAACTAAATTTTATAGGGGGCTTCCTTCTCTCTCAAGAAAGCTTCAAGATAGGGTTTCTGTTTCTTGATTCATAAGAAACTTTCTCTTTTGGAATTCATAAGATTTGCTGGTTGAAGAGGGCTTGCTGTCACTGGTCTGCGCTGCATATGCAGGCTTTGGCCTGCTGATCGACTCGACAGATCATGATGGGTGATGTGGATTTTCCACCTCTGAAGGGATCGTCTGGATTGGTTACAAGTGAAAAGATTGATGCGTCGAAAAGGCTCTATTCAGATGTGGTTATTCAGAAGGAAAATTTCGCAGAGTTTCGTCCTGATAGTGTTTCTAAGTTAGATGATTTCAATATCATAAAGTTCGCTGGAAACGTGAAGGCTGATCTCACTGCTCGTTCAAGAACTACTCTAGTTGCAAAATTCAAGGATGGAATCCCAAAAAGGCAGGTGTTTCAAGATTTTCTTGAATCATTCAAGTTCAAAGGCGCTTTCACCTATGTCACAATTGATTCTAGACAGATACTGGTTGAATTTTCGGTATTAGAAGACGCAGGTAGGCTATGGGTAAAGAGTTTTTGGAAGATTGAAGGTAAGATAATGAGGGTAATCAAGTGGTGCCCTCAAAGCTCAAGATCTTATGAATGTCCTGATGCACTGCTATGGGTAAGGTTCGAGAAAGTCCCAGAGTTCATGTATAACAGCTCTGTTATACATGCTCTGGCTTCTTCTTTGGGGAATGTTCATCATGTGGTCATCCCTGAGATTAATAGAGCTAACTGGAACGCTTGTTTCGCCTTGATAGAGATTGATGTGTCAAGATTATTAAAAAGAATATTGAAGGTTCAGTTTGGTGATGGTGATATGGTTAACATTTCTGTTAGCTACAAAAATGCACCGGGCTACTGCAAGTCGTGTAACCACATAGGTCACGAGTCTGAAAAATGTAACAAGTATGCACTAAGGGAGGCAAAGAAAGTATCAGATGATAAGGCTACAGATAAGTTAACTGAAAAAAGTCAAGATTCTTTACGAGAAATCAGCAATTGTATTGATGGGAATAAGACTACAAGGGTCCAATCATTTACACAAGTGTACAGGAGAAAGTTAAAATCAATTATAACAAAGAAGCCTATTTCTAGTGTATCCTGTCCCACTACTAGTGTGGGAAGTCCAGTAAAGGAAAGTAATACATCTAAAAATGAACCTGATATTATCAGTGCTCTGCAAAATCTGGAGGAAGAAGAGAACTGCTTCAACAACTTACAGTCATCACCTGGTGGAAGAAAGGCTGGCAGTTATAATGTTTCTCCAAAGATGAGCTCAAATGAACCTGATCAAGATTTTGAAACTGTTATTTCAAGAAGGTTAAAAACAGCAAATAGGAGCAGCAACTCAAAAAGGCTATCAATAAGCTCTCTAAACAGGAGAGAAAAGGGTCAAAACTATTCTTTATCAGATAATGATTAATGTCATAAGTTGGAATGCGAGGGGAGTTCACAACAATCCAACGATTGCAAGGCTTAAATTTATAATAAACAGTGAAAAAGTCAAATTAATTGCGATACAAGAGCCTATGGCTAGGGCTGACAAGGTGGAAAGGGTTGCTAGGAGATTGGGTTTTGATAACTACTTGGTTAACTCTTCAAATAAAGTTTGGCTTTTCTGGCCAAAGGACATTAGCATTACGGTGGTTATAGATCATGACCAATTCATGCATGTACAAATATGTTATGCTAATGATATTTGTTTCTTTACATCAATTTATGCTAAAAACCAGCGATTGCAGAGGAAAATACTATGGAGTCAACTTGGTTCAATTACCTGTAATAGTCATTGGATCTTAGCTGGTGATTTTAACACAACCAGATGTCCTGATGACCAGCTGCATTGTGTGAATTATGATGATGCTAGTTCAGAAGACTTCAATGAATTCATAAGAGACTGCAGTCTTGAAGTGCCTGGCCATATTGGATCTCGCTACACCTGGAGCAACAACAAAAATTGGAAGAGGTTAGATTGGGTGTTGGTAAACCAGAATTTGCTTAATAAGCTAAGCATTCAGGTTTGCCACATGGTCAGAACCTGCTCTGACCATGCACCTTTGTTAATTTCCCTTTGTGATGTTTCTAACAGTAATCCTATTAGGAAGAAGGGTTCATTTAAGTTTATCAATGCTTGGGTCAATCATTCTGATTTCATGTCTACTGTGAATCAGAACTGGGCCAAGCAATGTAATGGAGAGGATTGCAATATATTTTGGTTTAAGCTAAAAAGGCTGAAAAAACATTTGAAAAACTGGAACATATCTACATTTGGAAATATTTTCAATAAAGTAAAGGAAGCTTCTATTGAGGTTGAGCAATGTGAATTGCTTCATCAAACTATAAAAGACAATGTTTCTAAAGCTAAGTTATCTAGGGCTAACAGTGTCCTTATCCTTGCTTTAAAGGATGAGGAAATGTATTGGAAGCAAAAGTGCTTCAATACATGGTTAAACGACTGTGATGGAAACACGAAGCTTTATAATAACTATGTCTCAAATAAAAGAAAGAAAAATTTCATTATAGGTATAAAAGAAAATGATACCTGGATTACTGACCAAAGTTTGATTGCATCCTCTGCAGTGAACCATTTCAAAAGTGTTCTTTCTTATGAACCTGAGATTGATATTGATAATATTGTTAGTGAACAAGACTCAATTCTAAATAATATACCTAAGCTTGTGTTAGACAGGGATAATGCTGATATAGCAAAGCCTACAACAAAAGAGGAAATATGGAGTACTATATGTGGCATGAAGCAAAATAGTGCACCAGGCGTAGATGGGTTTAATATCTTCTTTCTAAAACAATGCTGGAATATTATTAATGACGATATTGTTGTATTTACTAATAGCACTCCTACAGCAATAGCAGATTTGAGTAACCTGCTCAACAAGTATCAAAGAGAATCTGGTCAGATGATAAATGTGGAGAAAACAAAAGTGATCATATCATCAAGATGCTCTAATGCAAATGCTACTAGGATTAACACTACTATGGGATTCAAAGCTGATTGTGCCCCTTTCACATATTTAGGGACTACCATTGCTGCAAATAACAGGGGAGTGCACTTTTCTTCTCTCTTAGCAAAAATTTACAATAAAATAAATGAATGGGACCTGAAGCACTTGTCTTTTAGTGGAAGACTTTCACTAATTAGACATGTGCTTCATCCCATTATATATTTCAGGATGCAAAATAGTATTATCCCTAAGAACATTCTAAATAAAATTGGCCTCTGCTTTAATAAGTTTCTATGGAGGTCAAAAGTGAATGAGAGTGCTATTCACTGGTCTGAATGGAATGGTCTTTGCAAGCCATTTGAGGAAGGGGGCTTAAATATTAAACATCTATCAGATATTCAGCTTGCATTTGCATTTAAACTATGGTTCCATTTTAGAAAAGGGAATTCCCTCTGGACTGAGTTAATATCTAAGACCTACTGTAGGGATAGCCATCCTATCTGTGCCAAATGTAGCACTGGAGACTCAATTGTTTGGAAAGGGCTTTGTTCAATTAGGGAAAGGGCAGACCAGTTTATTCACTGGAAAGTGGGCTGTGGTAACATTGACTTTTGGAGGGATTCTTGGCACAGGATGCCACCTATAGTAACTGATCAAAATTCTTGTTTTCTTCCAGCAAAGATAAATACATTTTGGAAACATGGAACATGGGACTCCAACTCTATATCTTTCCTTTCTCCAGAGAGACAACATCACATTAAGTGTGTAAATGTCTGTCCTGAAAAGGATGATACCATTGAGTGGAGCCTAACATGTGATAAAAAGTTTAGTACCAAAAAAACATGGGAAAATATCAGATTTAAGAATAACTATTCTTATTTTTATAAAAAAGTATGGCATAGTTTTATACCATCTAAAATCTCTTTTCTTTGCTGGAGATTATTGAAGAAATTTGTTCCTACAGATGACATTCTAATGAATAGGCACTTTACATTAGTATCCAAGTGCCAGTTCTGTAATAATTGTGAGGGTCTAACCCATCTTTTCATAAACTGTAATTATGCTTGGGCACTATGGAACCACTATGGTCTTTTGTTTAGAGTCTCTGTTAGGAGATTTATGTCTATAAGACATATGTTATTTGTATGGTTTAAGACAAACTGTACTAAATTCCATGTCAACCATATTGTACCGCAACTTATTGTTTGGACAATTTGGTTTAACAGGAATCGTAGCAAGTTTGATAAACCATATGACAATTTCATTAATGCTGTAAACAGAATTGATAGGCTACTAAGGGGAATCGATTCTAAACTAAAGTCTAAGCACTGGTTGAATGTTGTGGATGTAGGGGCAAAGATTGGAGCGATGTCTATCAGTAGCAGAAAGATTACTTACCGGTCGTGGATGGCTCCAGCACCAGGAAGGCTCAAAATAAACACCGATGGAGCATGTAGCTTCACCGGCGAAGCCTCTGGCGGTTACATCGTCAGAGACCATATGGGTAACTGCATTCAATGGGCCAGCTTCTTGTTTGGCAAGCTGACTCCACTGCAAGCAGAAAGAAGAGCTATCATAGAGGCTCTCTTAGAATGCAAAAGAAAAGAATGGTGGAACACTGACCTGGAATCTGACTGCATGTCTTTGGTGAGTTGTATAAACAACTCGGAGGCTTCTTCTCTTGTTCCTGGCATTGACATCTGCAAAGCTTTGATCCTCCCATCAATGAAGGTCTGCCACATTTCCAGATCGGAAAATGTGGCAGCTGATTGGGTTTCGAGGTGGGCATTATCGGAGAAGAAAAGCCGTGTATTTGGTGCTAGCGACATGCCAAGCCCTCTGATAGCTATAGTAGTGCTTGATTGTTTAGGTGTTGGTCATATTGATACTGGCTAGGGTTTTTTGTAAAGGTACTGATATGAGTTGAAAGAGAGAAGGAAGGGGAAAATGAACTCTAGGGTTCCAAAGGGGATCGATTGATTTAGGGTTATTTGCTCTCCTTCAGATTAGCCAATAGTTGGGCCGGTGTGTGTTATAGGCCAAAACCCAATTGATTTGGGTCTTAAGTTGTAATTTTTCATTTTAAATTCAATAATAGTATTATTTTGCCAAAAAAAAAACATAGATAAATATAAGAAAACATAGTTTTATTGATGGTAATATTTATGGGAGCTGTAAGGGAAAACATTAAATTATTAATAAATTATATTTTTTCTTTTTAAATTTTTTTTCTTTCAAAATCATAATTATATTTAGTGAGGCAAAAAATCACATAAATTTACGACACTTAATTTTTTTTTGATAAACTAAAAATCAACAGTAAAAGATTGGAAGAACTTGAAAGGACTGTGTGAAGAACATTTATATTTAATTTATGTTGTGAATTAAAAAAATATTTTTGTTATCTTCCTCCTATTCTTCTAGTTTTCACCAAACATTACAAATGAGATACTATCTTCTTATATAGTGGTCTTCATTTGAATGAATCTTTAGTTATTTCCTCTTTATTGGTGCAATATATCCTAGCTCTCGAGAAACTTAATCAGACGGAGGTACGTCTTTTGAGGCTATTTTATCGTACAATCTCAAGCACGAATTTCGTACATTGTCAGACACGGTTTCGTACACTTCTACGACACTCGGGAGAGGGAGAACTACGGAGGCTAAGAGTTTGTTGGCTAATGATCCGGGCGGGGGGAGGGGGGGGGGTATATGAGGCTTGGCTAAGTCGGATAGGCCTCGAGAAGAGAATTTATCCTCAACGGGCCAATTTTGGCTAGCTTGGCCTTAAGAGGACAGTAGCTCGCTTAAGGCCATGCTCTTTAATTTTAATTCCAAATGGAAGAACTCTTCTGTTCCCATAAAATTTCTTTCTTAGCTAGTAAAATTATATGGTTGGCTCTGGTTTTAGAAAGATTAATTTGGTTTTTTATACTATTTGAGAGTTCAAAAGAGTTTTCGGTATGCTTAACATTGTCTTCAACATTTACAATATTGTCAAAAATATTTCCGGATACATCTTTATTCCATATTCTTAGTTTGTGTTTGAGTCTTTATAGTTTTGACCAAAAAATGATGATATGGTGACCATTTGTATTTTCTTTCGAGTAGGTTTCAACAGTTTTCAGAAATTCAATATGGAGTAACCACATATTTTGAAATTTGAAGGGTGCTTTAGGTGTGTTATTGAAAGATAACATGGATATACACAAAGGTGAATGGTCAGAACATGTTCTGGCCATGTGTTTCACCTTTGTGATATCAAAATAACCTCTCTATGCAATATTATATTATGCCATGTCAAGTCTTTTCTACTTTTTATTGTTGGACCATGTGAATTTCGATCCAATAAACCTTGGATCCTCTATTTTACCGTCAAGAATCATATTGTTGAAATCATCTATAACTCTTAAATCTAAAGAATAACAAGCAAGTTGTTCTAACGCATTTGATATTATGTTGAAATCACTAGAAACCAACAATTCTAAATTTGTTTCTGATATTTCTCTTTGATAATCCCAAATAGTTTTTCTTTGAGATCAATTGCATTTAGCGTATATGATGGTGACTAAAAAAATTTATTACAAGAATAGTGAGTCACTATTGGTGATGGTAAAACCTGGTTCAAAGGTAAAACCAGAAAAAAAACCTTTAACTGGTTGATATTAAGTCTTTTTGTAATCACTATGATATTAACTGTTCATTCATTAATTTTTATTCAATCTATCTGAAATGCCCTTCGAATAATATCATAATCACTATGATATCCTTCCAGCGATATCTGAACCAATCATATAGCCCCTTTAGCTCTTTCAAAAAAAATAGAAGAGATAACCATGGTGAATAATGTCTGCTCTGCCTTCGAAGTGAATTTGAAGGGTCAACCGATCAGTTCAAAGGTCGCGACTTTATTATTAGTCATCTGTTACACGTGTCAATTTCTACTTGGACCTATGAGCCATTTTTTCCTAGGTACTTACAGCTAAACTTCCAAAATCAATGTGGCTATAGTTAATAAACTTTAATCACTATTTAGCTTATTCACTTTCCCTAGGTAAAAGCACTCAAGTATATTCTTTTGTTATATAAGTATGATTTTTTACTGTTTTTTATTTCTAATGTTAAAAAATGAAATTTCAAATCTAGAGAGAGAAGCTTAGAATTATCACAAGTGTTCAACTTCTTCAATATTTCTCAGGATTTTTATGTTCACGGCAAGAACTACCTTAGTTAAAGGAGGATAGCTCAATTTGTTTGTGTTAGATAAAGAGAAAAGAGAGGGCATAATCGTTGTCTCACTACCTGTCTCTCATGGTAGATTAATTATTGAAGAGATATCAGAGCCGAACAAGAGTTGATCTCCTCATAGACCATCAGTAGTTTCCAGAAAAACTTCTCTTGCTGCATCTTTAACAAATCTTGAATAACCAGAACTACCAGTTCAGCTAATCAAAACACCTTTTACCAAAACCAGACCCATTACTAGTCGTAAAGTTCCATCTTTTTTTCATTTCTATGGGCTCAGATATAGGATAGAGTATACCTCAAAGGGTTACTAGGCTTTCTAAAAAAAATGCAACTTCATCAGCCAAGGATGCAGAGAAACTCAATGAAGGTTCTACAATGGTAGAGTCTCCAATACTACCTACTTCGTATTCAAATCCATTGGTTCCTCCCACCAAAACTTCTCATATTGAGAATGAAGATATTGGGCTTAAGTTGGTTGATCAACAACCACAAATAATAGATGAGATGATGGAAGATATTATGGAAGATACCCCAATAAATACTTCCAGACATACTGGTGACACCAGTACAGTTTGGGAAAATAAAAAGATAGTAGCATAGCTTGATGTCGAACCGCTTCCGGAGAGCCTTGTTGGGCGAGTGGGGTCTAACTTCTCCAAGGTCACTGTTAAGTACTTGTTAGCGCTTCAAAAAAATTCCTATGTGTATACCCACACTGTTGAGTTGGATAAAATTAAAAAAAAAATGGGGCTTTCCAAAGTCCATCAAGGTCAGAATTCCCATCCCTGATGAAACTCCAATGGATAGCAAGGCTAAAGAGCTAGTGGTATATACCAAAGTACTCAACTGGAGCCTTTGGTTCCCTTTGGACCCAGAGATAGTTAGATACTTTCAACTAGTAAAGTTATGCCCGAGTTAGTTAAGCCCCAATGCGTGGTATATATTATTAACGAGCATCATCGCTTCAATACTTTCCAAGATTCCAATGCATATGGAGCAGTTCACTGCTGTGGCCGGCTTGTGTCGAAACCATTATATCTATTTCTATTATTTCAACATGGGGAATGATTACAAAGTGGTTGACGATTTGTTGGAGGTTGATAAGCCTTGGAGGACCCAATTCATCTTCATCAGTGGTTCTTAGGAAAATAGAAAAAAGATCACTTCCAAAGTATATTCAAGCTTGCTAATTAGACATTGGAAAATTTCAGGTAAACAATCTACAATGTTTTACTATGTATTAATATAAACTTCACATTGGATGTTATATTGAACTTCACATCGTATCTGTCGTTCAGTGTTTTCAAATATATTTTTAAAATATTTGGAGAAGCGACAAACCACTTTTTCAAATCTAAATCAGCGGGCTACAAAAAATTAGGGAACTGGGTTCCATAATTGTTTTACTTCAGCTAACATGGTAAGGGCCCATCTATGGAGAATAAGCTCAACCATGAAGCTCTCCTGGGAACAGTTTACCAGTCCTCCGGAAGCTGCTGATATCTTCAAAATAACTGAGGAAAAATACGGTAAGTTTTATTTACAAGATAGGAATAAGGCTCATAGGAATTTCGACAAAATCAAGAAGAAGAAGTAAGGTGGAGATTTCTATCAAGGGCTTCCCGATGTGGGTAGTTCAGGATTTCTAGAAGAGATTGATGTTGCATTGTTGGAGGCTGTCGTGGTTACTGTAGGTGAGACTAAAGAGCCACCGCACTCTCCAAGGTCTAAGAGGTCGAAAGGGGAGAAAAGGAGTAAGGAAGGGGGTGATAAAAGAGAAGAGAAAAAAAATTGACTTTGGTTTGAAAGTTATAATCCGACCCGAAGTCCTTCCCTCCACTACTCCTATTGAAATTCATTCCCAAGAATAAGTACATGTCGATCCTCCCTCTCTAGTGTTTCCTGATGCTAGCCAGCATTCTCTTGAAAGCGAAGTGAATTTAGACGATCTAGGAAATTTGTACTTAAGCGAGTTTGATAAAGAGGATTTTGACAAGGCTTTCCCCCAATCCACTACCATCGCCAATGTTGTTACTCATGATGGTATACCCTTTGAATTGTCTAGTGAGCATGATGCTCTGGGCTATATAGTTTTAGGTAATATAAGTCCAATTGTTGACTTGGAGAGGCAAGTCGGATCTCAAGCCAGTGATATTGTTTTCCTTCGTACTAAAAATCAAGTCCTAAAGAATTCCATTACAACCGAATAGAGCAAGATTGAGACTTTAATCAAGGAAAAATAAAAACTTAATAGAGATTTGGTTCAAACTAAGTTAGATCTTGAAAACTCACAAGCTAGTTATACCGAATTGCAATCTATTACTTCCCATGAACTTAATTCCTTGAATGAAACACTGACCAATGAAAAGATTGTCAATGATCAATTATCCAAATAGAAGAAGGAATTACAAGATCTTCTCAAGAAAATGGATGATGAGATCACCTCTTTGAAAGAGACAAATTCTCAAGATATAGTCGTTTCTAGGAACGAATATGCTGAGGGGGTTTTGAAATCCATGGAATGAAGGGAAGAGTTTGTTAAATCAAATATGGTCTTTTTGTTCCTTGAAATGTTCCTCAAACAGTCTCTTGGGAAACTGTGGAGTTTTGTGTCGTATGAAGAAATTCCCTTTCATACTATGGCACAAAATGATAAATTCAACATCACCCCGGACGAATCTGAATCTGATGATGAAGCTGAGGAGGACTCAAGTGATGACAAAAAGGAGAAAGAAAAATAAAATAATAATAAGAAAACCAAAGGGATCGTGCTTTAGATTCTTTTATCCTATTTATAATTCATGCCGTCTGTACTTTCATTTACTTAGTATTTTTTCCTTGTATCCGTTTATATTTCCATTAATTTCCGGGTATTTGAACATAATAAAACCGTATGAGCATATTAAATTTGATCAAGGCATTTAAAAAATAGCTTCTTCAAATGAATTAAACACTTAATCAGTCTTACATTTATCTGATCTATACATAGGTCACCTATTTGGATGCAATTAGCGTTTAATAAGCCTTTAAGTTATTTGATCCACACATAGGTCACTCATTGGAAGGCAACAAGCATTTAATAAGCCATTAATCCATCAGGTTTTTAATAAGTATTTAATACATTTCACTCAAAGATAATCGATTTGAGGGAAACAAACATTTATTAAGCCATTAATCCATCAAGTGTTTAATAAGTCTTTAATACATCTGCTCCAACCAAAACAAAAACTTTAAAAAAGGCAAATGATAGTATATTGATTGAAATTCGGACACCTCATTAAAACCTCTTTGAGCCACCAAGGTAGGAAAAATTATGCCCCCAAATATTTACATTATCGTAAGATAAAATATATATTTACAAGATAAGTTTATTCTAAGTATAACCTGAGATGCTCAATGTTCCAAGGATGCTTCAATAAGATTCATTCATTATCTTGAAGTTTGTATGTTCTTTTCTTAACTCTTTCACATACGATGTATGGTCCTCAACAATTCTGAGCTAACTTTCCGATTTGTTTCTCCTTAGTGTGCAAGAATATTTTTCTCAACACTTTATCTCTAAATTGAATTTTTTTTTTAATTTTGAGGCAAACCTGCTCCTCATCAACCCTTGATAATATGCAGTTCTTAAATGGGCCTTCACCCTCTTTTCTTCAACTAAATCCAACTGAGCCTTCATAGCTATCTCATTCTCTCTTTCGAAATAATTTTGGACTCTGAAGGAAGGAAGAGTAACCTCTATAAGTGTGATTGCATCCATCCCTTAAACTAAAGCAAAAGGAGACTCTTGTGCGTAGAGTGGTCTGGTATTCCCATAGTACTTCTTGCAAGTAACTAGGCCATTTCCTAGCAACTTCTTCTAAGTTATTTTTTAAACTTGACAGAGTTGTCCGATTTGCTACTTCAACTAGTTCATTGGCATGGGGTAGAAAAGGAGAAGAAAAACAATGTTAAATTCCTCACAGTGCACAAAATGTATTCATGTCCTTATAATCAAACTAAGGACTGTTATCTGTGGTGGGTGATGCGCTTGGGACTTCCAAGTCGGAACCATATGTTGGAGAGAATAAATTTAATGAGTGCTTTAGAGGTTGTTCCAGACAAAGGTGCAGCCTCTATCCATTTGGAAAAGTAATCTATTGGCACAATTATGGTACAGCAACCCCCCGAAGCCATTGGGAGGGTCCCAACTAGATCAAGTCCCCACCTACCAAATGGTATAGGCTCGGATATTGATTGCATGGGGACTGCTGACACATGAATGGAATTTTCATATCTTTGAAAATGATCACATATCTTCACCAAATCTTTAGCATCTACCATGATGGTATGCCAATAATATCATGTAAGTAAGACTCTTCTAGTCAAAAATTTATAACCACAATTGTTGACCCTTCTCCATCATACAATTCTGATGAAACCCTCTGGGACTCATTGGATCTGAGACAACGTAGTAAAGGCCTGCTGAAAGACTTTTTATATAGAACCCCTCTTCATACTAAGAAACAACGAGCTTTGTATTTCACTTTCTTAACCAAATATTTGTCTGGAGGTAGAACTCCGTTAGTAATAAGCTCTTAGATTTCATTCCTCCAATCTTTAGAGACTGTATAAAATACGTGAAAATTTTCTCTAACTTCAACTTTTTTTCTTGTAGTTGCATCTATAGAAGGACATTCTTGTATATGAATCCAAGGATACCCTTCAGAGTATGTTGTAGTGGCTAAGGAATCTGCCATGGCATAGGAATCTACCATGGCATTTCCCAATCTAGGGACATGCTTATATCTGACGCATTTAAATTCGATGGTGACTTCCTTTAGCACTTGTAAATATTTTATCAAGTGTTTTTTCCTGGCTTCAGATTGCCTTTGAGCCTGATGAATAAGAAATTAGGAATCACTTATTAGTTGGACTCTTTTAGCCCCACATATATGAGCTAACCTTAACCCAGCTATGGCCGCTTCATATTCCGACTCATTGTTGGATGCTCTGAAGCAAAAACATATATCTTGGTACATGGTATCACCATAAGGAGAAGTTAAGAAAATTCTAGCTCCACATCCCATCGTATTAGACCCATCATCAGTTCGGACTACCTATTCCTTTTAAACCTTACTGACTTGAGCTTCTTCATGGAGCCTCTTAGAAATTCTACTAAAACATCAGCTACAACTTGAGCTTTGATTGTAGTCTGAGGTGTAAAGTCAATATCATAGTCCCCACGCTCAACTGACCATTTAGTCATCCTCCGCGATATATCAGTCTTTTGCAACATGTTTTTCAGCGGGAAAAAAGTTCGAACTGTGATAGAATGAGCTTGAAAGTAAGGCCTTATTTTTCTAGCTGTTATCACCAATGTTAAGGGTAACTTTTCCAACTTTAAGTATATTTTCTCAGCTTCCAACAAACTCTTGCTTATGTAGTAAACCGGACGGGGATAATTATCCACTTCTCGCACTAAAACAACACTCACTGCATATTCCGATACTGCCAAATACATATAAAGCCTTTCTTCTTGTAATGGTTTGAACAATATCTTGGGTGAAGATAAATGTTTCTTGATTTGAAGGAAATCTTGATCACAGCAAGGAGGAGACCAGTTAAAATTCTTAGCATTCCTCAAAACTTGGAAAAATTGAACACATTTGTTTAACGATCTTGAAATGAACCGGTTCAATGCAGCCAATCTTCCAGTTAATATTTGGACTTATTTGGTATTTTGAGGTGGATCCATAGCTAACAAAGCATTTAACTGATTAGGATCAGCCTGAATCAATTTTTTACTTACAATATATCCCAGAAATTGACTAGATCGGACTCTAAAGGTACATTTCTCTGGATTTAAGTTCAAGTTGATTGCTTCTAAGTTAGAAAACATTTCTTGGAGTTCTGATATGTGATCTTCCTCGTTCGGGATCTTCATCATCATATCACCAATGTAAACTTCTATATTCTTTCCGATTTGTTTAGCAAATGTCTTATTCACCAGTCGCTGATATGTAGCTTCAACATTTTTCAAACCAAATGGCATTACTTTATAACAATTGAGCCCCTGTCAGTAATAAAAATGGTGTGATCTTGATCATTCAGATTCATCTATATTTGATTATACCCAGAGAAGGCATCCATGAAAGACAACAACTTGTTCTCTGATGTAGAGTCCATTAGTTGATCTATCTAGGGCACTGGGAAATTATCTTTAGGGAAATATCTATTGAGATCTGTGAAGTCAATGCAAATACACCATTTTCCATTCTTTTTTCTGATAAAAAATGGATTAGCTATCCAAAGAGGGTATTGAGACTCTTTGATATGACATATTTTGGTTAACTGATCCACCTTTTGAACTATCGTTTCGGCTTTGTCTTTTGAAAAAGATCTTCTTTTCTGCACCACTGGCTCAACATCAGATCGGGTAGATAGTTTGTGACTAATCACAGTAGGTGACACTTCAGTCACATCCTTGTTGCACCAAGCAAACACGTGCAAATTATTAGATAAAAAAAATCTTTTAGCTTTAATGGTAGTTAATATATAACCCTAACATTATTACATTCTGCCAAGTAATGAATTTCTACTTCTTTAACTGGGATTGCCGCACCAATAGCCTCTCTTGGATCATCTATCTTGTTTTGGTTGGCAGAAGGCTCCACTGGTTGCTATTATTTGTCAACGTTCACTGCTTCTAGTGATATCGAAGCAAGAATAGAGACATACCATTCACGAGCTACCTTTTAGATACTTCGGATGACACCCACTTACCCTCCCACATCATATTTCAAACATTGGTGGACCGTGGAAGCTCCTCATGCATCTTGGATATCCAAGACCTACCAACTATAGCATTGTATGAGGTCGAACATCCAACTACTACAAACAGAACCCTTACTAACTTCTTGAAAGGCTCTTTTCCGAATAGAATATCTTCTTCAAATTCCCCAATTACATCAACCGTACTTCCTGGTAAACCTTACTATGGTCCTATTTGAACGCTGAATAACTGAGGAATTTTTCATTTGCTTGTAAACTGATAGGAACAATATATTTGCCAAACTGCCAATATCAATTAAAATCCTTCATACACTATTACCTCCAATAGATTCCCCTATTAGCACAGTATCTTCATGTGGCCCAGCAGTGTCTCTCAAATCATCTTCATCAAAACAATGAATAGAGTATGGCTTTGATAAAGATGTGTAGACATTTTTCCCTCTATCTGAGTGGTTAGGCTATTAATATATATTTTCTTGAGCAGCTTGAAGATGCAGTCACACTATTTCCGCCAAAAATAATATAACATTTAAAGAAGTTACACGAATCGATATTGTGGAAATATTTTCTGCTATCATCCCAACCTAATTGCGGTCCGGGTGAATATCTAGATATTCTGAATCCACATCAAACCTTTTCATAATTACCATAGCATTTTCTTGTCTACACACTCCTATGCTTTGTCCTTGACCAGTTGGTGATGCGGCTCGGGTTGTATTTGCATTAGATTTGGTGTTGACTTTCCTATTCCTCCCTTGTTTTTTAACAAAAGCTGACAGTTATTCTCTATCAATTAAATTATGCACTTCTTGTTTTACTGCAATAAAGTCTTGGGTATTGTGACCCACGTCATTTTGGTATTTACAAAAACAAGTATTTCTATTCTTTATAGGAGACTGAATTGGTTCTTGTCTCCTAAAATGCACAGCATTGTTAGTTTTATCATAAATGGTAGCCACACTTTCACCTAGTTCGGAGAACCATTCAGGTTGAACCCATGGACCCCTCTTGGGTTTCAATTGTTGGGATTGACTTGATTGATTCTGTCTTGGCCGATGTGATCCATGTCCGGAATCTTTAGGCTTGTAATAATTGTGGCCTGATATTGAGTAATAGCTTGTGGGATTGGCCCTATAAGAACAAACCTATTCTGGCATAGTACTCTAGATTTTTTATTCTTTTCCATCGTAATTTGTTTTCCAACCTGATTTAGCAGTCCGCCAATGTCATTGCTTTTTTCCGACTTATTGAATCATCCAGTTCACTCAAATTTAAACATTGCCTTAGAGAAGAAATGTCCATTTGTTCAAAATAATCAGTCAACTCGTTCTTTGTATTCACAAAACGGCTGTTGTATTCTTTCAAAGATTCATTCGACTCTTGGGAACAATGGATGATAGTGTCATCATTCCCCTTAAGCTCCGTACTCCCCGCGAATTTTCTCCTAAATTCCATCCAGAACATATGAAAGTTCTTTACTGATCCCTGTGGCAAACTATTATACTATTTTAAAGCACTTCATTTGAAAGTGTGTGAGAAAGCCCGACATAAATGTTTGTCATCATCATAAAATTCATCATAAAATTCTTGAACTGCTCGAGGTGATTATCAGAGACTTTAATTCCATCATACTTCTCCATTTTGGAACTGATAAACCTCCTGGGCAGATGTTCGGAGAGTATTTTGAGGGCAAGGGTGATTGCCTCCAATTATGGTTACAGTTAAATATTGTATATTCATCAGGAGTGGCAAATAATACTTGGGAAACTTGGGTAGCAAATTGATCATTCAGTAGATGATTAATACAGTGACCTGTCGACCCTTTTATTTTTCCCTAATATTTATTTTTTTTCATTTATCCCTTCTTGACCCTTTTCCTTGAATGTTTCTTGGTTAATTTTATTTTTCTTTTCTAACGGCCCTGCTCACTATTAAATGAAAAAGACCCATCAGATTCAGAAGCAGTGGTTGAACTATCAGAAGAATTCGATGTACTCTTTACTTATTTTTCCTGATGTGCCTTTATAATAATTAGTATGAACCTTTGGGGACTGATCATTCTCGAATTGTTGTTATTATCCCCACGCTCATGACGCAATGCTTCGTGCATATTGAGATCCAAATCCCAAGGATTTCTGAACTTTGTATTACCAATAAGGTTTCGAATAGAGTTACTCAAGTACCTCTACCTCCCACTCTGGTCGCCAGTTTGGTGATTGTAAAACCTGGTTCAAGGGTAAAACCGGAAAAAAAACCTTTAACTGGTTGATATTACGTATTTTTGTAAGAAGTTGTGAGAGAAATGAGGATGTGCTTGTATTTAATGTCTTCAGAAAAGTCCTACCCCTATTAATGATGTTGGTTGGGGTATTTATAATGTTTTTCTCTTACCCATGGGACGTGCAGGTCGGATCTTATAGTCGGGTCAATCATACGAGCCCCCAAGCCCAATAACTGAGGTGCTAGGCACATAGTTGAGTCATTTTTTCACTCAAGTTACTATTCATTCATCGACTTTTATTCAAACTGTCTGAAATGCCCTTCGGATAATATCAAAATCACTATGATATGCTTCCAGCAATATCTGAACCAATCAAATATCATATGGATTAACTGCTCATTATTGATAAGTATTTGGACTCGAAAACTGTGTTTCCACAGAATCCAGATCTTATTATTTAAGTTTGATATACCATTATTAAAGCCTATTCTGTTTGTTATTAAGTCTAATTTGTCATTTGATATCATTGGCTCTTGAATAACGATGAAATTAAATTTTTAAGTTTTAAAGATAAACTTAAGTCTTCTGATTGATCCTTTATTACCAATGCTACGGAGATTCCAATTAAGGATGAAATATTCATTTGAATGATAAGGATAAGGATATATTTGATCATTTGGAATGGAATGTCCTAGTGAATATGGGGGGCTTGAGATTATTACCTTTTACTGTTTCAGTATTTTACTGAGGCTTTAATTTTTTTTCATTATAGGGGAGTTAGTCTCTTTGTTACTGGTGATAATGGTAGACTACTTGAGGTTAACACTTTAGGTGAAGTTGATTTTTTTTTTCAGAATTGACCAGTTCATTTGATAAGGTAAAAGTTTTACCTAATTCTGAAATTTGGAGGGGCATCTATGATATCATTGTTTGTACTTCAATGGTATCATTCTTTGAATCTGGAATCTAGTATTATTATCTAAAATGTTGGTTTAAGTTTCTTCTTATAAAGAGTTTGTAAAGTTATTACAAGAGTCTTGACTGGTTGAGGTTGTTTTAGATTGTACAGAGAATATTATGTGTTGTTGATTCATATTGTTTGTTTAAAGCATTAGTGAGTGAATTGCTGATCATTATGTTTTGGTTGTTATTTTAGATAATAATTTTACTTTTTGAATTCATACTTCTTTTTGAAGAGATGGATTCAAAGTTGAAGGGATGGATTCAGAGATGAGCTATTCTTCATTTGTAGCTGACCTAAGTGGATTATTAAGACATTTGTTACAAGTTTTCTAGATGTTTGCAGTATTCAAGCATATTTTCATAGGAACGTCTACAAAAATTATGAAAAACAATATTTCATGTCTGACATAATCGTAGAAATAAAAATATAATATTTTACTAAATATTCATGTGTCACATAAAAATAAAGTATTAAAAATGAGTTTCTTAAAAAAAGTTAGAGCATTACCTTAAACGACTTTTTTATTGGATGAGTTATGGATTTGAAAAACAATTATCCACCGGATTAAAATCAGGTTGTGGATTTTAAAAAAATCTCGTAGATACCCATCCTAACCTGATCACCGAATAATACTCGGTGGATATCCGTTTTAAAATAATATGTTATTTATAATTATTTATAAAAGTAAAAAAAACATTTTTATTAAAAAGATTCATAATTGAATAAACAGTTATAAGACATACCCGCGAGAAAATAATATTTTTATCCGGTGAGTTCGAATTCGGATTTAGCTATTCGATTTCGCAATACCGCACCCATCCTGACCTATTGTCAGTCACGAAAGATAAAATTATGCCTATAGTTATTTTTCACTGTCACATTTCAAAGTAAATATAAAATTATATTTTTGAGCTCGAAAATTTATTTCTCAAATCAATATGGATACAAAAAATGAAAAGGTTATAAAAAATTAATAATGTTTGCTGCAATTTTTGACACATCCATAAAATCGAAAAGACTTGGCTTTAGAGAGGAAATGCTATAACATTCAAGAAAACAACGACTATCTGAATGAGCAAGTCGAATTGCACAAAAAAATAGTGTTTTAACTTGCTTATGACATTTTACTTTCCCTATTTTAGGCCTCTAATTTGAAGATTTAGCATAAACAAAATGAGGCATTCAGAAGATACATTGGGGAATCTTACGTTAAGACCCGTCTATATTGTTGGAGAGCAGGAAAAAACACAAATGACTTCGACAAATTCTGCCATCTGATCTGATTTTGCCAACCAATCATAGGACTCTGAAAAGGGAACACACTGTTTTCTTTAATCTTTGCACTTCTTCTAATTATTGCTGTGGTCTGAACAGCAAAAAGTAGAGACCAATTATCCAAGAGGATCCATTTACTGCTAGAGTTAAGTCCAGACCACCAAGACAGTGAAGTCTCACCTGAATAAACAGATACATAAATTGATTGATAGATAGGCATCTAGAAGAGACATTTTCATTATTGACAGCTTTGGAAGACTGAAAACTGAAATTTGACCAAATATTTTTAACCATCCATTATAGCAAATTGGTGACTGAGCTGCGGCATATATTCATAAATTTAGTTTGAGCGGTTAACTTGCATAAATCTCTTTTATTAGGACATACCTGATTCGATTCTTGAACAAGAAATCAACGTTTCCTAGAGCAGAACTTCTCCTTGCAGTCAGCCGGATCACTGCACCATCAATGACCATGCGTTGCAGCACCTTTGCTATATTCTTTGTGTCGTCAATACCAAGATGATGACTTCCTGACAAAGGAATTTCACTCTGTTTCATCATAGATATCATTCCTCTGGCCTGTCACCGTCAACAAGGAAAAAATCAAATTAGAAGGAACAAATAAGAGGGATGTTTATTAGCAAAAAAATAGAGGCGTGATGCTGATAAATTGTTTCAACAAAACATCAACACAGGGTGCATGTTGATGAACCCAAAATCATAAATTTTCAGAACAACTCAGGGTTCACTCTCGTTCCTTTTCATGTTACAGTTAACCCTAACAATGAGCTTGAAGATGTAAACGTTGCAAGAAAAGGCATTGACTTAACCATGTTTCTAGTAATCATTGATCTGAATTACATGGTAAGGTAGATAGAGATTACCAATCCATTAGTAGACTACTGGACCTTAGTCCAACTCACCTCACGCTTATAGAAATTTAAATACACGTCTTTTAGATTGATCCACTCCATCAAATATGTCGGAAGCTGGATATTGGACACCTTGCACTGATCAGGAACCTTAGTCTTCAAAGCCCAATTCCCACTGTCAATATTAGAAACCAAAAAGTATAAGCCACCAGCTAATCTTTTTCTACAAAATGAGGGGCACAATCACATGGAGACAGGCTACTCACTCTTTGTTAAGTTTTCAAGATATAACTCAAATCTTACAAGTGCAAAAAGAAGATAGATATAAAACAAGACCCAAATGCACTTTTTTATCAAATGAGAGACATCAGTGTTAGACGAGATATTATGACAGTCACAGCCACAAGGGAGCATTATTGGCACTACACCAGGTTGTCCCGTCAAAATATCAGGATTGGTAGTGGATTAAGGACTAGAAATCAATACTCCCTGATACGATTGTTACAATCAGACCAACTAATTAACTACATGTATATGTTACTGAGGCATACCAGGTAACAAATGCTGCTTGCTTAAGAGGTCCACCAGATGCCTTTTTCCATAAGTTATGCTCATCCAACCAAGCCTCAAACTCTCCAAGAACTTCCTTAAAAGGACGAGCTGTGTCATGCCATACACTGCATATCAACATGAGCAAAATCAACATGCCACAAAAACATGAAAAGCTGATAAGACTTTGGAAGAAGTTTCAAATTAGAAAGGTACTAGCTACAATAAACCTTTTTTATCTTAACTTCCTAGCAGAGGAGGAAAAAGATACACCAATACAAAATCTGGTGACAATGATGCATCAAAGTGCAAACCATAAAAGCAATTTAGCAGCAAGAACGGGGTAGAGACAGCTACTAAGAACATTGTTAGCTAGACATATAACACAAGTGACAAGTGAAAACTTTCAGCATAGATTAACTAACCATTCACACATATCATTGTGAATGTTATAAGAGAAGCATTCACTTCGTTATTAAATAAGAAAGGATAGCATTGCTCGGATGCATTGAGTCTAGTTTTATCTTATAGTTGAAGTTGAAGAAGTAGCATACCGATCAACTCCGAATTTTCCATATTTTCCTTCGATGTATTGGTTTACTGCGTGCTCGCTCATTTTTGTGGGCCTGACAAATCTGGAGAGGAAAGGAAGGCGATAGCATACATGTGATAGCTTTATAGAAAAGAAGAATAAAAAATAATCATGTCCATGAGCTTTTAATAACAAGCACAGAGTAAGAGGATTATAGTTTGCATACAATACACTGAATACTTATAAGTAAAGAGAAAAAAGAGTAGAACCTGTGAAAAAAATCTACCATAGCCATTGTTCTGGCATCTATCAACAAAACAGGAAACTCAAGAATTTCAACTTTCCCTTCCAAATCAAGAACCAAAAAAAATCAAATTCTTGCTGACACTTGCATCCCAAGTCAGCAGCATTCACTTGAAGATCAGTCTAGACATCATGATTGAATTTCTCCAAATGGAGGGGATCATCCATCTAGTTATCCACAGAAAAATGGAATACCGATAAGAGAAATCAGTAGTTTAATCCCACAGTATTCTATAGATGTATACCTGTATCTATAAAACATAAAGCATATACCAGTAGTTTACAGCTACTACTACTATTTAGCTATACCAATCAGCCGATATCCTTAAGTAATCAATGTAATTTCCACGACTAATCACCATAAATTGTAAAGGTCTTCCTCATTACTCAACTCCTTCCTCTACCTATAGGCCTTTTATCGAACAGATAGAGCGCAATGGAGAACATCATAAATCAAACACATGCGGGTTGTTTAAAAGGTTTCGAGAGTGATGTAATTGGTATTCGAAATTTTACCATGGTGCACTTGCCTTGCGTGTAGTACAAACACATTGGTCTCCATCGATTCCTTGGGACGAAAGACGACCACGAAGAAGGAACCAGATAGGAAGACGATGATGACTACAGATAGCCATGGCTAGTGCGAGAGACTAAGGAGTTCTTAATAAATGAGGACTGAAAAATGTAGTAAATGAAGCTTCTACATTATCGAAAAATTACGAACAACAAATTTAGTACTTCTTCAATTCTAAGTTCAATGTTAACTTAAGATTTATAAAAAGACATGACCAGAATTTTTTAAAAATTTGAGAAATGCTCCAAGAAATGCTTTCTTCTAAAGAGCTTCCTCGGGTGGTTCTTCTTATTCCTTTTTTTTTGGCTAAGGATGAGGCGTAGCGTTTGATCTATTCAGTTGATTGTTCATCTTGCTGTGATTTGATCGTTCTCTCATTGTTGGTTATGGATTGTCTCTGATCATTTCTCTTGATCGTGGGTCTTTTTCTTTGTTTTTTTATTGATCGGGCCTTCCTGATTTGGTTCTTCAGTGTTCCTCTTATTCGATTGTTGAGGCATTGTGTATCATCCTTTGAATAGGGCTCTCTGTTTCGGTGTTCCTCTAATTATTCAGGCCTTCCTGATTTGGTTCTTCGGTGTTTCTCTTATTCGCTTGTTGTGGCTTTGTGGTATCATCCCTTTTGATCCCTGGGTTGTGGTGATTTCTTGTTCTTTGCGGTTGTTTTGGTATGTTCTTCTTGATTGTGGTCTGCTGATTCTGACTTTATGGATAAGTGAAGTGAAAATCTGCAAGATAAAGGCAATTCATCTGGAAAAATGAATTATGCTGACCTTTTCAAGAAGAACATTACTGATATACAAGATTGTGAGCCTATCTCTATAAGCTACAAGAATGACCACATTTCTTTGCAATTTCCTAAAGAAGTTAAAGACAACTTATTGAAATCCTCTAAGTTTACCCTAATTGGAAAGTTCTCTGAGGGCATACCAAAAAAGAATCTGCTGGACAATTTCATTGCGGAAAGAAAGTTTAAAGGAAACATAAGTCTCTCTACTAGAGACCCTCACCACATTCTACTTGAATTTGATTTGAATGAAGACTTTGGCAAGCTATGGAGTAAGACTGCCTGGACTGTTGGCAACATTATAATGAGAGTGTTAAAGTGGTCCCCAGATTTTGATCCCAAAACTGAGAGCCCAATATATGGACTAGAATCTCGAAGATTCCTGAATACCTATACAGTTGAAACTATGTTCAAGACTATTGGTGATCCTATAAAGACTTGGATTCCCACTCAGAATAGGGCTTTGTTCAATGTTGTTTATGGTTGGGTTGAATTGGATGTTACATGTAAGCTGCAAAATCAGATATAGATATGGTTTGGTCCTAATGATGGCTGTTGGGCGGAAATTGCTTACAAGAGCATACCAAACTATTGCAATTTTTTTTATCATATTGGACACAACGTGGAAAACTACAAAAAGAAATTAAATAAACAACAACAAAAAGACTTACCTGCTCTTGAAAATCAAGATTGTGGAAGAACTCATAGAGACAGAAATCATGGAATTGCCTCAACCTGAAATATATAGCAACCGGAACACTGTCAAAGTTTTACCCAATGATCTAACTATTAGCCATCAGAAACAGAAGCTCAAATCAATAATAAGATCGCAACATGGAAACAGAACTCAAAATCTAACCAAATCTGCTTTACAAATAGAGAATAATACTGAGGATATGATTGGAGAAATAAAGGACCTTGAGGGTGAAAGTACTCAGGTTTCCCAAGATCAATTCAAGTCCAAATCATATTGTAATACACCTGATCAAAACAACATAGGCAGTTTTCCAGAAACATGTATGTTAAAGACTAGAGACACAAGCAAAAGCTTTCAAAAAATCCTAAATCAGAAACTTAAAGAGGCCAGAAGAAAAAGAAGACTTCAAAGGCTACAAAGTCTTTACTTTTTGTAAAGACCAAAGATTCATCAAGAAAATATTCAAATGATTAATGTTCTATCATAGAACATTAGGGGAATAGGCAATAAGTCTTCTAAAAGAAGACTTAAGTCTATTGTCTTGAGTCATAGCATTAAGCTCATTTTCATTCAGGAGCCTTTTATTCTTCCTAATAAAATTGATGTTGTTGCATCTTTTTTAAAATTCAGTAACGGCTATGCTAACTCCTCAAACAAGTTGTGGATTTTTTGGCAGGATGAAATTCAAGTCAGTATTAAGATAGATCATATTCAGTTAGTGCATACTGAGGTCCTTATTACTAATTTCAACAAGCTGATTTATATTACCTCACTGTACGCCAAGTGCCAGAGGAGTAACAGACTTGACCTTTGGAATATCTTGAAGAACATCTCATCTACGGTGAAGGCCTGGATGGTCCCTGGTGAATTCAACACTTCTAGATCTATCACTGATCAGGTCACTGCAATAGTTATTGTCAGCAAAGTGTACAAGATTTTAATGAAATGATTTTTGAATGTAAGCTTGAGGAAACTAAATGTATGGGTACAAAATTTACCTGAATGAAGAACCTCAAAGGCAAGATATTAGATTGGGTTCTTGTCAATCAGGATTGGGCCAATAGCTTCAACTCCACTGATGTGAGCCACATGGCTCGCACTTGTTCTGATCACTGCCCTTTAAAAGTCTGCATTAACAACAAGAACAGAAAAATTTGTGGTAGTTTCAAGTTCATTAATATGTGGACTAAGGACCCTACTTTTATCAAAACTGTTGAAGATAGTTGGAAGAGAAGTATGTCTGGTAGCCCTCTTAATGTCTTGTGGAACAAATTAAAAAGGCTCAAAAGAGATTTAAAGGTTTGGAATAGGGATACCTTTGGTAATATCTTTGACAATGTCAAAGATACTAAGACCAAAGTTTCCTTTTTGAGGAGAAGTTTCTTGCCAGTAAGTGCATTGAGGACAAGATGGATCTCTCCAAAGCAATTGCTGAAAACCTCCTTGCACTGTCCATGGAGGAAAGCTTATGGCACCAGAAAACCTATTCTGTATGGATAAAATACGGAGACAGGAATACTAGTACTTATCATAACTTTGTTAAAAGAAAAAAAGGCGAAACAGAATTGCAAATATCAAAATCAATAACGTGTAGACTAATGATGAAGATCTTATGGATGCTTCAGTGGAAAATTACTTCAAAGATATGTTTTCTTCTACAATTCCTTCTAATTCTAATGATATTCCTAGCTTTGATATTCTTAAGCATATTCCTAAAATGGTTTCAGATTCTGATAATGAATTTTTGCTATCTGAGACTACTGAGGATGAGATTCTTCATGCTATTAAGTGTTTGAAGCCATCTAGTGCTGCTGGCATTGATAGCTTCAACACTTGTTTTCTAACTACTTGTTGGTTGATTATTAAGCATGATATTTATAATACTATGAAAGATTTTGTAAAAAACAAGACTATTCCTAAAGCGATCAAAGTTACTGGCATTTGTTTAATCCCGAAAATTGAAAACCCAAGCTTTTGGAACCATTTTAGACCTATTTATCTCTACACTATCCTAAATAGACTTATGTCTAAATTAATAAATAACAGAATTACAAATCTTTTACCTGATCTTATTTCTGATATCTAGGGAGCCTATGTGAAGGGCAGATTCATCCACGAGAACATCCTGATTGCTAAAGAGCTTCTTCATGACCTGAAAAGGAAAACCAAAAGCAGCAATGTTATAATCAAAGTCGATATGTCGAAAGCTTTCAAAAACCTATCTCATGAATTTATCTTTAAAATCCTTGCTAGTTTTTGTTTTAACCATCAGTTCATTAAAATTATTAGTAATATCATTACCTCTATTTATGTTACTATTCTACTTAATGGCAGATCAGTAGGTTTCTTTAAAACCAGCAAGGGAATCAGACAATGAGATCATTTATCTCCTAGTCTGTTCATCCTTACTGAAGAGGCTTTAATTAGGGGTTTGGCTAGCCTTTATAAAACTAATAAAACCATCAATTTTAAGGGCATATGCAAAATTGATATCCTTGTCTGGCCTTTGCAGACGACTTATTAGTTTTTTTTCTAATGGACTAACCACATCTATGAACATTATTGGTAATTTATTGTAGGTTTATCAAAATGATTATGGCCAAATTATTAATAGAGACAAAACTCAGTTAATAGCAGCCATCAACATTAACCAAAACAAGCTTAAGAGCCTTCAAATTCTTACTAATTTCAGTATTGGAAAGCTGCCTACTACTTTCCTGGGTGTCACCCTGAACTCCAACAACAGAACCAACAATTTCTTTCCTCTGATTGATAAGATCAATAACAAAATAATGGCTTGGGAGGGCAAGAGCCTTTCCTATGCAGGAAGGCTTACCCTTATCAAGAGTGTTCTTCTCCCCATTCCCATCTATTAGAGTCACAGTTGCAAGCTGCCTTCTTCAATTATCTGCAATAAATCTTTAATAAATTTTTGTGGGGATCAACTATTGAGAAACACAGTATTCACTAGTGTTCTTGGAGCTCCATTTGCAAAAGTTACAAAGAGGGGGTCCTTAATGTTTATGGTCTTGTTGACTATGATAAGGTCTATTCAATGAAGCTTGGGTTTGGTTTTAGAAGCAAGAGTTCCCTATGGTCTAGGATGACTCACAGTATCTACTGTAAGAGTTATCATCTTTCTCAAATTGGTAATAAGAAGGGTTCTTTTTGCTGGAATAGATTGATTGAAGTCAGAAAAGAAGCAGAAGAGTATAGTACCAGGGTCATTGGCAAAGGAGAGGTGGACATATGGATGGACAGTTGGTTTGGAGCTCCTCCCATCATCAAGTTTGAGAATGAATCTGACAACAAGTGGTTTACAGGAGAACCATTCAGTTCTCTGTAGAGAAATAACACTTGGGACTAAAACACGATAAGTCCTCTTCTTCCTAACTCTAGTATCGGTCTTATAAAAAAATTGAAAATTGATACCAACAAAGAGGACAAAATACATTAGAGTCTTTCAAACTCTGGTTCTTTTAATATTAAAGATACTTTAAATAAAGTTACTCAATGTTATCCTACCTCTTCAATTTTTGAAAGGACTTGGAATCAAGTCATTCCAACTACATGTTCTGTTTTGCATTGGAGGCTCCTAAAAATTTTAATTCCTATAGAGGTCACGATACAAAAGCAGCATTTAGAGATAGCTTCTAAATGTCTGTTTTGTAATAGTATTGAGAGCACTAAGCATGTCTTTGTTTCCTGTGAGCATGCTTGGCGAATTTGGTCATATTTTGCTAACCTATTCAATGTCAAGACTACAGGTTTATGACTCATATCCATATGGCCAGAAATTGGTCGTGGTCCTCTCCTTTGAAAGTCTATATGAAGACTATTTTTCCATCCATTATAAAGTGGGTCATATTGCAAGCTAGAAACAGTGTCAAATTCAAAGGCTCGTCTATTTCTCCTAAGTCTTCAATTCAGCACATAAAACACATTATTTATTCTCTGGACTACTCTAATTCAATAAAATTTAAATACTATAGTGAAACTGCTGCTCATGAATTGGGTTGTTATTTACGCAGATAGAACAAGAACATAATCAAATACCTTTGCTGGATTCCTCCTCCTGATGGAAGACTGAAGCTCAACTCTGATGTTTGTTGTGCTCGGTCTGGTGAAACCAGTAGCGCAATCATCATCAGAGATCGTCTTGGCAACCTTATTTTGGTATATGGCAACACCTATGGCAAGCAGTCGCCTATCAGACAGAGGCTCGTGCTCTGTTGGATAGCCTGACCATTTGTAAAATCAAAGGGATTTCTAACATTGATATCAAAAAAGCGACTCTGAGATCTTAATTTCTTTGCTCACTTCTGGCAGCTCAATTATCCCTATTGAGCATATGATTATTCGAATCAGAGGCCTCCTTTCCTTCTCTATGAATCTTTGTCATGTTTTTCGAGAGTAAAACCTTGCAGCCGATTGGCTTGTAAGGTGGACTCTCAAATGCAAGATGAAGATTCATTTCGAGAACTTCATCCCCCCCCCAATCCTTTGCTATCAATCCTAGTTCTTGATAGCTTGGGACTTGGCCAATTAAGGATTAATTAACCTGTAATTACCATTCGAACCATTAAACCTTTAAATTTTGCAGACTGTTGAGTCTTGTCTCTACCGATCTTAGGAGGTCTTGGTCTTCAAAGTGTCCCAACTCAGTAATTAGCCGTTCATCATCCTGATGTTCTTCAGCTTCTCGGTTTCATTGTCGTCAGCATAATTCATCATCTTCGGATTAAAGTTGAATGACCTTAATTGCTTAGCGGAGTTCCTAATTGAAAAAACCTTGATGCTTCTCTATCCTAGTTTTTTGGAAGCAATTCGAATCGATCTCTTCTTGTTCTCGTTGTTTTGATATGATCGAATCAGCCATCTATAGTTTCCCTCTCCTAGTTTTTTGCCCCAATTGATTCGCGAAGTTCATGATTAAAAAAATCTTGAAGTTTCTCTCTCCTAGTTTTTTGTAGCAATTCGAAATGATTTCTTCTCTCTAGATTTTAGAATCAGCATTCTCTAGCTTGTGTTAGCTGCGTTGATTAATTGTAGCAGAGTATCTAAAATCTGTCTAACCTTTGATTTAGGGTTAGTTGTATAACTTTCCCAATTGGTAAATAAAATGAGCGACTGAATTAAAAAAAGTTCAATGTTAACTTTGGAAGTTCTATTGGCTTAGTTTGGATCAGGATTGAGAGAATCTTTGAATTTATGTAGAACTCCACAGTTTTATAGGACATAGTTTCTTCGATTGGCATTCCATACAAAATTGAAATCCCATAATAATAATCGAGCCTACAAAAATGTTGCTTTCTCTTTGGTTGAGGTTGATGTTTCAAGAAAGATTCAGTATAGTGTGTGGATCGATTTTGGATATAATGATGGCTGATGGCTATTTGTTAGTTACAAAAATCTTCCAAACTACTGCAACAATTTCTTTCATATGGGACATAAAGATGTCGACTGCAACAATTGCTTTCATATGGGACATAAAGATGTCGATTGTAAGAAGTCGTTGAAGAACAAAAAGGAGGAAAATGGTGATGAAATAAACATTACTATGCAAACAACTAATGGAAAAGAAAAAGAAAATGGATTCAAGAACTCTGTTACTAAGGTTCAAACGCTCAAAAAGATCTATATGCCTAAAGTTAACTCTATAGTAGTCCAAAATTGCCAGAAAAAATATAAAGAAATAACTGAAGAGATTGAGGATTATGGCAAGATGGAATCATTCAACAATTAAGAGGTTGAAAATCTAAATCGACTACAGAACAATACTCATGAATCAAATATCCCTGAGGATATTGAAATCTTGGAAGCCATTCAATTACTTAATCAAGCCATAGAACAGAAAGGCTACTCTTGACAATGAAATTTCAGTATCTGGCAGAATCACCCATGTTCTAGATGATATTGGGAGTAAAAATATCACCCCAGTCATGAAGATTCAAGCCAATGATTAGGAATTCAATAAGATCTTGAACAAAAAGATCATAGCTGCAAGAAAAGTTAAAAACCGAACAAATTAGTGATTGAATCTTTGAACTACTCAGGGAACGCCAATACTTACAAATCATTATCTGATAACGATAAAGATTATTAACTGGAATATGTGTGGCATCAACAATAACGCAACTGTTGGGAGGTTGAAAGACATAATCAATAAGAAGAAAATCAATATTTTTGCTATTCAAGATCATATGGCTAGTATAGACAAGATGAACTCTATTGCTACTAAATTGGGCTTTATAAATTGCACTTCTAATATTTCCAATAAGATTTGGATCTGTTGGAATGAGGATACTAGTATTAACACTCTAGTTAATCATGATCAATGTCTTCATATGGAGGTGGACTATTCAGGTCTGGATAATTCATTTTATCTGACTGTGGTTTATGCTAAAAATCAAAGAAGCCAAATACGATATTCTTATATTTACAAATAGTTTACACTCAACTATAAACAATCTTAGTTGTTTTTTAGATAGACATCAGGCAGTTTCAGGTCAAGAAATTAACAAGGAAAATACCAAGATCATTTTGTTTTCTAAAGTTCATCAAAGTAGAATTTGTTACCTGGAGAATCAAACTTAAATTGTTGTGGAGAATTTGCCTACTTCCTACATGGAAATCACCCTGAACAATAACAACAATTCTAAAAATTTCAGCAAAATGGTATACAAGATCAATGATAAAATCAATGATTCGGACACTAAGTTTCTTTCCTACGGGGCATGCTCACACTTATCTCCTCAGTTCGCTTGTCGATTCCTTATTATTGGATGCATAATTCTCTCATTCCTAACTGCATTCTTAAAAGGCTGGAATTTTTTTAATAAGTTTCTTTGGAGATCCAAATATAATGAAAAGAATATGCATTGGACTTCATGGGAAAAATTTTGCAAGCCTTTTGAGGAGGGTGGTTTGAATATTAGGAAATTCTGTGATATTCAACACAATTTTTCTCAAAAGATTTGGTTCAACTACTGGAAAAATGACAGTCTCTGGTCCAATATCATGCATAACATTTACAATAAGAATATGCATAATTTAAAAACTAACTTCAATAAGTCTGACTCTATGGTTTGGAAACGTCTTATAGGGATTAAAGATCAGACAAACAGGAATATTAGAGAGATTCTGGGAAACAAAAGACATGGACTTTTTGAGGGAGAACTGGCACAACTCTCACCCTATTCTGGACCACAACTCGAGCAGTAAAAACAACTGATTTCTTGAAGCAAGAGTTAAAACCTTTTGGAAGAAAAATTGTTAGGATTTGGAAGCTATAAATGTTATGGTCACTGAAGATATAGTTAATCAAATTTCTCGTTACAAGATTGACCTTGATAAAGATGACAAGATGATTTGGAAGTTGTCTCATGATACTACATTCAACACTAAGCTTACTTGGAATAATATAAGGTAGCAGAGCAACAAATCAGGCCTTTATAAAAAAAATTGTGGAACTCGACTACTCCCAGGAAGTACTCTTTTCTTCTTTGGAAATTGTTGAAAAACTTTATCCCAATTGACTCTGTTATGCAAACTAGACACCTTTTTATGGCGTCTAAATGTCAATTTTGTTCTAATTGCGAAACCACTAATCATCTCTTTGTGAACTGTGACTCTGCTTGGAATGTTTGGAAGCATTTTAGTGATCTATTTAACATTAAGATTGAAAGATATATGACATTCACGTACATTTTAAGAAATTGGTTCCGGTTCTCTAATAAAAAAAACTCATATCACTCATGTCTTTCCTGCTATTATATGTTTTGTGACCTCGTGCAATAAAATAACTTAAAATTCATCAGGAACAATTACTCTTCTACTGCTTCTATCAATGCCATTAATAAAAATTTCTTGGATTAGATACTGCTAAGATGCTCACTAGAAGGCACTTGAATAATGCAATAAAGGTGGGATATTCTCTCGGTAGTATGTCTAGCTTAAACAATCACAAGAAAGTTACATACCTTAAATGGCTGGCTCCTACAAATGGAAGATTGAAATTAAATGTTGACGCGGCTTGTCTCTATAATGGTGAAGCCAGTGGTGGTATAATTTCCAGAGATAGAAATGGAGACATCGTGAAGGGTATCAACAATACTTATGGCAAACTTTTCCCCCTAGCTGCAGAAGCGAGAACACTGTTGGAGGGTCTCTTAGTCTGCAAAGAAAACAACTGATATCAGGTGGATATAGAATCGGATTGTCAATCTATTATCAACATGCTTATTGAAGGGAAGTATCTCTGGTTCTTCATGCTATTATCTCTATTTGCAGAAAGATGATTGTTCCTACTATGACTATTAAATTCATTTCTCGAGTTCAAAACCAGGCTGCAGACTGGCTCGCGAAATAGACATTGAAGTGCAAAGAAAAACAAAACTTTTCTCACTTTAATGCTCCAAGCCATCTGCTAGCTATTGTGTTTCTTGAAAGTCAAGGATTATTATATATTAATCCTTCTACCGACTAATATATTTATCATTGTTCAAGTTGCTATCGCATATTCTTCTTGTTTTCAGATTTTTAGACTTGGGAAGAGATAGCTAGCTCGACCATAATCTGAGTTTCATTCTCTGGGAGGAGCTTGTAGATAGTTGAGGTCTGTTGTAGCTGAAAAAAATTAGAGTCGAGGTCCTTATCGAGTAGATGAAATCTTTGTAGACCTGGTCTGTCAGTTGCTGGTTTGAGATTTTTTAGCATTTAAATGCTTTGATTCAATCTTCTGAAGGCTCTTGAGGTTTGCTGTGGAATTATGAGATTGAAATAAAAAGCATTGGAGTAGTTGGTTTAATCGGAAGATGGATATTGTCGTATCTTCTATCTCCTGAATTATTGTGAGAAGTGAAAAGGTTTGAAGGAATGGTGAAGAAAGGAAAGACTAGTTCAAAGGCGCCAATTTAAAAACTTTTTGTGTTAAATTATATTTTTTCCCTAAAGTTGTAAAACTTCTATTTCAGCCCTTTAGTAATAAAATCATTTTGTTGCTTAAAAAAATTAGTACTCATTCGTTTTTATAATATTAGTCGTCTAAATTTTCCTCATCAATATTAAATAAAATAATAATAATAATAAAATAAATTTAATAAAATAAAAAAATTGATTGGTGGATTTGATAATAAGATAAACTATTTGAAAATGGAATATATATAATCAATGCTGCATTGGAAAATAAGAACGACATATATTATCAAACAAAAACATTCTTCTAGATTGACTTATATTATGAACATAAGGAGTATATAATTAGATTTGCAGATCTACCTCCTAGAAAATAATAATAATAATAATAATAATAATAATAATAATAATAATAATAATAATAATAATAATAATAATAATAATAATAATAATAATAATAATAATAATAATAAGCCTTTGGCTAAGTTCAGTCCCAAATTGTGCTGACCAGTCCCATTTTTTAAAGTCTTTTTAAATTGATAGTCTTTTACTCATTTTTCCTTTGACCAAGAATATTCTTTTTTAGCATGTAGTGGGTTTTGGGTATACTTAACCAAAACTTAAAAAACATAAAATTACTCTTCCCAATATCTTTCTTATACTCAAAACTTAACAAAATTTCAAAAAACTCAAAAATATCAAAAAACTCAAAAAACTCTAAAACACCCAAAATCTAAAAAAAAAAACTCAATCGATTGAATGATGTATTTAGGCGAGAAGAAGTTTGGTGAGGATCGTGAAACTCCAAACAAGGTAGGCTATCTAATTTTGTGTCGACGATTGATAATTTTGTACCCTTGGGTACGAGTCCTCTTTAACCCTTCACCATTTTGATAAGTTTTGGGAATTTACCCCGGTGGGGTACCTATTCTCAACTGTCGGTAATGTAATTTTCGACCATCGGGTGAAATGTTCCTCAGGGGTTAAGAATTTCTCAACCGCGGGGCCACGACGTGCGAATTTTTGTTTTTGATTAAGTAACATTATTTATGCTAGATGAATGTAGGGGGCTGAGGAGTTAAGTGATGACTTATATGATTCATGCATGGTAAAAGAGGAGATAATATCGGAGCCTTGCTGTGTTGATTATAGTCACTTGCTCCATACAAAATCCCATTACACCCAACAAGAGTTGATTGATTGGTTTAAGCAAACCGCGATAGACGACGGGTTTATGGTTATATTACGTTGTCGCGATAGACTTGATCGAAAAAAACCGAGAATAATTTTTTTTGTCTGAAAGATTCAGAATTACACAAATTTGGTAGATCAGAAGGATCTTAAGAGGAAGTCTACCGCCACGAAAAAATATGGATGCCCTTCCATCCTTAAATGAAAGAAGGTGGATGATTAATTTATGGGGATTAGAGGTCGCATGCGACATTCACAATCATGATATTATATCCTACAAAGAATGTCATTCGTACTTGGGACGATTAAACAACAAAGAGATGGATTTCGTAGTTAGTTCTACAAAAATGGGATCCCGTCCTCGTGATTCTTGGTGCAGTGAAAAAATTAAACCCTAAGAATTCATCTTCAATGGCACAATGTATAACGCTAAACTAAAACACTGCAAGATCGAGAAAGGTTGTCGGTGGAAATTCCAATACTATATTAGTGTACCCGAGAAAACTTTCTACATCGGATTCACGTTTATGTCCAAAGAAAAATTTGAGACCTACAAATGGGTGTTAGAATGCTTACATTCGTTAATGGTAACTCACTCCATCGAACCACCCTTCATCGTTTTGACGGATAAAGACGTAACGTTTGTGAAGGCATCACAGGAAGTGTTCCCCAATATAACACGCGTGTTGTGTCGATGACACATTAACATAAACGTATTCGAAGAAACAAAAAAAATCATCAAGGAGAAGAAAATGTCCAATACCTTTTTGAAAGTTTGGAATCAAATGATATTGATGGAAACGGAGGTAACCTTCAACGACTATCGGTCGGAATGGCACCGCAACTTCAAAGAGTATCTGAAACAATTGAATATACCAAAAGTTGGTTAGGGTCGTACGGTGATAAGTTTGTCATGTGGAGAACTAACAAGTGGATGCATTTTGGTAACTAAACCACAAACCGCGTGTAGAGCGCTCATTCGAGCCTCAAGCATTTCATCGGTACGAGCACAAGTAACTTCGAGTTTTTTTTTGTTGAAGTTGCATACTTTTGTACCCGTAACATTATAGTCGCGACCAGCATTCGTTGTGGTTGTGTGATACAAACTACACACGATATGCTTTGCGCGCATGAAATCTATGAATTTGTTTCCAAAAGCTTATAGGTTCCTCTAGAGTTATTTCAAGAACATTGGAAGAGGTTAAACATTCTTGTCCGTACCAATATCATGATGATCGAGCAATTATAAGTAAATATCAAGAAACTAGTATACGATGTCATGGAATCCAATGACGAAGCACACATTAGGCATGTTTATAAGAAAATGCTTTGTCATCGTCCATCCCGAAACAACTTCCCTATTGGATCCATTGGTGAAGCAAAAAATGCACGGTCGTCCACCTTCCAAACGTAAGTTGTCTATTACCGCATCTGAATCATCTACTAAACGCGAAATATATATGCACGAACATGTATTAGATTCAGAAAAATCTAGTTCACCATCTTTTTGAAAAAACGTTCAAACTTTTGACCACAAACTCACGTAAAGGGAAAGAAACTTCAGGCTCAAAACGTGGTTGGGAAAGCCCCCTCGGTCCGAAGAAAGATAGCGTTATTCTAACGCAAGCAAGTGGGACGATGCTTTCAATTCGAATGGTCGATTGTAGTTCAAGCTCTACGATGTTGGCTAAGGAAAGTTTGGTTGATCCCAAAGGATACATAAACCAATTCCCCATCTATGTTAGGCATTTCGTAACGTCCATCACCAAATCTGATGGCCACTACAGGTACCGATCGATTGCGTTTGTCTTGAGCGGGTAACAAGATGTGTGGAGGTTGATTAGAGATGCCTTATACAATGAGCTTATGGATTATGCATCAGTCTGCGTGAATATATTTACAAGCATGGAGGATTTGATAGACATTGCGAAGCGTGTGAAGTACTCTAGCAATGTGGCTACTATCGATCATTGAATGTCTATGCCCGAGATGAGAGTTGTGATCACGTCTGTGTTTAACTCTACTTTATAGGACAATATGAAACATGGATTTCGACTTCACTTTTCTTCCATTAAGAGGTGCACCCTCTCAGATGCCAAACCAGTTGGAGATCGGTTTGGGTTGGGTCAACACCAACCATTTTGTGAACGTAAGTATATTTTTACATTGTCGGTTAGTTTATAATTTTATAAATCATTTTTATCGTATTTCCATTTTGTAGCTTGGTATTAGGGTGGGGGGCCATGTGCGAGGATACATCTGTGTTGCTTAAAGTTGTGTTCGTCAGAAGTAGAAGGTTGGGCATTATCGATTCTCTCTCGCTGCAAGAGATTCGAAGAGCTTAAAAATGGTAGCCACGATGTAACCAGTTTAGCCGTTTTTGTTTGAGCACTAGGTCATCACTAGGTCACTGTAACATATATACGATTTGTCACGCTTAAAAGTTGAATGTTTTGTAGTTTATGATGACGTTTATCTTAAAAACAATTAGACTTTCATTTCTTAATTAGTGGTTTGCATTAATTTAAGACATTACATTATTAGAAATACGAATGTAAACAACAAAAATAGAACGATAGATAGTAGACAGAGTTTCAATAGGTTCTTCAATTTCATGGGGACGAATAATTCCATCCATGCTCATGGTGTTTGTCGAAAGGATATTCCTTATCATTGCTACTTCCTTCAGGAGTTTGGTAAGTTATAAGATCGGAGACTATCGCGTCCGCTTTCTCTTGAATCATATATTTCATCATCTCTTTCATAATAGTAATATGAAACTTCAAACTAAATATATCGCAGGCATTTCTTTCGACTTCGTAAGGTAGTGATTCCATCAGTATACACGACACAGTGTTCAGAAAAACTTACCAGTCGGCCACTTCTTCACGTCCACGTGGTTGGGCATCATACAACCTGAACATGATACATTCATATTGTGCATGAAGTACATCCTGCATATAACAACATCTACAAATCAGGAGTCTCCTCCAGCATTGTGTATTTGACGAACTCAAATGCTTTTAGGAGGTTTGCATCTTCGTGCACATTCTAATTTGAATCATCCATTTTTAATGTTTTGATGTTTAATGCTATTGCATGGTTCTACTACTTATAGATGGGCAGTATGCGGAAATTCCCCAAAAAATGTAGCGAAAAGAAAATAAAGTTTGGGTGGGTAAACCATTTTTGGTGGGATTTTTAGAAACACTAAAAATAAGCATCAACCAGACGGGTGAGACATTCTCAACCGGTGGTTGAATGATTTTCAACCGGCAGTTGATAATCTCCTCGCCGGTTGCAGATTTTCCATTTATCGGGGACTGAGACCATATCCTAATTTGAGATGGTCTACAAGTCTACACTATTCACCCGACAATTCGAATACTCTCAACCACCGGGTGATAAGTCTCACACCGGCTAATACACCGCTAGGAATGTAGACCATTTCATATTAGGAATTGACCTACAAATGTAACATTGTTAACCGGCGGGCAAACAATTTTCAACCGACGGCGGGGGGCAAAAAATTTCAACCGCGAAAAAACTTATCAACCGTCGGTTGAAAATTTACTATCACGACATAACCCTAGTGTTATAATCGAGTTTAGTATAAATAACTTTGTTTTACTACTTCATTTGTGGTTCAACATTGTCGTATTTGATGATTTGGGTCAATTTTACATTGTTTTTGTCGAAAAACGTAAGTTTAAGTTTACTCTGATTCTTCGACGTTCGCAGTGTAATGCATCTACTCATGAAATGTAAATGCATTACAATGCTAGTGTCGGACGCTATCAATACTATCTCAATCAATGTTGCCTACACAGACAGTGATTACCATTTTACTAGTCGTTGTCAGCCTAGACTACACCGACAATTCAAAACGTGTTGCCAACGTCTAACGCTTGCAGTGTCATGTATTTACGTTGCCGAGATAGGTACATTCCATCGCAGCATGGATAGTTAAAGATGTATGATTTTTTAACGTATTGTTCTTATTGTGTTAATATTTTTGTTTTATTTATGAAATTTCTTCTGCCACTAAGTTTTTCACTTTTTTCAAGACTCTTATTTTGACAAACCCTAACTTTCAAGCATCATCGAAGACATACTATTAAGGCTACCGGTGTAACCATATTGTGTTTTTTTCGCATTCCAATTTTCAGAAAGCTGAATCGTGCATTTATCGGTGATGTCTTTTTATGAAACTCGCGTTTTAGAATTTGATTTTTATTTTAGTAAATTAGTAAATTTATCATTAAACTGCATTCTTTATTTTACTAAATAAGTAAATTTTAATTAAATATCTTATGACTAATTAGATAAATAAATAAATTAAAAATTATAGAAAAACAATTGTTATTTATTATTATTATGTTACAAGTGATTAAGTCAATATATGTAAATGATATATTCTGAATTATCTATTTATAATTAGCTAAAAATCAAATCTACCATATTTCTATTATAACTTCAAATTTATAATATTTTATTTATAAAAATAAAATAATCAATTTTGAATTATATTAAAATTATTTTATAATTAATCATGTTAAAATTATTTGAATATACTAGTTGAGGCAATATATAAATATAATAATCGATCAATGTATATTATTACTAATTAAATAATTATATAAAATTAAAAATGATATCCAAATTATTTTAATGATATTCTTTGACCCACTAAATGAATAAATAAATTATGCAATTTTATTATTAATAAAAAATTATATAAAATCGACCATAATACTTTATACACCGTGGATGATTGATACTAAAATTGCTAGTGCTAGGGCTCTACACCGGCGGTATTCATAGTCTACATCGTCGATGACAAATACTAACAGTGCTAGGGTTTTGTACCGTTAGTGCGGTCTGCAAAAAAAAAGAAAAAGAAATCTATTTTAAAATGTTATTAATAAGTATCACTTTTATGGCTATCTCTTTTGTAGTATTAACTTCACCAATAACATTTTTATTTTCAATTTTAAGGGTTTTTTAAAGATTGAATTATAGTTATTTTTGTTTTAAAATAAGAAAGTTTTTTTTTATAAAAATATTATGATTTTAATTTTTTTTTCCGGTTAAATGTTGTTATTTTGGATGATTTAATCAATATTATACGTTAGTTTCACAAAACTAAGTTCTCCTAAAATCAAAATATTCTTCTTTTTTTTCAAAAAGGTAAGAGGGTAAAAGACTCACTATTAGATATTTTAAATAGTTTATTAGAAATTTTTAACAATATTATACTTTAAAAGTGTTGGAATCTTTACATATTTATATCTTTCAAATATTTCGATATTTAAAATAGTTTATTAAAAAGAAAAGTATCCATAAATACCTACTCAACTTTGAAATCCCAAAATGGTACCCACTTTTAGACTAGTTTCATAAAATACCTAGAGCCATGTTTTGGACAAAAATACCCTCTAGGGTATAAAAGGGGGCTTTTTGGTTAAAACCCACTTTTTTCACCTTCTAGACCTGACTTTTGGGTTCCAATTCCCCCATTTTCCCATTTCTAATTTTAAGGAGAGAGAAACACGAAAACCGAGAGAAACCGGAAAACGAAACTCAACCTAACTGTGAACCAACCGAAGTCGACGATTCAACTTCCAAGTCCGATCAACGGCAAGAAGCAGAGGTTACCGGCGACACACCGTTGTTTCGATACAGATCCCGGCGTCGTTGAACTCGAAGAGGTTAGTTTCAAATTGACGGTGGTTTTTATGTCGCCGGAATATGCAATGTAACGTAGTGTAATAGTCTGTCGAGTCTCATTTTTACCGGACGAGGCATTGTATGTAGCAACTTGTTTCTCAGTAATGACATGGACAATACCAAGTTCTCCGGTGACGTTTTTTCTTCATTTTTTCAATTCTTGCTTTTGAGATAGTGTAGCTGTTATGTTAGTGTCGACGTTGGTATCGGAGAATGTTAATGGAGCAGTCAGTGGTTAGTTGTTTTTTTGTCGAGAATCACAACGTCGCCGTGAATTAGTAGCCATATCTAGCAATGTATCTATTTCATGAAATTTTGGTATCATATACATGAAATGTTGTACATATCTAGCAATGTATGCAGTTTTTGTTCCCATGTCTAGCAATGTCAGTAGTGTCTTTACAGGAACATAAAACGCGTCTAGTAGTGTAGTAGTGAATCTGGTTTATGTATGGCAATATTTTAGAAGTTAGTTGATGTTGTTGTGTGGTTAGTAAAACGAGTAGAATGCTTGATTCGTATTGTCTTTGGAATGTGCATAGCTTTTTGCGTGAATTAGTAGCCATATCTAGCAATATATCTGTTTCAGGAAGTTTTGGCATCACATGCATGAATTGTTGTACATATCTAGCAATGTATGCAGTCTGTGTTCCTGTGTATAGCAATGTCAGTAGTGTCTTTACAGGAACATACAACGCTTCTAGCAGTGTAGTAGTGAATTTGGTTTATGTGTGGCATTGTTATATTGCAAGTGTTTGTGGCCAAGTTTTTTTAGTGTATCTAGCAATGTGATATTAGAATTACACTCAAACAGTTATTTCACTGTATCTAGCAATGTCTCCTGTTGTATCTACCAATGCCAGAAGTCGTATCTAGGAATGAAGTAGTCTCTTAAATCGCATTATAACAAGGTGTTCCTTGATTTTTGAGTTGGCCTATTGCATGAAGAAAAAATACATACCTGCTGTGAAAGGTGGATACAAAATCAAGACAATGATAGATATCCCACAACAGGAGAAGGACAACCTTGCTGTTAAATCGCATTATTTCTACCGATTTCATGTTTTCTAAAGTTTATAGGGAGATCCTTCCATTTTTATTGTATGAATAAATTCAACATAGCTAGCAATCCTATACTGGTGTATCTAGCAATGTCTTTATATCGTGTCTAGCAATGTTACACTGTTGTATGTATCAATCTCCTTATAACGTATCTAGCAATGTATATATAACATGTCTAGCAATGTTATGCAGCTGTATTTATCAACCTCGTTACAACCCATCTAATATTTTTTTGATGCTGAATCTATCAAAGTCGTTATACTGTATCTAGCAATGTTCACATGTGTATCTAGCAACCTCGTTACAACCCATCTAACAATCTTTTGATTGTGCATCTATCAAAGTTGTTATATTGTATCTAGCAATGTTCAGATGTTGTATCTAGCAATCTTGTTATAAGGTATCTAGCAATGATATGCGGCTGTGTGTATCAACCTTGTTACAACCCATCTACCATTGTTTTGATGCTGAATCTATCAAATTCGTTATACTGTATCTAGCAATGTTCACATGTTGTATCTAGCAACCTCGTTACAACCCATCATATGAGGACGTCTAGCAATGTCAATCACGGGTAAATCGTAATGACGCTGTATAAAGTAGCTAGCAATCCTTCAATCGCAATGAATGTTTGATCTTGTCATTGCTAACATGTTTGGTAATTAGATAAATAGGGTATCATTCCCATATACTAATATGTATTATTAATGTATCAAGCAATATCCTGCCATTGCTAGTGTATGCAAATATTTAACGATTACTAGGTATCTAGCAATGTCATAATTGAATATCTAGCAACGTGGTAATAAATCATCTAGCAATGTCATTTAACTTGTATATAGCAATGTCATAACTAGTATCTAGCAATGTCATATAACTCGTATCTAGCAATGTCATAACGTCGTATCTAGCAATGACATTTTTCCAGTACCAGACTTTTGGTAAACCGCGCCTGCTATATTAATGCATTGCTAGATAGATTTATTGGCAGACGAGTACATTCTATGAGGACAAAATGACTGTCATTGTATATATCAATGTTATATAATACGAATCTAGTATATCCAATAATTTTACAATTATTACGTATCTAGGAACGTCGTAATTGAATATCAAACAATGTCATAAAGAAATATCTAGCAATGTCATATTATTGTATGTATCAATGTCATAAAATACGTATATAGCAATGTCATATAAATGTGAATCGCAATGATATTTTTTTTAGACCAGTGTGTATAAATCGTATGGTTCAATTGCAGTAGATACAACCTATCTAGCATACTCAATGTAAGATATCTAGCAATGTCAATTAAGTGTAACTAAAAATTTATAACATGTATCTAGCAATGTCATAAACTTTTATCTAGCAATGTCATAATATGCGTATCTTACAATACACGTCCATGTATCTAGCAAGAATGAATGCGTTAAGGAACAAATAAACATAAATTGCATGGTTCAATTGCAGCAACCACGTAAATACAAGCTAAAACATAATGACCTAATCACAAAATGCACCTTTTGAATTTTCTTGTGTTTTTTTTGTATGGACAGACTAGTAGACAAACTCCTATACCGACACGAACGCAAATGTCGAGTCCAATTCCAACCCCAACTCTAACACCAACGTTGAACCATGCCATTTCTCTGTCTTCACCTTCGATGTACTTTGTTCTCCCCCAGTACATGTTATTGTATTCTTCGTGGGTAGGATGGAGAGTCTCCTTCGTGGGTAGGATGACAACAAGGGGATCTTTCAAGACAGATTCTAGCGATGCTCAAGCGTTATCGTATTCTTTAGCTTGTAACTTGAGAATACCTTCGTGGTATGTTTGCGAAAGACAAAATTCCTGTGATGGGCATATAAAACCAGCATTATATATTGAATGCTAATAGAAATTGAAAACTTAATTGATAAATCGATGCAACAAAGATATTCAAACTCCAATTGATTGTCATAGATAGGAACCAAATTTTGAACAGGGCGCATATGCTGTACATTCAATCAGAGCAACATTGGTAATAAGAACAATGTAACCAAAATACAATTCGTTGTTAATTAGTAAAGTTGAAAGGAACAAAGATAACCTTAGGCAGTACTAATTCAAACAGAAGCACACTGTTATAATATAACAAATGTAAGCAAAAAAAACAAAACATAAACGAAAACAATTCAAGCTGGTATATGTAAGCAAATTTTAGTTGAAGAGAGAATATAAGAACCTGAGCTTCTTTAGTTGGAACTAAGGGTTCCCATTGACCTTTAGATTCGGTATCGTTAATGGCAGCGATTGAGAACTGAATAAAAAAGAAGGAATTGAGGAAAAAAGAAGCAGGAAAGTGATAAAGGAGAAAGAGAGTATTGAGAAGCGAAATTCATCTTACCATCTCTCTCGAGACTTTCTTCTTTCAAGTTCTTCGCTACTCGGAGAAGTTAAATATGGTTGTCAAGGTTTATAGTTAGAGGAAAGTATGGAGAGTCTCCTTCTAACCCGTAATTATTTCCCATTCAACTGAACCCTAGAAGGGGAGTTTGATTTTGGTGAAGAAAAGGAAAGTATGGGTTTTCTTATGATAGTAGTGAAAAATCGAGGAGGAGAGAGACTAAATGCTACTTTGCCGGAATAAAATATATTTTGGGAGGGTTTTGAGAGAGAGTGGAGGCTGGTTCAAAATTCAAAATTCAAAATTGTTGATTGGGTGAAAATACCCATTAATTCTCAAAATAAGACTTATATACTAGGTTGAGGGTAGTTGTGGTATTAAAAAAATTAGGTCTTGAAAATGAATAGTTTTATTGAAGTGGGTATTAAGTGAGCATTAACCCATTTTTGGGTACTAGATAGTAATATGTTTGGCAAATAAGTTAATTCATATTTTTTATTATATCTTTAGATTAATTTTTTAAAGTTGTTGAAATCTTTAAATCTTTCAACTATTAGATCTTTTAAAGATTTTATTAATTTATTGGACTTTTAAACTACATCTATAAAGTCTTTAGAAATCTTTGTATATTTTAAATAGTTTATTAGATTTCTCAACTATATTAGATCTTTAAAATTGTTGGAATATTTAAATATTTATATCTTTCAAATATTAGATATTTTAAATAGCTTATGAAATATTTCAATTAATAGTTTATTATATCTATAAACTGTATCTTTAAAGTTGTTGGAATTGTTAATATTTCAACTTTATATAAATTAAATAGTTTCTTAAATCCTTCAACTAGTAGTTTATTAGATCTTTAAAGTATATCTTTAAAGTTATTCGATTATTAAGATAAATTATATCTTTCATATATTATATATTTTAAATAGTTTACTAGATCTTTCAGCCAATAATTTATTACATTTTCCATATCTTTAGATGTTTCAAATAGTTTATTGGATCTTTAGTACTCTTATATACATCTACATGTAGCATAGATCTCTCTTGACTCTTCTTTTACTCGTTGAGGGTGTTTCAATGATATTTGTTTGGGCTTTTATAGTATTTTCTTTCGGAACCATTAAAAATGTGAACCGAGTAAATAAGATTTGAAGTATAGTGATTATGTGAGAAATGTGAAGATAGTTGTGAGAATAATGAACAAGAAGTATCATATTTATATGACTTTTTTTATCAAATAGATCATCATATTTGATAAAGTGTTTTTAAAATAGTCGCTGATCAAATCAAATATCCGACTTGATCTGATTTTTTTAGTTGTTTCTCTATATATATAGAAGAAACTTATCAATTTATCATTCATATCTTATATCATCTTTTCAGCAATATTGTTCTTCCAAAAGTTCTCAAAATCAACTACTACAATTACCACTATAATTTATCGAACCAATATATTCTTATATATTATTCTTCTATCATATTTGATCAAAATTTGTAATCGATCTACTCAATCAAATTTGTTTGACGGTGGAGGATCATTGGTGATATAAGTGTTCGGTATACTCTTTCCTTTTTCTTGTATGATTGTTTGATATTTTTTTCATTTACTAGGTTTTTCATACCATAATCTCTTAAATCATGGAAAACAAACTATGAAGCCTAATGGATAAAGTTTACACTAATATCCAACAAATTGGAACTGACTTTGTTAACAAAACTATTTCATATTTCAGCTAAGTCATGATATTGACTTATAAAACATATTGTAAGAGAAAATATATATTATCAAAATTATTATTAGTATACTCTTACAGTGTATATTATAGCTAATATAAGAAGTTCTCCAAAACACACATTGTTTTTTTTAACTATAATTTCAATTTCAATTTGGTAGTCATTAGCCTAAACATTATCCATTAGGCTTCATAGTTTCTTTTCCTTATTTTTACAGATTATAGTAATTATTTTAAAAGATTTTGTATAAAGTTTGAAAGGCTTAAGTCAATCAAAATTGTATTTTATCTTTTAATCTCATAATGTAACAACTTATCACAAGTTTTTTACTACTTATAAAATAAAAAAACTATAACAAGTTATTTGACAATCAAACTATCAAAATTCTTTTATCATTTATAAGTAATTATAAAAATATAACAAAACATTTAGCACTTATAATCAAACATAATAATACTAATTATAATAATAAATAAATAATAAATAAATATTATAAAACTATAGTAAGCTTATATTACTCTTAAATGATAATATACAAACTATATAATAATTTGTTTATCAAACAATAACAACACTTATATTATTTGTTATAATAAAAATATAACACCACTTGTAGTACTTATAAATTATAATCAAACCATAATAATAATAATAATAAAATATAATAACCTTATACTAATTTTAAATTCTAATATGTAAAGTATATACAAATTTCTTAATCAAACAATAACAACAATAATATTGTATGCGTTTCAAAAATAATATAACAATACTTGTACTTATAAATTATAATCAAACCATAAAAATAATCAAAGTATAATAACCTATATAATATATTGTCGTGATGCCCGTGACGTTAATTATGTTGTGTATAGTCGTGACCATAATAATCATAACATATATCCCGTCGTGTTCTGTCATGCACCGTTACCATGCTTACCGTGACAACTCTGTTGTGATTGCTCCAGATCTCATTGTGACGCATCATGTTAGACATATCTAGAAACAGTGATGGAATTTCTACGACGCCACTCCTACATAAATTGGCAATGCCAACATCACGTTAATTATTCTAACTTGAATATATAAGGATGAATGAGCTTACCTCGAGGTACTTTTCCGTAAAGAAGATGTCAGATATGGATGACCCAAGTGTGTTTGCTTTAATTAGGTCAACCCTTACCACGCTGCTGCCAAATATCAACCCCCGGATGTAACACTTGTGAAAGGTATGTGTGTAACCCGTCAGGATGGTACCTTTACAAAAAGTTATGATGTAGGTTTTAAGCTTCATGTCTTTATCTTGTTCTCTCTCAAGATGATTATCAGGTATGTCCAGCTCATTTGTTTCATTTTTATGTTGGGTTTGGGAGCCTTAGAGAGAATTTTGAGGGCTGTGTGGCTGCTATTACTACCATATGTTGGATTTATTGATGAATTTCTTTAGTTTCTCTTTCTTGATCAACATTTGGATCTCTTTTTTCAGCCCTAATATTCTGCGGTGGTATACATATGGTCTCGATGGTATTCACATTGTTTGTTGTGATTTCGTGTTGCTGGACGCAATGACATCTTTCCCAGATGTGCTAGAGGGTCAATATTTTTGTTATAGCTGTAAAGTTAGGTATCGGGAACGATTAATGACAAATGGTTGGCCTGCTCATCCCGAAGGAAATTCTTCCACGAAGGTCTGGGTGATGGAGTTTTTTTGGAAAATGCCATAACTTTCCCCTTTTGAAGGGCATCTTCTCCTCCGTGCCTAAGTGTTGGCTTCCTCGAGTTTGATATTTTTTAGAACTTGGGTTGTCAGGTCAGCCACGATGAGGGGCTCCACCTTGGTGCATTTATTAACACCCTAAAGAATCCTCTAAATAATAAGGATCTAACTTGTATGGATATTCTTTCGGAGTTTCTCCAGGGCGGTGAGATAAAAAAAACTTTTGCGTTTTCTCATATCTTCTCTTCGAGATGGGTACTAATTCAAGGTCAATGGTGGTGCATTCCATACTTAGCTTAGGTGCTTCATAGTAACCTATTATCTTGGTTACTCCACATTTAACTAAGAAGTATGTTGCTTGTGATTAGTTGTGAAAAGGTCTTTTATTTGAATATGTCGTGCATGTCAGACCATTGAGCTTTCATCGTTGTTACTCCTATAGGTTGTGGTTCAAAATTTTCTGATAGTGGCTGCTCGTTGAGGTTTAGTTATCCTCCAATTTTTTATATGTGAACTAAACGCATGGTCTTTCAGACATTCTTCGCATGCATGTAACACTTCTCATTTAAATAAATATTTAGATGGTTATTTTCCTTCTCGGTAATTAAGAGAATTGGGTATATCTTCACTCTAATTCATCCTCATGCTTACTATGGGGTCATACTTTTCTTCCAGCCACGCTTCCTCATACTTATCCATTACAACGAATTCTAATTGTTGCTCTCGGGGGTGGTCCATAATGGGAGGCACTCATTGTTATATGACTAATGAATTCCTTCTCGGGCCATCTTTGTTGGGTATTGAGGTAAGTGTGGCCATGTCTCAAGGAAAACTTGGCTAAGTTCTGTAAATTTTCGTATGTTTTTCATAGATTCCACCATGGTATCTGTCACAGGGTCAAAACCGACTAGGAAATTTTTTACCTGTGCGGCCTAAAGTTTCCAACTTTAGTCATCCAAACTCACACTAAGATCAACACTTAATATTTTAGATGAGGTTATTTTTTAATTGGAAACACACTCAAGACACAATTTAGGACAACCACTCCGATGGTACTTATATAAATAAGAGGATAACGGGTTACACATTACACTAGCAAGTTCTTAGAGAATAACTCTAGCTCTCTCTAAACTACTCTCTCAACCTACTTATTCAGTGGCTGGGGTTACATATTTATAGCCTACGAAATTTACCCACTACAAGCTTGAAACCACCCACTCACTTAGTAGGCTTAGTGGCCTTTCTTTCTCCTTAGGGTTAGGTGAAGCAAAATAGCTCAAAACTGCGTGAAACTTACCCACTACCTTAGTGGATAGTATTTATCAATGCTAAAATTTTGGCACCTGTAAAAATTTTATTTGCCTAGAGATCCCGATTTTTGTGTCGTTTTGTCCCCTAAAACGGGCCACAATAGGGCCACGATGGGTCAGAACCGGTACCGCATGTGCCAAGTCAAAGCACACGGAAATTTTCTCGGGTTATCTTTTGCAACCACTTTTCTGAATATGTTGCGCATCTCTCTGCCAAATTTCATCCATTTTGGACCCGTAGATTTCTCTCTACCCAAGGTGGGCTTAGAACCGCTCCATTGGAGACCTGATACTTCCCATGGTCAATTGGGCTTGGGCTTTGCCATGGTGAACCCAAATTATCATAGGAATTGTTTAGGATAGATTGACCCCCAAAAATCTTGTTTTTAATCGATGTTTTCCCCTTTTTATCAATATTCCCTAGCTGTCTGGCCACGTGGCCCAGGTTGGTCGGCTACAACGAATTTTTGGTCGGCCGCGACCACTTGTTACCGGCCATCACTGCTTCTGGCCGGCCACCGGCGTCATTTGCGTGCCAGCAGCTCCAATTTGATTGATACATCGATCTAAACATTTTTTTTCTTCATGCTTATCCATTCATTTCGCCTCCTATGACTCCACACTGTCCTTAGCACCCAATTTGTCCGCACTTCGCCTACCACAACTCTCGCTTGACTCTATTTTGCCCCCATAAGCTTTCCTTCACTTGGCTTGGCCTAGCACTTGGCCTTCTCCGCGCCAACTCTCCTTGCTTCGCCCCTTAGCTACTGGAATTTGTCAAGGCTGCTCACTTGGCTCCACCCTAGTTCACCTGACCGAGTTTGTGCCATGTATTTCTCCCCTCTCTGCACCAACCCGCCTTAGACCGTGACACTCCAATTTTCTCTCGTGTATTTTCCGGTTTCCTCCGCGCTTGTGTCTTCGTGGCATATATTTCTCCCCTTTGCTAGTGTCTTTCCCCCAATATAACCATGTCCATTTAGTAGGGTCTTACAAACCTCCCCTACTAAATTGCTTCGATGCCCTCATCGAACCCGCATTCCTAAATATATTGAGGATTGCGTTTGATCACCATCATGCTTTCTCGATGGTGCTAAAATCAGCCTCTACTGGACTTCCCAAGTAACTTCACTACTTGTCCTTCCTAAATTTCTCTTGAAACCTGCAACACAAACATATGTTAAGATCAACCTCTTCTCTATTTCTCATGAGCTTCTTCCTTTATTGTCAAACAACCCATCATCCTCATTTATTGTCATCTAACTCCCTCTTTGTTCTAGGATCCGTCCTCCACTGGTCACCGCCCTCCTCAAATACACACGCTTCTCCTTTTATAGGATCGTCCTCTGCTGGTCGCCTCCCCCCTTGAACCTCGCGTGAACTTGTTAGATAAAGAATTAGTTGAGGCCCAACAGGACTACTTGTCACGTGTCCCACCACTTATGGCCTCCTACTATTCTCCACTCCTCTCCTTGCACCACTTTTTCCTTAGGTGGTGGCTTGTACGGGCGCTTCCTCGCCCAGTATGGGCATTCATAATAGCCCGAGAAAGCTTTGTAGACTTTCAACGCCCTTCTCATTCTAGCTTTCTCTTCTCCTTCTCTAGAAATCTCGGCTTGCTCCATCCCTTGTACAAGACGTCTCTTGTCCTCATTTGTTGCAATCTCTTGTCTTTTCAGATTGACCAAGTTTCCCACTCCATCAAGCAAATTGATCACGTGCACATGGTCATCTCTCTCTTGCTTGAATATGGACAAATCATGTCCATTTACTTGTGTGCTCCTACATATTTTTCTCCTACGCCTCTTTCCTTCTTTGAGCGTTCGGTTTCTAATGTCAAGGAACCATTTGATGTACCCCGGTGCACCAAGTCTGTGTGTGCCACTTCTTAGCACAACACTTTGCATACTTGAAGCCACCTTTGTTCGGTCAGCGGCTTGACATCCCATGCTATCTAGTCGTCTTCTTTTCATCAGTATTCTATATGCCTCCTCCTCCTCTTCAAGAAACTTGGCTGAATCACCTGGGGCCTCTCTTTCTTTCTTGAACCTCGGACATCCATCTTCTGTTGGCGCATGGTTTCTTATATCAAGAAATCATTTGGCACACTCCGTTGCACCAAAGTTGTGTGTGTTGTTTATAGGACAACACCTTACATCATAGAATCCTCCTCCACTCGAACAACATCTTGGCATCCCATACTACCGAATTTTTGTTGATGCCTCCATCTTCTATATGCCCCGGGATAAAGAGTAGTGTGGAGATTGGCCAGCCCCTGCCCTAAGTTCGATATCTCCACTGTCAAACTTTTTTGGCCATCTCCCTCTAGAACTTGTGTACCCATTATCCTATCCTTTTTTGACCTATGGTTTCTTAAGGCTCCTCTACTTCCATCCATCTCAGTGCTACTTTTTTGGACTCAGACTCCACTCAAATTCTAACCTAAACAGCCACTAAGGCTCTGATACCACTTGTCACAGGGTCAAACCCGACTAGGAAATCTTTCGTCTGTGCGGCCTAAAGTTTCCAACTTTAGTCAGTCTAACTCACACTAAGATCAACACTTAGTATTTTTATGGAGGTTATTTTAGAATTGGAAACACAGTCAAGATACAATTTTAGACAACCACTCCGGTGGTACTTATATAAATAAGAGGATAACGGGTTACACCTTGCACTAGCAAGTTCTTAGAGAATAACTCTACCTCTCTCTAAACTACTCTCTCAACCCACTTATTCAGTGGCTAGGGTTACATATTTATAGCCTACGAAATTTACCCACTACAAGCTTGAAACCACCTACTCACTTAGTGGGCTTAGTGGCCTTTCTTTCTCCTTAGGGTTAGGTGAAGCAAAATAGCTCAAAACAGCGTGAAACTTACCCACTACCTTAGTGGGTAGTTATTTTATCAATGTTGAAATTTTGGCACGTGCAAAATTGTCATTTTCCTAGAGATCCCGAGTATTGTACCGTTTTGTCCCCCAAAACGGGCCACAATCGGGCCACGATGGGCCAGAACCGGTACCGCATGTGCCAAGTCAAAGAACACGACACTTTTCTCGGCCTATCTTTTTCAACCACTTTCCTGAATATGTTGCGCATATCTCCACCAAATTTCATCCACTTTGGACCAGTAGATTTCGCTCTAGCCAAGGTGGGCTTGGAACCGCTCCATTGGAGACCTGATACTAATCATGGTCAATTGGACTTGGGCTTTGACCTGGTGGACCCAAATTATCATAAAAATTGTTTAAGATAGCTTGACCCCCTAAAATCTCGCTTTTAATCGATGTTTTTCCCTTTTTTTATCAATATGCCCTAGGTGTCTGGCCGGCCGCGACGACTCTGTGGCCGGCCGCGGCCACGTTTTACCGGCCATCGCTGCTTTTCTGGTTTCCTCCACGCTTGTGTCTTCGTGGCATATGTTTCTTTCATGTGCTAGTGTCTTTCCCCCATTATAACCATTTAGTATGGTCTTACGGTATCCCCTTATGAATCTCACTTTATCTCCTACCACATATTTCATGTGTTGATGGTAAGACGATGGTGTTGCCTTGAAATTAACCAACAATGTCAACCCAAGATGAAGTCGTGAAGAGGGTGTTGATACAATACTTATGAATTTCTCTATCTCCATTTCCTGGTGTTGTGTTATGGGAGACTATATGGTGGTATGATGGGACAAACCTTAACAAGACGTTGGATATATAGTTGTGCTCGTTCCCGGAACCGAAACCAAAATGATGAGGCAAAATTCACCTAAACTAATGATATTTGGATCATTTAAACAAATAAAGATTAATAGTAAAAGAGTTGTTGAACTTGAAACGATTGTGTAAAGAACACTTGTATAATATTTCTAATATGGATTACAAAATAATATCTCCTGATGTTGTTACTTTTTTTTCTCTAATTTTCACCTACTTCACAAATACAACATTAACGCCTTATATAGTAGCCGTAATTTGGACGGGTTTCAGGTTTCCTTCTCCTCATTAGTGAAACCTTCTCTGGCATTTCAAACATTTTTCAAGAAGGATGTGCGTCCTTAGAGGTTGCTTGAGTATAAGATTTTGGGGTAGATGTCTGTACATTTTCAAAGGCAGGTTTTGTATACTTATGCGACACTTGTGAGAGGAAGCACTGATAGAGGTTTAAGTGTTTGTTGACTAATGATCATTGGAGAAACAAGAAACTGCTCCTTGCAAGCTTATCGCGTGGACGCACAAGCCACTCCTTCCGGATTGCGCCAAAGGTCCAAAGGATGCTTGGCTAAGTAAGTTAGGTTGGGGAGCATGGTTCCTTGAAACTACCCTTAAGCACCAGCTAAAATTTGCCAGCTCGACCTTAAGTGACTAGCTTGTCGCTTAAGGACAAACTGGTTTTTTTGGCCTTGACCAAGTGGTCACGGTGGCCATCGAGACCGATCGTTCGGGAGCCAGTATTCGCCTTTCCACCAAGTTCCTTCTAGTTGTATGAATTCGTATGGTAAAGTAACTTGGTCTTTTGTTTGGGTAGTTTAGTTAGATTTATTCATGAGGCATACTTAGCCAGATCTCGAGGTAAGATAGGTTAGGTCTTGAGGCAAGCTTGGCCAGGTCTTGAGCGAAACTTAGCCATGTCTCGAGACAAGCTTGGTCAGTTCTCGATCCAAGCTTTAGCATGTATCGAGGAAATCTTGGCTAGATCTCGATGAAAGTTTGGCTAGATTAGCTAGTCATGCTATGATGTGTGGCCTGGTAGGTATGTTTATTTAGCTTTATGGCCAATCTTCTGGTCGTGCTATGGCGCCTGACCAAGGTGACTCAGGAAGTTGGACACGAGGCTAGTTTGGGATGTGGTTGGCCATTTGGCCAAGTTGTGGTCATTCTTGTTTGAATGAATCATACAAGGCTTGAGTTTTATATTCTTACTTCGCTTTATTCGTATCTTACCTAAATGATATTTAATATCATATCATTATCAACCCACAATGAGTTACCGATAATCACCCGACTCGAAATTAAAAATTGACAACCATTTGGATTTTGCACCATATATTCTTCAAATAATATTATGAATACACAAATACGTACATCATTCAAAAATCAGTTATTTTTAACCTTCAAAACTACATATCTTTCAAACCCTAACAATTATTTTCCAAAAACATATATATATATATTTCTAATTTTTAAAGATGGATAAAACGATATCTAAACATGATATTTTAAAAATATTTTTCATTCTTCTTATTTTCGCAAACAAATGACAAGTGCTCACCTGCACAACTAAAACACAATTGTTTTTTCCCGACTAATTTCTCCGTAATTATAGCACAATCTATTTTTTTAAATTCTTTAAACAAAAATACATCTATTTTTACCACTACACAATCATAAATAACTTTTTTTTTATGTAAAAAAAATACAAATTCCAACACGTATTTAACACAAAATCATATTTAGAAGGCACGCTTTGAACAGTACATCGTCCATCGACTATCGCGTTTGGTGGCAGATAGTCCATTGTCTTTCAAATGTCCGTTGACAATCCCTGGACTATCGTGATTGGATAAAGTTAGTCCACCAGATCCTCTAATCCATGAGAGGCTGCCACATGTCACCATAGTCCCCAATGTTTTGTAATACCACTAGTCCCTTGAGTTTAGTTATCCGTAATATTCTAAATTTTGGGTTTGACCTAAACTCAAGGGATTAGTGGTGATACAAAAATCTGAGGACTATGGTGACAGGTGGCAGCCTCTCATGGATCAGAGGATCAGGTGGACTAACTTTATCCAAACGCAATAGTCCAGAGACTGTCAACGGACATTTGAAAGTCAAAAAACTATTTACCACCAAACGCGATAGTCGAGGAACGATGTACAGTTTAATGCCTGGATTGTATCATGGACGAGTGGGAACTACTTGTTAGAAATTTAATTATATCCGCAGAGACGACCAGTATGACTGACTAGTTGCCCTACATCCATTTTCATTTCTCTTTACACCACCATAAGTGTTGTCGGATAAGTCAAATTCTAGATTTGAGCCTCTTTCTTAGACTAGTAACTAATCTCTCTATTTTTCGTGTCCTTATTTTTCTTTATTCTTTTTTACTTTATCGTTTCTTTTAATTGATACAAAATTGAATACGAACATGATAGTATAACTAAAATCGCAAACTTAAAACAGACATAAAATAAAAATTTAGAGTCATACAAATATTAAACAAACACTATAAAAATCAAATATATTGTTTCATAAAACAATTAATTCTGATAACTTATCTTTCAAGTTAATAGAACAACTATTAGTTATCCTCATTTGAAAATAGTTTCATCATTTAAAATAAATTTAATGATACAAAACTAAATTACTATATGTAAAATAATGTACGAGTCTAGAACGGTGTAAAATTACGGATGATTTTATTCTTTAATAGAACTCTTGAATTTAATGGCTAACTTTGTCTATAATCAATAAATAATAAAGAATAAATATAAATTTTGTATATTAAATAATAGAATGCACAATGTGATTACTAGTAATTATGTTGTCGTTATCGATCAATTATTTGGAACAATTATAATGCGTAGTTTAAGAGTAACATAAACTGTAATTGTACATATCTACTCTTCAATAGTCTTATTTTTGGAGATCCAATAAAAATATAAATATCAACAAATATAACCAAACATATATATATATATATATAGTAATAAATCTTTATGTATATAATACTGCAAATATCATCAGATCCAATTACAAACGCTCCCAATGAAACTAACAGTCCTCTAATCAACTACATACATACTAATGGTGTGTCCTTGGAAAATATTAGGCAAAACCACCATTGTAAGAGGGTTTGCTATCATGGAGTTCATGATGATATGTTATGTACGTATCTAAACTCCCTCTTTAACAAACAAAAAATTTATATCTATGTGTTTGGATTTAGACGAGCTCCTACTGTTGTTAGAGTACTGCACCCCAGAATCGCTATCGCAATACACCCGCATGGGACCATTTATCCCTTGTACAATACGTGACCAATGACAAAATTACGCAACTATAATGCATGGTTCGATTTCTCAAAGCACGAAACAAATTTTGTTGCCATGGTGGACGATGCAATAAGTGTTTGATCTGTATTTTTCCAGTATATTACACCTCAAACCAATAAGAATATGTTCTCAAAAGTTATTTTTAATGTGTCTATGTATCCACCAAAATTCGAGTCGGAATACCTAATGATTTCCAGACTTTCCAACTTCCTATATGACAACATATAACCATTTGTTCCTTGTATGTATCAGATACCCTGTTAACTTCCTTCTATTGACACACACACCTTAGTTACTTACATACCTCCCTAACATATTTACAGAAAAAGCAATGTAAAACCTCGTACAAAATTGAGCATACATTAAACTCTCAACTGTTGAATCATAAAAGGATTGTTTCCATTTCCTCACTCTCAAGTTGTATCTTTAGACATTGAACTAGATTTACTATATCACTCTTTTATATAGAGGTACTAAAGGATTTCCAGTTTCCCAGTCCGATACAGTTTCAATATATGTCTTTTGTGATAATTTAAGAATACTATGAGAGCAATCCCGATGTATTTGGATTCCTAACACAAAAATAGTATCACTGAGATCCTTCATATTAAACTTGTCTCATAGAAATCTCTTTGTAGTGTGTAATAATTCCTTATTGTTCGAGGCAAGCGTTATGTCATCGACATATAATACTAGAGATATGAAATTACTCTCACTGAACTTATGATACACACAATTCTCAACCGCGTTGACTTCAAATTCAAAAGAGACTATCACCTTAAGGAATTTGTAGTACCATTGACGAGAAGCTTGTTTGAGTCCATAAATGGAATTTTTAAGCCTACAGACGAGATTTTTTGAGTTGCCTACTAAAATGTGTTTCGGTTGCACCATATAGACTATTTTCTCTATAATACCATTGAGAAATGCGGTATTTATATCCATTTGATAAAGCTTAAGATCAAAGTGTACGAGTAATGCCATGATTTTTAAAAAGAATCTTTCGTCATTTCTGGAAAAAGGTTTTTTTATAAAATAAATCTCTTCATATTGGGTATAAAATTTCACTATAAGGCTTCTCTACGTCTTTCCACATTACCCATGAAATTTCCATTTTCCTTTAGGTAATGAAACAAGTTCTCATACTGGAATTACCTTGCATTTATTTATACACTTCCTCCATAGTGTTAATCCATAATCAAGACCTAGAGATTTCAGTGGCTTGTATATAGGATGAGGGATCATCTACAGTTTTAACATATGACTTTACATGTTCTTGAAGAGATAATATATAATAAGGATGTATAACATTCTTACTCTTACAGTTGTTTTTAAGGGCATCATTACTTATTGTTGCACTTTTTAAAGAGGTAGAGTTTGATCATCATTAATAATGTCATTTTGATCTACTTGTGGAAGATTACCTTGAGATTTCTCTTGTTCTAACTATACCATATCTGTATCTTGGTTAAAACCCATAAGTGAAATATCAATCTTACTATGAGTTTAACATTGTTTTAACGAGACCAAAATGATTGGCATTAGATTCTAATATTCTGATACATGTGCATATTCCAGAGATCATATGGGGTCCTGTTGGTTGCCTTGTTGGGTACGCTATTGAGTTTTATGTGGCACATTTGATGGTTTCCTCCCAGAGAGATAATGGTATAGTTGAGTTACTTATCATACTTTTAACCATATATTTTAGTGTACGGTTTCATCTCTCAGAGACACGATTTATACGAGGTGAACCCGACATTGTATACTGAAGGACTATGCCACACTTCTTTAGGTACTTATGGTCGTCGACATTGTTTACCCAATCTGTCATATCTACCATATTATTTACTACTATAGTCAGATCTAACGCTTTTAATACTTTTACAAAGTTTTTTTTAACTTCGGTCCTAAAATATTTGAACTTGTCTAGTGGCCTCAGAATTTTCATGAAGGAGATTGAGGTATCCTATACAGGAGAAATCATTTATATATGGTATGAAGACCGATACTTGTTTCACGACTCCTTTGGGAAACGGTCCACATATATTAGTATGAATCAACTATAAGACTTCAGTCACTCTATATGCCCTTACCCTTTTAGTTTTGGTTTGTTTCTCTTTGATGCACTCAATATATGTACTGATATCAGAGTAATCTAGAAGACGCAATAAACCTTCAGCTACAATCTTATCCATCCTAAATTTGGATATATGATCTAATCGATTGTGCTACAGTTAAGATGAGTTTTTGGTTTTATTAACTTTATCCACTACAAATTATGCATCATTAACAAGTTTGTGATTGTCAATAATATTTAATAAATATAAGTTAAGTTCTATTATCAAGCCACCATAACGAACAATCATATCATTATAAGAGAGAGTTAAACCATTGTTTTCCAAGATACAAAAATAACCATATATGCTTAAAACCAAGAAAGAAATCAAATTCATTCAAAAACTTAGGAACATACATAACATTCTTCAAAATAATATATATCATGTTGTAAGCTTTAAATTTAAATCACATACTTCCAACAAAAATCTTTATAGATGATGAATTTGAAACAATGATAAATATGTTTATCAATTTTTTCTTTATTTTACTTTTGTTTTTACAATTGTTTAAAAATAAAATAATTTTTTAAACTCACGATACAAAAATTATAAGTCAGAAGTTTTACTTTAGTAGTTATTTTTAGATATTACATAAATTTTTAATGATATTATTTATTGTGGATTTTTTTTTTGTAGAATTCTAAGTTATAAATTAGTTTCCAAACATCTTTTAACACCAACACAAGATTTTGGAAAAAAATTTCAATACGGAAGTCCAAGTAAATGACACACATAGTTGTGTTTTACGTGACAAATAACAAAGTTCGTCGTGGTAGCAATAGTGACATAATCACTACATTGTTTACGGTCGACGTCGTTGTAGCATGCCGAATCACAACACGCTACCGTCGTAAAAGAGCCATACTTGTTACCGTAGTGATAATATCTATATAAAGTTTTATAATTTTTTATATTTTATTCACTAAAACACTCAAAATTTGTTATCATAACGAATACGTGTAATTACATATTCTCGATATTCATAATTTTCTAAATATTTTTGATATTTTTCATTTTTTAAAACTATTTATATTTATTTTGCGAACACTTAAATTAGCCCAAAACACTTGACATATTATTGCACATGTGACAAGTGACATATGTTTCCATAACTAGCACATGTCAAGATTTTTTAATATCTTGAAATATATGGTATGCTACACGAATCTTTTTGACATATATCTGTTCCGATGAATGTCCTACAAAATCCTACTTTACGAATTTGAATATCGCTTATTCGTTACTCATATTTTCCATATTCGCCTCATAATATAGTTCATGATCAATTATTATATTATATTTATTTTTAACATAGTTAAATAACATCTTCAATTATATTACTGATACAATATTTATTCATAAAGTAAAATATGTTTCAATTTTAATTTTACTTGATCATAAAAATAACAAAGATATGTTTGTGATTCTGGTAGTGGTAAATTTGAATCTACTATCTCATTTGGCAAAAATAAATGGATAATAACTGATTCAAAATAATAAGAAATCATAGATAAGACCTATTTTTATAGATACTTGTTGATCTTAAATGGGTGATAAGTTTTTCAAAAAGAGAGTTAAATAATTCTAATCTTTTACAAATCTATACATAACGATTTGAGAAAATATACATATATAATGAGTTAAGAAGATATACGTTGAAAACAGGCGACCTTTTTTGAAGATTCATAAGCTTTATTTGATTACACATGGTAAGAAACACATTATTTCTTTTGGCAGGTTGCTATTCTCTTGAATCGTTTTCTACTGAAGTCTACTGGCTTCCAATTTATTATCAATTTCCCTAGTTGCCACTTGTGATCATACTTTGTAGCTCTTGGAATATGAAGTATACATTAATGTTGCATTATTTATTCAGTTATTCTTTTGCAATTTTTCATTCGTTAGTTAATTTAATAAAAATGCATTTCTTCAATCAGTAGGAAATTATTCACGTTCCTCCTTGCTGTAACCATATTAATTCAATAAAGATTTTTCTTTTGGAATAAAAAAATAAAAAATAATTATTCTTCTAATTATAGAGTATAAAACTTTTCTAATTATAATTTAAATTACTATTGTATTTTAATATATTTATTTTTAGAATATTATATATAATTATATAGTATAAAAATAAAAAATAAAAAACAAAAATATAGGCTTTTTAGTTAAAAACTATACAAAAGTAAAACAAGATTTATTGTACTTATGAATAGTAAAACTTGTTTTTACAGGATTACCTTTACATATTAATATAAATATTATTTTGTTTTTATATATTATAAATTTTAGGTCTTTGCTCAAACTATTTATATTTTAAATCAAGGGTCTAATATTCCATGATAAGTTTTAAGAGGTTCGATGAGTTTTAAAAAGGTAAGCCCATATAAATCTGAGTAGGTTAAAGGGCCTATATTATTCAATGGGGCATTTTTTTAAACTGCCACGTGTATTTAAGATCACAGTTTATTTATGCGCCAATTTTACCACGTATGCGGTTCTTACCGATTTAACTCATAATTTATTCATTTATCTCTCTTTCAGTTTTACTTTTGTTTTCTCTCTTCTTTTTCGTTAAAACTTGGCTAAAAAGCACCCATGGTCCCCCATGTTTACCACTTGTATCAACTCGGTCCCCTTCCTTCAATCATGCATAGAACACATCCTCATCCTTTTTTAAGTTGCAATTCTAGTCCCTCCGCACATGTGAAGCTTGTGAGCTTGACACGTGGCACCTGTTTTTGTTGCAAGAATGGTCCCCCAATTTTTCTTCCAAAATTACCCCTTCTTGGTCCAACTCAGCTGCCTAATCAGCTTCCACGTCACCTTCACCATTTAACCAAATCCGAAACCCTATATATCCGGCCCAGCCCATAACAATATAACCCGACCCAACCCGTTTACTTAGCCCAACCCGTAGTAATATAACTCAACCCCTAAATAACTCCACCCCTAAAACCTGCAAATCCCATCAATGGCGATCATAACAGAACACAGAACGGGAACATCTAAACCCAACATCGACAAACCCACTCCACACAAACTCCATCCCAAACCCCAAGCACGAAACCTAACTACATGTATTACTAGCACAATCGAAATTCATACAAACCGGGCACATGCACGAGCTACAAAAACCAGGGTTTGTCGAGAAAATTTTACAGTCACAATCCTCAACAGGTAGCAACCCTTTACAATTCACATTCTTACAGAGCGTACCTTGTTGTATCCCTTACCTTTATATGTAATAAACTCTTCAACGGCTACCTGTGATAGTTTTTCTTCAATTCAAAATTCGAAAACCTTCTCTCTCTCTTTCTAAGAAAATCAGTAGCTAAAAATGGAGGACACCACGATACAGAGACCATCGACTCAGGAAATCACCCATAGAAAACCGAAGGTTTCGATTTCTTTCTCTTGTTTTCTATTGTTGTTCACACTTTAGTTACTTGTTTCTCTCAGAGATTGAATCCTTTCTTGTCTTTTTTTCCTCTGATTTTTGGTATTATGATAGGAAGTTGATTGAGGCTATAGACGAGTACCAAGGAGACGATCCTCTGAAGCCGTGGATCGAGTTAGTATCGATTTCGTTTTAATTTCTTTGGTTCATTTAAACTATCACAGAAAAACTTACAGTCACAATCCTCGTAATAGGCCTCACAGGTTTCCTTGTGCTTGATCCAGCAGAACTTCAGATGAGAATAAATGAACGGTCGGATTTGTCCATTGTTGTCGTGTATTTGAGGGTTTGTAACCATGGAGAGAGAAAAAAGAGAGAAAAAGAGGAGAGAGAAGGAGAACGGGTCCGATTGATTTGGGTAAAGGGAAACGGGTCGGGTTATATTGCTACGGTTTGGGCCGGGTTATATTAGGTTTCGTGTTTTGGGTTAAGTTAGGGTAAATGGTAACTTTTTTAGTTAAATGGTAAAAAATTAAGGTAAATGGTGAAGGTGACGTGGAAGCTGACTAGGCAGCTGAATTGGACCGAGAAGGGGTAATTTTGGAAGAAAAATTGGGGGACCATTCTTGCAACAAAAACAGGTGCCACGTGTCAAGCTCACAAGCTTCACATGTGCGGAGGGACTAGAATTGCAACTTAAAAAAAGGATGAGGATGCGTTCTATGCATGATTGAAGGAAGGGGACCGAGTTGATACAAGTGGTAAACATGGAAGACCATGGGTGCTTTTTAGCCTTAAAACTTTATAAATCAAGAATTTTTTATTCTTCCATCTTATTTACACGGAAGTTATCGCACTGATTTAATTTATATTTTTATATTGATTTATGTTGTTTTAGTTTTACGTTTATCTAAATTCATGTGATTTGATTTTTATAACTTTTTTTATTAATCTTCTGTTTACTTATCCGTCATGTTTTTTTAATTCTTTAACAGGTTTTCATCTCACATTTGTCCAATAGAATTTGGAAATAAATTATGAAAGGTAAAAAATTTATTACATAATTTTTTTTCTGAGTTCAATAAATATTTTTGTTTATGTTGATATTGAATTTCTTGTTTTTTTCACGTATTCAGATTTACATTTATCATTTTCACCCTTTCAAATTAAATTTTAAAGCATATGAAAGAAAAAGTTATTAAAATATGAGAGTTTAAATAAGATAATATATCTTTAAAAATTGACAAAATTATATATGAGGCTTCATTATCCAAACTCAACAGATTTTATCATGAACAAAGACAAATAAATTAAAGAACTTAAGGATAAAATTACCAATTTTTCTTATAAAAAAAGAGATTGAGACCTTAATAAAAGCTATCAAAGAAGAAGCACGAGCATAATTGAAAAATGGTTTTTGATATACTGAAGAAAGTTTTGATTATAAGAATTTGGAAAGTAACCTTGAAGATAAATTTAGGACATCACATAAAATTATTTTATGAGGATGAAATTGAAAATTCAAGTAACGAAAAAAGGTGATACTGATGAGGATATTAATAACTCTCATGAAAAAGAAAACTTGAACCAACATGAATAAGAAAATGATACCCTCTTCTTGCTACCACTGAAGTCCCCCCCCCCCCACCACAAGAAAAGTTGCTCATATACTTTTGGTCGGTCCTTTCATATAGTAGTAAGTAATGTAAAGGTGTGATGTTCATAACTGTAGAATATATACTGATTTAAGAAGACATACATATATACTGAGTTAAGAAGACATATTGTTTGAAGATTCATAAGCTTTATTTGATTATAGGTGATAAAAAACACATTTGTTCGGTGAAACTTGTAAAAACACTCTTTAACTAAATAATAACCCGTAAAATATACTATTTAAATAAAGACTACCTAGCGATACCTGCGAAACACACCATTAAAACAAATACTACCTGACAACACCTGTAAAACTTCATTTAAGTAAATAGTATTTTTCGACACCTCTAAACATGTCATTTAAGTAAATAATTAATCAACTTAATTAGTTTTTTTAGTAAATTTTTTTTTTTAAAATGTAGCAACATGTAACTAATTATTTTCTCAAACTAAATACGTAAACTATAAATGAAAACAGTATATTACTTCTTTGAAAATCATATTATTTATATGTAATATCTAAATATAAATAAAAAAATTTAATATTATATAAAAATATAGAATAAATAAACATTATAAGAATAAATCAAAATCTCTAAAATAAATAGATCTATTGAGATATAATCTCTGTTTAATTTATGTGTATGTGATATTTAAATATAAATAAAAAATGAAAAACATGATAAAGTTTGAATTCACATTTATTATTGATTGCCTATCTATCTACTCATAAGAATCAACAAATCAACAAGGATCTAAAATAATTAGACACATAATACGAAACGAATTCCACACAAATAGAAGATAAGATCTTCGTAGGTCTGGTCAACTAGTGCAGAATTTTTGCTATTGACGAAACTTTTATTAAAAAAAAATCTATATTAGAAATATATATATATATTAGTATAAATTAATATGTGAAAAAAAGAAAAAAATATAGCTAAAACGATAATATTTCCATTTCAATGCCTATTGGAATTTAAAAAAAAATATTGGAAATTGCTAAAAAAAACGGCCAAAACTACTCCGCGAAGTCGCATGTTTCTGATTTTCAATATTTACAAAAATGCCACAAGGCAAAAAACCCAAAAAACCCTTCGAAGTGTAAATATTTACAAGTGACGCCATTGAAGAGAACCAAACTACTCCATGAAGTTGCAAACTTCATCTTCTCCAAACATACTAAAAATAGAAACTTAACAACCAACTAAACCCATTTTTTGAAAAATTTCAAAACCTTCACAACATGGACGGAAAAGGGTCGGAAGTGCTTCCCACGCAGAGCAGCATGGTCGCCGAGGAGGTACATTGCATTTCCCTCTTTCATTTCGGCCAAGAAATCGATTTTCGGAAAAAATGGACGACATTCCGTACGCCATTCCGAAGGCGTGGGGCACACTCCATTCGCCATGGATTGGCGTGGGGGAGAATCCGTACGCCACACGTGTGGCGCTCGGTAGGTCTCCCACGCCAAGCCATGGCGAATGGAGTATGCCCCACGCCTTCGGAATGACGAAATGTGGTTCCCGAATCCGGATTGCCGGTTTAATTTGTTTTTCTACTTCTTACGTATTGCAGGAGGTGAACGAATGCGATATTTCGCTTGTTTCGGACTACGCTCACCATTTCACCACCCACGACGAGTATAGCTTAGAGTCGATGACCGAGTGGGTAAAAGTTAGGGGGAAAACGTTGGGTTTTTCGATAAACGTAGCATCGAAGGAGGTAGGGAAGAGGGGGAGAACACCGAGAGTGGATTATCGGTGCGAGTGATCCGGAATTTTCAAGTCGGCCGTTAAAGAGTGCGACCGTAAGCGTAAGGCCACCGGTAGCAAAAAAATAAATTGCCCTTTTCATTTGGTGGGTAATCCGTTAAAAGGAGACGATAAGTGGGCTCTTAGTGTCCTTTCCGGGAAGCACAACCACGAACCGATCAAGTATGCCGAAGGACATTTGCAATGGTCGAAGTTAAAACGTAAGGAAAAAAAGCTCGTTGATCTTTTGACGGTGAACGGGACAAGTCCGCGACAAATATTTGGTGCTTTGAAAAAGGCCGATCCGGAGAATGCTTCAAATATCCGTCACGTTTACAATCATCGTCAAAGAACGAGGATAGCCGAAAACGGCGGTCGATCCCAAATGCAATGCTTGTTAGTTAAATTACAATTGCACAAGTATAAGTATTGGACACGGACGGGGAATGGCGGTTCTAACGTCATAACCGATTTGTTTTTCGCACATCCGCTTAGTATCGACTTACTACGAACCTTCCCACGCTTGCTAATCATGGATAGCACATATAAAGTCATTCGTTACGGGATGCCTTTGTTCGAAGTAGTCGGGGTAACATCTACGAACAAAACGTTTTGCATTGGTTTCACGTTTATGGTGAGTGAAAAACAAGACAACTACGAATGGTCTTTGGGATGCTTGAAAACGGTAATGGAGGAGAATGATTGCGAATTACCGTGTGTTATCGTTACGGACCGCGAACTAGCCTTGATGAATAGCATCGACAAATTTTTCCCTAACGCTAGTCACATGTTATGCGAGTGGCATATCAACAAAAATGTTACCGGGAGAACGAAAAAAATGTTTGAAGACGGAAATGTGGGTAAAAGTTTTTTGGTGGCTTGGAACGACGTTGTTTCATCCGATACCGTTGAGGTTATGAACGAGAGGTTGGCTAAGATGCGGTCGATGTTCAAAGACCAAGATAAGGCGGTGGACTATGTGGTTGACTCGTGGATTACGCCTTATAAAGAGAGGTTTGTTCACACTTATACTAACAAGATCATGCATTTTAATAACCACACCTCTAATAGGGCCGAAAGCTCGCATGGTACATTTAAAAATATGTTGGGTCTAGCCGATTGGATTTCGATGGGTTTTGGGATAAAGTGCATGGCTTGTTAGCGATGCAACATTCTACTATTAAAGAATCGATGGAGCTTAGCAAGTGCCGTTTAATTCACAAATTCCAAGATTTCAAACCGTTCAAATTTTTACGGGGGTACGTATCACCTATTGCATTGGCGATAGTATACGATAACTATGTTGATAAAAGCAGCGGTGAAAAATCTATGTGCGTTTGCACCGATCGTACGATCCATGGTTTGCCGTGTTCCCACGACCTTGAGGCAATCCGAAGAGTGGACGGCCACGTACCTACTCGGATTATAGATGAGCATTGGAAGAGACTAGATATCGTTCCGCGAGTTAAACTCACCGGCGAAGAAGAAGTGAAATTTAATTTCGCTAATCTAAATGCGAAACTTGAAGAGTTTGATGTTTACGAACAAAGTCATTGGCTCAAAAAATTTCAAAAATTTTTGGATCCTTCGACTACACTCCTTTGCGAACCCCTCGAGAAGGTTAAAACCCGCGGTAGAACTCCCGGACGTGTTGGAAGCCGTGGTCGTGGACGGGGTCGGGTTCGCGTTAAGGGTAGCAAAGTCCAACGTGATTATTCTACGAAAAGAGATCCTTCATATCACGAATACGTCGAACAAGAAATGTTTGAGTCCCACGATAGTGCCGCAACTCCACGAGTTGTAACACCCGCCGCTAGTATAGCAACCCCGGTCGGCACTCTCGGTAGCACCGCAAGAACGGTTAAGGCACATACTCCGACTAATTCGGGAGCAAAACCCCCAAAAAATATAGCAAAACGGGTTCAATGCGTCGGTTTAGGCACTCCGGATACGTCGAACCACATCAAGGCTATACCGTCTTTCACGGCTATACCATTACCGACTAGATTACCAAATGTTTTGGACTCGAGATTTTCAAAAGACATACCTCAATATATGCGTCCTTTCATAACCCGAATTACAAATGTAATGCCCGACGGTAATTGTGGTTTTAGAGCCATCGCGCATGGTATGGTTGGTAACGAAAGTGGATGGCTAATGGTTAGAGAAGCCTTGGTTCACGAGCTAAAGAGCGATCGGGAGTTTTATAAACGGGTTGCATATTTCGACGATGAAAGCGAAGTTGATAAGGAGATAAACCGGTTGAGTTATAATAAAGAGAATGCACCTTACGCAAAATGGATGTCCTTGCCTAGTTGCGGAAAACTAGTCGCGACTACATTGAATTGCGTTTTCTATTGCCTCGCTCCCGGTGGATGTACGACTTACCTACCGGTGAAAAATGCACCGCCAAGCGATGGTTCTTTAAAGGAGATCGGCGTGGCATTCGTCAATAAAAACCATTTTGTTCATGTGAGTAAATAACTTTAACTTTCGCACGCATTTAAGCATTTTATTTTGTAAACGCGCATTTATATTGAACGGAAATTTGTAGGTTGAGTTGGTTAAAGGGTCACCCATACTGACTATAGATCCTACTTGGATGAGATCGGCGAGAGAAGACGCAATTTCTTGGTCGATCCCTTTGCTAGATAGAGTCCGTGTATTTTCAAGACTACAAAACCCCACACCGACGCACTCCGTTGAACATGATGATTCGATAGTGGACTTAACGAAAGATTGAACTTATTTTGTGTTCGGCTATGTTTTTGCTTTTTTTGTTGTAAACTAACAATGTGTTGTACCCTTTAAACCTCTTTATTTTTAATGAATTTTTTTTTGTTTAAATTTGTATTCAAAAATTTGAGAGCGCCGTTTTCGCCAGCGTAATGGCGTAACAAACGTCCCGAGCGCCAGGCGACGGCGTAACTGCAGCACCCCACGCCAGGGGATGGCGTGGGGATTGCCCCATACGCCATTCACCTGGCGTAGGGGACCCATTTTTTGCCTCTGTCCAAAAAGAACAGAGGCAAGGCTAAGGGTTAACCCTATTGCCGCCACTGGTTGGCGAAAAAGGGTATCCCTATGTCGTGCTGTGGCGGCAATAGGGTGCCCTTTGATTAAAATTTAATTTTTTTTTCAACCTTTATTTTTAAATAAAAAACCATTTTACTTTATGTGTAGGAATAATGTTGTGTTTTAATGATTATGTATTGTTCGAAACTCATTATGTATTGAATTCATGTTCCAATTAATGTTCAACTAGATTTTAAAAAAAAAATTGAATTGAAATCTGAGTGGTAGACCAGTTAGAGGAGCTCAAACATTAACTTCACGTAAACCAAAACAACAAACTAAAACATGAACTTAAACATGAACGTTTACACAAACTGTATGAATAACTGAATATTATTTGTCGTGCTTGTAGTCACTGATTTCCGCTAAGCGGATGTCGATAATGTCGGAACGGACCGCATCCAACTGATCATCCGTTATATAATCAGTGACTTGGCAATTGAACCGGTTACATGAAACACGACGTTCAAGCTCGGTGAGGCTTGAAACTTAATGCTGACGGAATGTTCCCGCCAAGGACAAAAAATCCCGCCTAGAAAAACCCGCGAAAAAGTAACCCCCGCCAAGACAAATGTTCCCGCCAAGGACTCCAGCCAAAAACTCCCGCCATGGAGTCTACATCCTAAAAACTCCCGCCAAAAAATGACTATACTATATAAACATGCCACATGATACAATATTCGTAATAGAAGCAAATAGTACACTTAAGAAAAAAAACACAACCACTTGAACACAAACACTTGAACACATGGAGTTTACAGCTGATGAAGACTACCATATGCTCAAGGCGGTTAAGGTTGTCCGCCGACAAATGGGGGAAGATAGTAGCGATGCTTTCTTCGACCGCCTCCTATGTCAGATGTATTTCAACTATGGGCATTTAGGAGCAGGAGACGTTCAAGTGCAAAGTCGTGACGAAATCAAATCAAGGTACAACTTCATCCAACCGCTCACTGCCCTGCTTTTTCAACCAGCCAGGATTAAGATAGAAGCACCTTTGGTCTGGAACATGACGGTAGTAGACTACATAAGTAGGGATATGGTGGCGTTTCTGGAGGATAGGATTGCGGCACGTAATGGGGGGGATGATTCGGATGACAATTTGGGATACGATTTCGACTGATCATTTCACTATTTCCGGGTTTGTGCCATCGAGTTATTATGTTTAGTATTCTGTGTTTTTTTTAAGTAACTCCAAAATGTGTGTTATTTTAGATAGTAGTACTATTTCAACTTGTTAGTTGTTGTTGTTTGAACTTGTGATGTTTCATTCCAGTATTTGTTTGACGTTTTTATTTCCTTAGTTGTTGTTATTTGAATTTGTGATTGAATGAATGTAAACATTCTATGTTTTATGTTTGGATGTTCATCTTGAAAACAGTAGCACTAAAACTGCAAAATATGTCGATTGCATAAAAACATTACAATTTAATCCGAAGCAATGCATAATAAGAAATACATAAGCAAATAACTGAAGACAAATGATAGGTGGGCTAACCCTTTGTTAACATTTCACACTTAGATTTATGGATTCAGATAGTTCATTCCGCTCCCGAACTTATAATCATCTGAATCATAAGCACTTCCTTCGGGGGTTGAACACGTTTCAACGACGCTTGCAATTGCGTCGGCCATTTCTTGCTCTCTTTGCTGCGTCGCATGTGACACCATCTCCGGCGTAACTGGACCTTGGGATCCCATGTTGAATACGTCTTCGACATGTAAACGGGTCTCGTAATCCAATGACTCAATCTGTACAGTCCTTGGCTTAAGATAAGCCAGCCTCTCGAACACTTCTTGGCGTCCGCGTGGTCGGGGCATTAAGCATCCTGGACATGATGCCTCCCTACCGTGGTTGAAGAACATCCTGCACAAAACCGCATCGATGAAACCAGGATTATCCTCTTGCATCGTACCTTTGACGAAATGAAATGTGCTTAGGAGGCTTGCATCTTCGTACACGTTCCAGCCTGAATCACCCATCGTTATAATTTAATTGTTTAGGTTCATAGCCAGTTTCTAGTATTTATATACTCGTGCTCTGTTGGTTCATTTCTCAAAAAATAAGTGGGAAATGTTGTTTTGTTCCCGCTAAAAACTTAATGAGGCGGGAAACCATCATTCTGTATGTTTTGAGGCGCTAAAAATTTGGATAACATAGAAGATACTGGGAATTAGAGAAGGCTTGAAAAAGTTTTGATTAATTCTCAATTGAGAAACTGTTTTGATTAATCACTTAACTGTTTTGATTAATCCATAACCCTATTTTATATGTATTTTAGAGATATGAAAATGACTCATAATAACTCTTAAGTCTTGAAAATATGAGGTGTTTAAAAATATTTTCAATGTTATTTCCAAAGCAAAAGAGCAAGTCAGTTATTATACAAAATAAATTTCAAGTAACCTAAAACAAACAAACTGAAAAGAGATGAAACCTATTGGGAACAAACAAACTGCATCATAAAAACCGAAACTATTCCACAATCCAAAACCAAAATGATACGTTTCATACAAAGTATCAAAAAACAAGAAACAAACCAAGCTAGCGACAACAGAATAAAAGTATCATACAAACACAAAAAACATCGTAATGTCTATGCGAGCCTCCTGGCTGTGGACAAAACATCGTCATAAGCCCCAGCCAGACGATCGAAATCATGATCAAACTCGCTCACTCCAGGAAACAACGAGATCCTCCGCATACCAGCGCGCAAATGTCGGATGATAGCTCCTTCTCGATCCTCGTGGACGTAGTCAGCGAGCGAGTATATAGCGGTGTTGACGAGATCGAACCAGCTAATACTCTGGTGAAGTAGTAGGTACTCAGGCTCACAGAAAGACTCCATCTCGTCTGTCACCATCCCTCCTCGAAAATCACGATGCAACCTGTTCATCTGCCGCCGGTCCCAATCATACGGATCGAATGCATAAGCCATCGTCTTCGGCTTTCTCCTTGATTTCGACTGCATGGCTAACAGAGGATGCGCGATTCGACCCTGGACACGGCCAAACTGCCGCTGAACTCGCTCGGGATAGTATGCCTGAGAGTGCTCCACACCGCATATGACATCCCGAAACCAAGATAACTCTTGGAACGGGAAATGATCGCGTATAGCACGATAAGGCTCAAACAAAACCTGCATGGAAAAATGGATATGATCATAAACACAATAATAAATCAATTTTGCGATCACTAAACAAAAACACTTAGGTCTCTTCCAGGTTGTTGACGGAGATACGAAGGTTCAGCTTCGTCCGTGAGTCAGATACTGCTGCAGCTGTATCCCATCTACCAATAGTGGGGTCGCGCTCAGTGTAGGTCCGTCGAGTAACGGGCCGGAGCATGGAAAAATGATCTCGTATCCACGTGTCTACCATACCGATACATCCGGCCATAGTCCTCGTGTCGTGCAGGGATGCCTCACCCAGATGGTGGTATGTGTAAGCGAGAACAGCACTACCGCATGAGTACCTGCCAACACCCTCCGGAGTCAAATCGCGCAACAGAAACAAATACTTGTAGTTGGAGTACATGTTGCTCTTGTCGGGGAATATGACTGTGCCGAACATATGCAATATATAGGCGCGGGCTGCAGCATCCACCATCGGATCACTCAGACCAGGGCTGTCATCGCAGAACTCTGGCCCACTAAACCTACTACGGAGCCATTTAAATCCCAAACCAACGCCCTTGCACTTCTCAACCTCCGTCACGAAGGATAGATCATCCACCACAAGCAATTCAGCGCACTCGTGCATGGCCAGACTCTTGTCGGAAATATAGGGAAACAAAGCAAGCTCACCATCAACTGGGAGTCCCAAAATAGTGTGGACGTCGTCCAGAGTAATCGTCATCTCACCGAAAGCGAAATGGAAGCTATTGGTCTTCGCATGCCACCTCTCTAGGAAAACCTCCGTCATGTTGGAGTGGGTCTGCATCTCATAGAACGGCTCAATCAGACGACCGAACGGGGTGGCGTCAACTACAGCGCGTACCCTAGTCTGCGCAGCCAAACTCCATGCTCGATGACTAGGATAATGGGCATACAGCCGCATCTCTCGCTCCTAATAAAATTTGTTCCCATTATCATAGGACAAAACAAAATAGCTTGAAATATTGTAAAATTTTAATTTCGATACTTACCTCTCCCATCCATATGTGGTATGCAGCGTGGGAGGCGAAATCCTCGCCGAACAGCGGTGGCAATCTGGCCGGAGGAGGAGCTCTACGCTGCCCTGTACCCGGTGGGGGATGGCGTCGTCCGCGGGAAGCGGAAGCGGAAGCTGAACTCGATCCGGACGCATGCGGTCCGGAGACTATGGGAGCTCATCCATCTGCACAGGTGGAACTGGCTGGCCACGTACCCTACTCAGCTTTTTAACTCTCCTCGTCCGCGAGCCATCAGCAGACAATGTATACTGTGCATCGTCGCCGTGATCCATCACCTGAAAAAAAAAATACTTACTATCAGGTTTCGTCGAAAACACATATTGTAATGGTGGTACCCGTTTTAGACAAAAAATAGCATAAGGCAGGTTAGAACGAACCGAAAAACAATAAAAATCCAGTCCCGGCCCATTCCGGTGACCGGAGATGTCTCACGCCACCACCGTGGCGTGGGCATGTAGACGTACGCCATCAGTGAGGCGTACGTCTACATGCCCACGCCACGGTGGTGGCGTGGGGTTCAGCATGTACGCCAACACAGGGCGTACATGCTGAACCCCACGCCATCCATGTGACGTAGGGGTCCAAGCCTACGCCAGTGGATGGCGTAGGGAGGGTGTTCTTCGCCCGTGCGTGGCGAAGAACATCCTCGCCATGGCAGAAGCTTAAAGCTTCTGCCTTGGCCGTGAAACAGCCCAAAAACCTTTTTTTTACAGATCTACCCTAACTAGACCTATCTAGACCTAACTAGCCTATCTAACAATAACATAATCGACTTACAATGATTTTTCGAATCCGGTTGCTTCCTCTTACTCCGACTCGACTCTCCGGTGACGATTCCGGTTTATATGGATCGTGTGATGGTCGTAATGGGTGTCGGTTGGTGTGAAAGAGTGACCGGTGTTGCGGTGCGGCTGGCGTTGCTGTGCGGGGGAGAGGGTTGCTGTGCGGCAGGTATACTTCTGTTCTTTTCTTTTACTTAATTTACTTTTACTTTTGTTTACTTTTAGTTTTGTTTAGGTTTAGGTTTATTTAATTTTTAGGTTATGTTTATTTAATTTAAGTTATAGTTATAATTTGTTTTAAATTAGGTTACAAATTATAGTATAGTTATAATTATAGTTAAAAAATTTATAATTTTTTTTAGAGAGAATGTAGAGCAAAGTTAGAGAGTTTGAGTTTTTTTTTTTGAAATTATGATAACTTCGCGGAGTAAAATTGAGTATTTATACGATTTCGTAAGGGCAAAATCGTCAAACAAAATAACTTCACGGAGTAGTTTTGAAAAAAAAAATTAAACGACTTCGCGGAGTAATTTTGGCCGTTTTTTTAGCAATTCTCAAAAGTATTAGATGATGGAAAATGAAAGAAATGATCTTTTATTTTTACAAAACACCGTTTCTCGACCGTGAAAGTAAAGCTGCATTGAATATTAATTTTATGTTTTATGGACAGAAGATAATAAAATATACACTATTTATACGAAACAATTAAAATGATAATTATTTTTTTTAGTTATAAAAGGATGAGTGAGCATATATTTTTAAAATTATAATTTAATTTTAACTTGTACTAAAGCATATATAATTGACCAAATAGTCCGTCAAAAATTTGGTTCTTAAATGGATAGTTATCACTAAAAGAAGAATCGGTAATAGAGGGCATTAAATATTTATTTTATGTTTTATAGATAGAGGTAATAGAATAGAGTATAATTTATATAAAATTAATTAAATAATATTTTTTTTCTATAATAATATATAACTTTTCAAATTATAATTTGAAAAAAGTACGGGTAAATATCTTCTCAACTATTCAATTATCCAGTGGTATCCGTTTTTTTGTATAGTGCAACTTTGTACCTTAAATTGAAATTTGGACAAAAATACCCCCAACCATATATACCCGATGGTACCTTGAGGTGTTTGCAATTCTCAGGATATCATGAGAATTGTTTGCAACTCAGGATTTCCTGAACAACTCTGAGGATATCATGAGAATTGTTTGCAACTCAAGATTTCTTGAACAACTCTCACGATATCATGAGAATTGTTTGCAACTCAGGATTTTCTGAACAATTCTAGGATATCCTGAGAGTTGTTTGCAACTCAGGATATCATGAGAATTATTTGCAACTCAGGATTTCCTGAACAATTCTCAAGATATCCTGAGAGTTGTTACTGGTGAAATTTGATTTAAAAAAATCATCAATGGATCTAGTTTTGTTCATTTTAAAAAAACAAAAGCGATGGTACTTTCATTTATTTTTTTTGAGCTCCGGTTTGAAAGATACAGATCTTTAAAAAATAAAATAAAAAGAAAAAGAAGGAATAAGAAATTTTGGTTAAGTGGTTATTCATGAAGGGTGAGGGTAGTTAGGGTATTAAAATAATGTTAGGTACTAGGTGGTAATGAGTATTAAGAGATAATTGATCAAACATTGGGTACTATATGATAATAAAATAGTTGAGTAGGTATAATTTCCCTTATAATTTTATATTTTTTTAAATATTATATATATATATATATATATATAAAATTATATAATATAAAAATAAAAAATAAGAATAAACATGTAGACTCTTCCTATATATTTTGGAAAACATAATATGCTAAAATGGTATAAATATCTCCGGAATTGCTTATATATCACAGAGAACTAAATGGTAAAGATAAAACTGTAAAATAGTATAAATACATTTTGGATTATATAGGCATATATAATATTATTTAGTAGAAGAAAATGGCAATAACTTTCTCTCCAAGAAACGTTAAAATCGTCTCTTGATTCTTTGTCTTCATAGTTTCTTACCATGAATGCTACATTGAATTCTTCATTGAATTCATCCAGAGATAACGAAGAGTTCCCTTCTCTTCATCAAGCCAATATAAAAAATAACAACCAAAAATCATATGCTGATGCCGTCAAAAGAAGTTCAATGGAAGTTCCATCGATCTTCAAACCAGAATGCATTAAGCATTGTTCTGATCATTGCTATATTCAGTTTTCGAAAGAAACAAAAGATGTCTTGCTTAAACAATCTTCCAACACGTTAATAGGAAAGTTCAGTGATGGTTTACCTAAAAGAAAGGTTCTTGATTCCTTCTTGCAAGCATTTAAGTTTAAAGGCTCTTTCACATTTAACAGTTTTGATTCTCGTCCTGTCTTCATTGAATTCCAACTTCCTGAAGATGTCAGTACAATATGGGCCAAAAGTGTGTGGAACATTGAAGGGAAAACTATGAGGATTCTGCGATGGAGTCCTGAGTTTAACAAGCGTTTTGAAAATCCTAATACCATGGTGTGGGTTCGTTTTGAGAGAGTTCCCGAGTTCATGTTTAATACCAGTATTATTAAAGATCTTGCCTCATCTATTGGTGTTCCATACAAGATCATTGTCCCTAATGGTAATAAGGCTGTCTTGAATGCTTGCTTTGCTCAGGTTGAGGTGGACATCTCTAGGGAGATGATATATAAGCTTTGGGTTGGTTTCGGGTCCAATGATGGATGTTGGATCAATATCAGTTACAAGAACCTTCCAGCTTATTGTGATGTCTGTTATCACATTGGCCATAAGGGGGGAGAGTGTTTGAAGAAAGAAAATGAAGCCAACCAAGAAATAAAAGTTGAGTCTGCTGATAGTGTTCAAGATAATGTCAGTTATGTAAAGGCTATGCCTCAAAATATTGATACTCAACCTGATCAAGAAACTCGAAATGCTAAAAGTGTATCTAGTAACATCCAATCTTTCAGTAGAGAGTACAGAAGAAAATTGAGGTCCGTTGTTATCAAGGATCAGATACAAGATAATATTACTGTTCTCAGTAAAGAAAAGAACATCAACTCTGAAGATGATAAAAACAACATAGAAATTATTGAAGCCATTCAAAGATTGGATCACGATTTTGCTCAGAGTAAAATGCATAGTGATGGAAATATTGATTCTCTTTCTTGCGATAATATTGGCAGCAATAATGCGTCTCCAAAATCTTCACATCCTAATAATTTTGAGTCCATCCTCTCCAGCAAGGTGAAATATGCATTAAAAAGAAGGAAATCAAAGAAGTTTACTGTCAATTCTCTTAATCGTATATGAGAACAACAAAAATCTAAATCCATATCTGATAATGATCAGGATATCTAGTTGGAATGCTAGAGGGGTCAATAATAAATCTACCTTGAGAAGGCTGGTTTCTATTATTAAAGATCAAAAAATCAAGATTCTTTCGATTCAAGAGCCTATGACTGATTTTGACAAGATTGAGATGATTTCTGCTAGGTTGGGATTCAAGAGCTTTGTTGGAAACTGTTCTAACAAAATTTGGATTCTTAGGTATGATGATGTTGAGATGAGTGTGTTAGTTGATCATGACCAGATTCTCCATATGAGAGTTATCTATCCTGGATGTGATAATTTTAATTTCTCTGCTGTTTATGCTAAGAACCAAAGGCTTCTTAGAAGGGATCTTTGGACTCAAATGGTTTCTATTGCTTCTGTTGATGTTCCTTGGTTGATAGCTGGTGATTTTAATGCTGTTTCTTATTTTGATGATCATGTTGGGTGTGCTACTTATGATTATGCTAGCACTGATGAATTCAATGAGGCTGTTAGACACTGTAATCTTCAAGATGCTGGTTTTGTTGGCTCTAGATATACTTGGAACAAGGGTACTAAATGGAAGAGGCTGGACAAGTCTTTGATTAATGAGAAGTGGAATGATGCTTTCAACAATATCCAGGTTATCCACATGGTCAGAACTTGTTCTGACCATGCCCCTTTGTTAATTCAATCTTATTCTGATGCTTTACATATTACTAAAAAGAATAGCTTTAAGTTTCTTAATGCTTGGACTAATGAAGACAGTTTTTTAAGTACTGTTAGACAGAATTGGAACTTAAGGTGTCAAGGAAATTCTAGTCAAGTTTTCTGGTTCAACCTTAGAAGACTCAAATCTTGCCTCAAGGTTTGGAATGTTAAGACTTTTGGTAATATTTTTGGCAAGGTTAAGGAGACTGCAGATATGGTTAGGGAGATGGAAAATAGTCACTTGATGAACAACACTTTGAATTTGAAGGCTGACCTTTCTAGAGCGAACAACATGTACATCAAAGCCCTTAGGAATGAAGAAAGTTACTGGCATCAGAAATATTACAATAGTTGGATTAAAAGTGGGGATGGTAACACCAAGCTCTATCATGCTTTTGTCAAGAAGAAAAGATGTCGTAATACTATTAAAGGCATCAAGGATGAGGGAGTTTGGATTCACAATCCTGATGACATTGCCAATTCTGCTCAAAATTTCTTTAAAAACATTTTAGCTTCTCAATCTAATACTAACATGGTTTATGATATGCAGCAGGATACCATTTTTAGTAACATTCCTAGGTTGGTCTCAACTGAGGACAATGATTCCATCACAAAGCAAACTACCAAGGAGGAAGTTTGGAATGTTATCAGTAACATAAGTAATGATAGTGTTGCTGGTTTAGATGGTTTTAACATCTATTTCTTTAAAACTTGTTGGGCTATTATTTGTGATGATCTTTTCAGGGCATTTAACTCTTTTCTTAATGGTATTTCTTTACCTGATGGGGTCTATGCCACCGGTATTTGTCTGATTCCTAAATGTCTTAATCCAATAACTTGGAACAGCTTCAGGCCCATCAGCTTAAGTTCAATGTTTAACAGAATTCTATCCAACATTATAAACTCTAGACTATTTTATATTCTTCCTAATATTGTCTCTAAGATGCAAGGGGCTTTTGTTAAAGGAAGGCTCATACATGAGAACATCCTTATTGCCAAGGAGATGATCCATGACATAAACAGAAAGCCAAGTGCTGGAAATGTCTTGATTCAGCTAGATATGTCCAAAGCATTCGATAGGATGTCTCATGATTTCATTCTTAATGTGCTATCTTGTCTTGGTTTCAATGATAAATGTGTTTCTATCATTAAGAGCATGATCTCTAATGTTCATATTTCAGTTCTTATTAATGGTTATGCCACATGATACTTTCATCAAAAGCAAGGATTAAGGCAAGGAGACCCCTTGTCTCCAAGCCTGTTTATCCTTGCTGAAGATGTCCTTCTGTGTGGCCTTTACAACTTATTTAACAACAACAAGAATCTTCATTATGCATCAAGATCTAATTACCTGGTGCCTTGTTTGGCATTTGCTGACGATATCTTGGTCTTCACCAATTGCAAGCCTTCATCCATATTTTCCTTAAGTAATTTCCTGGAAAAGTATCAGCAAATGTCTGGTCAGTCTATCAATAAAGGGAAAACAAAGCTCATTGTTTCCAGTAAAGCTAATCTTTCATCAACTAGCAGAATCAACTTACTTTCTGGTCATAGCCTTGAGACTCTTCATTTTAGCTATCTTGGAATTACTATTGCTAAGAATAATAAAGGGAAGAACTACACTTCTTTATTGAAAAAGATTCATGATAAAATTTCAGATTGGGACGCTATTAATCTATCTTTTGTTGGCAGAATGACTTTGATTAGCAATGTTCTTATGCCTATTCTATTCTACTGGATGCATAGTTTATTGATTCCTAATTCCATCATCAAGAACTTGGAGGCTTGCTTCAATGGGTTCCTTTGGAGATCAAGTTACAATGAGAAGAATATCCATTGGTCTACTTGGAACAAGCTCTGTATTCCTTATTCAGAGGGGGGGGGGTTTAAACTTTAAAAACCTTAATGACACTCAACTTGATTTTTCTTATAAGTTATGGTTCATTCTCAGGAAAAACAGTTTCCTATGGTCTGATTTAATGCATAACACTTACTGCTCTGAAGCTCATGTTATTAAGGCTAAGTGCAAAAGTTCTGATTCAACTGTCTGGAAAAGAATTACTTCTATCAGACACAAAGCTAAGAAGTATATTAAGTGGAAGCTTGGGAATGATAGCATGGATTTTTGGTTGGAAGAATGGCACGATCTTCCCCCCTAATAAGTGACTCTAATTCTCACTCCTGGTTTCTTAAAGCTAATGTTAAAACATTTTGGAAAGCTAATAACTGGGACTTTAGTACTCTAATCACCACTTTTTCTCCTGATAGAATTAATCATATCTCTAAGTATAGTGTCAATCCTGTCTGTTTTGATAAAATCATTTGGAAGCTTTCTAATACCCAAGGTTTTAACACTAATACTACTTGGGAAAGCATTAGAAATTCTGCTTCTAAATCTGGTATATATCAAAGAATTTGGAGTTCTTTTGTTCCTAAAAAAATTTCCTTTCTTTATTGGAAGCTTTTAAAAGGTTATATATCTATTGACAGTATCCTTATGAGAAGACACATCCAAATTGTTTCCAAATGTCAATTTTGTAACAGCAGTGAAGATAAGAACCATCTGTTTGTGAACTGCTGTTATGCTTGGCAAATTTGGAACTATTTTAGCTGTGTTTTTAAAGTTAAGATAGGCAGATATATAGTTCTTTCTCATGTCATTAGATCTTGGTTCTGGTTTACTAAAAAGAACAGACATATCACTCACCTTATCCCTCAAATAATTTGTTGGATCATATGGAGAAGTCGAAATCATTCTAAATACAAAGGCACTTTTGATTCTATTAAATCTACTATTGATCGAGTCATTTATATCATCAATAGTATAGATGCGTCTGAAATGATTAACAATAAGCTATGGTCTAATTCTCATCATGCTGCTTCTGTTCTAGGGTGCAAATCTATTGATATCAAAAAGAAAGTTCCAACGTACCTTAGATGGATTGCTCCAAATCCTAGCAGATTGAAACTCAACGTAGATGGAGCTTGTAACGTTTTTGGGGAAGCTAGCAGTGGTGTGCTGTTCAGAAACTCTGAGGGGGACATTGTTCTTGGAATTGGAAGCCTCTTGGGAAAGCTCAACCCTCTTTTCGCTAAAATAAGTGCGCTTCTAGAGGGATTGATTGTTTGTAAGCAAAAGGGATGGACTGAGGTTGATATCGAATCTGATAGTGAGGTGCTGATTAATCTCTTAGCTAACAGAAGGGAAGCTTGGTATCTTAAGTCATCGTTAAACACTTGTAGAAGTCTGATTCATTCCAGAATGACCATCCGATTCATTTCTCGAATCCAAAACCAATGCTCAGATTGGATAGCTAAGCATACTCTTGTTTCCAAAGCAAATATGAAGTTCTCCATCGCTACTGCCCCAAACTCTCTCAGATCTTTATCCTTCCTTGAAAGTTTGGGGTTGGGATACGTTTCTTTGTTTTGATTCGGGGTCGGTTTGTTTTTTATTTGGTTGCATCTACTGGTTGTTGTGGTTGCTTTGGTCTGTAGAGGTTAAAGATGAGAGAAGTTAAACTTGATTTCAGGGTGAAACCCTAATTTGCTGCTTGGAGGGATTGTTTTGGCGCCTTCGTGAAATTTTAAAAATTTCAATTTTCTTTTTAGTCCTTTAAGTTTGTAATCTTTTTAATTGAAACCCGAATCTTGTAATTCTGTTCTTATAAGTAATAAAATGTCTACTTGCTTAAAAAAAATATTATTCACTAGAAAAACATAAAATAGAAAAAAATATTCTTTGTTCATAATTTATAAATTATTGAGGTTGAGGGCAAAACACTAAGAAGTGAATCACGATATAATTATAAATAAATATATATATATATATATATATATATATATATATATAAAATTGTTTAACCATTCTTCCTTCTCTTATACTTTAGCTAATATTTTAGTTCTTTTTATACTAACTAATTTTCTAGATAAGAGAGAAATGGTTTTATTTGGTGAGACACGTGGCAATAGGAGATGAGTATCCCAAAAAAGCATGACACCCTTTTTTATATGCCTGAAGCCCGGACGATTAGGTGAATTTGTACAGCGCAGAAGTTTGGTGAGTATTTCAAGCCCAGAAATTAGGTGAGTTTGGACCGTAGCACTTAGAACATGTGACTCATGTGTTTGGTCACATAGTAAATATAATTTTTAGTTAACATATTAAAAAAATTACTTCAAATATTTTTTGTTAACCTAACTGTTAATTTTTTATAAAAATCAAAACTGGTTTTTTTCCAATAATCTTTTTTTAAATTTTCCTGTCTCGGTTGGTTTGCGTACGCTTAGCTGTTTCCGAAATAAAAAATAATATAGTTATGTATATTTTTTGAGCCGGTTTGATTTCTTTTTGTTTTTGCTCACCCCTGTTACTCACATGATACTCTTGTTTATATTAACGCAGATCCATATTTCACTCCTGACGAGTACGTGGATTCATGTACTCCACAAGTTACGTCAACACTTATCACTCCTAAAGATCTGTATAATATTTGTATCTATCAGACACCAAAACACAAACACAAGAAGCATAAAACACTCAACGAAAATGGCAAAACAAAATCTACATGTAGTAATGTTTCCATGGTTTGCAGTTGGTCACATGACTCCATTTCTTCATCTCTCAAATAAACTAGCTGAAAAAGGTCATAAAATCACTTTCTTGTTACCCAAGAAAGCTCAAATACAATTACAACACCACAATCTCCACCCCCATCTCATTACTTTTCACCATCTCGCTATTCCACAAGTCGAAGGTCTACCTGCCGGAGCCGAAACTGCTTCAGACATCCCCATTTATCTCACTCATTTTCTGGCTACAGCCATGGACAGGACTCGTGACCAGTTCAAGTCACTGGTCGAGTCAGCTAAACCTAACTTGATCATCTACGACAGCGCACATTGGATACCGGAGGTTACTAAACCATTAGGAATCAAAACTATATGTTATAATGTGGTATGTGCTGCCGCGCTTGCTATTGTTTTAGTACCAGCTCGTAAAGTTGATAAAAACCAGACTTTTACCGAAGAAGAACTAACCGTGCCACCACCTGGCTATCCTTCGAGCACGGTAGTTTTCCGTGGAGCCCATGAAGCCGCCTCCATGACGTTTGTTTCACATCCCTTTGGAGACGGGATATCGTTTTACGACAGAATAACTGCGGCCTTACAAAACTGCGACGTGATATCTATAAGAACATGCAGAGAAATCGAAGGAAAATTCTGCGATTACTTGCGTGACCAATACGGTAAAGAAGTGATTCTATCAGGTCCAGTTTTACCTGAACCCGACAGCACACACAAACTAGACGACCGATGGAGTACATGGCTAAGCAAGTTTGAACCAAAATCAGTTGTCTTCTGCGCATTTGGAAGCCAATTGATTCTTGAAAAAGACCAGTTTCAAGAACTCTTATTAGGGTTTGAGTTAACCGGATATCCATTTTTAATAGCATTGAAACCGCCTACGGGATCAGAAACTATAGAAGAAGCTTTGCCGTTAGGGTTTGGTGATAGAGTGAAGGATAGAGGAGTAGTTTGGGGAGGGTGGGTTCAACAACCATTAATTATATCTCATGCATCAGTTGGTTGTTTTGTAAACCATTGTGGATTCGGTTCGATGTGGGAATCTTTAATGAGTGATTGTGAAATAGTGTTGGTTCCTCATCTTGGTGATCAGATTTTAAACACAAGGCTTATGACTGAGGAGCTTAAAGTGGCTGTTGAAGTCAAAAGAGAAGACAATGGTTGGTTTACAAAAGAAAGTGTGTGTGCTGCTATCAAGTCTGTGATGGATAAAGAGAGTAAATTGGGTGATGTGGTTAAAAAGAATCATGCTAATTGGAGAGAAACATTAAGGGACCCTAGTTTTATGGATGGTTATATTAATACGTTTGTTGCGAAAATGGAAGCTTTGGTAAATAGCTAACCGTGTTTATTTTTGTGATTATGTTATTACGAGGGCCATTATTGTTTTGTAACTATTGTGGGATTTGGTTTGAGTGTTCCTTTTACGTTAAGTTGTACTCGTACTTGTGCTTGTAAGAATAAGTATAATAATGGCTTCAGTGAGGAAACAGAGAGGTCACATGTTCACTCTATAATTTTGGGTCGACTAAAATAAATGATGCTCACCGTATCTCGAGGTTAACGTTTTGTATTAGTAGTTTACAGCTGGGTTTTAAAAATTACATGGTGCATACTAGAAAAAAGAGGAGATCAGACTATGTCCCACAGATCCAATCTCGTTGTAGCATAATCCTAATAATATCTTTATCTCTGTTTCGACAATCTCATTATAATATTATTCAACTCCAAAATATCTCTATCAAATCAACATGGATCGTAATATTTAAATTATATATATTTGATAATATTAAAAAATTTAGAGCATAATGAGAGATCTAGAGACGACATCTTGCTTACATTGCTGGTCGAGGATTACAACATGATTTATGTTGGGAATATGGGTGTTGTGAATTAGGGGTCTGGTCCGCATATTCCGCCTCCGTATATAAGTAAGAACACAATCAATCTCAACACTAGTATGATATGGCACCCGAAGGCCCTCACGACTTTGCATTTGGTCCACTACCAAAAGGCCTCATACTAATTGATATATGTTCTTACTTATATACCACTGATCTTTCCCATGTTTAACCGATGTGGGATGTGGGACTTTGGTCGCCACCCTAACAAATCCTCCTCTCGAACAAAGTACCACTTAGCCTCCTCTCAATTGACTTTCATCCGCCCACTCTAATCAGGTTGGAGACTACCTGACCATAGAGGCACTACGGATGTTACTGCTCACCTCCTCTTAGACCACACTGTCTTGTTCCTTAGCGCCACTCCAATCAAGCCACACTGCTTGATGAGCCACGAGCACTCGGAACTAGGATCTCTAGAGCAGATCACCTTGATCATATGGCTACTGGTTCATCATGTTCGACCTCCGAGAATTTCACCACCATCGCGTTCCGTCTGGACCTGACGCTCTGATACCACGTGTTGGGAATATGGGTGTTGTGAATTAGGGGCCTGGTCCGCATATTCCGCCTCCGTATATAAGTAAGAACACCATCGATCTCAACACTAGTATGATATTGTCCGCTTTGGCACCCGAAGGCCCTCACGGCTTTGCATTTGGTCCACTACCAAAAGGCCTCATACTAATTGATGTATGTTCTTACTTATATACCACTGATCTTTCCCATGTTTAACCGATGTGGGTTGTGGGACTTTGGTCGCCACCCTAACAATTTATCTATATATATATTAAAAAAAAGCAAAGGAATTTTTTTATTAAACGAAAAGAGAACACAATTCCAAGGTTACTGTTAGGAATATGAGGTCCGGTCCGCATATTCCGCCTCCGTATATAAGTAAGAACACAACCGATCTCAACACTAGTATGATATTGTCCGCTTTGGCACCCGAAGGCCCTCATGGCTTTGGCAGCTTAACAGTTACAAATCAAATCTCTATAAATGGAACATTTATAACAAAAATGCTTAAATAAAATATTTCTAAATTGAAATAGAGACGCCAAACATTTGGCTTTTCCTCCTCAAATCAGACTTTCATATTTAACTAAACATTGCTTTAACTTCATTGATGGAGCCTCCTTAGATTTTGACATTTCTTCTTCCAACGATCCAACTTCTAGCTTGAGTCTTGAATCTGAAAAACTCCATAAAACCCGAAACCGAGCCACTGATAATAGAAAACATATAATCAAGTATTATAGCCCAAACTGAGGCTTTCTAGAAAAACAATAGCCATTAAACTGTTTGGAGCATTAAGATGATTGAAATACTGGTTTTACTTGCAATTCAGAGTCCATTTCGCCAGCCAATTCGAGGCTTGGTATGAGACTTTGGATATATGCTTGAGAATCATCTTAGGATGAATAAGATTCTGGCAGATAGATATAAGAGAATAAAGATAGGAGACTGTGTTACCATCAGCTATGAGGTTGATTAATGGAAGACTATCAGATTATATGTCCACTTCAGTCCAGTTGTTTTGTCTGCAAAGAATCAGCCTTTCGAGAAGAGCTCGACCTTCTGCAAGCAGGGGAGTTAGTTTACCAAATGTGATACATGTGCCAAGAATAATATCACCTTCCCAGTTTCTGATGAGTATTCCTCCACTGGACTCCTCACTGAGTGAACAAACGCAATAGATGTTCATTTTTAATATGCCCTTAGTAGGAAGCAGCCATTTGAGGTAAGTTTCCTTCTTGTTTCTGTTTTCAATAGAAGAGCAACCTAAAGCAATGCCTGCATCAATAGAACTTGACCAGTTATTTTTATTCAACTTGTTAGACATATCAATTCCAATAATGATTCTAGTGATTTTATCAATTGAACAAACCACAGAGTCATGACTTCCCAAAAATTTAGACTTGTTTCTATTCTTCCATATAATCCAACAAATGATTTGGGGAATTATATGGGTGACATGAAACTTGTTTTTCGAAAACCAGAACCATTCTCTAATTGTATGAGTTAAAACCATGTGTTTACCAATTTTGATCTTAAACAAAGGGCTGAAATAGTTCCAGATTTGCCAAGCAAAGTTACAGCTCACAAACAGATGGTTTTTATCCTCAGTATGGTTACAGAACTGACACTTAGAAGCTAAGTTGAGATGCCTTTTCATAAGAATAGAATCAATATGGATAATTGTTTTAATAAGTTTCCAGCAAAGAAAACAAAACTTCATGGGGATGCTAAAGTTACAAATCTTTTTGAATAGGCTAGACTTTGTGTCCTTAATCCTTACACAGTCCCAAGTAAGATTGGTATTGAAATTGAGATTGTTAGAGAGCTTCTAAGTTAGAATATCCTCTTTGTTAGGATCAATCTTGTAATTAACAATGTGATTGATTCGATCCCGGGGAAGAAAACTTTCCAGAGTGAGAGAGTCCCAAGCTTCACTCTTCCATAAAGTTTTAACTTTAGCTTCAAGGAACTAAATATTGTCATCATTGATAAGATTAGATAAAGGAAGAAGATCATGCCATTCTTCGAGCCAAAAATCTATGTTTCCCTGACCCATGATCCACATAATATTACACTCAGCTTGGGCTTTAATTCCTGTCAATCTTTTCCAAATCAAAGAACCAAGTTTATTAAAATTAGTCTTTAAATGATGAACATTGTTACAGTATATGTTATGCATTATCATTGACCAGAGACTGGTGTTTTTCCTAAATAGAAACCACACCTTTTGAGAGAAGGTGAGTTGAATGTCATGAAGCCTCTTGATGTTCAGTCCTCATTCTTCAAAAGTCTTACAGATCGAGTTCCAGGAGGTCCAATAAATAGATTTTTCATTAAACTTTGATCTCCAAAGGAACTTATTAAAGGTAGTTTCAAGTCTTTTAAGAATTATTTTAGGTATAAGACTATTTTGCATTGAGTAATAGGTTATAAGAAATAAAACAGAAGCAATGAGAGCCATTTCCCCCCCCCCCCAAAAGATAAATGATTAGTGTCCCTTAGTGATCTTGTCATTGACTTTGTCAATAATAGTATTACAATTCTTCATTTTGATGTTGTTGTAGATAGTGATTCCAAGGTAGCTAGAGGGAAGAGACTCAATGGAGAACCCAGTCTGAAGCTTCAAGTTGTTGATCTTTGATTTGTGGATTTTAGTTGAAGTTACCAGCTTGGTTTTCTCCTTGTTAATAACCTGAAATGAAATTCTTTGATAATTGTCCAGGTACCTACTTAACTTAACAATAGAGGAAACTAAGCTATTAGTAAACACAAGAATATCATCTGTGAATGCTAGATAAGGCACCAGGTAATTAGTTTTTGAAGCATACTGAAGCTTTTTATCATTGTTAAACAGATTATAGAGACCTTTGACAAGAAATTCTTCTGCCAGAATGAAGAGGCTAGCAGATAAAGGATATTATTGCCTTAAACTTTTCTTCTGGAAGAAGAAGCCTATCATATCACCATTGATCAGAATAGATATGTTAACACATGATATCATCTTGTTTATTAAGTTTATGAAATCAGTAGAGAAACCAAAAGAGGAAAGGACTTTAAATATGAAAGCATGAGACATCTTGTCAAATGGTTTGCTCATATCAAGCTGGATCATTATGTTACCAACTTTTGGTTTTCTGTTGATATCATGGATTAACTCCTTAACAATCAAGATATTATCGTGAATAAGCTTGCCTTTAACAACAACACCCTGAGTGTTGGATATCATTTTAGGCAAAATGTTAGCTAATCTAGAGTTTATAACATTAGACAACACTCTGTTAATCATCGTGCACAGACTAATTGGTCTGTAGTTGTTCCAATATGTAAGATTAGTAGTCTTAGGAATAAGTCATATACTAGTTGAAAAGATACCTCTTGGGATGATGTTACCTTGAAGATACGAGTTTATAGCATTGCAAACATCCTCTTTAATAATTTTCTAGCAGACTCTGAAGAAGAAAATGTTGAAGCTATCAATGCCTGCAGCATTTCCATTGCTCATGTTGTTGATGACTTTCCATACCTCATCCTGATTAGCTGGTTTTAGAAGAGAGTTATTGTCCTCAGCAGTAACAAGACTAGGGATGGTATCAAAGATGTTATCCTCCATACAATTCTTCTTTTCCTCTTTGTTCATATAAGGTTCAGAAGTAAGATAGTTCTTAAATTATTCCTCAGCATATTTACCAATGTCATCATATTTCTGTATTCATTGGTTGTCTTCTTTAATAATTTTAATCACATTTCTTATTCTTTTCTTAGAGACATAGGAATGATAAAGCTTAGTGTTGCCATCTCCATCATTTAACCAGTTGTTGTAGCACTTTTGTCTCCATTAATCTTCTTCATATCTAAGAGCTTTAATGTATAGGTTGTTAGCCGAGAAAGGATCTTTAGAAGCTTGATTGTTTTCACTATAGTGCTGAATTTCATTTTGCTTCACATTCTCTTCAGAGGATTTCACGTTGTTAAAGATGTTACCAAAATGCTTATTGTTCCAACCCTTTAGACATCTTTTGATTCTTTGCAGCTTGTACCAGAAGATATGATTAGAGTTTCCATTGATATTAAGATTCCAGTTCGTCTCTACAATACTTAAAAATTGATCATCAGTTGACCACATATTCATAAATTTAAAGCTTTTCCTTGTGTTGTTAACATGATTAGGCCTTTTATATGTAAAAGAAATTAAAAGAGGAGCATGGTCAGAAAAAGCTCTGACCATGTGAAAAACCTATATTTCCTTGGAGATAGTAGACCATTTGTCATTCACTATGGCTCTGTCCAATCTTTTACAGCGAGTGTTTCTATTCCAAGTGTACTTAGAGCCCAAGTAGCAAGCATCTTCAAGGTTGCAGCTTCTAATAGTGCCATTAAAATATTCAGTGCTGCTTTGATCATTAGAAATGCATCCCATCTACTCTTCAGATTTAGTAATGGCATTATAGTCTCCAGCAGTAATCTAAACTTTGTCTGTGTTAGCCAAAATCTTCAAGTTATCCCAACGGTCAACTCTTTTAATTCTCTGCCTTTTCGCATAAACAATCGTTAGGTTGAAGTTCTCTTCAAGGCGATGGCACTGAACCTCCATGTGAATAAACTGCTCGTGATCTTGTTTGATATTCATCTTCACATCCTCAGTCCAAAAAACCCAAATCTTGTTGGAGATATTATAGGTATAATCTTTAAAACCCAACTGATTTGCCACACCTTAAATTTTATCCACCTCAGCCATAGGCTCTTGAATAGCCAGAATCTTGATTTTTTCAGCTTGAACCATGGAAATGATCCTCCTAAGAGTTGGTTTGTTGTTAATGTCTTTGACATTCCAGCTAATCATCCTTATCATTATTAGATAAATATTTTTTTTTTTGCTTTTTGTTCTCTGAATTCATCAGAGAATTGATCACAAGTTTGTTGATTTTTCTTTCTTTCATGGCTGACTTTAATTTTCTGTTTAATATGATGCTAAAATTTTGATCAAGTGTGGTGCATCTTTTGATTGGGAATCCATTGCTGCTTCATATGTTTTCATACTCACGAGACAAAGTATTATTATCATCTTGATGCCTGTTATGAGCGTAACTTTGTTTAAGCTTGTGAAGAGCTTTAATTATTTCCATGCTTTCGTTAGTAGCAAAATCTTTACTTGTATAAATAGATTGGGTGTTTAATATTTGAACATTCTGGTTTAGAGTTCTTTGTTTTTGTATGCTTTGATCTTGCAGAGAATGCACTGACTGTTATCATTCTTTGAATCTTGATCTGTTTTTGTAACAATCGACGTTAATTTTCTCATGTAAACTTTGCTGAATGTTTGAAGGCTTTTGCTTGTTTGATTATGCTGATTATGATTGGTATCAACCAATGACTGCTTTTGATTTTCAATATTATGGCTTTCAATTATGTGAACATCATTTTCTTTCTCAGCTTTATCCTCCTTTGGGTCAGGTTTCCGAGTTTTCTTACATTCAGAGTCCCTGTGCCCAATATGGAAGCAGTAATCACAGTATGAAGGAACATTTTTATAGCTTAAAGAAATCCGACATCCTTCATTAGATCCAAAACCAATCCTTCATTACTGTGAGCCTTATTCTTTTCTGGGACAGAGATTCTATATGGAGTGCCTATTGATGCAGCTAGATCATTCACAATCGTAGAATTGTATAGATATTCTGGAAGTTTTTCGAATCTGACCCATATAAGCAACATAGGATTTTCATATCTTTTGTTGAATTTTGGGCTCAATGTTAACAATCTCATTATTGTTTCATCAATGTTCGAAACATTTTTTGACCAAATAGAATTAACATCTTCCTTCAAACCAAATTCTATCAGAATGTGTCTCGAGTCCATTATTTCCACGGTAAAATGACCTCTGAAATTGTAAGATTTTTAAGAAGTTGTTCAAGATCATTCTTTTGGGAATACCATTGTTGTATTGTCCAACAAGAGTAGTATTCGATTGCTGAATAAGAGTATCTTTAGTGTCCTTGGACTATTGAATGGACAAGTGATCGACAACCTCTTTCACAAATTCCGGTTTGAGATAATCATTCGTAACAGAGTTTCTAGGTTTGAAAAGATCAGTGAAAGATTTTTTGGTTTTGATTTGTTTAGATTGATCTTCCGAGTTGAATCTAGATTGAAGAGAGGGAAACTCTTCATCATTTAACTGTTTGTAGTTATGATTCTCCATGGCAAGCAGCTAAAGAATAAAAAAAACTTTGAAAACAGGGCTAGATTACTAAAGCAGAGGAGTGCAAGAGTTGAAATCTTGGAGCGCCATCTTAACAACCTTTTCTGTCTTTTTTTCATATATATAAAGCAAAATAAACTTTTGAATCTGTTTTGCGTCTCAAAACTAGGTATATTAACAAAACCTAGTTTATGAAAAACTAAAGTTTTGTAAATGTAAAAATGTTTTGCATGTCAACTACTTCTTTTCAAGTATATATTGGTGTGGATGATTTATAATCGAAGGGTATTTTAGGTAGTTTGTCAATTGGGTATTAAATTTTTAAGTACAAGATAGTGAGATAAGAGAAGTGTGTGCTAGTAGTTAATTTCCCTAGAAAAATTCCAACCTCTTTAATGTGGTTGGTTGGGGTATTTATATTTTTGTTTTAGGACTCATGGACCATTCGGGCCGAATATTGGATTCGGGTCGGCCTTATAGGCTCCAAAGCCCAAGACCAAAGATGGTTTAGCAAACAAATGAGTCATAATAAACTTGAACACACTGTTCATCCATCGAACTAATCTGGTTCTGTCCGAATTACCCTTTTGGATTACCTTAATGGCACTTCCAACAATATTTGAACCTATCAATAGCCCTTTTAGGCCTTTCAAATATATTTTTAGAAGATCTAACCATTGTAAAGAAAATCCGATCAGGGCCCAGAATAATATTGCATTATCAGAGAAAACTCAAAGGCGACGAATTGAATAACTCACTTCTTTTACACGTGTCAGTCTCTAATTAGACATCTCAGCTGTTTTTTTCTAAGAACTTGCACCTATTATTCAAAAAGTAACGGGTCTATAGTTAATATCCTCTAATAATGGTTAAACAAGTCATCTCCCCTAGGTAAAACACTCAAGTGATTTTCTCAACTATATAAGTGTGGCTGTTTTACTGTCGTTCTTAGAGTGATAAAATTTTTAAATGTAATTTCTAGAGAGATTAACTTATAAGTCCCCCGTTTGTTTTTAGTTTTTCTAACCCTTCTCAGAACTTTTATGTGTTCACGACTAGAACAACTTTGGTTAAAGGAGATTGGTTGAATCCATCTGAATAGGAAAGAGAGAAAAGAGAAGCGAAAACCGTTGTAAGACTACCTGCTTCCTCTGGTGGACTGGTTATACAAACGATATCGGAGTCGAACAAGAGTTCATCTTCTTCTAAATCATTGGTTATTTCCAGAAAAACTTCCTTCATCCCAACTGTACCAAACCTTGCTTCATCTGAAGATCTTGAAACATAAGTTCATATCCATGATAACCATTTTACCAAACCCAACACCTTTACTAGTAAAAAACCATCAACGTTTATCGTCATGGGGTCAGATACAGAAAACGTCACGCCCGGAAGAGTTACTAGGCTCTCCAAAGCCAGAAATACACCTCCATCTACCAAGAATGTTGAAAACCTTGCTGAGGGTTCTGAGATAGTAAAACCTCACGTTCTGAGATAGTAAAACCTCACGTTTTTCTTACTATGGATTCAAATCCATCACTTCTCTCCACTAAGCCTTCTCAAACGGAAAAAGGGATGCTAGATCCAAATTGGTCGACCAACGGTCACAAATAACGGAAGATAATATGGACGACAGTAGGGAAGATAGCCCACTAGAGATGTTCGGATATGCTGGTGACACCAGAGTTGTTCGGAAATCAAGACAAAAAGTGGGGTTGTCTAACACCTAACAACTTCTAGAGTGCCTCAAAGGGAAAATGGGGTCTAATTTATGCAAGGTTCATGTCAAATAATTACTTACCCTTCAAAGGAATTCCTATGTGTGTACCCATACTTCAGAACTTGACAGATTTAAGAAAAAATAGGGTTTCCAGAGTCCATTAAAGTAATAATTCTCGTTACTCCAAAAACTCTGATGGATTGTAAAGTTGGGTAAATAATGGTATACACCAAAGTGCTGAATTGGGGCCTTCAGTTCTCTTTGGACCCAGAAATAGTAAGATATTTTCATTTGGTGAGGCTTTGCCCAAGTCAGCTAAGTCTCAATGTTTGGTACACATTATTGGCCAGCATTATAACTTCAAGGTTATCCAAAATTTTGATGCCTATGGAGCAGTTTGCTGTTGTGGCTAACTTGTGTCATAATCACCATATCCATTTTTACCACTATAATATGGGAAATGATTATAAGATGGTTAATGACTTAGTGGAGGTAGAGAAACCCTATAGGACTCATTTTCTCTACATCAGTGGGCCTTGAGAGAATGGTAAGAAGATCATTGTAAAGGGAACCCAAGCCAATTGGCCAAATATTGGAAAAGTTTAGGTAAGCTCATTTCAGATGCCCTTAGTAATGTTTTGATATTATATATTTTTTTACATCAGACTTATCTTTTACCATTGGATTTATTTTGTAGTGTTTTCGAAGATGTTTTCAGACCATCTAGAAGACGGAAATAGTACTTTCACCAAAATTAATCAGTGGGCCATAGAAAACTAGGATCTTGCCTTCCATAACTGCTTCACTGTTGGGAACATCGTAAGAGCTCATTTATGGAGTACAAGTTTAACTAGGGAGATCACCTAGGAACAATTTATCACTCCCCTCATCAGTGCTGATTCTCAAAAGAACCGAGGAGAGTGATGGAAAACTTTACTTGCCAGCCAAGAATAGAGCCCCTAGTCATTTAGACAAGATGAAGAAGAAGAAGAAAAAGAAGAAGAAGAATAAGAAGAAGAATAAGAAGAAATATTGATGCGTCCCATCAGATTCCTGATGTGGGTAGTTCTCGAAATATATAAGGAATCAATGATGCTCTAATAGAAGCAGTGGCTGTTAAAGTAGGCAAGGCCGAAGGGCCACAACATTCACTACAAACTAAGAAGAAAAAGGGTCATAAGAGAGGAAAAGAGGGGAGTGAAAAAAGGGCTGGAAAGAACAAGAAGGAAACCAAGGGGTCATATATAATACTTCGACCCGAGGCCGTTCCTCCTACCCTTCCCGCTGAAACTCTTCCCCAAGAAGAAGTACATGTTGATCCTCCATCACTAACATTTCCCATAGTTGATCCACCTTCCATTGAAGGTGATGTCAATTTTGATGATCTCGGCAACATGCATTTCAGTGAGTTCGATGAGGAGGATTTGATCGAACCTTCCCCCAAACAACCACCATAGCTAATGCACTGATTTATGAAGGTGAGTTTTTTGAAGTGTCCATTGAGCATGATACCTTGGGCCATGCAGTCTTAGGCTACATAAGGCCAATAATTAACGTGAAAAGACAAGTCAGAGCTCAAGCTAAGGACATTGTTACCCTTCAAACTGACAATCAAGGCTTGAAGGTTCCCTCATAGCCGAACAACAGAATGTTGAAACTTTGGGCAAAGAAAAAGAGAAACTGATCACCGATTTGACTCAGGCTAAGGTTGATCAAGAAGAATTCTGAACCAAGTTACCGAACTGAAAACATCTACTTTTAATGATATCAATTCTCTAAAATATCAACATATTAGTGATGATGTACCATCAATCAACTAGCGGATGAGAAGAATAATTTAGAAGAACTTCTTGAAGATAAATAAAAAGATATTACTTCCCTGAAAGAGAACCAGACTCGAGAGGTAGCAACTGCAGTGGATAAAATCGCTATGGGGTATTGGATTCTATGGAATAAAGGGATTAAAGTATTAAATCAGACATGGTCTTGTTATTCAATGAGACTTTCCCAAAGAGGTATCTTAGAGAGTTATAGAGGTTCGTACCATACAAAAAACTATCCTTTCATACTATGACATATGGTGATAAACTCGACGTTTCTTCACCAAGTGGATTTGATTCGGATGAAGAAACCGATGAAAGCTCGGATGCTGATACTAAGGATCTAAAAAAAGACGAATAGGAAGTGAAAACTCAAGAGAAAGGTGATGGTAAAGAGTAAACCAAAAGGAACGAGCCCTAAGGTTACCTTATTTTTTGAGTTTATGCTTTGAACTAAAGTCCTTGGATGACCAATGCATTTTGTTGTTTTATTCAGATTTTGTTTTGTGAACTAAAGTCCTTGGATGGCCAAGGCATTTTTTGTAAAGTGGATCAAACGTCTTTAATGATCCAACCAGCATTTCATGTCATCTTTACGTTTGCATTTTTTTTTGTTTTTCCTTGTCCTTTTAATGTTTCCATGGGAATCTGATCATACTTAAAAATGGTAAATACTAACAATATATGAACCCAATCAAGAATTTAAAACTTTTAATTATTCTTTAATATGTTTGAGTTATTCAAAAGTATTCCATTTGAAGGCTAAAAGTGTTCAATTGGTGTTTAATTTATTCAAACCATTCACATATATTTCAAGGTATTTAATGGGTTTTTAATTCATATGATCACCGCCATAACCATATTAATTCTTAAAAAAGGAAAATGATGGTATATGATAAGGATCCGAACACCTAATTAAAACCTCACCGCGCCACGAGGGTAGGAAAGAGTATGACCTCAAATATTTACATTGAAGTACAACAAAGTAAATATTTACAAGATGTTTTATTCTAAATATAATCTAAGCTGCTCAATATTCCAAGGATACTTTCAAATGTTACCTTCTTTGTATTGAAGTTTGTACATTTTTTGTTTGAATTTTTCAAATACCATGTATGGGCCTTCAAATTTGGAGCCAACTTTCCGAATTGTTTTTCCTTGGTATGTAAGAACACTTTTCTTAATACTTTGTCCCCTAACTGGAAATATCTTCTTTTAAATTTATATGCAAACATTCTTCTCATCAAAACCTGGTAGTATGTTGTTCTCAACTGTGCTTTCACCCTTCTTTCTTCAATCAGATCCAACTGACTTCTTATAGCCATGTCATTATTTTGTTCGGAATAATTTTTTACTCTGAATGAAGGCAAAATAGCTTATATAGGTGTAATTGAATCCATTCCATAAACAAGAGAAAAATGAGACTCTTGAGTGGCTGTATGAGGAGTGGTTATGTTGGCCCATAACACTTCTTGAAAATAGCTTAGCTATTTTCCTGCTATTCCTTCCAGATTATTTTTCAAACCCTTCAAAATTGTCCGATTAGAGACTTCAACTTGCCCATTAACTAGAGGATGAAAAGGATATCAGAAGAAGTGTTGAATTCATCTTGAGGTACAAAATGCATCTATGTCTTTGTTGTCGAACTGAGGACCATTTTCTAGTAGTAATGCGTTTGGGAATTATGAATCGGCAGCATATGTTAGAGAGGATAAATTTAATCATTGCCTTTGATGTTGTTCCAGATAAAGGTGAAACTTCTATCCACTTAGAGAAGTAGTCTATTACCATAATTATAGTTCGAAAACCACCAAAGTCCATACGAAGGGGGCACAACTATATCTAGTCCCCATCTATCAAAAGGTATAGGTTCGAATAATGATTCCAATGGGACTGCTGACACAAAATTTTTGTTTCCATGTTTTTTACAAGGATCACATTTTTTGACCAAATCCTTAGCATCTGCCATTATTGTGGGTCGGTAGTATCCTACTAACAAAACTCTCCTGGTTAAAGCCTTATAACCATAGTGTACTGACCCTTCTCCATCGTTTAATTTGGATAAAACATTTTGAGATTCTTCAAAACCAAGGTAACGCAAGAAAGGCCTCCTGAAATAATTTTTATAAAGAACTCCTCTCAACATCAGAAAACCACGAGCCTTGTATTTTAGTTTCTTAGCAAAAATCGTATCCGAAGGTAAAACTACCTCGGTAATAAAATTTTGGATTTCATATGTCCAACCTTTGTCTTGTTTGTCGGATATGTTCATACTCCTCAAATTCACCATTTTTTCCTTGAATTGAGTCAATAGAAGGGCATTCTTGCATATAAGAATCCAAGGTTATGCTTTAGAGTAAGCTGTGATAGCTAAGGAATTTTCCATATTATTTTCCGATCTGGGGGTATGTTTATATCAGATGCCTTTAAAACTTGTGGAAATTTATTTTAGCATTTGTAGATACTTTATCAAATGATTTTTTTTTTTGGTTTCAGATTGCCCTTGAGCCTGATGAATAAGTAATTGAGAGTCACTTACTAACCTAATCCTTTTTACTCTATATAATTGACTTAACCTCAAACCAACTATGGTTGTTTCGTACTAGACTCATTATTGCATGATCTGAAATAAAAGCATATAGTTTGGTACATTGTGTCACCATAAAAATAAGTTAAACAAACTCCAGCTCCATATTCCATCGTACTAGCCACTCTTTATGAAACTTATTACCCTGAGCTTCTTCATAAGGTCTCTCAGTATGAAATTCTACCAAAAAATCAACTACTACTTAAGCCTTAATTGCAGTTCGAGGTGCAAAGTTAATATCATAGTCTCCAAGCTCAACTGACCATTTAGTCATTCTTCCTGAATGTCAGTATTTTGTAGGACGTTCTTCAAAGGAAAAGATTTATGAACAGTGATAGAGTGTGCTTGAAAGTAGGGTCTTATTTTTCTAGCTGCTATCACTAGTGCCAAGGATAAATTTTCTAACTTCAAGTACTTTTTCTCATCTTCTAATAAACTCTTGCTTATATAATACACCAGATGGGGGTAATTATCCACTTCTCTTACCAACACAGCACTCAGTGCATACTCCGATACTGCCAGATACATATAAAGTCTCTCTCATTGAATATGCTTGAATAATATCTTGGGAGAAGACAAGTGTTTCTTAATTTCAAGGAAAGCTTGATCATACCTAGGTATCAATTGAAGTCTTTAGCATTCCTTACAACTTAGAAAAACTTAGCGCATTTGTCCGATGATCTCGAAATAAACTGATTCAAAGCAGTTAATCTTCCAGTTAGTATTTGGACTTATTTAGTATTTCGAGGTGGATTCATGGCTAATAAAGCATTTAACTGATCTGGATCAGCCTGAATCCTTTTTCACTTATAACGTATCCTAGAAACTTACCAGATCGGACTCTGGACATACACCTTCCAAGGTTCAATTTCACGTTGATAACCTCTAGGTTAGAAAAAGTTTCCTGGAGATCATATATGCGATCTTCCTCCTTAGGGATTTTCACCATCGTGTCATCTATGTAAACCTCTATATTTCTACCAATTTCGTTGGCAAATTCCTTATTCACCAATCGTTGATGAGTAGTTTCAGCATTCTTCAACCCAAACAACATCACCTTATAGCAATGGATCCCCTATCAGTAATAAAAGTAGTATGATCTTGATCATTGAGATTCATCAGTATCTGATTATACCCAGAGAAAGCGTCCATAAAAGACAATAACTTATTTCATGACGTAGAGTCTACCAGCTGGTCTATCCGGGGCAAGGGAAGTAATCTTTAGGACAATCTCTATTTAGATATGTGAAGTCAATACACATATTCTATTTCCTATTCTTTTTCCTGACTAATATTGGATTAACTGTCCAAAGAGGGTATTGCGCTTCCTTAATATGCCCTATTTTGGTTAACCGATCACTTCAGATTTTTCTCTAGAAAAAGTCCTTCTTATCTGTACCACTGACCCAACATCAGATCAGACTGATAGCTTGTGACTAATCATATCGGCTGGAACTCCTGTCACATCTTCATTGCACCATGCAAATACATGTAGATTGTTAGATAAAAAAGACAATAATTTTTGTTTTAAATTCAATGGTAATTTGGCTCCAACCCTAACACTTTTTCCATCTATTAAGCAATGAATTTCAAATTCTTCAACTGGAATTATATTGTTGGGAGCCTCCCTCAAATCATACTTCATTTGGATTGGCAAAAAGCTCGAGTAACTACTATTATTTATTAATTTGCATTGCCTCCAATGACTTGAGGCAAAAGAGTGACATAGCATTTACGAGCCACTTTCTGACTGCTTCGGACGATACCCACTTGGCCTCCCACATTATACTTTAAACATTAGGGGATAGTAGAAGACACTGCATGCATCCTGGAGAGCCAAGATCTACCGAAAGTGGCGTTGTAAGATGTTGGACAATCAACCACAATGAACAAAACCCTTATCATTTTTTTAAATGGTCCTTTACCTAATAACACTTCCTTTTCGAATTCCTGATGACATGGGCAAAACTTCCAGTAAATCCTACAATGATTATATTCAAACATTGGATAACTAAGAGATTTTTAATTTTTCTATAAGCAGTCAAAAACAATATTATTTTCCGAACTATCAGTGTCAACCAGAATCCGCGTATATTATTGCCCGCAATAGATGCCCCTATCACAACAAAATCTTCACGTGGGCCTGCAATATCTCTTAAATCATCTTCATCGAAGACAATGATTGGAGTGAGGCTTTGGTAAAGATGTGTGCACATTTTCATTCTAACTGAGTGGTCAAACTGTTAACATGTCTTTTCCTTAAAAACTTCCATAGATTGGAAGCAGTTGCAACCTTATCAACTATTACCCTAACTTGATTATGATCTGGATCAGGATCAAGATATTCGTAGTCTACGTCAAATGTTTCCACAATCATCATGACATCTTCTTGCATGGATTCCCTCATACTTTATCCTGGATCGGTTGGTGAAGCTGTTCGGGATGCATTGTTATTGGGTTGAGAGTTGGTATTATCTTTTCTATCTCTCCCTTGTCTTTTAACAAAGGCATCCAACTTTCCTCTCTCGATAAGATTTACATAATTCTTGTTTGAATGCTACACAATCATGTGTATTATAACCCACATTATTGTGGTATTTATAGAAACGAGGATTCTGACTCTCTCTAGGAGACTGAATTGGGGGTGGCCTTCTAAAATATACAACATTCTTAGTCTTTCATATATTGTAGCTACACTTTCACCCAGTTTGGCGAACCATTAAGGCTAAATCCATAGGCCCCTCTTGGGTCTAGCTTGTTAGTTTTGATTAGATTAACTTTGCATGGGTCGATGTGATCCATATCCGGACTTTTTTGGCTTATAATTAACAGTGTCCTAAGATTGAGTTGTAGCTTGTGGAACTAATGTTGTAGCAGCAGACCTGTTTTGAAGCGGTACTCAAGACTTCTTAGTTTCTTTAACCGTAATATGTTTCCCAACTTGATTTAACAACCCTCCCCAAGTCATTACCTTATTCCGAGTCACCGTATCAACTAATATACCCAGATTTAAACCTTGTCTTAAAGAGGCAATATCCACTTGTTCAAAAAAATCAACTAACCTATTCTTTGTATTCACAAATCGACTGATATATTCCTTTAATGATTTGTTTGGTTCCTAGGAACAATGGATAATGGTATCACGATTCTCTTTGAGCTCCTTATATCCCATAAACTGCCTTCTAAAAGCCACCCTGAACATATCAATGTTTGTAATAGATCCTTGTGGGAGACGTTATACAACTTCACGACACTTTCTTTAAAGGTTTATGAGAAAGCCTGGCATAACAATTTATCATTGTCATCGAAGTTCATCATGAAGTTTTTAAACTGCTAAAGGTGACTCCCGAATCTTTACTTCCATCATACTTCTCTATCTTGGAACTGTCAAACCGTATGGGGAGATGTCCGGAGAGTATTTTTTAGGACAATGGTGATTGCCTCCAATTGTGACTTCAGCTGCATAATGTATCTTCATCAGGAGTAGTAAAAATACATGGTTCCAATTGTATAGAAAATTGATCACTTATCAGATGATCAATGCCATAATCTATCAAATCCTTTATTTTTCCTTGATTTTATTCTTTTTTTATCCCACATGTCCATTTTCCTTGAATGTTTCTTAGTTAGCCTCAATTTTGTTTTCTTGACGGTCCTCTTAACTAATGGATGAATAAGACTCATCAAAATTAGTGGATGAACCATTAGAAGAGTCTGATGCACTCATAACTTGCTTGGTATGATTTTATTTTTAGATTTAACACGAGCCTTTGGGAACTGATCATTATCACCATGCTCATCCACAGACACACCACACACGTCAAATATTTTATTCACTATTTTTTCAGCTTGCTTTTGGGGCCTTAGAGCTTAAATTTTGTCCATTAGATGATCACATTCATCCTGCATGAATTGTATTTCATCTGTGTTTTGATTGACATGAGACACAGTAGTGTGCTCCTTATTCTCTCTTACACCTTCAGCTTCAGCAGGTGGAACATCTTGCATGTTAAGATCCATGCTTTGATAACGCCCGAACTATGATTTTTACTTACTGGTTTTGAATAAAGTTATTCATGCACATTCTACTCCCACTGTGGTTGCCAATATGGTGTGGATAATTTATAATCAAAAGGTATTTTGGATAGTTTATCAACTGGTATTAAAATTTTAAGTAGAAGGTAGTGAGATAAGAGAGGTGTGTGCTAGTAGCTAATTTTCTTAGAAAAAATCCAACTTATTTAATGTGGTTTCTTGGGGTATTTAAAATTTTGTTTTCGGACCCATGGGTCGTTCAAGTCAGCCTTAAAGGCTCCAAAGCCCAAGATCAAAGATGGTTTAGCACACAGCTTAGTCATAATCCACTTGAGCTCACTGTTCATCCATCGAACTAATCTGCTTCTGTCTAAATTACCTCTTCGGATTTCATTAATAGCACTTCCAACAATATCAAAACCTATCATATATAATCTAATATCCTCTAAAAATGAACCATTGAAGAGTTAGAAAAGTTGATTTTAGATAGTAAAAAATGAACTGACTTGTTGGCAAGGATGTGGTGAAACATCTGCAAGTTAAAGCTTGGTAGATACATGGATTGGTTTGATGAACCCACGAAATATCGATTCTTTGCTATATGACAGTCAATGTCTAAATGTTTCGTGCGCTGATGGAAAACAGGGTTAGATGTTATGTGTATAGCTGCCAAGTTATCTAGCTGATGAACGGATAATCCCTTGAAGACAGCCAAGGAAAACACGAGTCTTACGCTGGTGGACTTGGCAACGGGAGAGAAACTATCATTATCATCTTCTTTAACAATTTGAGTGATACCTTTGGCCACAAGCCTGCTTTCAACCTTTCAACAGTTCTATTAGGGTTTCTCTTCACCTTGAATGTCCATCTAAATTCTATGGCTTTCTTACCATTAGATAAAACATATTGCTCTCATGTATTATTAAATTCAAAGCCTTTGATTCTTTTTCCATAACAATAACCCAACTAACAGGAAGTTAGCTTATTCATAAGATTACGACTCTTGAATAAAAGACACATTAGCTAAAAAATATGGTGAACTGAGTTTTCAAATTGATGTATATTTATCAATTGATGCATGAAAAACAAAGTCTTTGAGCTACACAGGTTTATGTCTAATCGTGTTGCTGGTTCTAATGGGAATTTGCGTGTTAATATCATTGATGAGAGAATAAATGACTTGAGGAATGTTTCGAATCTTGAATCTGATGTGACTAGAGAGAGAGAGAGTGTAGAGAGAGAAAGTGCAAAGAGAATATAATAATGCGGAATGTCCCACCTACCAAGAAAGTGGGTCACCTTTTATAATAAATGAAGGTGGGCCCATTAATGTCCTTGGTGGGCTGATTTTATTATGACTTTGGTCCCTTACTAAGTGTATTGTTTACAAATTTGCCTTTAAAGGACAATAAATTCAACAATAGCCCTATTAAGTATTTTATATTCATACTCAACCCCTTATTACTTATTCTGACGAATTATCTCCTTATCAGTAGCCCCCCCAGTCTTCGTAAGCATCGGGAGCGAAGACTTATAAGAGTCAAAATACAATAATCACTGTCCTCCGTATCATGGTCGGTGGTTGCCCTGGCTCGGGCAGATTTCCTCTTTCCTGTGTATCTGGCTCTTAAAACATTTGTCATAAGGTCGGGTTCGTGAAGGCTTTTCTCTTCTCGCTGCTTGTGCTTCTGAATTTTGTTCGAGGGCTAGGTTCGGGTGTTTTCTTTCGCTTAACCTGTGCTCTGACTCGGCTCCCGAGCCTCATAGGGTCGGCTCCCGTGCTCTCTTGGTGGTTTATTCCTGGGCCTAGTGCAGCGGGCAGGCTTTCGTGGCGAACCGGGTCGCAATGGCCCATCTTGCGCAGGCCTAGCATAGGCGAGCTCTCGTCAGAAGACGGACGCCACGCGTCAACCATTAATACGACGCATGATTGCCAACGCAGTTTCTCAAGGAGTCTCTTCGCCTTCCCGCTGCTTTTCGTCATTTGATATTCTCCTGTCACATGATGCTGCCTATAAATACTTCACAAATCCTGATTTCTCTCAGAGGCATTCTAGAGAGAGAAAGCGTTGTCCGAACGTTTCTAGAGAGGGAATGCTTGTTTTATGAAACCCAGACACCCGCAACAGCAATCAACAACGAAAAAGAAAAAACCCGTGTTCGGTTTCAAAGAGTGGGCTAGCATCGGTGACCGCGCTGAAGAATACCGACGTGCTGGATTGATTTGGGGTTCTAACTCCAAACCGTTCACACCTGTACCGCAGCCCCACGATCCTGTTCTCGCAACCCCGGTCCCAGCCGACTCCTTCATTTCACCCGAACCACTCGGCGTTCTAACTCCTGAGATCGTTCCAACTCCAGAAACTATTGTCCTTTCCTCTAGTAGTAGTCCCCCTTGCTCTTTGATTGTCCGATCAGATCACCCGACGCCGTCGTCCGTTAACTCCTACACTACTTCACCCCTTTTACCGCCCCGACCCCCATTCAAAACCAAGTATCTAACTATGGGGGAAACCAGCTTTCCGACATCTCCTACAGGAGGTAATCATCCCAAAATGGTTCAACTTACTCCCTCCATACGAGGGTACCGAACCGACACTAATACCGCCATCACTTTTTTAGGTCTTAATAAGCGGCGACTGACGCCAGAGGAGTTAGACCCCGAGCGGGCGCGTCGGCAACAGGACGAGGCTCAACTGGCTCACACCGGTAGCAGTGCTGGTCCCGCAGATTCTCGGGCTCGACCATCCGATCCGGGTCCTTCCACTGCCCTAAGCTCCGATCAAGTTCCGGTAGCAAATGCCGAGGAGTCGGAGGTCGACATTCTACCTGCGGAGGTTAGCGTTTCCGCTGGTGGTAATGCTGCTAATCCTCCCGAGGAGGTGGAGGCTGCGATAACCACTACTTACTTCCGCTGGCTTCCTTCGAGCAATGTCGTCTCTCTTTTTGAAGGTAACTATCTCTACTTTCCCGTTGCTGAGCAAACAGAGCTGCTAGTTTGCTGGGGGATTCCAGAGTGCATTACTGTTCGGTTCCCGGTCCCTGGGGAGACCCCCGTGCACGTCCGATCGCGGGAGATAGTGGTTTTCACCGAGCTGTTCAATTGGGGCCTCCGGTTCCCCCTAGACCCCGAGATCGCTCTATACTTCCGCACCCTCCAAATCTGCCCTTCCCAACTGACGCCCAATGCCTGGTACACCTTGATGTCCTGCATAATGGCCTCACGTCTGTCGGGTCAGGTTATGCCTATAGAGGAGTACATTGCGATGTCCGGGCTGTCGAAATCTCCTAAGTCTCCGTTCTTCTACTCTTCCCTGACAAACAAATAGAAGATCATTAACGATTTCCTTGAGGGTGACAAGAGCTGGAAGCATCGCTTCGTATTTCTGAGCGGCTGCTGGGAAAATGGCCTCCCCTATAGCAAGGAGAACCAGCGACGGCTGCTTCTGACTTGGGATCCCGATGGTAATTTTTTTTAATGTGTACCGATCTCTTGTGTAGTGTCGAAGGAGTTCCTGCAGGGGCTAAAGAAGGACTACTTCTCAGAGGGTGAAGTCACTTTCCAGGTGCTGAAAGACTATGCTCGGAAGCACTGGGGTCGGGCGATGCACCGGGACTTCAAAGATACTAACTTGATCCTATGTAATCTCTGGCGCTTTTCGTCAGAGGTGCTCACTATCGAGCAACTGCGACAGCCCCCGAGTATGGAGGATCTGATCGCGAAAACAGATGCGCCAGGGTCCCAATTGTATCTCCCAAAACGCAACAAGGGGCCTAGCAAGCGTCCAAACTCAGACAACGAGGTCGGGGAGAGTAACGTCGGGGCGGAAGTAGTAGAGGCGGTGGCCCAAGAAGAGGGAAACGTTGCCGAGGGTGGCGAGGCCGATCGGGCCCAGGCGCAGGTGCAGAAGAGAAAAGTCCGAGCTGACGCAGAGGGAGTGCAGGTGAAGAAGCCAAAGCGCTCCAAGAAGGAAAGTGGGGCGCTTGCTGGTGCTGATGGGGTCACCGTGCCGAAGCTGTTTGATCAGTATGGTGGGGCTAAGGGTGACTCGATGGTTGATCCCGTAATGGTGATTCCATATGATGCTAGCCCCCCCCCCCCCCCCCCCAACGTTCCTACGGATGTCGCGGATTCCTCAAACGGAACAAAGCTTCCGGTGCTGTCGGTTCCTGGTAGTCCGCACTTGTTTCCGTTGCGTATCACCGACGGGCTGACACTGTCCTTTTACAACATGCTAGTCCCCTTGGCTCTTAAGGAACGTTGGGCTGTTGAGCTGACCCGCCAGTTGTCAGAAATGGAGGCGAAGGTAGTCGGTTTGCAAGAGGAAACTTAAGTTTCCAAGGCGGCTCAGGACTTGGCAGAGAGGGAGCTCAAGGAGGCCGAGGCCGCTTTGGAACGGACTAAGAAGGCCGGAGAGGATCGTGCCGCAGCCCTAGAACGGGAGATTACCAATTTGAAGGCAACCAACACACTTTTTGCTGATGCAAGAAGTGGGCGGAGAAAGAGGCGGGCGATGCTAAAGCTCCGTATGTACTATCTTTTCACAACCGCTTTCTTGACCTGCCCCTCGGGTCAATGTGGTTGGACGTGCCCGAAGGTGATCGCCCTGCAGGAGTTTGCATCGAAGATGAGGAATCGGATGACCCCGAGTCGGAGGAAGAAGAGGCTTGACTCCCGGCGTTATTTTTTGTGTTCCTGTAGTCGTTTTTTGTGTTTTGTTTTGACAGACTTATTTTGGGGGCTGCGGAACCCCCTATTAGCTTTTTGCAAATACACTTTCCCTTTATCCGTTTATTGTGCTTGTACTGCATGGACTTGCGAATGTTTTATTTGATAATCGTCTATGTGATTGTCAGAACCGGATGAAAGTTCGTTGGTTTAGTGTAAATCGGTTTGGGAACCGAAAAGCCTATTAAGGCTCTAACTTAAGGAGATGGCCAATTAGATCTGTAGGGTCGGGAAATCTTAAAATGGATATCAGTGCAAACACTGAAAAACCTATGAAGGTTCTGTAGATCAATGTAAAATTGAAATATTTCCCATAGGGTCGGGAAATTTAAAATGTAGATCAGTATAAACACTGAAAACCCATGAAGGTTCTGTAAATCAATGTAAAATTGAAATATTTCCCATAGGGTCGGGAAATCTAAAATGTAGATCAGTGTAAACACTGAAAAACCTATGAAGGTTCTGTAGATCAATGTAAAATTGAAATATTTCCCATAGGGTCGGGAAATTTAAAAAGGTAGATCAGTATAAATACTGAAAAACCCATGAAGGTTCTGTAGATCAATGTAAAACTGAAATATTTCCCATAGGGTCGGGAAATTTAGAATGTAGATGAGTGTAAACACTGAAAAACCTATGAAGGTTCTGTAGATCAATCAAGATTAGTAGGAACAAATGTCGATCAGCTCGTCAGCTGACCTATTTCGTAATACTTCAAATATTGCAAGGCAAAAGAAAATTTTGATTAACCCAAACAGGGGGGTCGGGTCTTAATGATGCCTCATTAAAACCTTCTCGCGCCACCGTGGTAGGAAATAGTGCATCCCCGACCAATAAGTGCTTACAAATTACAGGCATGTAAAATTATTCTAAATACAACTTCAGATGTTCGATATTCCATCGTAGTCTTAACGAGTGCCCGAGCTGGTTTTGCAGACGATATATCCCGCTCTTGATTTTTTCTATGACTTTGTACGGTCCTTCCCAGTTCGGGGCGAGCTTGTCGAGGCTTTTGTCTTTGGTGTGCAGGAAGATGTGCCTCAAAACCTTGTCACCGACCTTGAACTCCCGACGACGTACTTTAGATGCATACCGACTTCTCATCAGGGTCTGATAGTGCAAAGAGTTCAGCTGAGCACGACTCTGTTTCTCTTCGATGAGGTCGAGAGCGATCCGTCGGTCGTCTTCGTTTGTGTTTTCGTCATAGGTACCTATCCTGAAGGATGGAAAAATGGACTCCGCTGGAGTGACCGCGTCCATACCATACACCAGAGCATAAGGTGACTCATGGGTTGCCGTCCGAGGTGTGGTTCGGTAAGCCCATAACACTTCTTGTAGATAGTCCGGCCATTTACCATCCTTTCCTTCCAGGTTATTTTTGAGTCCGTCTAGGATGGTTTGGTTGGTGACCTCGACCTGCCCATTCGCTTGAGGATGGAATGGAGCAGAGAAACATTGTCTGATCCGGTGAGTTGTACAAAAAGTTTTCATTTCTCCACTGTCGAATTGCGGTCCGTTATCCATGGTTAGCCTCTGGGGTACCCCGAACCGACAACAGATGTTGGACCAAATAAACTTGATGATGTCTTTGGTCTTAGTAGCGGCCAATGGCTCAGCTTCTACCCATTTGGAAAAATAGTCCACCGCCACCACGATTGTCTGTCTCCCGCCAGATGCCATCGGTAGTGGTCCAACAAGGTCAATTCCCCATTGGTCGAAGGGCAATCCTTCTGATATGGACTCCAAAGGAGTCTCGGGTACGTTTATCGCGTTCGTGAATCTTTGACAAGTGTCGCAAGTTTTTACTATTTTCCGTGCGTCTGCTGTTATCGTAGGCCAATAAAATCCTGCGAGAAAAATCCTCATAATCAAAGCCTTGTATCCACAATGTGCTGCACCCTCACCGTCATGTAGTTCGGATACAATTATCTGCGACTCGTGAACCCAGACATTTGAGCAATGGGCGGCTGAATGACTTCTTGTATAATATGTCGCCCAATAACGTATAACCTCGGGCCTTGTTGCGAACTTTTCGAGCCGAAGCTCCGTCGCTAGGTAGTCGACCTTCGGCTAGAAGGCTATGAGATCGCGCCGCCAATCTGAAATTGTTACCGAAGAAACCTGGCAAGCGATTTCAGGTCGGTTATCAAGCTCCTGTCGTTTGATGATGGATGGACTTTCTTGCTCGGTTACCCAGGGATAGTTGCTCGAGCAGGAAGTCGTTGCTAACGAGTCTGCCACCATGTTCTCGCTTCTCGGGACGTGCTCGTACGTGATTTTGTCAAACGAGGCAGCTAGCACTCTCAGAGCTGCTAAGTATTGGACAAGATGCTCTTTCCTGGCTTCCGCAGCTCCCGAAGCTTGGTTTATCAGAAGCTGGGAATCACTAATTAGGCGTACTTGTCTTACTCCACATACTTGCGCTAGCCGTAGTCCGGCCAGGGCAGCTTCATATTCGGTTTCGTTGTTTGAGGTAGGAAAACCGAATCGGATAGCCTGGTGCATACTGATGCCTGTTGGGGTAACTATACGCATGGCCGCTCTGCATCCATTGACGTTTGCCCCCCCGTCGGTTCGGATGGTCCACTCATTTGGTTCGGCCTCTCCAGTTGATGTATCCCGATCCGGACACTCGAAGTGGAACTCTACTAAAAAGTCGGCTAAAACTCGACCGACCATTTAGACATCCTTCCGGACATGTCTGGTCGCTGGAGTACGTATTTGAGCGGAAACGAGGTGCGTATAGCGATAGGGTGGGCTTGGAAATATGGACGCATCTTCCATGCTGCAGTCACTAGAGCTAAAGCCATTTTCTCCAGCCGCAAATACCGCGTTTCCGCGTCTAGTAAGATTTTGCTTACAAAGTAGACCGTTGTTGGGGCTGGACCTGACTCGCTGATTAAGGCCGAACTAACTGCAAAATCCGTAACTGCAATGTAGAGAAAGAGGGTCTCGCCCGTTAGAGGCTTCGTTAAAAGATTCAGGGACGATAGATATCGTTTAATCCCTAAGAATGCTTCGTCGCATTCGGGTGTCCACACAAAATTCGTGGCATGTCTCAAGACCTGAAAAAAGGGAGCGCATTCGTCAGAGGAACGAGAGATAAAGCGATTTAAGGTGGCCAAGCGCCCAGTTAGGATCTGGACTTCCTTGATGTTCTTGGGAGGGGTCATGTCGGTAATAGCCCGGAGTTGGACGGGGTCGTCTTCAATCCCTTTTTCGCTAACAAAGAAACCTAGAAACTTCCCTGACCTGACCCCGAAGGAGCATTTCTCAGGGTTGAGCTTGAGGTTTATACCCCGGAGGTTATCAAAAGTTTCCCGCAAATCAGAAAGGTGTTCTTCGTTCGTGCCACTCTTGACTAACATGTCGTCAATGTATACCTCCATATTCCTCCCAATTTGGCATTCAAAAGTTTTATTAACAAGCCGTTGATACGTGGCCCTGACATTTTTCAGCCAGAACGGCATGACCTTGTAGCAATACAGACCTCAGCCTGTTATAAACGTGGTGTTTTCTTGATCTGCTGAGTGCAACCTGATCTGATTATAGCCGACGTACGCATCTATGAACGACAGTAGTTTATTTCCCGAAGTCGAATCTACCAATTGGTCAATCCTTGGCATCGAGAACGGGTCTTTCGGACATGCCCGATTGAGGTCAGTGAATTCTACGCACATTCTCCACTTCCCATTTTTCTTCTTAACCAGAACGGGATTGGAGGTCCACAGCGGATAACTTGCTTCCTTAATGTGCCCGACGTTAATCATTCTTTCGACTTCGCGCAAAATAATATCTTCCTTTTCCGGGGAAAAAGCCCGACGTTTTTGAGAGACGGGCCTGACGTTTTTGTTGACAGTTAGCCGGTGAATAACGCACGACTCCGGGACTCCTGTTACGTCCCTCGAGCACCATGCGAATAAATCTAAATTTTCCCGTAGTAAAGACAATAACTATTCCCTGAAGATTGGCGACAAGCAAACCCCGATCCGCAGTATTTTTTCTTCAGCAAACGGATGTTGTTCACATTCCTCATCGGTAGTCAGATAGCTAGGAGCTTCCCTAGGATCATCAACAGGTAACGACCCCGGGGGGAGCCCCTTTAACTGCTATTCCCGAGCCTGAACCATCTCCTGATATTTTTTAGGTGCTAGCGCTGCTCGGTAACACTCTCGTGCCGCTTTCTGGCTACTCCGGACTATTCTTACATTGTTCCCGACCACGTATTTTAAACACTGGTGGATTGTAGAAGATACCGCATCCATTCGCGATATCTACGATCTGCCGAATATTACGATCTACGATCTACCACGAATAGAACAGTGACCTCTTTCTTAAATGGGCCGGGGGTGTCCTAAACTTGGAAAAAGTGGACACGAAGATTATGTTGGCTGAACTCTCTGTGTCCACCAGGATGCGCCTGACCTCCTCCCCCGCGATGGCCGCCCCGATCATGATGGCATCCTCGTGAGGACCGGCTATATCTCTCATGTCATCGTCGTCAAAATACAAGATCGGGGACGAGACGTTCTTGGAATGAGGGTAAGGTCGAGCCTCCAATTGAGTGGTTAGATTCACAATTTGCCTCTTCCTGGAAGAGTGAGTGGTACCTGCAATAGAATCTCCACCAAAGATAGTCAGACTCTCAAAGAATTCACAAAGGTTTTTCACATTACCGACGCTTACCTCAACTTCCTCTTCGATGATCCCTATTATGTTGCGGTTAGCCTCGAGGTTGAGGTACTCAATGGAGACATCAAAAGGGTTGGTTACCTCGGAAATTGTCATAGTGGTTTCGGGCTTTGGAATTACCACGATTTCTTTGGAAGTTGCACCCTGCTGGGCTTTCTTGACATATTCTAGAAGGTTACCGTGCTCAATAAGCATCTCTATTTCTTTCTTAAGGGCAATGCAATCCTTAGTATCGTGTCCCACATCTTCGTGATAGCGACAATAACGATTGTTCCTCTGCTCCCGAGGCGTGGGTATTGGTAAAGGCCTTCGGTACATCCCGCTTTTCTTAGTTTTTTCGTAGATCGACGATACACATTCTGTTAGGTCCGCGAAATAAGCAGATCAGATCCATTTGTTAGACATGGGTCGCAAAACCGTTTGACTCGTCTACTTCGGTTTCTGGCTTGGTGGAGCCGAAGGTTTGGTTGGTAAGGACTGGGTCGGTTGCATCGTGCTAACTGGATGGACTACCCGAGCGTAGCTAGATTGAGTCCCTTGTCTTATCACGACTGCCGCTTGCGCACTCTGCTGAATTTGCGCAGCCAATTCGGACGCCTCGGTTTCTTCGATCAATATTTATTTTTCTACCTGGGCCAGAAGGGCGGAAAAAGTGAATGCTTGCTTCTTTGTTACCGCTTGCTTCATTGGTCCCGGGAGAAAACCTAGGTGGTATGCGGTTAAGGCCACGTTTTCCTCGCAGTGGTCCAGGTTGGTTTTTGCGTTGATAAATCGCCTCGTGTACTCCATGAAGCTCTCTCCCAACCTCTGTTTACAATTCATAATAGTGTCTCCATTGGCTCGGAAACTTTTGCTTCCGACGAAATGCTGTCTAAACATTGTCCAAAACATCCCGAAGTTTTTGATGCACCCTTGTGGTAAACGGTTGTACCATTTGGACGCCCGATCCCGGAAGGTCATTGAAAACGCCCTACACAGGAGTTTATCGTCGTTGTCGAAGCTAAGCATAAAGTTCTTGAAGGCTTCAAAGTGGTTATCCGGATCCTTCTTCCCGTCGTATTTTTCTAATTTGGAAATATCGAATCTCTTCGAGAGCTGCCCCGCCAATATCTCGTCGGTCAATGGCGACGCTCTCCAATTCACCCCGTACCCGAAAGCTCCGCCTCCGAGCCCTTCTGTTTGAACTCCATAAAGCCCTTCATCCCCTGGATTGATAAACTGGCTGCTGGTTCGGTACGCCTGATTCTGGCTGTTCGAAGGTTGCCATTGTACTTGAGGCAACGCTACTCGCTCTTCGCGACTGGCCGCGGGCATATCTTCTTTTTCAAATGACACTGGAGTTTGTTTTTCGGTGCTACCTTTTTTTTATTTCAGAGAGTTTGATCGGGGTCCTCGGTGGCGTCGGGAACGATTTTTCTGCGCGCGTTTGTTTATTCTTTCCCGTCGTCGGTACTCCCTGTCCGACGAGTAATCCGAGGTGTAATGGGTGGAAATGCTGCGGTGGTCATCCGAGTATCGCTGCTTCCTGGTATTTTTCCCCTCCTCAGGGCGAGGCTCCCGATAATACCTGACAGGTCTGGCCTCGATGCGATGTCTAGCAGGCGGGTTGCCCCCGCTGCGATCATCCAAGAGCGACTCTTTGCCTTTTCCTTCCCGAGCCCTTTTCTCGCCTAGCGCCCGCTCCCTTTCAGCGTTTATCCTGGAAATGTCTTCCAAGAGCTGTCTTCGGGTCATGATAAGGGTCGATCGTTTGTCCCGACCCTGGACGTAGAGCTCCCGACCCGGGGCTCCTTCGCCCTCAGATAGTGACACGACTCGGGAGACTTCTATCCCGACCCTCTCTTCAACAGCCTCGTCATTCATCTTTTCAATCGCGATTTTCAAGGAAAAAGATTCCTTTTTGGTATCACGCCTTCCCACAGACGGCGCCAATGATGAGAGAATAAATGACTTGAAGAATGTTTCGAATCTTGAATCTGATGTGACTAGAGAGAGAGAGTGTAGAGAGAGAAAGTGCAAAGAGAATAGAATAATGCGGAATGTCCCACCTACCAAGAAAGTGGGTCACCTTTTATAATAAATGAAGGTGGGCCCATTAATGTCCTTGGTGGGCTGATTTTATTATGACTTTGGTCCCTTGGTAAGTGTATTGTTTACAAATTTGCCTCTAAAAGACAATTAATTCAACAATAGCCCTATTAAGTATTTTATATTCATACTCAACCCCTTATTACTTATTCTGACGAATTATCTCCTTATCAATCATCACCATGTAAAACAGAAGGATTGACACTTCTATTTGAAACAGAAGAATCAAAAATATTTTCAGTAAGATTATGATCATTAGATATATATCATTTGATGGTAAGGTTATCTCATGTTGATCAATGATTGTCTCATCATGTTCATGGCCAATAAGTGTATGGACAAGGTTATTAATAACATTATTTTTCAAAGTAAAAATGTTTTCATGAAAAAGAATAACTTTAGATATTGACAACTGGTGAGTTTTCAGATTTACAATTTATAGCAATTTTATCATAGCTCCTTGGGATGGTGGAACCAAAACATAGGCAACCAAATACCCTTAAGGTACTCATATTAGGTAGATTTCTTGTCAGTATTTCAATGGGTAACTTCCACCCTAAGATATTGGAAGAAATTCTATTGATAAGATGAGTGGCAGTGAGAACAGATTCTCCCCAAAAACATTTTGGAAGATTGGACTAAAACATAAGATATCTTGCCACCTCCAGCAGGTGCTTAGGCTTTATCTCAACAATCTAATTATGTTGAGATGTGTAAGGACAAGTTCTTTGGTGTATAACACCAAGATCATATAAAAAAAGATTTTTTTTTGTTAAGAAATTCTGTATTATTATTAGTTCTCAAAATTTTGAACTGAGTTTGACTCAGGGAAACAAACTACTTGAAAATATAGAAGGTGTCAACTTTGCTTTTGATAAAAAAGGTCCAAGTGCATCTAGTGTAATCATCAACTATTGTCAAGAAGTAATTCATGCATATAGTATTTGATACCTTATAGGGTCCACGTATGTCTAAATGGATTAATTCAAAAGCTCTAAAAGTGGTAGAAGTACTGGAAGGAAAGTTGTTTCTTTGTTGTTTGGCCAGATGACAAATGTCACAAACTTTATTTTCATCAACAAAATTCATTACATTCAAAAAATTCAAAACTTTATTGGAACAATGTCCAAGTCTAATATGCAAAATGTTTGGATTTATTACAAAAGATACTTTAGGAACATTAGGACTAGAAAGAAAAAATTTAGAACAATGAGATTTAATGAAACTTTGATTAAAGGATTGGTCATTGATAAGGTACAACCCTTTGTATTGTTTTCCAACTCCAAGAACTTGCTTAAAGTGTTCGTCCTGAAGAAAGTGATGATCACTTAAGAACTTAAAATAAATGCATGAAGTAGTCACACACTTGCTTACAGACAGTAAATTTAACTTATAATATGGGACATGCAAACAATCTTGTAGAAAACTAGCTTATCATGCACTATGAGTGATCATTTAAAAGAGACAGTTTTAATTGAGCCATTAGGAAAAGTGATGGAAGAATGTTTTTGCAATAGATAATTTTTTAAAAAAAAGATAATGATCACAACACATGTGATTGGATGCTCTTGTATTTATGATCCAAAAACTTTGTGTTTTTTACTAACACTCTTATTATTATTGGATGAAGACAACCCTGAAAAATATTCGAGATGAGAAAGGTTAACACTTGCATTCCCTTCGTGATCTTCTGATTTATTACCATTTGTAAGGATCATTTCCAAATATTTTTGAACTTTCATGACCATATGCCTCAATACTTGCATATTATTTATGTCTTCTTTACCATCATCTAGAGGGTTTGCACATAATGAGCAGTAGCATTACTTGAGCCAGTGGTATTGTTTGAGCCAATTTTATTTTTCTCATTCTTTTTGTCCCAACATTCAGGCTACCTTTTTAGTTTAAAATAATTGTCTTTATTGTGTCTGTATCAAATACTTTTTTTAGTTTAAAGCACAAACTTTGCTGATGGAAGACATGGGATCCATCAAGAGAATTTGATCATTGGCTCCTTTATTACTTTCATTAAACCCAAGAAGAAACTTCATTAACCTATCTTCTTCCTCTCTTTAATTATCTATAAGTAAACACCATAGTTACATTTCTTTTGACATTAACAGATTGGACATGGTCTCAATGCATTTCTTTCATCCCATATTATTTTAAGTTTTGAAAATAAGTCACTACACTCGGGCTTCGTTCAGGTTTCTTTAAGTAAGAAGACTGATTTCTCTCTCTAAATCATAGACCATAGATCGAGTGTAGCATCCATATCTTTGGGCTATTTTTTCGATAATTCATTTTCATTTTACAAGAACATGAATTTATCTTTCAAAGGATCAGATATCGAGTTTATTATCCAATAATAGACCATGATATTCACTTGATTACACCTGTCATATTTGGCAGAAAACAATGCAGGCTTCATCGATCTTTCATCAATGAGGCTAAGTTTTTGTTTAACACTCAATATAATCTATTGGCTCTACACCAAACAACATAGTTTTTCTCAATTAACTTGATGTTGGTGATCAACATACCTAGATTTTCAGAATGATGATTCACAAACATCTCATTGTTATTTCTACAAACATTGCTTTCACTTTCAAGATTCAAATCTTGTTGAGAGCATCTTCGATTTTGAACATCATCAATGTCTTCCATCTTCTAGAGAAGCTCCTTCAAGATATCGATATCAATAAGTTATCTTTAGATCCTGCTCTGATACCATATCAAAGTTCTTAGAATAGAAAATAGAGAGATAAAATAATATATATATATATATATATATATATATATAAAAACTATTGTTAGTTAGTTAATTTGTTTGATAAAGCAAAAATTATTAAATTCTTGATTAGTTGAATCTCTTTTACTTCTAAAAAAAGTATACAAACAAAATAGAGTTTATGAAGAACTAAAATTAGTGTAAATGTAAGAATTCTTTGCATGACAATGCATTGAAACTACTTTTCTTCAACTATATACAATCCAACACATAAGTTTTGCTGTAATTTTTTACAAGCATAAACATAAAAAAGTTTAGTTTTTGGAGAGGATGATGTTAATATAAAATAAACACTTAGGTATAAATTCAAAGTTATTTAGCAGATTTGCCTAAATTTAAAAGCCAATACTTGAAGTTAGCCTAGACATAAGAGTACGAATTGTTGAAGTTTCAAAGAAGAAAGATAGATAGTACACCAAGATTTATTTGAGAAAAATCTTATTGAACCTAAAAGATAAGACTATGCCCAAACTTGTGTATAAGTAAATGCTAGAACCAAGTGTAGGATGATCACCTACTGGAATTTTAGTGTATGAAGTTTGTACCCGAAACTTCAGAGAATTATTTAGTATCTATGGAAAACACTAGCTTTTGCTGTTATTGAAAGAATTTAATGTGATGGTTTATTTTAATTCCTTGATTAATACATTTACTATGAGTGTTATTTAATTGAGAATAGGATACTACTGGTGTACTAGTGGTCATATGTAGAGGTGTCTAGGTTCTGGAACCACGGTTCAAAGCTGACAACCTGTTTAAGAACTGGCAGTTTATCTGCGAAACTGGCTTATTAGGACTGCAACCCGCCAGGACCGCAACCCACCAGGACCGCATAAGGACTGCAACCCGACAGGACTGCAACCCGACAGGATTGCAACCCGGCAGGACTGCGAAACCACGGTTTATTTGTAAAAAACCGGCGGTTTATTGGTAAATATTATGCTGATTTTATTTATTTTATAACCAAAATGTTATATTTAAAAAATATTGTGATTAAAATATTTTAAGTGTTGGTTATTAATATTTTAAGTGTTGTAATTATTATATAGTCCAAAATTTTAAATATTACTTATGTTATTATCACATTTTCAATATTATTATTATGTTTTTAGATTTAATATTAGTAGTGTTGATTTTAATATTACAAACCAAAACTATATCTTATCATGTTAAAATATTACAAAATTTATGGTTATAATTTTAATATTACATTTTGAATTTTATTACTATGATTTGTTTTTAAATATTACAAGTGTTAATTATTATTTTTAAGTTATATTGTTGTAATTATAATATTACATTTTGAATATTATTATTGTGATTAGGTTTTAAATATTACAAGTGTTATTTATTATTTTTAAGTTATATTGTTATAATTTTAATATTACATTTTGAATTTTATTATTGTGATTTGGTTTTAAATATTACAACTTTACAAGTGTTATTTATTATTTTTAAGTTATATTGTTGTAATTTTAATATTACATTTTGAATTTTATTATTGTGATTAGGTTTTAAATATTACAAGTGTTATTTATTATTTTTAAGTTATATTGTTATAATTTTAATATTACATTTTGAATTTTATTATTGTGATTTGGTTTTAAATATAACAAGTGTTATTTATTATTTTTTAAACCAAAATCATATTTTATCATGCTAAAATATTACAAGTTATATTAAAATATTTAATATTACAAATGCTAAAATATTACAAGTCATATTAAAATATTTAATATTACAAATGCTAAAATATTACAAGTTATATTAAAATATTTAATATTACAATTGCTAAAATACATTTTTTAGTCTCTTGTCGCTAACCACTTTTTTAAGTCGCAAAACGTTCTCAACAGTAGCTGCAATTTGTAATGGATCTCCCAAAACTTGTCCTCGAGTCTCACGATTAACCTTACTTGACGCAGCAGCAATCAAATCGACCATCTTCGTCTTCGTACTAAGACTTTGTTTAGGAACAACAGTCTTACTCTTAGTCTTGGTTATAGTTGGGTATTTGACACTTCGTGTCACCTTGTCGACCATTTTAGAACTAAAATTTGGTTTGGCGGTCTTACTAACAGTCGTACGTGTAGTACTAACAAGTTTGACGTTTCGCCTCTCCTTATCAGAAATTTTCAAACTAAAATTTTGTTTGAGAGTCTTACTCATATTCGTAGGTTCAGTGGCACATTTGATGCGTCGTGTGATCGGATCCCTCTCGGGTGGATGAGACATCATAAAAGAAGAAAATTCCGAAAAATCAGTTTTCGGAGTTGCTTGTCCTAACCTGTTGTTGAAGCCACAAGACGGCATTGGAAATAGGAAATAAGCACAAATAATAACTACTACAAACTAATAGCAATTTTTTTTCGAAAAAAAAAATCTAACTATTTCAAAAACATAAGTACGATATGTAAAATACAAAAGTTATGCTTAATAACAAAATCTAGAACAAGTTGAGAGATTTAGAGAGTTTATAGTAGATTTAAAGAGTGTGTGAGGTTGGAGTTGGGGTCTCCTCTATTTATAGGGGAGACCCAATTTTTTTTTTTTGAAAAATCCGATTTTTTTTTCGTCCGGGGCATCCGGACGAAATGTCCGGATGCCCCGGATTCAAAAGCTAACGGCTAGTTTCTAAAACTAGTCGTTAGCTTTTGAATCGTGCGGACCATCCGCACGTCTGAGCGGATGGTCCGCACGGTGACGTCACTTGCTGACGTCATCCGTGACTGATTTTTTTTTTAAAAATATTTTTTTTATAAAAAAAATTTTTTTTTTTAAAAGTTATGCACTTTAAACTATTAAAAAAAATCAAAACTCTATATATAGGATTTCACGCACTAATATTTAAAAAAATCTATAAATAGATTTTTGTTTTTTAATAATTTTAGTACTTTTATGAAAAAAATATATATATTAAATTCTCTAGATTAATGAAAGAAATTTTATATTATAAACCCTTCCTTTTTTTTCTAGTTTATTGAAAGAATTTTTTATATTATTAACAAGTTAATTTGGAACATAATAGATAGTTTATATTGTTGATGATGTTAATCTCCTAAATAAATATATTTAATTAATTATATTTAATTATGCCATCATAATATAATTTCTTTTTAGGAACCAAATTACAGATAGTTAATTGAAACACATTTGGTATTTTTGAATTTATTTAACAACCAAATTACATGTGTTTATGCAATTGGAACATAATCCAAATTTATACAATTTTTAAAACTTTAAATTTATACTTCAAAAATTGAATACTTCAAATATTAAATTTATACTTCAAATGTTGTAAATTTGTAATCGAAATACAAGTAGATGTACTTATTTTATTTAATATCTACATAATATTAAATAAAATATCTTAAATACATAAATATAAATAGAAAAGAAAACGTATCAAAATCAAATTACAATTATTTTTTTAGAATGTAATTGATGATTATAAAATTTCGATTAAAATGATAACATATTTAAATTAAAATACATGAAATAGAATAATTAACTCGTGTATATGGTACATATCTCAATTATTGAAATTAGATTCAATTAACACTTACAAATTAATTTTAAATAACATTATAAAATATTCTGATAAACGGTTCTTAAATGGTTTGGCTGATGGTTTGAACTGATAAACGGTTCTTAAATGGTCCGTCTGGTGGTTTGAACTGGCGGTTTAACTGTGAAACTGGCCCATTAGGACTGCAACCTGGCAGGACCGCCAGACCGTCAGGACCGCATAAGAGCAACCCGGCAGGACCGCAACCTGCCAGGACCGCAACCCGACAGGACTGCAACCCGTGGTTCTGATTTAAACGGTGCAGGTTGGTGCTGGTTCAACCCGTTTGACATCCCTAGTTATATGTCAGAGTTAACAGCATACATTTACTATGAGTGTTATTTAAATGGGAATAGGATACTACTGGTGTACTAGTGGTCATATGTCAGAGTTAGCAGCACCACCACATGTGAGGCTTAGCAGCACCACCAACTATCGGTCTGTACAATTATTATGGTATTTTGGCCGTCCGCGGCAGTATTAGGGATATTTCATCTTCTAAAAGTGTTACATTAACGCCATCTTAACATAATTCATAAATAGTAATTTTGTAAAAAAAGTCACTCCTCGCAGAGCATATTTCATCTTTCAGCATATCCCACAATTTTTCTCTCTCTTCCACATCATAATACCTTATAAAATTTCGGTGTCTGAATCAAACATACCAAGTATCTATCTATTTATATCTCTCAAGAAATTATAAATCATGATATAATTTTTATTTTTTTAACTTACTAAAATATTTCGAAAATCATTTAAAAAATATAAAATAAATAGAATACTCAAAATATTTCGGAGTCCGAATCAAACAAACCAGATCTCTAATTGTAGATATCGAAAAATAAAAAATAATGATATAATTTTTTTATCTTTTTGACCTACCAATACTTCTATAATATGATTTTTATAAAATAAAAAAAAGTAGCACCTGTAGCGTGCCACATGACACGCTGTGGTTGGTGATGGGCGAGATGAACCCGGGTTCATCTTTGATGTGCCAAATAAGACGAAAAATGCGTTGCTACGTAATAAAATGCGCATTATTCGTTCAAACATGTTAGACCATACGCAGCAGTGGGAATATTTCATCTCCCAAAAGCGCGCCAAATCAGCATAATCCCCAAATAATTCCGCAAAAATTCTAACTCCACGCAGCATTGCATATTTCATCTTTCAGCATACCTCACCATATTTCTCTCTCATCCACATCATTCTACCGTACAATATCCTACCATTTATTTTTATTTACCTTTCTTATTATTTACTATATATTTACATTAAAATTATATATATTAAAACAAATAATTTCATAAATTAACATAATATATTTTCTTTACAAATATAAACTATACAATTGAAATAATTAAAAATATAATACATAATATATAGTATATTTAAATTTCAAATTTAAAAATAAAATTGGTTTGATTTCCGAAAAAGCTTAAATTTTTAATAGAATAAATTTTACAATTTAATTAATTATTATTGATCACCTAAATTTATTTGTTTAATTTTTATTTACCAAATTATTACTTAAATTGTCGATGATTAAAATTTCTTAAGTGTAACTATGTCAATAACATTATTAATTTTAATTTTTTAAGTTTTGTAATCAATTTAAAACTTTTAAACTAAATTTATAGGTTATTATGTATATAAAGTATATCAACTCTGTATAGAAAGATCTCACAAAATTAGAATTCATGGTATTATTCTTTTTATTTTTGTTACTTACTAAAATGTTTCGAAAATTGTTTCGAAAATATTTGATAAAAAAAAAAACTTCCGGTGTCCGAATCAAACAAACCAAGACTCTATTTATAGATCTCAAAAAATTATAAATTATGATATAATTTTTTTTAACTTACAAAAATGTTACGAAAATTGTTTCGGAAATCCTTAATAAAAAAAACTTAAAAAATTTCGTTGTCCGAATCAAACAAACCAAGTCTCTATTTATAGATCTCAAGAAATTATAAATCATGGTATAATTTTATTTTATTTTAACTTACAAATATATTCTGAAAATCATTTTGAAAATACTAAATAAATAAATAAAAACTCAAATTGTTTTGTTGTCGGAATCAAGCAAACCAAGTCTCTACTCATAGATATCAAAAACTAAAAAATAATGGTATACTTTTTTTAATTTTTTGACCAACCATTTTTTTAAAAACTTTTTTAAAAAATACACCTTCAGCATACCAAATGGTCTGCTGCAATTGAACTGTTAAAAGATGAATCAGATGGTCTTATGCAGCGTATGGTCTTACGATATCACTTTTGGTTGTCTGGGAAACAACTAGTCATCTAGTACGAGTGTGGAATATATTGCCACCTATTTTTGGTTTTATAAATAATAAAGGATAAGAATAAAGCAAATATTATTGTGAGCATCTGATTCGGGTGGACAAATGGGTTTGGACCTGCCAGAAACAAATGAGTATCTATCAGAATTTAAATGTGTACATGTAGACCTGGCATACCAGATCTGTTTACCTGTTAGATCTGCATAAGCAGTAATCTGCCAGACCTACAACTTGTTAGACCTGTTTACATTTTGATTATTATTATTATGCTAACCTGTTGTCAGAATTTTGATTATTATTATTATTATAGGGTTATAAATATTATAGGTATTGTAATTATTTTATAAACCAAAATCATACCTTAAGTTATATTTAAAAAAATATCTTTATAATGTATATGATTAGAAATTTATTATTACATTTTGGTTAGTATTATTATGATTTGGTTATTAATATTTTAAGTGTTGTAATTATTTTATAAACCAAAATTTTAAATATTAATTTTAAGGTTATAATGTTATTATTACATTTTGAATATTACTATTATGTATTGGTTATAAATATTAAAAGTGTTGATACTATGTTATAAACCAAAACCAAATTGTATCATGTTAAAATATTACAAGTTTTATGGATATAATTTTAATATTACATTTTGAATATTATTATTATTATGACTTGGTTATAAATAGTAGTAGTGTTGTTATTATTTTTTAAACCAACATTATACCTTATGATGGTAAAATATTACAAGTTATATGGTTGTCATTTTATTATTACATTTTGAATATTATTATTATGTTTTGTTTTTAAATATTACAAGTGTTGATAGGGATGACAATGGGTTGTCTGTGGGCCGGGTTCAGACCGGCCCGTTCGAGCCCGCTTTTTGGACACTTGAACCCGAATTCGGCCCGATCCGCTCCCGGGCTTGTATTTTCAAACCCCGAGCTCGTCCGTTCGTGTCCTTCGGCCAATCCGGCCCGACCCGCAGACATTAATTTTAATAATTTTTAATTAATTTTAAATATATTAATTAATTTTTTAAATATATTATTGTTATTATATATAAAAAAAATATTAATTTTTATGTATTTTATAATTTTTGGGCCGGAACGGGCCAGACAAACTAGAATCCCGAACCCGGCCCGACCCGGTTGCAGGTTAATATTTCTTAACCCGGACCCGTCCCATTCTATGTTCGGGCCGGACAAAACCCGCTCGGGCCGAATCGGGTCGGGCCGGGCAACACCCAAATTGTCATCCATAAGTGTTGATATTATGTTATAAACCAAAATCATATCTTATCATGTTAAAATATTACAAGTTGTATTGTTATAATGTTAATATTACATTTTGATTATTATTGTGATTTTGTTTTAAATATTACAAGTGTTGTTATTATTATTTTTTACACAAATCATATCTTATAATTATTTGATAGTAAAATTGTTGTTATTATAATAAAAAGTAAATATATTTTTTTGTTTATTTAGCCGTTCATAGTTTATACTCTTGTCGGCGAGTTGTACAAATGTTTTCAAATTAAAATACAAAATCTAAAAACACTATTAGAAACATCATTCATCTTCTTCTCGTAAGTATAATCGTCCTCCTCCTCACTTGAATGACGCGTAGCTTCGTTTTCTTCCATAATTTATTGTTCAAGTGTATCTTCATGATCATCCAGATAATCTTCGCAGATGTCGTCTACATTCACTTCGTCTCTAAACTTTCTGTCTTGCATCCTTTTATCCGCCGCGGTCTAATCCTTGACTTCCACAAGTACTCCAAGTGCTTTGCCCGTCAATATTGTTCTCTTAGTTATGTATTGCAACCTCGTTTGGCTAAAATCACACTCACTTGCAACTGTAGATATATGTATTGCATAAATCTCTTTAACAAACCTGCAAAGAATAGGATAATCATCAATTTTTGTACCCCACCATCTTATGATATCTTCAATACCATGGTCGGGAAAATTCGTTAAATAAAACCTACTGCTCAAATATCTAGACAACTCATTATCAGATTGAGAGGTTTCTCTAAATTCATTGCTTCGTAACATCGTCATTTGAACATAGTTAGTAGAAAGCACCCTCTATCCCTATAGTTACTATTCCTTACATTTGAAGTTGTATTTGGTCTAGTCTTTCAACATACTTATCATACATACTATGCATACAATCATATACGTCGGCAATATACCCTTCAGGGTTAACTGGCTCATTTGGTGGACTAGTTTCAGAAAACTGTAAGGATTCATAAAATCATCTAACTAGCAATTCAAGTTGATCTTTTCGTGAAAAATGATCCAAAATGAAAGCAATAGAATAAGTCATAAGGATTGAATGAATATACTTTTGGAACTTAAATTTCATTTGGGGCACCATGTCTACACATACAAAATTTGATCTAAATTGATTCATATGCATGACAAGATTAGTAATCGTGAAAATGGCCAAATGAACATTAGGTTGATTTTGTGAAGAAAATGTTATAGTGTTTTCTTTAAAAAGTTTTAAAAATCTTAACATGATTGCACAATATCTCCAATGTTGACTTTCAAGAACTGTATGAGGATAAGATGCATTAAAAAGCGATGTAATCTCTTTTTTAAAAACATGAGCACGTGCAAGCATTGTATAAGTAGAATTACATCTAGTTTCGACATCTAATATAAGTTTCTTATATGTTTTCCCATTTTGAATAACAAGTGTATTAAAAGCTCTTTTTTAGCAGCGGAGGTCGTGCAAAATAGGATCCCTTTTTTAATAGGAGCAATATAATCTTCTAAAATCATACTTATTCCATCTTTCACAACTAATTGAAGTACACGGCATAAACATTTGGTGCGAAACAATTTAGGAAAAATAGGAGTGTAATCTTCTCTAAGCAATTTTATAGCACTCAAATTAGCAGAAGCATTATCGAACGAAAGAGACGTAATCTTATTTTTAATTTCACAAATATTCATGCATTCAACTATACTCTCTCTAATTACTTGTGCGTTATGCTGACCAATATATTCAAACCACGCAATTCTCCTTTGGACTACCCATTCGGGATCCATCCAATGAAGGGTAACACATATCATATCAAAATCAGTAAAATAAGCTATATCACTAGTAATAGAAACATTCCATGGCAAAGCTAGCATAGTTTCAATAATGTTTTTTTTCTTTTTAAAAATATGTAAAGGCTAGCGATCGCAAAGAGCTACGTGGAATGCGTTTGGTTTGTGGGTTTACCCCAGCTTCCATCCAATTTCCGTATCTATAAGTATCCGCAAAACCGAAAGGTTGGAAACTACCAATTGCATAAATTATTGTTTCTTCCCTATACTTATCGTGGTCAAACTCAAAAGAAAGACTGGTTTGAGGGTTTAAGGAAATATTATTTTTGTTAGGTTTTAAATAATCAAATAATTCATGAGTTTTTAAATGTTTAACCATAGTACTAGTGCCCAAATTTCTATTTTCTCCTCTATAAAGATAAATTTTATTGCACACTTTACAAATAGCGGAGATATTATCATCTGATGCATTAAAGTGCTCCAAAATCCAATATTTTTACTTACGAGACCTCGACCCACCACTAGTACTTAGACTACCACTTTCGTGGGAGGAGAGTGTGTCAATGTGAGGGGAGTCTCTAGGAAAATCATCATCGGTATTGAGATCTACGTTAGCGGGTGGTTGAGCATTAGTATTTGTACGTTTTGAAGTCATTTTAAAACTTAAAACAACGTTTTTTTAAATATGCAATAAACTACTAGTCGAAACTAATATCACAATTAATAAATATTAAATTTAGACTAATAACAAATAATATCACAAATTAAAATTAAATATTTAGTTTTTTATTCAAAATAAAAATAAACTTAAAACAATTAATCTAAACAACTACAGTAGGTAAATTACTTAATAACTTATACGAAGCTATTCATTATGCTAGTATAATATTATCACAATTTTATTTAAGTGTTTTTATCAAATAAAAACAAATAGCGAAAAAAAATATTCGAACTATTCTGAAAGTAGAACTACAATATGTAAAATAAAAAAGTAGAGCTTTATAGAATTTCTAAAACTAGTAGAGAGATTTAGAGAGATGTAGAGTAGATTTGAGAGATGGTAAGTTTGGATTTGGGGTCTCCTCTATTTATAGGGGAGACCCATTAAAAAAATATAAAAAAACTTTGGATATCAAGACTCGAAATCCGGATGTCTGGATGCTAAATTTGGATATCCGGACACCGAATATCCTAATCGATAATATCATCGATGACGTCATCAATAACGGCTATTTATTAAAAAACTATAAATATTCCCTCACCCCACCCCCTTTCTTCACTCACATCATCAATCTCTCTCTAAATTAGCTACAATATTCTCTCTAAAAATGTTCTTATTTTCAAACATAAAAAAATCCTATCAGTTTATCGTAATGTCTTCGAGAAAATCAAAGCAGGATCGTATGAGAGGAGGAGATGATTCATCATCATCGAGACGAAGAACAAATGCCGAAAGAAGGTTGGGGTATGAAGAGGTGGATGAATTGGAGAGCCAGACAATAGAACATCACGGCGAAGGGTAGGTCCGCGTTCGTAATTCGCAAGCACCACGAGGTGTAATCAAAATGTACGCGCGTATATATTTGGATTACGATGAACTGATCTAAGTTGAAAGTATGCAAGATTTTTTCAAACTTATTGAACCTAATAGTGGCGCAGGTTGGATGCATATTACTATATTCAAGTGTGAATGGTATATCGATTTAGTACGAAACTTTTATGCCACCGTATGTTTAATTGAGAATGATTCACATGGTAGAGGTTTAGGAATGAGGTGTGTAATTGATGGTGTTGTCTATAGTTTTTTTAAAACTGATTTTGAAGATCTGTTTTTCGTTCCAGCCGCGGATATATATATACTGGTTACTTTCCATTTCTTTTCCTCATTCGGGTTGAGGTACTGATTGGCCTATGTCCTACGATGAAGCAGTAGAGCTTCCGAGTTGTGGTTTGAACGCTCCAAAAATTAACGGTAAACTCCGAGCCGTAAGAGGTAATTTGGATGCTAATGGGAAATTAGCTTTAAAATTGGTTAACATTTTATTTCTTCCCCTCGTAACAATGATTCACAACTTTCCTATATTCAAATATTTTTAACTGCTTTTATGGTACGAAATGAGGGAAGAATTAATTTGCCTAGTTTGATGATTCAATATATGGCTATGAAAATTGGTAAGGGATAAAATACCTTAGGGGATGATATTGAGTCATATGCTTGTTACGAAAGGTACACTCTGATCATGGTTAGGCCAAGTAGTGCTATAGGTAGAAACTCTTTGAAATTGCAGGAGATATACAGTTGGGATGGAGAATGGTGTTACCAACCCACCAAATCCACCTCCTCGATACCCTCAGCAAGAAATTCAGCCACCTGTCGATCCAGTTACTCCTGGTGGTTCTTCAAGACTACTGCGACAAGAAGGACGTTCCGATCACGAATATGCTGAGTGGACGCATGAGCAGTAGATGTAGTATGCCCAGTGGGCGCATACTTAGCAGACATTATGGCATAGTCAAGATACGAACTGGCAGGGTCCATTTGAGCAGTGATAGGGATGGGTGAACGAGCATCTTGGTCAATTACAGTAGTAGCATGGAGGGGTGAACGAGCAACTTGGTCAATTATAGCAGTGGCATGATAGACAAAATGAATGGAATGATCGATTTGCAAACTCTCAAACGGAACAATCCGAATACATGCAACAAATGATGGAGAACATGCATTTGCAAGGTCCACCACCTTCGAACAACGACGACGAAGCTCCGTATTTGTTTTTACATTTGATTGTATTTGGCATTTTCATGGTTATGTTTAGCTTTTTTATTTGATTGAATAATTATGTTACCTGTTTGGTTTTTATTATTAATGAAATGTTTGTTTTGCTTATAAATTTTATCAAATGTTAATTAAATCTCTTTCAATTTTTATTTTGTTATTTACAAGTAATTTATGTTTATGTATATACTTATACAATTCTAAAAAATTTAAATTTATACTTCAAATATTGAATAGTTCGAAAATATAATAAACTATTTAAACCATCTAACCATATACACTTCAAGCTTGATAGATCTAAAGAACTGCCTAATAATTTAAATCAAAATACAATTAGATGTCTAATAGGTATATATTATTTAATATCTACCTAATATTAAATAAAATATCTTAAATATCTAAATATAATCAAACGATATCAAAATCATATTATAATTAACTTGTTTACGATATACATGTCTTGATTATAGAATTTTGATTTAAATAATATAATCAAATTATTAATTTTATAATCCTAAAAATATTTTCATAATATAATAATTTAAAATTAAAATACAATCAGATTTCTAATAGGTATATATTATTTAATATCTACCTAATATTAAATAAAATATCTTAAATATCTATAATATAATAAAAAAATATCAAAATCATATTGCAATTATCTTGTTCACGATATACATGTCTTGAATATAGAATTTCATTTTAGTTAAGACATACAAATTATTAATTTTATAATCCTAAAAATATTTTCAATAATTTAAAATCAAAATACAATTCAATGTCTAATAGGTATATATTATTTAATATCTACCTAATATTAAAAAAAATATCTTAAATATCTAAATATAATTAAACAATATCAAAATCATATTACAATTATATTGTTTACGATATGCATGCCTTGATTATAGAATTTAGATTTAAATAATATAATATTTAAATTAAAATACAATAAATAGCATAATTATTTCGTTTATATTGTACATGTCTCAATTACTGAAATTTGATTTAATTAACACATTCAAATTAATTTTAAATAATATTATAAAATACTTGATAAGCAGTGCCTTAAATGGGTCTTCTGGTGGGTAACCTGTGTAAGTTTACCTGCCAAACCTCTAACCTGCCACACCTGTAACCTGCCAGACCTGCGACCTGTTTAAACTTGTTAAATGGGTCGGGTGGGTCATGGGTCTACATGTTTGCCACCACTACACCTGATTTGCGCGAGCAAAAGAGATAACGATAGATATTCTCATGTCAGAGAGAACAAAGGTTAGGAATTTAAACACTAAGAATTTTTGGAATAAAAGTAGAGCGGTTGTGTTGCTTTCGTTTAGATAAATTTTTATTGTAATCTTTATTTTTTGTGGTTGTAGGACCATGTTAAATCGTGGTTTTGTGCCTATATAATATTTTTGGTATACTTGTTAACTTTGAATTGAAATACACAGTGATGAAGATATTATTCATTCATTTTATGTTTGCAACAAGTAAATCACCTATGGGTTAATTTTCGGCCTACTATCGAAAGCTACACCCACTTAGTTCGTAGTCTCGGTTGACTGTTGATTGATTTTATGTTGTGATTTAAATTGAGTATCATGCTAAATATACTTGGTTGGTAATTTTTCACAACACGTAGTGATCTTGGATGATCTTTAATAATATTGTTTTGTAGGTGATAAATACAAGATATAAAGACAAAGATTATTTTGTATCTTGCGTGTAGAGATTTAGATTTCACCGGAAAATCAAGAAGAAATATAAAGATGAGTTCTATGAATTTTGATCTTGATAAATTCATCAGAGAGAATGATTTTAACCTTTCGATAATTAAGATCTCAGTATCCCTACTACATAAGAGTATATGTTATCTTTGACGAGATAGTCAAAGAAGAGGTTGATGTCGAAGTATTAGTCAAGGCTCATAGTGCTCTTATCTTGAATTTAGGGGATGAGGTACTTCGACAGGTGGTTGAAGGTCGTACGACGTTAGGGATATAGAATCGGCTAGAAGCAATTTACATGAAGTTCTTGGACGATAGTAAAACGATCTCAAGACACTTGGATGATCTCAATAAAATCATTCTTGATTTGAATATAGTTTGAGTCGAGGTAAAAGATAGTAATCAAGCAATAATCCTATTGATTTCTCTTCCAAAGGTGTATGAGCACTTTGTTGACACCATGCTCTATGGAAAATATTCTACTACGACGTCTGAAATTAAGAGTGCTTTAAACTCAAGAAATCTTCAGAGAAAAGACAGTTTGAAGAGTGACTCATATGGTCTTGGATTCCGTGTAAGGGAGAGCTTGGACGGAGAGATTCTCAAGAGAAATGGAAAGAAAGAAACCACTACTGAAACATTTAAGAGTGTCTAGATGTTCAGTCTAAGCACATGTCAAGTAAGACATGCTTCAATTGGGAGCAGTAAAAATGTTTGCTCCTTGGCTATCCGGAATGATTAAGAAGATATAGGTTGTGGTGTCTGGAACCTAGAAACTAGAAATCTTTGATTAGCCAAGATGTGGAATTCAATTAAGAATTCATGTCACTACTGAAGAAGGTGGAGACATAAGCTACTACTTCCGAGAAGGAATGTGGAGTTGAAATATGGTCTGAATAAGATAGTGAAGTTGATGATGCTTTTGTTGAAGATAATCGGAGACTTGGATCAGGTCTAGCTTATGTATAAGAAGTTTAACAATTGCATGAATTACGAAATGGCCAAAAGTTTAATGTTGTGAAACCTTCATATTTATCACGAAAGAGCAACTGATGTTTCATAGTTGGTGCATGATAGAGCACTGAAACCTAAAAAGCCTATACATAGGTACAATTTTGCTGATATTATAGGTTATGCTTTATTAATTAAAATACATGGAGTTGTTCTTGAAACTGATATTTATCACGATTCCATGAAAAGTAGTGATACACCAAACTAATTAAAGGCTACGAGGGGAGGAACCGAGTTCTTTTTTGAAGAATGATACTTGGATTCTTATGAATACATTGAAGGGTCATGAGCTTGTTGGGTGTAAATTTATATATATGAGGATATGAAATACCATAGTTGGATTATTCAGATACAACTAGGTTGGTGGCTAAGGACATCACGTGAAATGAGGGTGTTGATTTCAATAAACGTTTCTCACTAGCTGTAAAATAAACCTCAATAAAGGTTCCACTCTCACTTGTTGCTAGATTCAATCCTAAGTTAGATCAAATGAATGTTACTACTTCTTGTATTCATAGGGAACTATAACAGACTGTTTACAAGAGACAATATCAAGGTTTTGAAGAAGAGAAATAAGAATATGTGTGTTTGTTGAAAAAAATTTATATCGGTTGAAACCGTTGTCGAAACAATAGAATAAAATATTTAAATATTTTGTGAGCTACATCAAGCATGTGAGAAGTTGTTATGACAATTATGTCTATTTTAACGGGGAAATACACATAAAGAGACAAAAAATGTTGTTGTTTTTTGGATGACATATTAATAGTTGTAAGGGATACGAAGGGAATAAAATATGTATAGACATATTATCATCATCAATAAATTATGTGGATCAATTATGGTGTGTAGCATAAGAATAATATGAAATTTAATCACACATATTCTATCTTAACTCACTTTACTTAAATGGACATATACGTAATGATTTACAGAAGTCTATAAAACTTAAATGAGCCATATATTTGCAATAGTCCAAAGTGTATGCAACCAAATGAAAAAAATATAGTATGGGTTATATTAACTTCCACTGAAATTAATAATCCTTTATATAAAAAACACCAATTCTAATGGTGTATTCGTGAAAAATTGAAGGTTGTACTAGTTTATTAAGATTATATGTTATTATAGTTCTGTAGCGATGTGATCTATGCTAATTTGATGACTTTATTCCCTTTTTTTTAACAGGCATGAACTTGATATCTATACGTTTGGACTTAAGTGAGAACCTAATACTTAATTATAGAATTATTATCACAATACAACTTCAAATAACTTTATATCCCTTCTAAAATGACTTAGTTTCATAACTATAGTGACTTGTTGGACGTCTTAAAACATGCAACAAATTTAATTATCATAGTGGAAGATACAAATAGTGTTGCTTCACACTTTTCCATAATGTTGTACCTCCAATTAATATGAATTGTACCTCAAGTGATACTAAATGAGTCCACACAGCCCTTTAAAATATAAGTTAGAATACCCAATGATCTTCAGATTATCCCGACTTCTTATATGTCAACATGTTTCTTTTTATTTGTTATACGAGAGAGTATTTGTTACTGCCTCCTAATAGTCCATCTTTGAATTACTTACATACCTTCCAACAACCCGATAACACAACCAATGTCCGATATTGTAAAAAATTGAACACACATCAGAATCCCAACTATAAAAGCATATGGAATCTTTTGTAATTTCTAAATTTTTAAATTTTTTTCTTTGATTAACTTAAATTTAATTTGTCTCATTCTACAATGGAGGTATTTAACGGCACATTAAAAATATGAACTTACTCCCGTTGAACCTTTAAGACCCATAATCTTCAACCGAGCTCATCTGAAAACCAAAGGAGACTATTAACTTAATGAAATCATGACATCAAATATCAATATACATGCTTAAGCCCATAAATAGATATTTTAAATTTACATACTATTGAATTTGAGTCACCAATTAAAAATTTCTTATATTGCACCATATAGAACGTGTTCTTCAATGTTACTTTTAATCAAACCAATCTTAATATCCATTTAATGAAGCTCTAGATTAAAGTGTGCATATAGTAATATGACTTTTTAAGGGAATCATTCATGAAACTAGATAAAAAATATTTTTAAATTCAGTACCTTTACGTTGACTTATTATCACAAGTTATGTTTTCTGTTTCTTCATATTACCCTAGAAATCTTGTTTGTTTTTATAAACTCATTTACAACTGATAAGGAAAGATATTCCTTAGGGACATAAGTGCGATTAATAGGGACTAAAGTGATAAGTTCTGTAATTATAGGATTAAATTAGGCTTTAGGAGAAACCGAAGGGTTAAATTGTAAATATACCAATATGTAACCGTTTCTCTAACTAACTCACCTTGCCTATTTAAAGAGGCTGAAGGAGTTATTTTGACCTATGATATATTCAGAAGTACTTTTCACTACTTTTAATTCTCTTTGTAGACTTTATGTTCTTAATTCACTCACTACAACTTTAATTCACACCAAATTGGTGCTAGAAGGAGGGGATCGAGGATACCTTGATCAACAGATCAGAAATCGACATTCGAGTTTTCGTTTTTCAAAGTTTTTCGTTCGAATTTTCATATTTTGTTTGATTTTTCGCTGATTGAAGATGAATCCAGAGGAAGGTGACAATCCATCCGTTCGCAAGGCGATGGAAACGCTGAAATCCGATCTGCAAGAGGCAGGTAAATCGTTTCCTGTTCAATCAATCCAATTTGATTTTGAAGGAAAAATGAATGAGATGATAAAGAAGGTGGCGGAGCTTGACGAATTGGTAAAAAAGAAAGAAGATAATAACGGTGCTAGACTTAGGTCTAAAATAGCAGGAGGCGATCGTAATGATCAGTCGGATCAGTCGATGGATGATGGCGATGATCACTATGAGGAGCGTAAGGCACGTTCTGAGCAAAAAAAAGAATATAGCGGGATAAAGAGGAAAGAAAAGTTACAAAGGCGACTGTATGAAAACTCTAGTGATGAGGAGGATTTTGAAGATTCCGAATCTGATGAAACACCGAGGTACGAACGCTCTCGAGGCCGTTCAAGAGGAACAGAGCGTGAGCTCCGGCCAGCTAAGGCGTATAAGGAATGAAGGAAAAAGAAAGAGAGGCGAGTATACTCACCTCGGAAATATTCGCCTCGGAGGTGTTCGCCTCGGAAATATGAAGGTGAGTCCAGCTTATACGCAACTGTGGGGATGAGAAATGAGGACCAGTATGTTCAGGGGGTTGATTGGAGGGACTCACCACTGGTCAGGGAGATCAGATCTGTGTCGCTACCGAGGCGGTTTGATATTTCTAAAGTTGATAAGTTTGATGGGACTCAAGATCCCGATGACCACATAGAACAATTTAAAAACTACATGACTAATTTCGAAGATGACGATAAATTGGTGTGTAGAGCTTTTTCTCAAACGTTTAAGGGAACTGCGCTGAAATGGTTCAATAAGATTCCTAAGGAGTCAATTGCAAACTTTAGAGGTTTTTACACCGCTTTCCGAAGACAGTTTGTGGGAAGCAAGGAAATGAGAGCCAATGGAGACACAATAATACAATGCAAACAGGCTGTGGGAGAGAAGTTAAAGGATTATATCAAGAGGTTTGTGTCAACAAAGGCTGAATTGGATGACTGTGAAGAAAGTGTGGCTATGGCGGCGTTCAGGCAAGGGCTGTTGCCTGGGGATTTAGCCGATGAGACTACGAGGCGCAGGGCGTTAACATTTGGAGCTCTTATGGCTCAGGTTGAGGACCAGATTAAGGTCGAAGAATCGACGAGGGTTCGAGGAGGTGCTAGTACTGTTCAGAAGGGGAGTGGACAATCTAACGTCTCGAACAACAATCCCTCGCGTCCGAAGAACAATCAAACGTTTCTAACCGAGGAACCTCGAACTCGTATCAAGGGGGATATAATCAGCATAATTCTAACAATCAGCAGCAGTTTAGGTCCACGTCGAATGTGTGGGTAAGGCCAGATTACTATGCAGATTTAACTGAGAGTGTGGCTTCAATATATGAAAAAACAAGGGGAACAATCAATTTTAGAAAGCCACCAGCTATCAACAGGCCAAGAGAGGAGCGCAATAATAAATTCTGTAGGTATCATGAAGACATTGGCCATGATACAAATGATTGCATTGCTCTGAAGAAAGAGATGCAAATTCTCATCGAAAATGGAAAATTGTTGGAATATGTCAGGAAGAATGCCAAGGCAACAGCTCCAAAAGGTGGTAATCCTAATTCTAAGCAGGAAACTGCGTTAATGATTTTAGATGCTGCAGGTGAAGGGGATGGTTTTGATGTAGCCTCGGAATATGTCGAACCATACCCCAGTCCACTTTTGTTAATGTCAATAGATGAGCCGGTGCGTCAGGGACGTGTTCGAGATTTGTGTGCCTTTTTCGAATCACTAACAATCTTTGGAGGGGATTCGATGACCAACAACACTAATAATTCGAGGAAGAGGCATATAGTAAACTTAACACGACAAATTGAGGGAGGCGCATCGACACACCTAAGCAGCAGAAAGGATGTGCCCTTTATAATTTTCGACGGGGATGATTTGAGGGGGATTACTGGGCCACATGAAGATGCAGTGGTCATTGGAGCAGAAGTATGCGGGGTGGAGATTCGACGAGTGCTAATTGATACAGGAAGCTCTGCTAATGTGCTTTTCAAGTCAATGTATGAGAGATTGACTGCTCCGCCTCGAATAGAAAGATCAGAAAGGACTATCATAGGGTTTACTGGCGCAACAGCAAATGTGATAGGAGAGTTCGAGGGTGAAGTTTCTTTGGGAAAGGGGCCTTTCAAGAAGAAAGTACAAGTACTTTTTGTGGTGGTAGATTGTCCATCAAGTTACAATGCTATTTTTGGGAGGTCGTGGTTGGCAAAGATGTATGCTGTAGTTTCCACAGTTCATCAGTGTTTGAAGTATGTAATTGAGGACCGGGTCGGTGTAGTTCGAAGTGATCAAAAGGTAGCAAGAGAATGCTATGCTGCTGCATTTAGACTACGGGGCAAAAGTTCTGATGATCTGATGGAGAATTAGCAGTTTGGGGGGTTGTCTTCTGATGGAACAGATGAGGGAATTGATGATCCGAGGTCAACCCCGAGTTTTGTGGTGGTCAATGAAGAAATAGAGGAATATATTTTCAATAATGGCAGGGTACTTCGAATTGGCACTTTGTTATCTTTGTCGATGCGAGAAAAGTTGTTGACTTTTTTGTCTGAAAATTTGGATGTGTTTGCGTGGAGATCCGAAGACGTGGTGGGGGTCCCAAGTAACATCATATGTCATAGCCTAGCGGTGGATCCGAAGGTAAAACCGATTATCCAAAAAAGAAGGGCTTTTCGTTAGAGAAATCCGAGGCCATAGTTGCCGAAGTGGATCGGTTATACAAGATGGGGCACATTAGGGAGGCCAATTATCCGAGGTGGATGGCTAATCCGGTGGTAGTAAAAAAGAAGAACGGAAAATGGCGGATGTGTGTGGACTTCACAGATTTGAATAGAGCCTGTCCAAAAGATCCTTTTCCGGTGCCTCGAATAGATCAGTTAGTGGATTCCACTTCGGGAAATAAAATTTTGACTTTCATGGATGCATTTTCGGGGTATAATCAAATTCGAATGAATCCAGATGATGAAGAAAGCACGACTTTTATTACTGACAGAGGTTTGCATTGCTATAAAGTAATGCCGTTTGGATTGAAAAATGCTGGGTCAACATATCAGAGGCTGATGAATAAGGCGTTTGCTTCACAGATTGGGAGAAATATTGAAGTGTACATCGATGACATGCTTGTTAAAATCAAAAGTGATGATGAACATATTGATGATTTAGAAGAGACGTTTTTGAATCTTAGAGCCATTCAATTGAAGTTGAACCCAGAAAAATGCACATTTGGAGTCCGATCTGGCAAATTTTTGGGGTATATGATTAGTGAAAGAGGAATCGAGGTGGATCCAGAACAGTTGAAGGCTCTGATATCGATGTCTTCACCTCGGAATATCAAAGAAGTGCAAATGTTAACGGGCAGGTTAGCAGCTCTGAACAGATTCATTTCTCGTTTTTCAGATAAGTGTTTGCCTTTTTTCCAGGTGCTGCGTAAACCCAATAATTTCGAGTGGACTTCGGATTGTGAAGAAGCCTTTTTGAAGATAAAAAATCTTTTGTCCTCTCCTAAAATATTATCAAAGCCTCGGAAAGGTGAGCAGTTATTTTTGTATATAGCAGTGTCAGATTATGCAGTGAGCGCAGTTTTGATCAGTGAGGACACAAAAATTTCAAAGCCTGTTTACTATGTCAGCAAAAGTTTGGTTGATGCTGAGAAACGCTACTTGAAGCTCGAAAAATTGGCACTGTGTATAGTAGTGGCAGCAAGAAAAATGCGCCCTTACTTCCAGGCACATACGATTGTAGTTCGAACTTCATATCCATTAAAAAATGTTTTGCAAAAACCAGACATTTCAGGAAGAATGACCAAGTGGTCTGTGGAATTGGGAGATTTCGATGTGCTATTTTCTCCTCGAACAGCTATCAAAGCTCAAGCTTTAGCAGATTTTCTGGTGGAGTTTCACTCAAGCAGATCCGAAGAGAAAGATGCTGAAAAGGTGAATGAGAACCCGACGTGGACAATACGAACTGATGGGGGATCCAGTAGTAAAGGGTCAAGTGCAGGAGTTGAGTTGGTGGCACCAACAGGGGAATTTATGTTTCAAGCTATAAAATTTGGCTTTCATGCTTCAAATAACGAAGCTGAATATGAGGCTGTGCTAGCAGGGTTGCGGTTGGCGAAGATTTGTGGAGCAATGTTTGTGCGCTTGGAAACAGATTCACAGTTGGTAGTTAACCACGTTAAAGGGGTGTCAGAAGCTAAAAAGGAGCGTTTGGTTTTGTATCTACAAGAACTTCGGGGGATGATGGCACAGTTTGAAAATGTCGAAGTGGAGCATATTCGAAGAGGAAACAACACTATGGCTGATTCTTTGGCAACAATGGCTTACTCAGAAGAATACCCATGGATTGTAACACAACCATCGCCTTTGATCATATCGAATTCTGAGCAATGTGAAGTTGTTGATGAGGTGGTAAATAATCCGACGTGCGCTCGAGGAGATTGGAGGTTTGACTTGTTAAACTTTATTTCAAATGGAATATTACCTATGGATAAACACTTGCTCAAGAAAATAAAGTACAAATCCCTTGGCTATGTGGTACTGGATGGAGTATTGTACAAAAGGTCTGCTTCGAAACCTTTACTACGATGTTTAAGCAAGCATGAGTCTCAGAACGTTCTGTCCGAACTGCATGATGGGGATGGGTCAGCTCATTGTGGGTTTAGAGCTTTAACGCGTAGGGTATTGTTGGCAGGATATTATTGGCCTACCATTTTGCAAGATGCCAAGTCGTTAGTTCGAAGTTGTGACACTTGCCAAAGGTATGCAAATTTAATACACAAACCAGCTGTACCCCTAATGACGATTTCAGAGGCGGTTCCTTTCGATAGGTGGGGAATTGATTTAGTGGGACCATTACCTATGGCTTCTGGTGGAAGACAAATGATTATTGTTGCGGTTGATTATTTTTCGAAGTGGGCAGAAGCAGAACCCTTAGCTGGGACAAAAGCTAAGGATGTAATCAAGTTTATTCAAAGTAACATTTGCTACCGTTTTGGAGTACCTCGGAAAATAACAACTGATAATGGTCCTCAATTTAATAACAAGGAAATGGACTCTTTTTGCTCTTCGAAAGGGATACAGCAATGTTTTTCCACTCTTTTTCACCCCCAGGCAAATGGACAGGTAGAAGTTACAAATAGATCTATTTTGGATGGCTTGAAGAAAAATTTGGCTGGAGCAGCAGGGAAATGGCCAAATTTTCTTCAAGAAGTATTATGGGCATATAGAACAACCCCTAGAGAGGCTACAAAAGAGACCCCTTTTTCATTAGTATATGGGATGGACGCTGTGTGCCCTGCTGAATCTACATTGCCCTCCTATAGACTACTACAATATTCCGATGCAGATAACGATGAGGCTAGAAGGGTGGAACTTGATTTGTTGGAAGAAAAAAGGGTCAAGGCACATTTGAATGTGATCCATTATCAAATATTAATGAGAAGCAGGTACGACGCTAAAGTTAAGAGAAGGGAATTCAAAATTGGCGATCTAGTGTTACGAAAAGTATTTCTTCACACCAAGGATAAACACCTCGGAAAATTGGCCCCGAATTGGGAAGGTCCTTACGAAGTTAAAATGAGGGTCAAACCAGGTTCCTACAGGTTATCAGATCGAGAAGGGAGGATGCTCAAGCACCCTTGGAACATAGAGCACTTGAAATTGTACTGTGAGTAAAACTGAACTTCGAATTTTTGTAAAACAGACATACTATTTCCTTATCTGTTGGCCCAGAAAGGTTTTAACGAGGTGTCTGATTAATATTGAATTTTTAAATAAAATTTCTTTTGGCCATTGGTTGTTTGTTATGATGTGTGATTTATTATTTTGGTAATTTGGCAAAGACTGATCATCTTTGAAAGTTGACCAAGAATAATTTTCCGAAGCGATAGCTTTGAAGAAACAACCAAATTTTCGAGGTGCCACGTCTTATGAGTGCATCTATTTTTCGAGGTGCCACGTCTTATGAGTGCATCTATTTTTCGAGGTGCCACGTCTTATGAGTGCATCTATTTTTCGAGGTGCCACGTCTTATGAGTGCATCTATTTTTCGAGGTGCCATGACTTATGAGTGCATTTATGTTTAGGAATAACCAGTTCAAACAAGTATACCAGAAATTTAAGATATAAAAAAAAAGATAAGTGGTTTCCTCGTGGAATAAAATACGAAGTTTACAAAAAAAAGGGGGGAGTACTTAATCACATACACAAAAAACAAAAACAAATTGCCTAGCCTATTAGGCATCATTTTCTTCTCCTTCTGATGATTCCTCTTCAGAACTATTTCCTTCTTCTGAGGAGGAGCTTGGTGGCGCTTCGAAAGCTTCCTTGGGGCGTTGTTCTTCTGGAACTCGTTTCCAAAGGTCTGATAAGTCTAGTCTTGGACAAGCAGCATGAACTTCTCGAAGAAGCTGAATAGATGTATCAATTTGAGTTTTCTTCATGCCTTCGAGCATCACAGAACTAACTTTGGTTTCAGCCTTTTTGACTGCAGCTTTCTTTTCTTCTTCGAATCCTGTTCAAAGTGTAGTAATCTCACTATGGCTTTTTTCTAGTTTCTCTTTCGTTTCCTTAACAAGTGCCGTAGCATCGGAAATAGCAGTAGAATGTTCAGCCTTTAGATCTTCAAGAGCCTGCAGATGAGTAGTTTTAAGAGCTTCGACTTCTTCCTTGTGTTCTTTAAGAAGCTGTTCTTTCTCAGCTTCGAATTTCTGGAGTGCTTCGTTTTTCGAAGTCTTTTCAGAGGCTGTTTCTTTTCTACTCTTAGCTAACTCTTGGGCGAGGCGCTCCAATTGGCTTTGAGATTTGCTCACCTCTTCGTATAACTTTGTGACTGCAGCAATTAAATTTGGAAAAGGTTGGAGAATTGAAGTTACCTCATCGGATTTTTCTGAGTGAGGAAAGACTAATGGCTGATGAACAGGAGCGATGGTGTTAGATGTCGAAGCTGTTCCAGCCCCAGTAAAAATTGGTGGAACAACGTTGGTAGTCTGAGAGCCAGAAAACACAAAATCTCCACTTGAGTTAAAGTCTTCGAAGTTCAGATAATCATCTATTTGTTTATCTCCAAGTGTTATTTCTCCTTCAGGGTTTTCCTCAACAAAAGTTTTACCCTGCTAGCATATCAGCTTCGTTCTTTTCATTTGGCTTGCTAGACTTATTCTTTTTCTTTTTTGGAGAAGTGTCTTTTTTCTTTTTCAGCGCAGGTTGATCTTCTTCGGATATAGTGGGAAGTGAAGGTGCAGATGTTTTTCTTTTCCCTGCACTCTTCGAAGTCTTGGAAGGCTTAGCCCTGCTTGTGCTGGCTTTCTTCTGGGTCAGTTTTCTTTTCTTCTTCAAAGGAAGATGGCTGTCACTTCGATTCCGAAGCGGAAGATAGCATTTCCCATCTGGTGCAAGTATCCTCTCAACTGCTAGAAGGGGATCTGGTGGCATCATCGGATCCTGAGGGAAGTCGGCCCCTAAAGATATACGCCAGAGATGGCTATTAACAAAGTTAATGGGCTCGAATGCTGAATGAAAGCCATTTCCCCAAGATTTTTCAGCCCACTCAACCATCTTTTGGAAGATAAGCTTGGCTTCTTTTCGACGACCCTTAAACCGCCTCGGAATTTCTAAAGAGAGATAAATAGTTAGCTAAATAAATTGATTCAAAAACAACTAGATAAATAAGGGAAGGTATCACTTACTACTGTCTCTCCAAGTAAGGATGAGTCTGGAAGGATTGGCATCAGAAATTTCTTTGCCATTTTCCCAGGCACCTGACAGAAAGACGAACCTTTGTTTCCAGAACTTATCGGCTTCGAGGAGGTCGTCGATAATTTTCAAATCATCTTCAAGGGTTAAGTAATAAAACGGCAGAACAGGGCCATTTGAGACTTTGGTTACTGAGATGAAGTCTTCGATTTCGAGGGGAATGCCTCCAAGCCTCGATACCATAATTGCTGAGAACAAGGTGAAGAGCAAGTTGGGGGTGACTTGTGTTGGGCACAGTCTGTGGATTTCGAAGAACTTTACTATCATCGGATCAAGGGGAAACCGAAGTCCCCAGTTGAAGAGCTCAGGGTACACTACTAGCTCATCTTTTTGACAGTTCAAGGGTGTCTCTCCTTCAACTGGTAATCGAAGCGTCATATTGTCAGTTAACCCCCATAGCCTTCTGAGGTGCTCTTTCTCTGATTCGAGGTAGTAGCTGTAAGATACATTCTTTAAGGCAAGAATGTACCAAGCAGAAAGAGGCTTGAGATTTTCTTGAACTAAGGAGGCAACGTTCTCAGGCAGTGTAATAAGAGCTTTTTTCCCTCGAGTCTTCTTTGGAGGAGCTACACCACCAGCCTCGGATTCCTCCTCGGCATCAGACTCAGTAGCTTCTGAATCGTCTTTTTTGTGACCTTCATCGGAGTGACTTCGAATTTGAGTCTCCTGTTGAGTCACAGGAATTGGCTGACTACACTCTGGTGTAGTGTCATCCACTTCTTGTGGGGGAGGAGGAGAGTGTTGAGGAGAAGAGTTTTTTGCTTCTTCACCCATTACTAAGAAAGGTGATTTTTTGGCACGTTTAGCTCTGATAGCCTCGAATTGAGGAGGGAGTGTGTTGGATTGAAGGTTTTTTGTCTCTTCGACTTGGAGGACAGGTGATTTGGGTTGTGATTTGTTATCAGTTGATGGCTTGTCTAAAGTAACTACTTTAGATTTCCGATGAGGTCTTAGCAATGAAGATTTGGCTGGATTTTGGAGAGGAGAGGCTGTTGAGCTATTTTCTGGGTTAGAAACTAAAGGTGAAGACGAAGTGGCAAGGTTAGGATTGAAGTTGCCGTATTTAAAAGTGGTGCAGGAAGAGTGAGGACCGTTGTAGATCAACCCAGCAGCTTTGTATTCTTTGGCTCTTCGAGAAATGCAAAGATAATCGTAGGCCCCGAATACTTGGTTACTGGAACCAGGAAAAAGATTTTTCTTTGATCTTACTGGTCTTCTGGGTTTAAATCTATTGTATCTAGGGTATCTTCTCATACAATGGGTTTTGGTATGAGAGATTGCTTGGGTAGACAAGAAAAGATGAACAGGTTGAAGATGAAGAGGTTGAAGATGAAGAGGTTGAAGATGAAGAACAGGTTGAAGATGAAGAACAGGTTGAAGATGAAGAGGTTGAAGATGAAGAACAGATTGAAGATGGTTCAAAAGGCGGATTCTCTAAAAAGTTCTTAATGAATGAATAGCTGGGTATTTATAGGGTAAAAGAATGACGTCGAGAATGTGAAAGTGTGGAACAAGTAAGTTGTTTTCATTGGGTGGAATATGAAACGAAAAGGAAACTAGTGATGTCACAGGTCTACCACTAGAGGTCTAATCAATCCATCAGGTAGGGTTCAGAGATTTCGAAGTGTTATTAAACTATGTTTGAAGTAATAATGTTCGAAGAAAAGGCAAAGCCATACCACAAGAAGTCAAATTCGAAGAGGAGTTAAATTCGAGGCAATTGAGAAATCCGTTTGCACTTACTCACAAATTCGAAGAAAGTCCTAGACCATTGAGTTTAATCATAATAAATATGTAAAATGATGTTGATCCGAGGAAGAATTCGAAGAGCTAATAGTTCTTATACATTAATGTATAAGAACTAGGGGGGCTACTGATAAGGAAAGATATTCCTTAGGAACATAAGTGCGATTAATAGGGACTAAAGTGATAAGTTCTGTAATTATAGGATTAAATTAGGCTTTAGGAGAAACCGAAGGGTTAAATTGTAAATATACCAATATGTAACCGTTTCTCTAACTAACTCACCTTGCCTATTTAAAGAGGCTGAAGGAGTTATTTTGACCTATGATATATTCAGAAGTACTTTTCACTACTTTTAATTCTCTTTGTAGACTTTCTATTCTTAATTCACTCACTACAACTTTAATTCACACCAACAACCAATCACCATTTTCCTTTAGATAATAGGACAAGCTCTCATACCGCGTTATCTTGTATTTATTTATACTTTTCATATATAGTATTGATCCACAATTGCAAATCAGAACTCTTCGTGGCTCTATGGAAACACGACAAATCGTTTATCGTTACCCATGTGAATATGTATTGTTCTTGAAGATACATCATATGATCTAAAAATATAATTTCCTTTCGATATTTAATGGACCTTTTAAGAGTACTATCTATTAAATTTTCACTTCTTGAATAGTAGAGTTTTATATTTTTGAATAATTTCATGTTGTTTCATATGTGGAGTACAAATATCATCTTTAGTAACTTATTGTTCTAACGAGACTGAAATAACTTATATCAAAACCAAATCATTTGATACGTGATTATTAATTCACCCACAACATTTCTTTGCGAAAATATGTTGAGTTTATGACCTACTTATTGTTTGTTATGGCCTTTATGAATCGTTATAGATTCTTTCTCAAATTAAACATTTGTTCCTAAACTTTTCCCTTTGTATTAAACATCCTAAAATAACCTTGATGTTCTAGTACTAAGCGTACTTATAGTGGAAAAATCATTAGAATTTAAGTTATTTTAATTTTCAAAAAATCCAATGAAATAATGGTTAACCCTCTTACTGTCCATTTTAATTTGATTTTCCTTATGAACCTTTGCTTCAGAGGGATTTCCACAAACATGCATATTATTTAACTTAGTCTTGTGCCAATTCTAAAGCTCATATAGGGTCTTTATAGTTAACTTTATGGGTTAATAATATATGTTGCACATTTGAGATCATCCTATAGTGATAGTTGTATGTTTAAATTAAAAGTCATACTTCTCACATTATCCTTAAGTATTCAGTTTTGGTTCTCATACACAATTTTTATGTTGCGTGAACCCGACATTATATTTTGAGAGACTATATGGTAATCCTCTAGGTACTCTACATATGATATATGATATTGTCATCCAAACTGTTATATATGTCATACCATTCACTACCACGATCAGATATACAACATTTAATACTTTTAAAAGTTTTTTAACTTCGGCATTTAAAGCTACAAACTAGTCTTAGGTTTTTTGATATCTTATAAATATATTATTGATACTCCTACCAAGAGAAGTCAATTATAAATATAATAAAAAAATTTGTTTGTTCTATGATCCCTTTGGGAACAGTCCACATGCATCAGTATGTATCAATTTTAATACTTATTTTGCTTTATATGCACTCACTTTTTCACCATGGTCTGTTTTTTCTTGATACATTTGACGCAAACATCAAAGTAAAATTAATCAATTAAACTTAATAAACCTTTCAACAAAATACTTATTTATTTTTTTCTTTGGAGATATAACTTAAGTGTTTATGTTAAAGATTTTCTAAACTTTCAGCTTTACAATTTAATTTGTTAGATATTTGTATGCGCATTACTTATTTGTGGCCTAATAGTATCTAATAAATAAAATTTATTATTCATTCTTAAATATCTAGTATCCATCATATATATCATGTAAAAAAAGTTATCTGATCATAAAGACCTGAATATCCAAAGGTATTTTTAAATAAAAATGATTAAATATCTACTAACATCTTTCAAATATAATAATTATTCACTAGAAAGCAAAAAGTTGAAATCACAAATGAAGTAAACTAAGCACAAACTTTCATTTACTTGATGGACAGATCTTTCAACATCACTGAGGTTTTTGCTCATTATCGTATTCTTCATAAAAATATTAACATGATTGGTCACAATTGTATCAATTCACCATATGTTTCCTGCAACTCATACTAAATTGATTTCTGAACATACCATATTTATGAGATCATTGTTAGCTCTTATTTAAGATGGGTGCTTTTAACACTTCATTTTGAGATGTCGTATCCTCTTAAAAAACATCAACATGCATCATATGATTTCTTAGGTTTCCTTGCTCTTAAAATGGAAGACTTATCAAATGTTTATCATACTTTCTATTCATTACTTTCCCTATAGAAAACTCATGATATGAACCTTAGAACATTCTTGTTTTAGCCTCTTTTCCTCCTAAGTAGCATGAGAATTCAGTTTATTAACTGCCTATTTCTCACCTTGAGGAAAACTGAAATGTAAACTTTATCACAACTTCTTTAAGAATGTCAATATTGAGTGTCTTTAACTTTGAGACGATTATTGACACCCTGTAAATATATTTCTTTATTTTTAAGTTTTTCATTAAACTTCATGGTGGATAGATGCAACAATAAAATCTTCATCTGAACTTTATTGGAAAAAAAATTAGCTACTTTGTGAGGGTCAATTGTACGGGTGATCTCAGGTAAGACAACCTCATGGAATACCAAAGGTACTCATTGTTTTATTATTGTCAAGTATAACCTGTTGACTTCTTCCATTTCTCAATTTTTTTCTTCTCATTATGAGAAATATATTTACAGAAGGATGTGGGCTTCTTAGTCCTTAATGGCATGGAATATCACAATAGTTTAAATATACTTTCATGTTCTTCATTCCTTGGAAAAAAATTAATACATCTAAAATTAGGTGTTTATTGCCTTATGAAGTAAATGTACTGACTACAACTTTACTCATGATAAATAACATATTATATTCACTTTATTTGACATATTATTCTTATATAAACAGCATATTATATTCACTTTATTTGACATATAATTTATATGAACAATGTTTAAACGTGATATATTGCATGTGAAACATAGCGTACATCGTTAATAAGATACTTTGGAAAATATCTCAACGTGAATTTTATGATTTTAACAAATCCCCATTGATCTGTTTTCAGTTAGACTTACTTATGGTAAAACCCTCATTTGGGTTGATTTTCCAATTTTAGTTAAAACTTAATAATCAATTCATATGTTATAATATCTTTTTCATGATTAAATATGCTAAACATTGACCTTCTTTTAGGTCGGTAATGGTTGCAATAGGATAACTTCATAAAATGTTTAGACCATGATTCATCTACCGTAGTCAGAACAACCTTAATATTTAAAACCTTCTAAATCAACCACATATAAAAAATAACATGTCCAAAAAATTTGCATGGTCACATATCTGAAATAAGACCCTTAAAATCACCTACATAGGTACACAGCTGCAATGATCTATTTTTTGCTACATCGGTACGACTATCATGTGGGAAGCAAGGTCGTTATAGTGGTGAAGCAGCTAGTTGTCACGGAAACATTAGGGGTTTCTCTAGATAACTTATATTGTCATGATTTTTCACTTGATTTAGGATTTACATGCTACAATATACCATTTTTAAAGTAGAGAAGAAACCCTAAATTTAGTGGAAACGCTAAATTTTAGCTTGTAATTGAAACTTAAACAATAAAACATGAAACCTTATTCATATTTTCTTCAAACAAATCCATTAATACATGCTTGAAATATTAAAGTCAAACCCTAATCAATTTATATAATAATTATTTTATAATGGTGTGACTTATTTTCAGAAATTTATATATAAGTTATTTAATTGATTATACATACAATCATTATTAACCGATTTATAGGAAACTAGATTTGATACCAACTCATAGACTAAATTGAATTGCTCAATTGTTTTATATCTCAGTCAAAGAATTAATCATCGTATTTATTGAAAAGACTATTAGAATTATGAAATAAAGTTACTTTATATAGTAGATATTTTGAAGTATACTCATTCTCATATTCGAAAACACAATGGACGTATTAAAATCGTTGTTTGTTTAAAATTGATAAGGATATATCTTGTTGGGTATCATTATCGTTATTGTGAAATACAAGAATTCATGATAAGTTACGGTAAAAGTGTGAGTTAAAAAGAAAAGGTAAAGTGTCAACTAAAAGTGATTAAGTTATATGACAATTTGGTTTGGTTTGGATAATAATCAAGGTAAAAACATCGTCTACACTATCAGTATGAATGATTAGAATGATGCATGATTGATAGTTTAAAATGAGTTATATGATTAAATATATATCATTAGATGATGCACAATAACTAACATTAAAAAATGATTATGGATAAACCATGATAGAAACTACACAAGGATTATGAGCAAAGAGCGTCCTCAAGAAGTAGACGATGGTAAATACTAAGAGGACAACTGAAGTAAAGAATATATTCAGGAAGAGGTAAACAACGAAAATAACAAAGTTTATAGCTGAGGTAAAGAACATCTTCAAAAAGAGGTAAGCGATGGAAGAGACTTAAGATACACCTGAATAAAATAAGTTTGTAGAAGGTTCAAGACATATTGTTTAATTTACTAGTTTACCAATGACGGTTAAGTGGTAAATATAAAATTATTATAATGAATATCCCCCACATGGCATAAGATATATGTGGTGTCTATCCCGACTATTTAGATTTTTTTTACTATAAATAATAATGTAATCATCAAGAATAAGGCTTGTTTAATTGATTGAATATACTAAATACTTACATTTATCTAAACTCTGGAACTTTTTAGTCTTAATTCATTTGATATTTACTTGAAAAAGGTTTTTTCTTCATCATATTTGGTAGATCATGTGAGAAAGTCTTTGAATAATTATTTGTTAACCAATGATGATTAATGAGGCAGATCCCACAAGAATCTCCTCCGTAGAAGTCATGTTTTGATTTCCAAGAGTGCGAATGTTGTTTTACTAGTTTCTGAGAACAAATAAATGCAAGGAAGTCTAGCTATATTACAATGAACGTCTAGAATAACGTATGTAGTTCAATAAAATAATATTGTATAATGAGGTCTATTAAATTTTATTTTTAATTATTTGGTTCCAGTTTTTTAATAACGAGAAAAATTAGTTTATGTGAAATTTTTCAAAAATTTACCAATGCAGAGTTGAAGATAATATGTCAAATTCTGTATTTTTTACTTTATAACTGCAAATGAATGAGTTATGATGAGGGAAATATAAGTCCAATATGTTACAAAAACAACAAGATATGGAGGGTCGAAGTATTTTCAGATGACGATTAGAAATTTACAACTGATAATAGAGAAATTTACTTCAGAAGAAAATGAGAATCTGAAAGAAAATATTAATAAATGTGAGTTGATTCTTGAAAATAAATATGTTTCAAAAGAAAAAAAATATGATAGCAAGGTTTAACAATTTTATAACATAGCGTCAACTAAAGAGAGGAGTGAAAACGGAAAAGGTAAGCTGTTTGATGAAGGTCATAAGATAGTTAAAAAAACTTAAGTTGGCGCGGTATACTTTGGTACAATCTCCATTGACTCACAAAATCTTGAAAGAAAATTAAGAAAGATATATCATACATACATAATGGAGAAATGTGATGGAACCGGAGATCATGAACATCATCTTAAGGAATTCTACGATATTATGTTATGATTCAATCCATACGCTATTTCGCTTTGTTGAGCTTTTTCATGACTTTCAAAGAAAGTGCATTAGTTGGGTTCAACAATTTTCAGCCGGGCTAAGTTGACAGTTTCAAAGATTTGTAAAAGTCATTCAGGAGTCATTTCATTTGTAACAAAATAATTAAACTTGAAGATGATCATATTATGACGTTGTTTTAGGATATTGATAAGTCGTTAAGAGATTACATTTAACATTTTATTTATGAGTTGCATATGTTGGAATGATATAAAGAGGAAGTAGTTTGGCATTTTTTGGAGGAGGAGGCCGTTGGAAAGTAAGTTATTTGAGGACTGATTAAGTATCATATTACATGTATGTTAGATCCTTTTATTAGGACTTGGATGTTTATTAAGGTGGAACATACAAGTTAAAGTATCGTATAGAATGTTGGATATTTTGGAAAATAAAAATAAATGAAGCTCAACGGATTTTAGATATCACCAGAGAACTAGTTAGCCAATCTTGTTATTCTTATTATGACAATTCAAATAGAAGGTTCACTCCATTAAATGCACCAATTGTTTCTATTTACGATTGAACCAGGGACAAGTTAAACTATTGGACACCATGAGAAATATTTGAACCAATTATTGAAAGAAACAAGAGATACTTATTGTGCCTCTCACAATGACCATGGTCATTCAATGCGAGATTTCTTGCAGTTGAAAGATAAGAATCAGAGGTTGATAGATAACGGTGAGCTAGTTAAGTTTTTTAAAACTAAAGAAGGTGGGAGGAGAGATAGAAATGTTAGAGGATATATTCTTCAACAACAAAAGGCTCATCAACTTTGTATAATTTTTAGGGAATACACTTTGTCTGGGATGATACACTTGTTAAGAAAAAGTTCATCTTATCGTCGAGTCATTTATACATCTACACATGAATTTTACTTTGACATTGTCTTTCCCTGGTGATGATTTAAGAGGATTGTTAAGGGCACATAAAGATATTTTATTGGTGACTTTAGAGATGAGTGATTGTAAGAGGGGTGATGATTGATATTGAAAGTTTAACTAAGAAATCTATAAGAGAGGTTATGATCGAATGTTTGGTATTCAATTGTTTAAGAAGACCGATAGGAATTCGATAAGTTTCATTAGATGATCGACCAGTTGTGTTGGGGAAGTTGATTTAACAATATGAGTTAGAAGAAGGGGAACTAAAAAGACGGTTATTATATTTTTTTTTTATGATTATTGATGCTTCAAGTTCTTATAATTCAATTTTAAGGTGACCTTGATTGCATATGATGGATGTTGTAGTGTCATCTTACCATCAATGTGTTAAGTACTTTATAAAAGGGAAAATGAAGGTTATTAAACGAAGCCAAAGGTGAGCTAGAGATTGTTATTCTTTGTCATTGGCTTCTGATAATATTTTTGTATAGCAGACACATAATTCATCAAGGGATATATCGATGGCTGAAAGTAATGAACTCTTGATGGAATTTGAGGAAGGTGAGGTAGATTATCCGCGATAAGATTCAAATGAAACAGATTCAATCGAAGAAGTATTGGATTTGGTTATGGACGACGATAAGGTAGTTCAGATTGGTGGATATTTAGATGAAGGATTCGAGAAATAGTTGTGGCATGTTTGAAAATGAATTTGGATGTTTTTTCATAGAGTATTTCTAATGTAACATGAGTGAGTATGTCAATGAGCTGGCATGAAATAGTCCTTGATATGAGGCTAAGGCCAATCTGTTAGAAAAAATGTTAGTTTTCAATAGATATTTCCAGCCTATATTTAAGTAAGTTGATAGGCTAAATAAAATAAGGCATATTCGAGAATAAAAATATCATATTTGGTAGGAAAATACAGTGTTTGTTAAAAATAAAAATGGACATTTGAGAATGTGCGCGGACTTTAGTAATCTTAATCTTACTATCTTGAATGATATTTTTATTTTGCCCATAATTGATCAAATTATTGATGTAAAAGTTGTCTATGAGTATTTTTCATTCATTGATGCATCTTCTTGCTATTATTAGATGATGATGCATCTGAATGATGAAACAAATACTGCTTTTATGATAGAGAATATATTATATTATTATAAAGTGATACAATTTTGTGTGAAAATGTTAAAGCTACATATCAAAGTCTTGCGAATCGTATATTTACCAAGAAGTTGTGCAAAAATATATAGGCTTACATAGATGACATGATAACCAAAATCAATAAAGCAAACGATCATGTGTCAACATTATTCAAAACATTTGATCATTTGATGAATCATAATTTAAAATTAAAACCATTGAAATGCTCATTTAGGGTTTAATATGTAAAATTACTTGGGTTCATGACAAATAAAATAGAAATTGAAATCAATAGAGTCAGTTGAAAGCATTGTAGTAATATCTCCACCGAATTCTATTATAGAAGTTTAAAAATTAACAGCTCTGGTGGAGGCATTGTCAAGATTTATTTCGAGAGCGTCAGATAGAGGTTATTTATTCTTTGATATTTTAAAATCAACTAATAAATTTTATTGGGATGATAAGTTTAGTGTGGCCTTTAATGAATCGAATGAGTATTTAACTTCACTAGAATTTTTTTAAAACCAAATAAGGAAGAGTCTTTGTATTTGTATTTGGAAGTTTTAAATTTTGTCGTTAGTGTTGTTCTTATTAGAGTAAACGATGGATTTCATAGACCAATATATTATATGATTAAGGCATTAGTTGATGCTTAAACCATACACTTAAACTTGGAGAAACTGTCTATTGGTTTTTAGTTGTAGTTGTAAGGAAAATACAACCTTATTTTTAAGTTCATATGATAATGATGCAAACGTATTTTCTTTTAAGAAATGTGCTTCAAAAAATAGATGTCTCTTGACTATTGACGAGGTGGTCGATCGAATTAGGTGAATATGAGATAAATTGTGAGCCAAGAATAGTGATGAAATCTTAAACCTTGATTGAATTTATTAATGAGTTCCAGGAAGAAAGAGTTGATATGGAAGAACATGAGCCAATATAAGTTGAATTAACAGGTCAATAGTGGGTTGTTCGAGCTGATGGTGCTTTGGGTATTAGTTGTAGCGATGCTAGTATCGTTTTTATGGTTCCACGTGGAGATGAAATCAAGAAAGTTGTTAAATTCAATCAGGATTTGAGATTTTATCACTATTCTTGGCTCAAATTTTATCTCATACTCACTTAATTAGATCGACCACCTCGCTAAATTCAAGTTTATTACTACCAATAATGAAGCTCGGTACAAATCAGTGTTGGTTGGAATGAGATTAGCTCATATTTGTGGAGCAAATGTTACTCGATTACTGTCGGATTCTCAATTGGTAATTGTAAATTCTAGAGGAAGTTTTAAAATAAAGCAAGATAATATGAGGATGTATTTGGATTATGTTATTGACATGTTGTAAATTTCTTGTAAAAAATTACATATGAACAAATTCCACTGTTAGAAAATACAGCAGTAGATATTTTAGCAAAGCTCGGTTGTGTAAAAGATAATCTCTTGGTCATCATCTAAGAAATATCATTGATTTTGGATAATATTGAATATCGAGAGGTGTTATCTAGTTAAGGATGCTAATGATTAGCAGAGGGAGTATATAATTTTCTTAAATAATTAATTTTTATTGTTGGACAAAGCACAAGCTAGAGCTTTGCGTTTGCTTGTAGTAAAGTACGTTGTCCTTTATGAAATTTTGTATCAGAAAAGTTTGAAATGATCGTTGTTAAGATTTCTTAAAAAATAAGCTTTTTTATATATATTTACATGAAGAAACATGCGCATTGTTGATTTAGAGGGTTGATACGACGCTTGTTGCCAATGCTAAAATTATGGTTCAACATTTTGATTCATGTTAACGTTTTACTAATACGAGTCATATACATAGTAAAGAAATTGGACAAACCCTTCTTCGTGCGTTTTTAACATATGGGGAATTGATTTAGTAGGTCTATTACCAGTAGAGAAGGAGAGGTATTTTTTATTATAGTCATTAATTACTTTACTAAGCGTGTTGAAGCAAAATCGTTGGTGAGAACAAGGTCTCATAAATTTTATGAGTTTTTACAATTCAATACTGTAAGCCGTTTTGGAATCTTGAGGGTACAATGATGGATAATGGTCCTCAGTTTCAAAATGATATAGTGACAAACTTTTGCATAAAATATAGGATAGAGAAATATTTATTCATTTTATATTATTCATAGGTAAATAGACAAGTAGAGGTTGCAAACATGACTATTTTGCATTGGATAAAATATAAGCTAGAATTAGAAGAAGAGAAGTAGCGTGATTTTCTTAATGAGGATTTGTATGAATTTTAAACAAATTTTAAAATAGAGACAAATGAAACTCTATTTTCTATTGTATACGGTATGGAAGTCGTTCTTCCGGTATATATAGTGGTTCCTTATTCATCGAATTTAGTATTATTCATCAGGAGATACTGAACCGAACACTATAATATTTTAATACAAAGTCGATACAATAAAAAGTTAAGGGTGAGTAATTTTCAAGAAGATGATTTGGTACTAAAGAATGTGTTTTAGGGGACGAGAGATAAAAATGATTGAGAGTTGGCTCATAATTAGATGTACTCTTCGAGATAGTATCCAAATGACATAAATGCGCTTACCGACTAGCTGGTATGGATGATAATCGATTAAAATATTTATGGAATATTCATCATTTGAAATTGTACAAAAATAAAATGTCATATTTGGTCGTTGTACTCTTTTTTCCACCTGGTAGCGTGAGATTTGTTTTATGATAAGACATTACAAGGACCATTATGAATGAAATGTCTTATCAAAAAAGTAAAATACCATCATATTTTTAGTTTTTAAAATAATAAAAGTAGAAAATAGAATTTAAAAATAAACATGTTAGCTAAATATTTCTAAATAATAAAATTAAATGTTCAGAATAAAGCAACGATTAATAATTATTATTTATCCAAGACGATGGTCATGTTAGTTTTCTCCAAGAATACGGTACTAATAATGTTTCTCCAAAACAACAGTGGTGATACTTTTTCTTTTGATGGTTATGATTATTCTTCTTCAAGAAGACATTAGTAGACGTTAATGATAATTTTCTAGAAAGATGATGGTAATGATAATTTTTCTCTAAGAAGACATTAGTAATGTTTCTCCAACATGAGGTGATGATAAATATTCTTCAAGAAGATGACTTTAGTGACATTTCTCCAATATAGTAACAATGCTATTATTTTCTATATCAAGATGATTGGAATGTTATTTAAGACAATGGTAGTAATAATATTTTTCTATGAAAACTTCATCACGATATTTAAACGATCAACAAGTGAAAGAAGCTACATAGTTTAGAAAATTATAACTGGTTTATATATTGTAAAGGCAAACATAACTATAAATGAAACTCATCTAATAAAGTGTAAGAGGTTATGCACTCAATTAAAGTGAACATTACTATAAACCAAATATAGGTAATAATGTATAAGAGGTCAAGCTAAAAAGGTTGTAAAGGCCATGATGTAAATGACTTGATTGTGATCATGGTTATAATCCAATCCCATATTTTTAAAAGTGTAAAAAGTTATGGTAAAAAAATTATAAAATTCATGTTGTAGAGGTCTTAAGTAAAGAAATAGCTATAAGCTAAGTTTCAAAAATAATAGAAAGTTCAATTATATGATGAAATATAAATGTCAATAAATATGAGATAACAGATACTTAGATACGTTCTTCATACTACGCTTGCAAAGTGACATCTAAATATGTTTTCTAAAAGATGATCTTCATATGTCTGTCAGTGACTAATGAAATATGTTCTCCAAAATTTGATCTCTGAAAGATAATCTCCAAATTATGCCAAGGTCTGAAAATGATTAAAAATAATTAAGTTATATAATGAAAGATAGATAAATATGAGATAAAACGGTATTCATATATGTTTTATACACATCTGTAAAGCAACGTCTACATGTGTTCTCCTACCAATGGAATATTATTTTTCATATCGTCAATATAAGCTAAGAACGAGTAATATAAAGTAAACAATTTCAAGGTTTAAATTAATATAAGAGACCGTCAAATACTACCTGGATGGATGAATGTACTGAATCAAATTTTTACTTTTCTATCTATCTTAACTATCTAAACTAATTAAGGATCAAATGAATAAAGGTATAATTGATTGTGTGAAACGATGATACTTGGTTGATGAACGATGATTGGAGAACGTCATCTTTATTATGCAATTTTAGAGAGAGAAGCTATAATAAGCTAAAGTGTGAAAAAAAAGTAATAAATGAGTCTATTTATGGAGTATAAAGTATTGGATATTATCATTTGATCTAAGATAAAATGAATGGTCCATATGTGATGTCATGGTGTGTCAGAACTAATGCGTAGTTAGGCGTTTGGTGAGAGTTTAAATGATTATTACGCCATGTTATTGTTGTTTTTATAATACTTTGATTAGTTTTCAAATAAAGATATATGGACGATTACGAAATTGACGATGTGTATAAGACACATAAACAATGGAAATTGAATATTAAAGTTAATTATTGTAAAATAAATATATTCATAAAAATGAATCTTATTCTTTTTATAATTGGTTGATAGTCCTTAAAGATATAAATAAATTTAAAGACTAGGGGGAGTCTTGATAAGGCTATATGTCGTTAAGAAGTTGTTATCTTTTTTTAAATGTAAGATTTCATGATAAGGTATGTAAAAGTGTCGATTAAAGAACAAAAGTAAAGTGTTGGCTAAAATGGATTAAGTTATAATTGGCACTTTGGTTTGGATTGGATAATGATCAAGGTAAAAACATCATCTATATTATTACTCTCAATGTTAGGATGATGCATGTTTAATAGTTTAAAAAGAGTTTATATGATGTAATATAAACTGGTTTATAGATGATTCACGATAATTAACATTCATAGATGATTATGAGAGACACATGAGATGAAAACCAGATAAGGATGATGAGTTGTATAAAGATTGATTGATCCACTCAATATGCTTATTTATTTTTCTTTAAACTCTTTAACTTTCTAATCTGAATCCATTCGACATTTACTTGATGAAGGAGTTTATTTAATCATAATTTTTTCGTTTTCAAATTGGTTTTTCTTTTTTTTTATTAGCTCGTTCTAAAAAAATTTAATTTTAATTTTTTTTTTCATTCATTTTAAAACATATTTTGTATCATTTAAATATAATTTTAGTTTTGTGTTTATAATATATATATATATATATTAAAGTTTAGTAGCATGATATTAAATGATAAAAATAAATAAACAAAAATAAGTGATTTTAAAATCTTAAATTAAAAAATCAACATAAATTCTGAAAAAAATAAAATTCGGCCAATGATGGAACTAAGATTATAATTTCATAAGAGTTAGATTAAATCCGACATGATTTAAAAAAAAGATGTAAAGATAAAGGCGAAATAAAGTTGGACGATGGCGCCGCTTATCTCTTTGTAGATCCGTCGCGATCATTACTTAAAGCTTATGCATTAGTTGGTTGTTTTGTAAAACATTGTGCATTTGGTTCAATGCCGGAATTGTTAGGGTGTCGACCAAAGTCCCACATCGATTAGACATGAGAAGGATCAGTGGTATATAAGTAAGAACATACCTCAACTAGTATGAGGCCTTTTGGTAGTGGACCAAATGCAAAGCCGTGAGGGCCTTCGGGTGCCAAAGCGGACAATATCATACTAGTATTGAGATCGTGCTGTTCTTACTTATATACAGAGGCAAAATATACGGACCGGACCCGCATATTCCCAACACGTGGTATCAAAGCGTCAAGCCAGACGTGTTGAGATCATGCTGTTCTTACTTATATACGGAGGCAAAATATGCGGACCGGACCCACATATTCCCAACACGTGGTATTAGAGCGTCAAGCCCAGACGGAACGCGATGGTGGTAATATTCTTGGAGGTCCGGACCCCCATATTCCCAACACGTGGTATCAGAGCTCCAGACCCACCATATTCCAAAGCCACGTGGTGAAATTAAGGCTTTTACAATTAGGGTTTTTCACAATGGCATCTACAACAACAAAATACATGATTAAAAAAATTCATGGGGGATCCAGCTTTGTGTTGTAGAAGATTAAACTGAAATCTTCATTGGTATTGCAAGGGCTGTGGAAGGCTGTGGAGAATAAGTTACCAGAAGAGATGAAAGAAGAGGAGAAACAAGATCTTCAAGAAAGGGCTTTGTGCTGGATTTTAATGAGTGTGAAAGACAATGTGCTTCGCGAGATTAGTGGTGAGAAGACTGTTGCATGCGCATGGAAAAATCTAGGCGATCTTTACTCAGAGAAATCAGTAGTAAACCGATTATACTTGAAAAAACATTTGTATGACTTCAGATTGAAAGAAGGTATGTCCATAACAGAGCACTTAGATAATTTCAAATCAATTATAATGGACTTGGAGAACATAGATATCAATATTGAGGATGAGGATCAAGCTTTGTTTGTATTGAGATCGTTACCAGCTCCCTATGAAAACTTCATAGATACCATTATGTATTGTAAGGATAAGTTATCGCTAGAAGATGTCAAAGGGGCACTGAAATCAAAGGAGATGAGACAGTTGCAGCCAGGCAATCAAGCTGAAGGGGAAGGTCTTATGACTAGGGGAAGATCTAGAAGCAAAGAGAGTTCTTTAAGAAGGAAGAACTGGAGGTCCAAGTCAAGGGTGAAGCACTCAAACTGTTATGAATGCGGTGAGCAGGGTCATTGTAAGAGAGATTGTCCGAAACTGAATGGTAAGAAGAGAAATCAAAAGGAAAATGCAGCAAACATTGTTGAAGGTCTGAACGATTCCGACGATAGTGAAAACAGTGGTAAAGGAGATGTATTGTCCGTGAGTTCAGACTTTTGGAAAAACTCTTGGGTACTCGATACTGGCGCTACATATCACATGTGTCAGTTCAAGCAGTGGTTTGATACGGCAGGGAACTTTCTATTTAGGAAACAATCATTCGTTGAGTATTGGTGGTATTGGTAACGTCAGAATCAGAATGTTTGACGGGGTTGTTAGAATCTTGACGTGCTGGCATGTTTCTGGGTTAAAGAGAAACCTGATTTCTCTTGGGACTCTAGACTCTTGGGGTTACAAGTACCGTGCAGAAGATGGTGTAATCAAAGTGACAAAAGGCTCAATGGTATGCATGAAAGGCAGTTTGCAGAAGGGTCTTTACATTCTCCAGGGGAGTGTTGTTATGGGCGATGTTGTAGTAGCATCATCAGGGAGTAATAGCCAAAGTAGGCAGGATCAAAATAAATTGTGGCATTGGCGTCTTGGTCACATGAGTGACAGAGGATTAGCTGTTTTGGGAAAGAGAGATTTGTTGAAAGGGTATAAAGCAGAATCATTGGGATTTTGTGAGCACTGTGTGTTTGGTAAACAAACTAGAGTCAAATTCAGCAAATCGGCTGTAAGAAAGACTAAAAGGACATTTGACTACATTCACTCAGACCTTTGGGTTCCAAACAGAATTCCATCCAAGAGCGGAGCCAGATACTACATGAGTTTGATTGATGATTATTCAAGGATGGTGTGGGTTTACTTTCTGAAAATGAAAGATGAGGCATATTTGTCAAATGGAAGACGATGATTGAGAAGCAAACAGGAAGAAAAATCAAATAACTTAGGACAGATAATGGGTTAGAATATTGCAGTCGTGAGTTCAACGAGTTCTGCGAAGCTGAGGGAATAGTGTGCCATCGCACTTTTTCTAGAAAACCACAACAGAATGTAGTCGCAAAAAGAATGAACAGAACGCTTTGTGACAAGGCACGAAGTATGCTCTCGCATTCCGGTGTGGGAAAGGATTTTTGGGCTGAAGCTATCAATACAGCGTGTTACTTGGTGAATCGGTCTCCATCAACGGCTATTGATTGTAAAACTCCTTTTGAGATTTGGTCTGGATCATCGGCTGATTATGAACATTTGAGGGTTTTCGGTTGTCCTACGTATACTCATGTGAGAGATGGTAAGCTTCAGCCGAGGGAAAAGAGATGCATATTTCTAGGATATGCTACTGGAGTGAAGGGATATAGGTTATGGTGTACCTCTCCAAAGTCTCCAGGTTTTCTCATCAGTAGGGACGTTACTTTTAATGAGTTTTCTTCGATAGACAGTCAGAAGGAAGTAGGAGAAATGGTCGAATCAGGATCGGTTGTGAGTAAACACGTGGAGCTTGAAGTAGAATCGGTTCCTAGCAGGTCCAATAATTCAAGTGGTTCTGAGGTGGATCCAGAATTAGGAGGTGAAGCGTCAGCATCGGATGATAGTGACGATGATGCGCCTAAACCAGAACAACAACCTTATAGCATAGCATTGGACAGAGAAAGAAGAGATATTAGACTTCTAAAAAGGTATGCGAATCTAGTTGCATATGCTCTGTCAGTTACAGAAGAAGTTGAGATGCAGGAACCTAGTAGCTACAGAGAAGCTATAGCGAGTTCAAAGACAGATCGATGGATTGGTGCTATGGGGGGAAGAGATTGAATCTCTTCAAAAGAATAATGTGAACGTTGGCTTAACTTTTAACAAGACCGATATTGGTGAATTGTTGAATGATGTTGCAAGATCATTGGTTGGTTTTGTTGATTCTGATTTTACAGGTGATATGGATAAAAGAAGATCTCTGACAGGATATGTATTTACTCTAGCTGGGAGTGCAATCAGTTGGAAAGCACAGTTGCAAGCTACTGTATCTTTGTCTACAACAGAGGCAGAGTACATGACGGTAACAGAAGCAGTTAAAGAGGCAATATGGTTGCAAGGTTTGGTGGCAGATTTGGGCTTGGATAGGACTACTACAAAAGTGTTTTGTGACAGTCAAAGCGCCATACACCTTACAGGGAACCAGATGTACCATGAGCGTACAAAGCACATAGATGTCAGGTATCATTTTTTCGTGATATAATATAAAAGGGAATTGTTGATGTGAAGAAAGTGTCTACACACGATAATCCAGCAGATATAATGACCAATGCAGTATCAGTTCGAAAGTTTAGGGAGTGCCTAAACTGGATCGGTGTTCGCAGTATAGAGTGAAGGCCTTAAGGGCATTTGGTGAGTCAGAAGAAGAGAAGGTTCTTTGTTGATAGTGAAGAAATGATATTTGCCTCAAGGGGAAGATTTGTTGTGAATGAGTCGAATAGTGCCTTGGCAGTGTACTGTGTCCGACAATACAGTTTTGTGTCTGTGATAGTGATATTGTGCAATCAATTGAGTTAGTCTTGTGGTATGAGCCTATTAGGCCCATAGTCGAGTAAGTCTATTAATTCCCTATAAATAGATTACTAGGGAGACACAAAACACAATCTGAAATCTGTAACCTTTTCTATCATAGTGAAACTCTTTTCTCTGGCGGCGCTCGTGGACGTAGACAATTGTCGAACAATATTAAATCCTGTGTTTCATTTAAATCTTTCTGTCGTATATGTTCTGTGCTTGAGCCATTTTGATAATTGCATAGTAATTTAATAACAAACGTGGTATCAGAGCGTCAGGCCCAGACGGAACGCGATGGTGGTAATATTCTGGAGGTCGAACATGATGAACCAGTAGTCATGCTCAAGGTGAATGATCTACTCTATGCATCCTAGTTCGGAGCGTCCATGACTCATCAAGCGGTAGTACTTGATTTGAGTGGATAGTGAAGCTAAGGAACAAGCGCGGGATGGTCGAGTGAGTAGATAGATCCGCTGTAAAAAGCTATATTGCTTAGATGGAGCAATCTCTGATTAGAGTGAGCGGATGAAAGTCAATTGAGAGGAGACTAAGTGGTACTTTGTTCGAGAGGAGGATTTGTTAGGGTGGCGACCAAAGTCCCACATCCCACATCGGTTAAACATGGGAAGGATGAGTGGTATATAAGTAAGAACATACCTCAACTAGGATGAGGCCTTTTGGTAGTGGACCAAATACAAAGCCATGCGGGCCTTCGGGTGTCAAAGCGGACAATATCATACTAGTGTTGAGATCGGTTGTGTTCTTACTTATATACGGAACACGTGGTATCAGAGCTCCATGCCCAAACAAAACGCGATGGTGGTGAAATTCTCGGAAGTCGAACATAGTTAAAGATGAATCTTGAAGAGGAGACCGTCTTTATAGTAGCTAGGCTAGGCTTAGGTTTTATTGGTTGGTTGGTTGAATGTAATTCATCGAGTTCGATTAATCGGTTAATAATCTCATCATAAACATCTATTTCATCATCGAAAGATTTACGATCCTACAAAATAATTTCTTTTAAATTAAAAAATTATGTAGGATTGATGTGAGAAGCTAATATGACTGGTTGGTGTGTATTGATGTGAGAAGCTAATATGACTGGTTGGGTGTGTATAAGTTAATATCATAGAGATAGTTGGGATGGTGGTAGAAATCGATGGCGTTGCTGGAGAATCAATGAATTTGGAATAAAAATTAAAAAAAAGGGTAAATATGTTATTTCCTTTATGGAAAAAATAACAATGTGGAGTTTCTTTTCATTTATGGAGAAAATAAAAAAATTGTCAACAATTTTTTATTTCAAATTTGATTAAAATTTAGTTTTGAAATTTCATATTTTATTTTCCTACCAAAACTAAATGAAGTATATAAAATCATATCTAACTAAGTTGTTTAGTTATAAAAATTACAAACCACACATAGATTTTTATTTTTATCCGATTTTAATCATTGTTTACTTTTTATTCCTAACTTTAATATTAGTTCATCTAATAATGATCCAATTTTGTGTTCTTGATTTTAATTTTAGTCTACTCATTTATTTGATTCCTAACTTTAATATTAGTCCATCTAATAATGATTCAAATTTTGTGTTCTTGATTTTAATTTTAGTCTATTCATTTATTTGATTTAAACATTAAGGAGATGGAAACAAAAGATCAAAGATTAATATTTTGATGGATAATTATTTTTTTAATATTTTTGTATTCTAAATTTTTTATACTTGTGTTTTTTATCAAACCAAAAATTTTACCTATTTTTAATTATTTTTTATAATAAAAAATACATATTTACTTATAAAACAAACAAAATAATTTAAAAGTAATACTTGAAATTTAAATAAATATGGGTTATAATTATTTTTGAAATATTAAAAAAAATTATAAATATTTCATGTCATATATATATATATAAACTAAGAGATAAGTATGGTGCTTAGATCTAGGGAGAAACTAAAAGATAAAATGTAGGGGTACATTTTTTATCCTACACCTATTTGATAGATTTTTCACCAAATTTTGGATAAATTTGCCTCTCTTTGGAAAATCTGGGTATAAAAGCATTTTACAAATCTCTCACCATTTTTTTCCTTTTTTTCTTTCAATCTCTCTCAAAACCTCTCAAGCACAAAAATTTCATCGAAATCAAAGCGTAATTTTTGAAAAATCTGAATCCATAACAACATTAAGATAAACCATACAAGCCTTCTACTATAAAAAAATTTCAAGATTTCGTTGTGTTTAAGTGGTACAAAATTAGTTTTTTCGATTATGTTTTTAAAAGCATAATTTTGGCATGATTTTAGGCTTCATTTTCATATATTTCATTTTCATAGGTTAGTGTTGTAGAGTTGTTTGTTACATAAAGAGTCGTAGATTTGGCTTTAATTTTGTTGTAAATTATGGTGCACTAGATCGTCTTACCAGATTTGCCAGATTTGTTTTGGTCGCACGAACTTGCAACAGCACATTTTAATTAAAAAAAATTAAAAATCTAATTTGATAATAAATACTAAGAAAAAAATGGAAAAAAATAAATCTAATTAATTATAATAAAATAAGTTTAAAGACTAAAAAAGTAAGAGTGAGTATTGATTGAATAATATATAACCATAATTTTTCTTGACTCTAATAAATACCCAATCATTTCAAAGTTAAGTAATCGATTATAATTAACATTAAAATATGGTAATATATTTTATATTATATTATTAATCATTAAAATAAAAAAAAAATATAATATATTTTTTATATTTAAAAAAAAAATCAAAAGTTTTATTATTAATATTTAATGTTACCAATTATTATGATAAGATATTTTTTTTTAATATTTTCGTTTAACTTTTTCTACTATTTTTAAAGTTATTGAACATTTCAAATTAACTTTGAAATATTGAAATTTTATGTTACCATAAAACTTAATTTTCGAATTTTAATTAATAGAAAATATTAAAAATATATTTTATCATAATAATGGGTAACATAAAATATTAATAACAAAACTTTTGATTTACTTTTTAAATATAAATAAATATTATAAAAATTTGATTTTTTAAATGATTAATAATATAATATAAAATCTATTACCATATTTTAATGTTAATTATAATCCGTTACTTAATTTTGAAATAATAACTGACTTTAAACATATTAAAATATCTAATACATACAGAAAATGTAAACCATATAATATAAAATTTAATTTTGAAATTTTAATTAATTTTTAACCATCGATGAAATATTATTATATTTCCAAATTATCCGATATTTATAAGAGTGAAGAAAAAATATTGTTGATTTATTAACTTTTACTGTTTTTAGTCTTTAAACTTATTTTCTTCTCTTTTAATAAAATTGAAGCCAAATCGAGGAATCCGCGATTATTTTATGAAAACAAAGCCTAAAATCCAAAATTATATTTTATGGATTTGGGTTGTGGAATATTTGTTTAGGGTATTAAATAGTTAGGGTTTATGATAATTTCAGGTTTTAGACAATTTTAGGGAGTAAATGGCATGATTGTAATTACTTAGGGTGAAAATGATAAATTGGGAAATTCAAGTTTGAGTTTAAAAAAAAGGGTAAGGTGAGAGATCTATCAGCTTTTTTCTAGCACGACCCTAAATGTAGTGGTTAGATATTTTTTAGATAGAAACCCAAAGATAAGTATGGTGATTAAGTCTAAACTTATCATTTTTTATTTTCTCCCTCAAAAATCTAATCACCCTATTTATCTTTTAGCTTTTCTCTCAAAATCTAACCGGCATGCTTATCTTTTAATTTCTCTTCAAAAATGTAATCACCATATTTATCTTTTAGTGGTTGAGTATGGTATGCTTGTGACCAAAGATCATGAGTTCGAATCCCTCTACATACGCTTTCTTGGCTGAATCTGTCATCTTGTGTGGTTTACCTTCTGGCGTTGGTTTGCAGGCTATCGCGTCTGAGGGTTTTACCTGTGCGCACTCATTGCACTCTGAGTAGCGGCTGCGGGTTCCCTGCGAAAAAAAATGAAATATTTATAATTCTTTTTAATATTTTGAAAGTAATATAATATCTATATTTCAAATATTCTTCTAACTATTTTGTTTGTATTATAAATAAATAATGTATTTTTATTATGGAAAAATAATTTAAAATACACTAAAAAAACTTATTTAATATAAAACTTAAATAAAAAAATATTAAAATATTAAAAAAAGTAATTACCCATATGAAAATTTTGGTCTACTTTCTCCATTTCTGAAACTGGTTTAATGTTTAAATAAACTAGAACAGATGGACTAAAATTAAAATCACGAACATAAAATGAATTATTAAAATCACATTACTGATATTAAAGTTAGAAATAAAAGATAAAAAAATTATTAAAATCGAATAAATTTATCCATAATTTGTGTTTTTATAACTAAACAACGTAAATCTTCCTCAGCTCTCGTCAGAAAATAAAATTTAAAAATGTTAAAACAAAATTTTAGTTAAATTTAAATTTGACAACAGATAACAAAAAAACAATAGTACCTGAGATACCCGCTTTAAAATAATATATTACTTATAATTATTTACTATTATTTATAAAAGTACAAAAATAAAAACAGTATTAAACAAAATCATGATCGAATAAACGATACCCACTTATCGGATACCCATGGCTAGGGCTGTCAACGGTTCTCCGGAACCGAGAACCGGAACCGGACTGATAAGGACCGGACCGAGAACCGGACCGGACCGAGAACCGGACCGAACCTCAACGGTCCGGTTCGCGGTTCCATTCTAAAAACCAAAAATCGATAAGGAACCGAAACAAAAAACCGGTTAGGAACCGAACCGATAGAACCGATAAACCGATAGAACCGATAAAACCGATAGGACCGAAGGAACCGATACGGAATCGAACCGATAAAACCGATAAACCGGTAGAACCGATAAGAAATCGGACCAATAAAACCGTTAAAACCGATTATTTATTATTATTATATATTCTTTTATAAATTAGAGTACCAAAATTAATAGTTAATTACCAATTTTTAAAAAAATGAAAGATGAGCTTATAAACTTTAGTTTTTATATCATTTATTTTAATAAAAAAATAATTAAAAATCAATTTTAATTGATTTAATTTTTTTAAGTGGAACGAACCGGATCGAAACCGGACCAAAACGAGACCGGACCGAACCGAACTCGGACCGAACCGAAACCGGAACCGAACCGAACCGGACCGGACCGGACCGAACCGAACCGAAAGTTTAGCGGTTCGGTCTGGTTCCAAAAATTAGAACCGAAAGTTTAGCGGTTCGGTCCGGTCCGAACCGATAAACTTAGCGGTCCGGTCCGGTTCCTTCAAAACCCAGACCGAACCGATAACAACCCTACCCACATGACCATGAATGTATATCCGGACCAGTCAAATCCCAAGGGTTCGGACGTAAAAGAAAAGTTAGGTTCGGAAAAAAAGAAATATTAAGACGGGTTCGGATATTAGCCTCACCACAAACATCCAGAACCATTATCATCCATGAGGCTATGCCTACCTGTATTTTTCAGATAGGCACATTTCAAAGTAAACGTAATTATACTATTCATCTCAAAAATTTAAATTTTATTTAGAGGAAAATATTCCTAAATACCCACTCAACTATGAAATACCAAAATGGTATCCGTTTTTGGACTAGTTTCATAAAATACTTAGAGCCATATTTGGGACAATTATACCCTCTAAGATATAAAAGGGGTTGTTTTGTTGAAACCCACTTTTTTACACCTTCTAATCAGACTTTTAGGTTCTAATTCCCCCCACTTTCACATTTCTAAATTTGAGGAGAGAGAAACACGTGAAACGAGAGGGAACCCAAAAGACTTTTTTTGAAAACAAACGTAACCGGAGACAACAAACCGACGACAACTAACCTTCGAAGCAACCATTGTCTCTATTCCGATCTTTCAAGCAACCACCGGCGAGCCTCCAACTGCAACGAAGTATCCGTCGAACGGAACCGTCGACCACTGTCTCTGTTCTTCCTTACGCCTTCGAACCGAACCAGGTATTTGTCTACTGCTGTCTCTGTTCGAGTCATATGCGTCGATGTATAAGCTTCGCCGGAATACCTTTAATACTCCGGTAGTTAGAATAGTCGGTTGTTTTACATTGATAGTCCATGTTGTCTGACGTTTAATACTCCGGTAGTCAGTAAGGGTATTTCTTACTGTTGCTCGACCGGACGACGTTAGGTGATAGTTGTGTTGGTAGTGCTGTCCGTCGCCATCGATTTGAATGCGGCCTGGTTGAATCGTAAACGTGTAACGTCGTCTATCGTAGCTATGCGGCTGTTGTTCTAAGCGTTGTGAGTTTACGTAGGTTTGTTAGACATCTAGCAATCTGGGTTGCATTATCTATCAGTGTTTGTTAATAGTTTACCTGTTTTGTGCCATCGATTTGAATGCGGCCTGGTTGAATCGTAAACGTGTAACGTCGTCTATCGTAGCTATAGGGCTGCTGTTCTAAGCGTTGTGAGTTTACGTAGGTTTGTTAGACATCTAGCAATCTGGGTTGCATTATCTATCGGTGTTTGTTAATAGTTTACCTGTCCGACGCCATCGATTTGAACCTTGCCTGGTTGAATCGTGAACATGTAACGTTGGCTATCGTAGCTATAGGGCTGTTGTTCTAACCGTTGTGAGTTTACGTAGGTTTGTTAGACATCTAGCAATGTGGGTTGCATTATCTATCGGGATCTGTTAATAGTTGACCTGTCAGACAGCACGTCTAGGGGAGTAGTATATGATTCTGGTCACTTCTAGCAATCTTCATAATGCAGTGGCTGCTTAGTTTTATTGTTTTAGTTACCATGGTATTACTAACTAGCTTATTATGTAAACGTTAACAGGTCAAAATGACAAAAGCAGGAGTATTCTACAGGTCGGGGTGGGTTAGCATAATCAACATACTGAGACGGGATATAATTAAAGCTGAACACATCGAGGCTGCTCGAGGAACCCCTTTCTATACCTTCCTCAAAACCTCGTACGACTTGAGGAACGAGGTTCTGAAGCTTAAAAAGTTCCACTACTTGATCGAGGAGATTTGTGGTTTATACGATGTTAGATGGAAGGCTTTCAAGATTGGACAAAAGCATGTAAGGCTGACGAAGAAAGATGTTAAGGCGATCTTTGGCCTGAAACACGGTAACGAAGAGATGCTGATGAGCAAATCAGGCGCATTTATTGCTCGGTACGCTGATGGAGCTGAGTTAGATTCGATTTTGATGAAGAAATATTTTTTGAGCCCAAGGACGAGGAGGAGCGGGCCAACAAACGACAAATCAGTTTCCAATGCATTGATAAAGGTAAATAGAGTCTGTTAGAATGTAGTTGTTTTTTAGTTTATGATGCAGGGTGTTAGCTGTATATTACGTTGGTGGATGGTTTTATGCATCTAGCAATGTATTGGATCATATCTATCAATGTATTATGTTGTTTATTTTTGTAGGAAGCGATCGAGAAAGCAGTCAGTGAAGGAGGGGAGGATGAAGTGAAGGATGTTGCTCGGCTCCTGATACTTTTCATATGCTCGACACTATTCTTTTCAATGTCGGGCGACGTAGTCGGGTGGACAGCATTATTCTGCGTGGAGAATCTCGAAAAGATAAACGACTACGACTGGTCTGGAGCCATCTTGGAGAAGCTTCACAAATCACTGGACAAATGTATTAAGGCCGGGCATCCTGGAAGAGTTATCGGATGCGTTGCTCTGCTTTTTGTAAGTACAGTGGATTATGATCAGCATGTTTGTTACGAAACTGTTTTTTTTAATGGTTAGTTATGTTCTGTGCAGCCATTTCTAATGCAGCATATTTCGATGAACGTCGACATACCAAGGCCAAACATAATCCCTAGATGTTACAAGTGGGGGGGACTAGAGGGCAAGGAGTCGACATTCGAAATGATCCAGATGGTGAGTGAGCTCAGGGACGATGAGGTATGTAACGCACCTATCAATATCCATGTTGTAGTGTCAAACAAATCGCATACACATGGTTCTTACAAACTAATAGCAACCATTAATATTAGAACAAAAAAAACATATATATCGATAAAAATATCAAACAAATAGCATACCATGTAGCATAACGTCATAACTTCAACATGTTCATGGATCATAATTGTCAGTAATTCGCAGTAGTGATTTTAATATTTTGCTGCTCAATGTATATTATACTGTATTTCTTAGGTTGTGGGCGGTGAGTTGGTGTTTTCAGCGTCTGAATGTTTTGTTTATGGAGTAAATGATTCGCGGAGGCAGTGCGAAGCTGTTGGACAAACAAGCGAACAGAGGAGTAGGGAAAGAAAGAAATCTGTTGCGCACAGAAGTACAAGAAGGAAAGTAGATGACGTAGCTGGAAGTAAGAAGAGAAGACGTTCGATGACTGAGGTTGATGATGATGTTACATTGGGGGAATTCATTGTGGAGAGGAAGGCAATAGTTGGTAAAAACAAAGGGGAGAGATTGAAAAAGAAAAACAAACGTAGGTCTAGTATTATACCAAGCTTTGGAAGGCTGTCGCAGTCGGTGCTGCGTGATAACAACAAGCTAAAAAAAAGAAACCGGTTGCGCCGGTTGAAAGTTGAAAACAAGCGGCTTAAAACGTCGCTTGAGGAAATAAACGAAGAGGTTAGTGTTACCATGTTTTTTAAGTACAGATAACCTCTATATGTTGGTTAAAATGAACATATGAAATGTATAAATGTTGTTTGGTAGCAGCATCATTATAATTGATTTAGCAAACGTAACTATAAGTTGTCTATCAACGATAATATGCTGTATTTATCATTGTTAAAATAATGTAACTATTTCGTATGCTCGTTTGATTCAGGTGGAAAAGTTGAAGAAAGATTTGGAGGAGCTGAAACACAAGCTAGAGGTGGGAGGGGAAAGAGTGGATGGTGAGGATGACCAACTGTTGTTGACCTTATCAATGCCATTTTTCCGTATTGATGAGGACGATATTGAACCCGTGGATGCAAACGTTGCTGAGAAGGTGGTTAAGGAAACACTGGTTTACAGATCTCGGAGGCATGGAGTTGTTCCGAAGAGGAACCAAACAGTTTCTGACACAGAAAAAGCAACAGAAGAAGAGGATGTTCATGGGGAGAAAACAGCAGAAGAACAACAGGAGCTTGACAAAGCTGAGGAAAAAGAAAGGGACGTATCGGAGGAGAAGGAAGAAGTTGATGGAGGGGGTGTTCAATCTGAAACACGTGTTGAACTAATGGAAGAGAGTACTACACCGGAAGCTATTGTTGTTGATGTGTCTAGGAAGCCGAAAGGGACTACAACAACTGGTTGTGACGCTGGTAATGGCAAATGGGAGGTGGCAGAAGAATTATCACCCCTAACTCATGCTGCCGGTACGCAAAATGAAGTTTTGGTACCTGCACAGGGACCCGGAGTTGGAAACAACGAGGTTGAACAACAGCAGCTGATGGTGGACAGAATTGATTTGTTGGATAAAGGTTCCAACGAAGGAACGAAAAAAATGAAACAACAGTTGGAGGAGTTTCCAGAAACCGTAGATCAAGGACAGAACGCGGAGAAAGGTGAGGAGAAAGGAGAAGATGACATAGTAGTAGCAACTGCCTTGATAGAGATCGCAGCCACAGAACTACATGGTCCAGAACCTGTCTCTCACAATGTGGTGGAGAATGTGGTTGAATATGTAAGTGGATGTTAAAATCCTTAAGATTCATAAATTGTCAGTAATTATGTTTTGGCTTGTTTTGGAATGCTTTAAACCCTAGGTTGGAAAACATTTACAGTATCTGGGTTGTTTTTTATATGAAAAAGTTGGTTTGACAGTATCTGTGTAGTGTAAGACAAGATTTGAATGATTGTCTCAATGAGTATTAGTTGATGCATGTTTGACAAGCCGAAAACCCAATATGTATGTAGCCTGATTGATAAAAAATATATAGAAGACCGTCTTCATTGCAAACAAATCGCATGTATGGTAGGCGTAAATAGCGTAGTTCTATTTGAATATCATCTATCAATGATAGTTGTGCTAATCTCGCAATGTATGGTTTCCAATGTTATGTTGTTAGGAAGTGGAAACAGCAGATCCTGAAGATACACGACACTCTAATGTAAAGACCTTGGCATTCACTGGGATTGGAAAAGCAGCAAAGTGCGAACAACTATCGCAAGCTGTCTCTCCATTAAAGGTGATATAAATTTTCAACGGAGAAGAGCAATCCGCAGAGAATATTGAAAAAGTGTCACAGGTTGAGCCATCTTCGTACGCAACACCACAACAACAGAAAGCAGCATCTAAGGATCTGATTTTCCGATCGGTTACACCGTTGGCTGACGATACCTTTGTAGACTGCACTCAATCATTTTACGCAGAAGTTGACAATGCTGTTGAAAATTCAAACGAGAAGAGACGTACACTGGACTCCATCGAGGAAGAATAAACAGACGTTGACGTAAGTAGATATTTTGTATTATCAATAAACCTTAAAAAAGTAATGTTAACAGTTTACTATGATGCTTTATTTTAGGTGCCCGTTGATGAAATGCCTGGATTCAACTTACTTACTCCGACGCAGGTTCAACAGCAACAGACTGAAGTCGTAGATTGGCCGTTCCCGACAGAGACAACAGAACTGATCGATGTAAGTGAGTACGAGAAGGTGTTGACCCTCAAACAGGTAGAACAACAAGAAGATCCAGAAGTATGGTACTTGCCAACAGCAGAGTTCTCATACAGGCTTTCCATTAGTGTGTCAGAGATAATGGAACTGCCTAACGAATCTCAAGTTGACTTCAAGGTAATAAGGTTTCATGTTGTATCTATCATAGTGAAATTGTTAGTCTAGAAATGTGTCTATGTACGTCTAGCAAAATAAATAGCAGCATCTAGCGATGTGTCAACCAATCAACCGTTGGTTATCCTTTTCAGTAATTGTCATTCAACTGATTTGAGCTTCTAATTGTGTTTTGATAGGTAATAGATGCTTGGATATATAAGCTGTTAAGGGATTCAGATTGGAAAGTCCCTCTGAAAGGGTTTGATGATAAGTATTCATTTCCTGTCAACGCCATTCAAATAACTGGGATTGCAACTGTAAGTTCCCAGGGAATTATTTGTGTTATATTGGAAACATCTACTTCCTGTAGTAATGGCTTAAATTTACAGGGAACACTGGCTATCAAGGGAGATTTGTCTGTCATTGTGGACAAGGTTTTTGAAACAATGAAACCAGAAACATATGTTGCATTTGTTCCCCTTTGTACCGTAAACACGGCCGGCGTGAACCACTGGACGCTCCTGGTTATAGACATGGAGAATGGGCAGATGTCTCTAGTATTTTTTATGTTCTAGATATGATAGAGTAATAGTAATTTATATCGCAATGTCTACCTTATTACCTATCAGAGATTTAATAAACCACCTATAATATATATATATCCAAATACATAACAATGTCTACCAGTTAATCTATCGGGGTTATAATCAAGTATCTATCGTAGCACGAACTACATATCTGTCAGAATAATTATCTACTATATATGGATGTCCACATGTTAAAAAATTTTGTTACGAACCATATAGTACACTTTTACATATCTGTCAGACTAATTATCTAGACCAGGTAGGTTTTAAATTTTAAATATAATTTATCTACCATTGTAAATTACTCGTAAATCTCATATAACATATTAGTGATGCACGAAATATATATATATAGACTGGAGGATATGGTTATTGGTAGATGAGTAAAATTAATTTTTTGAAAGGACTTTTAACCACACCAATTACTCATTAGAAGTAAATGTGTTAAACCTATTGGTTAGATTGAAAGTTGAAAAGACAAAGGTAGATGGACTTGAATGATTACATGCATTAAATAGACGTGTGCCATTAAATTTGTGAAGGTAAGTATGGTTGCTAAATGGGACTCAGCCTTGGGCATTGTGTTTTGTTATAAATAGAGGGTGATATTTGAACCTATTCCTCTCACACTTCCCTGCAAAGCAAAAAAACCACAAAACTCTGGCCTAAGTTGAAACCAAACCACCTTCGAAAATGGAACCTTCCTCACCTTTCTCACCAATGAACTCTGGAGACGACGGGTGGTCAACTGGCGACTACGTAGACAACAAGGCGTACAAGCGTACACCGATGATGAAGAGGATGACTGGTCCGTTTGGTCTGAGGACCAAGAAGACCCCTATGGTTCCTGGGATTCCTGGTCGTTCAACGACAGCTATGAGTCTGACGAAGTAACACTTCCAACCAGGAAGAGACGTAGGAGCAGTTGCAAGTGGGACAAAGAAGACGATGACGGTTCAGATGAGGCAGACGACGAGAAGTCTGACTACGGAGAAGACAAAGCTTTGGAAGAAGACGACGGAAGCAGTTTTAATTGCAGTTATCTCATGGAATCGCATTATATGAAAACTAACATATCAGAGTTAGGGTAACATTAAAAGAACAGTTTATGTAGACCTAATCTATCAGATGTAAGCTACATTATCTATTAACCACTTTTATGTCATATTTATGTCATCAATATATCTGGCTATTAAATAACGAGATGAATCAGGCAGGGAAGGTGTAAAGGACCTCGTGAACAAATGTAAGAAAGGTATCAGATGGATGTACAGCAAAACAGCAAACATAAATTGATGTATCTGTCGGATGTATAATCCACAATCTATCAATGTTATATAGTTTGTCTATCATAGTATAACAGCGTATATAGCAATGTAGATTTTAATAGATATCAGAGTCTGAAACAAACAGACATGGTACATGTCAATGTTAAAAGTGTACAAAAACAGAAGTCAAAATGATTCTGGTAGTGCTTATCTTTGAGATGAATCAGGCAGGGAAGATGTAAAGGACCTCGTGAACAAATGTAAGAAAGGTATCAGATGGATGTACAGCAAAACAGAAAACATAAATTGATATATATGTCGGATGTAGAATCCACGATCTATCAATGTTACATAGTTTGTCTATCAGAGTCTGAAACAAACAGACATGGTACATGTCAATGTTAAAAGTGTACAAAAACATAAGTCGAAAGATAAGGAGTGCTTATCTTTGAGATGTAAAATGTTACAAAAAATCGGTAAATAATGTTTAGAACGGAGCATCACATGACCTCCTATTATGCCCCGATTTGAAACATCGACCACAACGGGACTGACTGCTGGAAACTTCACCTCTTGATGGAATACGCCTTTTCCTCGGACGCCCAGGTCGTCTTTTAACGTTCGGGGGCATCACCACGGGCTCTCCATCACAATCTGCAGTACTGGATTCACCAAACTCTGTTATAGCCGGTATGTTAAATGAATAGCTGGACCGGTAATTTTGGGTAGTGAAAAACGGCTCAACCAACGTCATAGGATCCTCGTTTAGAGATGCAATTGCAGCCAACGCATGAGCGCATGGGAAACATTCTTGCTGCCAAGAGCCGCATGTGCATTTGAAATCAAGTATGTTGACCACCATGACTGGGTCTGATAAAACCTCAAAATAAGCGGCAGAAGACTTGCGAACTAACCATGTCCGACTGCATTGTACATTCTCTTTGAACATCTTGTCATACTCGGGGCACAAATGTGTGTTCCAACTCAGGCCCTCTCCTAAACGTCGAGACATTTGAGTCATAAAAAGAGCTCTAATCCGGTCGACCAGTTCAACTATAGGCTGATGGCACAACTTTTTAATCTGGGAATTGAACGATTCAACAGCGGTTGATGCCATTGCCCCATACCGTTTGCCTTTGACATATGCCTGAGCCCATTTTTCTGGTGGCAGATTTCTTACAAAGTTGCCAATACGCTCACCGCCTTGGCGCACAAACTGACCAAAACGTTCATTAAAAAGTTCCACCATCGGGGCATAAGCACAACTCTTAAACATCACTAGCATATTATTTTTGTAGACTCTATTAGTGTGTTCAAGAGCTTTATTCAAGTTCTGGATCAGATGGAAGATACAATAAGCGTGGTAGTCAGTAGGATAAAGAGTTACGACAGCGTTAATAATACCAACATGGCGGTCTGAAATGAAAGTTATTTGGCGCCCTAACAGATGAGGTTTTAAACTTTCCAAAAACCAAAACCAGTTGTCTGAGTCTTCACTACCAAATATACCAAAAGCTACGGGGAAGAGACCTGAAACGAAAAAGATACAGCTTAAAAACATCACTACATTAACAGAACTACATTAAGGTTGCCTGTGTAATAATAAACATAGAACAGTGTATGTAACCTAATCTATCACTTAGTGAAACTAAGCTAACAATCAATAATAACTAAAATAGCAGGGTATGTAACCTAATCTATCAGACAGTGTAAGTAAATCGCAAACTATGTTAACCTATGTGTCAGACTAAATGTATATTGAAACATGTACTGACCGTTGTTTCCATCTTTTGACACTGCTGAAAGCAACACGCCACCATGCTTCCCTGTTAGGTGGGTTCCGTCAACGTACAGTAGAGGGCGGCACGAATGGAAACCCTGAAGACACGCCCCAAACGCTCTAAAACAGCGACGGAAAACATTGTCGGGAGCCAAATCCAGATGACAGTCCGTAGTGATGTCACGACTCTTTAGTCTCTTGAAGTATGGTTTTAGCAATCCGAAAGAGGTATTGCTATCTCCAAATACAACACGACGGGCCTTCTCCAACGCATTCCAAGATAGACGATATGAAATGTCTAAACCGTAGTCTTGCTTGATGGTGGACTGTATAGTCTTAGCTGTTACGGATTGGCAGTCCGTAGAGAATCGTGAATTTCATCAGCAATCAAATTGGACGACAGATGTCTGCTTTTCTTCTTTGTGAATACGGGACTGCACGTATGGGTACTGACAAATCTTTTAATTGTCATCAAACCGGTCTTAGAATCAACAGAAGCATAAAGACGCCATTTGCAGCCGTCCGAATCTTTGTTTACACAATAAACGGTGATCTTGCTAAAGGTATTGTGCATGTACCTAAACGCAAAACCGTTCTCTAATGCATAACGGGATAAGGATAACCTCAGACCTTGAGCACCATCTGGAAAAGAATGTCCAACACCGATGATAGCTTCTGCCATCCCGTTGTAGCTAGATGTCTTTTTTTGGGGGTTGAAATGGCCAAACAGCTACTGCTTTCACCGCTAGTTCGTTGCATATGAGAGGATTCTTCGAACAGTTGAACATGTTGTTTACGTTTAATGGCGGAGCCCTTATCAACAACATGTTCTTCGATAAGAAAACTAACACTCTTTAGACGCTCAACATCAAGGTAACATTCCAACCCAATAAAATCGGTCTTCTTATTAAACATACAATTATTCTGAGCACCACAAGAGTACGTAATTTTGTAGTTGCCTCTAACAAGCCCTTGCCATGTTTGCTCAACGTACTGTTGAAAATACTCGAAGTTTTTGAATTCGGACAGCGGAACAATAGCTGTTTCCATACCAAATTTGAAAATTCAAACTTTTGGTCGACATTGTGTACCCTGAATTGTAGGAGTTTTGGTTAGTTTGTTTAACGTTGGTGTAGAACAGTTGAATGTGTTACTGATATTAGTGAATGGTTGAACATATCTAGCAATATCTCGTAACTAACATATCAGGGTATATGCATCGTGGCCTATTTTCCAACACATATAGCAAACCGTCATAACTAAACTATCAGGGTATATGGACTCTTGGTCTGTTTTCCAACACATCTAGCAACATATTATAGCTAACATATTAGGGTGTCTGCAGTCAGAGGAAATGGTTGGAAACATTTAGCAATATCCACTAACTAACATATCAGGGAATATGGATACGTGGTCTAGTTTTGAACACATATAGCAAACTGTCATACCTAAACTATCAGGGTATATGGAGTCATGGTCTATTATCCAATACATCTAGCAAACTATTATAGCTAAATATCAGGGTGTATGCAGACAATTGATTTGGTTGAAAAACATCTAGCAATATCACGTACCTAAACTATAAGGGTATATGAAGTCATGGTCTATTTTTCAACACATATAGCAACCTGTCATAACTAACATATCAGGGTGTATGCAGTCAGGGGATATCTCCCAACACATCCAACATATCAGGGTGTATGCAGTGATCTAGCAACCTCTAACGTACAATTGCAGGCGACAAATCGCAAAGTGTAACATACACAAATCGCAGGGTTTAAAACAGAGGTCGAAAAATGAAATTCCTCATCGGAATGTTATCGGAGCCGGTTTGGATGCTTTGAATCGACCAGAAGCAGATATTAATAGGTTTCCTGCCATTAACGTACATTATATGAGAGTCTAGAATCGATTTCGAAAATGGAAAACGATTTTGAAACTGAAAACTCAGGTCCGATACTGACCTGAAAGCTGTAACGTCGGGCTCCGATAAAAGTGGTTAGAAGGTTGGAAACCGGTGGTCTAGGAGGCTGAGAAAAGAGGCAAAATCGGAGCTAGGAGGCTGAGCTTTTTCACAGATGACGGAGCTAGGCCACTGTCTCTGTTAGAGTCGTCATCGAACCGTGTATTCCAGAAATCGCCGGTGATCGGAAGCCTCTCCGAAGGTGTTTATATGATTCGTCGGTGGTTACGATGTGTAGCCGGTGGTTCAATAGTGTCGCCGGAGCTCGTGTGATCAACCTACGTTTTTTGAAATGAACAGACGTTCTTGAAAAATGGGATGTTTGATATGTTAGGAGAGAGGGGAGAGAAAGGGGCTAATAAATTCTAAATTCAAAATTCAAAAGTAATAAAGAAGGTGCTGAAGCCAAAATGGACCTTTTTCACAAATTAACCCCTATATACTATGTTGAGGGTAATTATGGTATTACAAAAAATAAGGTATTAGAAGTGGATATGTTAGATGAGATGGGTATTAAGTGAGCATTAACCCATTTTTAGGTACCAGGTTTGGGTAAAAGGTACTTCGTGTGTCATTTCCCTTTAATTTAATATGGATACTAAAAATGAAAAGGTTATAAAAATTAATAATGTTGGCTGCAATTTTTGACACATCCATAAAAACGACAAGATTTGGCTCTGGAGAGGAAAATGCTATAACATTAAAGAAAACGACTATCTGAATGAGCCAGTCAATTGCACAAAAAAAGTAGTGTTTTAACTTGCTTATGACATTTGACTTGCCCTATTTCAAACCTCTAACTTGAAGATTTAGCATAAACAAAATTAGACATTCAGAATATATATTGAAGAATCTTAGTTTAAGACCAGTCTATTTTGTTGTAGGGCATGGAAAAACACATGACTTCGACAAATTCTGCCATCTGCTCTGATCTTGCCAACCAATCACAGGATTGTGAAAGGGAACAGTATCCTTTCATCTCTGCGCATCTTCTAATTATTGATGTGGTCTGGACAGCAAAAACTAGAGACCAGCTATCCAAGAGGAACCATTAACTTCTAGAGTTAAGTCCAGACCACCAAGACAGTAAAGTCTTACCTGAATAAACAGATACATAGGTTGATAGATATGCATCTAGAAGAGACATTTTCATTACTGACAGATTTGGGAGATTGAAAACTGAAATTTAACCAAATATTCATAAATTTAGTTTGAGCGGTTAACTTGCATAAATCTCTTTTATTAGGACATACCTGATTCGATTCTTGAACAAGAAATCAACGTTTCCTAGAGCAGAACTTCTCCTTGCAGTCAGCCGGATCACTGCACCATCAATGACCATGCGTTGCAGCACCTTTGCTATATTCTTTGTGTCGTCAATACCAAGATGATGACTTCCTGACAAAGGAATTTCACTCTGTTTCATCATAGATATCATTCCTCTGGCCTGTCACCATCAACATGGAAAGAATCAAATTAGAATGAACAAATAAGAGAGACATTTATTAGCAAAAAAATAGAGAAGTGATGCTGATAAATTGTTCCAACAAAACATCAACACAGGGTGCATGTTGATGAACCCAAAATCATAAATTTTCAGAACTCAGGGTTCACTCTCGTTCCTTTTCATGTTACAGTTAACCCTAACAATGAGCTTGAAGATGTAAACGTTGCAAGAAAAGGCATTGACTTAACCATGTTTCTAGTAATCATTGATCTGAATTACATGGTAAGGTAGATAGAGATTACCAATCCATTAGTAGACTACTGGACCTTAGTCCGACTCACCTCACGCTTATAGAAATTTAGATACACGTCTTTTAGATTGATCCACTCCATCAAATATGTCGGAAGCTGAATATTGGACACCTTGCACTGATCAGGAACCTTGGTCTTCAAATCCCAATTCCCACTGTCAACATTAGAAAACAAAAAGTATCAGCCACCAGCTAATTTTTTTCTACAAAATGAGGGCACAATCAAATGGAGACAAGACTACTCACTGTTTGTTAAGTTTTCAAGATATAACTCAAATGTTACAAGTGCGCAAAAGAAGATAGATGTAAAACAAGATCCCAAATGCATTTTTTATCGAATGAGAGACATCAGTGTTACATGAGAATTATGAAAGTCACAGCCACAAGGAAGCATTATTGACAATACACCAGGTTGTTCTGTCAAAATATCAGGATTGAGAGTGGATTAAGGATTAGAAATCAATACTCCGTGATAGGATTGCTACAGTTAGACAACTAATTAACTACATGTATATGTTAATGAGGCATACCAGGTAACAAATGCTGCCTGGTTAAGAGTCCCACCAGATCCCTTTTTCCATAAGTTATGCTCATCCAACCAAGCTTCAAACTCTTCAAGAACTTCCTTAAAAGGAAGAGCTGTATCATGCCATACACTGCAAATCAACATGAGTAAAATCAACATGCTGCAAAATATGAAAAAATGATAAAACTCTGGAAGAAATTTTAAATTAGAAAGTTACTAGCTACAATAAACATTTTTAACTTAACTTCCTAGCAGAGGAGGAAAAAGATACACCAATACAAAATCTGGTGACAATATTGCATCAAAGTGCAAACCATAAAAGCAAATTAGTAGCAAGAGCTGGGCAGAGCCAGCTGATAAGAACATTGTTAGCTAGGCATATGACAAGCGACAAGTGAAAGCTTTCAGCATAGACTAAGTAACCATTCACACATATCATTGCGAAGAAGCAATCACTTCATTTTTACATAAGAAACAATAGCATTGCTAGGATGCATTGAGTCTACTTTTATCTTATAGTTGAAGTTGAAGAAGTAGCATACCGATCAACTCCGAATTTTCCATATTTTCCTTCTATGTATTGGTTTATTGCGTGCTCGCTCATTTTTGTGGGCCTGACAAATCTGGAGAGGAAATAAAGGCGATAGCATACATGTTATAGCTTTATACAAAAGAAGAAGGAAAAATAAACATGTCCATGAGCTTTTAATAATCAAGCACAGAGTAAGATGATTATAGTTTGCTTACAATACACTGAATACTTATAAGTAAAGAGAAGAAAAGAGTAGAACCTGTGAAAAAAATCTACCATAGCCATTGTTCTGGCATCTATCAACAAAACAGGAAACTCAAGAATTTCAACTTTCCCTTCCAAATCAAGAACCAAGAAAAAATCAAATTCTTGCTGACATTTGCATCCCAAGTCAGCAGCATTAACTTGAAGACCAGTCGAAACATCATGATTGAATTTCTCCAAGTGGAGGGGATCATCCATCTAGTTATCAACATAGAAATGGAAAACCGATAAGAGAAATCATTAGTTTGATCAGACAATATTCTATAGATATATATATATATATATATACCTGTATCTATAAAACATAAAGCATACACCTTTTTCTAACTAACAGTAATTTGCAGCTAGTCCTACTATATGGCTATACCAATCAGCCGATGTCCTTAAGTAATCAATGTTATTTTGCAAGCCTAATCAGCATAAATTATAAAGGTCTTCCTCATTACTCAACTCCTTTCCCTACCTATAGGCCTTTTATCGAACAGATAGAGCGCAATGGAGAATATCATAAATAAAACACACGAGGCTTTGTTTTTAAGGTTTTGAGAGCGATGTTAATTTGGTATTCGAAATTTTACCATGGTGCACTTGCCTTGCGTGTAGTACAAACACATTGGTCTCCATCTATTCCTTGGGATGAAAGACGACGACGAAGAAGAAGGAACCAGATAGGAAGACGATGATGACGACAAGGAAGAAGAAGAAGTTGGAGAAGGCAACGAGGGAGGAATAGAGCAGCAGAGTGTTCGGGGTTTGATAGAAGGAGCGAATAGTGCCATTCCCAAACAGTAGGGGGAGAACCTAGAGAGAGAAATCCTACAGATAGCCATGGCTGATGAGAGAGACTAGGGAGTTCTTAACAAATGAGGAGGTGAAATATGTAGTAAATGAAGTTTTTACATTATCGAAGAATTACAAGCGAAGATTTAGATTTACCTGTACAAAAGTATCATAATTTTTTTTAGTTTTCTAAGCAAAACTAGATTTATAAACGAAAGTTTTTTTGGTGAAATTTATAAAAGAAAGTTAGTTATGATAATTTTATTTTTATCCGAATGATTGCATATAACTTATCTTAATAATAATTACAAAAACTGGAAAGCCATAAGCAAAATGACCATTTATCATTTAAGTCTTGGCTAAAGATTTAACAACGAATTATTAAAGATTTAGTTATATTTTTTATCCAAAAATATATATTTTTAGTAAAGAACACCCAACACACCTATTTTTGAGTTTGTGCTTTTTAAAATAAAATAATTAAATAGTAAGTAGTAAAAACCAATATGAAAGCAGTACTAGTTTTGTTTTTAAAGAAGAATATATATAAAACTAAAGATATTGCTAAAAAAAATCAAAATTACTCGGCCAAATTGCTTGTTAAAGTTATTATTTTTTACAATTTTGTCTTCACATAAAAATTCAAAATAAAAAAGTTTACTGATGAAAAACAAGAAATTATTTTGTATCGTCAACGAAAACGATCACGTATGTATAATTTTTTCTTACCTTCTCATATGGTATCACAACGATCATATAAAAAAAAGATATATAGGATGAAATCGTGAGATTAACCATTAAATTATTTGGAATGATTATTTTACCTTGGATTGCACTTATCCGGCTGATTATTTTCGTAGACGTTTTCATATGCGAAGAGAGTTATATCTTAAAATTTTAGAAGATATACAAAAACAAGACGATTATTGTATAAAAAAAGAGTGTTCCGGTAAATTAGGTTTTTCTGTTATACAAAAGATAACGACATCAATTCGTATATTAGCCTATGGGTTTTCAGCGGATCATTGTGATGAATACATAAAAATTGGTCCAAGTATGGCGGTTAAAAGCTTGAAACGTTTTTGTAGTGCAATTATAATGTTATATGAAGAACAATACATGCGTTCACCAAATAAAAACGACATTAAACGTCTTCTACGTGAAGGAAAAAAACGAGGATTTCCAGGTATGCTTGGCTCGTTAGATTGTATGTATTGGGAATGGAAAAATTGTCCTACTGTGTGGCATGGAACACACAGAGAGCACATCACAAGCCTACACTTATACTTGAAGCTATTGCATCAAAAAATTTATGGATTTGCATTCATTTTTTGGTATGTCGGGTACAAATAATGGTTTGAATGTTCTTGAAAACTCTTCATTGTTTGACAAACTAATCAATGGAAAAATGCCTTCTGCTGATTACAACATTAATAATCATCCATACAGTCTAGGTTATTATTTAACTGATGGTATATATCCGAAATGGGCAACCTTGATACAAACAATTGCACACCCAACAACAATGAAAGAAAAATTATTTGCTAAAAAACAGGAAGCTGTTCGGAAAGATGTTGAACGAGCATTTAGGGTTTTACAGATCAAGTGGGGAATAACACAAGGTCCGGTTAGGTACTGGAATAAAGAATATTTATGCAATATAATGAAAAATGTATCATTCTGCATAATATGATCATCGAAGACAAACAAGACGTTGAAATAGAAACTTGGACACCTTTACCCGACGAACCTATCTCTCCTCCTTCCTATCTTCGTGATCGAACAGTTTTGGTCGCTAAGATTTCTTCCTGTTTGGAAAGGATTCGAAATCATGAGACAAACACATTGTTGAAATCCGACCTTATATATTGGTGATGAAGACAAAGGCGTTTAATATTTAGTTTAATATTATTATAATTTTCAAATTTGTTTTTTCTTTTTTCTGTATTAACAACTCAGAATTTCAGTTTAATTTATTTTTCTTTACTATTATATTTTTGGTGTACAAATAATCGCTAAGATATATGACAGTAGCAGTAATTCATATCTGACAATAGCAGTAGGATAACAGTGGCAGTAATTCATATCCGACAGTAGCAGTGGGATATATGACAGTAGCAGTCACGGACGTAATAGTAATTCATATATGACAGCAGTAGTGGGAGATTTTATCTACCATTCTGGAATGTCCAAGTGCTCTTTTAGCTTTTCAATGTCATTGATGAGGTCCCATGTCGTGTTTTCTTCCAAGCAAACATGTGGTGTACTTTTTCTTACACCTCTCTAAAAATAAAAGCTTAATACCAATTGGCACGCGTGATGCGTCTCTCAATCATCTCGTATAAATGTGAAGAACACTAACCTGATCAAATAACATAATACGATAAAACTCGGGATCAAAAAATTTCCTATTGTATGGTGAAGTACCTCCTCGAGGCCCCCCATGAAGAAAGATAACCGGCTGCAAGTCATTCACATAACCATGAGTAACATTGAAAGTATACATTTTTTCTTTAGTACACGAACAACCAAGTAGTACATAGTGATCAAGCTGAGAAAGAAAGCCGAAAGCAAGCACTTACATGACTGTTCGGATTTCCCGACTATTCCCAGTAGATTGTATGTATATCAGAAACCTTCAAAAACCCTGTGTTATATGGCTCCATTGGTGAGTAAAAGTTTGTGTTCAATTCTTGAGTTACTTTTCCAGGTTCCATCGAATCAATCAGCTGCGCCTTACTCTTACTCTTACTCTCACTCTTACAACTAAAATTCCGTCTTTTAGCTAAATCAGTATAAATAGTGTTAGTATGTAGCAGTAAAGTACAACAATTATACAGACAACAAACTCAAGCAAACTATCACAACAGAGTAAGAACACCACAAGGACAAACAAAAGAACTTGATAAGTAGAACATCATCATAGTGAAGCATGAAACCGAAACTAACACAAATTCAAGAAAGTTTGGTTCAGAATCATCAATCATGGTTTAATCATGGTTAAGTAGCAAATCTTAGAATACCCCACTTCAATTAGATATCCATAGAGACTCGAAAAATCAAAGACCTATAAAATCATTCGAACCGAGTCATAAAAACCCTGGTACTTGTCCGCAAAATCAAAGACATACAAAATCATAACAACCCAGTCATTTTTTGGTCACTTCATTCCTTCATAATCAAACCTACTCTTAGAAAATATTTTCACTCAAGCAAAACATCAAGCATCTTGGTTGCTAACATCATATCTTACTTGGAATGCCATTTTTAGTGAAACTTTAAAGCGAACACCATCAACCCCGGAAACATCATGGATGTCGCTGCAAGCGCCGCCGCAGTATGTCCGGATACTTCTGATTCGGCTCATTTTTTCATACCCACCGCTGTACAAGAAGCTCCTCCCTGATTACTTCTAATGTTCAAACCTTTTCAAGAAAACTAGCATTTTCTTCGTGATACTGAATACTTCTTCGTTTACTGTAAATCCTTTTTTCGGAGGGACCCGCAACCGCTACTCAGAGTGTAATAAGTGCGCATAGGGTAAACCCTCAGTCTGACGCAGTAGCCTCCAAACCAACGCCAGAAGGTAAACCACACAAGGTGACAAGCTCAGCCGAGAAAGCGTATGTAGAGGGAATCGAACTGATGACATTTGGTCACAAGCATGCCTTACTTAACCAACTCGGCTACCCTTTGGGGAAATGAAATAATAAAGCACGAGATTTTTGATTTTTGATTTTGTTTTTACCACAGCACAGCAGCCCTGTAAGTTTTCTACGATAAATTTACATTTCAATCTATCTTGGCCCTTAATTAAGAAATCTATCTAACTTATATATAGAAGTCTAAAAAAATTTCTAATTTCTACAATCCTGCTATCAATCATATAAACAAAAAAATAAAATTTAATCATAAATCAAAACAGCAACAAAATAATTCAAACATTACTTAAAAGAACATAAAATTAACAATTTAAAATTAAAGTACACTTTCTGTGTCTTCGTCTTCAACTTGATAATCTTTCCTCAAAGATGATAGATATGATTTTTGTTTTTTTATTATCCAAGCTCTACCCTCTTCTGGTGGAATAGAATTTGGATCCCTCATCATAATTTCTTTCTCCATTCGTATTTTTTCTTCCTATTGTTTTGCTATAATTTCCATACACTTGCTCTCTAGCTTGGCTTCTATTCTCATTTTTTTCTTGTTCTTGTTTTGCTTAGAAGTTTTTCCCTTTGATGCATCATTTGGATTTCTTTTTTCTGAAATTTCTTTTTGTTCTTTTCTCATACAACTAAATTCCTCTACATATAAACTCATTGAATCATTGTTTTTTTCCACGCATATTTTTCATTGCTTTTCTTCCTCGGGTCGTTCTAGTTTTTTCGACTCTTCATCAGATGGTGCCGAATCAATATCAAGATACACCAAATCTGGTACCGCGGAAGGACTTTCTAGATTAATTGTGGATCATTCTTCTAAATTCGAATTTGATCTTCTCCTGTTTTGCATTTTGGTTTTTTTCTCTTCCTGAAGTTTACAATAATTGAACCATTTGAAGTATATTTGAGACGCAGCCAACATCTATCCCATTTAAAATGACGTCCTTCCTTTTCATAGTTGATAAGGAAGTAATTAGCCGAGCCCGATAGAAAATGTGTTAATTGTAAAAGGGGGAAATAAAATAAACCCATTAATGTATTTATTATTTATTAGAGAATAATATGTAAAAGAAGTAGGATGTAAAAGACTAACCATTAAATAATCAAGGACTACCTAGGACATAAATGAGGACCATTTCCCCCACTATATAAGGGAGCTCCTTTATTCTTAGGTAGGTGGACATTCTTTAATACTTTCTCTTTCTACTTTCTCTCTCTATATTTTTAGCACTAGTCACATTAAGCATTAGATCCAATATTCCCCCATTCTTGTCATCATTTTACTCATCATTGGCGCCGTCTGTGGGAACACGAGATACCTGAAAGGAAACTGCTTCTTCAAAATCACGATTTTATTTCAACAATGAATGATAAGGCGACTAGGGAAGGGGTCGGGAGAGTGGTGGCCCGAGCTATTTTGATGTCCGAAGGCGAAGGGGCCCCGGAACACGATCATTATGCACATGGTCGGGATAAGAGATCGACTCTTATCATGACAAAAAGACATTTGATGGAGGATATCGCGAAGCTGAACGCTGAGAAGGAGAGGGCCTTAGACGAGAAAAGAGCTCGTGAAGGAAAAGGGAAAGAACCAATGATCGCAAAACCGCAGAGAAGGATCCCCGGGAGAAGGTCATCATATCGACGCCCGACCTATTCAAGGTTATCAGGAGTCCCAGCAAGACAGGGAGCTGGAAGGAAAGACCAAACGCTACTCAAAAGATGACCGAGGCATTTCCACTGATTTCACTTCGGACGATTCGTCGAGAAGAGAGTACTTTCGCAGGGAAAGACGAAATAAACTCGCACGAAAAAATAAATCCCGACGTAATGGGGCACCCCGTTCCGACTCACCTAAGTTCAGGAAAGACAACACCGAAAAAAGAACACCAAACTCTCATGAAAAAAAAATGATGACAGCAAGTAGAGAGGAGCGGGTAATTCTACCCTAGGTTTAGTGACAACCGTCTATTAGCCAGACGCTTGGGTACAGAGTCAGTAGTCAGTTCATTAACCCGGGCAATGAAGGATTATATGGAATTCCTACCAAGGGGCTCGGCGGCGGCTCTTTAGGTTTTGGTTTGAATTGGAGAGCATCGCCGCTGTCAGATGAGATACTGTCGGGACACCTCCCGAAGAGATTTGACATATCTAAATTAGAGAAATATGATGGCAAAAGAGACCCGGACAACCATTTGGAAGCTTTTAAGAACTTTATGTTAAGTTTCGATAATGATGACAAGTTGTTATGCCGAGCTTTTTCAATGATCTTCAAGGACCGGGCATCTAAGTGGTACAATCGGTTACCACAGGGTTGCATAAAGAATTTTATGATGTTTTGGATGATGTTCCGCCAACAATTCGTGGGAAGCAAAAGCTTCCAAACTAATGGAGACACAATCGTCAACTGTAAACAAAGGCTGGGAGAGAGCCTCAGAGATTATACCAGGTGCTTTATCGATGGAAAGACCGACCTTGACCACTGCGAGGAGAATGTGGCGCTGACAACATACCGTTTAGGGCTGCTCCCAGGACTGATGAAACAAGCAGTCACAAATAAGCAGACTTTTACTTTTTCCGCCCTTTTAGCTCAGGTGGAAAAGCAAATATTGATAGAGGAAACCGAGGCTTCTGAGTTGGCAGCACAGATCAAACAGAGCGCACAAGCGTCGGTAGTTTTAAAACAGGGCACTCAACCCTGCTACGTCCCGCAGGCTCAGCCAATTAGCACGATACCACCAGCTCAACCCGTACGGGCCAAGCCTCAGGCGTCTCAGGTTCAAAGGACAAAACAGACCAATCAAGTGGTCACACAACCTATTTCTAACAAATGGATCCTGATGAGTCCGAATTCTGCATGCTCCCCGGACAAGGACAGATCGGTCCAAGGCCTCCGGACCGGACAGATCACACGGACCGGACAGGTCACTTCGAACACTCTGACCATAGGACTGTTCGAACTATGACAAAAGTACTAAAAAACCTAAACACTTCTTGACTAAGCTACTTGCTCTCCTACTTAGAGCTCATGGGTCTTTGAACATGACCCGGGTCCATTAAACATGACCCGAAAGCCCATAAGGGCCCAAACATCAGGGTATAAATACCCAACCACCTGCATTAAGTGTGAGTAATGAGAATTAACTGCTACTAGCCAGCTTAATTATCTCTCTACTCTCTACACTAAAAACATAACACCCACATATTACTGTTAAACACCAACCAAATTACAAGCCTACCCTCAGGCGATAATTATCCACACCTAATTGGCGACCACAGTGGGAGGAGAAGGTGCCTGAATCAAGCATTCAAAACCAGCAAAGAAAGTCTGTCCGAATGAATCCGGACAATCCAGAAGTACCACCAGCTCTGCTTGAAGTGGTGGGAGAGAACGATGAGTACACTGTCGAAGAGCGTGATAGGCTAAAGGGTGAAATAGAAGCTCTGAGGGCAGAAAAGGCTAAGATGGGCGTGAAAGAAAAGTCCAAAGCATCAGTTGCTCATCACACCGATAACCCCAGAGAGCATGAGTCTTCAAAGACTCATGTGAGCACAAAAAAGACTCATGCCAGTTCTAAAAAGTCTCACCGGTCCAAGCCAGTGGAGAGTTCTGACTCAAGCTCAGAATCTTCTGACAGCTCTTCGGACGATGAAGGAGTTGAAAAATCTTTATCCTCAAGAAGCGATGAGGGTCGAACTAGAAAGAAATAAAAGCAGATAAAAAATTATTCAAGAAAAAATGATAGACATGGAAGGATGAAGAAGAATATTGGTTAAGGTTCATCACACAGCCGGAGGCATGTGGACCGGATGCTGATGGATCCCTTCGCTTTCCACCATGAACCAAGTATCTTTGCAACTCCCAATGAGGATACTGTGTTCAGTCGTGAAAAGAATTGGAGGCAATCTCCGTTGTCTTCTAAAATTCTATCCGGAAACCTCCCCAAGAGGTTTGATAACACCAAAATAGAGAAGTGCGATGGCAGTACTGATCCGGACAACCATCTTGAGCAATTTAAAAACTTCATGATGAACTTTGACGACGATGATAAACTACTCTGTAGGGCATTCTCCCAATCATTCACGGGGAGTGCTCTAAAATGGTACAACAGCCTGCCTCAGGGTTGTATTAAAGATTTCGATACTTTTTGGGTAGCCTTTCGAATGCAGTTTGTAGGGAGTAAAGAGCTAAAGGGAAATGGAGACACAATAATCCATTGTGCCCAGGAACCAAATGAGTCCTTGAAAGAATATATAAGTCGTTTTGTGAACACCAAGAATGGGTTGGCTGATTGCTTCGAACATGTAGCAATAGCATCACTGAGACAGGGTTTGAACCCGGGAAATCTAGCTGATTCAGTGACCAGAAAGAAGGCCATGACATGGGGAGGGTTGCTGAATCAGGTTTGCAAACAAATAAATGTTGATGAAACAAAGAAAACCAGGGTGCACAGGCAGGTGAGGTCTACCCCAGTGGCACCAAATCCCAATCAGAATCAGTCCGGGAACAAAGCAAGAGAGACCGGACAAGAGGCATGGTATGGCAAAAGCTCAGTCTCAGCCAGCTGCTCCTGCTCAAAGTCAACAATCCAGAAACAAGAGAGGGCCATGGGTCCAACCGGAGTGGTTCGCAGAGTTAAAAGAAAGTGTGGCCACTATTTTTGATAAAACAAAGGAAGAGGTGCATTACCGGAGACCGGCAACACTGCAGTCTCCCAGAGAGCATCGCAATAACTCTTTTTGCCAATATCACAATGATATTGGTCATACCACTGATGACTGCATAGCATTGAAACAAGAAGTTCAAAACTTGATTGAGAGGGGAAAGCTGGGAGCTTACGTCAAAAGAAGAGGAGACAACACTCACCGGGTTGGTCCAAGTAATGCTGCTCCGGAGGGAGCCATGGTTATAATTGAAAGGTTTGACGTGGAATCTGAGTACTTGGATCCTGATCCAACTCGAAACAGAGTGGGTGCAATTGAGGAATGTTCTAGGTCGGTCTTCGGGCTCATTAAGTTTTTCGAGTCACTTACAATTTTCGGAGGGGACACTATGACAGCTCCTACTGCTTCTTCGAGGAAGAGGCATGTTCATACTTTAGCCTCCCAGCTAGAAGGAGGCATGACTTCCTATCAGTCACAAAACTCATTCCCCTTCATTGTTTTTGATGAAAATGATTTAACGTTGCTGGCCCTCATAAGGATGATGTTGTCATAGGAGCATCTATAGGGGGCAATGACATAAGACGAATCCTGGTGGATACTGGAAGCTCAGCCAATATCATTTTCTTAACCACACACAAGAGAATGAAAAATCCAGTTGTAATTCAGAGTTCGGACAGATCAATCGTGGGCTTTACAGGCAGCTCAGCAGATGTGATCGGAGAGTTCGAAGAAGAAGTTTTATTGGGCAAGGGCCCTTTCAAGAAAATGGTCAGAATACTCTTTATTGTGGTGGATTGTCCCACCTGCTATAATGCTATTCTAGGGAGGTCTTGGCTCTCTAGGATGCATGCAGTGGCTTCAACAGTCCACCAGTGCTTAAAATATGCTGTTCAGGGACAAGTTGGAGTCGTCCGGAGCAGCCAAAAGATTGCAAGAGAATGTTATGCCACTGCCCTGGCTCCTCGAACATTGGGGGCAGTCCGTATTAATGAACAATAGCAGTTTGAGGGCCTTTCTGGGGGTGAGGGTGAAATTGATGACCCCAGAGAGACCCTTGGAGTATTGATACCGGTTGAAGAGGTAGAAACGCACTGTTTGGAAGATGGGAAAAATGTCAAGATAGGGTCTAAGATGCCACCTGTTTTGAAAGATGAAATGTTAAAGTTTTTGAAAAACCATCAGCACGTTTTTGCTTGGTGCAATGCTGATGTTACTGGGGTTCCATCAGAAGTGATATCACATCACCTATCTGTCCGGAAAGACGTAGCACCAGTGGTTCAAAGAAGAAGAGCTTTTTCTAAAGAGAAGGCTGATGTCATTGTGCAAGAAGTTGACAGGCTCACAAAGATAGGGCACATCAAGGAATCTCAATATCCTTTGTGGACTGCCAATCCGGTTCTGGTAAAATATAAAAATGGCAAGTGGCGCATGTACAAATATAAAAGATTTGTATCCAGTTCCCCGGATTGATCAGTTAGTAGACTCTACCTCTGGGAACAAGCTGCTTTCCTTTGTGGATGCCTTCTCTGGATACAATCAGATTCAAGTAGATCCAAAGGATCAAGAGCATACCACATTTGTCACTGACAAAGGTCTTCATTGCTACAAGGTAATGCCATTTGGTTTGAAAAATGCTGGGGCTACTTATCAGAGATTAGTCAACAAGGCATTTGCTGAACAAATTAGAAGAAATATGGAAGTGTACATTGATGACATGATGGTGAAGAGTGTGGATGAGCAGTTGCACTTATCCGATCTCCAAGAAACTTTTGCCAACTTGGTAAAAGTAAATTTGAAATTAAACCCAAAAAAGTGTGTGTTCGGAGTGCAGTCCGGGAAGTTTTTGGGCTATATTATAAGTGAGCATGGAATACAACCCGACCCGGACCAGCTTAATGCCCTATTTCAGATGGAACCTCCTCGAAACATTAAAGAAATACAGCGGTTAACGGGGAGATTAGCTACCTTAAACAGATTTATCTCAAGGTCTTCGGACAGGTGTGCACCTTTCTTTCAAACTTTGAAGGGTGCAAATGGATTCGATTGGACCCCACAGTGTGATGAGGCTTTCAATGAGATCAAGAAGCACCTGTCCTCTCCCAAAACTTTGTTTAAGCCGGTTGATGGGGAGACACTCTTCGTATATTTGGAAGTTTCAAGTTGTGCCATTAGTGCTGTGTTGGTAAGAGAGGTCGATGGACATCCCCATCCAGTGTACTACATCAGCAAAAGTTTGATAGATGCAGAAAGGCGTTACTTGAAACTCGAAAAGTTAGCATTGGCCCTGGTGATAGCTGCCAGGAAGATGAGGCCTTATTTCCAGGCTCATCATATCATCGTCCGGACTTCTTTTCCCCTGAAGAATGTCCTCCAAAAGGCAGACATTTCAAGCAGGATGACTAAGTGGTCAGTAGAATTGGGGGACTTCGACATAGATTTTGCTCCCCGAACAGCAGTCAAGGCCCAAGCTGTGGCAGACTTTTTGGTTGAATTCCACTCCGACAGGGATTCAGAGCAAACTACTGATATAAAAGATAAAAAGGTATGGGTCGTCCGAACAGATGGTGGGTCTAGCACTATGGGGTGTGGTGCAGGGGTGTGTTTGACTTCCCCATATGGAGACAAAATGTACCAGGCTATTTGTTTTGCTTTCAGGGCATCTAATAATGAGTCCGAATACGAGGCAGCTATAGCTGGGTTAAAGTTAGCCTACATTTGTGGGGCTAAGAGGGTCAAGCTGCTAAGTGAATCCCAACTACTTATCCACCATGCCCAAGGCCAATCTGAGGCTAAGAAGGAGCAGTTTGTGAAGTATTTACTCCTCCTCGAAAATGAAGCAATTAAGTTTAAAGGTGTTGTCTATGAGCACATTCCCCGGACAGAAAATGAGCTAGCAGACTCATTGACAACCATAGCATATACGGAGTCATATCCATGGATCCATATGCTCAAAAGCCCCTCAATTCAACTTAGCAAGGGTAAAGAAGAGGAAATTTTTGAAGTACAAGTGAAACAACCTCAAGACTGGAGGTTTCCTCTCCTGCAATATCTCTCTGATGGTGTCGTGCCTTCGGATAAGTCACTAGCCAGAACATTGAAACACAAGGCTCGTGGTTTCATCATATTGAGAGAAGTGTTGTACAAAAAGTCCTACAGTAAACCTCTATTGCGCTGTTTGGGGGATGAAGAGTCACAAGTAGTCCTCTCTGAATTGCATGATGGTGAGGGATCAGCCCATTGTGGGTTTAGAGCTTTAACAAGAAGAGTTTTACTCTCCGGTTACTATTGGCCATCAATCATGAAAGATGCTACGGAATTGGTAAGAAGGTGTGACCCATGCCAGGGGTACAACAATGAAATTCATGTACCAGTCATTCCTTTAGAGTCAATTTCTGAGCCTATTCCTTTTGCTCGATGGGGATTGGATTTAGTAGGGCCTCTCCCTGTGGCGTCCAGATGACGCAAAACTATAATTTTGGCCATAGACTACTTCTCGAAGTGGATAGAAGCAGCCCCTCTAGCAGGGACAACATCAAAAGCTGTTATAAAATTCATTTTATCCAACATCTGTTGCAGATTTGGTGTCCCACAAAAAATAACAACAGACAATGGGCCACAGTTCGACAATAGGGAAATGGAGAGCTTATGTGCCTCAAGGGGTATACAACATTGTTTCTCTTCACCTTTCCACCCACAAGCAAATGGGAAAGTTGAAGTGGCTAATAGAACTATAATGTCCGGTTTAAAGAAGAATTTGGAAGGGGCTGCTGGGAAGTGGCCTAGTTATCTACAAGAGGTCTTGTGGGCCTACCGGACAACACCTGGGGCTGCAACACAAGAATCACCCTTTGCCTTGGTCTATGGAATGGATGCAGTAGCTCCCATAGAAGCAACTCTCCCCTCCTTTCGTGTTCACAACTTCTCCGAACATGCTAACGAGGTGGCAATCAGAGGTCAACTTGATTTGATAGAAGAAATACGAGTTAAAGCTCACCTTAGAGTTGCACACTATCAGGGCTTGATGAGAAGCAGGTTTGCTTCCAAAGTTAAAAGGAGATATTTCCAACCGGGGGACAAAGTATTGAGGAAAGTCTTCTTACATACCAAAGAAAAGCTGTTCGGAAAGATGGCCCCAACTTGGGAAGGTCCTTACATAGTTGTTGAAATAATTAAACCTGGAACATATTGGTTGGAAGACAAAGATGGAAGGGTTTTGACTCATCCTTGGAATATTGAGCATCTCCGGATGTACTTGGAGTAGCATTTGTGTAAATATTTACTTGTTTAAACATCCATGTAAATATTTGAGGGCATACTCTTTCCTCCCTGGTGGCACGGGGAGGTTTTAATGAGGTGTCCTGGCTTTTGAATGAAATTTGATGCCTTCTTAAAAAAATTTCCAAGTGTCTTAAGTTTTGTCTTTTGTCACACTATCCGGATTGAAATAACTAAGGGCTATTTAAACTCTAGCCGGAGAACTTAAACACTCTCACTATGAAATAATTAAAGGCTATTTAAACTCTAGCCATCGAAATTAGAACAAACGATGAAAGAAGATGAGATTTGTGCAAAACAGAAACATTCATTGAAATAACTTAAAGTGCCTTGGCCTTCCAAGGACTTTTGAATAGTCAAAGTAAGAACAAAAAACCTATCCGGTCAGATACCAGACACAATTACAAAAAGAATGCCTTGGCCTTCCAAGGACTTTAGTTTGAATAAAAAGTAAACAAAGTAAATCATAAGTTAAGGTTGATCCTTTGAAGATGGCTCACCTTCATCTACCTTCTTTCCCTTAGGATCGTCTTTCTCTTCGCAAATTTTCTCCCCGGAGTGTTCTTCGTCATCTGAGGAATCACTAGAGTAGCCATACCTATCGCCTTCGGCCATCGTGTGATAGGGGAGGTCTTCAGGCTCAACGTGAAGCGATAAGTCCCCTAGGTTCTTCTTCGGAAACTTTTCATGGAAAAGTAGAACCATGTCAGACCTCACTTTAGCAAGCAGTTGCTCTTCGCTTTTGATCATCTGGTTGGCATAAGCATTGATCTTGGCTTGGATCTTGGCCTCCTGCTCCTGTAATAAAGTATTTTTCTCCTCGGCTGCCTTGGACACTGTATTTTCAAGGGAAATCTTATCATTGGTCAGGTTGGTGATGATTTGGTCCTTGGATTTGGATTCTCCCTTTGAAGTGTTAAGGTCTTTCTCCAGTCCGGACAGCTTCTCCCGGAGATCTCTAATGGTTTCCTCTAAAGTGGCGACTTTTGTGGTGCTTTCCTTCTGGTTTCTCTTCAACTCCTCATTTTCTTCCTTTAACATAGCAGCATTGGAGGTGGCAGTGCAAAGGTCTTCGGACAGCTTCTCCTTGTCAGACTTGAGATCTTTGATGATATCAGCCTGGATCCGAACTTGTCTCTCTAACGCAAGTACAGGCTGCACATTGCTTAACAAGGAGTGGGCTATAGCATCCCTTTCACTAGAAACTCTAAAAGTCTTACCATTAAAAGCGACCGTGTTGGAGGTGCTTGGAGGAAGGTAAGGCCCGACAAAGTCATCTCTGGGGAGATTGAGGAAGTATTCACCAAGCTCACCAAGACCAGTGATATCTACTCCATCGATGTTGATATCTCCCCCCTCAACCTCATCAGTATGAAAGTCGCCTGGAATCTCCTCGGCATGCGTTGGGTCAGCAGGGTCAGCATGGACAGAAGGCTCCGGAGCCCGGAGAGAAAGCTCGTCTCCCTTAGACGTTTTCTTCTTCTTGGCCTCCCGGTATGTGCCTTCGCTTCCCTCTTTACGATTCCTCTTAGAAGCCCTTGGAGGTTTTGGGAGGTTCGCTTCTTGTTTCTCAGTCTCTTGCTCCACCAATTCCAGGAGAGCAGCATCAATTTGGCTCTGGGCTGCCCCCTCCGGATCTGTTGGAGCATCCTTCTCTGTATCAGGAGGGTTGGCATCACCCACCACCCTTTTGCCCTTCTTTTTCTTGCCTTTCATCTTGCTCGGGGCTTTGGCCCGGCCTGGCAGGAAGAGTGTCCCATCTGGTTCATGGGTCCTCTTAAGCACAACGTCCGGAGAAGGTTGGGTGGTGAGCTCCTCCAAGGTCAAGTCTCTCCGACCTGTGGTGTTCCACAGGTGAGACCTTGCCAAGTTTCCACTGGTGAAAGCAGCGTGGAATCGGTTCCCCCATTCCTCAGCAGCCCAGGCATTAATCTTGCCACAAGTAACCTGCCCAGCTTTCTGATAGTCACTGAACTCCTTGGGCAGTACTGCTAAGACAAAAGTAAGACAAATTAGTATAAACTAAGTCTAAAAAGAAAAGAGAAGAGAGACAAAAATATAAAGGCAAGATACTTACGGTCACTCCTCCATCTGCTTCTGAGGAGGCTTGGGTTCTCTCCGGATTTTATCTTCCTGCCGTTCTCCGAGGCACCGCTGACAAATAGGAACTGGGTCCTCCAATTCCTCTCTGCCTCCAGCAAATCATCCACCGCCTTGAAGTCATCCCCCATGTTAAAGTGGTAAAAGGGGATGTGGTGGTTTCTACACAGGCTAGCCACTGCAGCAAACTCCTCCATGGGCAGAGGGATCCCAGACAGCCTTGATGCCATGATGCATGACATAAGGGTATACCAAGCGTTGGGGCTCAGCTGGCTCAGACAGAGTTTGATCAGATGGAAATATCTGACAATCTCTGGATCTAATGGGAACCTGCCCCCAGTTGAATAACTCCGTGAATATGACCACTTCGTTTAACTTGCAATCCATAGGAGTCTCCGGGTGTATAGGAATCTTGATCTTTACATTTTCTGGTATGCCCCACTTCGTACACATCCTGCCCAGCTCAACAAGGTGGGTGAATGCGTAGTTGATTTTTTGTAAGGAGAGGAGGTAATTAACACTGACCTTGTGAAAACAAGGCCCAACTTTTCCTTCTAGGCTCTCCGGAAGATCCGGATGCCTCAAGTACAGCTTCTCCTTGCCCTTTTCCTTCGTGGAAACTATTTCTTTACTGGTCTGACCGGAGGGCTCAGACTCAAATGGGGCCTCTTCAACAGAGTCCTCCATCACTTCCTCCATGATTGTTGAAGGGATTTCAGCAGCTGCAGTGGGGGGAGGGTTCAAACTTGACTCAGCCTTATCTCCGGACTGATGGGCCTCAGTGCCCCTTTAATTTCTGCTCTCCGGTAGAGTGTCTGGAGCAGAAGTTTCTAGTTGGAGATTTGGATTGGGGCCCTCCGGTCCGGACAGCCTGTCATTGGGGGCTTTAATAGGCACCTCTGATCCGGTGCTACTGTCCTTTGCCCCCGACCTTGAGGGAGTGTTTTTAGTCCCCTAGCCTTTCACCAACCGACCTTTCCTCCTGTCGACCAGCTTCTTAGGAGAGTGCTCCGTATCCGATCCCATTGCAATAAAGGGAGAAGGTTTTCTAAGGCTAGTGGCTGTAACTCCTGGCTCGACAACATGCTCCGATTCCTGAACTGAGGAACCAGAGATTATGGGGGAGAGGTTGGTTTGAAATAGTTTTCTAGGCTTAGTGCCTTAGGAAGAAGAAGAGACTCGGTCTGACTCAGAAGCAGAGGTGTTTGGTCTATCGACAGGCGAGGTGGGTAACGTTGTTGCGATCTGTCTATCTCTTTCGACTTTCTGAGCCTTCTCTAACTCAGAAAGGTTGAGCCACCAGCCTTTGACAAGAGCGTTCCTCGCTGTAAACATAAACTATCAAACAAAGTTTTGGCTTTAGAGAGAGAAAGCTTTGAGAGATTTTGCAGAGTGAATTTGAAGGAGATGGTAAAACAGTAGAAAGTAAGTTTGTATTTATAGTAAATCTGAAAAAGGAAGTTGATTCCTAGGAGAATTCGAAAAGTTTGGGAATGATTAAAAGACGGCGCTGATGTCACCACCTTTGATTAAAGAGGTTGCTTTTCGAAGAAGGTGGGTTCGAAATTCAAGGTGAGAAAACGGCTGAAACAACCAATCAGAAAGTGACACGTGTCCCACGAGCTCTGGCAAAAACCGTTTTGAATTCGTAAAGCTTTATCTGTCCGGATAAACTCATAGCCCAAATTGATAGACCTGTTCGGATAAAAATTACCCCTGATGTCGGACTGTTTTTCAAGTCTTTGACAAGAGTATTTGCACAAACACCTACAAAAGGGGCTCCTGATGAGTCCAAATTCTGCATGCTCCCCGGACAAGGACAGATCGGTCCAAGGCCTCCGGACCGGACATATCACACGGACCGGACAGGTCACTTCGAACACTCTGACCATAGGACTGTTCGAACTATGACAAAAGTACTAAAAAACCTAAACACTTCTTGACGAAGCTACTTGCTCTCCTACTTAGAGCTCATGGGTCTTTGAACATGACCCGGGTCCATTAAACATGACCCAAAAGCCCATAAGGGCCCAAACATCAGGGTATAAATACCCAATCACCTGCATTAAGTGTGGGTAATGAGAATTAACTGCTACTAGCCAGCTTAATTATCTCTCTACTCTCTACACTAAAAACATAACACCCACATACTACTGTTAAACACCAACCAAATTACAAGCCTACCCTCAGGCGATAATTATCCACACCAGATCCGACCTGACTACTTTACCGACTTAACGGAATGCGTATCTACAATATATGAAAAGACTAAAAAGAGAGGGATTTATCAGAGGCCCTTTCCCATCCCAACGTCTCGGGAAAGCATAAAAAATTGATACTATAGATACCATGAGGATGTGGGGCACGATACCAAGGAATGTATTTATCTTAAAAAGGAAATACAGATGCTGATAGAAAATGGAAAATTACTAGAGTATGTAAAGAAGAAAGCACAACATGGTGTAGCATTGAAGGAAATCGTGATAGTACAAAAATCGGAGACAACAATAGAAATTTCCGAAGTGACCGATCTTTTTTATGTATCCATCGAATATCTCGATCCCGATGTTGGTCGTAACAACATCGGGGTCATAAAAGAAGAAGTTGTGGAAAGCCGAAGGAACGTAAGCAATCTCTGTCAATTGTTTGAGTCCTTGACTATTTTTGGGGGTGACTCTATGGCAGGGATCACCCATTCTTCCTGGAAACAACATATTGTGAACCTAGCAACTCAGTTGGAGGCTCGGCCATCTCCCCATATGAAAGGAAACCCATCACCAATTTTGTATTTTGATGACGATGACATGAGGGACATAGCTGGTCCCCACGAAGATGTCGTCGTTATCGGGGCAGCCATTGCGGGAGAAGAAGTCTGTCGTATCCTTGTGGACATCAGAAGTTTGGAAAACATAATCTTCACACCTAAGTTTGCCAAGTTCAAGAAACCCTCAGTGATTACGCGTTCAGACCGAACTATTGTGGGATTTACAGGTTTGGCCGCAGTGGTAATAGGAGAATTCGAGGGCGTTGTTCAACTTGGTCGTGGGTCGTTCAAAAAAGAGATCACCGTTCTATTCGTCGTGGTAGATGCACCAGCTTCTCATAACGTGATTTTTGGTCGGTCGTGGCTGTCGCGGATGCATGCAGTGACGTCTACTATTCATCAATGCTTGAAGTACGTGGTCGGTAACAATGTAGGGGTAGTGAGAAGCAGCCAGAAAGCGGCAAGAGAATGCTACCGGGCAGCTTTAGCACCAAAAGGCGATCAGGAAATGGAGCAAGTTCGGGACTAACTAGTTAAGGGGACTTCCATTGGGGTCGTTACATGTGGACGATCCCAGGGAAGCTCCCAGTTTTTTTATTACCGATGAGGATTGTGAGAGATACCACTTTACCGAAGGGAAAATCTTGCAGATCGGAACCAATTTGTCGTCGGTTTTCAAGACAAAATTTATTTTACGACTACAAGAGAATTTGCATTTGTTCGCTTGGTGTTCGGAGCACGTAACCGGATTCCCAAAAGACCTGATAATTCACAAGTTGGATGTTAACAGAAATGTCCGGCCCATCTCACAAAAACGTCGGGCTTTTTCGCCGGAAAAAAGCGGAATTTATTCTAGGAGAAGTCGAAAGAATGCTCAGCGTCGGTCATATCAAGGAGTCAAGTTACCCACAGTGGATATTCAATCCCGTTTTGTTCAAAAAGAAAAATGGCAAGTGGAGAATGTGCGTAGATTTTACCGACCTCAACTGAGCATGCCCCAAACCTCCCCTCCCAATGCCAAGAATCGACCAATTGGTTGATTCAACGTCGGGTAATAAATTGATTTCTTTTATGGACGCATATGCAGGATATAACCAAATCAAGCTAAACTCAGCAGACCAAGAAAGCACGACGTTCATCACCGGGCGGGGGTTGTATTGTTATAAGGTTATGCCCTTCGAAAAAAACGCAGGATTGACTTATCAGAGGCTGGTAAACAAGGCGTTTGAGAACCAGATATGGAGGAACATGGAAGTCTATATAGACGACGTGCTCGTGAAAAGAAAGACTGACGATGACCATCTTGTTGATTTGAGAGAAACGTTTGGCAGTCTAAGGAGTATAAACCTTAAGTTAAACCCGGAGAAGTGTTCTTTTGGGGTACGATCGGGAAAGTTCCTAGGATTCCTCGTCAGCGAGAGAGGAATAAAAGCAGACCTGATCCAACTGCAAGCTCTAGCAAGCATAACCCCGCCAAGGAATATCAAGGAAGTCCAGATATTAACCGGGCGCCTAGCGGCTCTAAATCGGTTCATATCTTGTTCATCTGACAAATGTGCTCCCTTTTTTCAGGTTCTGAGAAATACAAAGTCTTTCATTTGGACACCGGCTTGTGATGAGGCTTTTTTGGGAATCAAAAGTTATTTATCATCCCCGAACCTCTTGACAAAGCCTCTGAAAGGGGAGGTTCTTTTTCTCTATGTGATAGTTTCTGATTTTGCAGTGAGTGCGGCTTTGATCAACGATTCAGGAGCAGTTCCTAAAGCGGTATATTTCGTAAGCAAAAGCTTGTTAGATACGGAGACAAGCTATTTAAACCTGGAAAAGATGGCGTTCGCTTTGGCGATAACGACGTGAAAAATACGGCATACTTCCAGGCTCATCCCATTATCGTTCGAACATCGTTTCCACTCAAATATGTTCTTCAGCGTTCGGACAAGTCAGGACGAATGTCCAAATGGTCGGTCGAACTAGGCGATTTTGATATTAATTTTGAGCCAAGAACAGCCATTAAGGGCCAGGCCTTGGCTGATGTTTTAGTCGAATTTCATTCTAATCGACCATAACAAGTAGAGCCGCCCGAGGAAGATAAACAAGTTGAATGGATTATCAAAACCGATGGAGGATCGAACATCAGTGGTTGCGGCGCGGGTGTGCAGAAGATAGTCACTCCTATGGGCATAAGTATGCATCAAGCAATCAGATTTGGTTTTACCACGTCTAACAACGAAGCTGAGTACGAGGCTACCCTAGCTGGTTTAAGGTTAGTACAGGTGTGTGGGACCAAACATATACGCCTCATCAGTGATTCTCAGTTGCTGATAAATCAAGCCTTAGGAGCGTCAGAAGCTAGTAAAGAACACATGGTTCAGTACCTAGCTGTGTTGCGTGTGTTAGCCGCGTCGTTTGCTAAAGTAACATATGAGCACGTCCCCAGGGCTGAAAACGTGATTGCAGACTCCCTTGCGTCGGCATCCTGCTCAAGCAGCTACCCTTGGATAACAGTGCAAGAAAACCCTTCAATTATCAAAAGGACAGAGCTGGACAATTGACCAGAGATCGCCTGTCAGATATCCTCGGTAACTTTGTCGGACTAGAGAAGTGACATAGGTTTCCTGGCAGAAGGATCATTACCGGATAATAGCGCATCGGCCCGGGAAGTACGAAATAAGGCTCGAGGGTACATTCTGTTGGGAGAAATACTGTACAAGAAGTCTTTTCGCAGGCCTTTGCTGAGATGTCTGGGGACAAATGAATCACAGATAAGCGTGTCTGAATTGCATGATGAAGAAGGCGCCACTCACTGCGGTTACAAAGCACTAATAAGGAGAATTTTTATTGCCGGTTTTTACTAGCCAACGATAACTACCGATGCTCAGAAGATAGTAAGAAGATGCGACACCTGTAAAAGATTCGCAAACGCAATCCATATGCCCTCAGCCTCCCTGGAATATATATTGGAAGGCCTCCCTTTTGACCGGTGGGGGATAGACCTAGTAGGACCATTACCGATGGCATCCGGTGCAAGACAAATGATAGTAGTGGCACTGGATTACTTTTCAAAATGGGTAGAAGCCGAGCCACTATCGGGAACAAAGACTAAAGATATCATTAAGTTCATTTGGTCAAACATCTGTTGTAGGTTTGGGGTCCCTCAAAGGCTCACGATGGACAACGGACCTCAGTTTGACAGTCATGAGTCCAAATACTGCTTCCTCTCCGGACAGGGACAGATCAGACCAAGGCCACCAGACCGGACAGGCCACTTCGAACACTTAGCCCATTGGACTGTTCGAACTATGAAAAAAGTACTAAAAACCTAAACACTTCTTGACTAAGCTGCTTGCTCTCCTACTAACAGCTCATGGGTCTTTAAACATGACCCGGGTCCATTAAACATGACCCGAAAACCCATAAAGCCCAGATGTAAGGGTATAAATACCCAACCACCTGCATTAAATATGGGTAATGAAAATTAACTGCAACCAGGCTGCTTAATTCTCCCTCTACTCTCTACTCAAAATATTAAGCACATACCAACCTTCACAAACTCTAAAACAAAATACCAAATTACCCTCAGACAAAAACTAACCACACCAAATTGGCAACCACAGTGGGAGTAGAAGGTGCCTGAATCGAGCATTCGAAACCAACAAGAAAAGTCAGTCCGAATGGATCCGGACGCCCCGGAAGTACCACCAACTTTGCTCGAAGTGGTGGGTGAGAACTATGAGTACACTATCGAAGAGCGTGATAGATTAAAGGGTGAGATAGAAGCTCTGAGGGCAGAAAAGGCTAAGATGGGCATGGAAGAAAAGTCAAAAGCATCAGTGGCTCATCACACCGATAACCCTAGAGAGCATGAGCCTTCAAAGACTCATGTGAGTACTAAAAAGACTCATGCCAGCTCCAAAAAGTCTCACCGGTCTAAGCTAGTGGAGAGTTCTGACTCAAGCTCAGAGTCTTCTGATAGCTCTTCGGATGATGAGGGAGTTGAAGAATCTTTATCCTCTAGCAGCGATGAGGGTCGAACTAAAAAGAAGCAAAAGCAGATCAAAAAATATTCAAGAAAAAGGGATAGACATGGAAGATTGAAGAAGAATATTGGCAAAGGGTCATCTCACAGCCGGAGGCATGTGGACCGGATGCTGATGGATCCTTTCGCTTTCCACGATGAACCAGGTATCTTTGCAACTCCCAATGAAGATACTGTGTTCAGTCGTGGCAGAAATTGGAGGCAATCTCCATTGTCTTCCAAAATTCTGTCTGGAAACCTCCCTAAGAGGTTTGACAGCACCAAAGTGGAAAAGTACGATGGTAGTACAGATCCGGACAACCATTTGGAGCAATTTAAAAACTTCATGATGAACTTTGATGATGATGACAAGCTACTTTGCAGAGCATTCTCCCAATTATTTACGGGGAGTGCTCTAAAATGGTATAACAGCCTGCCACAAGGTTGTATCAAGAATTTCGATACTTTTTGGGTGGCCTTTCGAAGGCACTTCGTTGGAAGTAAAGAGTTGAAGGGAAATGGTGACACAATAATCCATTGTACCCAGTAACCAAATGAGTCCTTGAAAGAATATATAAGTCGTTTTCTGAACACCAAGAATGGGTTGGCTGATTGCTTCGAACAGGTAGCAATAGCATCCCTGAGACAGGGTTTGAACCCAGGCAATCTAGCTGATTCAATTACTAGAAAGAAAGCCATGACTTGGGGAGGGTTGCTGAATCAGGTTGGAAAGCAGATTAAGCGTTGATGAAACAAAGAAGACTAGGGTGCACAGTCAGGTGAGATCTACCCCGGTGGCACCAAACCCCAATCAGAATCAGTCCGGGAACAAGGCAAAGGAGACCGGACAGGGGCATGGCAGGGCTAAAGCTCAATCTCAGCCACCTGCACCTGCTCAGAGTCAGCAATCCAGAAATAAGAGAGGGCATTGGGTTCAACCGGAGTGGTTCGCAAAATTGAAAGAAAGTGTGGCCACCATTTATGATAAAACAAAGGAAGAGGTGCACTATAGAAGACCGGCCACACTGCAATCTCCTAGAGAACATCACAATAACTCTTTCTGCCAGTATCACAATGATACTGGCCATATCACCGATGATTGTATAGCTTTGAAACAAGAAGTTTAGAACTTGATTGAAAGGGGAAAGCTGGGAGCTTATGTCAAAAGAAGAAGAGGTAACAGACTTGACAATACTCACCGGGTTGGTCCAAGTAATGCTGCTCCGGAGGCAGCCATGGTTATAATCGAAAGGTTTGATGTGGAATCAGAATACTTGGATCCTGATCCAACTCGAAATAGAGTGGGTACAATTGAGGAATCTTCTAGAACGGTCTCCGGGCTCATCAGGTTTTTTGAGTCACTGACAATTTTCGGAGGAGATACTATGACAGCTCCTACTGCTTCTTCGAGAAAGAGGCATGTTCATACTTTAGCTACCCAGTTAGAAGGAGGCATGACCTCCTATCAATTGCAAATTCCGTTCCCTTTCATTGTTTTTGATGAAGATGATTTAAGAGATATAGCTGGCCCTCATGAAGATGTTGTTGTCATAGGAGCATCTATTGGGGGCAATGACATAAGACGAATCTTGGTGGATACTGGAAGCTCAACCAATATCCTTTTCTTAACCACATACAAGAGAATGAAAAATCCAGCCGTAATTCAGAGTTTGGACAGATCAATTGTGGGCTTTACTGGTAGCTCAGCAGATGTGATCGGGGAGTTCGAAGAAGAAGTTTTGTTGGGCAAGGGCCCTTTCAAGAAGATGTTCAGGATACTTTTTATTGTGGTAGATTGTCCCACTTGCTATAATGCTATTCTAGGGAGGTCTTGGCTCTCTAGGATGCATGTAGTGGCTTCGACAGTCCACCAATGTTTGAAATATGTTGTTCAAGGACAGGTGGGAGTTGTCCGAAGCAGTCAAAAAGTTTCAAGAGAATGTTATGCTACAGCCCTGGCTCCTCGGACGTTGGGGGCAGTTTGTATCAATGAGCAATAGCAATTTGAGGGGCTTTCTGGGGGTGAGTGTGAAATTGACGACCGTAGAGAGGCCCCTGCAGTATTAATACCAGTTGAAGAGGTAGAGACACATTGTTTAGAAGAAGGAAAAAGTGTCAAGATATGGTCTAAAATGCCATCCGATCTGAAAAATGAGATGTTAAAGTTTTTGAAAAAGCCATCAACATGTTTTTGCTTGGTGCAATGTTGATGTTACTGGGGTTCCAGCAGATGTGATATCACACCACCTATCTGTCCGGAAAGATGTAGCACTAGTGGTTCAAAAGAGAAGGGCTTTTTCCAAGGAAAAGGCTGATGTTATTGTACAAGAGGTTGACAGGCTCACAAAGATGGGGCATATCAAGAGTCTCACTATCCTTTGTGGACTGCCAATCCGGTCCTGGTAAAAAAGAAAAATGGAAAGTGGCGTATGTGCATTGACTTCACAGACCTCAATAGGGCTTGCCCAAAAGATCTGTATCCGGTTCCCCGGATTGACCAGCTAGTAGACTCCACCTCTGGGAATAAGCTGCTATCCTTTATGGATGCTTTCTCCGGATACAATCAGATCCAAGTAGATCCGAAGGATCAAGAGTATACCACATTTTTCACTGACAGGGGTCTTCATTACTACAAGGTAATGTCGTTTGGATTGAAAAATGCTGGGGCTACTTATCAGAGATTGGTGAACAAAGCCTTTGCTGATCAGATTGGAAGGAATATGGAAGTATACATCGATGACATGATGGTGAAAAGTGTGGATGAGCAATTGCACTTGGCAGACCTCCAAGAAACTTTTACCAACTTGGTAAAGGTGAATTTGAAGTTAAATCCAGAAAATGTATGTTCGGAGTGTAATCCGGGAAGTTCCTAGGTTATATAATAAGTGAGCAAGGGATACAGCCCGATCCGGACCAGCTTAATGCTCTATTTCAAATGGAGCCTCCTCGGAATATTAAAGAAGTACAACGATTAACGGGGAGGTTAGCTGCTTTAAACAGATTTATCTCAAGGTCTTCGGACAGATGCGCCCCGTTTTTTCAAACCTTGAAGGGTGCGAAGGGATTTGACTGGACCTCACAGTGTGATGAGGCTTTCAATAAAATCAAGAAGCATCTGTCCTCTCACAAAACCTTATTTAAACCAGTTGATGGAGAGACACTCTTCGTACATTTGGCAGTTTCAAGTTGTGCCATCAGTGCTGTGTTAGTGAGAGAAGTAGATAATTACCCCCATCCAGTGTACTACATCAGCAAAAGCTTGATAGATGCAGAAAGACGTTATTTGAAACTTGAAAAATTAGCATTGGCCCTGGTGATAGCTGCAAGAAAGATGAGGCCTTATTTCCAGGCTCATCCTATTATCTTCCGAACGTCTTTTCCTTTGAAGAATGTTCTTCAAAAGGCAGACATTTCAAGTTGGATGACTAAGTGGTCGGTAGAATTGGGGGATTTTGATATAGATTTTGCTCCCCAAACAGCAGTCAAAGCCCAAGTTGTGGCTGATTTTTTAGTTGAATTCCACTCTGATAGAGATTTAGAGTAGACTACTGAGGTGAAAGACAAAAAGGTCTGGGTCGTCCGGACGGATGGTGGATCCAGCACTATGGGATGTGGTGCAGGGGTGTGCTTGACTTCTCCATATGGTAACAAAATGTACCAGGCTATATGCTTTGCTTTCAGGGCTTCCAATAATGAGTCCGAGTACGAGGCAGCTATAGCTTGTTTGAAGTTAGCTTTTATTTGTGGGGCTAAGAGGGTCAAGCTATTAAGTGACTCCCAGCTTCTTATCCACCATGCTCAAGGTCAATCTGAGGCTAAAAAGGAGCAGCTAGTGAAGTATTTACTTCTTCTAAAAAATGAAGCACTCAAGTTTAAAAGCATTATTTATGAACATATACCCCGGACAGAAAATGAGTTGGCAGATTCATTGGCAACCATAGCGTACACCGAGTCGTATCCATGGATCCATGTGCTGGAGAGCCCCTCCATTCAACTTAATATGGGAAAAGAAGAAGAAATTTTTGAAGTACAGGTGAAACAACTTAAGGATTGGAGATTTCCTCTCCTACAATACCTCTCTGATGGCATCGTGCCTCCGGATAAATCATTGGCAAGAAAACTAAAACACAAGGCTTGTGGTTTTATCATACTAAGAGACATTTTGTATAAAAAGTCTTACAGTAAACCTCTTCTGCGCTGTTTGGGGGATGATGAATCTCAAGTAGTCCTCTCCGAGTTGCATGATGGCGAGGGATCAGCTCATTGTGGATTCAGGGCTCTAACAAGGAGAGTTTTACTGGCTGCCTACTATTGGCCATCTATCATGCAGGATGCTAAAGAGCTGGTGAGAAGGTGTGACCCATGCCAGAGATACAACAACGAAATTCATGTCCCAACCATTCCTTTAGAGTCAATCTCTGAGCCTATACCTTTTGCTCGATGGGGGTTGGATTTAGTGGGGCCTCTCCCTATGGCGTCCGGATGGCGCAAAACTATAATTGTTGCAATCGATTACTTTACAAAGTGGATTGAAGCAGCCCCTCTGGCAGGAACAACATCAAAAGCCGTTATAAAATTCATTTTATTCAACATTTGTTGCAGATTTGGTGTTCCACAAAGGATAACGACAGATAATGGGCCACAGTTCGACAATAGGGAAATTGAGAGTTTATGTGCCTCAAGGGGTATACAACATTGTTTCTCTTCACCTTTCCACCCACAAGCAAATGGTCAGGTTGAATTAGCTAACAGAACTATACTCTCCGGTTTAAAGAATAATTTGGAAGGGGCTGCTGGGAAGTGGCCTAGCTATTTACAAGAAGTTTTGTGGGCCTACCGGACAACACCTGGGGCTGCAACACAGGAGTCACCGTTTGCTTTGGTCTATGGGATGGATGCAATAGCTCCCATAGAAGCAACTCTCCCATCATTTCGTGTTCACAACTTCTCCGAATGCGCTAACGAAGTGGCAATCAGAAGTCAGCTCGACCTAGTAGAATAAAGACGAGTTAAAGCTCACCTTAGAGCTGCACACTATGAGGGTTTGATGAGAAGCAGATTTGCTTCTAGAGTTAAAAGAAGAGATTTCCAGCCGGGGGACAAGGTATTAAGGAAAGTCTTCTTACACACTAAAGAGAAGTTGCTCGGCAAATTGGCCCCGAATTGGGAAGGACCTTATATGGTTGTTGAAAGGCTTAAACCTGGAACATATTGGCTAGAAGACAAGGATGGAAGAGTTCTGACCCACCCTTGGAATATCGAACATCTCCGGATGTACTTGGAGTAGCATTTGTGTAAATATTTACTTGTTTAAACATCCATGTAAATATTTGGGGGCATACTCTTTCCTACCCTGGTGGCGCGGGGAGGTTTTAATGAGGTGTCCGGGTTTTTAATGAAATTTGATGCCTTCATAAAAAATTTCCGAAGTATTCTTACTTTGTCTTTTGTCACACCATCCGGATTGAATTTAAAAGAGTGATGACCACTTAAATATTCGTCATCGGAGAATTTAAACACTCTCGCTATGAAATAACTAAGGGCTATTTAAACACTAGCCACCAAAATTGAAACAGACTATGAAAGAATGTGAGAATTGTGCAAAACAAGGATATTCATTGAAATAACTTAAGTGCCTTGGCCTTCCAAGGACTTTCAAATTATCAAGCAGAGTAAAAGATCTATCCGGTCAAGATACCGGACACACTTACAAAAAGAGTGCCTTGGCCTTCCAAGGACTTTAGTTTAGATAACATGAAAAGTAAAAAGTAATTCATAATTTAAGGCAGAGCCTTTGAAAATGGCTCAGCTTCATCTATTTTCTTCTTCCCCTTGGGATCATCTTTCTCTTCATTTGGGCTCTCCCCGGTGTTTTCTTCGTCATCCGATGAGGAGGCACTGGAGAAGTCAAACCTGTCGCCTTCGGCCATTGTGTGATATGGGAGGTCGTCAGACTCTACGTGAAGCCATAAATCCCCCAGGTTCCTCTTCGGGAACTTCTCATGAAAGAGCAGGACCATGTCCAATCTCACCTTGGCATACATTTGCTCTTGAGTGTCTACCACGTTGTTGGCATAAGCATCGATCTTGGCCTGGATTTTGGCCTCCTGCTCCCTTAGCAGATCAGCTTTCTCCCCTGCAGCTTGGGACACTGTGTTTTCAAGAGCAATCTTGTCACTGGTCAAGTTGTGGATAACTTGATCTTTGGCCTTGGTCTCCTCTTTTGAAGAGTTGAGGTCTTTCTCCAGTCCGGACAACTTCTCCTGGAGCTCCCTGATAGTGTCTTCTAGAGTGGAAACTTTTGTGGTACTCACCTCTTCGCTTTTCTTCAGCTCTTCGTTTTCTCCCTTTAGAATGGCAGCATTTGAAGTGGCAGTAAGAAGGTCATCGGACAACCTCTCTTTGTCAGACTTGAGGTCTTTGATAAGATCTTCCTGACTTCGAACTTGTTTCTCCAACGCAAGCACCGGTTGAACATTTCTTAATAAAGAGTGAGCTATAACATCCCTTTCTCTTGTAAGGGTAAAAGTCTTACCATTAAAAGTGACGGTGTTTGAAGTGCTCGGAGGGAGATAAGGCCAAGCAAAATCATCTCTGGGGAGATTGATAAAGTACTCACCAAGCCCACCAAGACCAGTGATGTCTACCCCATCAATGGTAAGACCTCCCCCTTCGACCTCATCGGTTTGAAAGTCACCAGGTATCTCCTCTACTTGTGTTGGGTCAGTGGGGTCAACTTGGGGGAGAGGCTCCGGAGGTCGAAGAGAAAGTTCATCACCCTTAGAGGTTTTTTTCTTCTTGGCCTCCCTGTCTTTGCTTTCAGCTCCCGTTTACGGTCTCTTTTGGAAGCCCTTGGAGGATTTGGGGAGTGAACTTCTTGCCTAACACTCTGCTGCTCTACCGCTTCCAAAAGAGCAGCATCAATCTGGCTTGGAGCTGGCCCCTCCGGATTTGTTAAAGCAGCTTCCTCCACCTCGGCAGGGTCCGCTCCACCTACCACTTTCTTGCCTTTCTTCTTTTTGCCTTTCATTTTGCTCGGGGCCTTGGCCCGGCCTGGCAAGTAAAGTATTCTATCCGGTTCGTGTGTCCTCTTGAGCACTACATCCGGAGGGGGTTGAGTGGTGAGCTCTTCCCAAGTTAAATCACTCCGGCCAGTATTCCAGAGGTGGGACCTTGCTAAGTTGCCCCCTGTGAAAGCATCATGGAACCGGTTCCCCCACTTCTCAGCAGTCCAAGCGTTGATCTTGGTGCAAGTGGTCTGCCCGGTGTTCAAGTGGTCACTGAAATCCTTGGGCAGTTCTGCTAAGGCAAAGATAAGACCAATTAGTTTAAATAAACTTGATTAAAAAAAAGACAAGAATGTAAAGTAGGAGACTTACGGTCACTCCTCAATCTGCTTGTGAGAAGACTTGGGTTGCCTCCGGACTTGATTTTCTTCCCATTCTCCCAAGCACCACTTACAAACAGGAATTGGGTCCTCCAATTCCTCTCCGACTCTTGCAAGTCATCCACAGCTTTGAAGTTATCCCCCATATTGAAATGGTAGAAGGGGATGTGGTGGTTTCTGCAGAGACTGGCCACAACAGCAAACTCCTCCATTGGTAGAGGAATCCCGGAGAGCCTAGAAGCCATAATGCAGGCCATGAGGGTGTACCAAGCATTAGGGCTCAGCTGGCTTGGACAGAGCTTTATCAGATGAAAGTATATGACAATTTCTGGGTCCAAAGGGAATCTGAGCCCCCAATTAAACAGCTCCGTGAAGATGACTATCTCGCTCAATTTGCAGTCCATGGGAGTTTCGGGGTTTATAGGGATTCTTATCTTCACGTTCTCCGGAATTCCCCACTTCGTACGCATCCGGCCCAGCTCAGCTGTGTGGATGAATGCATAGTTGATCTTTTGCAGGGCAAGGAGGTACTTGACATTGACCTTGTGAAAACAAGGCCCCACCCTTCCTTCAAGACACTCCGGCAGATTCGGATGCCTCAAGCACAACTTTTCCTTGCCTTTATCTTTTTGAGCAGCAACAGCACTACTAGTCTGTCCTGAAGGCTCAGACTCGAATGGAGCCTCTTCGATAGAGTTCTCCATTACTTCCTCCATGATTGATGAGGGGTTTTCAGTAGCAGTGGTAAGGGGAAGGTTTAGATTTGGCTCAGGCTGGCTTCCGGACTGCTGAGTTTCAGTGTTTTCTTGGTTCCTGGCCTCCGGCTGGGGCTCTGGTGCAGATGTTTCCTTCCGGGGACTTGAGCTAGTGCCCTCTGGACCGGACAGCCTGTCCTTGGGAGCTCTAATGGGCACTTCTGACCCCACACTACTGTCTTTGGAACCCGATTTCGAAGGGGTGCCCTTAGAAGCTTGACCCTTGACCAGCCGGCCTTTTCTTCGGTCAACTAATTTCTGAGGAGAGGTTTCAGCGTCTGACCCCATAGCTAAGAAAGGGGAGGGTTTTTTAAAGCTTGTAACTGTTAAACCTGGTTCAACGATGGGTTCGGACTCTTGAATCGAGGAGCCTCAGATAATAGGTGAAAGATTGGTGTGAAATAACTTCTTCGGTTTGATGCCCCTTATGGAGGAAGAACCTTGGTCTGATTCTGTGGGTGAAGTTGCTGGTTTGTCGATGGGCGAAGCGGGTAAGCCTGCTGCAATGCGCCTTTCCCTTTCAACCTTTTGCGCCTTTTCTAATTCAGAGAGATTGAGCCACCCGCCTTTGATCAAAGCGTTCCTCGCTGTGAACATAAACAACCTGAGCAAGAGTTTGATTTTGAGAGAGAAAACTTTAAGGATTTGCAGAGTAAAAACAAGAGTGATGGTGAAACAGTAGAAAGTATTTCAATTTATTGTAAATCTAAAAAAGGAGTTTGATTCCTAGGAGAATTCGAAAAGATTGGTAATGATTAAAAACGACACTGATGTCACCCTCTTTAATGAAGAGGTTGCTTTTCGAAGAAGGTGGGTGCGAGATTCAAGGTGAAAAAACGGTTGAAACAACCAACCAGAAAGTGACACGTGTCCCATAAACTCTGGCGAAAAACTGTTTGGATTCACAGAGTTTTATCAGTCCGGATAAAACCATAGCACAAGTCGAAAGACCTGTCCGGGAAAAGCTACCCTTGATATCAGACTGTTTTTTCAGGTTTTTGACAAAGGCATTTGAAAAAACACCTGAAAAAAGGGCTCTTGATGAGTCCGAATACTGCTTCCTCTCCGGATAGGGACATATCGGACCAAGGCCACCAGGCCGGACAGGCCACTTCAAACACTTAGCCCATTGGATTGTTCGAACTATGACAAAAGTACTAAAAAACCTAAACACTTCTTGACTAAGCTGCTTGCTCTCCTACTAACAGCTCATGGGTCTTTAAACATGACCCGGGTCCATTAAACATGACCCGAAAACCCATAAAGCCCAGATGTAAGGGTATAAATACCCAACCACCTGCATTAAATATGGGTAATGAAAATTAACTGCAACCAGGCTGCTTAATTCTCCCTCTACTCTCTACTCAAAACATTAAACACATACCAACCTTCACAAACTCTAAAACAAATTACTAAATTACCCTCAGACAAAAACTAACCACACGAGGCAGTAGCAAGATGAAATACTTTTGTTCGACCCACAGGATCAGGCAATGTTTTTCGGCCCCTTTCCACCCTTAGGCGAACGAGAAAGTTGAGGTCATAAATCGGACTATCATAGACGGACTCAAAAAGAACCTAGAAGGAAAAGTCGGCAAGTGACCGGATTATTTACAGGAAGTACTATGTGCCTACCGTACTACTCCTTGAACGGCGACTTAAGAATCGCCCTACGCCTTGGTCTATGGGATGGATGTCGTCACCCCCGCATAATCAATTTTCCCATCTTTCAGGATCGGAAACTATGATGAAAATAGAACGGGGATGACAGCCGACTAGCTCTTGATTTGGTAGAAGAAAAACGAAGCCGAGCTCAGCTGAATTATTTATCTTATGAGACCTTGATGAGGAGCCGATATGCGTCGAAAGTACGCCGACGAGAGTTCAAAGTCGGGGATAGAGTTTTGAGAAGAGTTTTTCTGCACACCAAAGACAAAAGCCTCAACAAACTCGCCCCAAATTGGGAAGGCCCATATGAGGTGGTGGAAATAATCAAGAGCGGGACGTATCGATTACAAGACAAGCACGGACGCCTATTGAGGCTCCCCTGGAATATTAATCATCTAAAGATATATTTGGTTTAATATTTTGTAATTTCCTTGTAATTATTATCGTTTATGTAAGAACTCTTGGTCGGGGATGCACTATTTCCTACCTCGGTGGCGCGAAAAGGTTTTAATGAGGCATCCATGGCAACCAGCATTTTTAATCTACTCTTTTTTCCTATAAAAATTGGAAAGAAAGTGTCAAAGGGAAATTCATGAGCTGACGAGCTGATAGACGACTTTTGACGATCTTAATTAGCTTACAGAACCTTAATAGGTTTTTTAGTTTTCAACTGATCTACATTTGTTCCCGACCTTATGGGAAAATTTTCAATTAGATATTGATCTACAGAACCTTAATAGGTTTTTCAGTTTTCAACTGATCTACATTTGTTCCCGACCCTATGGGAAAATTTTCAATTAGATATTGATCTACAGAACCTTAATAGGTTCTTCTGTTTTCAACTGATCTACATTTGTTCCCGACCCTATGGGAAAATTTTCAATTCGATATTGATCTACAGAACCTTAATAGGTTTTTCAGTTGTCAACTAATCTACATCTGTTCCCGACCCTAAGGGAAAACTTTCAATTAAAAATTGATCTACATAACCTTAACTGGTTTTTCAGTTTTCAACTGATCAACATTTGTGCCCGATACCAAAAGCAAATTCTAAGTTAAACATCGATCTGCAGAAGCGTAAATGTGAATAATTTCGAAGACAATGGAAAAACTTAAACAAAATTTAGAAGTCATCGGATACAAAACATATTCAAAAGGGTTCATTCACCCCATTGGTTACAAAAAAAACTTTGATACTTGGGAAAATAAAAGAAAGTTTAGACATCTCTGTTTTCAGGATCAGTCTCTGTGGCATCTGATTCTTCATCTTCGCAGAATACTCCGGATGGGCGATCTGCTTCGGGAACATCTAACCACATCCCAAGAGCAAGGTCGGGGAAACGGTTATGAAGGCTTAAGACATAAGCAGATTTAGCCTCGACGGCTTCCTTTTCCATCCACTTCTGACATTTGGCAGCAAAAAGGGCATTAGCGGCTCGGAGGTCAGCAATTTCCTTTGTTTTCTTTGCTACGAAGTGACGGAAGAAACGACTTTGGAATTTCGCTACTGCTAACTGCTGAACTTAATCATCGCGATCCTTTTTGACCCGCACCAGGGTTTTCTCAGCTTTTGACGCTCTTTCCTCAGCTTTGTTAACCCGTTCTTCCAAGAACTTCTTTTGTGCATCCCCGCTTTTGAGTTCACTCTCTAGTGCAGTTATTTTCCCCTCAACATCCGTCAACTTCGGATTTAGCTCCCCCGCGCATCTTTCCTTCATTGCCAGAGGCACAAGCATGCTATATAAGGATTAGGATAACACATCATTGGCCCGCAAAGCAAAAGTATGAGGGCTCCCAAGAATTGACAGGATAGGCAGCTTGGTGCCACTTGATAAAGCCCCATCAACTTTCGCTACTTTAGAAGGACCGACATTTTTCCCCCAACCTCGTCATCGTCAGGAATCACAACAACCGTGACATTCTCGGCCGACGCGGTTGCAGGAGCAATAACATCCCGACTTTTAACCCCTTCGTATTTTTTAAAGAGCGCCGGGATAGTCGCATTCTCCGCAAGTACGGAGCATCGTTAGTTCCGACCTCTGTTTTCTTCTTCGTGCGCTTCAGTTTCTTGGCTTCATCACCATCAGCCACAGAATTTTTCCTCTTCTTCTTCACCTCGTCGGGCTGGTCAACCTCTTTCGCCTCAACGGCAACTGCTGCCTCTTGTCCAACAGCATCGACCTCTACCTTTTCTACGTTCTCTGGGTCCGCACCCTCGTCAGATTTTGCGCGTTTGCTAGGCGCTTTGTTGCTTTTGGGAAGGAACAAATGCGCATCGGGTGCATCCGTCTTAGCAACCAGATCCACCAAGCTAGGTAGTTGGCGCAGCTGATCCAATGTGCGCGGTTCTTCAGAGCAACACCATAGGTTTCTCATGATTAGGTTGGTGTTCTTGAAGCATCGATGGAATGCCCGACCCCAATTCTTCCGGGCAAAGTCCTTCAGAATTTGGAAGGTTATTTTGGCATCCTCAAAGTAATCCCTCTTCAACCCTTGGATAAATTCTTTGGACACTGAACAAATGATCGGTTAGGGTAAAAAAATTGGTTACCATCAGGAACCCACGTCCGCAGCAACCGCCTCAGGTTTTCCTTAGTATATGGACAACCATTCTCCCAGCAGCCGCTAATGAAGACAACCCGATGCTTTCATGACTTGTCGCCCTCGAGAAAGTCGTTCACGATCTTCCAAGTATTTGCCAAAGAAGAATAGAAGAAAGGCGATTTGGGTGATTTTGAAAGCCCGGATATAGCAACGTATTCTTCCATCGGTATAGCGCGACCCGACAGTCGAGAGGCCATGATACAAGACATCAGCATGTACCACGCGTTGGGAGTTAGCTGTGAGGGTCAAATACCGAGGATTTCAAAGTACCGAGCAATCTCAAGATCTAGAGGAAACCTGAGACCCCAGTTAAAAAGCTAAAAACGGCGATCTCCCATGACTGTACATGCACAGGCGTTTCCTCAGGAACGGGAAACTGTACTTTAACGCACTCCGGGATTCCCCACCGGATCAGAAGCTCTGACTGTTCAGCAGCAGAAAAGTACATATACTTGCCCTCGAAAAGGGCAATGACGTTGTCCCGACATAAAGACCGATGGTAAATGGTGGTTATAACAACCTCTAACTCCGAAGGAAGGGGCGCTTCAGAAGGAGCGGTAGCACCACCGCTAACGACAATAATATCGTTCCCCGTTTCGTCTTCTCTTACGGGACTATTGCCCAAACCGACTAAATTGGTCGCCTCTGGCTCACTAATGGCGTCGGTTGGGACAACCTCGGTGCAATTGGGGTCGGCTTCTTCTGGAAGCTGAGAACCGGCCATTTTGGGTTAACCGATTGAGAAGAAGGTTTTATGAAGCTAGAACTGCTAGCGGTGCGATGTTTTTTTATCCACTTTCTTGTAACTTGCGAGCACGTTCTATTTTTAGCATCTGGCGCTCGAAATCCCTTCGGGCAACGCCCAAATGAGTAGCAGCAGTATTGACTCCCGTACGGAGTCAATACTGGTGCGGACGTATTTCGATCCACTTTCTTGCAACTTGCAAGCACGTTCCATTTCTAGCGTCTAGCGCTTGAAATCCCTTCGAGCAACGCCCAAAGGAGTAGCGACAGTATTGACTCCCGTACGGAATCTGACGATTGTAGGAGTTAACTGCACCAGTTCGGGTGAGATGCCTCCCACCGGCGAAGAAGAGGCGCTGGAATCTCCCATTGTAAGGAACCTAGGTTTACTGTGGCGCTTGGGAAGAAGAGGAGAGGGTAAGTTTTCAGGTGTGTTTTCTGACGAGAGTGTCGGGTGATTGGGTGGATCGACAGGGGAATTCAGAGAACTGCTACTGGAAGGGATGACGATGGCTTCGGGAGTTTGAGCAACAGCTGGATCGGGTACTATAAATGATTCTGCAGGCACGTGAGTTGGCAGGACAGAGTCGTGGGGGAGAGGCACGGGTGTGAAGGGTTTTGTATCAGAACCCCAAATTAGTCCAGCGGCTCGGTATTCGTAACTTCGATCACTAATGCTAGCCTAATCAATAAATCCAAACACAGACTCTATTTTCATCTTTGGTTTCTGGTTAAGCTTCGGGTGTTTCTTTTTCATAAACACTGGTTTCTCTCTCTAGAATGGTTAAGGGAGACTCTCTCTCTCTCTAGGATTTCTCTGAGGGAGCGACTTGTGGTGAATGAAGAAGTATTTATAGGCAACAACATGCCTTAACCGTTTTACTCGTGGGGAAGTCCAAACGACGAAAAGCCGCGTGAAGTCGAAGAGCCTCATAGAGAAATGTGCAGATGAGCACGCTTCGAATAAAGGAACAAAACATGTAGACCAAACCCGACTACGCACGAAATAGGCAATCATCAGGCTAGTATCGTAGGCCTGCGCCGGCACCGGAACTCGAGTGTTCTCCAGATAAGCTCCACGTGTCCAGTGACGAGAAAAACTGAAATAACCGATTCTCCAAGAAGGCCTAATGACCCGTTTGAGCCCATGGCAAATTTATTAGCTAGATTTTTAATAAGCCCATTACCACGGGTCGGGCGACGAGCAACAACATAGATCACCTCCCGAAACGTAAAGAAACGTGAGAAGGGTCGGTTTTTAGCTGTGAGCGATCGGTCGGGCGTTGAGCAACGTAACCTTCCCCTTTAGGCGACGCGATCATGAGGCACTTGGTCAAAACGCCCAAAAAACCCCAAGCCCGAGGTAATTTCGGGCAGTAGCCGTTTTCTTGAATTACTCATGAGTCTTCATTCCCGACGCTCTTGAAGACTGGGGGGGGGGGCTACTGATAAGGAAGTAATTCACTGAGCCCGATAGAAAATGTGTTAATTTCAAAAGGGGAAAATAAAATAAACCCATTAATGTATTATTATTATTTATTAGAGAACAATATGTAAAAGAAGTAGGATGTAAATGACTAACCATTAAATAGTCAAGGACTATCTAGGACATAAATGAGGCCCATTTTCCCCACTATATAAGGGAGCCCTTTTATTCTTGGGTAGGTGAACATTCTTTAATACTTTCTCTTTCTACTTTCTATCTCTACATTTTTATCACTAGTCACATCAAGCACTAGATCCAAGATTCCCCCATTATTGTCATTATTTTACTCATCAGTAGTATAATTTTGTAATTTCTCCCATCTATCAATAATTAGTAAATAATTATTTGTAGTCTAGTCTATTAGTTTATATATATATATATAAGAATATATATTCATACCGAATCTTGCGCATTAAACCCAACGAGTGTATCCTGAATATTTGTTGACACGAGATTGAATGATTGACCAACGAATTCGATCCACAACTTTCCTCGAGACTCATCGGTGCCTGTTACTGCATTTTCTGAAACAAGTATCCAAGCTTTACAAAGGCTTTCATCTTCATTTTTATTCCAATTTGAATTTCTTTCTTTTGATTTTAATTCTATTTTTTTTCTTTGAAGACTTTTTTTAAACTTGGATTATCTTGTTGAGAAAGAAAATCTACATTGTTTTGTGTTCTTGTAGTAGAAGTACCCAAATTAGGGTTTTGAATTGATGCTCTGTACGATGAATTAAAAAGAAACTGTTGATCATTGTTTTGAAAATCGGATTGACCTTTAAATTGTGATTGAAAAATCTGAGACATTATATACTGATTAAATAAAGGGTTTTGAAATAGAGGACGAAAATCCATTTTTGTTTGTTGTATTGAAAAAAAAAGGAATTGAAAAGCTGAAAGAAAACGAAGAAGGTGGTGAATAAACTCTGACAAAAAATACTCCAATAGGAAGAAGATGATGAATGAATACATGGAAAAAAATATTGAAAATGAAAAAGATGTTAAAAAAAAGCGAAAGAGAAATAAAAATTCCGCCAAATTGTTAAGAGAAGCGACTTTATTAAGTGATTCTGGAAAATTAGCAAACCCACTAGCTTTTTTGTGTTCGTTTTTTTTGGAGGGAACCCGCAGCCGCTACTCAGAGTGCAATGAGTGCGCACAGAGTAAACCCTCAGTCTGACGCAATAGCCTACAAACCAACGCCAGAAGGTAAATCACACAAGGTGACTGGCTCAGCCGAAAAAGCTTATGTAGAGGGACTCGAACTCATGACCTTTGGTCACAAACACAACTTACTCAACCAACTCGACTACCGAGTGACTTAATGATCCGTTTGGTAAATGGAAGATAACTATAAATATAGGTATATTTGAGCTTCAATTTGCTTGTTTTTGTTGGGTAGTTCCATGTAAATTTCAATATACAGTTAGTTAGATATTAGATTGAGATTGATATTGTAAATTATAATGAGTTAATTTGTATTTTTCTTTTATATATATGTTTTTACTTCAAATACATTATATTTTTGTCGGATCGCTCGTTTTTATAATCTATTTTTGGTGTTTTTTTTATTCTTCGGTTTTCTATAGCGAGTTTATGTATTTTTTATCATTTAGGTAATATTTTAGAGATTTTGAAAGCTTGAAAAAAAAGGTCCATAGATTTAGGGTTTATTAGTTTTTTCTTCAGTTAGTTTGAGGTGGAACTGTGATTTTTCTATTGAGTAGATAATGGCATGGAATGTAACTAAATAGAATTTCAAAAACTTTTTGGGTTTTTTGATTAGTGATAATTTTGTAAATACTAAAAAACAAAAACCGCCGACTTCGTGGAGTAATTTCGGCTATTTTTTTAACAATTCCCTAAAACTAATTATATTAAAAATAATAATACCATTATACTTTAATGAGTACCCGTAACATACTTTTTTATATATATAAAAAGACAAAATACGCATAATATTTCTTGAGATCCCATACCGTCCCTTCCTTAAAATAACGTCTCATTTTAATCTATTGAAATTGGGCGAAGCTAAAATCAGATCTCTTTTAGCTATAATGAGATTGTTACTCAAAAACAATTCTGCGAATGTAAAATAACCATTTACCCTTTATATATAAAACAAAAGTTCTAACAAAAAACTAACTTTTTCTTTTTTTTCCTACAACTTTCTCTCTAACTAAACTAAATTTTTAAAAAACACAAAAAATCATAGATTTGAGCGATTTAAACGAAGAGTTGAGCTGCAATATGAATGATTTCTTATCGGAGGAGGATCAGCCTTTGACAGACCATCTCCAAACCCAAGAAGAGGTACATTTTGTTTTTTTTTAATTTCAGTGCAAATATTGCACTACCAAAGCTATGAACAGCATGAACTGCGAAGAATATTGTGTTTTATTTTGTCAAAATTGAGCACTGGAAATGCGGCGATTTTTATGAAATTGCGAAGTGTGAATTCGCGAACTTTCCAAAATTGAGCATTGGCCGCTCGCAAATTGGACAGTATTGCGAATACTGGCTTCGCAAATTTGTCCAATTCACGAGCAGCCAATGCTTAATTTTAGCAATTTTGCGAATTCCCACCTCGCAATTTTGTGAAAATCAAGCGTTCCTAGCGCTCGATTTTGACTGTTAGTTTTGTTTTCCTATGCATGCTTATTTGGGTAGTGGGTTTAATTATAATTAAGGTTGTTTTAAATAATTAGCACGAACCATTTGTAGGGACCGGACCAACCGCCATGTTCGATGGCCGATTATACAAAAATGTTTAGTACGAACACCTAGTACACCAAGCCCGATTTGATCTGATGGGTCGAATCCGAAAGCATAAAACTAGGATTCATTTTGTTGCGTAGTAAAGACGATGACGGTAGCAAAAGTATGAAAACTCCTACGATGTATTTTAGGTGCGAGAGGCACGAAGTTTACACACTTAACCCCAAACTGGGGTCTGTTAAGAAGCGCAAAGAATGTTCATCCAAAAAATGCGGGTGTCCGTTCTATTTAAGGGGAAAACCGGTCTTAGAGATACCCGGTTATTGGAAATTGATAGTGCTAAACGGAAACACAACCATGAACCGTTTTTGCACTTGGATGGTCACTCGCGAGCCGCTAGACTAAAAGTAGAGGAAGAAGTGTTTGTTCGTAGTCAAACGGAACTCGGTTGTCGACCAAGAGAGATATACCGCGGTTTGAAGGTCAAAGACCCGCAAAATGTACCTAGCATGTGCACGATATACAACATGCGCCAAAAACATGATTTGGTTGATTAAGCCGGCAAGACCCAAATACAATACTTGTTTTGCAAGTTAAAAGAACACGATTACTACGTTTGGGAGCGAACTTGCGAAGCAACGAATGAGATACTCGAGTTGTTTTTTGCACATCCTAAAAGCATCAATTTCATGCGCACTTTTCATCAAGTTCTTATAATGGATAGCACTTATAAGACTACAAGGTATAAGATGCCTTTGCTAGAAATAGTTGGCCAAACTTTGACGAAAAAGACATTTTGAGTCGCTTTTGTTTTTTTGAGCTTGGAGAAACAAGAGAACTACACTTGGGGTTTGAGCGTTCTAAAGAATGTTTTGACGAACAACATGTGTGGATTGCCTAACATTATTGTCACCGATAGAGAGTTGGCTTTAATGAACGCTATCGAGGATGTATTTCCGGATGCCACTCATATGCTATGCACTTGGCATATTAGTAGGGACATCAACTCTTACGCTAAGAAAGTTTTACCAAATTCAGACATGGCCGATGAGTTTGTCGGATATTATCAAAAGGTTTCATTTTTCACCACACTCAAAGATTATAACAAAAACCTTGTCGAGTTACACCACACGTACGCGTTTTGTCCAATGGTTTTCGAGTACGTGATGAAACAATGTATAGCCGATTATGGACACAAATTTCTCAATATCCACACGAACAAATTTAAATATTTGGGCCATCAAACTAGCAATCGGTGAGTTATATTACCCTCTCCATGCATTAGTTTTTAATATTAAGTGTTAGATTTCTAATTTATTTTATCTTACGTTATAGGGCGGAGAGTGCTCACTCAAACCTCAAGCGGGAAATCGGTATTAGTCTTTGCATCTTTGAGAAATTTTGGAAAAATGTTCATGCAATGCTTACCACTCAACACTCTAACATATTTGAATCCTTCGAGTGTAGTATGTATCGTCCAAGAAACTTAACTAGGGGGGGTTAATAAAACTATATACAAATACATCAAATGTGAACTTTCATGTACGACTATAGAATTAATAGAGATAAATCTTGCAACGGCCTTGAAAACGTGGTTCACTCCCGGAATGTGTGGTTGTATTATTAGGATAACTCATAAATTGCCATGTGCATGCGAGTTAGCTTTGATTTATAAAGAATGAAGAGAGATTAAAAAAGATGAATGTGACATTTATTGGAGTACGTTAAAGATCAAAGCTAAGGATGAGGTTGGTACCGAAAACGAGCTCACGAGAAAACTCTCGTTAATAGATAGCACCATCTTCGGTTACGGTGCATACGTCCAAGATCACATCATAAATAGGATGATGAAATCTTAGATCCCCCTAGAAGTCATGTTTTGGAATCCAAGGAGTCGGTTGTCACTAAAGGTAGGAAAAAAGCCGGCAGGGACAAATCAACTAAACAGGACCCATCTGAGTGGAAATACGATGGTAGTCTAGGCGTTAGCACTCTTGATACGATAGGTAGATCGGCCACCTCGGTAGCTAATAAAATATTTTTAGTACCAAAGGACAAAGTGAAAGAGAAAGCAAAAGTCAAGGCTCAACCCAAGAAAGAGAGAGTGAGTCGATAAAAAAAATCATTGAAGGGAAAATAATTTAGCGGCAATGAGAGTTGGTTTCCCAACTATTTGCATGAGTTCATTTCTAGCGTAGAAGACGTGTCTCCCCACGATAATTGCGGATTCCGGGCCGTTGCTTTAACCGTCTACGGTATTTCCGATTCATGGTTAGATGTTTTTGTAATGTACGGCAACGGTAATCGGCATTGGATGATGTTACCCGACTACGACTTAGTGATAGCCACTAGATATCAGTGTATCATTTACTATGTATCGCTTCACCAATCCTACATGTATCTACCTCTATGCGGTGTGCCTCCTTGATCGTGTCATAGCATGGAAGTTGAAATTGGCTTCGTACACGGTAATCATTTCGTGAAAGTAAGTATACGAATGAATCCATTAATATTATATCTTATTTTGTGACTCATTATTATATCTTATTTTGTGTCCATTAATATTATATCTTATTTTGTGAGCGAATATTTATTTTATTTTTCTTTCCGTAGGTTGTGTTGGATGAACCACTTCCAGAAATCTATCCTACTTGGTTTCCCTTTCGTACCGACAAAGAAGTTACCGGTTGGGCAATACCGTTTGATAAACGATTCAACAAATATAACCAAATCAAGCCCGCCCAACCTTCGACCGCACACGAAGAGCCACCACATGTCTACGAATTGGTCGAAGACTCATAATTTGTTGATGCATCTCTAGTTTTTTTCTTTCGCAATTACTAATTACAAATACTTTATTTGAAATTCGTAATGGTTTGTAATCTATACTACCACATTTATTTATTTTGAAATTTCACTTCTTTCATTATTAAAAAAATAGTTTTGTTTCTCATTAATCTTAATTTATTTCTTTAATTTTCATCCAAAAGTATGTAATAAAATTCCAATAATTCAGAACAGTGGCAAATTCGCGAAAACAGAGTGTTTGATTTTGTCAAAATTAAGCGCTGTCAACGCTATGATTTGTCAGTATCGCACGTTCTGAACACTCAATTTTGACAAAATTAGACACCTTCAAACTAGCTTTAAAGAGAAAAAAAAGTACACTAGAAATCCAAAAAATTAAAACGGACTTGACCGATAGACCTACTATAACAAAAGCTTGATAAAACACTAAGTCAAAGAACAACAAACATAATAATATTCAATTACTCATAGTAAAGGAAGTTCATCTATCATGCCAGTTCCATTTTATCAACTTCCTTTCTTCCTTCGCATCCTGGTAGTGACGCATTTTGTCTTCACTGATGGTAAGCATGTCAGCACGGATGCGTTCCAGCTGATCCTCAGTAATAGTATCCGTCGGATGGCAGTTGTACCTCTTGAACGCAACATGATGCTCTATGTCGTTGAGGTCAAAAACCAAATGTACACGAAACTTCACAAGAACGGACCACCTGGCTTTCACCTCATCCAAGCGCCTTAAACTTTCAGGTGGCTGGACTCCATCCCTGTCGAAGAGGAAGTACATGTGGCACAACATTACCACCCAGTTTTGTTTACCCCCCTCTAGCTGGTTAGTTTTACCAACTTCGATTGATCCTTTCATGAGATATTCATCTTCCAACTCAGTCCAAAAATACATATATGTAGTATTTTTTGGTATTGCATAAGTTTATTTTTGGAAAATCTCTATATATTGACAATTTGGTCTTTAGATAACGATATCTAAGTAGATCAATCAATACATGCCACATATAGGATAAGGATAACGTAATCCAAACAGACCAATAATATTATGACACCTAATAGATACAAAAGTACACACATCTCGATGAGACATTATTATAACCCACGCGGGCTAGACGGGGGTCTCGTTATAGCGTAGGGTGAAAGTCTATTATAATGGATATGATTATTGTTAAAATGAGACCTTATAGTAAAATTCAACGCCCACCAAAATTGACCCGCCGCCTATAAAAAAGGACATAAAATCTAATAAAATAAAACATCGGCCAGACACTTACCACCGAAAAATTAAATACTCAAACATTATCTGGAGAAAGAGTTTACGGCTGACGAAGACTACCATATGCTTCAAACAGTTAAGATTTCCCGCTCGGAGATGGGGAAGGAACTAGCGATACTTTTTTGATCGTGTCATGTGTAAGATGTACTACTTTTACAGTCGTTTAGGAACAATTAAAGGTATTTTTATGCGTAGTCATGAGCAGATCAAAATCAGATATAATTTTGTCAATCCGATACAGTGTTTGTGTTTTTGCACATTATTAATTAAGCAAGAAGCAGCTTCCGACTGGAACCTCACGTCGGTGGACTACATCACTAGGGATATGGTAGCGCATCTTGAGGATAGGATTATCGCAAGGGGGTGGGTGGCAATGTTGAATACAAACTGAGATACGGGTAAGCATTACTACTTTCTTTGTTTGCGCTTGAATGTTTTCATGTTTCTTTAACTTGTTGTTTGAAGTTGTGATTTTCTTATTAGTTGTTTTTTTTTCTATGTTTTTTGTTTGTTTCTCTTAGTATGTGAGGCGGTGTGTCGTATGCACCTATCTGAATTAAAATTTTTGTTTATATTTCTGTTTCGTTCGAATAGAATAAGATATAATCAAAGAAAAACATAAAAATAATATTATAAACGGAAAACATAAAAAAACAATAAAATAACACTCAATAAACGACACAAAAAAACGAAACATAAAACAACGGCAACATTGAATCTAGAATTCTGAGTCGTAACCGGTATTCTCTTCAACGTCGATGCCGTTGGCAATATCATCATCCCTACATGCAATGTTATCCTCCAGATACAGTATCACCTCCGGAGTAATGAAATCGTCAACCGTCATGTTCCACTCACGTTTTGGTTCTTTCATAATTTTAAATGGGAGGAACATCAAACGCTCAAGCGGTTTGACAGCTAAATACCTGATTTTCACTTCCTCACAGTTGCGCGATATGTAGATAGTTTCCCCATGTATACCGTAATTGAAATACATCCTACACAAGAGACCGTTCAAAGAAAGTATCGCTACTATCTTCCCTCATTTCTCGAAGGACAACCTTCACCACTTGACACAAATGGTAGTCTTTAGCCACACTGAAATCCATTAATAGTATATTGTTTTTTTTAATTTGTTATTGTTTCCAAATGGTGAGTGATTATGGCGGAAGTTTCAATTATTGAGCTCAGATAGCGTAATCCGAACAGACCAGTGAAAAAAACACCACTTGTCACATAATGATAACGCATACCGATTATAAGATCTGTTCTAATGGACGCTTTTTAGAGTCTATTTCTTTGTATTTGGTTTTTATTTAAATTTTATTGTAAAATGATTGATTGATTGAGTTTATATTTAGCTTTTAAATTGAGTAGTTTAATTGTACCAACATGTTTGTTTTCATCAATTTAATGCGTTTGATATATCATTTCTCCAAAACTACTCTCATATCATTTAGCTCAAAACACACGTAACGTCTCATATACATCTTCTATTCTAAATATATTTGCAAACGGTGTACAAATATTGATAAACAAACAACCAAACACCTCCCACAGCCTTGTAATAGTAAAATCTGATCCATATGATATGCGAAACACGTTCCATACGCATATGTGAAATATAACCTAAAGATATTTATTTATAAACAATCTAAACAATCTAAACAATCTAGATTTATTTATTACATTATAGTAAATCGTACATGCATCTCAACCATTAAATATTAAGGGTCTCATTATAGTGGAGGTTCTATTATTAGGGTTTGCGCTATAACGAGACCCAATATGAAAATTTGCCAAAAGAATTTCCCGCCAAATGTTACCACCTATGAAAAAACATGTAATATCATTGAACATGACAAGCATCAAACATTAAAAAACATAATCAAAGGAAAACATTAATAATTTTACACGTGAAGTTTACGCCCGACGAAGACTACCATATGCTTCAGGTGGTGAAGGTTGCTAGCCCAGAGATGGGTGAAGATATTATCGTTGATTTTTTTTATCGTGTCCTGCGTATGATATATTTCAATTAAGGACGTGAAGGAATAAGAGATCTTGTTGTGCACAACCATGATGAAATCAGACGTCGGTACATTCCTGCCAAACCGCTCCAGTGTTTGTTGTATTTGCCATTTAAAATTAAGCAAGAAGTGGCTACCGTCTGGAACATGACGGTGGTGGACTATATCACTACCGATATGGTAGTGTATCTTGAGGATAGGATTGCGAAAAAGGAGAGGGAAAATTCTTAAGACAACATGGGATATGACTTCGACAATTGAGCATATTAAATTATTCCCTTTTGTTTTGAGTCTTATGGTAGCGTATCTTGAGTTTTCATGTTTTGCTAAATTGTAATATGGTTGTTGTTTCGGTCTTATGTTGTTTGCGTATTTCTAGCCTAATATTGATTTGAGTGTTACTTTATTTTATGATTTAAAATTTAGTAATGTAAATGAAAACTAAAACCTAAAATTGAGAATAAAATAATCAAGCACCAGAAAATCAGAATAACTTACAAAAACGTACTACGACTGCAGTTAAAAGATAACCAAAGCCAAAACATAAAATAGTAGTCATACAATACAAATCCAGTCACTCACTAACGCGGTATCGGTGCGCCACAAGCAAACACTCATGCATCTCTCGACGCATCTTCTCTACAGTCATCTCGTCCGCTCTAGAATATCCATCAATCACGTGATCACAAATGTCAAACAGTCGTGCCTCCAAAGTAAGTACTCTCGGGGTATCTGGAACATGTGCATCGGACGACTCACACGTAGGAGCAATGAGGGTGTACCATAGGTGGTCCTGGATCCATACATCGTATAAAGAGGACGTACTAGGACCGCCTGCAACAAATATGTCACCACGAATCCTCGGGTCGACGACGTGCGACACTCATGACCTCCATGTAGCCTCATCCCACAAATAACGCATGTTCACACGCCTACTCCTGTCTGCTGGTAAAACAGGGCGCAGTCCAGGTGGTATATCCAGAATATGACCAAGCTGACGGGCGACCCGCAATGGATAATACGCCTCGACTATGTCAAACGCCTTCAGTGTATGGTCTATCTAGGCCACATCGCAGAAATGGAAATGCTCGTGTATCTCCCTGTAAGGCATGAACCAGACCTACACAAAATTTAAAAAATGATTGCATCAACGATAACTAATAATAAAAAGATGACAGATAAAAAAATAAATAAAGCAGATAACTTATTTCCGCTCCATCAATGAGGACAATGTGTGGCGGATGTTGATACGAGTCTCATCATCTGCGCAATACAGTGAAGGTACGTTTTTGCAAATAGTAGGCATCCAAGGCTCATAGAGGGTGTTGAGCGTCGGCAAGAAGGAGTGGAAGTGATCGTATATCCACGCCTCCAACATTACAACAAAACCAGCTATCCCTAAAGTGTTGTGCATGGACGACTTCCCTAGATGGTGATACATCTGAGCTAATATATGCTGCCCCCAGTTATATCTAACAGATGACCTATACCCCGTTACGAACTGCGAATAATCTAAGGATATACTGTTCCCCGATTTTTTCGCCAAAACACAACACCCTAACATGTGGAGCAAATAATCCCTAGTGACACACTCTACCATATCATCAGACATAGTGTGTTCCGTCATATGGGGCTGCATGTACTGCTCGCTTAAAAACTGTAAGCACACGGATCTAGAACTACCCCCCATGTTGCTCGCTAACTTCGTCCTAAGATCATCAACTGGTATACCTAGTGAACTAGAATACCATGCTAAACACTAGCCATCACTAGGAAATGACTGAAGAACAAGATCATCATCTGTAACCGGAAGACCGGTGATAACGTGGAAGTCGTCTAATGTCACGGTCATCTCTCCGAACGAGAAATGGAAATTGTTGGTCTCCGAATGCCACCTCTCGATGAAGGCATCTACCAAGTTCATGTTGGTGCTCCAACGCCCCAAGATACCGACGAGGGGAGCGAAGCAAGACATCATAACCTGCTCTCCCACACTATCCTGCACGACAAAATCCCATGCACGATGGGTACCGTACATCGATTAGCACCTCGAAGGTCAACGAACCTACACAATATTTCAGTAAATTAAACATTATATAAAATATTGTTCAGTATTCAATGCACATTAAACAAATCATAACTTACGTATCCCATAAAGACGTTGTATGCCTCGTGTTATCTATAGTCTGGATAAAGACCCGGCACTTGGGGGCTAACCCTATGGAACTGCTGATCCAGACTCCCAAGCACAAGGTCCACAGAAGGCACATGAGTGGTGGTGCGAGGCCTACGCCTAACTAACTGTGATCATGACCGCGAAACAAGCTCATGGTCCTCCGTATTACTATTGGATCCTGACTGGCGAAGTGGAGTTTGTTTTTTGCGAGGCATCCTGAAATTGAAAACAAAACATTGTTAGATGTTTAAATGTAAGACAAAAACTACCGACATAAATGTCCAAGTCAAACACGTTCCGAAAAGGCTAAATCAAATGAAACAGCAAGAATTGCGAACACGGACTTCACAATTTTGGGGAAATCGCGAGCTGGGACTTCGCAATTTCCCTAAAATTACGAATTGGGCATTCAAAATTTCGCTTCCAAAATCGCGAACACCCAACGCCCAACTTTGGGCAAATCGCGAGTTGGGCATTCGCGATTCGCCACAGACAGCAAACCCCAAAATTCGAAAACCAAGAACCTTAGATTCGTTAAAACTCAACCAAAATCAACAAAATTCATACCAAAACGTTGATAATCATAGACTAACACATATCTACAACTTATTTTCAAAAAAAAAACAACAACAAACTATAGATGAAAATTCGACTTTTGAGGCAGAACCTATGACTCTAAATATCACTAAAAATACATAACTAAATTGCATAAAAATTACATGAATAGGTATAGGATTCATACCTTAACGTTTTGTAAGTTCGGATTCGAGAAATCTTGAGTTTTTTTTTTGCGATTTTGAAAAGTTTTGGTAAAGAGACGAAAGAAAAGAAAAACTTTGGCTGAAATACAACTTTTATATTAAGAGTTAATTGATCATTTTTAGAATTTTATTATAGCCAAAATGGATCTCATTATAAAAGAATCTCATTATAGCCAAATAGGATCTCGACATAGTCCTCCCCATTAAAATTTGGAGAAAGAAACAACTATAAAAAGATATGATTTTGTTTAAGCCGGTCCGTAATTTTATTGTTTAAAACTAATTTAATCTTAACTAAAATGATATTTTGTTTGGTTGAGCTAACATGGAAGCTTTTAAGTACACCGAATGAGTTTTAATTAAGCAAACCCAAAATGTTATAACATACAAGACACCATCTGAGAGATTAGGACACTTAAAATTAGCAATTACAATCTATCTAAAATTAGAAAGAACAAAAAACAAAAACATTTGATGGTTCTAAGACTACTGCAAACAATATGCAGAATCCCAATTTCATACACATTTTCAATAGTTCATCTGCTCTAAATAATAAATCTCTTTTTCATTGGACATCATCAAGCTCAGTGTAGTCTTCAATCACCTCAGTTCTCGCAGATTCTTTAGTTATAGACCGCATTTCGTCTATATCAATCTTTAACATCGCATCACATATAACTTTCTCAATCTTTAATATTCTAGGACAACCTGCAAGAAAGAAGAAATTATGGTCTGCTTATTAACATACCAACAAGATGTTAAAACAAAATCACATACCTGCTACAGGGCATCGAGCATGCAGTTCCGAGGATATGTAATTTTCAATTGCCATTTTCTCATATATATGTCGGCATTCCATACTGTTCCAAGAGAAGTGTCAAAAGAAGATAAAAGGTAAATGATTTTCAAAATGCAACATATAAATATATTTTCAGTATTCTATAGGGTTAAAGTCTTAAATGTCCGAAGGAACCACCTAAAGCTAATTATTTTAGAAAGTGAAAATATCAACACTTATTCTTATTGAAACGAAGCATGTTCAGTATAGAGGCCAATTAATATAATAAATAATTAGAATTGTTCAATATGCAACACCTGCGAACAGGATTTGTCAGCTCAACTACTGGCTTCCCACTCAACGGGCAAGTAATATTCAAGATGTTGGTCTGGGTACTGCTCATTATGATGTCTTCTTGCTCGTCACCTGGCATGGGCTGCCCTGCATGGTGAACATTCTGCAGAAGAAGAATAAGAATGTAAAATGCACCGATTTGTGTAGAAATTAAACGTCGGACACAGCTATTATAGTGAGTCCGTTTTAAGTGAAGAATCTCAACTGCCAATGTGAAAGACTGCAGCAGCTAACACCAATGTTGGTTAACTTTTTTAGATCATTACCATGAAAACCTAATCCAACAAAATAATTTAAACTAGTGCTGCCTTTCCATTGATGTATTTCTCTTCACTATGTAAGAAAGTGAGTAAAGAAAGATCTTTGATTGTACTCGCATGTCAAGTTTGAAACTTAAAAGCAAACAATAACTAATCTTGAAAGTAAATATGCTACCTAACTTTTTAATTTTACTGTTGTACTTCTACCAATAACATGATCAAGAATTTAGTTACAGTATATCAATTCCTTTTCCCTAGGCACCAAGATATCGGGGTATTGCTTTTTTTTTCTTGTCTTTTAATCTTATAAATAATTGTCAATACACCTTACCCAAATTGCTTCCCTGAACTGACGCATTAAAGGATGATTTTGTGTGCTTGGAGTAGTAGCCTTGAGCTTCACAAACTGGTCCTCCAACAACTTCTTAAAATTGGTTAACTGCAACCATTATAATACATATAAAAAAACTGAATAACATATGCACCGACAATCAGGTAGAGATATCCAGCACCTCACTCTTTGGCTGGTAGGAATTTGCAACAGCTTGACTAGCTGAAGAATAGTGAGTGCAATTATCACAAGTCGATAATAACTCGGCAACAGAATTATCAAGATCCTTCACCTGCAGAAAAATTACAAGTATAGTAGAATATATAACCAATAGCTTTAACAAATATAAGAGAAAGGAGTACACCAACGAACAGACCCCAATAATCAGCATAATATACAACCATATATAAAGAGTACGACGATAAAAACTTCCAAACTGAACTTGTTGCATCAATCCAACTTGTTACTCACATAAAAAGACAGAATTTATAGTTGTCTCACAGCATAGAATAATTTTGCCCTCATCAGAAGAAAAGTTCAATCTAGCTTACTTGCTCTTTTAGCAGTACTCGTCATGATTTAGAGTGCCCCGAGGACAAGATCTTAATGCTACCTCCAGTTTTTGCAGCTTGATACTGTATAAGTATTCATTGGTCTGACCTTAATATTGTTTTAGACAGCAACACGGTAAATGACTCTAAAGAAAATAGCAGCAGGACTTGGAGCTCTAAAACTAACAGGGAGTCAAAGGCATTGTGTTCCAGTTCTGGTGAGGAGTAGCTGAAAATGAAGCTCCAGGGAAATACCATTGGTCCTCTAACCTTGCTGTTGCCCAAATGGTTTCATGCATCGTGTTGTTTCCATGGTGCTAGAATAAGCCTCCCTAAATGAGTAAATTAGGTTGTGGAAACTCTACCTAACATATACTTCACTGACTGTAAAGGGAAGTGCTACAAAGAGTGTCTATGGATGACATACAAGTCCAAAAAGTATCTGATAAAAAACTATATAAAGCAAAGTATCCTACTGAACCATTGTGTCGGCTAGTTTTGGTATCAGCAGCCAAAGTCAGATTCTTTTTACAGATAGGAGACTCTTTACAGCAATCAAGAATAAACACAAAACATAAAACATAGACCTAACTTAACCTGCTACTTATACAAGAGTACTAAAAGTTAGTCATATACCATCTCAGTCTGATTATCTTTTTCAAAATCAACAGCGATTGCCCTCATCCTTGTTACAGCACTTCGAATATCCTGAAACGGAGTAAACCGAAGTGGAGACAAAAAAAAAATTATCAAGTTAAAGTCACCATAGCCACAAAAGTAATATTAGGGTTGAACTGGACTAAAATTTTCAGTTTCGCGTTATCAAATACCATAAACCAATTTATCAAAACAAAGAGACCTCAATTCATTTCCTTTTGCAGCCAATCAAGAACAAATATTAGTGTTGAAGCACAATTCTAATGATTATAAGCAATATGAACCGAAACCGCAGAAACCCTAACCAAAATCACATTTTTTGTTTTCAAGAACACTCGACAAGATTTCTAGTTGATTAAACATGTAGAGAGAAGGAAAGAGTGTTGATTTGGAGGGACTCACGGCGATAAGAGATTGATTATCGGAAAAAAGCATCGAAGCAACTTCTCGGAGTCGTCCGGTGGCTGCATCGGACACGGAAGCTGACGAAGAAGCCATTTTGTTTTAGTGCAATGATGGATACAGTGGTTTTCACGAAGTGGTTTTAGAGGGAGATCCTGTTAGTGAGCGTAATGTAAAAGGAAGTAAAGGTGTCTACCGGCACATCCGGTCCCCTGCCGCATTTTAAACTGTCCGCGTGATGGATTCAGTCACTAGCTGATAGGTTCTGTCCCGTTTAAAAGTTTAATTTAATAAAAATTAATTTATAAAGGAAATATTTAAGTTTATTATTTAATTTTTATTTATAATTTTGGTTAAGAGAATTACTATATATATATATATATAAACAGTTTACAAAATCTATTACAGACCCAGATCCAAAATATTTGATTAATTTTTTTTTCAAAACTATTTTTAATAAAAATATAAATTTCCAAACCGGAAATAGTTTTTTTATTTTTGCTTCGATAACCAATCATGTCTACCTATTATCTTTGACTGTTCATTTTTTATTCACTATTATCACAAATCGTAGCCGTTGAAGCTTAGTTCAGTTTCTTAACAAAGCTTCAAACTACTCTAGAACAAAATCTACGCTGACCATTTTATTTTTTGAAAATACAATTCGAGTTTATTATTTTTCACAAAACTAGAGTTCATTGTAGGTTTTTTTTTGAGTTTTTGAGTTAGTATAGTCATCATCTTCATCATTTATATCAGCTTTTGGTGATTTTTTTGGTTAGTTATTCGTTTTTCAATATATACCCATACTTCATCATCTTCTTCATTTAATTAGTTTTTCGGTCAGTCCTGCATAATTACTGCAAAACAAAATCCATATGTTCTCCTCTATCAAAACTTCATGCTATTGTTTCTCATCATCTATATTGGTTTAGTTTAGCATCTGTTATAACTCGTGAGGTTTAGCATCTATCACTTAACTTCTATCATAGTTAGCCTTTTTTTAGCATATGCAATTCCCAAATTTTGTTACATTTGCGTAGGTTTCACGTCTATTACTCTGCCTTGGTTATACATTTTCATAAGTTTCACATTTATCACTTTTTCCCTAGTTGCACATTTGCATAGGTTTTACATCTACCATTTTTGCCCTTGTTACACATTTGCATAGGTTTCGCATCTATCATTTTTGTCCGGGTTACACATTTTCATAGGTTTCGCATCTACCATTTTGTCTTGGTTACACATTTGCATAGGTTTCGCATCTATCACTTTTACCCTCGTTTCACACTTGCATAGGTTTCACGTTTATCACTTATCATACTTCTATTGATTTCGCATAATATGCAATACCGCATCTACCATAACTGACATATTTTTCTCATTTTATTGCATTTACATGAAAAATGGCTCCAAAAACTTGTTTCCTTAGGTCAGGCCTCTTTGCATTAATAAAATAGAAGAAAGAGACAAAAGTAAAACCAGAACATCTAGAAAAAGCCAAAAAGTACCCATAGGATCTGAGAAAAAGAAAACACCTTACAAAAATAATTAAGATTTGATTGTAAAGATAATAAAAAAGTATGATGATGAAAATAAAGCTTTCAAATTGGGGTAAAACATTTTACGTCTTACAACCAATTATGTCAAGATAATTTTTGGTTTAATATGCCACTACAAGCCAAACACTTTGAACCAAGACATTCATAAACATAAGAAGAACAACAACAATCCCAGATTATCAAGACATACGTTTTTTATGACACATCATGAAAAGTTAACAAAAGCCGAGCAAGACCAATCACAAATAAAATGATAAAGGTATACAATTCCAACTTTTCTTACATTATTGAATTGGTTTCTCATTTTTAAAAGTTTCACGTCTATCACTTTTACCCTACTTTCACATTTGCATAGGTTTCGCGTTATCATTTTTGTCTCGGTTTCAAATTAGCATAGGTTTCGCGATTATCATTTTTGCCCTAATTTCACATTAGTATAAGTTTCGCATCTATCACTTTTGCCTCTAGTTTAACATTTTCAAAGATTTCACATCTATCATTTTTGTCATGGTTTCACATTTGCATAAGTTTCACAATATATATATATATATATATATATATCATTTTGCAACTATCATAGTTGTCCTGTTTTAGCATCTATTATAGTTTCCAATGGTTTCTCATCTATTATTTATATATTAAGTAATGATTTTGAATGTTTATATGATGTTATAAATAAAGAAGTAAAAATAAATGAAGAGCATGCAATAAAAAATGTTATGATACTGTTCATAATGTTAGCTTGCTCAATATTTTTTTCTCTACATCCGGAGATGTACTAACCTCTACAATGGTATATACGTAGAAGACCTGAAAAAATAAACAATTACAATTGTTGAAGCAATCTGTGACAAGTTGATGAATTCGATAAACCTTTGTCATGAAAATAAACCTGAAAAAATAGTTTGTTGTGTTTCTCTATTATTGGTTAGTATTTTTGTTCTATTTAAATGTGATTAAAAATAGTAAAAAACTGTAACTAAAGTATTGTTAAAATATAGTCATTTATCATGGAATACACAACTATATGATAAAAAAAAGAAATTGAAGATAAGATCCCGAGATGATTAAAATGGTTAGATATTGAGGGTAAAATTAAATTAAATTTGATTGACGTCATAACGAAGGTCACAGATGAACATGTGTATTTACACATTGTTTTTTGGTCTGATTTTGCATTTTACATAAATATATGTTTTTACTTTAACATTTTAAATTTTGTGAAGGTTATTGAATGAGAATTGAACCTAATAAAAGAAGAAGAAGATAAATTTGAATGAGATTTCTAAATACCTGAAGAAGATTCATAAGATGAAAATGTTAATGCATAGAACGATGAACAAAATGTTTTATTAGAGAAAGAACAAAATAAAGATATTCCTCAGCAGGATGATGATGTTCCACAAGATATTCCACATGATGTTACACAGGAGGAAAAACGTGATGATGTTCCACAGGATATTACGAAGAATGTTCAAGGTTAAGTTTATTCTGAACAAGTTAATCTCAACGATGACGACGATGGTGCGAATTGTGATACGAACCAAGCCTCTTACGGAAATTAATCTAGTGATACTGAAAGAACATTAAATCAATACATTGTTAAACAACATCTAAAAGTTACAAGAACTAAAATGACTGCAACATGAAGAAGAAAACTACTAAGAAAGTTTCACAACATACTTTACCAATAAAAGTTGGTCCTTTAAAAAAATAGAATTTGGTACAGACAAGATATACTCCTATTTTAATAAAGGAAAATTCAATATCGCAGATTCTTAGAAATCTAACGAAACCTAAAAATATATAAATAAGAAGTCTTCAAATAGATATGGTGATAGAATGTACCATATGGTAGTTAAAGACAACAAACTGAAGAGATTAATGTACCAACAGAAGGTAAAAAATCTCATTTTTATCATAGTTTCACATCTATCATGATTCATAGTGTTGCTCATCTATCATATTTATGAAGGTTTCACATTTATCATCCCTCACATAGTTTCACATTTATCGTATTTATGATTCATATTAATGCATATCTATCATATTTATGAAGTTTTCTCATTTATCATCTTATAAAATGTTTCACAATTATCATTTTTATGTATGTATCACATCTATCATATTTGTGAAGGTTGTGCATTTATCATCTTTATAAAGGTTGCGCATCGATTATCCATCATCTTATAAAAGGTTCTGCATCTCGTATCTTTATGTACGTTTCAAAACTATCATATTTATTAAGGTTGCACATCTATCATCCATCATATTTATACAAGGTTTCATACATTTGACATGGTTTTATTTTCTAGAGGATTAACAAAATATTCTCAACCCAGCACCAGCAGAGCCTGTCTTTAGTCAGAGCATTAAATTATGAACAACGGATAAAATAGAGAAAAATTCAGTTGAATGTAGAAATTTTAAACGCCAAATTGAAGAACTACAAAAGAAACTCACTGAAAAAAGACAAGCTCATTTCAAGAATGAATAAAATAAAATAAATGAATCTGATGCAGAGATGGACATGGAGATAAAGTTAAAACACACACTTTAACTGCCTATGTTGAAGACAAACACACAGGATGAAACTAAAAAAACACCTGAAAAAAATATAAAAAACTTATGAAAGTAAAAAGTGATTACATGATAATGTCCAATAATCACCAAATAAAATAGTATGTATTGCTAATACAAAAAAATAATCAACAAATCGGTGTACATCGACATGCTTCCTATATAAGTAAGTCTCCCGTCTACAAGGACCCAAATATAGTTGATGATGTTTGTGTAGAAAACCTTAATGTTAGTGTAAAAAACAAAGACACTACACCTAATATTATTATGGAAGAACATGATCCACATTTACCACAAGAGAACCCTGATGTTGGTTTTGAACAATAAGAGCCTAAAATTACTATTGTTGTAGAAGAAGAGCATATTAATCTTAATATTGTCGTTGTTATAGAAGAAGAGCATGTTAATCATACTGTTGCGGTACAAAAACAAGATCCACATCCACCACAAGAAAAACCTAATGTTAGTGTTGAAAACAAGACATTACACCTAATGTTCTTGTGGAAGAATAATATTCTAAGGTTACTGTTGTTGCTGAAGTACATGATGTTCATATTCATGTTGATATTGAAGAAATGAATGTTCATACTCCTGTTGATGTTGGAGTTTAAAACTAATATGTTCCCCATGTTGATGTTGTTATTATGGAAGTACAAGATACTGATATTACTGCTGCGGCCAATGAACATGATCCTAATGTTGTTGTCGTTAAAGAACTTGATCATGATGTTGCTGTAGATGTGGTCTAGAATATTGATGAAGTATATGTTGTTGTGGACAAAGAGGTGATATTAAAAACTCAATATTAACAAAAAATATTTTAAAAAACCTATTTATTTGGACATGTATTTTGTTGTGTATTATCTTTTTTTGCTTAAATATTGTAATATTATAATAACTTTATTTATTTAATGTGTGATATCTCATAGTTGCATGGTTTAGCATAATATATTGTTTCTCATTTATCAAAGTTGCTAATGGTTTAGCATCTATCATATTTACTCTAGTTTTGCAACTATTGTGGTTACCCTTGTTTCGCATCTACTATACAATTTTTTTTGGTAAAGGATCATGCAGCTAAATTCCAAGAAATCAAAATACCACCAGTCAGTGACTTAGATCTAGGTTTTGAGAAGAAAATTATAAGGATTGAAAATTATATACACAATAAACAATTAAATGAATTATATTTTATCTCTTCTCTAATCGTTTCTCTCATCTATCATAGTTGCACTCGTTTCTCATTTATCATAGTTGCACTCGTTTCTCATTTATCATAGTTGCATTGGTTTCTCATCTATCATAGTTGTCCTGGTTTCTCATCTATCGTAGTTGCATTGGTTTATCTTCTATCATAGTTGCACTGGTGTCACATCTATCATAGTTGCACTAGTTTCTCATCTATCATAATTACACAGGTTTCTCATCTATCATAGTTACAATGGTTTCACATAATATATACTTTATCATCTATCATAGTCTACTGGTTCCGCATCTATCACATCTTACACAGTTTCACTAGTTTTTCATCTTACACTATCTTCCCTGGTTTTGCCTAGTAATTCACCCTAATATGCTAGTTTTTGCATCTTTATAAAAAAACGTTGGATGAAGGACGTTCATTTGAACTATGTTTGGATCCTTCTCAATATAAAATCCTCGATGAACTCATGACATGAAAATTACCAAAAAATAATGGCCATTTACAAACGTAGTAACAAAATCAATTGAAATAGAGCAATATTACAAATTAGAAAAGATTCAAAATTGATAAAACAACGATGATCCAATAGTATGGTCATTTTTAAAGATAACAGGATCTAATATTTTTGTTAGTGATATGATGGAGATATTAGATGAAGAGGAAATCGACTCTAAGGTGAAATTTAAATTTACATTTATTTTGTTTGCCTTGCTTCCCATTGCACAAATAAACTAACTCTTAGCTTCCACTTTTGACAGTAAAGATAAAATATAATTTTATGTATATCTACCTTAAACAACACAATTTGTAAATTCTAGTTCCTGATTATCTGAGAGAATTGATTCCACTAACATACCTATCTGGAAGTGTAATGGTAAGAATAATATACTCTTACAACACATGTATTAATTAAGAAACATAAAATATTTCTAAATACTTTTTTAATGTATCCCATGCTAAACCAAAATATGGATGTAACACAATATGTTGACAATAAGTTACAAGGCATCACAAGAGGTTACATATTCGTTCCGCTTCTAGCACAAGCACAGCGAGGGAAAACTTCTCATTGGACTTTACTGGTAATATATGTAAAATATGAATCAGCTGGTAAATCTAAACCCATTTGATGACGTGTACGTTATTACGAGTCTTCTTATAATAGGTATGCATTTTAGGCTTGTTACATATATTAGTGATGATGAGAGGTATATAATGTGTATATACATATATATATTATATCTCTTCAGCTAATGTCTGGATTTATTAAGGGTGGGGATTCTATTACTTTATCGTGGTTAAGGGATACTTTTTTTGCTAAACTCTATTAGGATGACAGTGTGACCGATCATCGTGCCGATCATGCTATCGTGCTTATATATCATATGTATTAGTTAGTATGATATTTTCCAATAAGACTGGTAATATGGTTCCGCTTGATTACCTACAGTCCATTCACCATTACCATACGATAGGTAAATATGACCGGGGTTAGATGGTTTTAGTCCAGTTATACCTTGCCTTTGGACAGAGTTCGCTCTATAGTACTGGTGGTATATGTGGGTGTATTGGAAAACTAGATGTTTGGATTTATGATCATTTTTACTCGGCTGACAGCTACGTTCAATGATTATGTTATCGTCTTACGACATACGTATCGTTATGCACCACTTCGTGTTAGCTCCTCTCGGACTATTCGAGTTGATCTATTTCCCAAGACGGGTAAACGAGCTAGCTTTAGGTTTCCATGAGATATAATTATATGACAAAGTTAGCATCGTCATGTCATTACGGATAGAGGTGATGCATACAAGGGTATAAAGGTTGGTACGAATCTGATATACCCTGTTTGGGTTAAGACTAACATGTGGTACATAATATCCAACCAGGATTCGGTAGACCATGATATATATATATATATAGGGGGAAACCATCCCGTAGGAACTTATGGTATCGTGGGGGATGCATTAGATTAGATAATGGCGTTTCAGGCATGTAGAGATACGATGATGTTGGGGGATAAAGAAAATGTGTTAGAAGAGTGTCTTTATATCGTTAAGCACTATCGAGGTCGTTCATAGGTTGCAGTTCGTTCCTGTCTTTTATTACTTGTACCATATATTTTACTTTTTTTATGATCTTTGTTTATGATATGTGTTCATAGTTTATGATTATTATGATATTTGTTTATTTTTGTTTATGACTATTATATTTGTTTGGTACGTACCCGATAAAATCATCGCACTAATAAAAATAAAATTAACATAAACTAAATAAAATATAACATACATTGGGAATTAAGGAACAAGTATATAAACGCATATTAAAAGATACATAATAAACTAAATAACATCAAAAGCAAATACATAGAACAAAAACAACAAACACATAGAACATCAACTTAAAAATATCATAAACTAAAATACAGTAACCAACTTATTACATACGTTGTTCGCAAATGTGATCATTCCAACTCTAATTGTTCAATATGTTGTTTAAGAATGTGATATTTCAAATTTTTAAGAGTATGTTTTTATTGGAACCAAGAATGCAGAAACCAAATATCATGTTTGTTGCTACCCTGACATCCTCTAGGATCTAGAAACCTGAATAGGTGGAACCGAATTCAAATAATTGTACTTGGTAGAAACTTCTTTACAATTGCGTGGAGGTTAATAAAGAGCTCCATGATGCTTGTACTTATTATATTACACTATACAAATAATTTCATTAAAAACCCGTCAGTATTATGTTTAGACCGTTTTTTATTAATAAATTTGATGACTTTGAGAAATTAATAGTCTTATCCAATACTCCATTCCATATCTTACAAATTAAAAGCTTGAGTATTTATGATATTGAATAGATTAAGAAATGTGCTATGTTTGTTAATATATTTATATAGAGAGAATAAAGTGATCAGGAAACTTTATTAGTTGAAAAAATTGATGTTTCAGGGAGAATGAAATGAGCGATAAATTTTATTTGGTGCGCAATTGTTTGATTCAGATTTTTAGAAGAGAAAAAAGCTAAACACAACACAATGCCAGACACTAGGAAACTATCACGTAAGCTATATGATATATAGTTCTATTTAACTTTTCAATGCCAATTATTTTGCATTGAATCGCACATAATGCAAGACACTGGGCAAACAAATTAGTTTTGGAAATCTAAACATAATAGCATATCGTAGCTTGCACAATAGTGGGACCAAATGTAGCGCATATTGTGCGATATTATGTTATGTTCAGCTTTTAAAGTAAGTTTTTTTCCATCGGTTGCACAATATATTCGATATGTTAGCTATATATCGTAGATGGTGTGTGATTTTCAGCATTATATAAAACTTTAGACCAAACAATCCTATATTAACCTTAAATTGAGATAAGATTAAATGTAAGATGAAAATACATCAATAAATTATCAATCAAAGATGAGATTAACTTTTGCACATAACGTTAAACATCCAATTACAATAAATATTACAACTTATTAGTAAAAGTCATATCCGAGGTTAAAATTCATAGGTGTGCAATTTGCTATCGTATCCGTTTGTTCAAGAATGTGCTCCTCCAACTAAGCTATCATATCTATTGTAATGAAATCAGTAGTTTTCAACTATCACACGTTGGATGCCTCTTGTCTTACTTCGTACGCCAAGTCAAACACCCAAACAATTGGTTCAAATTATAACTGGTATAGACTTTTTTCATGATTGCATGAAGGCGGAAAGTGCACTCGTAGACGACCGTACATATAATACATTCTACACCGTAATTCATCAAAAAAAGCATCAACGATCTCATCTAACCTTGTTCTCTGAGCAAACTTGACGGCTTTAAGCAAATGGTTATCTTCATCAAAGTTCTTTTCAATACTTAAGATAGTTCACGTTTTTTTTCACGGTATGATATTTGGTAGACGAATAAATATATCATGCTTAAGTAGCTATATATAGAGATGTATAAACGGGGCGAGAAATATTACTTTGTGCAAAATCCTACTAAGCGGGAAATCATATTTGGCGCGAATTTATACTTGTCGGGTAATTGATGACAAATAGTAATTAATTTTTAATGTAACATGCAAAATCAAATATTACACAATTAAATCTGAGAGTGGTATGACATAATATAACAATGCTTTAAAAAGTTTTAAAATGGAAAGTAACATAATTAAACGTTATCAATCAATATTTCCTCTTCGTTACACTTCAATGTCTTGGTCGACATAATTTGCGTAAATTTGTTGAATCTATTGTAGTAAAGAACAGACCAAATATTAACTTCATCAGTATGATACCGACTCTATACATAGTATCATGGCGACAACAATCCATCTGAATGAGTAAAAACTTATAAATTAAAAACTAGATAAACAGTATAAAAGTTAAAAAAATAATGTCATTGATATACTTACGTGTACGAAATGAATGTCATGTACGAAGAAAATTCCAATCTCTACAATAGTTGTAGAACGAGGTGGACAACCACGTAATGGTATATATGTTAAAAATGGCCTAAAGATATATGATATACAAGATAAAGATATCGAGTGGTTATCAACGGGGAACTATCATCCAATATCATCTTTTCAGATGATTTTTAAACCAATCTAACCTATGTACTATATCATCTAAAACATCGGTTAAACCATAAACATCCAACCATAAAGCTTGATTTCCATTTAATTTCGAGATTAAATCGCGTCTAACTAAATCCTTATTGTCATTTTTATTGTATATCCTTCTCGATACGGTCCGATAACCACATTTTCTGTCTTGAACAACATGTACCAATGTACTAATATGAAGATGTAAAAGAATCAGGATACATCCCACGTACATATATATACTTCATTAATTAGTAGTCTTTTTTGTCGATTTACTTTCCTTTTGGTGCTGGGAGGTTTTGGTAGTAATAATGAAGGCACATTTGAAGAAGATGTGTTATATAACATGTCAATGGGCGTGCTAGAACTCGGTTTACTTAATTTCATGTTCCCAATTACTAGGATTATGTTTAGTCGGTCCAGACTTAAGTTTTTCATGCCTTTTGTAACAACCGACTCTTTAGGCCCTACAACATGTCTGGTTTTAGGTTTTGGGATCTGCATAACTCTATTAATAATATGATCTTGATGTTCAGGCTCACAAACACGTATATAACTATATATGATAGATAGTTTTTTAATATGGCATCTTAATAGGTAACTACGCATCTACATATGAAATCTAGTTTTCTCCAAAATATATCCACAGTCCCGAGGAATAGATCTACCTTTTTTTTCTTTCTATTATAGCTATTTCACATGCACGAGGTACTCCTTGTATTTTCCTAATAACATATCCTCATGCTAAATGATCTATGCTTATTTTCCTATGATGTTTAAAAGTTAACTATATTATTTATAGGCCCGCGTGGGATACATAACCATATAATTGCAAGTGAACTGTATTTTTATGACTCGGTCAAAACAAAACTTACTTCGCTTGAAATATTCCAAAATTGTAAAATGTTTTTTACGTAAGAACTAGTGAACTTTGTCCCACATTGTTTCAAAATTGCATTGGTTAGTACTAAAGTAAAGTTTTAGACCCGCGTGTGCAATTTCACACCTATAATTTTTTATAGCATGGAATGTTTGTAATAAAAAAATATAACATTGAAAACGAAATATGCGCTTAGCAGTTGGTTGTTCTATTACTATAATTTTTGATTTTATTGGTTTGATGATTACAAAATTTGTTGCCATATTTTGTTATCCATATAAATTTTGGGTACGCGGTAAATAATTAACACAATAATATTATATTTTTTCATAAACTTCTATTGTGTTTGCTTCGCCAAAACAATTATACAACTCCATAAAATCCTTTAAAGCGACATCAAACATAAACTTTTTAATCATGTAAAAAATGTTCTTGTTTATGTGTAATTTGCATACTAAGTTGATTGCGTCCGAAAATATATCTTTAATTGATAGCATTAATGCTAACTCCCGATCAGTGAAAATGACACTAGAAAACGCGCACGTATTATCCACCATGAACCATCACACCTCGTATAACACTTAAAGCCCAAATGTAGTTGGCTTGTTTCTCCGCACTCATAAATACATAACCAACAGTAAATGCAATTGATTTTGAAGTTACACCAACAATATTAAGCAATGAATTTTATACCTCGTGGTCATGTAAGTACAATCCACGATCAATACATGTGGGGATGTACATAACAAGTCAATAAATGTAAGATACACAAAAATAAATCGTTGATCGCGTTCGTTATATCACTTTTCCGATCCCACGTGTATAGGTAAATAATGTTGATGAATCCTATCTTATTTTATTTGGAATATACCCACACATCCAATTCCGGTTTAGTATAATATTTTACAATCTTAAAAATATGTGTTTAATCGACCATCATAAACGGAGGTTGCTCATATTTCTACAACATGTAATCATTATTTAAGTAAAGATAATAATGCATAATTCGCACATAGTGCTCGAAAAAACTACCTTAAATTGCACCTAGTGTGCAACACGTCTACAATATGTCGCATAAATATTTGTGACAGAACTACCTAAATTCGCATGCTATGTTCGATTAAACTACTATAAATCACGCGTTGGGTGTGAGAGAACAATTTTATCCAACTAGTAGCATAAGCTCCGTTATCAAGATAAATAAAATTTAAATTTATCTGCATTTAAATATTGATAGGATTAGACATGTATTCATTAAATTCAATAATTTGGAGGATTTAAAAAAAAATTGTGGCGCGGAAATGTATGACCAATTGGTAACAAAACAATGAGACTCTTCAAATGAGGACCATTCTTCAATATAAACTATGAAAACCCTAGTACTTCTGTCTACGTAAACCTACCTAATCTACCGGAATCTATGTATAATGAGAAAACAATTTTCAGTCTAGCTAAAGGCCTTGGGTCTATTTTAAATGTTTGGGTTCCTACAAAGAATCGTGCTAGAGTTAATTATTGTAAAATCTGGGTGGAGATGGATGTTTCCAAACCTATGCCTAGGAAGATGTAAGACTCATTTGGTGAAGATGGATATTGACAAGACTTGGTTTACGATGCTTACCTGGAATACTATAAATCCTGCTATCATTTGGGCCACTCTAAAAAAGTTGCAAGAAAATGAAATCTTTCATTAAAACCTACCTCGCCATCTTGCCAAATCAACATGTTCCCTCTGCCTCAGCTGATCAACTTGCTCCAACTCCTGATCTTTTATTAAAAACTACCTCAAAACATCCAAACCAATCAGATACAATTGCCTCACCAAAAATCAGATCTGTTATCATCCAAAATCTACCAAACCACCCTGTTTCTCCTCTAACTTTATCACCAGATGTTCTCTTGAATACGGATACTAATTTGAACACACTTGTTGGTGTTGAAGATCATGAAGTAATAAAAGCACTTCATATGATTGATCTGGAAACTAAGAATCATAACAGCTTCTCTATTGACTTGTCTCTACATGATACCATATCTCATTCTAAAGCTACAATTGGGAGTTTACCTTGTTCTCATGTACATTCAAAGGAATTTAATGTTAAAGATGCAAGGAAAATGGAATTAAAGAAAAATAAAAGGCGGAAAACTATCAACAAAAATAGTCTTACTCGATCAAACGTGTGCAATTCAAAGGAACCGCTAAATCTACGAATAAATCCAAATCACTATCCAAGTATTGAATTAGAATGTGTGTGGATTTGGGAACAAGGAGATCATTTCTAGATTAATGGCATTAAAAAGTTTAGAGAAACTAGGTTTTCAAAGTTTCAGCAGCAATGTTACTAACAAAGTATGGACCATGTATCCCAACCCTTAAGGATACTCTCAATTAAAGAAATTTTAAGAATTTTCGAAATCAAAACTTACATGGATTCTGGTAGCGCTGCTTTGAATGACTTCAAGTTTTTGTGGCTTTACTCTGAAGAGATCCTGTTGTGGATTGATTCAATTAAGCTTCAGATGGATGGTTTATTCTACATATCGTTAAAAGTTTCTTCTTAAGTTTCTTTTTCTTCCTCTTGAATCTTGCTCAAAGAAGATATGTAGATTTTTCTAGGTTGAATTTGGTTGATTCGTGTACTATTTAAAAATTCGCCTCTTGTGAGGTTTTCTGTAACCCTAATCTGAGGCTTGTCTTTGATTTTGTTTCAAGAGTTGTGTAATTAAACCTCCAATTCGAATTAAAAAAAATATTGATAGGAATTTGTACAAAATAATTTGTTAGTTAAAATTTCATTACCATTAACTTTTACCCTTGAATCACATTATGAGGTTGTGAAAAGAACCGCTAGATATCCAAGCTCGTACAAGCCATCAATTTTACTCCTTTTTTATTTCTATTTGGTTGGTGGATTTTTTATAATATTTTATAAATATATTTTTTAACCGTTATTTTTTTAAAAATATTATCTGTTATAAAGTATAATAAAAAAATTCGTAAATATTATTGGTTTTATCTTAAGACGAACAAAATTGGATCCATAATATATATATATATATATATATATATATATATTATTTTTAATGCATTTGGTTACGAAAATAAGAGTATAGTTGTGATATAAGTTTGGGAAAAGTTATATATCTTTTTAGATGTCATATATTTCAAATCATAACTCCAAAAAAAATTAAAAAATACCATTGATTGTGTTTTTTTAAAAACGAACAAAACTAGATCGATGATATATATATATTTGGTTGCAAAAATATGAGTAATTTGATTGTGAAATTAGTCCTAAAAAAATAACAATGTTTCAGTTGCGTAATTAAAATTAATTTGGTTGTGAAGAAGAAACTTTGTTCTAGCTGAGTAATTAAGAGTAATTTGGTTGTGAAAAAACAATTGTTTTGAGCTGCGGAATTAAGTGCAAGTAATTTGCATAAATCGGAAAAAAATAAGTTGCGTAAATAGGACTTTGGTTGTGAAAAAAGCAATTGTGTTACGATTTTTGTTTTTTTTAAATGCCATATCTTTAAAACCGTAGCTCCAAATAAAATCCGAAAATACTATTGGTTTTGTTATTTTAAAACCAGCAAAACTAGTACCATCACTTTTTAAATTTTCTTTTTACTGTGTTTGGTTGCGAAAATGCGAGTAAACTTTTGCGAAATTAGTATGTTAAAAAATAATTGTGCGCAAATCGCGTAATTAAGAGTAGTTTGGTTGCGAAAAACAATTGTATTCAGTTTCAGAATTAAATGCATGCAATTTGCGTAAATAAAAGAATAAAAATTGCGTAAATAGGACTTTGGTTGTGAAAAAACAATTATGTTATGATTTTTGTTTTTTAAATGTCACATTTTTTCAAACAATAGGTCCAAAAAAATCTAAAACCTAGAACGATATATATTTTTTAATTTTCTTTTACGACATTTGGTTGCGAAATATCAGTAGTTTTCTTGCGAAATTAGTCAGGTAAAAAAATAATTATGTTCCACGTGCGTAATTAGAATGATTTTGTTGTAAAAACATAAATTTATTCGAGTTGTGTAATTAATATTAATTTGGTAGAGAAAATAAGAAAAAAAATTGAAAAATATAACGCATGGATTTAGTTTTGTTTGTCTTTAAAATATAGAAATATAAGTGCTTTTAGATTTTTTTTGAGTTATGATTTGAAAGATATAGAGTTTTGAAGATTAAAAATAACTAATAACACACAAATTGGAGGATTAAAGACGTAATAGAGTAATTTATTTGTGAAAACCTGATTTAGTAGCTGTTTTATATTTAAATGTTTAAGATTTCACTGAAATTTGTTGTAGAAATCTTTAATTTGAGAGATTTGTGAGTTTTTATTTTACAAAGATAGAGACGATTCGTGAGCTGAAAAGAGAGAGTTTTTTTTATACATAAGGTTGTATTCTTTGTAGATTTTATGTGGCACATGGTTATTGATAAACTTGAAAATCTGGGTGGTTATTGGTAATTTTAATCTTACCCGGATGGTTATCGGTAACTTATCCAAAAATTATATTATAAACAATAGTATTATATTAGGAATAACATTATTAACCCAGCTAAACTAACATCATTAATATTGTTACTCCTCGTAGTTTTAATGTGCTAATAATGTTATTCATGATATAATAATGTTATTTCTCATTAATCATTTTATTCATGAAATTTTAATAATACTAATAATGTAATTTTTGAAATAAATACATGCATTTATATTATAATATGTAGGAAGCACTATAGCAATAGCAAGACTTGTACATATTCTTTCACATGTGTTTTTAAAATGTCTAATTCTCAATAACACATGTATAACTTATGAATCATGTGTATATACCCTCCGATTTATGTACAACTATTAACAAAAATATTATATGAGGAAGAAAAAAAATAAATTTTATTGGCAATTAGACGCAACAACCCAATTGAGCATCAATCTCAGATTAATAGTTTAAACTACTAATCAAATTAAGAATATGGAAAATAATCGACATAATTTATTAATTTTTAAGCGAAAATACCGCAAACATGACTGCTATTTATATTGTTTGATGTCTAAAAGCATGATTACTTCTTATATTACTTGATCTCCTTGATTATGCCATCAGTCAGTCACCGAATCCACGTCATTTTTTTTAAAACCTTAAAAAGTTCATGTTTGGACTCAATAAGCACATATATGATGACTTAGATGACTGCTATATTCTGCCAAACATCAGTAGTCTTTTGTTGAGATTTCTCAAGATGTTCGGCCAAAACAAGTTGTAGCTTTAAGCAATGTCCACATCTTCTATTTCATAAGGATCAATTACTCTCTGGTTGAGAAACAAGCAAATAATATGGAACAAGCAAAAATTTGAAATAATTTTTAAAATCAAACACACACCGATTTAAAAAATAAATAAAATTATTTATAAAACAAAAAAACACCTTAGAAAACACCACAAATAAACAAACAAAGTTTAAAACTTAAATTCAGAGAACCAATAAAACCAATAGAACCAGAAAACCAATCCATCAAATATTTATAAAAAACTAAAAAAAATTAAAATTATATACTCAATAGATAAACAACCTATATTATGTAGTAAACAACTCATTCATCAAATTTTAAGTTTATTTATGATAAAGCTATTTTATAAAATATTATAAAAAAAAACTAAAATTAAAATTTATATTTTATATCATCATAGATAAAATTTGTAGTTTTGATTGTCTAAATAGAAGATAAATAATGTTCTAGTTTTTACGATTGGAAAGAAATGTAAATATACGAAAATAGAACGACATAAGAATATATGAAATTTCCAATGCATATGGTACAATATAAAAGCTTAGTTACAGATGGCTTTTTTTTTTAAATGTCCATGAGACTATATTAAACCTAATTCGCCCAGCTATGTAAAAATGAGTGGGCAGCACTACTTGGTAGAATTTTAATTTATATATATGGGTAGAGAAGAAGACCAAAGCATATAAATGTATTGAATATGACAAGTGGTTTAATCATGACACCCTTCATATATAATTTATATATGAAGAAGATCCATCTTCATTGTTTCTTTACACAAGAAAAACTGCCAGAAAAAATCAATTCTGCACTTCACGCTGCCTTGTTTTCTTTACACCAGACGAAGGGCTGCCTCAGAAATTGAATTCTGCATTTCACGCTGCCTTGTTTTCTTCACACCTGAAGAGCTGCCACAGATATTTTAATTCCGCCTTCCACTCTGCCTCTTAGTAAGTATTCTTTCTATATTTTATTTCATGTAATTAATGGTTTATAGGATGATCTATTTTGTTCTTTTATTCATTTCAATTTTATTTTGTTATCCATGCAATATGAGAGAATAGACCGATTTAATAGAAAATAATATAAAAATTGAATATAGCATAATCATCATTTATTTTAATGTACAAAGAATAGGTTCATCATTTTTTAGTCGCATCAAATGATTTATAAAGTAAAACCAATTATATTTAATAACTAATTATAAATAAAGAAAAATGATATTGTTTTTTATACGTTTATTCACTTCCAAACATATACTTGATAGGTATAAAAACGAATTTGTTCAGTTAAGATTTAAGAATACGATAAAACCCTTTCATTTTGTTTTTTATTAATTAAAATATGTATAAATGTAATAGCTAATTTATCGATGACTATTTAATATCAAATTTATTTATCAATAACTATTTATAGATTGATAAAATAAGGATAACTGTAAAATTAAAAATATTCGATAACCATCTGATGATTCGAAAATATCTTTTAATGGTTTTTTTATGTCATATTTTCTAAATTATATATATAGCTAAAAAAAAGTAAAATTGCATTTATTTTTTTAGATGAATAAAATTAGTTTCATTAAGAGTTTATTTTTATGTGATTACGTGTAATTGGGTTGCGGAATAAAGCTAAAAAAACAATTATATTCCAATTGAGTAATTACATGTAATTCGGTGAAGAATAACGTAAAAATGTATTGAAAAATTGAAAAGAATTACATAAATATGATTTTAGTTAAAAAAAAGTTATAATCCTATTATATTCTTCTTCTTTTTTATATTACTTAATCAATTATATAAATATAATTCTTAAAATCATGATTAAGCAAGTGATACACAACATATTAACTAATATATATATATATATATATATATAATTTTTAATTTTATTAGAAAAATAAAATATAAAATACTCACAAGCTTCAAAATCTAAAAAAATAGAAAATCTAATGTGAATTTTATGGTATGATTCAAGAATTATAGTTTGATGTAATCAAACACCCTAAATAAGAATTCCAACCATAAAAGTTAGGATTTTACGATTTTATTAGATTACTTACTCTCTCATTTATTTACCGAAGAATTTTAACTATTACTGAGCCTACTGTTCGGCTAAAATGCTTTGGCTTGATTCAAATCCAACCCATTTGAATGGATCAAATTCACATTTATCCTTGGCATCGTGTGTGAGAAATAATTTTTTTTTTAAAATCAAAAGTTTTGAAAAAAATTCACGATGTTTCAAAAAACTAAACCTCAACTCTGATAATGTAAATCAACTACTAAATCCAATGTTCCAATAGTAGAGGAATTTGTGATAAAATCCTTGCGATAAAACAATATATGGATGATATGCAAGGCAACAACATCAAAGAGCTTATGGACATAAAACAAAAGATGGCAACTATGAAAAAACAATGGTTATTTTTGGAACTTCATTGCCTCTACTAGCAGGATTATCCCAATGAAGGTCCTGGCATTTCAACTACCTCAGTATCACTGTGATACTATCACGATATCGCTCTCCCTCCAATCAATCGAGGTGAGAGCATAAATGCTGGAAGTTCTGCGGAAAAGACGCTTCAGAGATCGGTCTAAGCAAAAAATACTAAGCAAGAGCACACTTCATCACTACAAGTTAGATAATTCTACTAAGCATCATGGTAACGATGTTCTATTATAGGCCACAAAAAATAAGACATATAAAGCGAAAAATCGTGACCTTAACTATTTTGGAATCTATTTATTTATTGAATAATGTATACTTCTTCAAGATACTTCTTCTAAAAGGTGGAAACTAAAATCCTTTTAGTCTCAACTATCATTCTCATGTTATAATTCGATATAAGTAATTTATCAACATATAAGATTTTTATAGCAACTATATAACCACAAATCTTAGTGTATAAAAACTCATGCGCTACATTATTTATAGACTCATCATATATAATGTTACGATCAAACTTTTCATATAAATATTTGAGCTATATAATAAATTAATAAGCCTATACAATTATGATTCATTGTCCGGGAGCACATAATCTTATGGCTGCTCAATGTAGACCTCTTCGTCCATATGTTCATTTAGGGTTGTCGTTTTATTAATTATAATCGCAAAATGTTTTGTTATGTATATGGTTTTTAAACGGAGCATGCGTTTCAAAAAAACTTATGTATTCTCTTGTCAATGAGCTACCAATGGAGTCTTTAACATTTGAATGGTACTATCAATAGAGCATTTCTTAAGAATATCATATTATAACTATTTCATTTGATTTTATATAGTTTCTTCTCAAAACGCATAATCAGTTACCATTGAACCCATTTAATTTTTTTAGTTTCTCTTCAAAACACATAATATCTAGAAAATATTATTTATTTGTAAGGATTTGGGATGGTAAAATATAGATATAACCACAATAAAGTTCAATATTTACAATTTCTTTCAACCAAATAGAAAGATATTTTTTAGATTCCATATCATTGTATCACAAACTTGAGAATTGTTTTATTTTTTAACTTTTACAAAACTTACAAGATTACTCAACAACAAAATGTGCTTATTGCCAAATTATTTTCTTATTTTCAACAGTTGAGTTTGACTATCACGCATAGTCTTAAGTAAATTAATTATGTTTCTTTTGATTCGATTATCACGTATAATCATAAGTAAAATAATTTCGCTTCTTTTGATTCAATAATCACGTCAGATTATTAATCTTACAACCTATAGATTTTGTTATTTCTTATGTTATAACAAAATTGTGTCTTATGGATTTTGGATCCATTTTTGTTGATTTTTTATTAGTTCTCTTAAAATGTACAAGATATCCCACACTCTAAAGTTACTAATATTTTTCTTCATAATTTATATGTAGATATTTTAGTTTTACAAAAATGAACATAAATTATAATATTATACATCGTCGAAATGGAATCACCCCACAAATTATTATGCCAACTAGGATGAACCACCATAACATTGCATGTCTAATTTAAGATTTTCTTTTATGTGCCATCAATCCACTTTGTTGCACCGATGTCAAACATTGATGAATTGTACCAAACTATTTGAAAAATATAGAATACTCATTTAGGAAAATATTTTCCTCTTCTATATGTGCCTAATACTTCAATTTTAGTGGTTAATTGGTTTGAATCCTCGTTTAAAAAATCCGAAACTTGTTAGAAGTCTCGTATTTGTGTTTAAGTGTATGTAGGTTAAAATATAATTTACCTCTGTGTATCAAAGTATTATTTAATTCATGAACGTATCAAGTCTAATAATTTTGTACATCTTTCAATTTTGTATAAGGCTTTCAAAATTTGCTTTTAGACACGGTTCACATTAGTTTGTACGAGTTCATATCATAATTTATAGGTCTTATTTTAACTATCCTCTCAATAATGTTATGTCATATATTTTAAACTTTATCATTTCATAATAAATAATATTTGTGCAAACAAAAATAAATAAAATTAGTTATTTTATTAATAATAACTTTAAAATATATAATTAGACCATTATGTCATATAGATATCTTTTTTGTAACGAAGAATTTGTTATAGACTTATAACATAAAAAATCTAAAAAATTATTTGACTTTTTTTTACCTCAAAAAGAAGACTTTTGCCATTTAAGAACTCATAATCAAAATATTATGATGTAAATATTTATTCATTACTTTTTTTTTTTAATTTTGCATTCCTTCTCCAACTGTTATATTTTTATTTTAAAATCTATGGTATACTTTCCACATATTATATCTTACGATCTATTATACGATTTATTTTTTATTTGTTTTAAAAGTATGGAAAACCATCTCCCCTAATCCAAACATTGGACTTTCTCATATTGATAATTTTAATCATGATCCGGGTTTGCTTTCTAAAATATTTATTTGATCCAATTTTAAGAACTATTTTATTGAGATCGTATAACTTAAAATACAATATCTAAATAAATTCAAATATTTAAATAGATCTAAAGTGCGATATAAGATATATTCTTACAAATTCACTATTAAATCAATTGTACTAAAACTAATTTATTTAAAAGAAATTAAAACCACCAAATAAATTTATTTGAAATTTTAAAAGACTTTTAGTCTAAATATTGTTTAATAAAAATATTTTGAAGATCAATTCCTTTTTTGAATTTTATGTATTAAGCATAAATATGTTAGAAGATGTTAAGAGCATCCTAGCGGATGTGTATTTCTTATAAATGTAAATTAAATTCTAGTGATCTAGGTGGGTAGATTATTCTTTTATTCCAACACATAATTATAAAAATTTAGGTACGTAAATGTGAATATCGTTAAAAAAAGATATTTATAATTATTTTTATATACCTAAGCTATATTTATTATCAAGTATCCTATACATCACTTTTTTGGGATGCTCTAACCCAGAATGAAAAAATATAAAAACCCAAATACATAATACATCAGCATAAATTAAAATCAATCTTAAAAAACCTAATCCTTCTTTGATCTATATTATTATCCAAAAATAATTTTGAATGTAGAGAGTATTATAAGTGAACTTACAACTTGGACTTTGGAAAAGTAATAAAAAGAGATTAATGAATGCAGCAGTAAATTTGTGTTTCAAACATTGAACTCACTTGGAGAACGGTGTGCACTTTTTTGTCCTAAACTACTAATTTTCGTTGTCCATGATATATAATTGATGTTGTTGTGATTATATTGAAACAGAAATGTGGAACCGCGTGTGAGTCGTCTCAATAGACTCAATATTTTTTATCATAAATTGAACTGTGGATTGATTTTGTTTTTATTACCAATTGTCATCCTTCTGAAAATTTGTAAATTCAGGAAATACACCTGTGTTGTTGTTCTACTGCTTGTGGCAATGGCGGAGTTATTAATTATGGCAAAAAGTGTTGGGATGAAAGTTGCGGGACTGCTAGCGAATCCAGCACAAGAACATTTGAGTTATCTCTTATGTATGACCAGTTTCATAGAAGACTTTAAGCAAGCAACGGCGGCTTTAATAATAATTCAAGAAAAAGTACAGCATAAAGTTGAGATGGCCGGGAGTAACTGTGAAAAGATTGAGCAAGATGTGTTGAAATGGCAAGCTGAGGTGGATAGGGCATTGAGTGAAATAGAAGTACTTAATAAAGAGATTACTGAAAGGAAAGGTTGTTTCATGTACTCGTTATGCAAGAAGCTTAAAATCATGACAATACAAGTTGTGAAACTTCAAAATGCTTCAAGTAAATGGGTCAAGTCTGAACAAGTGGATCAAGTTGGTCGCCGTATAGATCTTCAACCTATGGAATTTTCTGAAGGAAGTGGAATCAATTTCTCTCACTCTCGTTCTTCAAAAGAAGCTATAGATAATATCATATCTTCACTAAAGAGTGAGGAGGTCAACATGATTGGGTTGCATGGGATGGGAGGAGTGGGAAAGACTGCATTGGTCCAACACATTGGCAAAATAGCCAAACAGGATAATCTATTTGCTAAAGTGTTCATGGTTGTCTTCTCCTCGAAACCAGATATTAAAAGCATTCAAGATAAAATTGCTTCTGAATTGAATTTGAATATCGATGCTGAAAAGAATGAAACAGCCCGAGCAAACAAGTTGCTGGCCCGGTTGAAAAAAGAAGAAAACATCCTCATTATACTAGATGATCTTTGGAATCCTATTCAATTAAGAGCAGTCGGATTGGAGTGTGATACAAGCCAAAAATGGTGCAAGTATATCATGACTACACGTGATTCCCATATATGCCGTATCATGCCATGTCAAAAGGTAGTTCATCTGGATATCATGACTGAACCTGAAGCATGGGATCTACTTAAAGAAAAGACCGGTCTTGATGATGATGATTCCGCAATCAGAGATACAGCTTCTAGAGTTGCAAAAATGTGCGGTGGTTTACATATTGCAATTGAAACACTCGCCGCTGCTTTAAAAGGAAAAGGCAAAATCCACTGGGAAGCTGCTTTAAACAAGTTAAATACATCTAACTTGTTAACCATCGACCACATAGATAGAAACAAAAATGCTTATTCGTGCTTTGAGACGAGTTATAATCAGTTGGAATATTATGATCTCAAAGTCTGTTTCTTATTGTGCTCTTTGTATCCTGAAGATTATGAAATTTCTAAAGAAGATCTTGCTAGATTAGCCGCCACTGAGTTGGGGGGTCATAGTGCAATTGAAGATAAAAGAAAGTCGGTGGAAGCATTCATGGGCACACTCATTACCAAATCTTTGTTATTGAAAAGTGGAGGAGAAGGTGAATGTAAGGTGAAGATGCACCCTATGGTCCGTCATTGTGCACTATGGATATTATCAAAGCCTGAGAACTTCTTGACAGGAACATACATCGGTGAGTCAAGTGGTTTTCCGACTAATGATGTATTGAATGCATGTACGGCGATTTCTATTATGAAAATACAAAATAAGGAACTGCCAAGTGAGCTGAATTATCAAAAGCTAAGAGTCTTGTTTGTACGTGGCCAAAATTGGAAATCCATCTCCAGTGATCTTTTTCAAGTTTTGATAAAGCTACAAGCTCTGCATTTGGAAGAGTGCCAACTCCCCGATGACATGTCTTCGTTAAGATGTTTAACGAGCATTGAGATTCTTAGCTTTCGTGGTTCTTCTATCACTCAGCTACCGGATGGAATAAGTGAAATGAAAAATTTAAAATTGTTGAATGTGTCCAACTGTCAGCAACTAATTAAGATTCCACATGGTCTGCTAAAGAAATTGTTGAATCTAGAAGAGCTATATACTCATGGCTCAACGTGCAATCTGTGGGGAGAAGAGACCGGGAAAACTAGTCTTTCCGAGTTGAAGCAACTGACATGCTTGAACATATTTTCATTGGAGGTCAAAACGGAAAATCTTAAATCATGGGATAATGAAAACCTTAGCACGTCCATGATGATATTATTTAATTCCAGTGGTGGAGATTCAGCTTCTGATATCTACAGAATTGAGAATGCTGATTCCACTTGGATGAATGTATTGGGAAAGTGGGAGCTGAAACGATTGCCTAAAATGAGGTGTTTGTCGGAAGGGCCAACCCCACCTGTCCCTTTCACAAATCTCACAGAGGTATCTATTGTTGAATGCCATAAGTTAACATATGTTTTCTCGCAATCTCTTGCTCAAACTCTGGTACAACTACGAGTGTTGCATATAGAAGACTGCTCTGTTTTGAAGACTGTTATTTCATCGGATAATATGCGAACCCCATGTTTTGGTAAACTAGAATTGCTACGCATAGCCAACTGCCCCAAATTGAAATATATCATGTCCATCCACATAGCCAGAGGTCTTGAGAAATTAACAGCTGTTACTGAAAGTGATAACAGTGAACTAAAACACATATTTGGGCCTGAGGAGGAAGAAGGAAGTTCAGAAGAGATTCTGCTCCCAAGCCTAGAATTATTGATTTGCCATATACCAGATCATATTAATCGTATTTCATGCCCATCTTTGAAGAATCTGATCGTTGGTAGAGGGTGGCACGAAAGTGATTTGAATCGTTTTCTTCTAAATGGAAAGGTATGTTTTGGAGTTTTGGAGTAATAAATTTTGTTTTGCTTCAAAAGAAAGATGTTGCTACAGTTTAGTCGATACTCATCAGTATAATCGTAGTCTGTAATATGTTCAAGAATAAGCACTACATACGCGTTTAAATCAAACAAATGCTACAAAAGTTGATTTTTTTGGGTTTTTTCTTAACAAACTAACATCAAATGCCTATTTTATATATCATTATAATCGTCCAACTGTTACTGTCCGTTAAATTATATAGTTTCGTAGTCATATCTTTTTAAGCAGACATTGATATTCTCTCATGGATTAAATAGGACGCCAACACCTCTCTCTCTTATTTGCAGCTAAAAGAGGTCGGGATAATTGAGGAAGCAGAGACATGGAGATCTGTTTTAACCATACTGGTCGAAAAACAACCGCCCGCATTAAAAGAGATCGGTCTTTTTAATATTGGTGAATTACATAAAATATTTCATCTTGAGGGTTTTGGTAAGGAAGAACCTCATTTGATTGTTTCAGTAGAGTTATTGGATATAGAGCTTATTTATAATCTGATGGATATATGGAGTGGAGGCATTAATACCCCTAACCTTACCACCTTGAAGATAAAGCAATGTACAAGTTTGAGATTTATCTTCTCGCCTACTATAGCCCAGAGTCTGCCACACTTGAAGATACTCGAAATTCATGAATGTCAAGATTTGGTGGCAATTATTGGTGAAGCCAACGGTGGAGCTCCAGATAATCTCGACCCTATATATTTTCTTAAACTTGAACATTTTAAGATTAACAAATGCAGTAACTTGAAATATATCTTCCCAGTATCTGTTGCTCGAGGTGATCACACAAAGAGCGCCGTGTTCCCACTACTTGCCAAATTAAACCTCTTGGATTTGCCAAAGTTGAAAAGCTTCTCCCCGGTGGGATACCATTTAATATTCCCGTGTTTGGATGATCTGACCGTTCGTCTATGTAATAAGCTAGCAACAAATTTCACTTTCACTTCTTCGGATGGATCCGTGCACGCTGAAACTAAGGTACACATCCATCATTTGACGAACAACACTTCGCTTCTACCAATATACTAGTAATCCAAATAGTACAGTCGAATTGATGGTGTCATTTTATGGAAGTTATTTTGCTTTAATCTATTTTCATTGCTTCCTAGGATTATTGGGAAAGGCTCGGCGAGCAGTTTGAATACAACTATAAGAGACAAGATTTGACGGATGGATCCAGCTCATCCCGGTCCCAGGATCCCCAGTCCTTAAAAATTCAGGCCCTTTCAGTATCAAGATTGCCGTAACCTGTGAAATTGATTGGAATGGTGACCATCGGCCGATATATCCTACCCTCATATCTGGATATTAGGGAATCTCCAAGATACACGCAATAGGCACCAACGCTCCTTCGATCATCAGACGACGGAGCCCAGTCAGCATCTGAAAACCCCTGCAACTGAAAGTTGATGGTTGGTTTGATGTGCAGTCCTATCCAACACGATCCAGATAAGTACCTTAATATTCTCTTTAAGTTTTGCCAGTGTATACTAGTTGGGGCTTGCTGATATTGACTGAGCTTATTAACAGCAAAGGCAATATCAGGCCTCGTGTGTGTTAGGTATTGTAATGCACCTAACAAGCTACGATACTGTGTAGGATCAGCAAGAGGAGAACCAGACGTGCTGGAAATATGAACCCCAGCAGCCATTGGAGTAGGACATTGCTTGGCTAGAGAGAGACCCTGAGAGCTCAGTAAGTTCTTTATATATTGTTGCTGTGTTAGGTAGAAACCAGTATGATCTCGATGAACTTCTATTCCAAGGAATAGATGGAGTGGTCCAATGTCTTTTAGAGAGAAGACAGTGTTGAGTTTATGAATAAACTCCTTCAAACATTCTGTGTGATTGCATGTGACAATTATATCGTCTACATAGACCAAAATAAGTAGAACAACAGTTTTAGAGACCAAATAGAATAGAGAACAATCAGATTTAGAGTTAGTAAAACCCCAGTGAATGAGTGTGTCCCTCAGTCTTGAATACCAGGCCCTTGGGGCTTGTTTAAGACCATACAAGGCCTTATGTAGCTTACACACATGTGTAGGCTTCTGAGGATCTTGAAAGCCCTGTGGTTGAACCATATACACATCTTCAGTCAGGTAACCATTGAGAAAGGCATTATTAATGTCCAGTTGCCTTACTTCCCAATCTTTAGAAGCTACTAAGGTTAGAACTAGTCTAACTGTAGAAGGCTTTATCACAGGGCTAAATGTTTCAGAGTAGTCAATGCCAGGGGTTTGATGAAACCCCTTGACTACAAGTCTGGCCTTGTACCTTTGAACATACCCATCTCTGTTATGTTTCACCTTGTACACCCATTTACAGCCCACAATATTTAGATTAGGATTACAAGGAACAAAGGACCAAGTCTTATTAGCCATCAGATCTTCATACTCTGCTTCCATAGCTTTTACCCAATGAGAACATTTAACAGATTTAGAGTAAGTGCTTGGTTCAGAAGTATCCATATTAGTTTTAGTCACAGAGCCAATATAAGAGTTTTTAGGTACTCTAGTGCCATCCTGGTTTCTGGTTATCATATGATGAGAAGAAGGTTTAGGAAGTGGACTTACTGATGTATCAGTAGATTCAAAAGGTAGACAGATAGAGATATTAGGATATGAATGGTTCAACTGATTTATATGAGTCTCAGTAGTGTTTAGTTGGTCAGGAGAATAGCTAGAGGCTTGAATATGATTAGGGTTAGATGTAGATGAATCAGACTTAGTTTGAGACTCAGTAGAACTGTTATGTATAGTATGAGTAGAAGTATGAACAAGTGATAGATTTGTACCTTGTGAAGTCTTAGTTTGCAGACTAGCATCATCTTCAGGAGTACTGAGAGAAGTAGTAGGTGTCACATAATGTTCATAGTTCACAAAAGCCTGAGATAGACTAGGCAGCCAAGAATTCAAGGACACTTTAGTAGAAGACTCAGGAATAGTAGTGTGAAGAAACTGATGTTCAAAAGGGAAATCAGTTTCATTAAAAATGACATTCTTTGAAATGTAAACCCTGCCTTTAGGACTAAGACAAACATATCCCTTGTGAACCTGACTGACCCCCAAGAACACACATTTAATTGTATGAAATTGGAATTTATGTGTTTGATAAGACCTGAGGCATGGAAAACATGCACACCCAAATGTTTTCAGGGTTAGATAGTTGGGTTTTTTGTGATATAGGACTTCAAAAGGAGAACTGTTTGATAGAACTCGTGTAGGTAGCCTATTGATAAGGTAGACAGATGTTTCAAAGGCTTGAACCCAAAACCTATAGGGTAAACTAGCTTGTGATAAAAGAGTCAGACCAGTCTCTACTATATGCCTATGTTTACGTTCAGCTCTGCCATTCTGAGCTGAAGTATGAGGGCAGGATTTCCTAACAATGAACCCTTGTTCTTTGGCCATAGTGGTCATAGGCAGAAATTCTCCTCCACCATCACACTGAATAACTTTGATACTTCTTTCAAACTGTTTTTCAACCAGATTTTTGAATTGTTTGAATGTACTAATGACTTCACTCTTTTGTTTGACAGGATACAGCCAGGTGTACCTTGTATGGTCATCCACAAAGATCACATAATATTTGTGACCTTGAGTGGATACCACAGGGGAGGGACCCCATACATCTGTATGTATGAGATCCAAGACATTGCTGACATGAGACTGAGACAAGGAAGAAGGCAAGACATGGGACTTTCCAAACTGGAAAGCTTCACAAAAAGTAAGTTTTTCTTTTATAACAGAAGAGAGATTACAATGTTTTAGAACAGAGTTAAGCACATGTAAGGATGGATGGCCAAGCTTCCTATGCCATCCATCTTTTAGGGAATTAGACAAAGAAACAGATAGGACTTTAGGTAGTGACACACTGGAAGATAAAGACTTGTGTTTGACACTGATAGGAGACTCCCAGTAGCTTGTGACCTAGAAACATCCTTTAACCTGTATAGACCTCCCTCAGTAGTCCCTTTGAGAAGTACTGTCCCTGTTAATTTGTCCTTCACAAGACAAAAGCCATGATGAAACTCAATAAACACATTATTATGACTAGTGAGTTGAGAGACAGAAAGAAGATTCTTATTGATCAAGGGTACATGTAAGATATTTTTGAGAGAGATAGAAGTATGGTTAAGGGATTGCAGACTAGAGCACCCTATATTATGTATAGGCAGCCTGTGACCATTACCAACAAGAATATTCTTATTACCTGTGTATTCAGCCTTCTGAGTTAACAAATTAGGATTGCCTGTGACATGGTGGCTAGCACCACTGTCAGCATACCAGGCAGACTCACCATTAGGATCTTGAGTGACTGCATAGGCTGTAGGATCACTGTCTCCCTTAGGCTGTTCAGAAGATGATGATCCCATAACAAAGGGGTCATCCCTATAGTAGCACACTGGTGCAGCATGTCCATATCTGTTACAGATCTGGCATGTAGGCTTGTTTTGAGAGAAGTGTCCCCCTCTCCCTCTATAGTAACTGTTTCTTCCCCTTGAATAGCTTGAATTGTTCCTTCCTCTGTTGTTCTTGTATGAATTCTTATACTGACCAGAGTAGTTCTTTTGATTCCCATTGTTGTTTTGAGTCTTGTAGTCTGTTTTCTGAGTTACATTGGCTGTAGCTAGGCTTAAGGTAGACAAATTGTTTTGAATGCTTTCTAGTTGATCTAGTCTACTCTCAAACGTGAGTAGACTAGTTTGAAGGTCTAGCCACCCCATAGACTCCTTATCAGTCAGACTGACCACAATAGGAGTGTATTCTGAGTCCAAGCCAGTAAGAACCTGAGTTATTAGATCTTTAACTGAAACTCCACAGCCAGCTAGTACCAAATTATCAGCAATATTTTTCATTTTGCTTAGATATTCAGTCATAGTCAAGTTGCCTTTTCTTGTTCTCTGAAATTCAGACTTGTAGTATGTAATTCTGGCTCTTGTGTGTGAGCCAGAAAGTTTGCTAGCTGCATCCCACAGCTCTTTTGAGGTGCTCTCTTCCATTAGTTGAGCAGCAACCTCTGTACTCATAGTAGAGTACAGCCAGCCAATGAGGAGCTGGTCATTGGCAGTCCAGTCCTCATAGTCTGGATTGTCAACAATATTACCTTCAGAATCGTTGACAAGCTTAGGAGGACAAGGTTTATCTCTTGTAACAAATCCTCCTAGCTTATTACCTTTGATGATTGGCAGCACCATAGTCTTCCACAGCAAGTAGTTGCTTCTGTCTAGCCTTATCTGACTACTGTTGTTCATTGTTTGCAGGTGTACACTCTTGGCAGCACCAGAGAGGTTGCTAGGAAAGACTGGGCCAAGAGACTCATTGCTATGGGTAGGAGAATCAGAGTTTGCCATTGAAGGTCTGCAATAGCTCTGATACCAAGTTAGAATTAAAGTATAGAGAGAGAGTTTTTAAGATTGAACAATTTTCATTAATGAATCAAGAACAATCATTTACACTGTATAGGCTGTTCACTAACAATAAGTTGTTAGGTAGTTAGTCATGTAATTCTGTTACACATATTCTTGTTACATTTATTAATAGAGTAAAACTTAGTCCAATTGACTTGATAATGTGTGATAAATCTTGGACCAGCAACACAACCCAAAAGGTCACACTTTAAGGCATCAGTTGGACTTCACCATTAGCTATTGGGCTTCAGCAAATAATCCGGCCCAATACCAAAACCAAACCACATGACCCGAATCGGATTAGGGTTCAGACATTGAACCCAATCCTCTTTCTTCTTCCTCTTCTCTTCTTCTTCTAGTTTTCTTTCTTTCTTCTTCCTTACTCAAAGTCTGAATCGATGCAGTCCTTGAAGCTTCAACATTACCATGCTTCAAGGGCTTGCTTTCTTTCACAGTGTTACACTTCGTTTATTGTTTAAGTTTCTTTATGTAGATTAATGCCATCTTTTCTCTCCAAACTGAAAGTATAGTTTAGAGATATATAAAAGAGATTCTGTATTACATTTGGAACCTAGCTTTTGCTTAATACTCTAGTTTCTACCGGTTTAGCTTTGATTTATGAATAATCATAAATACTACTACCTCGTCTGAAAATATATGTTCTTTCTTAAGAAATTGTTTTTGTTCCAATTTAAATTTTTTTTTAGATATCAAATGCAAAATTTAAAAATATATATTAGTTTCTACCAATTGGTTGCTTTTTTCACTTTTTATAAAAATAACAATGATAACATGTTTTAATCAAGTGCATAAGACCATCCCCCAACAGATACGCTAATTGACATTTTAAAGTAAATTTTTTTTAATGAAGGACTTAAATTGAAATAAAAGGAAAGTACAAGCCTTTTTAGGTAAAATTATAACTTTTTGAAAATATAGTCGTTAAACTATTCTATCTTCTTCTTCCCCAATCTTCACAACTAGGAACCCCAATTCGAAACCCTAATCCACTAACCTCAAATAATCTAAATTGAGACTCTCCAAAAGAATAATGACCTTAAATTTTGAAGGAGCATCCATTCCATTAAACTCCATATTCGATTGTAACTTCAAAGCTTCCTTGGCAATCCAATCCGCCCCCAGATTTTGCTCACGGTAGACATGTCTGATAACCATTTCCGATTTGATAAGCCTCTTGCAACACCTTAACATAGGTTCCAGGTACCAAGTCGAATTTCCATAGAGAATCAAGTTCACCAGAATCAGAGAATCAAGCTCCACATCCACCTTGTTCAGACCCATTCGGCTACACAATCTCAAACCATCGAAGAGAGCTCTACACTCGGCTATCAATGGCGAGCCCTTACCATACAATCTGCCAATGCCCAAGAAAATATTTCCATTACTGTCACGAATTAGAGCACCACCTCCCGATTCACCATTAAAGGTACATGCACCATCGATATTTATCTTATATCTGCCTTGTTTTGGATTCTTCCATTTCGGAAATAGAGGCTTGTTCCAATGCTTAATCTGGTTTACACAGCCAATGTCAGTAGCTTCCTTATCAAATCTTCCCCAATGCTTCCTATTCAGTACTTTAGCATGATCTAGGCTAGATAAGATAAGGAAAATGTGATTGATTATAGTAATAGAACTAGTGTTTTCGTTGTTGAGCTTCTTTTTATTACGACCTGACCAGATCGACCATGCTATTATTGCAGGTAGGATCGTGAAGATGTCACACTTCTTTTTAGCTGCCCAGTACCAGCGCATGATGATGTGAGAAACAGACATATAAGGTTGGATCTGAACTCTGAAGATGACACTGAAATGCTGCCAAACAGACCAAGCTTGCTGACATTGCACCATAGCATGGTTAGTAGACTCAATATTGTTACAATGAACACACTTAGAAGCAAGGTGGAATTTTTTAGATTGCATAACTTCATCAGTAGGCAACCAATTGTGAAGGACTCACCATAACAAAAAGAGCATTTTTAAGGAGTTACAACATTCCAAGTCTTAGCATACAGCCTAAAAACATTACCTTTGGCTCTGATTTGATTCAAAGTGTCTCTGACATTAAACTTTCCATCTTTTGATAGAGACCAAAGCATAACATCTTTATTATTAGAAACACTAACCTCATTAATTTTTTCAATCTCTGTAGTTGTAACTTTAGTGCCGAGTCTGTCTAAATCCCAAGAATCTCCCAACCAGAAGTCCTTTACAAGATCATTAGTACTGCCCCACAACATTCATCTATCATTGTTATTAGTAACTTTTATAAACGGCCTATCAGAACACCATCTATCATACCAAAAGCTCATGTTTCCATAACCAGGCAGCCAAAAAAGATAATCATCAGCCATCTCTCTAGCATTAAGTATGCGCTTCCAAACTTGAGACATTCTATGAGAAGATATAGCTAAAGCAGGATGAATATTATCTCTACAATATATAGACAGCATGAATCTAGCCCATAGAGAATGTTGCATCCTGAAATTAAACCAAAGCTTCATTGAATAAACCTGTTGCACATCTTTTAACTTCTTAAGATTGAGGCCTCCTTCATTAAAAGGCTTACATAGCCTATCCCATCTAGCCCAACTAATAGCTCTCTTGTCATCTTTGCTCCCCCACAAGAACTTATTGAATAGGATCTCCAGCCTATTGATGATGCCAGTAGGCAAAGATGTGTCTGTAATTGGGAAAAGCTACACGGACAGACTGGATCAACAACAGACGCCCAGCTAACAGGAGCAAGCAAGCTTTAAAGTACTCAACAACAGAAGTTCTAATGTCCTCCTTACCAGTTAACCAATTATTATCAACCTTAATTCTATCAATTCTATTCTTCTTAAGCCTCTTCTTCACAAAACTATGATAGGCAGCTGTGTTTCTATCCGAGCCTTTCAACCAAGATGCATGAGCCTTCTGCCTCCAAAACATCTCTTCCATGTCAAGTAGTAACAAGTGGTTCTGCTTGGCCTACTCCAAAGAATATTTATTAACATCATTAAAATCATTTTGAAGCATTGTTTCTCTAATGTTAATGATCTCTTCAGATTTCTTAATAGCATCAAAGATGTTCCCAAATATGTTCTTATTCCAAACCTTCAACACAGCCTTCAATCTTTGCTGCTTAATCCAAAAGGCCATAATAGGATTCCTCACATCAACATTAATATTCCCAGACCAACTTTCTTTAACCTTCTTCAAAAAATCAGAGTGAGTAGCCCACATATTCAAGAACTTAAATGAAGTTTTAGGCCTTTCAAGCTTAGAAGAAACTTTAATAACAATGGGACAGTGATCAGAACAACTTCTTGCAAGATGAGAAACAGAAGTACAATCAAAGATGTCCGACCAAGCAGTGTTATACAGAACTCTATCTAACCTCCTCCATTTATGCCATTTGACCAAGTATAAGGACAACCAGTATAACCAGCATCAATTAGACTGCAATCCATAATAAGGCCATTAAAATCATCCATTCCTCTTTGATTAATAGTGGAACAAGAAAGCTGCTCCTGAATGCTAGAGATAATATTGAAATCTCCAAACATAATCCACTCATGCTGCACATCCAGATTTCTAATAGAATCCCAAAGCAAAACCCTCTGATCTCTTTTACACTTGGCATAAACAACAGACACATGAAACTCCTTATTCATAGAAGGATGACACACTTTAAGATGCAGTAGCTGCTCACTATCAAAAATCACCTCAACATTGTAGTCACAGTGCCAAAAAACCCATATTCTATTATTCACATTACACCTATACCCACTCAACTGAAGTTTCTTAGCCACCAAACACATCTTATCAGATTTAACAAAAGGCTCTTGAACAGCAACAAAACTAGCCTTTAAAGAATTGACCATAGACTTTAACCTTTGAACCATTTCCTTATTAGCAAGCCCTCTTGCATTCCAATTTAACATTGTAATAGTCATTATTCAGAAGTAGATTTATGGGGTCTTTTGAGCTTCATAATTTTAGAAAAAACAGGACCCTTTTTAACTTTCGTTCTTCAATATTATTCTTCACAGGAGAGCTAACCAGACTTCCATCATGTTTTGGAGAATCATGAGTCTCTTCACTAAGAGTTTCAAACATGTTCCTTCTTTCTAACGTTTTCAAAGCATCTATCATCTCTCCTTCATTAACATGGTCAGAAGAAACACTATTATCATCAACAGCTTTCACCATTTGAAAAGAATGACTATCAGACTCCACATCATTTTGCAAAGAGTTGTCTACAATTTTGTCAACCACAATCGATTTTAACAAACGACCAGAATCTTGATTCTTAATAGCAGTAGTTTGAACCATTTGATCAGAAAGATTATTTGTATCTTTAATATTACTATCTTCATTCACCTTATTAAGACTTTGAGAACAAGAAACTTGATCAGGCACACCTAAACCTTCTTGGCCCTGCCAATGCGCTTGACCATTTCTTGAAACCTTTCCATCAGGCAACAATTTTTTACAGTTATCGTTTGAATGACCAATATGAGCACAATTACTATAATACAAAGGGATGTTATCATACACAAGATCGATCCAGTAACTATCATCTTCCCCAAACTTTATCTGGACCTTATGAATTAAAGGCTTGGAGATATCTACTTCAACCCAAAACCTGCAGCAATTTTGTCTCGCCCTGTTAACAGAATGCACCCAGACCTTCAAAGGAGTACCCAAGACCTTCGCTATTTCACTAATCGTAGAGTTATTAAACAAGAATTCAGGCAGACTTGGAAGAGAGACCCAGATCGGCGTATACGGACATTCAAGATTAGGATCGAAACCAGGAGTCCACTTTAACAATCACATTGTTTTACTTCCCAATACCCATACATTTCTTGACCAAAGTTTCTTTAAATCTCCTATCTTTGTAAATTCAACAAAGATATGTCTGTAATCCCAGACAGAAACACTAAAACTACCAGCAAAGTTGAATTTAGATAAAAATTTCCTGAAGATCTCCATTGAAGGTTTACCAATAGCAAATTTGGCTATTAATGTATACTTTGAGATCTTCATTAACTGCTCCTTATCTCCAATGTCAAATGTGATTACCGGAATTTCATTCGATAAAGAAACAGAGACATTTGAATGCTCAAACTCTGTTCTTCTGGGTTTTAGAATATTAGCATATGATTCCCTCTGAGATTTATCAACGTCCTTCTCCTTAATTCTATCTTCAAAGATCGGATTGGAGATAATATTGCAAAATTTACCAGATATTTCAGGATTCAACATACCTTTCTTGATTTCCAGATTTCTAGACTTAGATAGCACTGAATTCCTAAGCGTAGGAAAATCTTCAGTCGAAGTTATTCTAATGCTGTTAGACATTCTCTTAAACAAGCAGAAATCGGATTATAGATGGGAGATTCAAGGAATGAATCGAAAAATTGAAAAAAATCAGACTCTGTTCTTGCTCAAGAACAGAGTTTCTTCAAGAACCCCATTCCCCTCAGAATACAGTTTAAAGTAAATTTAACTATTACATATGATTTTTTTCTTTCCAACACATACGCTAAAAGACTATCTATATTTATTAGCTTAAATTATGGTAGTTATATTTGTAGTAGCAGTTACACAATATGTAAAGTTACTTCCCTCGTTTTTCTCCTATTATTTTATGGAGTGGCAACTAACTTAAATATACCTTATCTGTTGGAAGAAAAAGATAATATTTAAATTTACATTACCTAAATACTATCTATATTTACCTAAAAAATAAAATATCGGTTGGGGATGCTCTAACCTACTTATATAATGGGATGGAAAGAGTAATTTGTAACCGTCGAAAATGTTGTCGGTGACAAACATAATAACACTGTTTGTCCTCCAGATATGTTTAATTCTTTTATTGAACCTTTGAATCAAGCACGCACACGTATCTCTCCAGTGATTTTATTTTGGTTAGTTATTCCATCTTCTTCTTGCCAATATAAACTAATTTATAAGAATATCGTTCTGAAAGTCGATTGAAAATTATACAAAAATTATTTTCGTCTTTTTATGGCCTAAATGTTTTTTGGAAAATTGTTTCATAATATAACCATTTTTTTAGTCCCATTCAAGTAAATAGAAATCAAGCTTCCATTACAAACTTTCGTACTGTTAGGTGCGACCAAAAGTCCCACATCCCACATCGGTTAAAAATGGGAAGAAAGATCAATATATAAGTTAAGAATACAACTCCATTAGTGTGAGGGCTTTTGGAAGTGGACCAAAAAAAAAACTGTGCGGGCCAGTGGACCCAAAGCGGACAATATCACACTAGTGTGGAGATCGGGGTATTCTTACTTATATACAAAGGCGGAATATACGGACCCTATATTCCCTATAAATGGTATCAGAGCACCAGGCCCAGACAGAATGCGATGTGGTGGGTTGTGGTGTGGGTGCCGAACATCTTGCTAGGAGCCATACTCAAGGTGATTGATCTGCTGGATAGATGGAGCGCCAGATGGCTCGTCAAGCAGGTGGCTTGATCAAGGAGCGGCGCAGATTCATATATAGATGGAGCGTCAAATGGCTCATCAAGCAGGTGGCTTGATCAAGGAGCAGCTCAGATTCATCTAAAGATGGAGTGCCTGATAGCTCATCAAGCAGGTGGCTTGATCAAGGAGCGGCACAGTGTCATCGAGTAGGCGGATGGAAGTCAATTGAGAGGAGGCTAGAGTGGTACTTTGTTCGAGAGGAGGAATGTTAGGTGCGACCAAAAGTCCCACATCCCATATCGGTTAAACATGGGAAGAAAGATCAATATATAAGTTAAAAATATATCTCCATTAGTGTGAGGCATTTTGGAAGTGGACCAAAAGCAAAACCGTGCGGGCCAGTGGGCCCAAAGCGGACAATATCACACTAGTGTGGAGATCGGGGTATTCTTACTTATATACAAAGGCGGAATATACGGACCCTATATTCCCTACACGTACCGTGGAAAAAATTGGTTTAGAGATTTAAATTCTTTTTCATTATTTATCCTTGTAGCCTATTTATAGCTCTCATAGTTCGCATCTCAAACAGATGTATAAGTTTACTAGGTTTGAAAAAGAATACATAACTAGAAGCGAAACACAAACAATGGATCATTGCGTGAGCTGCTTCCGAAAAGTCTTTACAAGTTTGTAAGGACACAAACAACATATCACCCCTGACAAATAAAACATTAGGGGTACGCACTAGGCTCGAGGTCGTAGTTGTGTATATTGATCATTTCCACCAAATCATGATATTTATCGATTTTGACTATCTTTGAGAGTGGTAAATTTTGGGGATGTATCTCAAACTGTTACATTCAGTTATAAGAAGTTTGGTAAGATCAGGGGTATATCCTTTAATCATCAGTTTAGATAATCAAATGAGGTTCTTCTTTAGCAAGACCCTCGAAATGAAACAGTTGTTGTAATTCGCCTATAGAATAAAGTTATATGTGTGTTGGAATTAGCCGTTATGACAGAGTACCATGGTTTTGTGCTCCAACCTATCAGGTATTGGGTTATGTATTGGGTTATTATTTGTTAAGTGTAACCTAGAAGTAACTCGTCAACAATGGTATTGTCGATGAAGTATATGGACATGCAAGAACTATTGAAACTTCTGGTGTTTGAATCGTAACTTAGTTGTAGAGAGGTTTACTAATTTTAAGCTCTTATACAAGCTGTAGAACATTAGTGAGTATTGTGTTAAAGGACATATGTTTTGAGTCAAAGCAGACTGATCGTAACAAAGCTGGTTGAAGCAAACTGATAAGAAGCACCACTTTGATCCAAAGCAGACCGATCGTAAAATATTCTATTTACTAGGGCCCTTATGTTAATTGGGCTTTCTTATATTAATGGAGAAAGAGTTATTTTGGTTTTCGATTAATAGGCTTAAATCTGGAGCGTCTAATGAAGAATTAATGGTTCCATAAACCTATAAGTAGAAAAGATATTTTTATAGAATGTGTGATGCGATGCGACAATAATTGTAGAAATACAATAACGAGAGTGATAATACATTTTATGAGAGAGTGAAATATCTTTAAGTCTTTTGAAAGATAACTGAGGTGAAAGTGATTAAATCTTTTTTGTTTCGAGATTCTTTGTGTAGCCTACTTTTATATAAACGAGTGTCTGTTGTCTGACGATGTAGGATTTCTTCACTATCTAAAATACGTTAAATATCGTTATGTGTGTTTGGTTTTATTACGTTTACTAATATTTGTTTCTAGTTTTGTACATGGAAATTAAATCGTTATTTCATAAGTTTGTTTAATCGTATATCGGGTCGTGCCATGATATATTGATATACTGGTTTAGTACCTAACAAGTGGTGTTGTGAGCGTGGAGAAACATTACAAGGAAAAGATCAGCCGTGATATATAAATTGGAGAAGTAGATCTCGTCTGGAAAACTAAAAAGCCACAAAAGATGATTTCCATGAAGCTTAGCCTAGAAATATTAGACGTAACAAATGATTTCAACCTACTTAGAATTAATGTTAAGGCTTAGCTTGTACAAAAAAGATTGGCGATTTCGATTGACTATAAATCTACAGAGGTTGATGTTGTGGTACTGTCTAAAGCTTATAATGCCCTCATATTAAGCTAGGGAGATGAAGTGCTACGAAAGGTGTCTGAAGAGCCTACGATGTTTTGGATATGATATTATTTGAAGGCGATTTACATGAAGAAGTCTTTGCGAACAAATTATATTTTAAGAATTAACTTTATACACTTTCAATGGATAGTACCACAAATATCTGAAGACAGGTCGCTAAAAGCATCTTTATTTTTGTACCGATGAAGTATGGAGATTTTTTTGACACCATGATTTACGGTAAAAAGTTAATTACGATGATCGAAGTCAAGAGCGCCTTGAACCCCAAATATTTTCAAAAGAAGGGTGACTCATAACGCGACGGAAATAGAAGAAAAGTAACAGCAGTAGATGAGACCCTAATCCAAGGGTAACATTATAGATGAAACATTAATCAAAGGATAACAAACACTCAAACTTTTGGTGATAAAAAGTATATTATTAAAAAACTTAAGGCATATGAGGCTTTATATAAGAGTTGCTCAAAAACATTATTTTAGAATTCAAGGAAATAAGATATATGTCTCAAAATAGAATCAAATAAAATCTTAATACAATTAGATTTGATTTGAGTAAAATAAAATTGAATAAAAAATGTTTTTGTTCGAGCTATTGGGCTACATTATCCTCCCTCGGTTGAAAAGAATTCCTCTTGAAATCCACAACACCATCACCATCACTAATCAAAATTATTTTATTTTATTTATTTTATTCAATTTTACACTGGGAATTATAATTGTTGACCTTATCAAAATAAATAGAATTTTTTCACGAGTGTTCCTTATTTGAAGTCACATTGAAGCCATCAAGTTGATGAAAATAAATTGGTTTCGAAAACCTTTTCATAGCTTGAAAACAACATCCCAATGTCCTGTTGATGAAAAAACGATTTTGAAAACCTCTTCATAGCCTGGGACACCATCTCGATAATAAAATTTCTGCTTAATTCGACTATTGGTTGTTAATTTAAATCCAGTAGTAACTGGTCAACACGATCATCGTCGAAACACCTAGTGTGTCCCCGCATACCCAAACGATATATGAGTTCTTCATGACCATAGATTTTTTTTTCTCCTTCAGACCTTGAATCAGAAATATCAAGCTTTAGAAACATGCTTCCCCGTTGTAGGAATCTGGCTCTGATACCAATTATGGCGACATCGAAGATAATAGGAAAGAATTAACGGCTTTATAACTCAAGGAAAAAGAAGAACATTAGATAAAACCCTAACTCTGGGGTTAGAGAGAAAAAGAGACTCGGAGAAATAATCTCAATTTTTTAATTAATCAAAGTGTGTGTAAAAGTGAGTTTTGAGAGACTTTTTATAGAAGTGCTAGAAACCTTACACAAAAATTACAGCCTGTTTTTCTAGCATAATAAAATAAAGTCCAACCCTTTTTTAAATCGATTGAAGATATCTAAGTATTTTAAATAAATCCAAGAAAAATAGAAAAATGTTGAAAAACAGAAAAACACATAAAGTAGCCTAGAAACGGTAGAAATTTGGGCACGAACTTCATCATCGGTTTTAGTCCAGTGATGCTTCCGAAAGTTGTTGGGCTTCTCAATGCACTCTATTTGAGTAGTTTCATCTCATAATTTTGATAATCGAACCCAAAATAAAGCTTGTTTCCATTTGTCCAAAAGGGTCATATAATTGTGGGCTTGTGCAACTACATTAGTGACCCCGAGGGGCATGGACTGAGTGTAAGTGAGTCGTTTGGGAAAGAAATATTCAATTAAAGGGATTAAAAGTATTTGAAGTTTAAACGGGCTAAGACACGTTCAAAAGTAATCTGTCAAAATGAAATAAGAAATGACATATCAATAAAAATTTCATAGAGAAGAGAAATGGAAATAATTATGAGAAGACTCAATCCGGAGATATTGCAATGGTGTGTGATAATTGTGAGTATCATGATGTCTTGATTAATTCTTATTCTTGTAGGTAAAACGATAAATGGGTAATGGATTTGCGTGCATCATTCCACATTACTTCCAATCAGGTTTGGTTTGAATACCTGAAAATGCTTGATTAGCAAAATTGTCACCATTAGGAATGACGAATCTTGCAATGTCAATGAGATTAAAGGGTGCGACTCAAGTTGTCTATAGGAATTAACAAATTAGTTAAAAACGTAAGGTATATACACGAAGGTAATCATAATATACTTTTTATTAGGATGTTAAATGAGGAAAGGTTTACCTATAAGGGTGGAGAATTCAGACTTGGGATTTTGCAAAGCTCTCCTTTTGTAATGAAAGATTATAGGACTAATTGTGTGTTAGTTATTGGTGGTACTATAGTAATATGAGTGCGCCTAGTGTGGTGAAAGATTTTTTCAGGTTATGGCATCATCGAGTGGGGAAGTTAAGTTAGAAGAGACTCAATGAATTAAGTAAAAAAGGGTTGTTAGATGGTACAAAAGTTTAGAAGCTGAGCTTTTGTGAAAGTTGTGTTTTGGGTAAGAGAAATTGGGTGAATTTTCTACCCAATAACCAGACATCCAATAGAGTACTTCATTATGTTCGTTCAGAGCTCTGGGTCCATCGGGGGAACTTACCAAAAGTGATGCAAGGTACTTATGCCTCTGATTTATGACTATTCCAAAAAGTATGGGTTTTACTTTTGAAGAAAAAAGATGAATCGTTTTTTCTTTGTGAATTGGAAGACTTTGGTAGAGAATCAAACCCATAAAGTGTTAGAGAAACTTCGTACTAATAATACATGACAATATATGAATAATAACTTTACTAATTATTTTGAAAAGTTTGGCATCAAAATTAGTCATACAGAAAAGTGGCTTCTAGCCATGAAAGAAGAATTACAGTTTCTCAAGAAGATGAACATATGGATTCCTGTGAAGCAGCTGGAGAGTCATAAGCTGGTTGGGAGTAAATATATATTTAAGATAAATCCAGATATTCTTGGCGTTGAGTTACCTCGATACAAGTCTAGGCTCGTAGCTAAAGGCTTTATGCAAAATAGGAATGTGGATTTTAATAAAATATTCTCATCGCAATTGTGAAACAAACCTCCAACAGTGTTCTTCTGTCAATTGTTGCCAGATTTGATCTTAGGTTAGATAAAATAGATGTTACTACTACCTTCCTGCATAGTAAATTGGAAGATACAATTTAAATATATCAACCAAGTGGGTTTGAATAAGGAAATAAAAGTTATGTGTGTTTGTTAAAAAAAAATATTATGGGTTGAAACTATCCTCGGGGTAAGATTTAATTCTTTTACGAGATCTATTAAATCCATTTGAACCTGCTACGAAAAGTGTTTCTATTAGAATCAAGAAATACGCATGGAGATACAAATCAAATTTATCTTTTATGCGGATATGGGAGGGTCTAAAAAGATACTTGGTATATGTAGACAATAAAAAGAAGATTGAAACGGTAAAAATTCAACGAAAGGAGAGTTTGAGATGAAGAATATGGGAGAGGCTAAAAAAATACTTTGTATTGAGATAAAGAGGATTAGACCGAAGAGTTTTTCCTATTATTATCTGAACAAGAACATATATTGAAGATCCTAAAGAAATTCTCGATGTCTGAAGCCTAATCGATTGGAAATCTCATTAGTTCTCAATTAAAACTCATTGTCACTCAAGAGCTAACCGAATAATCAGATCAGAAGTTTATACAATGTATATTTTATGGTAATGTTATTGGTATAATTATATATGTTAATATCTTCACGAGACCTGATTTTTCTTATGTCGTAAGGTTTTTTAGCAAATTCATGTCGAATCCAGAGAAGTCGCATTGGCATGCACTCAAGTGGATCATTATATATTTGAAGGATCGACTTTTGTAGGGTTGTGTTACAATCAGAATGATACAAATGATATAATGCTAAATTGAGACTCTCCAAAAGAACAATGACCTTCAATTTTGAAGGAGCATCCATTCCATTAAACTCCATATTCGATTGTAACCTCAAAGCTTCCTTGGCAATCCAATCCGCCCCCAGATTTTGCTCACGGTAGACATGTCTGATAACCATTTCCGATTTGATAAGCCTCTTGCAACACCTTAACATAGGTTCCAGGTACCAAGTCGAATTTCCATAGAGAATCAAGTTCACCAGAATCAGAGAATCAAGCTCCACATCCACCTTGTTCAGACCCATTCGGCTACACAATCTCAAACCATCGAAGAGAGCTCCACACTCGGCTATCAATGGCGAGCCCTTACCATACAATCTGCCAATGCCCAAGAAAATATTGCCATTACTGTCACGAATTAGAGCACCACCTCCCGATTCACCATTAAAGGTACATGCACCATTAAAAGTTTCTTGGAAAATTGTAACGAAAAATTGAAACACATGTTTGGGCCTGAGGAGGAAGAAGGAAGTTCAGAAGAGATTCTGCTGCACAAGCCTAGAATTATTGCTTTGCCATATACCAGATCATATTAATCGTATTTCATGCCCATCTTTGAAGAATCTGATCGTTGGTGGAGGGTTGCACGAAAGTGATTTGAATCGTTTTCTTCTAAATGGAAAGGTATGTTTTGGAGTTTTGGAGAAATAAATTTTGTTTTGCTTCAAAAGAAAGATGTTGCTACAGTTTAGACTTTAGACGACACTCGTCAGTTTTTGATATAATATAGTTTTATATAATTTTAAATTATATAAATTATATAAATTATTTTAGTTTCTCTCCTCTCTTTAAATAGAAGTTAGAACTAAAACTGCGGAGGTAAAATTTAATGTATTCTTTTTAATGGGGTCAAACACGTGCAACCCATGTCATACAGAAATTTTGTTAATAATATAATCATAGTCTGTAATATGTTCAAGAATAAGCACTACATACGCGTTTAAATCAAACAAATGCTACAAAAGTTGATTTTTTTCAGTTTTTTTAGTAGTCTAACTTTAAATCTCTATTTTATTTATCCGGGACATGTGGCTTTGAAAGTGTGACACCAACCATTATAATCGTCTACCTTTTACTGTCCGTTAAATTATATAGTTTCGTAGTCATATCTTTTTAAGCAGACGTTGATATTCTCTCATGGATTAAATAGGACGCCAACACCTCTCTCTTTTATTTGCAGATAGAACAGCTCGGGATAGTTGAGGAAGCAGAGACATGGAGATCTGTTTTAACCATACTGGTCGAAAAACAACCGCCCGCATTAAAAGAGATCGGTCTTTTTTATATTGGTGAATTACATAAAATATTTCATCTTGAGGGTCTTGGTAAGGAAGAACCTGATTTGATTGTTTCAATAGAAATGTTGCTACTAGGGAGTATTTATGATCTGAGGGATATATGGAGTGCATGCATTAGTACCCCTAATCTTACCACCTTGAACATAAATGAATGTAATAGTTTAAGATATATCTTCTCGCCTACTATTGCCCAGAGTCTGCCACACTTAAAGATACTCGAAATTCATGAATGTCAAGATTTGGTGGCAATAATTGGTGAAGCCAACGGTGGAGCTCCAGATAACCTCGACCCTATATATTTTCTTAAACTTGAACATATTAAGATTAACAAATGCGGTAACTTAAAATATATCTTCCCAGTATCTGTTGCTCGAGGTGATGACACAAAGAGTGCCTTGTTCCCACTACTTTCCGAATTAAACCTCTTGGATTTGCCAAAGTTGAAAAGCTTCTCCCCGGTGGGATACCATTTTGTATTCCCGTGTTTGGATGATCTGACCGTTCGTATATGTAATAAGCTAGCAACAAATTTCACTTTCACTTCTTCGGATGGATCCGTGCACGCTGAAACTAAGGTACACATCCATCATTTGACGAACAAGACTTCGCTTCTACCGATATACTAGTAATCCAAATAGTACAGTCGAATTGATGGTGTCATTTTATATAAGTTATTTTGCTTTAATCTATATTCATTGCTTCCTAGGATAATTGGGAAAGGCTCGGTGAGCAGTTTGAATACAACTATAAGAGACAAGATTTGACGGATGGATCCAGCTCATCCCGGTCCCAGGATCCCCAGTCCTTAAAAATTCAGGCCGTTTCAGTATCAAGATTGCCGTAACCTTTGAAATTGATTGGAATGGTGACCATCGGCCAATATATCCTACCCTCATATCTGGATATGTCAAGTATCCATCTCCGGTGAACCTCACCATCGACGATGACTGTCCTGAAGAAGAAGAGGCAGCATCGCACGATACCAAACACAAGCTCTGTCCTAGGGTTATGACCTTGGGCTTGTGTATCGGGTCAAAGATTCACACCATGATCTGTTGGACTCTAAAGGTGGTCCTAAAGCCCAACAAGACTCCACCTAGAAGACCCATGTGCTATCCCTATTACCAAACACTCACTCTCATCCTACCTTTGTATCCAAACAACAAGTCTAAATTAATGAACAGAATTATAACAAACAAAAGAATATTCTGAAAGTTTGTTACATCTCAAAATCTGTACTTAAATACCAAATGTTTACAATGAATGAAGCAGTGAAAATCTTTACAAATTCTACTATAATATTCACTCTCTAAATTCTACTTGGTATCAGAGCAATTCTGATCTGTTGAATGGCCAACTCCGATGAGTCTCCATCACTGTTCTCAGACTCTATAGGCTCCATTCTTCCCAATAACTCTGCTGCTGCTCCAAGAAGTCTTCAGCTGCATTCAATCAACAATGCAAATAACATCAGACTTCATAGAACTAATTATCTCATTTGGAGGACAGTGGAGTTACCTATGATCAAAGGTAACAAGTTAGGTGGCTATATCTCAGGTGAGAAGATCTGTCCTCCTAAACACTCTGCTGATAATGAAGGCAACATTTCTGAGAATCCAGACTATGAAGAATGGATCTCAAAGGACCAACTGCTGCTTGGTTGGTTGTATTCCACTATGATCCCTGAAATAGCAGCTCAGTTGATGGAAGAAGAGACCTCTAAAGGTCTTTGGGAAGCAGCACGAAAGCTGTCTGGCTCTCAGACAAGAGCCAAAATCACTTACTTCAAGGCAGAGTTTCAGAAAACTCGTAAAGGGTCCACTACTATGTCTGATTATTTGAACAAAATGAAAATGATTTTTGACAATTTAATTCTAGCAGGGTGTCTTACCTCCATGGATGATCTGATTACTCAGGTCCTTGCAGGCCTTGATGGTGACTACACACCAATAGTAGTCAGTCTGGATGACAAAGACAGTCTCTCTTGGCTTGATCTTCAAAGAAGTCTTCTAACCTTTGAAAGCAGGTTAGAACAGCTCAATGACCTGCAAAATACAATGTCCACAGTTAGTTTGACAAGTGTTAATTATGCTCAAAGAAATGACATAAAGCAACAAGTTAACAATGACAATCCAAGAGGCTACTCTAGACAGAACAGGAACTTCAATAGAAACTATAGAGGCAGGTTTAACTCCAACTACAGAGGTCGAGGCAACTCTTACAGAAGCAGGGGTGGAAGATTTGCTCAAAACAAACCAACATGCCAAATCTGTAGCAGATATGGTCATTATGCTGTTGTGTGTTACTATAGAGATGACCCTTCAGTTATGGGGCCAACCTCTTCAGAACACCCTAAATCAGAGGGTGACCACAGTGCTTTGCTTGCAGCACAAGATACAGCATCAGATGGAGTATGGTATGCTGACAGTGGAGCCAGCCACCATGTCACAGGTAGTACCAACCAGCTAACTCAGAAACATGACTACACAGGTACTAAACATGTCCTAGTTGGTAGTGGTGAGAGACTTCCAATCTCTCACATAGGTGAAACCTCTCTTTTATCAGTACATAAACAGCCTCTCATTCTCAAATCTATACTTCATGTTCCCAAAATCATCAAAAATCTTATGTCTATCTCTCTACTCACCAGCTATAATGATGTTTTTGTTGAATTTCACAAAACTTTTTGTCTTGTGAAGGACAGGTTAACAAGGATAGTATTGCTCAAAGGGAGATGTGAAGATGGCTTATACAAGATGGATACTCTTTCTCAACATCTACCTACCAATCTAGTCAGTTTCAATACTCAAGTCTGTGTGTCTAAGAGTCCTTTATGTTCTCCTAGGGTGTGTTCTTCTAAGGTCTCTAAGGATGGATGGCATATGAAGCTTGGCCATCCATCTCAGTCTGTTTTACTTAGTGTCCTTAAGTCCTGTAATCTTCAAACTCTTTCAAGTAATGGGAACAATTTCTGTGAGGCTTGTCAGCTAGGCAAGTCTCACACTCTTTCTTACCCTATATCTACTTCTCATGCTAGCAATGTGTTAGACCTTATTCATACTGATGTTTGGGGTCCTTCCCCTGTCCTATCTACTGAAGGTTTTAGGTTCTATGTTCTTTTCCTTGATGATTTCTCTAGATACTCTTGGGTCTATCCTATCAAAACTAAAGGGCAAGTCATTGAAGTGTTTAAAACCTTTAAAGCTTTTGTTGAAAATCAGTTTGAGAGAAAGATCAAAACAATTCAAAGTGATTGGGGGGGAGAGTTTAGACCTCTAGCTACCTTGGTTACAGAACATGGCATCCTACTACGCAGGTCCTGCCCTTACACATCAGCTCAAAATGGAAGAGCTGAGCGTAAGCACAAGCATCTTGTGGAGACTGGTCTGACTCTGCTTGCTCAGTCTAAACTACCCTATAAATACTGGGTTGAAGCCTTTGAAACAAATATCTATCTTATTAACAGGTTACCCACTCCTACTCTTAACAATATCTCACCATTTGAAGCCCTATTTCACAAAAAACCCAACTATCTAGTCATCAAAACTTTTGGGTGTGCCTGTTTCCCTTGTCTCAGACCCTATCAAACTCACAAATTTCAAGTTCACTCTCTTAAGTGTGTCTTTCTAGGCTACAGTCACAACCACAAAGGGTACAAGTGTTTAAGTCCTACAGGGAGAGTCTATTTGTCCAGGAATGTGGTGTTCAATGAAACTGACTTTCCTTTCACTTCAGGGTTCCTTCAACAACCCCAAAGTAGTCAGTCTCCTTATCAATCTGTCAGTCTATGGCTACCTTCTATGTCTAGTCCTATGGTTTCTGAAAGAGTGTCCACTTGTACTAGTCCTACATCTGATCTCTCCACTGAGCCTCATACTTCTCAGCCTGCCTCACAGACAGAACATCAGACCACTCACTCACACTCTCTACCTAACCCACCATATAAGCCTTATCCAGACACTTCTCCACATCCACTCTCTGACTCTGACACTGCCACTAATCCTTATCAACACACTGAGCCTCACACTAGCTCCACACCAACACTCATCATTGACTTACCCTTACCCACTCCAAATCCTTCTAGCCCTTCTTCACAGCCTACAAACACTCACATCATGCAGACAAGACACAAAAGTGGTATTCATAAAACTAAACTACCCTACATTGGAACTCTTAATACTACTTACAGGGACATGTTTACACCATCTAATTTTTCAAAAGCTGCAAGGAATCCTAATTGAGTGGCTGCTATGAATGCTGAATACAATGCTCTAATGGCTAATAACACTTGGTCTCTAGTTCCTTTACCACCTTACTCTACTGTGGTTGGCTGCAAATTAGTTTACAAGGTTAAGCATGCTATGGATGGGTCTGTTCAACGTTACAAAGCCAGGCTCGTAGCCAAAAGCTTCCACCAAACTCCTTGTATTGATTTCTATGATACTTTCAGCCCTGTTGTGAAGGCCTCTACAGTCAGGCTCATACTCACTATTGCTTTCTCAAAGAATTGGTCAGTCAGGCAACTTGATATCAACAATGCCTTTCTAAATGGGGAGCTACAAGAGACTGTTTATATGCAACAACCTCAGGGTTTTGAAGATATCAATCAACCTACCTATGTGTGCAAGTTAAACAAGGCTCTCTATGGTCTGAAGTAAGCACCTAGGGCCTGGTTTTCTAAGCTACGAGATACTCTAACTGATTGGGGATTCAAGAATTCGAGAGCTAACTGCTCTCTCTTCTACTTGGTTACTACAACTACCATTCTACTCATCCTAGGTTACGTGGATGACATCCTGGTCACAGGCAATGATGCAGCATGCCTCACTCAGTTCACTCACAACCTAAATGCAAAATTTTCTCTCAAAGATATGAGATCACTCTCTCTATTCCTAGGAATAGAGGTTCATCGTGATACTTCAGGTTAATACCTTACTCAGCATAATTATATCGAAAACTTACTTGCCAATCAGGGTGCTGCTCTCTCCAAGCCTTGTCCTACTCCCCTTGCTCCTGGCACTGCTCTATCAGCAACTTCTGGCTCTCCACTTCCTTCACCTACACAATATCAAAGTGTGTTAGGAGCCTTGCAGTATCTAACACACACCAGACCCGACATTGCCTATGCTGTTAATCGACTCAGTCAATACCAGCAGGCCCCTACAACTACTCACTGGCACTGTCTCAAAAGAATACTACGGTACTTATCTGGGTCACGTTGGCTGGGGCTCCATATCAAGCCCTGCTTCCATCTTCAATTACATGGTTACTCCGATGCTGACTGGGCTTCCTCCGTTGATGATCGACGCAGCACTGGGGCATATTGTGTTTTTCTTGGAGAGACGTTGATCTCCTGGTCCTCCAAGAAGCAGAACGTCGTCTCTCGATCGTCCACAGAGTCTGAGTACAGAGCACTCGCCAATCTATCTTCCGAGTTGATTTGGATTCGCTCGTTACTCACTGAACTCCGAATCCCGCTCATACCCCCCTCTGTCTTGTGGTGCGATAATCTGGGGGCCAATGCTTTGGCTTCGAACCCCGTCTTCCATGCCCGCACCACGCACATCGAGCTTGACGTGCATTTCATTCGAGATCAGGTTCTTGGAGGGACCATTCAGATTCGCTATGTCCCTACTCAAGACTAGGTAGCCGATTCTCTCACCAAAGCTCTGCCTCCGTCTCGATTTGCTTATCTACGGGACAAACTCGGGCTCCTTGAGTCACCGCTCCGTTGGGGATGTCAAGTATCCATCTCCGGTGAACCTCACCATCGACGATGACTGCCCTGAAGAAGAAGAGGCAGCATCGCACTATACCAAACACAAGCTCTGTCCTAGGGTTATGACCTTGGGCTTGTGTATCGGGTCAAAGATTCAGACCCAAGACCATGATCTGTTGGACTCTAAAGGTGGTCCTAAAGCCCAACAAGACTCCACCTAAAAGACCCATGTGCTATCCCTATTACCAAACACTCACTCTCATCCTACCCTTTTATCCAAACAATAAGTCTCGATTAATGAACAGAATTGTAACAAACAAAAGAATATTCTGAAAGTTTGTTACATCTCAAAATCTGTACTTAAATACCAAATGTTTACAATGAATGAAGCAGTGAAAATCTTTACAAATTCTACTCTAATACTCACTCTCTAAATTCTACTGGATATGACTACATACTATGTCTCTCATTTATGGGGCACTATTTTTATCTTTCAGTGATTATTCTTGGTTTCTTATGTGTGCCACGTCAAATTGTATAAATTGTACTCATATTTGGGCTACTGTTTCTATTTTTCAGAACTCACTGATGATATTTCGTTTGTGTTTTTGTAAAGACCCTGTTCCGAACCAGCTCTGCCAATGATTTAATATTTGTGTTACACTTCGTTTATTGTTTGAGTTTCTTTAGGTAGATTAATGTCATCTTTTCTCTCCAAACTGAAAGTATAGTTTAGAGATATATAAAAGAGATTATGTATTACATTTGGAACCTAGCTTTTGCTTAATACTCTAGTTTCTACCGGTTTAGCTTTGATTTATGAATAATCATAAATACTAGTACCTCGTCTCAAAATATATGTTTTTTCTTAAGAAATTGTTTTTGTTCCAATTTAAATATTTTTTTAAATATCAAATGCAAAATTTAAAAATATATATTAGTTTCTACCAATTGGTTGATTTTTTTTTCACTTTTTATAAAAATAACAATGATAAATATTTTTTAATCCAAGTGCATAACCTACTTATATAATGGGATGGAAAAAGTAATTTGTAACCGTCGAAAGTTATCGGTGACAAACATAATAACACTGTTTGTCCTCCAGATTTGTTTAAATCTTTTAGTGAACCTTTGAATCAAGCACGCACACCTATCTCTCCCGTGATTATTTGGGTTAGTTATTCCATCATTTATCCTTGTCGCCTATTTATAGCTTCCATAGTTCGCATCTCAAACAGATGTACAAGTTTACTAGGTTTGAAAAAAAAACATAACTATAAGCGTAACACAAACAATGGATCATTGCGTGAGCTGCTTCCGAGAAGTCTTTACAAGTTTGTAAGGACACAAACAACATATCACCCGTGACAATTGAAAAATAGAAATAGAAGCCCAACCATGAGAACAATTTCGACAAAGTCAGAAGGGCACAAATTAAAAATTAGGGGTACGCACTAGGCTAGAGGTCATAGTTGTGTATAATGATTATTTCCACCAACTCGTGACATTTATCGATTTTAACTATCTTTGAGACTGGTAGAATTTGGCGATGTATCTCAAACTGTTACATTCAGTTATAAGCGGTTCGGTAAGATTAGTGGTATATCCTTTAGATATCAAGTTTAGATAATCAAATGAGGTTCTTCTTTGGCAACACCCGCGAAATGAAACAGTTGCTGTAATTCGCCAGTAGAATAAAGTTGTATGTGCATGGAATGGGGGTTATGACAGAGTATCATGTTTTTGTGCTCCAACCTACCAAGAGAAATTTTATCAGCAAATGAGAAAGAGGTATTGAGTTATTATCTCTTAAGTGTAACCTAGAAGTTGGTGTGGATAATAACCGCCTCAAGTGGAGTTTTAAGGTGGTGTATGGGTGTTTAACGGTGGTGTGTGGGTGTTTAACGGTTAGAGTAGAGAGTAGAGAGATGATTGAGCAGCTTGGTAGCAGTTAATTCTCATTACCCATAGTTAATGCGGGTGGTTGGGTATTTATAGTGTAATGTTTGGGCCTTTATGGGCTTTCGGGTCATGTTTAATGGACCCGGGTCATGTTCAAAGACTCATGAGCTCTTAAGTAGGAGAGCAAGTAGCTTAGTCAAGAAGTGTTTAGGTTTTTTAGTACTTTTATCATAGTTCGAACTGCTTTAAGTTCATAGTGTTCACATAAATCTGTCCGGTCCAAGTGACCTGTTCGATCCGTGTCCCTGTAACCTGTCCGGTATTCGGAGAGACTTGACCGATCTGCCCTTGTTCGGGGAGCATGCTAAATTCGGACTCATCAGGAGCCCCTTTTTTTGGTGTTTGAGCAAGTATTCTTGTCAAAGAACTGAAAAATAGTCCGATGTCTGAAGTGGTTTTCAATCCGGACAGAACTATGGGGATACCCGGACAGGTTAAGCTTTACGAATTCAAAACGGTTTTTGCCAGAGTTAGTGGGACACGTGTCGCTCTCTGATTGGCCACTCCAGCCGTTTTTTCACCTTGAATTTCGCACCACCTTCTCCAACAAGTAACCTCTTTAATTTCAAATAATGACATGAGCGCTGTCTTTTAATCATTGCCCAACTTTTCGAATTCTCCTAGGAATCAACTCCTTTTTTCAGATTTACTATAAATTCACACTCATTTTCCACTGTTTCACCATCTCTTTCACATTTACTCTGCAAATTTACTCAGAGCTTTCTCTCTCTAAAGCAAAAAGTTCCCTTGGCAGTTTATGTTTACAGCAAGAACAGCATTGATCAAAGGTGGTTGGCTCAACCTTTCAGAGTTGGAGAAAGCGCAAAAGGTCGAGAAGGAGAGACGAATAGCAGCAGGGCTACCATCATCACCAGTTGAGAGACCAGTCGTCTCTGTTACAGAATCAGATCGAGGCTCATCCTCCTCCAAAGGTACTAAGCCCAAAAAAATCTTTCAATCCACTCTCTCGCCTATAGTTTATGGTTCCTCAGTCCAAGAGTCAATACCCGCTGTCGAGCCAGGAGTCACTGTTACACGCGTTAGGAAACCCTCTCCTTTTATAGCTATGGGATCTGACTCTGATCACTCTCCGGAGAAATTAGTTATTAAGAGGCCAAGTCGGTTAGTTAAAGGACTAGCCTCCAAGAATACTCCCTCCAAATCGGGGGCGAAAACCAGTGGTTCTGGGTCTGGAGTGCCCATTAGAGCTCCCCGGGAGAGGCCATCTAGTCCGGAGGCCAGCAGCCCGGTACTTCCAAGAGAGACTTCTGCCTCCGAGCCCCAACCTGAGGTGAGAAGTCAAAGAAATATAGAAAGATAGCAGTCCGGAAGCTAGGCTGAGCCAAGCTTCAATCCTCCCCGGACCACTACTACAGATGCTCCCCCAACAATCATGGAGGAAAGAATGGAGGACTCTGCTGAAGAAGTCCCTTTTGAGTCAGAGTCCTCCAGATAGACCGATAATGCTGCTGCTGCCAAAAAAGGCAAGGAAAATCTGTACTTGAGGCATCCGGACCTGCCGGAGTGCCTTGAGGGGAAAGTGGGGCCGTGCTTTCACAGAGTTGAGCTCAAGTACCTCTTGGCCTTGCAGAAGACCAAGTATGCATTCATCCATACTTCTGACCTGGGTCGAATGCGCACAAAATGGGGGATCCCAGAAAATGTGAAGATAAGGATCCCCATTGATCCGGAGACCCCTATGGACTGTAAGCGAAATGAAATAGTCTTCTTTACGGAGTTATTTAATTGGGGACTCAGGTTCCCACTGGACCCGGAGATCGTTCGATACTTCCACCTGGTCAAGCTCTGCCCGAGCCAGCTGAGCCCCAATGGCTGGTTTACTTTGATGTCATGTATCATGGCATCTAGGTTGTCTGGGATCCCTCTTCCTATGGAAGAGTTTGCAGCAGTGGCCAACCTTTGCAAGCATCACCAATTCCCCTTCTACCATTTCAATATGGGGAACGATCTCAAGGCTGTTGATGATCTCTTGGAGTCAGAGAGCAAATGGAGAAGCTAATTTTTGTTTGTCAGTGGCGCCTGGGAAAACGGCAAGAAAATCAAGGCTGGAGAGAACCCAAGCCTCCTCAGGAGTAGGTGGAGGAGTGACCGTAAGTTTCTTACTTTAAATCTCTATCCGTTTTTTTTTAAAGTTAGTTTAAATTAACCAGTTTCTCTTTTGTTCTAACAGAGCTGCCAAAGGAGTTCGGGGATTATTTGAAGGCCGGACAGACTACCTGTGGCAAAATCAATGCTTGGGCCGCAGAGAACTGGGAGAATCGATTCCACAAAGCCTTCACCCCTGGGAATCTAGCAAGGTCTCACCTGTGGAACACCACAGGTCGGAGAGACCTAACTTGGGAGGAGTTCACCACCCAGCCTCCAGAAGACATTGTGCTGAGAAGGTCCCACGAGTTAGATGGGACCCTCTACCTGCCTGCCCGGGCTAAAGCCCCAAGCAAAATGAAAGGCAGGAGAAAAGGCAAAAAAGTGGCGAGCGATGCTGAGAAGGATGCCCCAACAGACCCAGAGGGGCCGGCCCAGGTTCAAATCGATGCAGCCCTCTTGCAAGTGGTAGAGCAAGAGACCGAAAAGGCAGGAAGTAGGCATCCCAAAACCTCCAAGGGCTCCCAAGAGGACTCGCAAGCAAGTAGGTGAAGATGCTGATCGGGAAGCCAAGAGGAAAAAGACTTCCCAAGGAGATGAGCTCGCTCTCCGGGATCCGGAGCCCTCTTTCCCCACTAACCCCTCTGACCCAACGCTGGCCGAAGAGATCCCAGGGGACTTTCATACTGATGAGGTAGAGGGGGGAGATCTCAACCTTGATGGAATGGACATCACTGGTCTAGCTGGGCTTGGTGAGTATTTCCTTGGCCTCCCCAGAGATGAATTCGTAGGGCCCTACGTTCCTCCAAGCAGCTCCAATACGGTCAATTTCAATGGTAAGACTTTCATGGTTTCTAGTGAAAAGGACATCATAGCCCATTCCTTGCTTAGTAATGTGCAGCCAGTTCTTACATTGGAGAGGCAAGTTCGGAGTCAAGCAGACATCATCAAAGACCTCAAGTCTGAGAAGGAAAAGCTGTCCGGGGACCTCCGTACTGCTACTACCAATGCTGATTTGCTTAAGGAAGCAAATGAGGAGCTGAAGAGGAATCAAGATGAAAGCAACACAAAAGTTGCCACCCTAGAAAAAAACCATAAAAGATCTTCAAGAGAAGCTGTCCGGTATGGAGAAGGACCTTACGGCCTCAAGGGGAGAAACTATTGCAAAGGAGAAGATTATCACCAACTTGACTACTGACAAGATTGCTCTAGAAAATGCAGTGACCCATGCTGCTGAGGAGAAAAATGCTTTGTTAAGGGACCAAGAGGCCAAAATCAATGCCAAGATCAATGCCTATGCCAGGGAGATGATTAAAAGCGAAGAGTTGATGATTCAAAGGGTGAAGTCTGATATGGTTCTCCTTTTTCATGAAAAATTTCCGAAGAGGACCCTGGGGGTCTTATGGTACTATGTGGATGATCATGACCTTCCATTTTATACAATGGTCGATGAGGATGGAATTTCCAGTGGGTCTTCATTTGATGATGAAGAGAAGACCAGAGAGAGCCCCGGTGAAGAGGAGAATGATCCCAAGGTCAAGAAAGTAGTCGAAGAGAGGAGCGACTCTAAGGGTAAGAAAGCAGATGAAGGGGAGCCATCTTCAAAGGCTCAATCTTAATTTATGATTTACTTGGTTTATCTTTTATTCAAACTAAAGTCCTTGGAAGGCCAAGGCACTCTTTTTGTAGTGGTGTCCGGTATTTGTTCGGACAGATTTTTTGTGCTGTACCCTGACTTGTTCGAAAGTCCTTGGAAGGCCAAGGCAATTTTGCTCAATGATTACTTCTGTTTTACACAATCATCATCTTCTTTCATTGTTTGTTTTAGTTTAGATAGCTAGAGTTTAAGTAGCTTTTAGTTATTGCATTGTGAGAGTGTTTAAATTCTCCGGCTAGAGTTTAAATAGCCCTTAGATCTTTCAGTCCGGGTAGTATAACAAGAGATAGAACTTTGAAAATACTCAGAAAATTTTGAAGAAGGCATCGAATTTTATTCAACCATCCGGACACTTCACTAAAACCTCCCCGTGCCACCAGGGAGGAAAGAGTATGCCCCCAAATATTTACATGGAAGTTTAAACAAGTAAATATTTTCACAAATGTTATTCCAAGTACATCCGAAGATGCTCAATATTCCAAGGATGAGTTAGAACCCTGCCATCTTTGTCTTCCAGCCAATAAGTTCCAGGCTTGATTCTTTCAACCACAATATACGGACCCTCCCAGGTTGGGGCCAACTTTCCGAAGAGCTTTTCTTTAGTATGTAAGAAGACCTTCCTTAATAATTTGTCCCCTGGTTGGAAATCTCTTCTTTTAACTTTAGAAGCAAACCTGCTTCTCATTAAGCCCTGATAGTGTGCAACTCTAAGACGAGCTTTAACCCGTCTTTCTTCTATCAAATCAAGTTGGTTCCTGATGGCCATCTCATTAGTGTGTCCGGAGAAGTTGTGAACACGAAAGGAAGGGAGTGTCTTCTCTATGGGGGCTACTGCATCCATTCCATAGACCAAGGCGAAGGGTGATTCTTGTATCGCAGCCCCAGGTGTTGTCCGGTAGGCCCACAAGACTTATTGTAAATAACTAGGCCACTTCCCAGCAGCCCCTTCTAGATTCTTACTTAAACCGGACAGTATAGTCCTATTAGCCACTTCAACTTGCCCATTGGCTTGTGGGTGGAAAGGTGAAGAAAAACAATGCTGTATACCCCTTGAGGCACAGAAGCTTTCCATTTCTCTATTGTCAAACTGTGGCCCATTGTCTGTTGTTATTTTCTGTGGGACACCAAATCTGCAACATATGTTGGACAAAATGAATTTTATGACAGCTTTTGACGTTGTCCCTGCCAGGGGAGCTGCTTCTATCCACTTTGTGAAGTAGTCAATGGCCACAATTATAGTTCTACGCCCTCCGGACGCCACAGGGAGATGCCCTACTAAGTCCAACCCCCAACGAGCAAAAGGGATGGGCTCAGAAATTGACTCCAAAGGAATGGCTGGTACATGAATTTCATTGTTGTACCTCTGGCATGGGTCACACCTCTTCACCAATTCCTTAGCATCTTTCATAATTGATGGCCAATAATATCCGGAGAGTAATACTTTTCTCGTTAAAGCTCTAAACCCACAGTGGGCTGATCCCTCACCATCATGCAATTCGGAGAGGACCACTTGTGACTCATCATCCCCCAAACAACGCAGAAGATGTTTACTATAGGATTTTTTGTACAACACTTCTCTCAATATAATGAAACCACGAGCCTTGTGTTTCAATGTTCTGGCTTGTGACTTATCTGAAGGTACAATACCATCGGACAGATATTGTATGAGAGGGGATCTCCAGTCTTGAGGCTGTTTTACTTGTATTTCAAAAACTTCATCTTTTTCACTCTTACTAAGTTGAATAGAAGGGCTTTCAAGAACATGGATCCATGGGTAGGACTCCGTATATGCTATTGTTGCCAATGAGTCTGCTAGTTCATTTTCTGCCCGGGGAATATGTTCGTAGACAACAGCTTTAAATTTTAGTGCTTCATTCTTGAGGAGGAGTAAATATTTCACAAGTTGCTCCTTTCTAGCCTCAGATTGGCCTAAGGCTTGGTGGATAAGCAATTGGGAGTCACTTAGCAGTTTGACCCTCTTAGCCCCACAGATGTAGGCTAACTTTAACCCAGCTATAGCTGCTTCGTATTCGGACTCGTTATTAGATGCCCTGAAAGTAAAACAAATAGACTGGTACATACTATCTCCATAAGGGGAAGTTAAACATATTCCTGCACCACATCCCATAGTGCTAGATCCACCATCTGTTCGGACGATCCAGACTTTCTTATCTTTTGTATCAGTAGCTTGCTCCGAATCCCTATCGAAGTGGAATTCAACCAGGAAATCAGCCACTGCTTGGGCTTTTACTGCTGTCCGGGGAGAAAAGTCTATGTCGAAGTCCCCCAATTCTACTGACCACTTAGTCATTCTGCTCGAGATGTCTGCTGTTTGAAGGATATTTTTTAAGGGAAAAGAGGTCCGGACGATGATTGGATGAGCCTGGAAGTAAGGCCTCATCTTTCTTGCAGCTATCACCAGGGCTAACACCAGTTTTTCGAGTTTCAAGTAATGCCTCTCAGCATCAATCAAGCTTTTGCTGATGTAGTACACTGGGTGGGGATGCCCATCGACCTCTCTTACCAACACAGCACTGATGGCACAACTTGAAACGGCCAAATACACAAACAGAGTCTCCCCATCAACTGGTTTGAACAAAGCTTTGGGAGAGGAAAGATGTTTCTTGATTTCATTGAATGCCTCATCACACTGTGGGGTCCACTCGAACCCCTTTGCACCCTTCAAAGTTTGAAAGAATGGAGCACACCTGTCCGAGGACCTCGAGATGAATCTGTTTAAGGCAGCTAATCTCCCCGTTAATCGCTGTACTTCTTTAATGTTTCGAGGAGGCTCCATTTGGAATAGGGCATTGAGCTGGTCCGGATCGGGTTGTATTCCATGTTCACTTATGATATACCCTAAGAATTTTCCGGACTGCACTCCGAACATACACTTTTCAGGGTTTAATTTCAAATTCCCTTTTGCCAGGTTGGCAAAAGTTTCTTGGAGATCGGACAAGTGCAACTGCTCATCCACACTTTTCACCATCATATCGTCAATGTATACCTCCATATTTCTTCCAATTTGACCAGCAAAGGCTTTGTTCACCAATCTCTGATAAGTAGCCCCAGCATTTTCAACTCTAATGGCATTACCTTGTAACAATGTAGACCCCTATCAGTGACAAACGTGGTATGCTCTTGATCTTTTGGATCTACTTGAATCTGATTGTACCCGGAGAAGGCATCCATAAAAGAAAGCAGCTTGTTCCCAGAAGTAGAGTCTACTAACTGATCTATCCGGGGGACCGGATACAAATCTTTTGGGCAAGCTCTATTGAGATCTGTGAAGTCAATGCACATGCGCTATTTGCCATTTTTCTTTTTTACCAGGACATGATTGGCAGTCCACAAAGGGTATTGAGATTCTTTAATGTGCCCCATCTTTGTGAGTCTGTCAACCTCTTGTACTATGACATCAGCCTTTTCTTTTGAGAAAGCTCTTCTCTTTTGAACCACTGGTGCTACATCTCTTCGGACAGATAGGTGATGGGATATCACATTCGATGGAACTCCAGTAACATCAGCATTGCACCAAGCAAAAACATGTTGATGGTCTTTCAACAATTTCAACATCTCTTCTTTCAACATTGGTGGCATCTTGGACCCTATCTTGACACTCTTGCCTTCTTCCAAACAGTACGTTTCAACCTCTTCAATTGGAATCAACACTCCATGGGTCTCTCTGGGGTCATCAATTTCACCCTCACCCCTAGAAAGGCCCTCAAACTGCTATTGATCATTTATTCGGACTGCCCCCAGCGTTCGAGGAGCCAGGGAAGTGGCATAGCATTCTCTTGCAATCTTTTGGCTGCTCCGGACAACCCCAACCTGTCCCTGAACAGCATACTTTAAGCACTGGTGGACTGTTGAAGCCACTGCATGCATCCTAGAGAGCCAAGACCTCCCTAGAATAGCATTATAGCAAGTGGGGCAATCCACCACAATAAAGAGTATTCTAACCATTTTCTTGAAAGGGCCCCTGCCCAATAACACCTCTTCTTCGAATTCTCCAATCACATCGGCTGAGCTGCCCGTGAAGCCCACGATTGACCTGTCCGACTTTTGAATCACAGCTGGATTTTTCATTTTCTTATAAGTGGTTAGGAAAAGGATATTGGCTGAGCTTCCAGTATCCACCAGGATTCGCCTTATTTCATTGCCTCATATAGATGCTCCTATGACAACAACATCCTCATGAGGGCCAGCAATGTCTCTCAAATCATCATCATCAAAGACAATGAAGGGGAATGAGTTTGGTGACTGATAAGATGTCATGCCTCCTTCTAGCTGGGAGGCTAAATTATGAACATGCCTCTTCCTCGAAGAAGCAGTAGGAGCTGTCATAGTGTCCCCTCCAAAAATTGTAAGTGACTCAAAGAATTTAATGAGCCCGGAGACCGACCTATAACATTCCTCTATAGCACCCACCCTGTTTCGAGTTGGATCATGATCCAAGTACTCAGAATCCACACCAAACCTTTCAACTATAACCATGGCCCCCTCCGGGGCAGCATTACTTGGACCAACCCGGTGAGTGTTGTCAGGCCTGTTGCCTCCTCTTCTTTTAACGTATGCTCCCAACTTCCCCCTTTCAATCAGGTTTTGAACCTCTTGTTTCAATGCTATGCAATCATCAGTGGTATGGCCAATATCATTATGATATTGGCAAAAGGAGTTGTTACGATGCTCTCTAGGAGACTGCAAAGTTGCTGGTCTCCGGTAATGTACCTCATCTTTTGATTTATCAAAGATAGTGGCCACACTTTCTTTTAATTCTGCGAACCACTCCGGTTGGACCCATGGCCCTCTTTTGTTTCTGGATTGTTGAGTTTGAGCAGGAGCAACTGGCTGAGACTGAGCTTTTGCCCTACCATGCCCCTGTCCGGTTTCTCTTGCTTTGTTCCCGGACTGGTTTTGATTTGGAGTTGGTGCGACTGGGGTGGACCTCACCTGTCTGTGCACCCTAGTTTTCTTTGTTTCATCAACGTTTATTTGTTTGCCAACTTGATTTAGCAATCCTCCCCAGGTCATAGCCTTCTTTCTGGTCACCGAATCAGCCAGATTGCCTGGGTTCAAACCTTGCCTTAGGGATGCTATTGCCACCTGTTCGAAGCAATTAGCCAACCCATTCTTTGTGTTCACAAAACGACTTATGTACTCTTTCAAGGACTCATTTGGCTCCTGGGCACAATGGATTATTGTGTCTCCATTGCCCTTTAGCTCCTTACTCCCTACAAACTGCCTTCGAAAGGCCACCCAAAACGTATCAAAATCTTTAATACAACCCTGAGGCAGGCCGTTGTACCATTTCAGAGCACTCCCCGTAAATGACTAGGAGAATGACCTACACAGTAGTTTATCATCGCCATCAAAGTTCATCATGAAGTTCTTGAATTGCTCCAGATGATTGTCCGGATCAGTACTGCCATCGTACTTCTCTATTTTAGTGCTATCAAACCTCTTGGGGAGGTTTCCGGACAGGATTTTAGAAGACAGTAGAGACTGCCTCCAATTCCTTCCACGACTGAACACAGTATCCTCATTGGGAGTTGCAAAGATACCTGGCTCATCGTGGAAAGCAAAGGGATCCATCAGCATCCGGTCCACATGCCTCCGGTTATGAGATGATCCCTTACCAATATGCCTTTTCATTCTTCTATGGTGGTCTCTTTTTCTTGAATATTTCTTAACTTGCTTTTGCTTTTTCCTAGTTCGACCCTCATCGCTGCTAGAGGACAAGGATTTTTCATTTCCCTCGCTGTCCGAAGAGCTACCTGAAGATTCTGAGCTTGAGTCAGAACTCTCCACAGGCTTGGACCGGTGAGACTTTTTAGAACTAGCATGTGTCATTTTAGTGCTCACATGAGTTTTGAAGCCTCAGGCTCTCTGGGGTTGTCGGTGTGATGAGCAACTGATGCTTTGGACTTCTCTTTCACGCCCATCTTGGCCTTTTCAGCCCTCAGAGCTTCTATTTCACCCCTCAATCTGTCACGCTCTTCGATAGTGTACTCATCATTTTCTCCCACCACTTCGAGCAAAGCTGGTGGCACTTCTGGATTGTCCGGATTCATTCGGACAGAGTTTTTTAGCTGGTTTTGAATGCTTGATTCAGGCACCGTCGCCTCCCACTATGGTCGCCAATTTGGTGTGGATAATAACCGCCTGAGGGTAGGCTAGTAATTTCAAATGGAGTTTTAAGGTGGTGTATGGGTGTTTAACGGTGGTGTGTGGGTGTTTAACGGTTAGAGTAGAGAGTAGAGAGATGATTAAGCAGTTTGGTAGCAGTTAATTCTCATTACCCATAGTTAATGCGGGTGGTTGGGTATTTATAGTGTAATCTTTGGGCCCTTATGGGCTTTCGGGTCATGTTTAATGGACCCGGGTCATGTTCAAAGACCCATGAGCTCTTAAGTAGGAGAGAAAGTAGCTTAGTCAAGAAGTGTTTAGGTTTTTTAGTACTTTTGTCATAGTTCGAACTGCTTTAAGTTCATAGTGTTCACAGAAATATGTCCGGTCCAAGTGACCTGTTCGATCCCTATCCCTGTAACCTGTCCGGTATTCGGAGAGACTTGACCGATCTGCCCTTGTTCGGGGAGCATGCTAAATTCGGACTCATCAGAAGTAACTCCTCAATAATGGTATTTTCGATGGAGTATATGGACATGCAAGAACTGTTGATACTTCTGATGTTGATATCGTAATTTAGTTGTAGAGAGGTTTACTAATTTTAAGGCCTTATACAAGTCGTAGAAGGCTGGTGAGTATTGTGTCGAAGGAAATATGTGTTGAGTCGAAACAACTAATAAGAAACACCACTTTGCTCTGAAGCAGACTTATTGTAAAATATTCTATTTACTAGGGACCTTATGTTAATTGGGCTTTCTTATATTAATGGAGAAAGAGTAATTTTAGTTGTCTAACGATGTAGGATTTCTTCACAATCTAAAACACGTTAAATATTGTTCTGTGTGTTTGGTTTTATTACGTTTACTAATATTTGTTTCTAGTCTTGTAAATGGAAATTAAATCTTTCTTTCATAAGTTCGTTTAATCGTATACCGGGTCTTGCTATGATATATTGATATACTGGGTTAGTACCTAACATGTAGTGTTGTGAGCGTGGAGCAACATTACAAGGAATAGATCAGTTGTGATATATAAATTGGAGAAGTGGATCTCGTCTGGAAAACTAAAAATCCACAAAAGATGATTTCCATGAAGCTTAGCCTAAATATATTACACGTAACTAATGATTTCAACCTATGTAGAATTACTGTTAAGGCTTACCTTGTACAAAAAGGATTGGTGATTGTGATTTCCTATAAATCTACAGAGGTTGATGTTGTGGCACTGTCTAAAGCTCATAATGCCCTCATATTAAGCTAAAGAGATGAAGTGCTCTGAAAGGTGTCTGAAGAGCCTACAATATTTTGGATAAGATATCATTTGAAGGAGATTTACATGAAGAAGTCTTTGCGAACAAATTATATTATAAGAATTAACTTTATACACTATCAATGGATAGTACCACAAAGATCTGAAGACAACTCGATAAAAGCATCTTTATTTCTGTACCGATAAAGTATGGACATTTTTTGGACACCGTGATTTACGGTAAAGAGTCCATTACGATGACCGAAGTCAAGAGCGCCTTGAACCCCAAATATTTTCAAAAGTAGACTGTTCTGAAGGGTGACTCATAACGCGATGGAAATAGAAGAAAAGTAACAACAGTAGATGAGACCCTAATCCAAAGGTAACATTATAGATGAAACCATAATCAAAGGATAACAAACACCGAAAATTTCGGTGATAAAAAATATATTATTAAAAAAACTTAAGGCATATAAGGCTTTATATGCGAGCTGCTCAAAAACATTATTTTAGAATACAAGGAAATAAAATATATGTCTCAAAATATAATCAAATCAAATCTTAATACAATTAGATTTGATTTGAATAAAATAAAATAAAAAAGGTTTTTGTTTGAGCTTTTGGGCTACATTATCCTCTCGTAGTTGACAAGAATTCGTCTTCAAATCCACACCACTATCACCATCAACAATCGAAATTATTTTATTTTATTCAATTTTACACTGGGAATTATAATTGTTGACCTGATCGAAATAAAGAGAATTTTTTCACGAGTGTTCCTTATTCGTCACATTGAAGCCATCAAGTTGATGAATATAAATTGGTTTCGAAAACCTTTTCATAGCGTGTAGACAACATCCCAATGTCTAGTTGATGACAAACGATTTTGAAAACCTCTTCATAGTCTGAGACAATATCTCGATAAGAAATGTTTTGTTTAATTCGACGATTGATAGTTAATATAAATCCACTAGTAACTGGTCAACACGATCATCGTCAAAACACCTAGTGTGTCCCCGCATAACCAAATGATATTTGAGTCATTCATGACCATAGATGTTATTTTCTTCTTCAGACCTTGATTCAGGAAATATCAAGCTTTGGAAACATGCTTCCCCGTTGCAGGATTCTGGCTCTGATACCAACTATGGTGAAGTCAAAGATAATAGGAAAGAACTAACAACTTGAAAACTGAAGAAAGAAGAAGAACATTAGATAAAACCCTAACTTTTGGGTTAGAGAGAAAAATAGACTCAAATAAATAATCTCAAATTTTTAATTAATCAAAGTGTGTGTAAAAGTGAGGTTTAAGAGACTTTTTATAGAAGTGCTCGAAAACCTACACAAAAATTACAGCATGTTCTCCGCATAATAAAATAAAGCCCAACCATATTTCAAATCGATTGGAAATATCTAAGTATTTTAAATAAATCCAAGAAAAATAGAAAAATGTTAAAAAACACATAAAATAGCCCATAAACGGTGGAAATTTGGGCAAGAACTTCATCATCGGTTTTAGCCTAGTGATGCTTCCGAAAGTTTTTGGGCTTCTCAACGCGCTCGATTTGAGTAGTTTCATCGCCTAATTTTGATAACCAAACCCCAAATAAAGCTTGTTTTCATTTGTCCGAAAGGGTCATATAATTGTGGGCTTGTGCAACTACATTAGTGACCCCGAGGGGCATGGAATAAATGTAAGCGAGCCGTTTGGGAAAGAGATATTCAAGTAAAATGAGTAAAAATATTGTTTGAAGTTCAAACGGGATAGGACACGTTCAAAAGTAATCTGTCAAAATGCAAGAAGAAATGACATATCAATCGAAATTTCCCAGAGAAGAGAAATATAACTAATTATTAGAAGACTGAATCCGGAGATATTGCAATGGTGTCTGATGATTGTGAGTATCCTGATAACTTGATGAATTCTTATTATTGTAGGTAAAACGATGAATGGGTAATGGATTTGTGTGTATTATACCACATTACTTCCAATCAGCTTGGTTTGAATACGTAAAAATGCTTGATTGGCGAAGGTTTCACCATTAGGAATGACGAATCCTGCGATGTCAATGGGATTAAATGGTGCGACTCAAGTTGTCTATAAGACTTAACAGAATAGTTAAAAACGTAAGGTATGTACCCGAAGTTAATCATAATGTACTTTTTATTAGGATGTTGGATGAGGAAGGGTTTACCTATAAGGGTGGAGACATCAGTTGGGATTTTTCAAACCTCTGTTTTTGTAATGAAAGATTATAGGACTAATAGTGTGTTAGTTATTGGTGGTACTTTAGTACGAGTGTGCCTAGTGTGGTGAAAAATTCTTTCAGGTTACGGCATCATCGAGTGGGGAAGTTAAGCTAGAAGAGACTCAATGAATTAAGTAAATAAGGGTTGTTAGATAGTACAAAAGTTCAGAAGTTGAGCTTTTGTAAACTTTGTGTTTTGGGTAAGAGCAATGGGGTGAATTTTCTACCCAACAACTAGACATCCAATACAGTACTTGATTATGTTCGTTTAGAGCTCTGGGTTCCATCGCGGGAACTTACCAAAGGTGGTGCAAGGTACTTTATGCCTATAATTTATGACTATTCCAGAAAGTATGGGTTTTACTTTTGAATAAAAAAGATGAATCGTTTGTTGCCTTGTGAATTGAAAGACTTTCGTAGAGAATCAAACTGAGAAAGTGTTAGAGAAACTTCATACGAATAATGACTGACAATAACGATGAGTTTAATAATTTTTCTACAAATTTTGGCATCGCTAGACACCAAACCGTACATGGGACTCCCAAACAAAACGAGCTTGTTGAAAGAATAAATCAAACATATAGAACGTGTTAGATGTATGATTCATACAGCTAGTATGCGTTGAAGGTTCCGGGGAGAAGCTATGACCACGACTTATATCATCAAAATGAGTTCATCTACCGTTTTTAAGCTTTTTTATCCTTAAGAGCCATCGGCTAGAAAGAAACATAAGATTGAACATTTGAGAATGTTTGTATGTGTGCCTACAGACACGTGAAGTGGGATAAAATTAGGCCAAGAGCATTTAAATTTTGGTTCCTCGAGTATCAGGAAGAAGTAAAAAGGTATGGGTAGTGGTGCATTGAACTTGGATGCCAGAAGGCTTTGATAAGGAGGGACGTGGTTTTCAATGAAGATACATATTGTTGAAGAAGACAGTGGGGACTTAATCTAGTACTGCTGGAATAAGATGATTGAGGATGCATTTGATCTCCATATATGAAGTTGACAATGCATGGGTTTGGGAAGACCTATGGTTTTAATGTTTTAAGGCGTTCAGATGATCAGATGGGAGAGCACGAAGACCAACCAAACAACCACAAATGTATGGTTTTGCGGTTGTAATTGGTTATGCTTTATCGATTGAAATGAATGTTGATGTTCTTGAATCCAAAATTTAGAACAATGCTATCAAGAGTAGTCATACAGAAAAGTGGCTTCCAGTCATGAAAGAAGAACTACGGTGTCTGAAGAAGATAATCATATGGTTTCCTGCGAAGCAGCTAAAGAGTCATAAGCTGGTTGGGACTAAATAGATATTCAAGATAAATTCAGATATTCGTGGAGTTGAGTTACCTCGATACAAGTCTAGGCTCGTAGCTAAAGGCTTTATGCAAAATAGGAATGTGGATTTCAATAAAATATTCTCATCGCAATTGTGAAACAAACCTCCAGCAGGGTGTCTTTGTCAATTGTTGTGAGATTTGATCTTAGATTAGATCAAATAAATGTTATTACTACTTCATGTATAGTAAATTGAAATATACAATTTAAATATATCAAGCAAATGGGTTTGAATAAGGAAATAAAGGTTATGTGTGTTTGTTAAATAAATATATTTATTGGTTGAAACTATCCTCAGGGTAAGATTTGATCTTTTATGAGATCCATTTGAACCTGCTATGAAAATTGTTTCTATTAGAATAAGGAAACACACATGGAGATACAAATCCAATTTATCTTGTATGTGGATATAGGAGAGGCTAAAAAGATACTTGGTATATCTAGAAATAAAAAGAAGATTAAAATGGTAAAAACTCAACGAAAGGAGAGTTTGAGATGAAGGATATGGAAGAGGCTAAAAAGATACTTGGTATAGAGATAAAGAGGAACATACCGAAGGGTTTTTCTATTATTATCTCAACAAGAACATATACTAAAGATCCTAAAGAATTTCTCGATGTCCGAAGCCCAATCGGTTGGAAATCTCATTGGTTCTCAATTAAAACTCATTGTCACTGAAGCGTTAACCGAATAATCAGATAAGAAGTATATGCAATGTATAATTTATGATAATGTTATTGGTATAATTATGTATGTTAAGATCTTCACGAGACCTGATTTTTCCTATGTCGTAAGGTTTTTTAGCAAATTCATATCGAATCCAGAGAAGTCGCATTGGCATGCACTCAAGTGAATCATTATATATTTGAAGGATCGAATTTTGTAGGATTATATTACAATCAGAATGATATAATGTTGAATGGGTGTGTGGACGATAATTATGCAGGATTCCTCAACACAAGGAATTCTACTTCAGTTCATCTGTTTACTATCGTTACAGGAGTAGTTTGTTGGAAATCATGTATTAAAAACGTCATTGTATTATTTTCTATCGAAGTCGAGTATATGAATTCTACGGATGCCACGATGGAAGCTATTTGGTCGAATGGATTGTTAAGTAAACTCACTGGTGGAAAGGAAAATGCAACCGTGTTCTATGATAACACGAGTTCTATTCATTTGATAAGAAATCCAAATTCTATGAGCGAACTAAACATGTAGAGATGAAATTTCATTTCATTAGAGATGTGGCGGATAATGAGTAAGTGAAGGTGGTTAAATTTACCGCAAGGAATACCCTTTAGATGCTCTCACCGAGGTGTTGCTGATTTCAAAGCTCATGAACTGCATAAGACTGGTTCAAGTCTATGATGCAAATGAGATGGTCTCTAAAGAGTATAAAGTGTGGGTGCAACGGATAGTGGAGTTACTATATGCCCAGGAGGAACATTATTAGGTGTAGGTTAAAAATAACTCGTGAACAGAGTTATTGTCAAAAGACTACATGGATAACCAAGAACAGTTCAAACTCTCTCGTGTTTTGAACCATGAATTAGTTGTAAAAACGTTTAGTGATGCTGAAGGATGATACAATATGTAGAAGACTAGTGACCATTGGGTCAAATGAAATATGTGTTAGTCGAAACAGGTTGGTCGAAGAAAAGATGGTAGAACAAAACTTATCAAAAGCACCACTCTGATCCAAAGTGCTAGATTCTAACACCTGTTCCAAAGAAAAAAAATTCTATTTATTAGGGATCCTATGTGAGAAGATATTTTCTAAGAGAGTGAAATAACTCCAAGTTTTTTGAGAGATAAGTGAGGTGAGAGATGAACATTAAAAAGAGGGTTTATGTGAATCATGTTATATTTTTTTTTATAAATAGTGAGTGTGTCATTTGTATATTGAGATTTTTATGTAACCGAATTATATATAAAAGAAATGGATGTAGGACAATCGAAACCACGTTAAATATCGTCTTTTGTGCTTGGTTTTATTACATTTTTTTATGTGTTGTTTCGTCTTGTACGAAGAAATTATATCGTTCTTTTGTAAATTTGTTTAATCGTATATTGGTTCTTGCCACGATATATTGATGTACCGGTTTAAGGCCCAATCAACAAGTATATAATAATATTATCAATAAATATATAGTAATAAATTACGACGTGCTCTATTTCATACATAATATATAATATATAGATAACAATAATAAAGCACATAAATTATATTTATATTTAATTAACTCGTAAGTTACTAATAAAATATTATTTTGCATTTATTACGCCAAACAATGTAAATGACAAAATAAATGCGAAACTCATTTTTAACTAAGTATATATAAGGATGAAAACTTTTAAAAAATTTAATGGTAAAGACATCAGATCATAGACATTAATACCGGTACACATTTTTTTTTCTCTAGATATAGAAATTTGATTAGGATTTATTCTTTATCAAATTGGCGCCTACGTGGAAACTATCGTTTTTCACATTTATAAAAACCTAAATCATTTTTATCGGTCAAAGAATTTTCTTTTTTTTTAGAGAAAAAAATGCACGGATAGTTCGTATGCTTTCGAATCCATAAAGATCAAATCACACCGAATACTTTGTATTTTTCTCCATAACATTTATATAACATATAGTTATTTTATTTTAATTTTTTGATGGATCAAATAATCAAAATTAACATTGTTCAGCTTCACTACTTTTTTCTAAGCCGCAGGAGATTTGAGATCAATTTTCCTACAACAAGTTTTCAATAACTCATGGAAGACAAAATAAAAAATATCACTGAATAAATACATTAATTAAAAAATTATTTTAAATATGCATCAGATATAAATCGAATTTATAAATAAATATTTTCAAATCCGAACATTTAATGTTTCGTTTAATATTAATAGTAACAATAAATTATATTTATCAATAAATAAAACATAATATTATATTTCAATAAACAAATACAGGCCATCAATCCTGATACTCTGATAATACATAAAAATCCTTAAAAAAAAAAACCAACGCCGCCTCCATGGTTATACTCCCTCCGGTCCAGGGTGTACGAAACCGTGCTATTCTCTTCCTTCGCTTGTTCTTCCTCGACAGTTACAAGCCCCTCGTCGGTTGTTGCTTCTCCTCCGCTTCAAGTAAATGGTTTTTATATATAACTATTTACTAAAGACCTATCGGTTGTTGCTTCTCCTCCGCTTCAAGTAAATGGTTTTTATATATAACTATTTACTAAAGACCTAGAAGAGCTTAACGTGGCTAAAAAACACCTGTGGTCACCCATGTTTACCACTTGTATCAACTTGGTCCCCTTCCTTTAATCATGCATAGAACTCATCCCCATCCTTTTTTTAAGTTGGATTTTCAGTCCCCCGCACATGTGAAGTCTGTGAGCTTGACACGTGGCATCAGTTTTTGTTGCAATAATGGTCCCTCAATTTTTTTTCCAAAATTGCCCCTTCCCGTTCCATCTGTGCAGCCTAGTCAGCCTCCACGTCAGCTTCACCATTTACCTTCGGTTTTTACGGTTTAACTTAAAAAATTATCATTTACCCTAAATTAACAAACCAAACCCGAAAGGCTTATAGAACACAGCCCAACCCATTACAAAATAACCCGACCCAACATCCTCATTCATCCTCCTCTACATCCCTGTGATTCAATCGAGATTCAAACCCTTATTTCGAAAATTAGTCAGAATTCTAACAAAAATTATGTGCCGATTAAAAAAACTTCAAATCCATGGCGTCTCGCCGGAGAGTTCTCTTAAAGGTCATAATCCTCGGTGATAGCGGGGTTGGAAAAACATCTTTGATGAATCAGTATGTGAATCGTAAGTTTAGTAATCAATACAAAGCTACAATAGGAGCTGATTTCGTAACCAAAGAGGTTCAATTCGAGGATAGATTGTTTACGTTGCAGATATGGGATACTGCTGGACAAGAGAGGTTTCAAAGTTTAGGTGTAGCTTTCTATCGTGGAGCAGATTGTTGTGTTCTAGTTTATGATGTCAATGTCATGAAATCATTCGAAAAACTTAACAGTTGGAGAGAAGATTTTCTTATTCAGGCTAGTCCACATGATCCCGAGAACTTTCCATTTGTTTTTTTGGGGAACAAGGTAGACGTTGATGGCGGGAGGAGTCGGGTGGTCTCAGAGAAGAAAGCAAAGGCATGGTGTGCTTCCAAAGGAAACATACCGAACAATGTCTCGAAGAGTTAGGACTCCTTTACGGAGAAAACATTCGCGACGAGATTCCGAAGTGATTAGTGATGATATGGACGGCAAATTTAATACCGCTCTTCCCCATCGTCGTCCTGTTCTTGCTTCACCCTTCACTGTCGATTTAGACAGTCAACAGTAGAACTAGGTATCCGCGTTCAAGCCACGAGAGCGTATAGAACAATTAAACCCTATAAACTCGCCGATTGGTATCGAACCCGGAACTGCGGATCAATTTACATAAATAACGCGCATGCGAATATCAATTTGGATTTTCGAAAAGAGAAGGAGATAGAACTTCTGTTTGGTTCTTATTTCACTGAGTTTTTATATCGGCTTCGTCGTTTTGATCATCTTCGATTTTTATATTTGGGTTCTTGATATTGAGTAATATAATCGACAAAAGGAGATGGAAAACAAAGATCTCGATAGAAATTAAGATGGGAGAGTAGAAAAGTTGATGTTTTTTCTTTCTTACCTTTTTGGAGAGATATCTGGGTTGATCAGTAGATAAATTGATTTGAAATAAGGGTTTGAGATCTCGATTGAATCACAGGTATGTAAAAGAGGATGAATGAGGATGTTGGGTCGGGTTATTTTGTTATGGATTAGGCTGTGTTCTATAGGCCTTTCGGGTTTGGTTTGTTAAGTTAGGGTAAATGGTAACTTTTTAAGTTAAACGGTAAAAACCGAAGGTAAATGGTGAAGCTGACGTGGAGGCTGAATAGGCTGCACAGATGGAACAGGAAGGGGCAATTTTGGAAAAAAAAATTGGGGGACCATTCTTGCAACAAAAACTGATGCCATGTGTCAAGCTCACAGGCTTCACATGTGCGGGGGGACTGAAAATGCAACTTAAAAAAAAGGATGGGGATGAGTTCTATGCATGATTGAAGGAAGGGGACCAAGTTGATATAGGGGACCACGGGTGTTTTTTAGCCGCTTAACGTTAAGAACTGGATTGGTAAATGAAGTTAATGGATTGGTGAACGAAGGATGTGGTTGTCGCTCAGTTTCGACCTCGAATTTCCTTTGGAAAAGCTAAGTCTTCCAAGACCCAGTCACAAAACTAAGTTTTTATTTAAGGCGTTCCTTGGGCAATATTAGCAACATATTCTCCCTTAGCACAATCCGTCAGTTTTCCCCATTATTTTCTCCTTTAGCAAATACTTTGTAAATCGATGTACGGGTTGATGTTGATGGGGAAGAAAATAAATCTAAGAGAATTTGTTTTCTTGAAATTCTGGATCCATTCAAGTTCATCAAATTCTATATATATATATATATATAACGGAAACGCGGAATTTACGGAAGCAGTTACAACTCCACATAAATTATAACAGAAACTAATAAAATATAACTACATACATATAAATAAGATACGAGATTATATTAATTATGCCAAAATTTCTCCCTCTTAATCTCGTAACTCAGGCTTCAAGTTGAACACACCATTTGCATCTCTTAAGAACTCGAATCTGTCACACGGCAATGGCTTGGTAAACAAATCTGCAATTTGTTCTTCTGTGTTGACATGCGCAATATCAAGTATTTCTTGTTTCAGGTAATCACACAAAAAATGAATCTTGATATCTATGTGTTTACTTTTTCCATGGAAGACTGGGTTCTTTGCTAAAGGAATTGCAGACTTGTTATCAACTCGTAGACTAACTTTTTCAACTTTAATTTCGCATAACTCTTCCACCAACCTCTTCAGCCACATTGCTTGGCAAGCTCCTATAGAAGCAGCAACATATTCAGCTTCATATGAGGACAATGCTATAACCTTCTGTTTTTGTGAAGTCCAACTAATCGGATCACTGCCCAGAAAAAAAACAACCCAGAGGTACTTTTCCGATCATCAATTCCTCCAGCAAGATCACTATCAGCATACCCAATCAACTCTGGATGTTGCTGTTCTCTTTTAACATACTTCAAACCGAAATTGAGTGTACCCTTTATATATCGAAGAATTTGTTTGACAACACTCATATGTTTTATAGAGGGTTTTTCCATGAAACGGCTAGTCACGCCAACAACAAATGATAGATCAGGTCTAGTATGGACTAAGTACCTCAAACTCCCAATAACCTTGGGATACATTGTTGCATCAAGGGATGGATTTCCATCAGTCTTGCTTAGCTTTAGCCTTTAATCCATTGGTACACGACATGGATTACAACTCAACATTCCCATTTTCTCCAAAATCCTTTCTGCATAATTTGTTTGGCTCAAAGTTATATGATCTGACCTCTGTTTAACCTCAATTCCCACATAAAAACTTAATAAACCCAAATCTGTCATGTCAAACATTTCTTTCATCTTTGCTTTGAAACTTCTCAGGTTCGCCAAGTTTGAGCCGGTTATTACTAAATCATCCACATAAACACCAACATACTGCATATCACTTCTATTTCTTATTTTGTAAACTGCATGTTCGAGACTACATTTCTCATAACCCAAATTCTGTAAACAAAAGTCTAGTTTTTCATTCCAAGCTTTTGGAGCCTGTTTCAAACCATATAATGCTTTCTTCAATCTCAGACCTTCATCTTCTCTTCCTTTCTCAGCAAAACTTGGTGGTTGCTTAACATAAACCAATTCCTTTAGATCCCCATTCAAGAACGCTGATTTCACATCCATATGGTGTACTTTCCACCCTTCATGGGCTGCTAGTGCCATAAGCAATCTAATAGTTTCTAATCGAGCAACTGGAGCAAAAACCTTGTCATAATCAATTCCATATTCTTGAATGTAGCCTTTGACCACGAGTCTTGCCTTGTATTTAATAATTTCTTCGTCTGGATTCTTCTTCAACTTATAAACCCATTTCAAACCTATTGCTTTGTGTTCTGGTGGTAATTCTCTAAGCTCCCATGTTCTATTTTTTCTTAATCGCCTCAAGCTCCTCCACCATTGCCAGCCTCCAATTTTCATTGTTGAATGCTTCTTCTTGCTTCGTTGGTTCTTCAATAGACAGAAGGCTCATCTCTGAATCTAACCCAATTTCCTTAGTTTCATCATATAACTCTTGTAAAGATCGAAACTTTTTTGGTGGAGTTTCATCGTCCTCGTTGCTAGGTTCCTCATCTGATCTTGTATCATCCCAATTTAATACACTTTGAGAAGTAATTGATGGTGATTCAATATTCATAGATTCTACTTCTCCAGTTGAATATCTAATGGAAATAGAGTTACTGGGTTGAACTTCCATGGATTCTACAGTGTCAGACCAGTTCCATTTCTCAGACTCTCGAAATACCACATCTCGACTCACTATTATTTTTATTGTTTTTGGATTCACAAATCTGTAGGCTTTTGAACCAGTTTCATAACCAAGAAAAAAAACTTTGTTGCTTCGAGCATCAAGCTTCTTCACATCATATTTCAGATTTAACATAAGCTATACATCCAAAAATTCGAAAATGACTTACACTTGGTGTTTTTCCAAAGTAGACTTCATATGGTGTCCTTCCACTTATAGCTCTCGTGGGAAATGATTTAGAAGATAGGTTGCTGTAACTGCAGCTTATGCCCAAAATTCATATGGTATTTGTTTATCCTTCAGCAAACATCTCATCATCTCGACAATGGTTTGATTTCTTCTTTCCACCACATCATTTTGTTGTGGTGAATATTGTGCTGTCATTTGCCTTTGAATTCCATGAAGCTCACAAAATAATTTAAACTTTTGAGACTGAAAATCTCCGCCTCTATCTGTCCGTAACATTTTTATTTTCTTTCCCAATTGCGTCTCGATCTTTGCTTTGAACTTCATAAATCCAGTAAGTGCTTCATCTTTTGATTTCAGTGGTTTTAGCTACATGTACCTACTAAAATCATCAACAAACAAAATAAAATACATGTTCCCTCCTTTGGTAATTGGTGAAATAGGACCACAAATATATGCATAGATTGGATCTAACAATGAACTTGCTCGATAGTGACTTTGTGTTGGAAACTTCCTCTGTGTTGTTTCCCAAGAACACATACATCACAATTCTGACCATCTTGTTTAAACTCAGGTAATCCATGGGATAATTTATCTCGTCCAAGTTTTTGCAAGGCTTGAAAGTGCAGATGCCCATAACGAGCATGCCACAAGCGAGAGTTTTCAGATTCGGTAGATATGAGACATTGTGAAATTACTTGACTCATTTTCATTGCATAGAGTCTATTTTCCAGCTCGAGGTATTTAGGCCACGAGATTGTAATCTGCATTATAAACACTTAGAAATCCACCTTCAACAACAACTTTTCCTCTTGACTCATCTACTTGTCCCAAACTAATGATATTAGATTTTAATCCTGGTACATAATAGACGTTCTTCATGCGCAAGTTTTTCCCAGTTTTGCTTCGGAAGTTTGCAGTTCCTCTTCCACAAATATTGATCATAGAGCCATAGCCAAACTATACTGTACCACTCATTGATTTATCTAAGTTTGTCAATAGGTTTCGGTCCCCGGTCATATGATTTGAAGCGCCTGTGTCGTAGTACCACATTGATTCATCAACACTCCCTTTCGTTGCCATTGTTTCAGATTTATCTTTGGCCAGTATCAATTTTTTCTCTCTAGAAAAAACAAAATTGGTCTCCATGACTAGCAATGTATCTTTCTCTTCTACTTCTTCTGTTAGATTCATTGTTTCCTCTTTCTTCGGTTTGCAATCCCTAGCATAATGCCCAAAATTATGACACGTATAACATCGTACCTTTGTGATATCAAAGTTCGAATTTCTCTTTGTGATACCTTTGTAATCTCCATCAACAGATTTTGATAATCCTTAGGAAAGGCTTCCTCTCCCAAAGTCAAATCCACCTTTGCCTCTTCCTCGACCGCGACCTCGGGTCCCTCCAGAATATGTCGAGTTGAATCATGAATCCCATTCTGCTTTTGTTAACAACACCTTTTCATCATGCTCTTCTTCTTCATCACTTTTAAGACGTTCTTCATGGACTCTTAGTGCCCCAATAACATCTTCAAAAGATTTGTTTTTAGCATCTCCAAATTGTTCAATTGACGCTGCAATTTGGGTAAACTTTGACGAGACTGATCTTAACAATTTTTTGTTCACATAGTCTGGCTTAATCACAACACTAAGGGCCTTCATTTGGTTAACCACTGTTGCTATTTTTCTCGCATACTCCACTACTGTCTCATTATTTTTCATTTTCATACCTTCAAATTCCCATCTGAACGCTTGCGCTCACACCTCTTTGACCTCGTCTTCTCCTTCATTCATTTTGCGAAGGGACTCCCACGCTTCTCGTGCTGTCTCGATGTCACCTAATTCCATCAATTGGCCAGTAAATCCTTGAGAGAGAATTCCATACACGATTTAATCTTCACGGAGATTAAATGGTTTGTCGGGCAACACAGCTTCCCAAACTCCATGAGCCCTCATGCATATCTTCGTCTTTAATGCCCATTCTTGATAGTTTGTGTCAGTGAGAATTGGATATGTAAGTGATAGTTTTCCTTCCTTCTGTGACCCTCTTCTTTCTGAGTTTGTTTATTCAGCGCTACCACCGCTTCTCACCACACTCGCATAACTATCATTTTTCGACATTGGCTCTGATACCAAATGGAGAAGATAAATCTAAGAAAATTTATTTTCCTGAAATTCTGAATCCATTCAAGTTGATCAAATTATATATATATATATTAACGGAAATGCAGAATTTACGGAGACAGTTACAACTGCACATAATTTATAACGGAAACTAATAAAATATAACTGCATACATATAAATAAGATATAAGATTATATTAATTATGCCAACAGATGTACCATTAGAAACATTCTTAACACCATTAGATGCACGAGGTAAATGAAGTAATAGGTACAACACGACTGGTAGTTGCCAACTTTACTCCCGCAGCCAACTCCATAAGAATATCACCCGAATTGTAATCAAACTTCTTTCTTCGCCGGGCCTAACGCATTTTTCCAATGCGGCCGATTCCATCTTTGAGGAGCCTCTCTCTTTTTCGTTTTTCTGCACTGAATCAAGTGTGATTTGGCTCTACTCGAGTGATATATAGCTTGACATATCGCTAGCCGAACTACTTGGGTCTACCCCACAAAAATTTCCACCCCACGTCATTTTCTCCTACTCATTCGGCTCTTACATCTGTTCTTTGGTCTTCCACGTAAACCCGATTGCGACACTTTCCCTTCTTACTCCGATTCCTAATATGAACATGATGCTGAGGCAGCCCCAGACCCGTCGATATTACTTGGAAACAGATCTATCTCGATAGACTAAATTTTTATCAACATGCATAAGCACAGGTAGTAGACAGGTGAGCTATACATAGATGCAAGGTTTATATACTGTTTCATATAATATGATTAAACTACATAGAGCATATATACAAATAAAATTTGTGAAGGTAACGCTATCAAAGATACTATACGAAATAATGATAACACGTACAATCAAACATATTTATGAATATGGATAAGGAATACAAATTTGAAAAGTAAGCATACTTTGTTAGATATTTTATTATAATGGGATCGACTTGTTGACCAATTTAATCATGATACATTATGGAATAAGTCGTAGAGTGCGGAGTGCACGCTTGTTAGTTTATATCATGATTAACAAGGTCAAAGGACGAAACCCCTTGTGGAGTCCTAAAGGCGGAGCCCCTGGCGAGGTCCAAGGGGTTTCTTTCCCTGGCTGGGATCGAGCTGAAATGTTTTTATTTTCGTTAAATCGGCTACTGCTACACCTTTTTTATGAAATAAAAATTATGTTATTACTTTTATTGATGATGCATCTAGATATTGCTACATTTATTTGTTGCATGCTAAAAATGAAGCTCTTGATAAGTTTAAAATATATAAGGAAGAAGTAGAGCTACATAAGAATAATTTGATTAAAAATCTACGTACGGATAAAGGAGGTGAATATTATGATCCTATATATTTTCAGTATACTGGTATAATTCATCAAACCACGACTCCTTATACACCGCAACAAAATGGTATAACTAGGAGGAAGAATATACCATTAAAATACATGTTTAATTCCATATTGTCCTATTCGGGTTTGAGTAAAGGATTTTGGGATGAGGCTATGTTAACAGCCTGTTATTTATTGAATCGTATTCCTACTAAAAGGAATAAGAGGACGCTATACAAGCATCAAACAGTGAATTATTTGAGAGTCTACGGTTATAGAGCAGTTGTAAGGCTCATTGAACCCAAAAGGAAAAATTTGGGTGAAAGAGGTATATATTGTATCTTCATTGGATATGTTGAGCATTCTGTTGCGTATAGGTTCTATGTCTTAGAATCTAATGACCATGTGTGAGTGAACAGGGTTATCGAGTCAAGAGATGTAATATTTGATAAAGAGAGATTTACCTTTATACTTAGATCTAGAGATATGATTCAAAACTCTTTGAATAAGAACTCAGTTCAAACTAAAAATATATCAAGTGGTACTGTTTTTGTACCTGAACCTTATGAACCAAGGAGAAGTGCTAGAGCTAGAAAAGATAAGTCGTTCGGATCTGATTTTCAACTTTATTTAGTTGAAGGGTCAAGATGTAAGATTGACTATCAATATCAATATTGTTTTGTTATTGAAGATGATCCAATGACTTTTAGTGATGTTATAGAATCAAGGGATGTTGCATTCTGGAAAGAAGCTATGCAAGATGAGATAAAGTCTATCATGCATAATAATAGATGAGAGTTGGCTGATTTACCTCTTGGTTGCAAATCATTGGGAAATAAATGGATCTTGAAATGAAAAATGAAAGTAGATGGTACTATTGAAAGGTATAAAGTTAGATTGGTTATCAAGGGTTTTAGAAAAAAAAAGGAATTGACTTGTTTAATACTTATGCTCGCATTGCTAGGATTTCCACTATTATATTTTTTATTGCACTTGCATGTGTATACAATCTTGTAATTCATCAAATGGATGTTAAAACTGAATTCTTGAATGGTGATTTTCATGAGGAGATTTATATGAAACAACCCAAAGGGTTTGTCATGCTTGGTTGTGAGAACAAGTTATAGAAGTTGAAAAAATCTTTGCATGACATGTGTGTATATAATTTTTTTGATAATTCTTGTAAATGAGTTATGTTTTGTCTATATGTGGATCATATGTTGATTTTTGGTGACCAAAATCAAGTTGATGAAACAAAGAAATTCTTATCATCTAATTTTGAGATGAAGGATTTGGGAGAAGCTGAACTAATACTTGGTATAAGAATTAAGCGAAAAAACAATAGTACATCAATTTCTTAATGTCATTATATTGAGAAGATAGTGAATAAGTTTAATTTTAAAGATTGTTCTTTGGTAAGCACAACTATGGATCATAGTCTTAAGTAGGAACACAAAGTTACTAATATGTTTAATATGAAATTTTCTACCATTACAAACCTGAATATAGTCAGTACTTCAGTAGTCTATTCTCTGGTTCATAAGACTAGAATTGTTGGTTATATGATGAGTAGCACCTGAGTCTGCATACAAACAATTCTCATTTTTTAAGTCTTGTGTCACAAGGTAAGCATCTGGATTTGATCAGTGTTCTTGATTCTCTGCAGGTGGTTGAATGAAACTGTTTAGAACTTTACTTTGATAGCAAGTTGGTGTTGCATAACCCTACTTGCCACACAGCTGACAAGTTGGTTTATTTGGAGAATATCTCCCTCGTCTTCCTTTGTAAGTATAGTTTGATCTTTCTCTGTAGGAATTGTTGCTGTTTCTGCCATTGTGACCTCTACTCTGTCCTCCATAATAAGAACCATTTCCCTTGATGTTTTGATAATTACTTTACTGTTGTTTATCTATTTTGATATTATTGTTGGTAAAGAATAGATTCACATTAGCTACATCTCCCTCTAGGTTAAAAAGTTGCTCCAATCTGCTCTCAAACGTTAGAAAAGAAGATTGTAGACTTGTCCAACTTATATCATATTTATCAGCTAGGCTCACTACAATTGGAGTGTAGTCTGAGTCCAAACCAGATATAAATTGTAAAATCAAGTCAACTATAAATACATGAAATCCAGCAATAGCTAGATTATCAACAATAGTCTCACTTTAGCTAGGTATTCACCCATAGTAGTTGAACCTTTCCTAGTTCTTTGAAATTCACCTTTGAAATAGTAGATTATAGCTCTTGTTTGTGAGCCAGAAAATTCTACTATAGCATCCTAGAGTCTTTTAGATGACACATGCTCTAAGAGTTGTGATGCAATCTCCAGATTGATGGTAGTGAATAACCATCCTAATCGCAACTGATCCTTAGATTGCCACTCTTTAAAGGCAACATTTTCAGTTGGAAATATAACCACATAATCTGTTACCTTTGACGACTGGAACTATCATCGCTTTCCATAAAAGATAATTTAATATATCTAGCTTGAGAATGTTGCTAGAGTTATTGACTTGTACGATCTGACTTTTGTTGTTTGTGAAAATTTCAGGTAAGGTGCAACCTGATGCTGCTGTGTCATAAGTATTAGAAGGAGAGTTGATGTTTTCCATTATATGGTTCTGATACCAAGTTGAAAATTAGATCTGAAAGAGATGAAAGCAAGGAATACAAAGAGGAAGATGAAGAATTTTTGTGTAGTTTTATTAATGTTTCTTCACAAACTTAAAATGAATCAACAATGTAATATATATATACACATATAAAAAATTATGTTTATAGTTTGTTACTTAGAGAATCAAAATCGTTAGACTGTAACAGCCGGAGTGATATCTCACTGCAGAAGATCGTATTTTGGTATTTTCTTATTTTGATCTAAGTTTCACCTCGGAAGAATCAGAATCAAAGAACTAAATTCGGAGTGCAAAATCCATATACTTACTTCACTTAAAGGAGGTTGAGAAACCTGTTTGGATGATTCTAATGAATCCAATATGGGCCTCACCGCAGCAGGAAGAAAATGACCTGTACAGTACAAACAAATAATAGAAATAAGAACACAGAACAAGAAGGTATCCTTCTAGTAGTGATAGAAGAGACATAGGTAGAGGTATTGCTCCGGTTGGGTTCCTCCATATTCGGAGCTACCTCGTTTGCTCCAAGCTTGAATCCTTCTCCGTTTGCAGCTACTCTAAGAGGTGGAGTTATTGTTAAAACACTTCGAAACCCATCAAATCTGCCATTCCATCGGAGAAAACTACAGAGATACCGCAGAAAGAAAGCAAGTTCAAGTTCAAACCATCGACGGCATACACTAACCGCCACCTTCGTTCTCCGGCGTATCCATATTGCCGCTATGATCCGTAAAAGGAAATCAATTCTCCCTCGCAATATTGACTCTCCTCTATTTCAGTTAACTCTTCCTTAGCTCTCTTCACTCTCCATATTCGTCTGTGGTGGATACGATTACGGTAGCAAGAAGAAAGGACATTCGTGTTGACGTTGACGCCCAAGCCGAGGCGCTGGAGAAGTTTTAAAATGACTCTGTAGAGGAAACACGATAATAAGGTATATAAAAATATTTTTAATTATAATATTAGTGTCATATTGTTTTCTTCCATGAAGCTCACATGAAAGAAAAAAAAATTAAAAAATGGTGTTTTTCGTGTTTTTCGTGCTTGATTATGAGATAGTCAGCACTAAAATACACATTAGATGATAACATGATTAAACTGTATCGATGCGTATTTTATAAACGTTTGTACATAATGTTCATAAACTATATAGTACAATTTTTAGTTAAGAGTTGCTTTGTCAAAAATACTATATTATACAAATGGTTGTAAGATGAGGGGATACATGTATTTGCCAGCTTAAATGAAGGAAAAAATACATTATACACAAATACACATTAAGAGTGAAGTATAGTGTAGGTATTAATAAGAGCACACAAATTACTATTTTAAAACAAATTTTATGGATACATTATGAAAATGTTGTAAATGTAGCGAAGATATTTGCACTAAGACAATAATGAATAGAATATAAAATAGTGCTACGATTCGCAATTTATTTTTATAATGCGTGATATCTATAGAAAATGATCTACATGCGTACACCCATAATAAGCAAGAAAATGTAATATTGCTGGTTGTATATATGCATACGTGTTCTCTATGTGCACCACATTATTTTACATGTAATATTATCTACGCATTTGGTTTTGTTACATTTGATTGTTCCTACAAACAATATAGTGAACTACGCAACAATCGATACAAAATTTCTATAAGCCATATTTATTCGTGCTAGAAAGCCACGTGATCTTTAAAGTAGAATGCCAAATAATCTCCATCTCCATGTTAATAAAGGTTATAGGCCAAGTAATCTCTATCTCCATGATCAAAGAGGCTATAAGCCAAATAATCCCCATTTTTATAATTAAAAAAAAGTCTATAGGCCAAGTAATCTCCATCGTCATGGTCGACAAGACTAAAGGTCGAGTAATCTCCATCTCTATGATTGAAAATAATATAAGCCAAAATGATCTCTCTCTCTCCACATAATAAAAAAAATGTTGTAGGCCAAACAATCTCCATCTCCGTGATAAAAAAGACTGTAAGCCGAATGACCTCTATCTTCACGATTGAAAGAGCTACCAGCCAACAAATCTCAATCTTCATGTTGAAAAAAAACTATAAGCCATATGATTTCCATCTCCATGAGAGAGAAAAAGATATAAGAAAAATAATCTCCATCTCCACAACACAAATGATTTAAGCCAAGTTATACACCAAATGATCTTCATCTCCATCCCATGTTTTTGAATTTTTATGTGTTTGTTGCATACTTCTCTCCATCCTTAAAACTATGCGAACGGGTCACTGACCACGCCTACGGGCTAGGCAAAGACACCATACTGTGCATAAACTAAATAAATCTAAATAATACAAATGGGCTAATTGGTCATGCCCACTGAGGATACATAAGGGGCCCAAGGTGCCTAATAACTTGAAACGGTATTAATATGAGAATTACTCGAAGCCCACGACGTTTCACAATAGACTGAATCGATCGCTCCCGCGAATCAGCCGAGGTGTACTTCCATTAACTAGTTATGCAATGGGCCTTACTGTGCCCGATTATGTAAGGAAACGTTCAGACACCACAAAAACTGAACAAACACATAGATCTACAATCATGTAAATTATAACCTTCATTAGGTCAATCACTACCAAGCGCATGCTTATGCAAACAACACTATGTTGCTCAAATTCTTACCATCTACACAAAGTCACCTACAACTTTTGGTAAATTTTCTAGCATAAGGTCCACGACATTGAGAACATAAAGCAAGTACATCTATACATAGTATTCACTTCATCCTTCACAAAAGACTAGAAGGGCTACTCATCCCTATCCAACAAAGAATCAAACCATGCCGAAGAAGTAGGTAATATCCTAGGAGTCTACTAATTGTTAGCTGCACTCTTCTCTCTTGGTAGAATAGAATTTTATATCCTCAATGGAGGTTTTGGCCGACAAAGGTTTTTAACGAGGAACGAACAATTATGTATTAACCAAGTTGGAGATGTCTCTGATAACAGTTCAGCTAGAAAAAACAATATAACCAAGCCCTAAGCGTTTTTGGAGTATAGCCGATGTTGCTGGTATAGTTACATAAATTATATTTATATTTAATTATCTTGTAAGTAACTAATACAATATTATTCTGTATTCATTACGTCAAACATGTAACTGACGAGGATAAATGCGGAGCTCATTCGTATCTATTATATATAAGGTGAAAACCCTAATTTTAAGGACAACAAATTTTACACACTAATACTACTACACGTTTATCTTCATTTTCTTTTTTTTTTCTTTTTTTTTTCTCTATGTTTTTCTCTCTAGATGATTTAGATATTTAATTATGATTTACACCTTATCAAAAATAACTATTATTTTATATAATTTAGCCTTCATTGCCCCTCTGAAGTAGTACATTCCATTTCTCTACTCACCGAGACGAATCGCCATCCTTGATCTATGGTCTTGATAAGACAACCAAACTTCACAATAAAAAAATAGAATCGATATCATCATTCAAATGGAGACAAAATAAAAATACAAGTAAGAATCGGAATAAAAAACAAGTTCTATAACACCAAATGAGAGGACAAACAAACACTTTTATAGTGAGTAGATGTAACGTGAGCCACATCACGAAGACTCACTATACATCCTGGCATAACAACCACATTTCTCAATTGATAGCATCACATGTCACGTGATTAGAAGCACATGTATCAATAATAGAAGAATTACTCGACTCACCACTCAAAATATCATCAGACTATACCACCTTCTCAATGGTCAATAAAGAGACAAGTTGTTGGAGTTGATCTGAAATAAAAAAGTGTTAGGTGTATCGAGATGAGAGCGAACTCGTAACTAGACTCTGTAAGTCATAGTCACATCTACTCTTAGACGGGGAGCCGGATCACACGAGGGTGCACCACGTATCCATCGACCTATCTGCAGTACCCGATCTGGTGCCGAGCGATGACATTAATGGTTATGAAAATCATGCTTAGTATAGAAGTCATATTCATCATGCCAAGTCTTGTGATAATAAGTGAAAACTAAATGACGAGAACTACATTGTGAAGGAACTTGATGACCTCGGGGAGCAGATTTAACAAAAAAAGCCACAACAATGTGAGAACAGATTACTTCATATATCTGCGACCTTGTAATCTCTCCTCAGTGCACATCTTCTTGAAAGTACCATCAAGGGTAGTAATAAGTTCTTGAGAAATCAACTCAGATAGAATAGTATCAAATCTCTTCATGTTAATACCAACAAAAAAGTAAGTAATATTTCTTAATCTTGTTGCAACTAAAACTTTTTAGCCATACAACAGACATATGCCGGAACACAAATATAGGAACCAAGCTCATCTCATAGCTTCTCTAATTTATTAAAATATTTGTTAACAGGTATAGTGGTAATTATTTTACACTTTGCCAATTCACATTTCAACTTCTACTTACGTTGAACATTATTAATAGTAAAATGATGTTATAACACATCACACAAAAGTTTAGTCTCTTTATATTACAAAAGAAGCCTCTATTGAGACTCATAAATAGTTTTCATATTCCATTGCACAAAAGTAAACTGAAGCACATCATAATCCTCAAGAAATGCTAGATCCATCGAGTTCACAATACTACCATCAATAAAGCCAGTTTTTCTCCTTATACGTAAGGGCTAACACATAGAATATTGCCAACCTTGATAATTAGACCGATTGAAACAAATAGTAGAGACAATATTACTCGAGTTGTGATTCGAACCAAGATGATTAGGGAAAAATAGATAAATTTTAAAAATAAGGTACTATGACATCACGAGTTACGCACTAATCGGAGGTTGCATATGGTGACGAAAGTGGCTTTCAATTTTATCATATCGAAACCTATGGAGAAGGAAAATGATCTGATCGGCTGTTGGAGGATTGTACTAAAGAAACACGAGGAGGAGTTAGTGCTACTATGATCGTTGGCAATAAAGGGACCATGTTGTGAGGCTAAAGCTATTGAGAGATTGGTCGAGGCGGTGTCACGAGTTAACCATTAACAAAAAGAAGATCTTTGGCAGGTTGAGAAATGAGCCGACGTTACAATGAGGATGAGCAGCAGACGGTATGGTTTGAGGGTGTGATGATGTTGGGGATGAAAACGATAGAGACGACAAAAGGATGGATGTTAGAGTTTTTGTTTTTACCATGTTGAGAAAATAATACACTCTGATCGAATCAGAGAGGTTATACATCATATTCTAGTAAAGTAATGGAGCTTTTACTATATTGACTACAATATACATATATTAAATTAATTTATATATGATAGTTACAGAAATCTTTGGGGGAGATATATGAGTAAAACTATGTTTGTAGGGCCAAATTTGTTATATAAGCTATTAGATAAGTGTTTTAGGGGTGGAGTGCTTTTATAGTACATTTGTTGGATCCCAAATGTCTAAAAAAATTACTAATTGTGGTCTCATCCTCAAGTTTTTTGTTTGTTACAAATATGTATTGGTTGTGGTTAAATTAGGGCCACTCGCGATAATCATCTCCAAAATGTAAAAACGTACCAAAATTATCCTTTTACCCAGCCGGTTGAAACCCTCTCAACCGGCGGGGAAGCTTGACCCGGCGGGTGAGAAGGTCCCACCCGCCGGTTGAGAAGGGTTCAAATGTCGGGGTAAGGGTAAAATAGTAAAAGTTCAAAAACGCCTCATTTTTTAGGGCTAGTTAACATTTGTTGGGCCCGGATTTAGCCAAAGCCATAGGTACTTTGTATTACATAATTATCAATTACTCCTAAAAGACTCTCTCTATGTCAAATATACCATCAATCCTCAAATATCTTCTAATTGATTTATTTTTCCCTCATCAATAGCCTCCCAGTCCTTGTGAAAATGTTCGAGCAATGACTGTTATAAATCCAATCTCATCTTCATCGAACTACTTGTTTCTTTAACTGTTAATTTGCCAAGTGAAAAACCTCTCATCGAGTGCAAAATGTACAATTTCAAATGGAGCCTGACGTTCCGCGTCGAATTTTATCAACTATTCCATGAGCAAAGAAATCTTTCACAAACTTTTAATCAAATAAATATTCCTCGGATTTTTGAACAAAGAAATATTCGCCAAATTTGTGAACAAAGAAATCTTCCCCAAAGTTTTCCTTGAGCTTTGATTTACTTTGTTCACAGAAAGCACCCTCGGATTTTATCTATCCTTTTAGCATCCATACCAAATATTTATCCAACTTTTATTCACTTGTGACGTCATGACTTTTGTGACACCACCAATGAAAATGCTCTCCTTCTGTGAGATATCAATTAGGATGCCCTTTGCGTGTCCCTCTTTCTGACATGAACTAGCCTAGGACCGGCGTGACGCATCCCTAGGAAGTTATTACATCTAATCTGGACAGTTTTACCCTAGACAAACAATGCTTTACATCATCGGCCTCAATATATTTTACAGCTCATACATTTCCTATTAAATCCCTAGCTCCTTATAGATTTCATATCAACACTTTTAGAGAGATAAAGATTTGAAAAAAAATTGTTATAGAGAGAGAAGTGGTTTATACCAAAGAGCGAAGAAAGGAAAGTTTCCGGTTTATACGTTAAACCAGAGCCCCAACCACCCTTTATCACATACTATGGTGTATGGCCTCCCTCAGATACTTCAACTGCAATCATCCTTTCAAACATCTATTCTCAACCCTCAGTCAAGCTTGCCCAACAATTTACAAGAGTGAATCTATAAAAATGAGAAAAGATAAACACTCGAAGAGCTCCTCCTCGAAAAGGAAAAGACATCATAAAGAGACTAAACATAAACACATCAAACGTTCCAAATAGTCTCCATCAGAAATTCTTGCCCCTCCGTTTTGTACTCCACATGGAACTCATCGTCGAACACTAAAAATTCATCCTCAAAAGTTGACAAAAGCTGACGTTGCTCTGATGACAACGCGAATCCCCGAACATATTCCAGAGACTGATTCGAAAGTCTCTCCTGCTCACCCTATTACTTTCAAGTCTGATGATGAAAGTGCTAAGGATGTTCTAGCTTTAGCTTTTAGTTAAGAAAAAGAGTTGACTACTTCTGATGGAACGCTAGTCACGGTTGAAGAGGAAAAAACAACTGCCACTACTTCTGAAGCTGTCGAGGAGAAAAACGTCATTATTACCTTGCCTCAGAAAGAAAAAATTCCATTACTCTTTAAACCGAGGAGGGGAATTCCCGTCCAAAGAAGCCAGTGAGGTCAAAAGAAGATATTCGACTCCCTCCCAATATCGATGCTTTAGTTGGGAAAAATCTTAGAGCAGTCAAAAATAAACACCTTCCGGCCTTGCATAAAGTGCAATGCAAATATTATGATACGTTTAAATAGGAAAAACTGAGAACTCGATGGGAATTCCGGGGAAACACCATTCTCAGTTAGAGATAATGAACTGATTGTTTATACTGAGCTGATGAATTGGGGATTACGTTACCCTCTAGACCCTTTTTCGTGGAGTATTTTCTAAAGATTAACCTTTGTCGCACCCAAGCTGGACCCAACATGTGGTTCGCTCTTATGATCTACATAATGGCTTCTACAATTTTGGGGTTGTATTTCTTTAAAAGATTTAGTTGGATTTCAGGTTTGGCTAAAAATCCATATTTCCCTTGCTACTCTTTGAACTTCGTTCAGAACCAGAAAATCGTTAAAGACCTTCTCGAGGCAGACAAAAAATAGAAGCAACACTTACATTTTATCTCAAGCTTTTGGGAGACAGAATCTGAGGCAACCATTGATAATCCCCACTAGCTGTTACTCATATGGACTAACAGAGGTATGTTTCCCTTTTATTTTCCTCCGATTTTTTCTCATGTCTATTCTCTTATATTTTCCTTCTTAATCATGAATAACAATCACGAGACTATCTAAGCGTTACGACGAATTCATTCCTAAAAACAAACTTTTTTACCGAGTTAAGTTTGTGGGCTAAGACTACATGGTCTAATAGATTTTAACTTTTCTTTATGCCTACCAATGTTCCCAAGAGTCTCCTATGGAGGTTAAATCCATCAGAGCGGTTATCATTGGAAGAGCTCATGGTTCCTCCTACTCAACAAAATATCTTAGACTGATTGGACGCACAAGATGCCGTAGTCTTTCTTCCAACAAGAGATAGAGCAAAGAGTCATCGAAAGGAAAAGTCAAATAATTCTTTGGAAAAAGAAGAGGCTTCTGGTGCTGAAACTCATGAGGATGAAGAGAATGTTGAAAATTACAAAGCTGAAAAAACCAAAGGGTCTAAGAAGCTCTCTACCTAATCTCATCAAAAAACTTTCCAGTCAAGGTTCTCCTAAGGAAAATGGTAACGAAAATTAAAAGGAATTATAGAAGAACTCTCAGAGCTTCTTGGGCAGTTGATTTCCCGAAAGATAAATTAATTAGGCACACCAAAACTTCACTAGAGAGGATAATCACTAGATCAGACTCCTCCAAACTTCTACCAATCGATATGATCGTTTAAGACCGTCAAGATGATATTTAAAAGACTGATTACCTCAATTTGTTTTCTTTTGAGGCTGGTTTCTCGTCTAGTTTGTTTGAGATTCTAAGAGAAGATGAATTTTCTTTTCGCCTCTGGAAGTTACTATATTCCTCTGTTACTATTGGAAAAAAGATACAGTATTTAAAGATTAGAAAGTTTATTACAAATCTGAAACATTATTATCCAAATCACAAGTCAATGAGCTTGAACAACAATACACAGATCCTTCTTTATCATGCAATTCTGATAATATCATTTGTGATTCATTTTTGTCCAAACATCGGAGTAAAAGTCTACTTAAAGATGTTTTGTACAAAATGCCTCCCAAGATCATGTACCCATGAGACTTGAAAAGTATTTTTTTTGATAATGATATGTTAACTGGTAATTCGTCATTTTCCAAAAACTTAATAATGTCTAGTCTACAATCCTTTTCTTCACAAACGAATAATCAAATGTCTTCATCTATTATCCCAACTACTTGCTCCGAATTTTTAATAATCGACGAGTTTTCTTGTGTAATAATCCATGAATATGAAGCAGTTGCTAAAGAGTTTGGCACAAAGTTTTCTTCGTTTTGGACATGTTCATAGCTGAATTGTTTGAAGATTGAATCCAAATATTTTCGCACTTTCAAATATTTTACTAAATAATCCTTTCGAGCTTCATATTTTCTAGATGCATGATTGACGAGGTGTTGTTAATCACTGACTAGCTTAACCATTTTAGCCCCACATATTTGTGAAAGTCTTAAACCTGATATAGATCCCTTCGATGCTTCTTTAGTTGTTGACTTTTTCTCAGAGTATATCTTTACAAAGTTGGTCAATTTCCCATTTTTAATTAATGTTTGTATTTCTTTTTTTCAATGCTATGCATTCTTCTGTATCATGCCCAACATCTTCATGATATTTTCAACATCTATTTTTTCTATTTTCCCTCTGAGTTTGTATAGGGAAAGGCTTGAAAATTATACTTGACCTTGACTTTTATCAAATATTGTGGCCACCACTCAGTCAAATCTGCGAAATGATCTCGACGAATCTATTTACTAGACATTAGCCTAGCTCCATGTTGCGTGATATATGCTTGTTGGTTTACCCTGGGCCTCGGAGAAAACATATTTGTTACTTTAGGTTGGGAATTTATCCGGGGTGGCTGAGCAGTAATAAGAGATCTTTGGAATGGCTTCTGCTACAACCAATCACTAGAACTTAGTTCTGAAGCATGAGCTTCTTCCACCAATATTCCTTTTTCAACTTGATCAAGCAGAGCCCGAAACGTCATTGCTTGACTTATGAATGCCCAACGTATAAATGCCAAAATTCCTTAGAGAATAAAAATTATGCCTTCAAATTTTATCTTTCCAACAACCAATTTGATGGTGGTCATTCCGTTCATGTTTCTCATATCAAAATTTCTTCAAAGTCATCACAACATCTCTTTCAGAATTTAACTTTTCAATTTCTTCCAACAATTCTTTTCTTTGAGCAACCAATATGAATTCTTCTAATATCTCACCAGCATGTTGATCATCATACCGTTGATCAATTTCCACGTTATTTCTGATGAGGTTCTCTTTCAAATTATTTTTGAATCATCAAATCTTTATTCATGTCTAGTTATCTTCGAATTCCCATCACTTTTCTTTCAAGATTCTAACAAGGTTTTGGAAGACGGTTTCGAGTACCAAACTGTTTCCTACAGACAACGCCAATGTTAGTTCCAGAAATATTTGGAGGAGATATATGAATAATGATGAGTCCGAAAACTGCTTCCTCTCCGGACAGGGACAGATCGGACCAAGGCCACCAGACCGGACAGACCACTTCGAACACTTAGCCCATTGGACTGTTCGAACTATGACAAAAGTACTAAAAAACCTAAACACTTCTTGACTAAGCTGCTTGCTCTCCTACTAAGAGCTCATGGGTATTTAAACATGACCTGGGTCCATTAAACATGACCCGAAAACCCATAAAGCCCAGATGTAAGGGTATAAATACCCAACCACCTGCATTAAATATGGGTAATGAAAATTAGCTGCAACCAGGCAGCTTAATTTTCCCTCTACTCTCTACTCAAAATATTAAATACCCATAAACTTCCACAAAACTCTGAACAAATTACCCAATTACCCTCAGACATAAATTAACCACACCAAATTGGCGACCACAGTGGGAGTACGACGGTGCCGGAATCAAACATTCGAAACCATCAGCAAAAATCAGTCCGAATGAATCCGGATGCCCCGAGAGTTCTACCAGCTTTGCTCGAAGTGGTGGGTGAAAACGATGAATACACTATCGAGGAGCGCGAAAGGCTAAAAGGCGAGATAGAAGCTCTGAGGGCAGAAAAGGCTAAGATGGGCATGAAAGAAAAATCGAAAGCATCAGTTGCTCATCACACCGATAACCCCAGAGAGCATGAGCCTTCAAGGACTCATGTTAGTACCAAAAAGACTCATGCTAGCTCTAAAAAGTCTCACCGGTCTAAGCCAGTGGAGAGTTCTCACTCAGGCTCAGAGTCTTCTGATAGCTCTTCGGATGATAAGGGAGTTGCAGAATCCTTATCCTCTAGCAGCGATGAGGGTCGACCTAAAAAGAAGCAAAAGCAGATAAAAAAATATTCGAGAAAAATGGATAGACATGGAAAGATGAAGAAGAATATCGGCAAAGGGTCATCTCACAGCCGGAGGCATGTAGACCGGATGCTGATGGATCCTTTCGCTTTCCACGATGAACCAGGTATCTTCGCAACTCCCAACGAGGAGGCAATCTCCATTGTCTTCCAAAATTCTGTCCGGAAACCTCCCTAAGAGGTTTGACAGCACCAAAATGGAAAAGTACGATGGCAGTACTGATCCAGACAACTATTTAGAGCAATTTTAAAAATTTATGATGAACTTTGATGATGATGATAAGCTACTTTGTAGAGAATTCTCCCAATCGTTTATAGGGAGTGCTCTAAAATGGTATAACAGCCTACCACAAGGCTGTATCAAGAATTTCGATACTTTTTGGGTGGCCTTTGGAAGGCAGTTCGTTGGGAGTAAAGAGTTAAAGGGAAACGGGGACACAATAATCCATTGTACCCAGGAACCGAATGAATCCTTAAAAGAATACATAAGTCGTTTTGTGAACACCAAGAATGGGTTGGCTGATTGCTTCGAGCAAGTTGCAATAGCATCTCTAAGACAGGGCTTGAACCCTGGCAATTTGGCTGATTCGGTGACTAGAAGAAGGCTATGACTTGGGGAGGGTTGCTGAATCAGGTTGGAAAATAGATTAACGTTGATGAAACAAAGAAAACAAGGGTGCACAGGCAGGTTCGCAGAATTGAAAGAAAGTGTGGCCACCATTTATGATGAAACAAAGGAAGAGGTGCACTATAGAAGACCGACCATACTACAATCCCCTAGAGAACACCGTAATAACTCTTTCTGCCAGTATCACAATGATACTGGCCATACCACCGATGATTGTATAGCTTTAAAACAAGAGGTTCAGAAGTTGATTGAGAGGGGAAAGCTGGGGGCTTACGTTAAAAGAAGATGAGGTAATAGGCCTGACAATACTCACCGGGTTGGTCCAAGTAATGCTGCTCCAGAGGGAGCCATGGTTATAATCGAAAGATTTGATGTGGAATCTGAATACTTGGATCCTGATCCAACTCGAAATAGAGTGGGTACTATTGAGGAATATTCTAGGACAGTCTCCGGGCTCATTAAGTCTTCGGAGGGGATACTATGACAGCTCCTACTGCTTCTTCGAGGAAGAGGCACGTTCATACTTTGGCTACCCAGCTAGAAGGAGGCATGACTTCCTATCAATTGCAAATCTCATTCCGCTTCATTGTTTTTGATGAAATGATTTAAGAGATATAGTTGGCCCTCATGAAGATGATGTTGTCATAGGAGCATCTATTGGTGGCAATGACATAAGACGAATTTTGGTGGATACTGGAAGCTCAGCCAATATCCTTTTCTTAAACACATACAAGAGAATGAAAAATCCAGCTGTAATTCAGAGTTCGGACAGATCAATTGTAAGCTTTACTGGCAGCTCAGCCGATGTGATCGGGGAGTTCGAAGAAGAAGTTTTGTTGGGCAAGGGCCCTTTCAAGAAGATGGTCAGGATACTTTTTGTTGTGGTGGATTGTCCCACTTGCTATAATGCTATTTTAGGGAGGTCTTGGCTCTCTAGGATGCATGCAGTGGCTTCAACAGTCCACCAATGTTTGAAATATGTTGTTCAGGGACAAGTGGGAGTTGTCCGGAGCAGTTAAAAGGTTGCAAGAGAATTTTATGCTACAGCCCTGGCGCCTCGGACGTTGGGGGCAGTTCGTATCAACGAGCAATAGCAATTTGGGGGGCTTTCTGGGGGTGAGGGTGAAATTGATGACCCCAGAGAGGCCCCTGGAGTATTAATACCAGTCGAAGAGGTAGAAACACATTGTTTAGATAAGGTAAAAGTGTCAAGATAAGGTCCAGAATGCCACCCGATCTTAAAAGAGAGATGCTAAAGTTTTTGAAGAGCCATCAAAATATTTTTTCTTGGTGCAATGCTGATGTTACCGGGGTTGCAGCAGATGTGATATCACACCGCCTATCTGTCCGGAAAGATGTAGCACCAGTGGTTCAAAAGAGAAGGGCTTTTTCCAAGGAAAAGGATGATGTTATTGTGGAAGAGGTTGACAGGCTCACAAAGATGGGGCATATCAAGGAGTCTCAATATCCTTTGTGGACTGCCAATCCGGTCTTGGTGAAAACGAAATATGGCAAGTGGCGTATGTGTATTGACTTCACAGACCTCAACAGGGCTTGCCCAAAAGATCTGTATCCAGTTCCCCGGATTGACCAGCTAGTTGACTCTACCTCTGGGAATAAGCTGTTGTCCTTTATGGATGCTTTCTCCGGATACAAGCAAATCCAAGTAGATCTGAAGGATCGGGAGCATACCACATTTGTCACTGACAGGGGTCTTCATTGCTATAAGGTAATGCCATTTGGGTTAAAAAATGCTGGGGCTACTTATCAGAGATTGGTAAACAAAACCTTTGTTGATCAGATTGGAAGGAATATGGAAGTATACATCGATGACATGATGGTGAAGAGTGTGGATGAGCAATTGCACTTAGCTGACCTCTAAGAAACTTTTACCAACTTGGTGAAAGTGAATTTAAAGTTAAATCCAGAAAAATGTGTGTTCGGAGTACAATCCGGGAAGTTTCTAGGCTATATTATAAGTAAGCATGGGATACAGCCCGATCCGGACCAGCTTACTGCTCTATTCCAAATGGAGCCTCCTCGAAATTTTAAAGAAGTACAACGGCTAACGGGGAGGTTAGCTGCTTTAAACAGATTTATCTCAAGGTCTTCGGACAGGTGTGCCCCGTTTTTTCAAACCTTGAAGGGTGCGAAGGGATTCGATTGGACCTCACAATGTGATAAGGCTTTCAATGAGATCAAGAAGCACATGTCTTCCCCCAAAACCTTGTTTAAACCAGTTGATGGGGAGACACTCTTTGTATATTTGGCAGTTTCAAATAATACCTCAAATTATGTATAAGATGATAAATACAGTATGCATGATAACAATCTAGAAATCTAGCAACTACAACAGTAACAATACCTAAATGAAAATCACTAATAAATGTGATTTGCCTAAAAAATAGGGGTTTCAACATCTCCAAAAACCATAACCAATTCTCATGATCTTCATCCCCAACAATACCAAGAGCAACATGGAAAATTACTGCAAGAAATATATGGAAAATATATTATAATAAATGATTATAACTAGTTTTGCATCTATCAATTTAGTTATATCGTTAGGTTCAACATCTATAATATTAATTATGCAAGGTTTCGTATCTACCATCTATCATATTCATTATGAAAGGCTTTGAATCTATCATATTGTATCCATGCCTGGTTTTGAAGTTTTATATCTAACATAATAAAATAACATGTTTTAAAATATATACCGTCATTAGCTATGACAGATATCAACACCCTTTTTTATTTCCATGTTTTAAAAAAATCATCAATAAATAAAACTGGACGACAAGAATTGAAACATGAAGACAAGAACCGAATTCTACAAAACTACAGTTGAAGACATGGGTTTCCAAAGAATACTCTAGTATATGATCATTGCTGCTACCAAGAATCTTGAATGCTTTAAAATAACTCTTAAGTAGCTTATATGAAGTAGAACTATCTCTATATACAATCATCTCAGTTTTCTCTAAAGCAAGTCATGAAACACTGTAAGAGATATCTAAATCGTAGTCATTTTTTTACAAATGATTACACACTTGTAGCTGCAACATTAACATTTCTCCTAACACAATCATGTATTTCATTCTTAATCAAATTCGATGAAATGATTTCTATACTATTTTCAAAAACTAGTCTCACAAGTATGAGATTGGACATACTTCTTGATAATAATAAAACATTCTTGTTTTAGCATAAATTCTCTAAGGACAACCCTTTGAATCTTTTATCGTACAATAAACAGTTACTCTTTGTTTATTATTATACAGATATTTGAAAGTAAAACATTTTTGTGAAGCCAACCTACTAACAACTAATCTTAAACCTACTACACCATCTTCAAAAACCTACCCAAAACCACTAATTTCATTAACCCAACCAACAGTAGGAGTGGTTTGGTCATGTGACAAATAATATTGACACCAAAACTTTGACCAGTTTCTCCACAAATAAAATCTTCATTTGAAACTTTAAATATACTTTGAGTAACTTCTCTAACATTATCACCAACAACAACATCACTTTTAACATTAATAGTTACATTTGAAACACTCAAAGTATCAACAATTGATACCAAAACAACTAAATTATCATCACAACATAAGATAAAGTTTTTAGGTCACCGCAACAGTATCTTAATCTGAATTTACTCAAACCAATGCATCATATCTACTTAAAACAAACTTAACAATATCTTCAAAATCATCAAACATGCCAAGATCACATATTGCAAGTTTTTCATTTAGTTTAAAAATACACAAACGACTTCTAGAAATTGCATACATGCATTCAACAGAAAAATACACAGGTTTTGCATCTATCATAATAATAAATAATAGGATTCATATCTATCAGTACAAAGAATACACATATTTTACATCTATCAGTATAAATATTATACACATTTTGCATCTATCAGAAAATAATAGGTTGCGCAACTATTGTTACAGAAAAATACACAAATTTCGCATATACTACTACATGCATTAAAAAGGTTTTGTATCAGCCAAACTTTATCTTTTTCGATTACGCTGTAAACCTTTTCTTAAACCAATTTTTCGAGAAACACAAAAAAACACTTAACGATCAAAACCTTATTTTTAATACCCCATTTTAACTACAAAATCAAACTAATAAAAGATCAAATACCAAAAATCAAACTAATAAAAGATCAAATACAAAAAATCACGAGAAAACTGACACATAAACTCAATAAAAAATCTACAGAAAAATCGAGTTATCTAAACATAAATAAAAAAATCAAACGTCAAAATTAAATAAAAATACAACCAAAATTAGAAACTACAAAAAAATCATATGAAAACAAAAGAAAAATAAGGAATCAATCGTAACCTGTTATTGTTAAGCTATTATAGATGAAATCGTAAGACTATAGAGAGAAAGAAACAAAAAAAGTTTAAAAAAAAGTTTTATATAATTAGTAAGGATATAAAGGGTATTATAAAAAATAGTGTGGTCTTAGTGGTAAATAGAGGAGTTAAATCAGTATTTCTTAGAAATACATGAAAACATGGGTAGTAAGTGGATAATATTTTTACTTTTGAGTCTTAAATGATATTAAACCCTTTATTTAAATACTTTGCATAGTTTATTATATATATATTTTTATTAATAATTAATAGGTTTGGCTAAAACATTTCATCAAATTAAGTGATTCCAAATTAAGTCTATCCAAAAATAATATTATAACTCTATTTAATTTTTTCTAAAAATACCATTACTTCAAGCTTTCTTCATCTTCAGCATCTTACTCTCAAAATCACTATAAATCCAAAAACCCAAATTTTCACTAATAATCACCAATAATGCATCATTTCATTTCCAAACAACAACCAATTAATGACAAAAAGGAAAGAACGAGTTTTCATATTTTTGAAGGTTTAATTTTAGTTTTTAGATTTTGGTGATTTTTGGTATATTTTTATTTATGTATCGAAATTAGTTAGTTGTAGTGCTACAATCGAGTTTAGTATGAAATAACCAAGTTTTAGTACTTCCTTTGTGGTTCAACATTGTTGTAATTGGTAATTGGTGGCTTTACACGGTTTTTGTCGAAGAACATGAGTATGAGTTCATTTTTATTCTTCGATACTGGCAGTGTAATGGATCTACGCCGATAACGTAAATGTATTACACAACCAGCATCTATCAAGGTTGTCTACGTTGACAGTTACTACTGTTTTACTAATTACTGTCAGCATAGACTGCACCGGCAATGCAAAACGCCATTGCCAGCATCCAACGCTCGCAGTGTAATGCATTTACGCTACTGACATGGATACATTACACCAACAACATGGATAGTTAAGGATGTATAAAAATATTTAACGTTTTCTTCCTATTGTCTTTATATTCTTGTTTTATATATGAAATTTCTTCACTGACTGAGTTTTTCACTATTTTCAAGCCTCTTACCTTGACAAACCCTAATTCTAAAAGTATCATAATAATATAAATGGTGATAATACGTGAAGTGATCATCTAAGACATACGGTTAAGACTACCTGTGAAACCATATTGTGTTTTTATCTCATTCTAAGTATCGAAAAGTTGACTTGTGCATCTATTGGTGATGCCAAATTTGATTTTTAATTCCTTAAATTAGTAAATTTATTAGTAAGTTGCAAGTTAAACAAGTCAAGTAAGTTAAATTTTATTAATATATTTTTTAATTCTTTAATTTACTAAATAAGTAAATTTTAAAATATTTTATGGATAATTAAGTAAATACATTTATTAATAATTGTAGAAACTCAACTATTATTTATTATTATGTTACAAGTGTTTAACTCAATAAATTATACATAAATGATCTATTTTGAATTATCTATTTATAATTAGCTAAAAATCAAATCTACCGGTATTTCTATTATAAGTTCAAATCTATAATATTTTATTTATAAAAATAATCACTTTTGAATTATATTAAGATTATGTCATAATTAATAATGTTAAAATTATTTGAATGATATTATTTGACCCACTAGATAAATAGATAAATAAATTAATGTATATTATTACTAATTAACTAATTATATAAAATAAATTAGTTATGGTATTTTATAATTAATAAAATAATTATAAAAAATTGATTATGATAATTTATCTTTAATACTCTGTACCGCACGTATTGCTAGTCTACACCGCTGGTGACAAATATTGACATTGTCGGTGCTAGGGCCCTACACGAGGAAAGTACACTATCACTGATCACTCATCATTTCCAGTATAACCATCGTCACGACTACTATAACGGATTGTTCGAGATGATTCTACATTAATTAGTATACAATATAATCGTTGTGATACATATGTGGTGTCGTTCGCTACCGAGAGTACTCATCAGACAACATACGAGATTAGTTTTGCACCATCATTGTCATAGCATACCACAGATGATGTGTTTGCACTCACCAATGCCCATGTGCGGAGCTTGTATCTAGAATATAAGAAGCACGAGGATTACAACGTCTTCCAAGATGATGTAAGTTTATTTAAATCTTCTGTGTTTGAGTATTATTCCATATTTTTTATGTTTAACTATCAATATTTCATATTGCTTTTATTAATATATTTTAATTCATTTTGTAGCCTCAAGTGAACCTACACTGCTACTATATGTACGATAGTGTTTGGAAATGAAACTTAAGCCGTCAGACTAGAATACGCGAGCGAGTTCTGCGTATTTTGATCGGGCCACTTATCGACGCTCTCTCTTGTTGGCATACCAAAATCCACATGATCAAGGTATTTCTCAAACGTTGGCATGCAGAGACATTGTCCTTTCATTTCCCATTCGGAGAGATGACTGAGGTGCTTGACGACTTCCACGTTATTACGAGTCTTCTTATAATAGGTATGCATTTCAGGCTTGTTACATATATATATATATATTATCTCTTCAGCTAATGTGTGGATTTATTAAGGGTGGGAATTCTATTACTTTATCGTGGTTAAGGGATATTTTTTTGCTAAAATTTATCAGGATGACAGTGTGACCGATCATCGTGCCGATCATGCTATCGTGTTTATATATCATATGTATTAGTTAGTATGATATTTTCCAATATGACTGGTAATATGGTTCCGCTTGATTACCTACAATTCATTCACCATTACCATACAATGGGTACATATAACCGGGGTTAGATGGTTTTAATCCAGTTATACCTTTCCTTTGGATAGAGTTCCCTCTATAGTACTGGTGGTATATGCAGGTTTATTAGAAAACTAGACGTTTGGATTTATGATCATTTTTACTCGGCTAACAGTTACGTTCAATGATTATGTTATCGTCTTACTGCATACTTATCGTTATGCACCACTTCGTGTTAGCTCCTCTTGGACTATATGAGTTGATATACGACACATCATAGATATGTTTCATGCGATCGATGTAAGTTTCAATTAACACTTTAAAATTTCAATTCTATTTTATTTCATTTTTATTTACATTAACTTTAATTTATTTATACTAATATTAATATATACTAACTTTTGGACAATTATTTAGGTTAAACTTCTTCAATATGGGTATCTGCAAGATGTGTGGCCGTTTTGTGAGGTCAATTGGATTGATCATACGTTAAAGTCGTGGGATATAGAAGAGCCGTAATATCCGAAGCATGTGACATGTGACACGTCATGGGGCACATTCAGATGATACCCAACCTTTTACGTGCTCTATTTCCCAAGACGGGTAAACGAGCTAGCTTTAGGTTTCCATTGAATATATTGATATGACAAAGTTAGCATCGTCATGTCATTACGGATAGAGATGATGCATACAAGGGTATAAAGGTTGGTACGAATCTGATATACCCTATTTGGGTTAAGACTAACATGTGGTACATAATATCCAACCAGGACTCGGTAGACCATGATATATATATGGGGGGAGACCATCCCGTAGGAACTTATGGTATCGTGGAGGATGCATTAGATCAGATAATGGTGTTTCAGGCATGTAGAGATATGATGATGTTGGAGGATAAAGCAAATGTGTTAGAAGAGTGTCTTTATATCGTTAAGCACTATCGAGGTCGTTCATAGGTTGCAGTTCGTGTCTTTTATTACTTGTACCATATATTTTACTTTTTTTACGATATTTGTTTATGATATGTGTTCATAGTTTATGATTATTATGATCTTTGTTTATTCTTGTTTATGACTATTATATTTTTTTGGTACGTACCCGATGAAATCATCGCACTAATAAAAATAAAATTAACATAAACTAAATAAAATATAACATACATTGAGAATTAAGGAACAAGTATATAAACGTATATTAAAAGATACATCATAAACTAAATAACATAAAAAGCAAATACATAGAACAAAAACAACAAACACATAGAACACCAACTGAAAAATATCATAAACTAAAATACAGGAACCAACTTATTCCAGACGTTGTTTTGAAATGTGATCATTCCAACTCTAATTGTTCACGATGTTTTTTGAGAATGTGATCTTTCAAATTTTTAAGAATATGTTTTTAATGGAACCAAGAATGCAGAAACCAAATATCATGTTTGTTGCTATCCTGACATCCTCTGGGATCTAGAAACCTGAATAGGTGGAACCGAATTCAAATAATTGTACTTGGTAGAAACTTCTTTACAATTGCGTGGAGGTTGATAAGGAGCTCCATGATGCTTGTACTTGTATTACATTATACAAATAATTTCATTAAAAACCTGTCAGTATTATGTTTAGACCGTTTTTATTAACAAATTTGATGACTTTGAGAAATTAATAGTCTTATCCAATACTCCATTCCATATCTTACAAATTAAAAGTTTGAGTATTTATGATATTGAGTAGATTAAGAAATGTGCTATGTTTGTTAATATATTTATATAAGGAGAATAAAGTGAGCAGGAAACTTTATTGGATGAAAAATTGATGTTTGAGGGATAATGAAATGAGCGATAAATTTTATTTGGCGCGCAATTGTTTGATTCAGATTTTTAGAAGAGAAAAAAGCTAAACACAACACAATGCAAGACACTAGGCAACTATCACGTAAGATATAGGATATATGATTCTATTTAACTTTTCAATGCCAATTATTTTGCATTGAATCGCACATAATGCAAGACACTGGGCAAACAAATTAGTTTTGAAAAGCTAAACATAACAGTATATCGTAGCTTGCACGATAGTGGGACCAGTTTAGCTTTTAAAGTAAGTTTTTGCCATCGTTTGCACAATATATTCGATATGTTAGCTATATATCGTAGATGGTGTGTGATCTTCAGCATTATATAAAACTTTAGACCAAACAATCCTATATTAACCATAAATTGAGATAAGATTAAATGTAAGATGAAAATACATCAATAAATTCTCAATCAAAGATGAGATTAATTTTTGCACATAACATTAAACATCCAATTACAAAAAATATTACAACTTATTAGTAAAAGTCATATCCGAGGTTAAAATTCATAGGTGTGCAATTTGCTATCGCATCTGTTTGTTCAAGAATGTGCTCCTCCAACTAAACTATCATATCTATTGTAATGAAATCAGTAGTTTTCAACTATCACACGTTGGATACCTCTTGTCTTACTTCGTATGCCAAGTCAAACACTCAAACAATTGGTTCAAATTTAAAATTTTATAACTTAGAGACTTTTTTCACGATTGCATGGAGTCGGAAAGTGCACTCCTAGACGACCGTACATATAATACATTATACACCGTAATTCATCAAAAAAAGCATAAACGATCTCATCCAACCTTGTTCTCTAAACAAACTTGACGACTTCAAGCAAATGGTTATCTTCATCAAAGGTCTTTTCAATACTTAAGATAGTTCACGTTTTTTTCCACGGTATGATATTTGGTAAACGAATAAATATATCATGCTTAAGTAGCTATATATAGAGATGTATAAAGGGGGGCGAGAAATATTACTTTGTGCGAAATCCTACTAAGCGGGAAATCATATTTGGCGCGAATTTATAATTGTCGGGTAATTGAGGAAAAATAGTAATTAATTTTTAATGTAACATACAAAATCAAATATTACACAATTAAATTTGAGAGTGTACTAACATAATATAACAATGCTTTAAAAAGTTTTAAAGTGTAAAGCAACGTAATTAAACGTTATCAATCTATATTTCCTCTTCGTTACACTTAAATATCTTGGTTGACATAATTTGCGTAAATTTGTTGAATCTATCGTAGTAAAGAACCGACCAAACATTAACTTCATCAGTATGATACCGACTCTATACATAGTATAATGGCGGCAACAATCCATCTGAATGAGTAAAAACTTATAAATTAAAAACTAGATAAACTGTATAAAGTTAAAAAAATAATGTAATTGATATACTTACGTGTACGAAATGAATGTCATGTACGAAGAAAATTTCAATCTCTACAATAGTTGTAGAACGAGGTGGACAACCACGTAATGATATATATGTTAAAAATGGCCTAGATATATATGATATACAAGACAATGATATCGAGTGATTATCAACGGGGAACTATCATCTAATATCATCTTTTCAGATGATTTTTAAACCAATCTAACCTACGTACTATATCATCTAAAACATCGGTTAAACCATAAACATCGAACCATAAAGATTGATTTCTATTTAATTATGAGATTAAATCGCGTCTGATGAGTCCGAAACTTTTCACCACTAACTATAGAAGCCGGACATGGGCAATTCGTACAAAAGTCACCCACTGAACCATCCGAACTGGACAAAAGTACTAAAAACTAATCACCTTTTGACTAAGCTAATTGCTAATCTGCTTAATAAACTAATGTGTTTTTGAACTTGACCCGGTTTCATAAGCTTGAACTGAAAGCCCATATGGCCCATAATTAAGGGTATAAATACCCAACCACTTTCATTAATGAGGGTAATGAACATTTAATATAACCAAGGAGCTTAAATCTCTCACTACAAAACACCCAAACATTAAATACCTTTGAAACACCACAAAACACCTGACCAAATTACCCTCAGTCGAAAATAATCCACACCAACGTCTAACTAAATCCTTATTGTCATTTTTATTGTATATCCCTCTCGATACGGTTCGATAACCACATTTTCTTTCTTGAACAACATGTACCAATGTACTCATATGAAGATGTAAAAGAATCATGATACATCCCATGTACATATATATACTTCATTAATTAGTAGTTTTTTTGTCGATTTACTTTCCTTTTGGTGGTGGGAGGTTTTTGTAGTAAGAATGAAGGCACATTTGAAGGACATGTGCTATATAACATGTCAATGGGCGTGCTAGAACTCAGTTTACTTAATTTCAACCCAATTACTAGGATTATGTTTAGTTGATCGGTCCAGACTTAATTTTTTCATGCCTTTTGTAACAATCGGCTCTTTAGGCCCTACACCATGCCTGGTTTTAGGTTTTGGGATCTGCATAGCTCTATTAATAATATGATCTTGATGTTCAGGCTCAGAAACACGTATTTAACTATATATGATGGATAGTTTTTTAATATGGCATCTTAATGGGTAACTACGCATCTACATATGAAATCTAGTTTCTCCAAAATATATCCAAACAGTCCATAGGAATAGATCTACCTTTTTTTTCTATTATAAATATTTCACATGCACGAGGTACTCCTTGTATTTTCCTAATAACATGTCCTCATGCTAAATAATCTATGCTTATTTACCTATGATGTTTAAAAGTTAACTATATTATTTATAGGCCCGCATGGGATACATAACCATATAATTGCAAGTGAAGTGTATTTTTATGACTCAGTCAAAACAAAACTTACTTCACTTGAAATATTCCAGAATTATAAAATGTTTTTACGTAAGAACTAGTGAACTTTGTCCCACACTGTTTCAAAATTGCATTGGTTAGTACTAAAGTAAGGTTTTAGAGCCGCGTGTGCATTTCACACCTACAATTTTGTTTATAGGATTGAATGTTTGTAATAAAAAAATATAACATTGAAAACAAAATGTGCGCTTAGCTGTTGGTTGTTCAATTACTATAATGTTTGATTTTTTTTGTTCGATGATTACAAAATTTGTTGACATATTTTGTTATCCATATAAATTTTGGGTACGCGGTAAATAATTCACACAATAATGTTATATTTTTTCATAAAAATCTATCGTGTTTGCTTCGCCAAAACAATTATACAACTTCATAAAATCCTTTAAAGCGACATCAAACATAAACTTTTTAATCATGTAAAAAATGTTCTTGTTTATATGCAATTTGAATACTAAGTTGATTGCGTCCGAAAATATATCTTTAATAGCTAACATTAATGCTAACTCCCGATCAGTGAAAATGACACTAGGAAACGCGCACATATTATCCACCATCACACCTCATATAACACTTAAAGCCCAAGTGTAGTTGGCTTGTTTCTCCGCACTCATAAACACATAACCAACAGTAAATGTAATTGATTTTGAAGTTACAGCAACAATATTAAGCAATGAATTTTATACCTCGTGGTCTTGTAAGTACAATCCACGATCAATACATATGGGAATGTACATAACAAGTCAATAAATGTAAGATACACAAAAATAAATCGTTGATCGCGTTCGTTATATCACTTTTTCGATCCCACATGTATAGGTAAATAATGTTGATGAATCCTATTTTATTTTCTTTGGAATATAGCTACACATCCAATTCCGGTTTAGTACAATATTTTACAATCTTAAAAATGTGTGTGTAATCGACCATCATAAATGGAGGTTGCTCATATTTCTACAACATATAATCATTATTTAAGTAAAGATAATAATGCATAATTCGCACATAGTGCTTGACAAAACTACCTTAAATTGCACCTAGTGCGCAACACGTCTACAATATGTTGCATAAATATTTGCGACACAATTACCTAAATTCGTATGTTATGTTCGATTAAACTACTATAAATCACACGTTGGGTGTGAATTCGTATATTGATCAGCTGAGATAGCGGACAAAGAACAGCTTAAATCTTCGTTATCCATGTACCCTTGCTATTTTAAAAATTTGGTAAAAGGCTCAGATCTTGATTTAGTTAAAGAGATTTAGGGTTTTAGATGGTTTCTTTTTACTGTTTTAAAGATTTGGTAAAAGGTTGAGATCTAAATTTAGTTAAAGATATTTAGAGTTTTAGAGGGTTTTTTTTTGGCTGAATGACATTATTCTAGTCATGTAAGATAGTTGGGGGTATTTGGAGTTCAAGTTTTAATTCATTTTTTTAATTAGATGTAAGACAAAAACGCATCTAATTCTAGCTGTGCCCAAAATTTATATATATATATATATATTAAGTTAAACACAAATTTTTGAAAATTGTTTTTGGTTTGCTTTATTATGTTTAATTTTTAATAAATATTTTAAATACCAGATTATTCTTTGATTTATAAATATAAAAACACGTTTGAATTAGGTTGTAATATATTTGTTTTGTCTAATATCAAATATTCCATAAATATTTTATAGTTTCTTTTGATCTAATATTGCGGAACCGATTTTTTCTACTCCTTGTTTTCGCATTATATTTTCATATTTTTCTATATATTTATTTATATTTATGTGTTTAGGGTATATTTAAGTAGTTTATTGATATGAATTTGAATCTGCATACCATTGAAGAATTGTTTGAATAGGTGGCACCATTTTTTGGAACAACAATGCGTTCGTTCAATGATAGAACGAGGAATCAAAACAATAGGACAAACAAAAAATTATGCATTTATTTAATTTTTAACAATGATTAGATGAGAATTGAGTACAGTTTTAAAGTAATTTTGTCCAACTAGTAGCATAAGCTCTGTTATCAAGATAAACAAAAGTTAAATTTATTTTCATTTAAATATTGATAGGATTAGACATGTACTCATTGAATTCAATCTTTTGGAGGACTTAAAAAAATTGTGGCGCGGAAATGTATGACTAATTGGTAACAAAACAGTGAGACTTTTCAAATGAGGACCATTCTTCAATATAAACTATGAAAATCCTAGTACTACTGTCTACGTAAACCTACCTAATCTACCAAAATTTATGTATAATGAGAAAACAATTTTCAGTCTAGCTAAAGGCCTTGGGTATATTTTAAATGTTTGGGTTCCTACAAAAAATCGTGCTAAAGTCAATTATTGCAAAATTTGGGTGGAGATGGATGTTTCCAAACATATGCCTAGGAAGATGTGAGTCTCATTTGGTGAAGATGGATATTGACAAGACTTGCTTTATGATGCTTACCCAGAATACTATAAATCATGCTATCATTTGGGCCACTCTAAAAAGAGTTGCAAGAAAATGAAATCTTCCATTTCCATTGCTCCCTCTGTTTCAACTGGTCCCTCTGTATCAACTGTTTCCCGCTATCTCAGCTGATCAATATGTTCCCTCTGCCTCTGATGAGTCCGAATTGAGCATGCTCCCCGGACACAGACAGATCAGTCCAAGGCCTTCGGACCGGACAGATCACATGGACCGGACAGATCACTTTAAACACTATGACCATAGGACTGTTCGAACTATGACAAAAGTACTAAAAAACCTAAAGACTTCTTGACTAAGCTACTTGCTCACCTACTTAGAGCTCATGGGTCTTTGAACATGACCCGGGTCCATTAAACATGACCCGAAAGCCCATAAGGGCCCAAACATCAGGGTATAAATACCCAACCACCTGCATTAACTAGAGGAAATGATAATTAACTGCTACCAAGCTGCTTAATTATCTCTCTACTCTCTACTCTAAACACTTAACATCCACATACTTCCTTAAAACACCAACTGAAATTACTAGCCTACCCTCAGGCGATTATTATCCACACCAAATTGGCGACCACAGTGGGAGCACGAAGGTGCCTGAATCAAGCATTCAAAACCAGCTAAGAAAATCTGTCCGTATGAATCCGGACAATCCAGAAGTACCACCAGCTCTGCTCGAAGTGGTGGGAGAGAACGATGAGTACACTATCGAAGAGCGTGATAGGCTCAAGGGTGAAATAGAAGCTCTGAGGGCTGAAAAGGCCAAGCTGGGCGTGAAAGAAAAATCCAAAGCATCAGCTGCTCATCACACCAATAACCCCAGGGAGCATGAGTCTTCAAAGACTCGTGTGAGCACTAAAAAGACTCATGCCAGTTCTAAAAAGTCTCACTGGTCTAAGCCAGTGGAGAGTTCTGACTCAAGCTCAGAATCTTCTGATAGCTCTTCGGACAGTGATGGAGTTGAAAAATCCTTATCCTCTAGCAGCGATGAGGGTCGAACTAGAAAGAAGCAAAGACAGATTAAAAAATACTCAAGAAAAAGGGATAGACAAGGAAAGACGAAAAGGCATATTGGGAAGGGATCATCTCATAGTCGGAAGCATGTGGACAAGATGCTGATGGATCCCTTCGCTTTTCACGATGAGCCAGGTATCTTTGCAACTCCCAATGAGGGTACCGTGTTCAGTCGTGGAAGGAATTGGAGGCAATCTCCATTGTCTTCTAAAATTCTGTCCGGAAACCTCCCTAAGAGGTTTGATAGCACCAAAATAGAAAGGTATGATGGCAGTACTGATCCGGACAACCATTTGGAACAATTTAAAAATTTCATGATGAACTTTGATGATGATGACAAGCTGCTCTGTAGGGAATTCTCCCAGTCATTCAGGGGGAGTGCTCTAAAGTGGTACAACAGCCTGCCTCAGGGTTGTATTAAAAACTTCGACACTTTTTGGGTGGCCTTTCGAAGGCAGTTCGTGGGGAGTAAAGAGCTAAAGGGCAATGGAGACACAATAATCCATTGTGCCCAGGAGCCAAATGAGTCCTTGAAAGAATACATAAACCATTTTGTGAATACAAAGAATGGGTTGGCTGATTGCTTCGAACAGGTAGCAATAGCATCCCTGAGATAGGGTTTGAACCCATGCAATCTAGCTGATTCAGTGACCAGAAAGAAGGCCATGACATGGGGAGGGTTGCTGAATCAGGTTGGCAAACAAATAAACGTCGATGAAACAAAGAAAACCAGGGTGCACAGGCAGGTGAGGTCTACCCCGGTGACACCGAATCCTAATCAGAATCAGTCCGGGAACAAAGCAAGAGAAACCGGACAGGGGCATGGTAGGGAAAAAGCTCAGTCTCAGCCAGCTGCTCCTTCTCAAAGTCAACAATCCAAAAACAAGAGAGGGCCATGGGTCCAACCGAAATGGTTCGCAGAGTTAAAAGAAAGTGTGGCCACTATCTTTGATAAAACAAAGGATGAGGTGCATTACCGGAGACCGACAACACTGCAGTCTCCCAGAGAGCATCGCAACAACTCTTTTTGCCAATATCACAATGATATTGGTCATACCACTGATGACTGCATAGCATTGAAACAAGAAGTTCAGAACTTGATTGAAAGGGGAAAGCTGGGGGCCTATGTGAAAAGAAGAGGGGGTAACAGGCCCGATAACACTCACCGGGTTGGTCCAAGTAATGCTGCTCCGGAGGGAGCCATGGTTATAGTTGAAAGGTTTGACGTGGAATCTGATTACTTGGATCGTGATCCAACTCGGAACAGAGTGGGTGCTATTGAGGAATGTTCTAGGTCGGTCTCCGGGCTCATTAAGTTTTTCGAGTCGCTTACAATTTTTGGAGGGGACACTATAACAGCTCCTACTGCTTCTTCGCGGAAGAGGCATGTTCATACTTTAGCCTCCCAGCTAGAAGGAGGCATGACATCCTATCAGTCACCAAACTCATTCCCCTTCATTGTGTTTGATGAAGATGATTTAAAAACATTGATGGCCCTCATGAGGATGATGTTGTCATAGGAGCATCTATAGGGGGCAATGACATAAGACGAATCTTGGTGGATACTGGAAGCTCAGCCAATATCCTTTTCCTAACCACTTACAAGAAAATGAAAAATCCAGCTGTAATTCAGAATTCGGACAGGTCAATCGTGGGCTTCACAGGCAGCTCAGCAGATGTGATCGGAGAGTTCAAAGAAGAGGTGTTATTGGGTAAGGGCCCTTTCAAGAAAATGGTCAGAATACTCTTTATTGTGGTGGATTGTCCCACTTGCTATAATGCTATTCTAGGGAGGTCTTGGCTCTCTAGGATGCATGCAGTGGCTTCAACAGTCCACCAGTGCTTGAAATACGTTGTTCAGGGACAGGTTGGAGTCGTCCGGAGCAGCCAAAATATAGCAAGAGAATGTTATGCCACTGCCCTGGCTCCTCGAACACTGGGGGCAGTCCGTATTGATGAACACTAGCAGTTTGAGGGCATTTCTGGGGGTGAGGGTGAAATTGATGACCCTAGAGAGACCCCCGGAGTGTTGATACCAATTGAAGAGGTGGAAACACACTGTTTGGAAGATGGGAAAAGTGTCAAGATAGGGTCTAAAATGCCACCTGTTTTGAAAGATCAAATGTTAAAGTTTTTGAAGAAGCATCATCACGTTTTTGCTTGGTGCAATGCTGATGTTACTGGAGTTCCATCGGAAGTGATATCACACCACCTATCCGTCCGGAGAGATGTAGCTCCAGTGGTTCAAAAAAGAAGAGCTTTTTCCAAAGAAAAGGCTGATGTCATTGTGCAAGAGGTTGACATGCTCACAAAGATGGGGCACATCAAGGAGTCTCAATACCCTTTGTGGACTGCCAATCCTGTCTTGGTGAAAAAGAAGAATGGAAAGTGGCGCATGTGCATTGACTTCACAGACCTCAATAGAGCTTGCCCAAAAGACTTGTATCCGGTCCCCCAGATTGATCAGTTAGTAGACTCACCCTCTGGGAACAAGCTTCTTTCCTTTATGGATGCTTTCTCCGGATACAATCAGATTCAAGTAGATCCAAAGGATCAAGAGCATACCACATTTGTCACTGACAGAGGGCTTCATTGCTACAAGGTGATGCCATTTGGTTTGGAAAATGCTGGGGCTACTTATCAGAGGTTAGTCAACAAGGCGTTTGCTGATCAAATTGGAAAAAATATGGAAGTATACATTGACGATATGATGGTGAAGAGTGTGGATGAGTAGTTGCACTTGTCCGATCTCCAAGAAACTTTTGCCAACTTGGTGAAAGTGAATTTGAAGTTAAACCCTGAAAAGTGTGTGTTCGGAGTGCAGTCCGGGAAGTTTCTGGGCTATATCATAAGTGAGCATGGAATACAGCCCGATCCGGACCAGCTAAATGCTCTTTTCCAAATGGAGCCTCCTCGAAACATCAAAGAAGTACAACGGTTGACGGGGAGATTAGCTGCCTTAAACAGATTTATTTCAAGGTCTTCGGACAGGTGTGCACCTTTCTTTCCAAATTTTGAGGGGTGCAAAGGGGTTCGATTGGACCCCGCAGTGTGATGAGGCTTTCAGGCAGATCAAGAAGCACCTGTCCTCCCCCAAGACTTTGTTTAAGCCAGTTGATGGGGAGACCCTCTTCGTATATTTGGCAGTTTCAAGTTATGCCATCAGTGCTGTGTTGGTAAGAGAGGTTGGTGGTCATCCCCATCCAGTGTACTACATCAGCAATAGCTTGATAGATGCAGAGAAGCGTTACTTGAAACTTGAAAAATTAGCATTAGCCTTGGTGATAGCTGCAAGGAAGATGAGGCCTTATTTCCAGGCTCATCCTATCATCGTCCGGACCTCTTTTCCCCTAAAGAATGTCCTTCAAAAAGCAGACATTTCGAGCAGAATGACTAAGTGGTCAGTAGAGTTGGGGGACTTCGACATAGACTTTGCTCCCAGAATAGCAGTCAAAGCCCAAGCTGTGGCTGATTTTCTGGTCGAATTCCACTCCGACAGGGATTCAGAGCAAGCTACTGATATAAAAGATAAAAAAGTATGGTTCGTCCGAACTGATGGTGGATCTAGCACTATGGGGTGTGGTGCAGGAGTATGCTTAACTTCCCCATATGGAGACAAAATATACCAGGCTATTTGTTTTGCTTTCAGGGAATCTAATAACAAGTCCGAATACGAAGCAGCTATAGGTGGGTTAAAATTGGCCTACATTTGTGGGGCTAAGAGGGTCAAGCTGCTAAGCGACTCCCAACCGATTATCCACCATGCCCAAGGCCAGTCTGAGGCTAAGAAGGAGCAACTTGTGAAATATTTACTCCTCCTAAAAAATGAAGCGCTTAAGTTTAAAAGCGTTGTCTATGAACACATTCCCCGGGCAGAAAATGAGCTAGCAGACTCACTGGCAACCATAGCATATACAGAGTCATATCCATGGATCCATGTGCTTGAAAGCCCCTCCATTCAACTTTGTAAGGGTAAAGAAGAGGAGATTTTTGAAATACAAGCAAAACAACCTCAAGACTGGAGATTTCCTCTCATGCAGTATCTCTCCGATGGTGTTGTGTCTCCGGATAAGTCACAAGCCAGAACATTGAAACACAAGGCTCGTGGTTTCATCATATTGAGAGAAGTGTTATACAATAAGTCTTACAATAAACCTCTCCTACGCTGTTTGGGGGATGAAGAATCACAAATGGTCCTCTCCGAATTGCACGATGGTGAGGGGTCAGCCCATTGTGGGTTTAGATCTTTGACAAGAAGAGTTTTACTCTCCGGTTATTATTGGCCATCAGTCATGAAAGATGCTAAGGAGTTGGTAAGAAGGTGTGACCCATGCCAGAGGTACAACAATAAAATTCATGTACCAGCCATTCCTTTAGAGTCAATTTCTGAGCCCATTCCTTTTGCTCGATGGGGATTGGATTTAGTGGGGCCTCTCCCTGTGGCGTCCAGAGGGCGCAAAACTATAATTGTGGCCATTCACTACTTCTCGAAGTGGATAGAAGCAGCCCCTCTAGCCGGGACAACATCAAAAGCTGTTATAAAATTCATTCTATCCAACATATGTTGCAGATTTGGTGTCCCACAGAAAATAACAACGGACAATGTGCCACAGTTCGACAATAGAGAAATGGAGAGCTTCTGTGCCTCAAGGGGTATACAGCATTGTTTTTCTTCACCTTTCCACCCACAAGCAAATGGGCAAGTTGAAGTGGCTAATAGAACTATACTGTCCGGTTTAAAGAAGAATTTGGAAGGGGCTGCTGGGAAGTGGCCTAGTTATTTACAAGAGGTCTTGTGGGCTTATCAGACAACACCTGGGGCTGCAACAGAAGAATCACCCTTTGCCTTGGTCTATGGGATGGATGTAGTAGCTCCCACAGAAGCAACTCTCCCCTCTTTTCGTGTTCATAACTTCTCCGAACATGCTAATGGGGTGGCAATCAGAGGTCAACTTGATTTGATAGAAGAAAGACGAGTTAAAGCTCACCTCAGAGTTGCACACTATCAAGGCTTGATGAGGAGCAGGTTTGCTTTCAAAGTCAAAAGAAGAGATTTCCAACCAGGGGACAAAGTATTAAGGAAGGTCTTCTTACACACTAAAGAAAAAATCTTCGGAAAGCTGGCCCCAACTTGGGAGGGTCCGTATATGGTTGTTGAAAGAATTAAGCCTGGAACTTATTGGTTGGAAGACAAAGATGGCAGAGTTTTAACTCATCCTTGGAATATTGAGCATCTCCGGATGTACTTGGAATAGCACTTGTGTAAATATTTACTTGTTTGAACATCCATGTAAATATTTGGGGGCATACTCTTTCCTCCCCGGTGGCACGGAGAGGTTTTAATGAGGTGTCCGGGCTGTTAAATAAAATTTGATGCCTTCTTAAAAAATTTCTAAGTGTTTTTAAAGTTTTGTCCCTTGTCATACTATCCGGACTGAAATATCTAAGGGCTATTTAAACTCTAGCCGGAGAACTTAAACACTCTCACAATACAACAACTAAAGGCTACTTAAACTCTGGCTATCAAAATTAAAACGAACAATGAAAGAAGATGATGGTTGTACAGAACAGAGATATTCATTAAAATAAATAACTTAAAATTGCCTTGGCCTTCCAAGGACTTTTAAATAGTCAAGATACAACACAAAAAGCCTGTCCGAACAAACACCGGACACCATTACAAAAAGAGTGCCTTGGCCTTCCAAGGACTTTAGTCTATATAAAAAATAAACAAAGTAGATCGTAAGTTAAGGTTGAGCCTTTGAAGATGGCTCACCTTCATGTACCTTCTTGCCTTTGAAATCGCTTTCACCTTCATCAACCTTCTTCTTTCCCTTGGGATCATCTTCCTCATTGTCTGGGCTCTCTCCGGTCCTCTCTTCATCATCGGATGAGGACGCACTAGAGACTCCATACTGATCCTCTTCGCCCATTGTATGATGTGGAAGGTCATCATCGTCTACATAAAGCCACAAGTCCCCTAGGTTCCTCTTCGGAATTGTTTCATGAAAGAGTAGAACCATGTCAGACCTCACCTTCTCAAGTAGTAGCTCTTCGCTCTTGATCATCTGGTTGGCATAAGCATTGATCTTGGCTTGGATCGTAGCCTCTTGATCCCTTAACAAAGTGGTTTTCTCCTCGGCAGACTTGGATGCTGCATTCTCAAGAGCAATCTTGTGAGTAGTTAGGTTGGTGATAATCGTGTCCTTTGCCTTGGTCTCTTCTTTTGAGGCAGTAAGGTCTTTCTCCACACCGGACAGCTTCTCCCGGAGGTCTCTGATGGTTTCCTCTAGAGTGGCAACTTTTGTGTTGCTTTCCTCCTGCTTCCTCTTCAACTCCTCATTTGCTTCCTTTAGCATGTCAGCATTGGCAGTAGCAGTGCGAAGGTCTTCGGACAACTTTTCCTTCTCAGACTTAAGGTCTTTGATGATGTCTGCTTGACCCCGAACTTGTCTCTCCAGTGTAAGTACCGGCTGCACGTTGCTTGATAAGGAGTGGGCTATGGTGTCCTTTTCACTTGAGATAATGAAAGTCTTACCATTGAATTTGACGGTGTTAGAGCTGCTCGGAGGAATGTAAGGCCCTGCGAAGTCATCTCTGGGGAGATTGAGGAAGTATTCACCAAGTTTACCAAGACCGGTGATGTATACTTCATCAATGTTAAGCTCTCCTCCCTCAACCTCATCGGTATGAAAGTCCTTTGGGATCTCTTCGGTGTGCGTTGGGTCAGAAGGGTCAGCCTGGAAAGAAGGCTCCGGATCCCGGAGAGCAAGCTCATCTCCCTTAGCAGTCTTTTTCTTCTTGGCTGCCCGGTCTGCCCCTTCACTCCCTTGTTTGCGATTGCTCTTGGAAGCCCTTGGAGGTTTTGGGAGTCTGCTTCCTGCCTTTCGGACTCATCAGCCTCAGTTGATCAACCTGCTCCAACTCCTTATCTTTTATTAAAACCTACCTCAAAATATCCAAACCAATCAGATACAATTGCCTCACCAAAAATCAAATCTATTATCATCTAAAATCTACCAAACCACCCTGTTTCTCCTCTAGCTTTATCACCAGATGTTCTCCTGGATACGGATACTAATTTGAACATACTTGTTGGTGTTGAAGATCACGAAGTAATAGAAGCACTTCACATGATTGATCTGGGAACTAAGAATCATAACAACTTATCTACTGACTTGTCTCTACATGATATCATATCTCCTTCAAAAGCTACAATTGGGAGTTTACCTTGTTCTCATGTACATTCAAAATATTTTAATGTTAAAGATGCAAGGAAAATGGAGTTAAAGAAAAAAAATGCGGAAACCTATCAACAAAAATAGTCTTATTCGATCAAACGTGTGCAATTCAAAGGAACTGCTAAATCTACGAATAAATCCAAATCACTATCAAAGTATTGAATTAGAATGTGCGTGGATTTGGGAAAAAGGAGACCATTTCTAGATTAATAGCATTAAAAAGTTCAGAGAAACTGGGTTTTCAAGGTTTTAGCAGCAATGTTACTAACAAAGTATGGACCATATATCCCAACCCTTAAGGATACTTTAAATTAAAGAATTCAAAATCAAAACCTACATGGATTCTGGTGGCGTTGCTTTGAATGACTTCAAGTTTTTGTGGCTTTTCTCTGAAGAGATCGTGTTGTGGATTAATTCATTTAAGCTTCAAATGGATGGTTTGTTCTACATATCGTTAAAGGTTTCTTCTTAAGTTTCATCTTCTTCCTCCCGAAGCTTGCTCAAAGAAGATATGTAGATTTTTCTAGGTTGAATTTGGTTGATTCGCGTACTATTTAAAAATTCACCTATTGTGAGGTTCTCTGTAACCCTAATCTGAAGCTTGTCTTTGATTTTGTTTCAAGAGCTGTGTAAAAAAACCCCAATTTGAATTTAAAAAAATATTTGATAGAAATTTGTACAAAAAAATTTGATAGTTAAAAATTCATTACCATTAACTTTTACCTTTGAATCACATTATGAGGTTGTGAAAAGAATCGCTAGATATCCAAGATCGTACAAGCCATCATTTTTACTCATTTTTTATTTTTATTTGGTTGGTGAATTTTTTATAATATTTTATAAATATATTTTTTAACCGCTATTTTTTTTATAAATATTATCGGTTATAAAGTATAGTAAAAAATTCATAAATATTATTGGTTTTATCTTAAGACGAACAAAATTGGATCCATAATATATATATATATATATATATTATTTTTAATGCATTCGGTTGCGAAAATAAGAGTAATCTGGTTGTGATATAAGTTTGGAAAAAGTTATATATTTTTTTAGATGCCATATCTTTCAAATCATAACTCCAAAAAAATTCAAAAATACCATTGATTGTGTTTTTTTTAAACGAACAAAACTAGATCGATGATATATATATATATATATATATATATATATATATATATATATATAAACATTTGGTTGCAAAAATATGAGTAATTTGGTTGTGAAATTAGTCCGAAAAAACAACAATGTTTCAGTTGCGTAATTAAAATTAATTTAGTTGTGAAAAAGAAACTTTGTTCTAGTTGAGTAATTAAGAGTAATTTGGTTGTGATAAAACACTTGTTTTGAGTTGCGGAATTAAGTGCAAGTAATTTGCATAAATAGGAAAAAACTAAGTTGCGTAAATAGGACTTTGGTTGTGAAAAAATCAATTGTGTTACGATTTTTGTTTTTTTAAATGTCATATCTTTCAAACCATAGCTCCAAACAAAATCCGAAAATATTATTGGTTTTGTTATTTTAAAACCAACAAAACTAGTACCATCACTTTTTAAATTTTCTTTTTACTGTGTTTGGTTGCGAAAATACGAGTAAACTTTTGCAAAATTAGTATGTTAAAAAATAATTGTGCCCAAGTCGCGTAATTAAGAGGAGTTTGGTTGCGAAAAACAATTAAATTCAGTTTCATAATTAAATGCATGCAATTTGCGTAAATAAAAAAATAAAAGTTGCGTAAATATGACTTTGGTTGTGAAAAAACAATTATGTTATGATTTTTGTTTTTTAAATATCACATTTTTTCAAACAATAGCTCCAAAAAAAATCTAAAAACTAGAACGATATATATTTTTTAATATTCTTTTACGACATTTGGTTGCGAAATAGGAGTACTCTTCTTGCAAAATTAGCCAGGTAAAAAATAATTATGTTCCACGTGCGTAATTAGAATGATTTTGTTGTGAAAACATAAATTTATTCGAGTTGCGTAATTAAGCGTAATTTGGTGCAGAAAATAAGAAAAAAATCGAAAAATATAACCCATGGATTTAGTTTTGTTTGTCTTTAAAATATAGAAATATATGTGTTTTTAGATTTTTTTGAGTTATAACTTTAAAAGTGTAGAGTTTTGAAGGTTAAAAATAACTAATAACACACAAATTGGAGGATTAAAGACGTAATAGAGTAATTTATTTGTGAAAACCTGATTTAGTAGCTGTTTTATATTCAAATGTTTGAGATTTCATTGAAATTTGTCGTAGAAATCTTTATTTTGAGAGATTTGTGAGTTTTTATTTTACAAAGATAGAGACGATTCGTGAGCTGAAAAAAGAGAGTTTTTTTATACATAAGATTTTATTATCGGTAGAATTTATGTTGCACATAGTTATTGATAAACTTGAAAATATAGGTGGTTATTGGTAATTTTAATCTTTCCTGGATGGTTATATGTAACTTATCCAAAAATTATATTATAAACAATAGTATTATATTAGGAATAACATTATTAACCCAGCTAAACTAACATCATTAATATTGTTACTCCTTTTTAATGTGCTAATAATGTTATTCATGATATAATAATGTTATTCCTCATTAATTATTTTATTCATGAAATTTTAATAGTACTACTAATGTAATTCTTGAAATAAATACATGCATTTATATTATACATGGGATGAAAGCACCCTAGCCAGACTTGTAGATATTCTTACAAATGTGTTTTTAAAATTTTTAATTTTTAATAACACATCAACAACATCATGTTAATTGGAGTATATATCCTCCGATTTATGTACAACGATTAACAAAAATATTTTATGAGGAATTTTTTTTATTGGCAACTAGACGCAACAACCCAATTGAGTATCAATCTCAGATTAATAGTTTAAACTACTAATCAAATTAAGAATATGGAAAATAATCGACACTAATTATTAATTTTTAAGCAAAAATACCACAAACATTACTGCTTTTTATATTGTTTGATCTCTAAAAGCATGATTACTTCTTATATTACTTGATCTCCTTGATTATGCCATCAGTCAGTCACCGAATCCACGTCATTTTTTTTAAAACCTTAAAAAGTTCATGTTTGGACTCAATAAGCACATATATGATGACTTAGATGACTGCTATATTCTGCCAAACATCAGTAGTCTTTTGTTGAGATTTCTCAAGATGTTCGGCCAAAACAAGTTGTAGCTTTAAGCAATGTCCACATCTTCTATTTCATAAGGATCAATTACTCTCTGGTTGAGAAACAAGCAAATAATATGGAACAAGCAAAAATTTGAAATAATTTTTAAAATCAAACACACACCGATTTAAAAAATAAATAAAATTATTTATAAAACAAAAAAACACCTTAGAAAACACCACAAATAAACAAACAAAGTTTAAAACTTAAATTCAGAGAACCAATAAAACCAATAGAACCAGAAAACCAATCCATCAAATATTTATAAAAAACTAAAAAAAATTAAAATTATATACTCAATAGATAAACAACCTATATTATGTAGTAAACAACTCATTCATCAAATTTTAAGTTTATTTATGATAAAGCTATTTTATAAAATATTATAAAAAAAAACTAAAATTAAAATTTATATTTTATATCATCATAGATAAAATTTGTAGTTTTGATTGTCTAAATAGAAGATAAATAATGTTCTAGTTTTTACGATTGGAAAGAAATGTAAATATACGAAAATAGAACGACATAAGAATATATGAAATTTCCAATGCATATGGTACAATATAAAAGCTTAGTTACAGATGGCTTTTTTTTTTAAATGTCCATGAGACTATATTAAACCTAATTCGCCCAGCTATGTAAAAATGAGTGGGCAGCACTACTTGGTAGAATTTTAATTTATATATATGGGTAGAGAAGAAGACCAAAGCATATAAATGTATTGAATATGACAAGTGGTTTAATCATGACACCCTTCATATATAATTTATATATGAAGAAGATCCATCTTCATTGTTTCTTTACACAAGAAAAACTGCCAGAAAAAATCAATTCTGCACTTCACGCTGCCTTGTTTTCTTTACACCAGACGAAGGGCTGCCTCAGAAATTGAATTCTGCATTTCACGCTGCCTTGTTTTCTTCACACCTGAAGAGCTGCCACAGATATTTTAATTCCGCCTTCCACTCTGCCTCTTAGTAAGTATTCTTTCTATATTTTATTTCATGTAATTAATGGTTTATAGGATGATCTATTTTGTTCTTTTATTCATTTCAATTTTATTTTGTTATCCATGCAATATGAGAGAATAGACCGATTTAATAGAAAATAATATAAAAATTGAATATAGCATAATCATCATTTATTTTAATGTACAAAGAATAGGTTCATCATTTTTTAGTCGCATCAAATGATTTATAAAGTAAAACCAATTATATTTAATAACTAATTATAAATAAAGAAAAATGATATTGTTTTTTATACGTTTATTCACTTCCAAACATATACTTGATAGGTATAAAAACGAATTTGTTCAGTTAAGATTTAAGAATACGATAAAACCCTTTCATTTTGTTTTTTATTAATTAAAATATGTATAAATGTAATAGCTAATTTATCGATGACTATTTAATATCAAATTTATTTATCAATAACTATTTATAGATTGATAAAATAAGGATAACTGTAAAATTAAAAATATTCGATAACCATCTGATGATTCGAAAATATCTTTTAATGGTTTTTTTATGTCATATTTTCTAAATTATATATATAGCTAAAAAAAAGTAAAATTGCATTTATTTTTTTAGATGAATAAAATTAGTTTCATTAAGAGTTTATTTTTTATGTGATTACGTGTAATTGGGTTGCGGAATAAAGCTAAAAAAACAATTATATTCCAATTGAGTAATTACATGTAATTCGGTGAAGAATAACGTGAAAATGTATTGAAAAATTGAAAAGAATTACATAAATATGATTTTAGTTAAAAAAAAGTTATAACCCTATTATATTCTTCTTCTTTTTTATATTACTTAATCAATTATATAAATATAATTCTTAAAATCATGATTAAGCAAGTGATACACAACATATTAACTAATATATATATATATATATAATTTTTAATTTTATTAGAAAAATAAAATATAAAATACTCACAAGCTTCAAAATCTAAAAAAATAGAAAATCTAATGTGAATTTTATGGTATGATTCAAGAATTATAGTTTGATGTAATCAAACACCCTAAATAAGAATTCCAACCATAAAAGTTAGGATTTTACGATTTTATTAGATTACTTACTCTCTCATTTATTTACCGAAGAATTTTAACTACTAATGAGCCTACTGTTCGGCTAAAATGCTTTGGCTTGATTCAAATCTAACCCATTTGAATGGATCAAATTCACATTTATCCTTGACATCGTGGGTGAGATATAAGTTTTTTTTTAAATCAAAAGTTTTTAAAAAAATTCACGATGTTTCAAAAAACTAAACCTAAACTCTGATAATGTAAATCAGCTACTAAATCCAATGTTCCAATAGTTGAAGAATTTGTGATGAAATCCTTGCGATAAAAGAATATATGGATGATCTGCAAGGCAACAACATCAAATAGCTTATGATCATCAAACAAAAGATGGCAACTATGAAAAAACAGAGGTTATTTTTAAAACTTCATTGCCTCAACTAGCAGGATTATCCCAATGAAGGTCCTGACGCTTCAACAACCTCAGTATCATTGTGATACTATCACGATATCGCTCTCTCTCCGATCAATCGAGGCGAGAGCATAAAACCTGGAAGTTCTGCGGAAAAGACGCTTCAGAGATCGGTCTAAGCAAAAAATACTAAGCAAGAGCACACTTCATCACTACAAGTTAGATAATTCTACTAAGCATCATGGTAACGATGAACCATTATAGGCCGAAAAATAAAACATATAAAGCGAAAGATCGTGACCTTAACTATTTTGGAATCCATTTATTTATTGAATAGTGTATACTTCTTCAAGATACTTCTTCTAAAAGGTGGAAACTAAAATCCTTTTAGTCTCAACTATCATTCTCATGTTATTATTCGATATAAGTAATTTATCAAAATATAAGACTTTTATAGATACTATATAACCACAAATCTTAGTGTATAAAAACTCACGCGCTACATTATTCATAGACTTATCATATATAATGTTACGATCAAACTTTTCATATAAATATTACGGGCTTGTTTTGAGCTATATAATAAATTAATAAGCCTATACAATTATGATTCATTGTCTGGGAGCACATAATCTTATGGCTGCTCAATGTAGACCTCTTCGTCCACATGTTCATTTAGGGTTGTCGTTTTATTAATTATAATCACAAAATGTTTTGTTATGTATATGGTTTTCAAACGGAGCATGTGTTTCAAAATAACTTATTTATTTTCTTGTCAATGGGCTACCAATGTAGTCTTTAACATTTGAATGTTACTATCAATAGAGCATTTCTTAAGAATATCCTCTTATAACTATTCATTTGATTTTATATAGTTTCTTCTCAAAACGCATAATCAGTTACCATTGAACCCATTTCATTTTTTAGTTTCTCTTCAAAACACAATAAAGTTCAATATTTACAATTTCTTTCAACCAAATAGAAAGATATTTTTGAGATTCCATATCATTGTATCACAAACTTGAGAATTGTTTTATTTTTTAAGTTTTACAAAACTTACAAGATTACTCAACAACCAAATGTGCTTATTGTAAAATTATTTTCTTATTTTCAACAGTGAATTGAGTTTGACTATCACGCATAGTCTTAAGTAAATTAATTATATGTCTTTTGATTCGATTATCACGTATATTTTTAAGTAAATTAATTTCGCTTCTTTTGATTCAATAATCACGTTAGACTATTAATCTTACAACCTATAGATTTTGTTATTTCTTATGTTATAACAAAATTGTAAATTGTGTCTTATGGATTTTGGACCCATTTTTGTTGATTTTTTATTAGTTCTCTTAAAATGTACAAGATATCCCATACTCTAAAGTTACTAATATTTGTCTTCATAACTTATATGTAGATATTTTAGTTTTCAAAAAATGAACATAAATTATAATATTATACATCGTCAAAATGGAATCACCCCACAAATTATTATGCCAACTAGGATGAACCACCATAACATTGCATATCTAATTTGAGATTTTCTTTTATGTGCCACCAATCCACTTTGTTGCGCCGATATCAAACATTGATGAATTGTACCAAGATATTTGAAAAATATAGAATACTCATTTAGGAAAATATTTTCCTCTTCTATCCGTGCCTAATACTTTAATTTTAGTGTTTAATTGGTTTGAATCCTCATTTTAAAGATCCGAAACTTGTTAGAAGTCTCGTATTTGTGTTTAAGTGTATGTAGGTTAAATATAATTTACATTTGTGTATCAAAGTATTATTTAATTCATGAACGTATCAAGTCTAATAATTTTGTACATCTTTCAATTTTGTATAAGGCTTTCAAAATTCACTTTTAGATACGGTTCACATTAGTTTGTACGAGTTCATATCATAATTAAGTCTTATTTTAACTATTCTCTCAATAATGTTATGTCATATATTTTAAAGTTTATCATTTCATAATAAATAATATTTGTGCAAACAAAAATAAATAAAGTTAGTTATTTTATTAATAATAACTTTAAAAATATATAATTAGACCATTATGTCATATGGATATCTTTTTGTAATGCAGAATCTATTATACACTTATAACATAAAAAATTATTTGACTTTTTTTTACCTTAAAAGGAAGACTTTTGCCATTTAATAACTCATAATCAAAATATTATGCTATAAATATTTATTCATTACTTTCTTTATAAATTTTGCATTCCTTCTCCAAAAGTTATATTTTTATTTTAAAATCTATGGTATATTTTCCACATATTAAGTTATCATCTTTGTATTTGCACTATTTTTTATGTGTTTTGCAATGTGTGTATATTCTAGTTCAAATAAATATTTTGTGTTTTAGGTTAACATTGTGAAACACTTTAAATGTTCTGAACATAAATTTTAGTTTTCTTACCATCTTTTAATATTAGTTCACTCAAATCAATATGATTCGTCACCTGATAGTATTCATCTTCATCCAAGCCGACATAATAACATAGGCTATTTTTAACGTTAGAAAACAAGAATGACATAAAATATACTTATAAAGATTTGGTAGTGAAATTTAATTGAAACGGTTCTTTAAATAATACACTTGAGATCCGATTTTTTTTCCACACCGCCACTAAGATGATTAAGAAAATAAATTAGAAATATAACAAAAACATATAAATGAAAATAGTATGTGAGACTCACTACGGTGAATAACTATTTGCATAACAAAACATCAAACCAACGCGACAAAACAATTTATCGATACGACACTAAGCTTTCCAGTTTATACATGGTCGCAACAATTTTTTTTTAATTATGTCTTACAACCTATTATACAATTTATTTTTTATTTATTTTAAAAGTATGGAAGACCATCTTCCATCTTCCCTAATTCAAACATTGTACTTTCTCATGTTGATCATTTTAATCATAATCCGGGTTTGCTTTCTAAAATATTTATTTGATCCAATTTTAAAACCTATTTTATTGAGATCGTATAAGTTAAAATACAATATCCAAATAAATTCAAATATTTAAGTAAATCTAAAGTGCGATATAAGATATATTCTTACAAATTCAATATTAAATCAATTGTACTAAAACTAATTTATTTAAAAGAAAGTAAAACCACCAAATAAATTGAAATTTTAAAAGACTTTTAGTCTAAATATTGTTTAATAAAAATATTTTGAAGATCAATTCCTTTTTGAATTTTATGTATTAAACATAAATATGTTAGAAGATGTTAAGAGCATCCTAGCGGATGTATTTTTTATAAATATAAATTAAATTCTAGTAATCTAGGTAGGTAGATTTACTAGATTATTCTTTTATTCCAACACATAATTATAAAAATTTAGGTACGTAAATGTGAATATCGTTATAAAAAGAAATTTATAATTATTTTTTTATACCTAATCTATATTTATTATCAAGTATCCTATACATCATTTTTTTGGGATGCTCTAACCCAGAATGAAAAAATATAAAAACCCAAATACATAATACATCAGCATAAATTAAAATCAATCTTAAAAAACCTAATCCTTCTTTGATCTATATTATTATCCAAAAATAATTTTGAATGTAGAGAGTATTATAAGTGAACTTACAACTTGGACTTTGGAAAAGTAATAAAAAGAGATTAATGAATGCAGCAGTAAATTTGTGTTTCAAACATTGAACTCACTTGGAGAACGGTGTGCACTTTTTTGTCCTAAACTACTAATTTTCGTTGTCCATGATATATAATTGATGTTGTTGTGATTATATTGAAACAGAAATGTGGAACCGCGTGTGAGTCGTCTCAATAGACTCAATATTTTTTATCATAAATTGAACTGTGGATTGATTTTGTTTTTATTACCAATTGTCATCCTTCTGAAAATTTGTAAATTCAGGAAATACACCTGTGTTGTTGTTCTACTGCTTGTGGCAATGGCGGAGTTATTAATTATGGCAAAAAGTGTTGGGATGAAAGTTGCGGGACTGCTAGCGAATCCAGCACAAGAACATTTGAGTTATCTCTTATGTATGACCAGTTTCATAGAAGACTTTAAGCAAGCAACGGCGGCTTTAATAATAATTCAAGAAAAAGTACAGCATAAAGTTGAGATGGCCGGGAGTAACTGTGAAAAGATTGAGCAAGATGTGTTGAAATGGCAAGCTGAGGTGGATAGGGCATTGAGTGAAATAGAAGTACTTAATAAAGAGATTACTGAAAGGAAAGGTTGTTTCATGTACTCGTTATGCAAGAAGCTTAAAATCATGACAATACAAGTTGTGAAACTTCAAAATGCTTCAAGTAAATGGGTCAAGTCTGAACAAGTGGATCAAGTTGGTCGCCGTATAGATCTTCAACCTATGGAATTTTCTGAAGGAAGTGGAATCAATTTCTCTCACTCTCGTTCTTCAAAAGAAGCTATAGATAATATCATATCTTCACTAAAGAGTGAGGAGGTCAACATGATTGGGTTGCATGGGATGGGAGGAGTGGGAAAGACTGCATTGGTCCAACACATTGGCAAAATAGCCAAACAGGATAATCTATTTGCTAAAGTGTTCATGGTTGTCTTCTCCTCGAAACCAGATATTAAAAGCATTCAAGATAAAATTGCTTCTGAATTGAATTTGAATATCGATGCTGAAAAGAATGAAACAGCCCGAGCAAACAAGTTGCTGGCCCGGTTGAAAAAAGAAGAAAACATCCTCATTATACTAGATGATCTTTGGAATCCTATTCAATTAAGAGCAGTCGGATTGGAGTGTGATACAAGCCAAAAATGGTGCAAGTATATCATGACTACACGTGATTCCCATATATGCCGTATCATGCCATGTCAAAAGGTAGTTCATCTGGATATCATGACTGAACCTGAAGCATGGGATCTACTTAAAGAAAAGACCGGTCTTGATGATGATGATTCCTCAATCAGAGATACAGCTTCTAGAGTTGCAAAAATGTGCGGTGGTTTACATATTGCAATTGAAACACTCGCCGCTGCTTTAAAAGGAAAAGGCAAAATCCACTGGGAAGCTGCTTTAAACAAGTTAAATACATCTAACTTGTTAACCATCGACCACATAGATAGAAACAAAAATGCTTATTCGTGCTTTGAGACGAGTTATAATCAGTTGGAATATTATGATCTCAAAGTCTGTTTCTTATTGTGCTCTTTGTATCCTGAAGATTATGAAATTTCTAAAGAAGATCTTGCTAGATTAGCCGCCACTGAGTTGGGGGGTCATAGTGCAATTGAAGATAAAAGAAAGTCGGTGGAAGCATTCATGGGCACACTCATTACCAAATCTTTGTTATTGAAAAGTGGAGGAGAAGGTGAATGTAAGGTGAAGATGCACCCTATGGTCCGTCATTGTGCACTATGGATATTATCAAAGCCTGAGAACTTCTTGACAGGAACATACATCGGTGAGTCAAGTGGTTTTCCGACTAATGATGTATTGAATGCATGTACGGCGATTTCTATTATGAAAATACAAAATAAGGAACTGCCAAGTGAGCTGAATTATCAAAAGCTAAGAGTCTTGTTTGTACGTGGCCAAAATTGGAAATCCATCTCCAGTGATCTTTTTCAAGTTTTGATAAAGCTACAAGCTCTGCATTTGGAAGAGTGCCAACTCCCCGATGACATGTCTTCGTTAAGATGTTTAACGAGCATTGAGATTCTTAGCTTTCGTGGTTCTTCTATCACTCAGCTACCGGATGGAATAAGTGAAATGAAAAATTTAAAATTGTTGAATGTGTCCAACTGTCAGCAACTAATTAAGATTCCACATGGTCTGCTAAAGAAATTGTTGAATCTAGAAGAGCTATATACTCATGGCTCAACGTGCAATCTGTGGGGAGAAGAGACCGGGAAAACTAGTCTTTCCGAGTTGAAGCAACTGACATGCTTGAACATATTTTCATTGGAGGTCAAAACGGAAAATCTTAAATCATGGGATAATGAAAACCTTAGCACGTCCATGATGATATTATTTAATTCCAGTGGTGGAGATTCAGCTTCTGATATCTACAGAATTGAGAATGCTGATTCCACTTGGATGAATGTATTGGGAAAGTGGGAGCTGAAACGATTGCCTAAAATGAGGTGTTTGTCGGAAGGGCCAACCCCACCTGTCCCTTTCACAAATCTCACAGAGGTATCTATTGTTGAATGCCATAAGTTAACATATGTTTTCTCGCAATCTCTTGCTCAAACTCTGGTACAACTACGAGTGTTGCATATAGAAGACTGCTCTGTTTTGAAGACTGTTATTTCATCGGATAATATGCGAACCCCATGTTTTGGTAAACTAGAATTGCTACGCATAGCCAACTGCCCCAAATTGAAATATATCATGTCCATCCACATAGCCAGAGGTCTTGAGAAATTAACAGCTGTTACTGAAAGTGATAACAGTGAACTAAAACACATATTTGGGCCTGAGGAGGAAGAAGGAAGTTCAGAAGAGATTCTGCTCCCAAGCCTAGAATTATTGATTTGCCATATACCAGATCATATTAATCGTATTTCATGCCCATCTTTGAAGAATCTGATCGTTGGTAGAGGGTGGCACGAAAGTGATTTGAATCGTTTTCTTCTAAATGGAAAGGTATGTTTTGGAGTTTTGGAGTAATAAATTTTGTTTTGCTTCAAAAGAAAGATGTTGCTACAGTTTAGTCGATACTCATCAGTATAATCGTAGTCTGTAATATGTTCAAGAATAAGCACTACATACGCGTTTAAATCAAACAAATGCTACAAAAGTTGATTTTTTTGGGTTTTTTCTTAACAAACTAACATCAAATGCCTATTTTATATATCATTATAATCGTCCAACTGTTACTGTCCGTTAAATTATATAGTTTCGTAGTCATATCTTTTTAAGCAGACATTGATATTCTCTCATGGATTAAATAGGACGCCAACACCTCTCTCTCTTATTTGCAGCTAAAAGAGGTCGGGATAATTGAGGAAGCAGAGACATGGAGATCTGTTTTAACCATACTGGTCGAAAAACAACCGCCCGCATTAAAAGAGATCGGTCTTTTTAATATTGGTGAATTACATAAAATATTTCATCTTGAGGGTTTTGGTAAGGAAGAACCTCATTTGATTGTTTCAGTAGAGTTATTGGATATAGAGCTTATTTATAATCTGATGGATATATGGAGTGGAGGCATTAATACCCCTAACCTTACCACCTTGAAGATAAAGCAATGTACAAGTTTGAGATTTATCTTCTCGCCTACTATAGCCCAGAGTCTGCCACACTTGAAGATACTCGAAATTCATGAATGTCAAGATTTGGTGGCAATTATTGGTGAAGCCAACGGTGGAGCTCCAGATAATCTCGACCCTATATATTTTCTTAAACTTGAACATTTTAAGATTAACAAATGCAGTAACTTGAAATATATCTTCCCAGTATCTGTTGCTCGAGGTGATCACACAAAGAGCGCCGTGTTCCCACTACTTGCCAAATTAAACCTCTTGGATTTGCCAAAGTTGAAAAGCTTCTCCCCGGTGGGATACCATTTAATATTCCCGTGTTTGGATGATCTGACCGTTCGTCTATGTAATAAGCTAGCAACAAATTTCACTTTCACTTCTTCGGATGGATCCGTGCACGCTGAAACTAAGGTACACATCCATCATTTGACGAACAACACTTCGCTTCTACCAATATACTAGTAATCCAAATAGTACAGTCGAATTGATGGTGTCATTTTATGGAAGTTATTTTGCTTTAATCTATTTTCATTGCTTCCTAGGATTATTGGGAAAGGCTCGGCGAGCAGTTTGAATACAACTATAAGAGACAAGATTTGACGGATGGATCCAGCTCATCCCGGTCCCAGGATCCCCAGTCCTTAAAAATTCAGGCCCTTTCAGTATCAAGATTGCCGTAACCTGTGAAATTGATTGGAATGGTGACCATCGGCCGATATATCCTACCCTCATATCTGGATATGACTACATACTATATCTCTCTTATGGGGCACTATTTTTATCTTTCAGTGCTTATTCTTGATTTCTTATGTGTGCCATGTCAAAATGTAAAAATTGTACTCATATTTGGGCTACTGTTTCTATTTTTCAGAACTCACTGGTGAATGGTGATATTTCGTTTGTGTTTTTGTAAAGACCCTGTTCCGAACCAGCTCTGCCAATGATTTAATATTTGTGTTAGTTAGAATTAGAGTATAGAGAGAGAGTTTTTAGGATTGAACAATTCTCATTAATGAATCAAGAACAATCATTTACACTTTATAGGCTGTTCACTAACAATAAGTTGTTAGGTAGTTAGTCATGTAATTCTGTTACACATATTCTTGTTACATTTATTAATAGAGTAAAACTTAGTCCAATTGACTTGATAATGTGTGATAAATCTTGGACCAGCAACACAACCCAAAAGGTCACACTTTAAGGCATCAGTTGGACTTCACCATTAGCTATTGGGCTTCAGCAAATAATCCGGCCCAATACCAAAACCAAACCACATGACCCGAATCGGATTAGGGTTCAGACATTGAACCCAATCCTCTTTCTTCTTCCTCTTCTCTTCTTCTAGTTTTCTTTCTTTCTTCTTCCTTACTCAAAGTCTGAATCGATGCAGTCCTTGAAGCTTCAACATTACCATGCTTCAAGGGCTTGCTTTCTTTTACATCCCCCCTCAAACGAAGGGGTGAGAGACGAAGCCCGAGTTTGTCTCTCAGAAACTGAAATCTGTGATGTGTTAAGGGTTTCGTGAGACAGTCGGCTAATTGGTCATGAGAAGGAACAAATCTGACCTGAAGCAAACCCTTCAACACTTGATCCCGAACAAAGTGCACATCAATTTCTATGTGCTTTGTTCGGGCATGAAACACCGGGTTGGAGGCGAGAGAGCTTGCTCCCAAGTTATCGCACCAGATAACAGAGGGAGTCTCGATTGGGAATTGAATTTCAGTTAGAAGAGAGCGAAGCCACATAAGTTCTGCTGAACGATTTGCCAAAGCTCGATACTCCGACTCAGTGGAGGATCGAGCAACCACATTCTGCTTCTTTGAAGACCAGGAGATTAGGGAATCTCCAAGATACACGCAATAGGCACCAACGCTCCTTCGATCATCAGACGACGAAGCCCAGTCAGCATCTGAAAACCCCTGCAACTGAAAGTTGAAGGTTGGTTTGATGTGCAGTCCTATCCAACACGATCCAGATAAGTACCTTAATATTCTCTTTAAGTTTTTCCAGTGTATACTAGTTGGGGCTTGCTGATATTGACTGAGCTTATTAACAGCAAAGGCAATATCAGGCCTCGTGTGTGTTAGGTATTGTAATGCACCTAACAAGCTACGATACTGTGTAGGATCAGCAAGAGGAGAACCAGACGTGCTGGAAATATGAACCCCAGCAGCCATTGGAGTAGGACATGGCTTGGCTAGAGAGAGACCCTGAGAGCTCAGTAAGTTCTTTATATATTGTTGCTGTGTTAGGTAGAAACCAGTATGATCCCGATGAACTTCTATTCCAAGGAATAGATGGAGTGGTCCAATGTCTTTTAGAGAGAAGACAGTGTTGAGTTTATGAATAAACTCCTTCAAACATTCTGTGTGATTGCCTGTGACAATTATATCGTCTACATAGACCAAAATAAGTAGAACAACAGTTTTAGAGACCAAATAGAATAGAGAACAATCACATTTAGAGTTAGTAAAACCCCAGTGAATGAGTGTGTCCCTCAGTCTTGAATACCAGGCCCTTGGGGCTTGTTTAAGACCATACAAGGCCTTATGTAGCTTACACATATGTGTAGGCTTCTGAGGATCTTGAAAGCCCTGTGGTTGAACCATATACACATCTTCAGTCAGGTAACCATTGAGAAAGGCATTATTAATGTCCAGTTGCCTTACTTCCCAATCTTTAGAAGCTGCTAAGGTTAGAACTAGTCTAACTGTAGAAGGCTTTATCACAGGGCTAAATGTTTCAGAGTAGTCAATGCCAGGGGTTTGATGAAACCCCTTGACTACAAGTCTGGCCTTGTACCTTTGAACATACCCATCTCTGTTATGTTTCACCTTGTACACCCATTTACAGCCCACAATATTTAGATTAGGATTACAAGGAACCAAGGACCAAGTCTTATTAGCCATCAGATCTTCATACTCTGCTTCCATAGCTTTTACCCAATGAGAACATTTAACAGCTTTAGAGTAAGTGCTTGGTTCAGAAGTATCCATATTAGTTTTAGTCACAGAGCCAATATAAGGGTTTTTAGGTACTCTAGTGCCATCCTGGTTTCTGGTTATCATATGATGAGAAGAAGGTTTAGGAAGTGGACTTACTGATGTATCAGTAGATTCAAAAGGTAGACAGATAAAGATATTAGGATATGAATGGTTCAACTGATTTATATGAGCCTCAGTAGTGTTTAGTTGGTCAGGAGAATAGCTAGAGGCTTGAATATGATTAGGGTTAGATGTAGATGAATCAGACTTAGTTTGAGACTCAATAGAACTGTTATGTATAGTATGAGTAGAAGTATGAACAGGTGATAGATTTGTACCTTGTGAAGTCTTAGTTTGCAGAGTAGCATCATCTTCAGGAGTACTGAGAGAAGTAGTAGGTGTCACATAATGTTCATAGTTCACAAAAGCCTGAGATAGACTAGGCAGCCAAGAATTCAAGGACACTTTAGTAGAAGACTCAGGAATAGTAGTGTGAAGAAACTGATGTTCAAAAGGGAAATCAGTTTCATTAAAAATGACATTCTTTGAAATGTAAACCCTGCCTTTAGGACTAAGACAAACATATCCCTTGTGAACCTGACTGACCCCCAAGAATACACATTTAATTGTATGAAATTGGAATTTATGTGTTTGATAAGACCTGAGGCATGGAAAACATGCACACCCAAATGTTTTCAGGGTTAGATAGTTGGGTTTTTTGTGATATAGGACTTCAAAAGGAGAACTGTTTGATAGAACTCGTGTAGGTAGCCTATTGATAAGGTAGACAGATGTTTCAAAGGCTTGAACCCAAAACCTATAGGGTAAACTAGCTTGTGATAAAAGAGTCAGACCAGTCTCTACTATATGCCTATGTTTACGTTCAGCTCTGCCATTCTGAGCTGAAGTATGAGGGCAGGATTTCCTAACAATGAACCCTTGTTCTTTGGCCATAGTGGTCATAGGCAGAAATTCTCCTCCACCATCACACTGAATAACTTTGATACTTCTTTCAAACTGTTTTTCAACCAGATTTTTGAATTGTTTGAATGTACTAATGACTTCACTCTTTTGTTTGACAGGATACAGCCAGGTGTACCTTGTATGGTCATCCACAAAGATCACATAATATTTGTGACCTTGAGTGGATGCCACAGGGGAGGGACCCCATACATCTGTATGTATGAGATCCAAGACATTGCTGACATGAGACTGAGACAAGGAAGAAGGCAAGACATGGGACTTTCCAAACTGGCAAGCTTCACAAAAAGTAAGTTTTTAGTTTATAACAGAAGAGAGATTACAATGTTTTAGAACAGAGTTAAGCACATGTAAGGATGGATGGCCAAGCTTCCTATGCCATCCATCTTTTAGGGAATTAGACAAAGAAACAGATAGGACTTTAGGTAGTGACACACTGGAAGATAAAGACTTGTGTTTGACACTGATAGGAGAATCCCCAGTAGCTTGTGACCTAGAAACATCCTTTAACCTGTATAGACCTCCCTCAGTAGTCCCTTTGAGAAGTACTGTCCCTGTTAATTTGTCCTTCACAAGACAAAAGCCATGATGAAACTCAATAAACACATTATTATGACTAGTGAGTTGAGAGACAGAAAGAAGATTCTTATTGATCAAGGGTACATGTAAGATATTTTTTAGAGAGATAGAAGTATGGTTAAGGGATTGCAGACTAGAGCACCCTATATTATGTATAGGCAGCCTGTGACCATTACCAACAAGAATATTCTTATTACCTGTGTATTCAGCCTTCTGAGTTAACAAATTAGGATTGCCTGTGACATGGTGGCTAGCACCACTGTCAGCATACCAGGCAGACTCACCATTAGGATCTTGAGTGACTGCATAGGCTGTAGGATCACTGTCTCCCCTAGGCTGTTCAGAAGATGATGATCCCATAACAAAGGGGTCATCCCTATAGTAGCACACTGGTGCAGCATGTCCATATCTGTTACAGATCTGGCATGTAGGCTTGTTTTGAGAGAAACGTCCCCCTCTCCCTCTATAGTAACTGTTTCTTCCCCTTGAATAGCTTGAATTGTTCGTTCCTCTGTTGTTCTTGTATGAATTCTTATACTGGCCAGAGTAGTTCTTTTGATTCCCATTGTTGTTTTGAGTCTTGTAGTCTGTTTTCTGAGTTACATTGGCTGTAGCTAGGCTTAAGGTAGACAAATTGTTTTGAATGCTTTCTAGTTGATCTAGTCTACTCTCAAACGTGAGTAGACTAGTTTGAAGGTCTAGCCACCCCATAGACTCCTTATCAGTCAGACTGACCACAATAGGAGTGTATTCTGAGTCCAAGCCAGCAAGAACCTGAGTTATTAGATCTTCAACTGAAACTCCACAGCCAGCTAGTACCAAATTATGAGCAATATTTTTCATTTTGCTTAGATATTCAGTCATAGTCAAGTTGCCTTTTCTTGTTCTCTGAAATTCAGACTTGTAGTATGTAATTCTGGCTCTTGTGTGTGAGCCAGAAAGTTTGCTAGCTGCATCCCACAGCTCTTTTGAGGTGCTCTCTTCCATTAGTTGAGCAGCAACCTCTGTACTCATAGTAGAGTACAGCCAGCCAAGGAGGAGCTGGTCATTGGCAGTCCAGTCCTCATAGTCTGGATTGTCAACAATATTACCTTCAGAATCGTTGACAAGCTTAGGAGGACAGGGTTTATCTCTTGTAACAAATCCTCCTAGCTTATTACCTTTGATGATTGGCAGCACCATAGTCTTCCACAGCAAGTAGTTGCTTCTGTCTAGCCTTATCTGACTACTGTTGTTCATTGTTTGCAGGTGTACACTCTTAGCAGCACCAGAGAGGTTGCTGGGAAAGACTGAGCCAAGAGACTCATTGCTATGGGTAGGAGAATCAGAGTTTGCCATTGAAGGTCTGCAATAGCTCTGATACCAAGTTAGAATTAGAGTATAGAGAGAGAGTTTTTAAGATTGAACAATTTTCATTAATGAATCAAGAACAATCATTTACACTTTATAGGCTGTTCACTAACAATAAGTTGTTAGGTAGTTAGTCATGTAATTCTGTTACACATATTCTTGTTACATTTATTAATAGAGTAAAACTTAGTCCAATTGACTTGATAATGTGTGATAAATCTTGGACCAGCAACACAACCCAAAAGGTCACACTTTAAGGCATTAGTTGGACTTCACCATTAGCTATTGGGCTTCAGCAAATAATCCGGCCCAATACCAAAACCAAACCACATGACCCGAATCGGATTAGGCTTCAGACATTGAACCCAATCCTCTTTCTTCTTCCTCTTCTCTTCTTCTTCTAGTTTTCTTTCTTTCTTCTTCCTTACTCAAAGTCTGAATCGATGCAGTCCTTGAAGCTTCAACAATACCATGCTTCAAGGGCTTGCTTTCTTTCACAGTGTTACACTTCGTTTATTGTTTAAGTTTCTTTATGTAGATTAATGTCATCTTTTCTCTCCAAACTGAAAGTATAGTTTAGAGATATATAAAAGAGATTCTGTATTACATTTGGAACCTAGCTTTTGCTTAATAATCTAGTTTCTACCGGTTTAGCTTTGATTTATGAATAATCATAAATACTACTACCTCGTCTGAAAATATATGTTCTTTCTTAAGAAATTGTTTTTGTTCCAATTTAAATATTTTTTTAGATATCAAATGCAAAATTTAAAAATATATATTAGTTTCTACCAATTGGTTGCTTTTTTCACTTTTTATAAAAATAACAATGATAACATGTTTTAATCAAGTGCATAAGACCATCCCCCAACAGATACGCTAATTGACAGTTTAAAGTAAATTTTTTTTAATGAAGGACTTAAATTGAAATAAAAGGAAAGTAACAGCCTTTTTAGGTAAAATTATAACTTTTTGAAAATATAGTCGTTAAACTATTCTATCTTCTTCTTCCCCAATCTTCACAACTAGGAACCCCAATTCGAAACCCTAATCCACTAACCTCAAATAATCTAAATTGAGACTCTCCAAAAGAACAATGACCTTAAATTTTGAAAGAGCATCCATTCCATTAAACTCCATATTCGATTGTAACCTCAAAGCTTCCTTGGCAATCCAATCCGCCCCCAGATTTTGCTCACGGTAGACATGTCTAATAACCATTTCCGATTTGATAAGCCTCTTGCAACACCTTAACATAGGTTCCAGGTACCAAGTCGAATTTCCATAGAGAATCAAGTTCACCAGAATCAGAGAATCAAGCTCCACATCCACCTTGTTCAGACCCATTCGGCTACACAATCTCAAACCATCAAAGAGAGCTCTACACTCGGCTATCAATGGCGAGCCCTTACCATACAATCTGCCAATGCCCAAGAAAATATTGCCATTACTGTCACGAATTAGAGCACCACCTCCCGATTCACCATTAAAGGTACATGCACCATCGATATTTATCTTATATCTGCCTTGTTTTGGATTCTTCCATTTCGGAAATAGAGGCTTGTTCCAATGCTTAATCTAGTTTACACAGCCAATGTCAGTAGCTTCCTTATCAAATCTTCCCCAATGCTTCCTATTCAGTACTTTAGCATGATCTAGGCTAGATAAGATAAGGAAAATGTGATTGATTATAGTAATAGAACTAGTGTTTTCGTTGTTGAGCTTCTTTTTATTACGACCTGACCAGATCGACCATGCTATTATTGCAGGTAGGATCGTGAAGATGTCACACTTCTTTTTAGCTGCCCAGTACCAGCGCATGATGATGTGAGAAACAGACATATAAGGTTGGATCTGAACTCTGAAGATGACACTGAAATGCTGCCAAACAGACCAAGCTTGCTGACATTGCACCATAGCATGGTTAGTAGACTCAATATTGTTACAATGAACACACTTAGAAGCAAGGTGGAATTTTTTAGATTGCATAACTTCATCAGTAGGCAACCAATTGTGAAGGACTCACCATAACAAAAAGAGCATTTTTAAGGAGTTACAACATTCCAAGTCTTAGCATACAGCCTAAAAACATTACCTTTGGCTCTGATTTGATTCAAAGTGTCTCTGACATTAAACTTTCCATCTTTTGATAGAGACCAAAGCATAACATCTTTATTATTAGAAACACTAACCTCATTAATTTTTTCAATCTCCGTAGTTGTAACTTTAGTGCCGAGTCTGTCTAAATCCCAAGAATCTCCCAACCAGAAGTCCTTTACAAGATCATTAGTACTGCCCCACAACATTCTTCTATCATTGTTATTAGTAACTTTTATAAACGGCCTATCAGAACACCATCTATCATACCAAAAGCTCATGTTTCCATAACCAGGCAGCCAAAAAAGATAATCATCAGCCATCTCTCTAGCATTAAGTATGCGCTTCCAAACTTGAGACATTCTATGAGAAGATATAGCTAAAGCAGGATGAATATTATCTCTACAATATATAGACAGCATGAATCTAGCCCATAGAGAATGTTGCATCCTGAAATTAAACCAAAGCTTCATTGAATAAACCTGTTGTACATCTTTTAACTTCTTAAGATTGAGGCCTCCTTCATTAAAAGGCTTACATAGCCTATCCCATCTAGCCCAACTAATAGCTCTCTTGTCATCTTTGCTCCCCCACAAGAACTTATTGAATAGGATCTCCAGCCTATTGATGATGCCAGTAGGCAAAGATGTGTCTGTAATTGGGAAAAGCTACACGGACAGACTGGATCAACAACAGACGCCCAGCTAACAGGAGCAAGCAAGCTTTAAAGTACTCAACAACAGAAGTTCTAATGTCTTCCTTACCAGTTAACCAATTATCATCAACCTTAATTCTATAAATTCTATTCTTCTTAAGCCTCTTCTTCACAAAACTATAATAGGCAGCTGTGTTTCTATCCGAGCCTTTCAACCAAGACGCATGAGCCTTCTGCCTCCAAAATATCTCTTCCCTGTCAAGTAGTAACAAGTGGTTCTGCCTGGCCTCCTCCAAAGAAGATTTATGAACATCATTAAAATCATTTTGAAGCATTGTTTCTCTAATGTTAATGATCTCTTCAGATTGCTTAATAGCATCAAAGATGTTCCCAAATATGTTCTTATTCCAAACCTTCAACACAGCCTTCAATCTTTGCTGCTTAATCCAAAAGGCCATAATAGGATTCCTCACATCAACATTAATATTCCCAGACCAACTTTCTTTAACCTTCTTCAAAAAAGCAGAGTGAGTAGCCCACATATTCAAGAACTTAAATGAAGTTTTAGGCCTTTCAAGCTTAGAAGAAACTTTAATAACAATGGGACAGTGATCAGAACAACTTCTTGCAAGATGAGAAACAGAAGTACAATCAAAGATGTCCGACCAAGCAGTGTTATACAGAACTCGATCTAACCTCCTCCATTTATGCCATTTGACCAAGTATAAGGACAACCAGTATAACCAGCATCAATTAGACTGCAATGCATAATAAGGCCATTAAAATCATCCATTCTTCTTTGGTTAATAGTGGAACAAGAAAGCTGCTCATAAATGCTAGAGATAATATTGAAATCTCCAAACATAATCCACTCATGCTGCACATCCAGATTTCTAATAGAATCCCAAAGCAAAACCCTCTGATCTCTTTTACACTTGGCATAAACAACAGACACATGAAACTCCTTATTCATAGAAGGATGACACACTTTAAGATGCAGTAGCTGCTCACTATCAAAAATCACCTCAACATTGTAGTCACAGTGCCAAAAAACCCATATTCTATTATTCACATTACAGCTATACCCACTCAACTGAAGTTTCTTAGCCACCAAACACATCTTATCAGATTTAACAAAAGGCTCTTGAACAGCAACAAAACTAGCCTTTAAAGAATTGACCATAGACTTTAACCTTTGAACCATTTCCTTATTAGCAAGCCCTCTTGCATTCCAATTTAACATTGTAATAGTCATTATTCAGAAGTAGATTTATGGGGTCTTTTGAGCTTCATAATTTTAGAAGAAACAGGACCCTTTGAATTCCATATTTTTGACACTTTCTTAGCCTTCTTAGACTCTTTCCTTTTTAACTTTCGTTCTTCAATCTTATTCTTCACAGGAGAGCTAACCAGACTTCCATCATGTTTTGGAGAATCATGAGTCTCTTCACTAAGAGTTTCAAACATGTTCCTTCTTTCTAACGTTTTCAAAGCATCTATCATCTCTCCTTCATTAACATGGTCAGAAGAAACACTATTATCATCAACAGCTTTCACCATTTGAAAATAATGACTATCAGACTCCACATCATTTTGCAAAGAGTTGTCTACAATTTTGTCAACCACAATCGATTTTAACAAACGACCAGAATCTTGATTCTTAATAGCAGCAGTTTGAACCATTTGATCAGAAAGATTATTTGTATCTTTAATATTACTATCTTCATTCACCTTATTAAGACTTTGAGAACAAGAAACTTGATCAGGCACACCTAAACCTTCTTGGCCCTGCCAATGCGCTTGACCATTTCTTGAAACCTTTCCATCAGGCAGCAATTTTTTACAGTTATCGTTTGAATGACCAATATGAGCACAATTACTATAATACAAAGGGATGTTATCATACACAAGATCGATCCAGTAACTATCATCTTCCCCAAACTTTATCTGGACCTTATGAATTAAAGGCTTGGAGATATCTACTTCAACCCAAAACCTGCAGCAATTTTGTCTCGCCCTGTTAACAGAATGCACCCAGACCTTCAAAGGAGTACCCAAGACCTTCACTATTTCACTAATCGTAGAGTTATTAAACAAGAATTCAGGCAGACTTGGAAGAGAGACCCAGATCGGCGTATACGGACATTCAAGATTAGGATCGAAACCAGGAGTCCACTTTAACAATCACATTGTTTTACTTCCCAATACCCATACATTTCTTGACCAAAGTTTCTTTAAATCTTCTATCTTTGTAAATTCAACAAAGATATGTCTGTAATCCCAGACAGAAACACTAAAACTACCAGCAAAGTTGAATTTAGATAAAAATTTCCTGAAGATCTCCATTGAAGGTTTACCAATAGAAAATTTGGCTATTAATGTATGCTTTGAGATCTTCATTAACTGCTCCTTATCTCCAATGTCAAATGTGATTACCGGAATTTCATTCGATAAAGAAACAGAGACATTTGAATGCTCAAACTCTGTTCTTCTGGGTTTTAGAATATTAGCATATGATTCCCTCTGAGATTTATCAACGTCCTTCTCCTTAATTCTATCTTCAAAGATCGGATTGGAGATAATATTGCAAAATTTACCAGATATTTCAGGATTCAACATACCTTTCTTGATTTCCAGATTTCTAGACTTAGATAGCACTGAATTCCTAAGCGTAGGAAAATCTTCAGTCGAAGTTATTCTAATGTTGTTAGACATTCTCTTAAACAAGCAGAAATCGGATTATAGATGGGAGATTCAAGGAATGAATCGAAAAATTGAAAAAAATCAGACTCTATTCTTGCTCAAGAACAGAGTTTCTTCAAGAACCCCATTCCCCTCAGAATACAGTTTAAAGTAAATTTAACTATTACATATGATTTTTTTCTTTCCAACACATACGCTAAAAGACTATCTATATTTATTAGCTTAAATTATGGTAGTTATATTTGTAGTAGCAGTTACACAATATGTAAAGTTACTTCCCTCGTTTTTCTCCTATTATTTTATGGAGTGGCAACTAACTTAAATATACCTTATCTGTTGGAAGAAAAAGATAATATTTAAATTTACATTACCTAAATACTATCTATATTTACCTAAAAAATAAAATATCGGTTGGGGATGCTCTAACCTACTTATATAATGGGATGGAAAGAGTAATTTGTAACCGTCGAAAATGTTGTCGGTGACAAACATAATAACACTGTTTGTCCTCCAGATATGTTTAATTCTTTTATTGAAGCTTTGAATCAAGCACGCACACGTATCTCTCCAGTGATTTTATTTTGGTTAGTTATTCCATCTTCTTCTTGCCAATATAAACTAATTTATAAGAATATCGTTCTGAAAGTCGATTGAAAATTATACAAAAATTATTTTCATCTTTTTATGGCCTAAATGTTTTTTGGAAAATTGTTTCATAATATAACCATTTTTTTAGTCCCATTCAAGTAAATAGAAATCAAGCTTCCATTACAAACTTTCGTACTGTTAGGTGCGACCAAAAGTCCCACATCCCACATCGGTTAAACATGGGAAGAAAGATCAATATATAAGTTAAGAATACAACTCCATTAGTGTGAGGCCTTTTGGAAGTCGACCAAAAGAAAAACCGTGCGGGCCAGTGGACCCAAAGCGGACAATATCACACTAGTATGGAGATCGGGGTATTTGTACTTATATACAAAGGCGGAATATACGGACCCTATATTCCCTATAAATGGTATCAGAGCACCAGGCCCAGACAGAATGCGATGTGGTGGCACCAGGCCCAGACAGAATGCGATGTGGTGGGTTGTGGTGTGGGTGCCGAACATCTTGCTAGGAGCCATACTCAAGGTGATTGATCTGCTGGATAGATGGAGCGCCGGCTTGATCAAGGAGCGGCGCAGATTCATATATAGATGGAGCGTCAGATGGCTCATCAAGCAGGTGGCTTGATCAAGGAGCAGCTCAGATTCATCTAAAGATGGAGTGCCTGATAGCCCATCAAGCAGGTGGCTTGATCAAGGAGCGGCACAGTGTCATCGAGTAGGCGGATGGAAGTCAATTGAGAGGAGGCTAGAGTGGTACTTTGTTTGAGAGGAGGAATGTTAGGTGCGACCAAAAGTCCCACATCCCATATCGGTTAAACATGGGAAGAAAGATCAATATATAAGTTAAAAATATATCTCCATTAGTGTGAGGCATTTTGGAAGTGGACCAAAAGCAAAACCGTGCGGGCCAGTGGGCCCAAAGCGGACAATATCACACTAGTGTGGAGATCGGGGTATTCTTACTTATATACAAAGGCGGAAATTACGGACCCTATATTCCCTACACGTACCGTGGAAAAAATTGGTTTAGAGATTTAAATTCTTTTTCATTATTTATCCTTGTAGCCTATTTATAGCTCTCATAGTTCGCATCTCAAACAGATGTATAAGTTTACTAGGTTTGAAAAAGAATACATAACTAGAAGCGAAACACAAACAATGGATCATTGCGTGAGCTGCTTCCGAAAAGTCTTTACAAGTTTGTAAGGACACAAACAACATATCACCCCTGACAAATAAAAAATTAGGGGTACGCACTAGGCTCGAGGTCGTAGTTGTGTATATTGATCATTTCCACCAAATCATGATATTTATCGATTTTGACTATATTTGAGAGTGGTAAATTTTGGGGATGTATCTCAAGCTGTTACATTCAGTTATAAGAAGTTTGGTAAGATTAGGGGTATATCCTTTAATCATCAGTTTAGATAATCAAATGAGGTTCTTCTTTAGCAAGACCCTCGAAATGAAACAGTTGTTGTAATTCGCCTATAGAATAAAGTTATATGTGTGTTGGAATTAGCCGTTATGACAGAGTACCATGGTTTTGTGCTCCAACCTATCAGGTATTGGGTTATGTATTGGGTTATTATTTGTTAAGTGTAACCTAGAAGTAACTCGTCAACAATGGTATTGTCGATGAAGTATATGGACATGCAAGAACTATTGAAACTTCTGGTGTTTGAATCGTAACTTAGTTGTAGAGAGGTTTACTAATTTTAAGCTCTTATACAAGCTGTAGAACATTAGTGAGTATTGTGTTAAAGGACATATGTTTTGAGTCGAAGCAGACTGATCGTAACAAAGCTGGTTGAAGCAAACTGATAAGAAGCACCACTTTGATCCAAAGCAGACCGATCGTAAAATATTCTATTTACTAGGGCCCTTATGTTAATTGGGCTTTCTTATATTAATGGAGAAAGAGTTATTTTGTTTGTCGATTAATAGGCTTAAATCTGGAGCGTCTAATGAAGAATTAAAGGTTCCATAAACCTATAAGTAGAAAAGATATTTTTATAGAATGTGTGATGCGATGCGAAAATAATTGTAGAAATACAATAACGAGAGTGAGAATATATTTTATGAGAGAGTGAAATATCTTTAAGTCTTTTGAAAGATAACTGAGGTGAAAGTGATTGAATCTTTTTTGTTTCGAGATTCTTTGTGTAGCCTACTTTTATATAAACGAGTGTCTGTTGTCTGACGATGTAGGATTTCTTCACTATCTAAAATACGTTAAATATTGTTATGTGTGTTTAGTTTTATTATGTTTACTAATATTTGTTTCTAGTTTTGTACATGGAAATTAAATCGTTATTTCATAAGTTTGTTTAATCGTATATCGGGTCATGCCATGATATATTGATATACTGGTTTAGTACCTAACAAGTGGTGTTGTGAGCGTGGAGAAACATTACAACGAAAAGATCAGCCGTGATATATAAATTGGAGAAGTAGATCTCGTCTGGAAAACCAAAAAGCCACAAAAGATGATTTCCATGAAGCTTAGCCTAGAAATATTAGACGTAACAAATGATTTCAACCTACTTAGAATTAATGTTAAGGCTTAGCTTGTACAAAAAAGATTGGCGATTTCGATTGACTATAAATCTACATAGGTTGATGTTGTGGTACTGTCTAAAGCTTATAATGCCCTCATATTAAGCTAGGGAGATGAAGTGCTACGAAAGGTGTCTGAAGAGCCTACGATGTTTTGGATATGATATTATTTGAAGGCGATTTACATGAAGAAGTCTTTGCGAACAAATTATATTTTAAGAATTAACTTTATACACTTTCAATGGATAGTACCACAAATATCTGAAGACAGGTCGCTAAAAGCATCTTTATTTTTGTACCGATGAAGTATGGAGATTTTTTTGACACCATGATTTACGGTAAAAAGTTAATTACGATGATCGAAGTCAAGAGCGCCTTGAACCCCAAATATTTTCAAAAGAAGGGTGACTCATAACGCGACGGAAATAGAAGAAAAGTAACAGCAGTAGATGAGACCCTAATCCAAGGGTAACATTATAGATGAAACATTAATCAAAGGATAACAAACACTCAAACTTTTGGTGATAAAAAGTATATTACTAAAAAACTTAAAGCATATGAGGCTTTATATAAGAGTTTCTCAAAAACATTATTTTAGAATTCAAGGAAATAAGATATATGTCTCAAAATAGAATCAAATAAAATCTTAATACAATTAGATTCGATTTGAGTAAAATAAAATTGAATAAAAAAATGTTTTTGTTTGAGCTATTGGGCTACATTATCCTCCCTTGGTTGAAAAGAATTCCTCTTGAAATCCACAACACCATCACCATCACCAATCAAAATTATTTTATTTTATTTATTTTATTCAATTTTACACTGGGAATTATAATTGTTGACCTTATCAAAATAAAGAGAATTTTTTCACGAGTGTTCCTTATTTGAAGTCACATTGAAGCCATCAAGTTGATGAAAATAAATTGGTTTCGAAAACCTTTTCATAGCTTGAAAACAACATCCCAATGTCATGTTGATGAAAAAACGATTTTGAAAACCTCTTCATAGCCTGGGACACCATCTCGATAATAAAATTTCTGCTTAATTCGACTATTGGTTGTTAATTTAAATCCAGTAGTAACTGGTCAACACGATCATCGTCGAAACACCTAGTGTGTCCCCGCATACCCAAACGATATATGAGTTCTTCATGACCATAGATTTTTTTTTCTCCTTCAGACCTTGAATCAGAAATATCAAGCTTTAGAAACATGCTTCCCCGTTGTAGGAATCTGGCTCTGATACCAATTATGGCGACATCGAAGATAATAGGAAAGAATTAACGGCTTTATAACTCAAGGAAAAAGAAGAACATTAGATAAAACCCTAACTCTGGGGTTAGAGAGAAAAAGAGACTCGGAGAAATAATCTCAATTTTTTAATTAATCAAAGTGTGTGTAAAAGTGAGTTTTGAGAGACTTTTTATAGAAGTGCTAGAAACCTTACACAAAAATTACAGCCTGTTTTTCTAGCATAATAAAATAAAGTCCAACCCTATTTTAAATCGATTGAAGATATCTAAGTATTTTAAATAAATCCAAGAAAAATAGAAAAATGTTGAAAAACAGAAAAACACATAAAGTAGCCTAGAAACGGTAGAAATTTGGGCACGAACTTCATCATCGGTTTTAGTCCAGTGATGCTTCCGAAAGTTGTTGGGCTTCTCAATGCACTCTATTTGAGTAGTTTCATCTCATAATTTTGATAATCGAACCCAAAATAAAGCTTGTTTCCATTTGTCCAAAAGGGTCATATAATTGTGGGCTTGTGCAACTACATTAGTGACCCCGAGGGGCATGGACTGAGTGTAAGTGAGCCGTTTGGGAAAGAAATATTCAATTAAAGGGATTAAAAGTATTTGAAGTTTAAACGGGCTAAGACACGTTCAAAAGTAATCTGTCAAAATGAAATAAGAAATGACATATCAATAAAAAATTCATAGAGAAGAGAAATGGAAATAATTATGAGAAGACTCAATCCGGAGATATTGCAATGGTGTGTGATAATTGTGAGTATCATGATGTCTTGATTAATTCTTATTCTTGTAGGTAAAACGATAAATGGGTAATGGATTTGCGTGCATCATTCCACATTACTTCCAATCAGGTTTGGTTTGAATACCTGAAAATGCTTGATTAGCAAAATTGTCACCATTAGGAATGACGAATCTTGCAATGTCAATGAGATTAAAGGGTGCGACTCAAGTTGTCTATAGGAATTAACAAATTAGTTAAACGTAAGGTATATACACGAAGGTAATCATAATATACTTTTTATTAGGATGTTAAATGAGGAAAGGTTTACCTATAAGGGTGGAGAATTCAGACTTGGGATTTTGCAAAGCTCTCCTTTTGTAATGAAAGATTATAGGACTAATTGTGTGTTAGTTATTGGTGGTACTATAGTAATATGAGTGCGCCTAGTGTGGTGAAAGATTCTTTCAGGTTATGGCATCATCGAGTGGGGAAGTTAAGTTAGAAGAGACTCAATGAATTAAGTAAATAAGGGTTGTTAGATGGTACAAAAGTTTAGAAGCTGAGCTTTTGTGAAAGTTGTGTTTTGGGTAAGAGAAATTGGGTGAATTTTCTACCCAATAACCAGACATCCAATAGAGTACTTCATTATGTTCGTTCAGAGCTCTGGGTCCATCGGGGGAACTTACCAAAAGTGATGCAAGGTACTTATGCCTCTGATTTATGACTATTCCAAAAAGTATGGGTTTTACTTTTGAAGAAAAAAGATGAATCGTTTTTTCTTTGTGAATTGGAAGACTTTGGTAGAGAATCAAACCCATAAAGTGTTAGAGAAACTTCGTACTAATAATACATGACAATATATGAATAATAACTTTACTAATTATTTTGAAAAGTTTGGCATCAAAATTAGTCATACAGAAAAGTGGCTTCTAGCCATGAAAGAAGAATTACAGTTTCTCAAGAAGATGAACATATGGATTCCTGTGAAGCAGCTGAAGAGTCATAAGCTGGTTGGGAGTAAATATATATTTAAGATAAATCCAGATATTCTTGGCGTTGAGTTACCTCGATACAAGTCTAGGCTCGTAGCTAAAGGCTTTATGCAAAATAGGAATGTGGATTTTAATAAAATATTCTCATCGCAATTGTGAAACAAACCTCCAACAGTGTTCTTCTGTCAATTGTTGCCAGATTTGATCTTAGGTTAGATAAAATAGATGTTACTACTACCTTCCTGCATAGTAAATTGGAAGATACAATTTAAATATATCAACCAAGTGGGTTTGAATAAGGAAATAAAAGTTATGTGTGTTTGTTAAAAAAAAATATTATGGGTTGAAACTATCCTCGGGGTAAGATTTAATTCTTTTACGAGATCTATTAAATCCATTTGAACCTGCTACGAAAAGTGTTTCTATTAGAATCAAGAAATACGCATGGAGATACAAATCAAATTTATCTTTTATGCGGATATGGGAGGGTCTAAAAAGATACTTGGTATATGTAGACAATAAAAAGAAGATTGAAACGGTAAAAATTCAACGAAAGGAGAGTTTGAGATGAAGAATATGGGAGAGGCTAAAAAAATACTTTGTATTGAGATAAAGAGGATTAGACCGAAGAGTTTTTCCTATTATTATCTGAACAAGAACATATATTGAAGATCCTAAAGAAATTCTCGATGTCTGAAGCCTAATCGATTGGAAATCTCATTAGTTCTCAATTAAAACTCATTGTCACTCAAGAGCTAACCGAATAATCAGATCAGAAGTTTATACAATGTATATTTTATGGTAATGTTATTGGTATAATTATATATGTTAATATCTTCACGAGACCTGATTTTTCTTATGTCGTAAGGTTTTTTAGCAAATTCATGTCGAATCCAGAGAAGTCGCATTGGCATGCACTCAAGTGGATCATTATATATTTGAAGGATCGACTTTTGTAGGGTTGTGTTACAATCAGAATGATACAAATGATATAATGCTAAATTGAGACTCTCCAAAAGAACAATGACCTTCAATTTTGAAGGAGCATCCATTCCATTAAACTCCATATTCGATTGTAACCTCAAAGCTTCCTTGGCAATCCAATCCGCCCCCAGATTTTGCTCACGGTAGACATGTCTGATAACCATTTCCGATTTGATAAGCCTCTTGCAACACCTTAACATAGGTTCCAGGTACCAAGTCGAATTTCCATAGAGAATCAAGTTCACCAGAATCAGAGAATCAAGCTCCACATCCACCTTGTTCAGACCCACAATCTCAAACCATCGAAGAGAGCTCTACACTCGGCTATCAATGACGAGCCCTTACCATACAATCTGCCAATGCCCAAGAAAATATTGCCATTACTGTCACGAATTAGAGCACCACCTCCCGATTCACCATTAAAGGTACATGCACCATCGATATTTATCTTATATCTGCCTTGTTTTGGATTCTTCCATTTCGGAAATAGAGGCTTGTTCCAATGCTTAATCTGGTTTACACAGCCAATGTCAGTAGCTTCCTTATCAAATCTTCCCCAATGCTTCCTATTCAGTACTTTAGCATGATCTAGGCTAGATAAGATAAGGAAAATGTGATTGATTATAGTAATAGAACTAGTGTTTTTGTTGTTGAGCTTCTTTTTATTACGACCTGACCAGATCGACCATGCTATTATTGCAGGTAGGATCGTGAAGATGTCACACTTCTTTTTAGCTGCCCAGTACCAGCGCATGATGATGTGAGAAACAGACATATAAGGTTGGATCTGAACTCTGAAGATGACACTGAAATGCTGCCAAACAGACCAAGCTTGCTGACATTGCACCATAGCATGGTTAGTAGACTCAATATTGCTACAATGAACACACTTAGAAGCAAGGTGGAATTTTTTAGATTGCATAACTTCATCAGTAGGCAACCAATTGTGAAGGACTCACCATAACAAAAAGAGCATTTTTAAGGAGTTACAACATTCCAAGTCTTAGCATACAGCCTAAAAACATTACCTTTGGCTCTGATTTGATTCAAAGTGTCTCTTACATTAAACTTTCCATCTTTTGATAGAGACCAAAGCATAACATCTTTATTATTAGAAACACTAACCTCATTAATTTTTTCAATCTCCGTAGTTGTAACTTTAGTGCCGAGTCTGTCTAAATCCCAAGAATCTCCCAACCAGAAGTCCTTTACAAGATCATTAGTACTGCCCCACAACATTCTTCTATCATTGTTATTAGTAACTTTTATAAACGGCCTATCAGAACACCATCTATCATACCAAAAGCTCATGTTTCCATAACCAGGCAGCCAAAAAAGATAATCATCAGCCATCTCTCTAGCATTAAGTATGCGATTCCAAACTTGAGACCTTCTATGAGGAGATATAGCTAAAGCAGGATGAATATTATCTCTACAATATATAGACAGCATGAATCTAGCCCATAGAGAATGTTGTATCCTGAAATTAAACCAGAGCTTCATTGAATAAACCTGTTGCACATCTTTTAACTTCTTAAGATTGAGGCCTCCTTCATTAAAAGGCTTACATAACCTATCCCATCTAGCCCAACTAATAGCTCTATTGTCATCTTTGCTCCCCCACAAGAACTTGTTGAATAGGATCTCCAGCCTATTGATGATGTCAGTAGGCAAAGATGTGTCTGTAATTGGGAAAAGCTACACGGACAGACTGGATCAACAACAGACGCCCAGCAAACGAAAGGTGAAGCTTGTCCCATTCCATTATCCTGTTTCTGACCTTGTATATTAAACCTTCAAAGTTAGCAATTCTAGAATTGATAGCAATTGTAGTACCAAGATAACTGAAAGGCAAATAAGAATGCTTGATATTCCACATATCTTCAATGATAGTTATTTGTTGAGAAGTCATCTTGTTTGAAACAATGAGCTTAGACTTAGCAGTATTGATTTCCTGACCAGAAACACACTGATAGTGATCCAAGACAGACTTAATAGCACCCATTGCATTAACATCACCATTTGTTAAAACCATGAAGTCATCTGCAAAAGTTAAGCAAGCAATATTCTGATTACTTCTAGTTTTGTATCTAAACATAGGATTACCATTAGAGACTAGATTGATACTCCTTATCAGGTATTCCTCAGCTAGAATAAAAAGACTCGGGGAAAGAGGATCCCCTTGTCTTAAACCTTGAGAGTTAGAAAAATAGCCTGTCATCTCACCATTAACCAATATTGGAGAGAAAACATTGCTAATGCAGTTGCTAATAAGACCCGTAACATTATTATTAAAACCAAACATCTTGAGGATATTGAAAAGAAACTTATGACTAAGCTTATCAAAAGCTTTAGTCATATCAGTTTTAATGATGACATTGCCCACTTTTCTGTTGCTGTTTATGTCAAAACATAACTCATGAGCAAGAAGAATAGAGTCCTGAATAGATCTTCCTTTAACAAACCCACCCTGCTCCTCAGAAATTAAGTAAGGCAGAAATTTTGATAGTCTGTTGTTTACTATCTTTCCCAGAATCCTTGAAAACATAGTGGTTAGACTGATAGGACGAAAATCTTTCCACTTGTTAGGATTGTCCAGCTTATGTATTAAACAAATCATTGTAGCTTTCACACCCTTAGGAAGATCATACCTTTTGAAGAAACCTTTAACAGCATTACAAAGATCACTACCCATAATATCCCAACACTTCTTATAAAACTCTCCATTGAAACCATCAGGCCTGCAACAGACTCAGAATTTAAATGTTTAACAACCCCATAGATCTCATCATCCTTAGGAATACTATATATGAAACTATTATCCTCCTCAGTAACCAAAGAAGGAATAACTCCCATCAGATCCTGATCAGTCACAACCCTTCTAACAGGAGCAAGCAATCTTTAAAGTACTCAACAACAGAAGTTCTAATGTCTTCCTTACCAGTTAACCAATTATCATCAACCTTAATTCTATCAATTCTATTCTTCTTAAGCCTCTTCTTCACAAAACTATGATAGGCAGTTGTGTTTCTATCCGAGCCTTTCAACCAAGACGCATGAGCCTTCTGCCTCCAAAACATCTCTTCCCTGTCAAGTAGTAACAAGTGGTTCTGCCTGGCCTCCTCCAAAGAAGATTTATTAACATCATTAAAATCATTTTGAAGCATTGTTTCTCTAATGTTAATGATCTCTTCAGATTGCTTAATAGCATCAAAGATGTTCCCAAATATGTTCTTATTCCAAACCTTCAACACAGCCTTCAATCTTTGCTGCTTAATCCAAAAGGCCATAATAGGATTCCTCACATCAACATTAATATTCCCAGACCAACTTTCTTTAACCTTCTTCAAAAAATCAGAGTGAGTAGCCCACATATTCAAGAACTTAAATGAAGTTTTAGGCCTTTCAAGCTTAGAAGAAACTTTAATAACAATGGGACAGTGATCAGAACAACTTCTTGCAAGATGAGAAACAGAAGTACAATCAAAGATGTCCGACCAAGCAGTGTTATACAGAACTCTATCTAACCTCCTCCATTTATGCCATTTGACCAAGTATAAGGACAACCAGTATAACCAGCATCAATTAGACTGCAATCCATAATAAGGCCATTAAAATCATCCATTCCTCTTTGATTAATAGTGGAACAAGAAAGCTGCTCCTGAATGCTAGAGATAATATTGAAATCTCCAAACATAATCCACTCATGCTGCACATCCAGATTTCTAATAGAATCCCAAAGCAAAACCCTATGATCTCTTTTACACTTGGCATAAACAACAGACACATGAAACTCCTTATTCATAGAAGGATGACACACTTTAAGATGCAGTAGCTGCTCACTATCAAAAATCACCTCAACATTGTAGTCACAGTGCCAAAAAACCCATATTCTATTATTCACATTACAGCTATACCCACTCAACTGAAGTTTCTTAGCCACCAAACACATCTTATCAGATTTAACAAAAGGCTCTTGAACAGCAACAAAACTAGCCTTTAAAGAATTGACCATAGACTTTAACCTTTGAACCATTTCCTTATTAGCAAGCCCTCTTGCATTCCAATTTAACATTGTAATATCATTATTCAGAAGTAGATTTATGGGGTCTTTTGAGCTTCATAATTTTAGAAGAAACAGGACCCTTTGAATTCCATATTTTCGACACTTTCTTAGCCTTCTTAGACTCTTTCCTTTTTAACTTTCGTTCTTCAATCTTATTCTTCACAGGAGAGCTAACCAGACTTCCATCATGTTTTGGAGAATCATGAGCCTCTTCACTAAGAGTTTCAAACATGTTCCTTCTTTCTAACGTTTTCAAATAATCTATCATCTCTCCTTCATTAACATGGTCAGAAGAAACACTATTATCATCAACAGCTTTCACCATTTGAAAAGAATGACTATCAGACTCCACATCATTTTGCAAAGAGTTGTCTACAATTTTGTCAACCACAATCGATTTGAAAAGAATGACTATCAAACTCCACATCATCTGAGTAATGATGATATTACTCTTTACTCAGATGAATCTATCAATGCTAGACCATCGAACAACTAAGAAGGACTAATTAAACCATATCTCATCTAAAAATAATGTGGTTCACATCCATAATAGGGTGGACAAAATGAGGGGCTTCAAGAGGATGGTGGATTTACCTTTGCCGGAAAGAAACTTTGAGGCACCATAATCAAGCATCGAGGGAAAAATCAACCCATTGAAAAACTTTCAAAGACAAGAAAAGATACTTATGAAACTACCATTTATATGAAGGAAGGGACCCATGCCCTTATAACCATTTATAAAGATTGCTTGCTAGAACATTAGCACTAACATAAAATAAAATAGAGTATGTGACTTCATGCGTAGTAATAATATAAATATATTATATAATCACATAACCAAATATACTAAACGTGGTGTGTGGAATTTTATACGTACAAAACTCCGAGGTAGGGAATGGGACAACTTGATTGACTATGGTGAATAGTTAACTGCTGCATGAATTATTATGGGGGTATTTTAACAACATGTTGATTTTTTATGAACGTTTTAATATAAACGATGTTACACCTTATAATATAATGTAATTTGAAAATTATTGTGTGGAATCGGGGCTTATCGATCTTGTCAAGTTAGATAAAGCAATAGGCAATATTTATCCGTGCACGTTGATAATGAATTGCTTTGTAAAATCCTTACCCCACATTTATTTTTTATCGTTCTCAACGGGCTAAAAAACATGATTAGTTACGTGTATCAAAATAGTCACTTGCTCCAAACAAAATCCGAAAATACTATTGGTTTTGTTATTTTAAAACCAACAAAGCTAGTACCATCACTTTTTAAATTTTCTTTTTACTGTGTTTGGTTGCGAAAATACGAGTAAACTTTTGCGAAATTAGTATGTTAAAAAATAATTGTGCCCAAATCGCGTAATTAAGAGTAGTTTAGTTGCGAAAAACAATTGTATTCAGTTTCAGAATTAAATGCATGCAATTTGCGTAAATAAAAAAATAAAATTTGCGTAAATAGGACTTTGGTTGTGAACAAATAATTATGTTATGATTTTTGTTTTTTAAATGTCACATTTTTTCCAACAATAGCTCCAAAAAAATCTAAAAACTAGAACGATATATTTTTTTAATTTTCTTTTACGACATTTGGTTGCGAAATAGGAGTACTCTTCTTGCAAAATTAGTCAGGTAAAAAATAATTATGTTCCACGTGCGTAATTAGAATGATTTTGGTGTAAGAATATAAATTTATTCGGGTTGCGTAATTAAGAGTAATTTGGTAGAGAAAATAAGAAAAAAATCGAAAAATATAACGCATGGATTTAGTTTTGTTTATCTTTAAAATATAAAAATATATGTGTTTTTAGATTTTTTTGAGTTATGATTTGAAAGATATAGAGTTTTGAAGGTTAAAAATAACTAATAACACACAAATTAAGGGATTAAAGATGTAATAGAGTAATTTATTTGTGAAAACCTAATTTAGTAGCTGTTTTATATTCAAATGTTTGAGATTTCACTGAAATTTGTTGTAGAAATATTTAATTTGAGAGATTTGTGAGTTTTTATTTTACAAAGATAGAGATGATTCGTGAGCTGATAAAAGAGAGTTTTTTTATACATAAGGTTGTATTCGTGGTAGAATTTATGTTGCACATGGTTATTGATAAACTTGAAAATCTGGGTGGTTATTGGTAATTTTAATCTTTCCCGGATGGTTATCGGTAACTTACCCAAAAATTATATTATAAACAATAGTATTATATTAGGAATAACATTATTAACCCAACTAAACTAACATCATTAATATTGTTACTCCTCACACTTTTAATGTGCTAATAATGTTATTCATGATATAATAATGTTATTCCTCATTAATCATTTTATTCATGACATTTTAATAGTAATAATGTAATTCTTGAAATAGATACATGCATTTATATTATATTTACAAAGCACCATAGCAAGACTTGTACATATTCTTTCAAATGTGTTTTTAAAATGTCTAATTCTCAATAACAAATCAACAACATCAACGACATCAAGTTAATTGTATAACTTATGAATCATGAGTATATACCCTCCGATTTATGTACAACTATTAACAAAAATATTATATGAGGAAGAAAAAATATATATTTTATTGGCAAGCAGACGCAACAACCCAATTGAGCATCAATCTCAAATTAATAGTTTAAACTACTAATCAAATTAACAATATGGAAAATAATCGACATAATTTATTAATTTTTAAGCAAAAATACCGGAAACACGACTACTTTTTATATTGTTTGATCTCTAAAAGCATGATTACTTCTTATATTACTTGATCCCCGTGATTATACCATCAGTCAACGAATCCACATCATTTTTTAAAAAACTTAAAAAGTTCATGTTTGGACTCAATAAGTACATATATGATGACTCAGATAACTGCTACCTTCTGCCAAACATCAGTAGTCTTTTGTTTTTGTTGAGATTTCTCAAGATGTTATGCCAAAACAAATTGTAGCTTTAAGCAATATCCACATCTTCTATTTCATAAGGATAAATTACTATATGGTTGAGAAACAAACAAATAAGATGGATTACGACGAGAAAATTATGAAGTAAAAGAATAAAAATTTGAAATTATTTTTAAAATCAAACCCACACCGATTTAATAAATAAATAAAATTATTTATAAAACAAAAAAAAAACACCCTAAAAAACACCACATATAAACAAACAAGGTTTAAAAATTAAATTCAGAGAACCAATAAAACCAATAAAACCAGAAAACCAATCCATCAAATATTTTTAAAAACTAAAAAAAAATTAAAATTATATACTCAATAGATAAACAACCTATATTATGTAGTAAACAACTCATTCATCAAATTTTAAGTTTATTTATGATAAAGCTATTTTATAAAATATTATAAAAAAACTAAAATTAAAATTTATATTTTATATCATCATAGATAAAATTTGTAGTTTTGATTGTCTAAATAGAAGATAAATAATGTTCTAGTTTTTACGATTGGAAAGAAATGTAAATATACGAAAATAGAACGACATAAGAATCATAACAGCTTCTCTATTGACTTGTCTCTACAGGATACCATATCTCCTTCAAAAGCTACAATTGGGAGTTTACCTTGTTCTCATGTACATTCAAAATAATTTAATGTTAAAGATGCAAGGAAGATAGAGTTTAAGAAAAACAAAAGGCATAAAACTATCAACAAAAATAATCTTATTCAATCAAACGTGTGTAATTCAAAGGAACTGCTAAATCTACGAATAAATCCAAATCACTATCAAAGTATTGAATTAGAATGTGCGTAGATTTGGGAACAAGGAGACCATTTCTAGGTTAATAGCATTAAAAAGTTCAGAGAAACTGGGTTTTCAAGGTTTTAGCAGCAATGTTACTAACAAAGTATGGACCATATATCCCAACCCTTAAGGATACTTTAAATTAAAGAATTCAAAATCAAAACCTACATGGATTCTGGTGGCGTTGCTTTGAATGACTTCAAGTTTTTGTGGCTTTTCTCTGAAGAGATCGTGTTGTGGATTAATTCATTTAAGCTTCAAATGGATGGTTTGTTCTACATATCGTTAAAGGTTTCTTCTTAAGTTTCATCTTCTTCCTCCCGAAGCTTGCTCAAAGAAGATATGTAGATTTTTCTAGGTTGAATTTGGTTGATTCGCGTACTATTTAAAAATTCACCTATTGTGAGGTTCTCTGTAACCCTAATCTGAAGCTTGTCTTTGATTTTGTTTCAAGAGCTGTGTAAAAAAACCCCAATTTGAATTTAAAAAAATATTTGATAGAAATTTGTACAAAAAAATTTGATAGTTAAAAATTCATTACCATTAACTTTTACCTTTGAATCACATTATGAGGTTGTGAAAAGAATCGCTAGATATCCAAGATCGTACAAGCCATCATTTTTACTCATTTTTTATTTTTATTTGGTTGGTGAATTTTTTATAATATTTTATAAATATATTTTTTAACCGCTATTTTTTTTATAAATATTATCGGTTATAAAGTATAGTAAAAAATTCATAAATATTATTGGTTTTATCTTAAGACGAACAAAATTGGATCCATAATATATATATATATATATATATATATATATATATATATATATATATATTATTTTTAATGCATTCGGTTGCGAAAATAAGAGTAATCTGGTTGTGATATAAGTTTGGAAAAAGTTATATATTTTTTTAGATGCCATATCTTTCAAATCATAACTCCAAAAAAATTCAAAAATACCATTGATTGTGTTTTTTTTAAACGAACAAAACTAGATCGATGATATATATATATATATATAAACATTTGGTTGCAAAAATATGAGTAATTTGGTTGTGAAATTAGTCCGAAAAAACAACAATGTTTCAGTTGCGTAATTAAAATTAATTTAGTTGTGAAAAACAAACTTTGTTCTAGTTGAGTAATTAAGAGTAATTTGGTTGTGATAAAACACTTGTTTTGAGTTGCGGAATTAAGTGCAAGTAATTTGCATAAATAGGAAAAAACTAAGTTGCGTAAATAGGACTTTGGTTGTGAAAAAATCAATTGTGTTACGATTTTTGTTTTTTTAAATGTCATATCTTTCAAACCATAGCTCCAAACAAAATCCGAAAATATTATTGGTTTTGTTATTTTAAAACCAACAAAACTAGTACCATCACTTTTTAAATTTTCTTTTTACTGTGTTTGGTTGCGAAAATACGAGTAAACTTTTGCAAAATTAGTATGTTAAAAAATAATTGTGCCCAAGTCGCGTAATTAAGAGGAGTTTGGTTGCGAAAAACAATTAAATTCAGTTTCATAATTAAATGCATGCAATTTGCGTAAATAAAAAAATAAAAGTTGCGTAAATATGACTTTGGTTGTGAAAAAACAATTATGTTATGATTTTTGTTTTTTAAATATCACATTTTTTCAAACAATAGCTCCAAAAAAAATCTAAAAACTAGAACGATATATATTTTTTAATATTCTTTTACGACATTTGGTTGCGAAATAGGAGTACTCTTCTTGCAAAATTAGCCAGGTAAAAAATAATTATGTTCCACGTGCGTAATTAGAATGATTTTGTTGTGAAAACATAAATTTATTCGAGTTGCGTAATTAAGCGTAATTTGGTGCAGAAAATAAGAAAAAAATCGAAAAATATAACCCATGGATTTAGTTTTGTTTGTCTTTAAAATATAGAAATATATGTGTTTTTAGATTTTTTTGAGTTATAACTTTAAAAGTGTAGAGTTTTGAAGGTTAAAAATAACTAATAACACACAAATTGGAGGATTAAAGACGTAATAGAGTAATTTATTTGTGAAAACCTGATTTAGTAGCTGTTTTATATTCAAATGTTTGAGATTTCATTGAAATTTGTCGTAGAAATCTTTATTTTGAGAGATTTGTGAGTTTTTATTTTACAAAGATAGAGACGATTCGTGAGCTGAAAAAAGAGAGTTTTTTTATACATAAGATTTTATTATCGGTAGAATTTATGTTGCACATAGTTATTGATAAACTTGAAAATATAGGTGGTTATTGGTAATTTTAATCTTTCCTGGATGGTTATATGTAACTTATCCAAAAATTATATTATAAACAATAATATTATATTAGGAATAACATTATTAACCCAGCTAAACTAACATCATTAATATTGTTACTCCTTTTTAATGTGCTAATAATGTTATTCATGATATAATAATGTTATTCCTCATTAATTATTTTATTCATGAAATTTTAATAGTACTACTAATGTAATTCTTGAAATAAATACATGCATTTATATTATACATAGGATGAAAGCACCCTAGCCAGACTTGTAGATATTCTTACAAATGTGTTTTTAAAATTTTTAATTTTTAATAACACATCAACAACATCATGTTAATTGGAGTATATATCCTCCGATTTATGTACAACGATTAACAAAAATATTTTATGAGGAATTTTTTTTATTGGCAACTAGACGCAACAACCCAATTGAGTATCAATCTCAGATTAATAGTTTAAACTACTAATCAAATTAAGAATATGGAAAATAATCGACACTAATTATTAATTTTTAAGCAAAAATACCACAAACATTACTGCTTTTTATATTGTTTGATCTCTAAAAGCATGATTACTTCTTATATTACTTGATCTCCTTGATTATGCCATCAGTCAGTCACCGAATCCACGTCATTTTTTTTAAAACCTTAAAAAGTTCATGTTTGGACTCAATAAGCACATATATGATGACTTAGATGACTGCTATATTCTGCCAAACATCAGTAGTCTTTTGTTGAGATTTCTCAAGATGTTCGGCCAAAACAAGTTGTAGCTTTAAGCAATGTCCACATCTTCTATTTCATAAGGATCAATTACTCTCTGGTTGAGAAACAAGCAAATAATATGGAACAAGCAAAAATTTGAAATAATTTTTAAAATCAAACACACACCGATTTAAAAAATAAATAAAATTATTTATAAAACAAAAAAACACCTTAGAAAACACCACAAATAAACAAACAAAGTTTAAAACTTAAATTCAGAGAACCAATAAAACCAATAGAACCAGAAAACCAATCCATCAAATATTTATAAAAAACTAAAAAAAATTAAAATTATATACTCAATAGATAAACAACCTATATTATGTAGTAAACAACTCATTCATCAAATTTTAAGTTTATTTATGATAAAGCTATTTTATAAAATATTATAAAAAAAAACTAAAATTAAAATTTATATTTTATATCATCATAGATAAAATTTGTAGTTTTGATTGTCTAAATAGAAGATAAATAATGTTCTAGTTTTTACGATTGGAAAGAAATGTAAATATACGAAAATAGAACGACATAAGAATATATGAAATTTCCAATGCATATGGTACAATATAAAAGCTTAGTTACAGATGGCTTTTTTTTTTAAATGTCCATGAGACTATATTAAACCTAATTCGCCCAGCTATGTAAAAATGAGTGGGCAGCACTACTTGGTAGAATTTTAATTTATATATATGGGTAGAGAAGAAGACCAAAGCATATAAATGTATTGAATATGACAAGTGGTTTAATCATGACACCCTTCATATATAATTTATATATGAAGAAGATCCATCTTCATTGTTTCTTTACACAAGAAAAACTGCCAGAAAAAATCAATTCTGCACTTCACGCTGCCTTGTTTTCTTTACACCAGACGAAGGGCTGCCTCAGAAATTGAATTCTGCATTTCACGCTGCCTTGTTTTCTTCACACCTGAAGAGCTGCCACAGATATTTTAATTCCGCCTTCCACTCTGCCTCTTAGTAAGTATTCTTTCTATATTTTATTTCATGTAATTAATGGTTTATAGGATGATCTATTTTGTTCTTTTATTCATTTCAATTTTATTTTGTTATCCATGCAATATGAGAGAATAGACCGATTTAATAGAAAATAATATAAAAATTGAATATAGCATAATCATCATTTATTTTAATGTACAAAGAATAGGTTCATCATTTTTTAGTCGCATCAAATGATTTATAAAGTAAAACCAATTATATTTAATAACTAATTATAAATAAAGAAAAATGATATTGTTTTTTATACGTTTATTCACTTCCAAACATATACTTGATAGGTATAAAAACGAATTTGTTCAGTTAAGATTTAAGAATACGATAAAACCCTTTCATTTTGTTTTTTATTAATTAAAATATGTATAAATGTAATAGCTAATTTATCGATGACTATTTAATATCAAATTTATTTATCAATAACTATTTATAGATTGATAAAATAAGGATAACTGTAAAATTAAAAATATTCGATAACCATCTGATGATTCGAAAATATCTTTTAATGGTTTTTTTATGTCATATTTTCTAAATTATATATATAGCTAAAAAAAAGTAAAATTGCATTTATTTTTTTAGATGAATAAAATTAGTTTCATTAAGAGTTTATTTTTTATGTGATTACGTGTAATTGGGTTGCGGAATAAAGCTAAAAAAACAATTATATTCCAATTGAGTAATTACATGTAATTCGGTGAAGAATAACGTGAAAATGTATTGAAAAATTGAAAAGAATTACATAAATATGATTTTAGTTAAAAAAAAGTTATAACCCTATTATATTCTTCTTCTTTTTTATATTACTTAATCAATTATATAAATATAATTCTTAAAATCATGATTAAGCAAGTGATACACAACATATTAACTAATATATATATATATATATAATTTTTAATTTTATTAGAAAAATAAAATATAAAATACTCACAAGCTTCAAAATCTAAAAAAATAGAAAATCTAATGTGAATTTTATGGTATGATTCAAGAATTATAGTTTGATGTAATCAAACACCCTAAATAAGAATTCCAACCATAAAAGTTAGGATTTTACGATTTTATTAGATTACTTACTCTCTCATTTATTTACCGAAGAATTTTAACTACTAATGAGCCTACTGTTCGGCTAAAATGCTTTGGCTTGATTCAAATCTAACCCATTTGAATGGATCAAATTCACATTTATCCTTGACATCGTGGGTGAGATATAAGTTTTTTTTTAAATCAAAAGTTTTTAAAAAAATTCACGATGTTTCAAAAAACTAAACCTAAACTCTGATAATGTAAATCAGCTACTAAATCCTATGTTCCAATAGTTGAAGAATTTGTGATAAAATCCTTGCGATAAAACAATATATGGATGATCTGCAAGGCAACAACATCAAATAGCTTATGGTCATCAAACAAAAGATGGCAACTATGAAAAAACCGAGGTTATTTTTAAAACTTCATTGCCTCCACTAGCAGGATTATCCCAATGAAGGTCCTGACGCTTCAACTACCTCAGTATCATTGTGATACTATCACGATATCGCTCTCTCTCCGATCAATCGAGGCGAGAGCATAAAACCTGGAAGTTCTGCGGAAAAGACGCTTCAGAGATCGGTCTAAGCAAAAAATACTAAGCAAGAGCACACTTCATCACTACAAGTTAGATAATTCTACTAAGCATCATGGTAACGATGAACCATTATAGGCCGAAAAATAAAACATATAAAGCGAAAGATCGTGACCTTACCTATTTTGGAATCCATTTATTTATTGAATAGTGTATACTTCTTCAAGATACTTCTTCTAAAAGGTGGAAACTAAAATCCTTTTAGTCTCAACTATCATTCTCATGTTATAATTCGATATAAGTAATTTATCAACATATAAGATTTTTATAGCAACTATATAACCACAAATCTTAGTGTATAAAAACTCATGCGCTACATTATTTATAGACTCATCATATATAATGTTACGATCAAACTTTTCATATAAATATTTGAGCTATATAATAAATTAATAAGCCTATACAATTATGATTCATTGTCCGGGAGCACATAATCTTATGGCTGCTCAATGTAGACCTCTTCGTCCATATGTTCATTTAGGGTTGTCGTTTTATTAATTATAATCGCAAAATGTTTTGTTATGTATATGGTTTTTAAACGGAGCATGCGTTTCAAAAAAACTTATGTATTCTCTTGTCAATGGGCTACCAATGGAGTCTTTAACATTTGAATGGTACTATCAATAGAGCATTTCTTAAGAATATCATATTATAACTATTTCATTTGATTTTATATAGTTTCTTCTCAAAACGCATAATCAGTTACCATTGAACCCATTTAATTTTTTTAGTTTCTCTTCAAAACACATAATATCTAGAAAATATTATTTATTTGTAAGGATTTGGGATGGTAAAATATAGATATAACCACAATAAAGTTCAATATTTACAATTTCTTTCAACCAAATAGAAAGATATTTTTTAGATTCCATATCATTGTATCACAAACTTGAGAATTGTTTTATTTTTTAACTTTTACAAAACTTACAAGATTACTCAACAACAAAATGTGCTTATTGCCAAATTATTTTCTTATTTTCAACAGTTGAGTTTGACTATCACGCATAGTCTTAAGTAAATTAATTATGTTTCTTTTGATTCGATTATCACGTATAATCATAAGTAAAATAATTTCGCTTCTTTTGATTCAATAATCACGTCAGATTATTAATCTTACAACCTATAGATTTTGTTATTTCTTATGTTATAACAAAATTGTGTCTTATGGATTTTGGATCCATTTTTGTTGATTTTTTATTAGTTCTCTTAAAATGTACAAGATATCCCACACTCTAAAGTTACTAATATTTTTCTTCATAATTTATATGTAGATATTTTAGTTTTACAAAAATGAACATAAATTATAATATTATACATCGTCGAAATGGAATCACCCCACAAATTATTATGCCAACTAGGATGAACCACCATAACATTGCATGTCTAATTTAAGATTTTCTTTTATGTGCCATCAATCCACTTTGTTGCACCGATGTCAAACATTGATGAATTGTACCAAACTATTTGAAAAATATAGAATACTCATTTAGGAAAATATTTTCCTCTTCTATATGTGCCTAATACTTCAATTTTAGTGGTTAATTGGTTTGAATCCTCGTTTAAAAAATCCGAAACTTGTTAGAAGTCTCGTATTTGTGTTTAAGTGTATGTAGGTTAAAATATAATTTACCTCTGTGTATCAAAGTATTATTTAATTCATGAACGTATCAAGTCTAATAATTTTGTACATCTTTCAATTTTGTATAAGGCTTTCAAAATTTGCTTTTAGACACGGTTCACATTAGTTTGTACGAGTTCATATCATAATTTATAGGTCTTATTTTAACTATCCTCTCAATAATGTTATGTCATATATTTTAAACTTTATCATTTCATAATAAATAATATTTGTGCAAACAAAAATAAATAAAATTAGTTATTTTATTAATAATAACTTTAAAATATATAATTAGACCATTATGTCATATAGATATCTTTTTTGTAACGAAGAATTTGTTATAGACTTATAACATAAAAAATCTAAAAAATTATTTGACTTTTTTTTACCTCAAAAAGAAGACTTTTGCCATTTAAGAACTCATAATCAAAATATTATGATGTAAATATTTATTCATTACTTTTTTTTTTAATTTTGCATTCCTTCTCCAACTGTTATATTTTTATTTTAAAATCTATGGTATACTTTCCACATATTATATCTTACGATCTATTATACGATTTATTTTTTATTTGTTTTAAAAGTATGGAAAACCATCTCCCCTAATCCAAACATTGGACTTTCTCATATTGATAATTTTAATCATGATCCGGGTTTGCTTTCTAAAATATTTATTTGATCCAATTTTAAGAACTATTTTATTGAGATCGTATAACTTAAAATACAATATCTAAATAAATTCAAATATTTAAATAGATCTAAAGTGCGATATAAGATATATTCTTACAAATTCACTATTAAATCAATTGTACTAAAACTAATTTATTTAAAAGAAATTAAAACCACCAAATAAATTTATTTGAAATTTTAAAAGACTTTTAGTCTAAATATTGTTTAATAAAAATATTTTGAAGATCAATTCCTTTTTTGAATTTTATGTATTAAGCATAAATATGTTAGAAGATGTTAAGAGCATCCTAGCGGATGTGTATTTCTTATAAATGTAAATTAAATTCTAGTGATCTAGGTGGGTAGATTATTCTTTTATTCCAACACATAATTATAAAAATTTAGGTACGTAAATGTGAATATCGTTAAAAAAAGATATTTATAATTATTTTTATATACCTAAGCTATATTTATTATCAAGTATCCTATACATCACTTTTTTGGGATGCTCTAACCCAGAATGAAAAAATATAAAAACCCAAATACATAATACATCAGCATAAATTAAAATCAATCTTAAAAAACCTAATCCTTCTTTGATCTATATTATTATCCAAAAATAATTTTGAATGTAGAGAGTATTATAAGTGAACTTACAACTTGGACTTTGGAAAAGTAATAAAAAGAGATTAATGAATGCAGCAGTAAATTTGTGTTTCAAACATTGAACTCACTTGGAGAACGGTGTGCACTTTTTTGTCCTAAACTACTAATTTTCGTTGTCCATGATATATAATTGATGTTGTTGTGATTATATTGAAACAGAAATGTGGAACCGCGTGTGAGTCGTCTCAATAGACTCAATATTTTTTATCATAAATTGAACTGTGGATTGATTTTGTTTTTATTACCAATTGTCATCCTTCTGAAAATTTGTAAATTCAGGAAATACACCTGTGTTGTTGTTCTACTGCTTGTGGCAATGGCGGAGTTATTAATTATGGCAAAAAGTGTTGGGATGAAAGTTGCGGGACTGCTAGCGAATCCAGCACAAGAACATTTGAGTTATCTCTTATGTATGACCAGTTTCATAGAAGACTTTAAGCAAGCAACGGCGGCTTTAATAATAATTCAAGAAAAAGTACAGCATAAAGTTGAGATGGCCGGGAGTAACTGTGAAAAGATTGAGCAAGATGTGTTGAAATGGCAAGCTGAGGTGGATAGGGCATTGAGTGAAATAGAAGTACTTAATAAAGAGATTACTGAAAGGAAAGGTTGTTTCATGTACTCGTTATGCAAGAAGCTTAAAATCATGACAATACAAGTTGTGAAACTTCAAAATGCTTCAAGTAAATGGGTCAAGTCTGAACAAGTGGATCAAGTTGGTCGCCGTATAGATCTTCAACCTATGGAATTTTCTGAAGGAAGTGGAATCAATTTCTCTCACTCTCGTTCTTCAAAAGAAGCTATAGATAATATCATATCTTCACTAAAGAGTGAGGAGGTCAACATGATTGGGTTGCATGGGATGGGAGGAGTGGGAAAGACTGCATTGGTCCAACACATTGGCAAAATAGCCAAACAGGATAATCTATTTGCTAAAGTGTTCATGGTTGTCTTCTCCTCGAAACCAGATATTAAAAGCATTCAAGATAAAATTGCTTCTGAATTGAATTTGAATATCGATGCTGAAAAGAATGAAACAGCCCGAGCAAACAAGTTGCTGGCCCGGTTGAAAAAAGAAGAAAACATCCTCATTATACTAGATGATCTTTGGAATCCTATTCAATTAAGAGCAGTCGGATTGGAGTGTGATACAAGCCAAAAATGGTGCAAGTATATCATGACTACACGTGATTCCCATATATGCCGTATCATGCCATGTCAAAAGGTAGTTCATCTGGATATCATGACTGAACCTGAAGCATGGGATCTACTTAAAGAAAAGACCGGTCTTGATGATGATGATTCCGCAATCAGAGATACAGCTTCTAGAGTTGCAAAAATGTGCGGTGGTTTACATATTGCAATTGAAACACTCGCCGCTGCTTTAAAAGGAAAAGGCAAAATCCACTGGGAAGCTGCTTTAAACAAGTTAAATACATCTAACTTGTTAACCATCGACCACATAGATAGAAACAAAAATGCTTATTCGTGCTTTGAGACGAGTTATAATCAGTTGGAATATTATGATCTCAAAGTCTGTTTCTTATTGTGCTCTTTGTATCCTGAAGATTATGAAATTTCTAAAGAAGATCTTGCTAGATTAGCCGCCACTGAGTTGGGGGGTCATAGTGCAATTGAAGATAAAAGAAAGTCGGTGGAAGCATTCATGGGCACACTCATTACCAAATCTTTGTTATTGAAAAGTGGAGGAGAAGGTGAATGTAAGGTGAAGATGCACCCTATGGTCCGTCATTGTGCACTATGGATATTATCAAAGCCTGAGAACTTCTTGACAGGAACATACATCGGTGAGTCAAGTGGTTTTCCGACTAATGATGTATTGAATGCATGTACGGCGATTTCTATTATGAAAATACAAAATAAGGAACTGCCAAGTGAGCTGAATTATCAAAAGCTAAGAGTCTTGTTTGTACGTGGCCAAAATTGGAAATCCATCTCCAGTGATCTTTTTCAAGTTTTGATAAAGCTACAAGCTCTGCATTTGGAAGAGTGCCAACTCCCCGATGACATGTCTTCGTTAAGATGTTTAACGAGCATTGAGATTCTTAGCTTTCGTGGTTCTTCTATCACTCAGCTACCGGATGGAATAAGTGAAATGAAAAATTTAAAATTGTTGAATGTGTCCAACTGTCAGCAACTAATTAAGATTCCACATGGTCTGCTAAAGAAATTGTTGAATCTAGAAGAGCTATATACTCATGGCTCAACGTGCAATCTGTGGGGAGAAGAGACCGGGAAAACTAGTCTTTCCGAGTTGAAGCAACTGACATGCTTGAACATATTTTCATTGGAGGTCAAAACGGAAAATCTTAAATCATGGGATAATGAAAACCTTAGCACGTCCATGATGATATTATTTAATTCCAGTGGTGGAGATTCAGCTTCTGATATCTACAGAATTGAGAATGCTGATTCCACTTGGATGAATGTATTGGGAAAGTGGGAGCTGAAACGATTGCCTAAAATGAGGTGTTTGTCGGAAGGGCCAACCCCACCTGTCCCTTTCACAAATCTCACAGAGGTATCTATTGTTGAATGCCATAAGTTAACATATGTTTTCTCGCAATCTCTTGCTCAAACTCTGGTACAACTACGAGTGTTGCATATAGAAGACTGCTCTGTTTTGAAGACTGTTATTTCATCGGATAATATGCGAACCCCATGTTTTGGTAAACTAGAATTGCTACGCATAGCCAACTGCCCCAAATTGAAATATATCATGTCCATCCACATAGCCAGAGGTCTTGAGAAATTAACAGCTGTTACTGAAAGTGATAACAGTGAACTAAAACACATATTTGGGCCTGAGGAGGAAGAAGGAAGTTCAGAAGAGATTCTGCTCCCAAGCCTAGAATTATTGATTTGCCATATACCAGATCATATTAATCGTATTTCATGCCCATCTTTGAAGAATCTGATCGTTGGTAGAGGGTGGCACGAAAGTGATTTGAATCGTTTTCTTCTAAATGGAAAGGTATGTTTTGGAGTTTTGGAGTAATAAATTTTGTTTTGCTTCAAAAGAAAGATGTTGCTACAGTTTAGTCGATACTCATCAGTATAATCGTAGTCTGTAATATGTTCAAGAATAAGCACTACATACGCGTTTAAATCAAACAAATGCTACAAAAGTTGATTTTTTTGGGTTTTTTCTTAACAAACTAACATCAAATGCCTATTTTATATATCATTATAATCGTCCAACTGTTACTGTCCGTTAAATTATATAGTTTCGTAGTCATATCTTTTTAAGCAGACATTGATATTCTCTCATGGATTAAATAGGACGCCAACACCTCTCTCTCTTATTTGCAGCTAAAAGAGGTCGGGATAATTGAGGAAGCAGAGACATGGAGATCTGTTTTAACCATACTGGTCGAAAAACAACCGCCCGCATTAAAAGAGATCGGTCTTTTTAATATTGGTGAATTACATAAAATATTTCATCTTGAGGGTTTTGGTAAGGAAGAACCTCATTTGATTGTTTCAGTAGAGTTATTGGATATAGAGCTTATTTATAATCTGATGGATATATGGAGTGGAGGCATTAATACCCCTAACCTTACCACCTTGAAGATAAAGCAATGTACAAGTTTGAGATTTATCTTCTCGCCTACTATAGCCCAGAGTCTGCCACACTTGAAGATACTCGAAATTCATGAATGTCAAGATTTGGTGGCAATTATTGGTGAAGCCAACGGTGGAGCTCCAGATAATCTCGACCCTATATATTTTCTTAAACTTGAACATTTTAAGATTAACAAATGCAGTAACTTGAAATATATCTTCCCAGTATCTGTTGCTCGAGGTGATCACACAAAGAGCGCCGTGTTCCCACTACTTGCCAAATTAAACCTCTTGGATTTGCCAAAGTTGAAAAGCTTCTCCCCGGTGGGATACCATTTAATATTCCCGTGTTTGGATGATCTGACCGTTCGTCTATGTAATAAGCTAGCAACAAATTTCACTTTCACTTCTTCGGATGGATCCGTGCACGCTGAAACTAAGGTACACATCCATCATTTGACGAACAACACTTCGCTTCTACCAATATACTAGTAATCCAAATAGTACAGTCGAATTGATGGTGTCATTTTATGGAAGTTATTTTGCTTTAATCTATTTTCATTGCTTCCTAGGATTATTGGGAAAGGCTCGGCGAGCAGTTTGAATACAACTATAAGAGACAAGATTTGACGGATGGATCCAGCCCATCCCGGTCCCAGGATCCCCAGTCCTTAAAAATTCAGGCCCTTTCAGTATCAAGATTGCCGTAACCTGTGAAATTGATTGGAATGGTGACCATCGGCCGATATATCCTACCCTCATATCTGGATATGACTACATACTATATCTCTCTTATGGGGCACTATTTTTATCTTTCAGTGCTTATTCTTGATTTCTTATGTGTGCCATGTCAAAATGTAAAAATTGTACTCATATTTGGGCTACTGTTTCTATTTTTCAGAACTCACTGGTGAATGGTGATATTTCGTTTGTGTTTTTGTAAAGACCCTGTTCCGAACCAGCTCTGCCAATGATTTAATATTTGTGTTAGTTAGAATTAGAGTATAGAGAGAGAGTTTTTAGGATTGAACAATTCTCATTAATGAATCAAGAACAATCATTTACACTTTATAGGCTGTTCACTAACAATAAGTTGTTAGGTAGTTAGTCATGTAATTCTGTTACACATATTCTTGTTACATTTATTAATAGAGTAAAACTTAGTCCAATTGACTTGATAATGTGTGATAAATCTTGGACCAGCAACACAACCCAAAAGGTCACACTTTAAGGCATCAGTTGGACTTCACCATTAGCTATTGGGCTTCAGCAAATAATCCGGCCCAATACCAAAACCAAACCACATGACCCGAATCGGATTAGGGTTCAGACATTGAACCCAATCCTCTTTCTTCTTCCTCTTCTCTTCTTCTTCTAGTTTTCTTTCTTTCTTCTTCCTTACTCAAAGTCTGAATCGATGCAGTCCTTGAAGCTTCAACATTACCATGCTTCAAGGGCTTGCTTTCTTTTACATCCCCCCTCAAACGAAGGGGTGAGAGACGAAGCCCGAGTTTGTCTCTCAGAAACTGAAATCTGTGATGTGTTAAGGGTTTCGTGAGACAGTCGGCTAATTGGTCATGAGAAGGAACAAATCTGACCTGAAGCAAACCCTTCCACACTTGATCCCGAACAAAGTGCACATCAATTTCTATGTGCTTTGTTCGGGCATGAAACACCGGGTTGGAGGCGAGAGAGCTTGCTCCCAAGTTATCGCACCAGATAACAGAGGGAGTCTCGATTGGGAATTGAATTTCAGTTAGAAGAGAGCGAAGCCACATAAGTTCTGCTGAACGATTTGCCAAAGCTCGATACTCCGACTCAGTGGAGGATCGAGCAACCACATTCTGCTTCTTTGAAGACCAGGAGATTAGGGAATCTCCAAGATACACGCAATAGGCACCAACGCTCCTTCGATCATCAGACGACGAAGCCCAGTCAGCATCTGAAAACCCCTGCAACTGAAAGTTGAAGGTTGGTTTGATGTGCAGTCCTATCCAACACGATCCAGATAAGTACCTTAATATTCTCTTTAAGTTTTTCCAGTGTATACTAGTTGGGGCTTGCTGATATTGACTGAGCTTATTAACAGCAAAGGCAATATCAGGCCTCGTGTGTGTTAGGTATTGTAATGCACCTAACAAGCTACGATACTGTGTAGGATCAGCAAGAGGAGAACCAGACGTGCTGGAAATATGAACCCCAGCAGCCATTGGAGTAGGACATGGCTTGGCTAGAGAGAGACCCTGAGAGCTCAGTAAGTTCTTTATATATTGTTGCTGTATTAGGTAGAAACCAGTATGATCCCGATGAACTTCTATTCCAAGGAATAGATGGAGTGGTCCAATGTCTTTTAGAGAGAAGACAGTGTTGAGTTTATGAATAAACTCCTTCAAACATTCTGTGTGATTGCCTGTGACAATTATATCGTCTACATAGACCAAAATAAGTAGAACAACAGTTTTAGAGACCAAATAGAATAGAGAACAATCACATTTAGAGTTAGTAAAACCCCAGTGAATGAGTGTGTCCCTCAGTCTTGAATACCAGGCCCTTGGGGCTTGTTTAAGACCATACAAGGCCTTATGTAGCTTACACATATGTGTAGGATTCTGAGGATCTTGAAAGCCCTGTGGTTGAACCATATACACATCTTCAGTCAGGTAACCATTGAGAAAGGCATTATTAATGTCCAGTTGCCTTACTTCCCAATCTTTAGAAGCTGCTAAGGTTAAAACTAGTCTAACTGTAGAAGGCTTTATCACAGGGCTAAATGTTTCAGAGTAGTCAATGCCAGGGGTTTGATGAAACCCCTTGACTACAAGTCTGGCCTTGTACCTTTGAACATACCCATCTCTGTTATGTTTCACCTTGTACACCCATTTACAGCCCACAATATTTAGATTAGGATTACAAGGAACCAAGGACCAAGTCTTATTAGCCATCAGATCTTCATACTCTGCTTCCATAGCTTTTACCCAATGAGAACATTTAACAGCTTTAGAGTAAGTGCTTGGTTCAGAAGTATCCATATTAGTTTTAGTCACAGAGCCAATATAAGGGTTTTTAGGTACTCTAGTGCCATCCTGGTTTCTGGTTATCATATGATGAGAAGAAGGTTTAGGAAGTGGACTTACTGATGTATCAGTAGATTCAAAAGGTAGACAGATAGAGATATTAGGATATGAATGGTTCAACTGATTTATATGAGTCTCAGTAGTGTTTAGTTGGTCAGGAGAATAGCTAGAGGCTTGAATATGATTAGGGTTAGATGTAGATGAATCAGACTTAGTTTGAGACTCAGTAGAACTGTTATGTATAGTATGAGTAGAAGTATGAACAGGTGATAGATTTGTACCTTGTGAAGTCTTAGTTTGCAGAGTAGCATCATCTTCAGGAGTAGTGAGAGAAGTAGTAGGTGTCACATAATGTTCATAGTTCACAAAAGCCTGAGATAGACTAGGCAGCCAAGAATTCAAGGACACTTTAGTAGAAGACTCAGGAATAGTAGTGTGAAGAAACTGATGTTCAAAAGGGAAATCAGTTTCATTAAAAATGACATTCTTTGAAATGTAAACCCTGCCTTTAGGACTAAGACAAACATATCCCTTGTGAACCTGACTGACCCCCAAGAACACACATTTAATTGTATGAAATTGGAATTTATGTGTTTGATAAGACCTGAGGCATGGAAAACATGCACACCCAAATGTTTTCAGGGTTAGATAGTTGGGTTTTTTCTGATATAGGACTTCAAAAGGAGAACTGTTTGATAGAACTCGTGTAGGTAGCCTATTGATAAGGTAGACAGATGTTTCAAAGGCTTGAACCCAAAACCTATAGGGTAAACTAGCTTGTGATAAAAGAGTCAGACCAGTCTCTACTATATGCCTATGTTTACGTTCAGCTCTGCCATTCTAAGCTGAAGTATGAGGGCAGGATTTCCTAACAATGAACCCTTGTTCTTTGGCCATAGTGGTCATAGGCAGAAACTCTCCTCCACCATCACACTGAATAACTTTGATACTTCTTTCAAACTGTTTTTCAACCAGATTTTTGAATTGTTTGAATGTACTAATGACTTCACTCTTTTGTTTGACAGGATACAGCCAGGTGTACCTTGTATGGTCATCCACCAAGATCACATAATATTTGTGACCTTGAGTGGATACCACAGGGGAGGGACCCCATACATCTGTATGTATGAGATCCAAGACATTGCTGACATGAGACTGAGACAAGGAAGAAGGCAAGACATGGGACTTTCCAAACTGGCAAGCTTCACAAAAAGTAAGTTTTTCTTTTATAACAGAAGAGAGATTACAATGTTTTAGAACAGAGTTAAGCACATGTAAGGATGGATGGCCAAGCTTCCTATGCCATCCATATTTTAGGGAATTAGACAAAGAAACAGATAGGACTTTAGGTAGTGACACACTGGAAGATAAAGACTTGTGTTTGACACTTATAGGAGACTCCTAGTAGCTTGTGACCTAGAAACATCCTTTAACCTGTATAGACCTCCCTCAGTAGTCCCTTTGAGAAGTACTGTCCCTGTTAATTTGTCCTTCACAAGACAAAAGCCATGATGAAACTCAATAAACACATTATTATGACTAGTGAGTTGAGAGACAGAAAGAAGATTCTTATTGATCAAGGGTACATGTAAGATATTTTTGAGAGAGATAGAAGTATGGTTAAGGGATTGCAGACTAGAGCACCCTATATTATGTATAGGCAGCCTGTGACCATTACCAACAAGAATATTCTTATTACCTGTGTATTCAGCCTTCTGAGTTAACAAATTAGGATTGCCTGTGACATGGTGGCTAGCACCACTGTCAGCATACCAGGCAGACTCACCATTAGGATCTTGAGTGACTGCATAGGCTGTAGGATCATTGTCTCCCTTAGGCTGTTCAGAAGATGATGATCCCATAACAAAGGGGTCATCCCTATAGTAGCACACTGGTGCAGCATGTCCATATCTGTTACAGATCTGGCATGTAGGCTTGTTTTGAGAGAAGGGTCCCCCTCTCCCTCTATAGTAACTGTTTCTTCCCCTTGAATAGCTTGAATTGTTCCTTCCTCTGTTGTTCTTGTATGAATTCTTATACTGGCCAGAGTAGTTCTTTTGATTCCCATTGTTGTTTTGAGTCTTGTAGTCTGTTTTCTGAGTTACATTGGCTGTAGCTAGGCTTAAGGTAGACAAATTGTTTTGAATGCTTTCTAGTTGATCTAGTCTACTCTCAAACGTGAGTAGACTAGTTTGAAGGTCTAGCCACCCCATAGACTCCTTATCAGTCAGACTGACCACAATAGGAGTGTATTCTGAGTCCAAGCCAGCAAGAACCTGAGTTATTAGATCTTCAACTGAAACTCCACAGCCAGCTAGTACCAAATTATCAGCAATATTTTTCATTTTGCTTAGATATTCAGTCATAGTCAAGTTGCCTTTTCTTGTTCTCTGAAATTCAGACTTGTAGTATGTAATTCTGGCTCTTGTGTGTGAGCCAGAAAGTTTGCTAGCTGCATCCCATAGCTCTTTTGAGGTGCTCTCTTCCATTAGTTGAGCAGCAACCTCTGTACTCATAGTAGAGTACAGCCAGCCAAGGAGGAGCTGGTCATTGGCAGTCCAGTCCTCATAGTCTGGATTGTCAACAATATTACCTTCAGAATCGTTGACAAGCTTAGGAGGACAGGGTTTATCTCTTGTAACAAATCCTCCTAGCTTATTACCTTTGATGATTGGCAGCACCATAGTCTTCCACAGCAAGTAGTTGCTTCTGTCTAGCCTTATCTGACTACTGTTGTTCATTGTTTGCAGGTGTACACTCTTGGCAGCACCAGAGAGGTTGCTAGGAAAGACTGAGCCAAGAGACTCATTGCTATGGGTAGGAGAATCAGAGTTTGCCATTGAAGGTCTGCAATAGCTCTGATACCAAGTTAGAATTAGAGTATAGAGAGAGAGTTTTTAAGATTGAACAATTTTCATTAATGAATCAAGAACAATCATTTACACTTTATAGGCTGTTCACTAACAATAAGTTGTTAGGTAGTTAGTCATGTAATTCTGTTACACATATTCTTGTTACATTTATTAATAGAGTAAAACTTAGTCCAATTGACTTGATAATGTGTGATAAATCTTGGACCAGCAACACAACCCAAAAGGTCACACTTTAAGGCATCAGTTGGACTTCACCATTAGCTATTGGGCTTCAGCAAATAATCCGGCCCAATACCAAAACCAAACCACATGACCCGAATCGGATTAGGGTTCAGACATTGAACCCAATCCTCTTTCTTCTTCCTCTTCTCTTCTTCTTCTAGTTTTCTTTCTTTCTTCTTCCTTACTCAAAGTATGAATCGATGCAGTCCTTGAAGCTTCAACATTACCATGCTTCAAGGGCTTGCTTTCTTTCACAGTGTTACACTTCGTTTATTGTTTAGGTTTCTTTATGTAGATTAATGTCATCTTTTCTCTCCAAACTGAAAGTATAGTTTAGAGATATATAAAAGAGATTCTGTATTACATTTGGAACCTAGCTTTTGCTTAATACTCTAGTTTCTACCGGTTTAGCTTTGATTTATGAATAATCATAAATACTACTACCTCGTCTGAAAATATATGTTCTTTCTTAAGAAATTGTTTTTGTTCCAATTTAAATATTTTTTTAGATATCAAATGCAAAATTTAAAAATATATATTAGTTTCTACCAATTGGTTGCTTTTTTCACTTTTTATAAAAATAATAATGATAACATGTTTTAATCAAGTGCATAAGACCATCCCCCAACAGATACGCTAATTGACATTTTAAAGTAAATTTTTTTTAATGAAAGACTTAAATTGAAATAAAAGGAAAGTACAAGCCTTTTTAGGTAAAATTATAACTTTTTGAAAATATAGTCGTTAAACTATTCTATCTTCTTCTTCCCCAATCTTCACAACTAGGAACCCCAATTCGAAACCCTAATCCACTAACCTCAAATAATCTAAATTGAGACTCTCCAAAAGAACAATGACCTTAAATTTTGAAGGAGCATCCATTCCATTAAACTCCATATTCGATTGTAACCTCAAAGCTTCCTTGGCAATCCAATCCGCCCCCAGATTTTGCTCACGGTAGACATGTCTGATAACCATTTCCGATTTGATAAGCCTCTTGCAACACCTTAACATAGGTTCCAGGTACCAAGTCGAATTTCCATAGAGAATCAAGTTCACCAGAATCAGAGAATCAAGCTCCACATCCACCTTGTTCAGACCCATTCGGCTACACAATCTCAAACCATCGAAGAGATCTCTACACTCGGCTATCAATGGCGAGCCCTTACCATACAATCTGCCAATGCCCAAGAAAATATTGCCATTACTGTCACGAATTAGAACACCACCTCCCGATTCACCATTAAAGGTGCATGCACCATCGATATTTATCTTATATCTGCCTTGTTTTGGATTCTTCCATTTCGGAAATAGAGGCTTGTTCCAATGCTTAATCTGGTTTACACAGCCAATGTCAGTAGCTTCCTTATCAAATCTTCCCCAATGCTTCCTATTCAGTACTTTAGCATGATCTAGGCTAGATAAGATAAGGAAAATGTGATTGATTATAGTAATAGAACTAGTGTTTTCGTTGTTGAGCTTCTTTTTATTACGACCTGACCAGATCGACCATGCTATTATTGCAGGTAGGATCGTGAAGATGTCACACTTCTTTTTAGCTGCCCAGTACCAGCGCATGATGATGTGAGAAACAGACATATAAGGTTGGATCTGAACTCTGAAGATGACACTGAAATGCTGCCAAACAGACCAAGCTTGCTGACATTGCACCATAGCATGGTTAGTAGACTCAATATTGTTATAATCAACACACTTAGAAGCAAGGTGGAATTTTTTAGATTGCATAACTTCATCAGTAGGCAACCAATTGTGAAGGACTAACCATAACAAAAAGAGCATTTTTAAGGAGTTACAACATTCCAAGTCTTAGCATACAGCCTAAAAACATTACCTTTGGCTCTGATTTGATTCAAAGTGTCTCTGACATTAAACTTTCCATCTTTTGATAGAGACCAAAGACTAACATCTTTATTATTAGAAACACTAACCTCATTAATTTTTTCAATCTCCGTAGTTGTAACTTTAGTGCCGAGTCTGTCTAAATCCCAAGAATCTCCCAACCAGAAGTCCTTTACAAGATCATTAGTACTGCCCCACAACATTCTTCTATCATTGTTATTAGTAACTTTTATAAACGGCCTATCAGAACACCATCTATCATACCAAAAGCTCATGTTTCCATAACCAGGCAGCCAAAAAAGATAATCATCAGCCATCTCTCTAGCATTAAGTATGCGCTTCCAAACTTGAGACATTCTATGAGAAGATATAGCTAAAGCAGGATGAATATTATCTCTACAATATATAGACAGCATGAATCTAGCCCATAGAGAATGTTGCATCCTGAAATTAAACCAAAGCTTCATTGAATAAACCTGTTGCACATCTTTTAACTTCTTAAGATTGAGGCCTCCTTCATTAAAAGGCTTACATAGCCTATCCCATCTAGCCCAACTAATAGCTCTATTGTCATCTTTGCTCCCCCACAAGAACTTATTGAATAGGATCTCCAGCCTATTGATGATGTCAGTAGGCAAAGATGTGTCTGTAATTGGGAAACGCTACACGGACAGACTGGATCAACAACAGACGCCCAGCAAACGAAAGGTGAAGCTTGTCCCATTCCATTATCCTGTTTCTGACTTTGTATATTAAACCTTCAAAGTTAGCAATTCTAGAATTGATAGCAATTGTAGTACCAAGATAACTGAAAGGAAAATAAGAATGCTTGATATTCCACATATCTTCAATGATAGTTATTTGTTGAGAAGTCATCTTGTTTGAAACAATGAGCTTAGACTTAGCAGTATTGATTTCCTGACCAGAAACACACTGATAGTGATCCAAGACAGACTTAATAGCACCCATTGCATTAACATCACCATTTGTTAAAACCATGAAGTCATCTGCAAAAGTTAAGCAAGCAATATTCTGATTACTTCTAGTTTTGTATCTAAACATAGGATTACCATTAGAGACTAGATTGATACTCCTTATCAGGTATTCCTCAGCTAGAATAAAAAGACTCGGGGAAAGAGGATCCCCTTGTCTTAAACCTTGAGAGTTAGAAAAATAGCCTGTCATCTCACCATTAACCAATATTGAAGAGAAAACATTGCTAATGCAGTTGCTAATAAGACCCGTAACATTATTATTAAAACCAAACATCTTGAGGATATTGAAAAGAAACTTATGACTAAGCTTATCAAAAGCTTTAGTCATATCAGTTTTAATGATGACATTGCCCACTTTTCTGTTGCTGTTTATGTCAAAACATAACTCATGAGCAAGAAGAATAGAGTCCTGAATAGATCTTCCTTTAACAAACCCACCCTGCTCCTCAGAAATTAAGTAAGGCAGAAATTTTGATAGTCTGTTGTTTACTATCTTTCCCAGAATCCTTGAAAACATAGTGGTTAGACTGATAGGACGAAAATCTTTCCACTTGTTAGGATTGTCCAGCTTATGTATTAAACAAATCATTGTAGCTTTCACACCCTTAGGAAGATCATACCTTTTGAAGAAACCTTTAACAGCATTACAAAGATCACTACCCATAATATCCCAACACTTCTTATAAAACTCTCCATTGAAACCATCAGGCCTGCAACAGACTCAGAATTTAAATGTTTAACAACCCCATAGATCTCATCATCCTTAGGAATACTATATATGAAACTATTATCCTCCTCAGTAACCAAAGAAGGAATAACTCCCATCAGATCCTGATCAGTCACAACCCTTCTAACAGGAGCAAGCAATCTTTAAAGTACTCAACAACAGAAGTTCTAATGTCTTCCTTACCAGTTAACCAATTATCATCAACCTTAATTCTATCAATTCTATTCTTCTTAAGCCTCTTCTTCACAAAACTATGATAGGCAGCTGTGTTTCTATCCGAGCCTTTCAACCAAGACGCATGAGCCTTCTGCCTCCAAAACATCTCTTCCCTGTCAAGTAGTAACAAGTGGTTCTGCCTGGCCTCCTCCAAAGAAGATTTATTAACATCATTAAAATCATTTTGAAGCATTGTTTCTCTAATGTTAATGATCTCTTCAGATTGCTTAGATGTTCCCAAATATGTTCTTATTCCAAACCTTCAACACAGCCTTCAATCTTTGCTGCTTAATCCAAAAGGCCATAATAGGATTCCTCACATCAACATTAGTATTTATAAGTTTAGTCGATACTCATCAGTTTTTGATATAATATAGTTTTAAATTATATAAATTATTTATTATTTTAGTTTCTCTCCTCTCTTTTAATAGAAGTTAGAACTAAAACTGCGGAGGTAAAATTTAATGTATTCTTTTTAATGGGGTCAAACACGTGCAACCCATGTCATACAGAAATTTTGTTAATAATATAATCATAGTCTGTAATATGTTCAAGAATAAGCACTACATACGCGTTAAAATCAAACAAATGCTACAAAAGTTGATTTTTTTCAGTTTTTTTAGTAGTCTAACTTTAAATCTCTATTTTATTTATCCGGGACATGTGGCTTTGAAAGTGTGACACCAACCATTATAATCGTCTACCTTTTACTGTCCGTTAAATTATATAGTTTCGTAGTCATATCTTCTTAAGCAGACGTTGATATTCTCTCTCTCTTTTATTTGCAGATAGAACAGCTCGGTATAGTTGAGGAAGCAGAGACATGGAGATCTGTTTTAACCATACTGGTCGAAAAACAACCGCCCACATTAAAAGAGATCGGTCTTTTTTATATTGGTGAATTACATAAAATATTTCATCTTGAGGGTCTTGGTAAGGAAGAACCTGATTTGATTGTTTCAATAGAAATGTTGCTACTAGGGAGTATTTATGATCGGAGGGATATATGGAGTGCATGCATTAGTACCCCTAATCTTACCACCTTGAACATAAATGAATGTAATAGTTTAAGATATATCTTCTCGCCTACTATTGCCCAGAGTCTGCCACACTTAAAGATACTCGAAATTCATGAATGTCAAGATTTGGTGGCAATAATTGGTGAAGCCAACGGTGGAGCTACAGATAACCTCGACCCTATATATTTTCTTAAACTTGAACATATTAAGATTAACAAATGCGGTAACTTAAAATATATCTTCCCAGTATCTGTTGCTCGAGGTGATGACACAAAGAGTGCCTTGTTCCCACTACTTTCCGAATTAAACCTCTTGGATTTGCCAAAGTTGAAAAGCTTCTCCCCGGTGGGATACCATTTTGTATTCCCGTGTTTGGATGATCTGACCGTTCGTATATGTAATAAGCTAGCAACAAATTTCACTTTCACTTCTTCGGATGGATCCGTGCACGCTGAAACTAAGGTACACATCCATCATTTGACGAACAAGACTTCGCTTCTACCGATATACTAGTAATCCAAATAGTACAGTCGAATTGATGGTGTCATTTTATATAAGTTATTTTGCTTTAATCTATATTCATTGCTTCCTAGGATAATTGGGAAAGGCTCGGTGAGCAGTTTGAATACAACTATAAGAGACAAGATTTAACGGATGGATCCAGCTCATCCTGGTCCCAGGATCCCCAGTCCTTAAAAATTCAGGCCCTTTCAGTATCAAGATTGCCGTAACCTTTGAAATTGATTGGAATGGTGACCATCGGCCAATATATCCTACCCTCATATCTGGATATGTCAAGTATCTATCTCCGGTGAACCTCACCATCGACGATGACTGTCCTGAAGAAGAAGAGGCAGCATCGCACGATACCAAACACAAGCTCTGTCCTAGGGTTATGACCTTGGGCTTGTGTATCGGGTCAAAAATTCAGACCCAGGACCATGATCTGTTGGACTCTAAAGGTGGTCCTAAAGCCCAACAAGACTCCACCTAGAAGACCCATGTGCTATCCCTATTACCAAACACTCACTCTCATCCTACTTTTGTATCCAAACAACAAGTCTAAATTAATGAACAGAATTGTAACAAACAAAAGAATATTCTGAAAGTTTGTTACATCTCAAAATCTGTACTTAAATACCAAATGTTTACAATGAATGAAGCAGTGAAAATCTTTACAAATTCTACTATAATACTCACTCTCTAAATTCTACTTGGTATCAGAGCAATTCTGATCTGTTGAATGGCCAACTCCGATGAGTCTCCATCACTGTCCTCAGACTCTATAGGCTCCATTCTTCCCAATAACTCTGCTGCTGCTCCAAGAAGTCTTCAGCTGCATTCAATCAACAATGCAAATAACATCAGACTTGATAGAAGTAATTATCTCATTTGGAGGACAGTGGTGTTACCTATGATCAAAGGTAACAAGTTAGGTGGCTATATCTCAGGTGAGAAGATCTGTCCTCCTAAACACTCTGCTGATAATGAAGGCAACATTTCTGAGAATCCAGACTATGAAGAATGGATCTCAAAGGACCAACTGCTGCTTGGTTGGTTGTATTCCACTATGAGCCCTGAAATAGCAGCTCAGTTGATGGAAGAAGAGACCTCTAAAGGTCTTTGGGAAGCAGCAGGAAAGTTGTCTGGCTCTCAGACAAGAGCCAAAATCACTTACTTCAAGGCAGAGTTTCAGAAAACTCGTAAAGGGTCCACTACTATGTCTGATTATTTTAACAAAATGAAAATGATTTTTGACAATTTAATTCTAGCAGCGTGTCTTACCTCCATGGATGATCTGATTACTGAGGTCCTTGCAGGCCTTGATGGTGACTACACACCAATAGTAGTCAGTCTGGATGACAAAGACAGTCTCTCTTGGCTTGATCTTCAAAGAAGTCTTCTAACCTTTGAAAGCAGGTTAGAACAGCTCAATGACCTGCAAAATACAATGTCCACAGTTAGTTTGACAAGTGTTAATTATGCTCAAAGAAATGACATAAAGCAACACGTTAACAATACCAATCCAAGAGGCTACTCTGGACAGAACAGGAACTTCAATAGAAACTATAGAGGCAGGTTTAACTCCAACTACAGAGGTCGAGGCAACTCTTACAGAAGCAGGGGTGGAAGATTTGCTCAAAACAAACCAACATGCCAAATCTGTAGCAGATATGGTCATTCTGCTGTTGCGTGTTACTATAGAGATGACCCTTCAGTTATGGGGTCAACCTCTTCAGAACACCCTAAATCAGATGGTGATCACAGTGCTTTGCTTGCAGCACAAGATACAGCATCAGATGGAGTATGGTATGCTGACAGTGGAGCCAACCACCATGTCACAGGTAGTACCAACCAGCTAACTCAGAAACATGACTACACATGTACTAAACATGTCCTAGTTGGTAGTGGTGAGAGACTTCCAATCTCTCACATAGGTGAAACCTCTCTTTTATCACTACATAAACAGCCTCTCATTCTCAAATCTATACTTCATGTTCCCAAAATCATCAAAAATATTATGTTTATCTCTCAACTCACCAGCTATAATGATGTTTTTGTTGAATTTCACAAAACTTTTTGTCTTGTGAAGGACAGGTTAACAGGGATAGTATTGCTCAAAGGGAGATGTGAAGATGGCTTATACAAGATGGATACTCTTTCTCAACATCTACCTACCAATCCAGTCAGTTTCAATACTCAAGTCTGTGTGTCTAAGAGTCCTTTATGTTCTCCTAGGGTGTGTTCTTCTAAGGTCTCTAAGGATGGATGGCATAGGAAGCTTGGCCATCCATCTCAGTCTGTTTTACTTAGTGTCCTTAAGTCCTGTAATCTTCAAACTCTTTCAAGTAATGGGAACAATTTCTGTGAGGCTTGTCAGCTAGGCAAGTCTCACACTCTTTCTTACCCTATATCTACTTCTCACGCTAGCAATGTGTTAGACCTTATTCATACTGATGTTTGGGGTCATTCCCCTGTCCTATCTACTGAAGGTTTTAGGTTCTATGTTCTTTTCCTTGATGATTTCTCTAGATACTCTTGGGTCTATCCTATCAAAACTAAAGGGCAAGTCATTGAAGTGTTTAAAACCTTTAAAGCTTTTGTTGAAAATCAGTTTGAGAGAAAGATCAAAACAATTCCAAGTGATTGGGGGAGGGGGGGGGAGAGTTTAGACCTCTAGCTACCTTGGCTACAGAACATGGCATCCTACTACGCAGGTCCTGCCCTTACACATAAGCTCAAAATGGAAGAGCTGAGCGTAAGCACATGCATCTTGTGGAGACTGGTCTGACTCTGCTTGCTCAGTCTAAACTACCCTATAAATACTGGGTTGAAGCCTTTGAAACAAGTATCTATCTTATTAACAGGTTACCCACTCCTACTCTTAACAATATCTCACCATTTGAAGCCCTATTTCACAAAAAAAACCCAACTATCTAGTCATCAAAACTTTTGGGTGTGCCTGTTTCCCTTGTCTCAGACCCTATCAAACTCACAAATTTCAATTTCACTCTCTTAAGTGTGTCTTTCTAGGCTACAGTCACAACCACAAAGGGTACAAGTGTTTAAGTCCTACAGGGAGAGTCTATTTGTCCAGGAATGTGGTGTTCAATGAGACTGACTTTCCTTTTACTTCAGGGTTCCTTCAACAACCCCAAAGTAGTCAGTCTCCTTATCAATCTGTCAGTCTCTGGCTACCTTCTATGTCTAGTCCTATGGTTTCTGAAAGAGTGTCCACTTGTACTAGTCCTACATCTGATCTCTCCACTGAGCCTCATACTTCTCAGCCTGCCTCACAGACAGAACATCAGACCACTCACTCACACTCTCTACCTAACCCACCATATAAGCCTTATCCAGACGCTTCTCCACATCCACTCTCTGACTCTGACACTGCCACTAATCCTTATCAACACACTGAGCCTCACACTAGCTCGACACCAACACTCATCATTGACTTACCCTTACCCACTCCAAATCATTCTAGCCCTTCTTCACAGCCTACAAACACTCACATCATGCAGACAAGACACAAAAGTGGTATTCATAAAACCAAACTACCCTACATTGGAACTCTTAATACTACTTACAGGGACATGTTTACACCATCTAATTTTTCTAAAGCTGCAAGGAATCCTAATTGGGTGACTGCTATGAATGCTGAATACAATGCTCTAATGGCTAATAACACTTGGTCTCTAGTTCCTTTACCACCTTACTCTACTGTGGTTGGCTGCAAATTGGTTTACAAGGTTAAGCATGCTATGGATGGGTCTGTTCAACGTTACAAAGCCAGGCTCGTAGCCAAAGGCTTCCACCAAACTCCTGGTATTGATTTCTATGATACTTTCAGCCCTGTTGTGAAGACCTCTACAGTCAGGCTCATACTCACTATTGCTGTCTCAAAGAATTGGTCAGTCAGGCAACTTGATATCAACAATGCCTTTCTAAATGGGGAGCTACAAGAGACTGTTTATATGCAACAGCCTCAGGGTTTTGAAGATATCAATCAACCTACCTATGTGTGCATGTTAAACAAGGCTCTATATGGTCTGAAGTAAGCCCCTAGGGCCTGGTTTTCTAAGCTACGAGATACTCTAACTGATTGGGGATTCAAGAATTCGAGAGCTGACTGCTCTCTCTTCTACTTGGTTACTACAACTACCATTCTACTCATCCTAGTTTATGTGGATGACATCCTGGTCACAGGCAATGATGCAGCATGCCTCACTCAGTTCACTCACAACCTAAATGCAAAATTTTCTCTCAAAGATATGAGATCACTCTCTCTATTCTTAGGAATAGAGGTTCATCGTGATACTTCAGGTATATACCTTACTCAGCATAATTATATCAAAAACTTACTTGCCAATCAGGGTGCTGCTCTCTCCAAGCCTTGTCCTACTCCCCTTGCTCCTGGCACTGCTCTATCAGCAACTTCTGGCTCTCCACTTCATTCACCTACACAATATCGAAGTGTGTTAGGAGCCTTGCAGTATCTAACACACACCAGACCCGACATTGCCTATGCTGTTAATCGACTCAGTCAATACCAGCAGGCCCCTACAACTACTCACTGGCACTGTCTCAAAAGAATACTACGGTACTTATCTGTGTCACGTTGGCTCGGGCTCCATATCAAGCCCTGCTTCTATCTTAAATTACATGGTTACTCCGATGCTGACTGGGCTTCCTCCGTTGATGATCGACGCAGCACTGGAGCATACTGTATTTTTCTTGGAGAGACGTTGATCTCCTGGTCCTCCAAGAAGCAGAACGTCGTCTCTCGATCGTCCACAGAGTCTGAGTACAGAGCACTCGCCAATCTATCTGCCGAGTTGATTTGGATTCGCTCGTTACTCACTGAACTCCGAATCCCACTCATACCTCCCTCTGTCTTGTGGTGCGATAATCTGGGGGCCAGTGCTTTGGCTTCGAACCCCGTCTTCCATGCCCGCACCAAGCACATTGAGGTTGACTTGCATTTCATTCGAGATCAGGTTCTTGGAGGGACCATTCAGATTCGCTATGTCCCTACTCAAGACCACGTAGCCGATTCTCTCACCAAAGCTCTACCTTCGTCTCGATTTGCTTATCTACGGGACAAACTCGGGCTCCTTGAGTCACCGCTCCGGATGGGGGGGGATGTCAAGTATCCATCTCCGGTGAACCTCACCATCGACGATGACTGCCCTGAAGAAGAAGAGGCAGCATCGCACGATACCAAACACAAGCTCTGTCCTAGGGTTATGACCTTGGGCTTGTGTATCGGGTCAAAGATTCAGACCCAAGACCATGATCTGTTGGACTCTAAAGGTGGTCCTAAAGCCCAACAAGACTCCACCTAAAAGACCCATGTGCTATCCCTATTACCAAACACTCACTCTCATCCTACCCTTGTATCCAAACAACAAGTCTCGATTAATGAACAGAATTGTAACAAACAAAAGAATATTCTGAAAGTTTGTTATATCTCAAAATCTGTACTTAAATACCAAATGTTTACAATGAATGAAGCAGTGAAAATCTTTACAAATTCTACTATAATACTCACTCTCTAAATTCTACTTGGTATCAGAGCAATTCTGATCTGTTGAATGGCCAACTCCGATGAGTCTCCATCACTGTCCTCAGACTCTATAGGCTCCATTCTTCCCAATAACTCTGCTGCTGCTCCAAGAAGTCTTCAGCTGCATTCAATCAACAATGCAAATAACATCAGACTTGATAGAAGTAATTATCTCATTTGGAGGACAGTGGTGTTACCTATGATCAAAGGTAACAAGTTAGGTGGCTATATCTCAGGTGAGAAGATCTGTCCTCCTAAACACTCTGCTAATAATGAAGGCAACATTTCTGAGAATCCAGACTATGAAGAATGGATCTCAAAGGACCAACTGCTGCTTGGTTGGTTGTATTCCACTATGAGCCCTGAAATAGCAGCTCAGTTGATGGAAGAAGAGACCTCTAAAGGTCTTTGGGAAGCAGCAGGAAAGCTGTCTGGCTCTCAGACAAGAGCCAAAATCACTTACTTCAAGGCAGAGTTTCAGAAAACTCGTAAAGGGTCCACTACTATGTCTGATTATTTTAACAAAATGAAAATGATTTTTGACAATTTAATTCTAGCAGCGTGTCTTACCTCCATGGATGATCTGATTACTGAGGTCCTTGCAGGCCTTGATGGTGACTACACACCAATAGTAGTCAGTCTGGATGACAAAGACAGTCTCTCTTGGCTTGATCTTCAGAGAAGTCTTCTAACCTTTGAAAGCAGGTTAGAACAGCTCAATGACCTGCAAAATACAATGTCCACAGTTAGTTTGACAAGTGTTAATTATGCTCAAAGAAATGACATAAAGCAACAAGTTAACAATGCCAATCCAAGAGGCTACTCTGGATAGAACTAGAACTTCAATAGAAACTATAGATGGAGGTTTAACTCCAACTACAGAGGTCGAGGCAACTCTTACAGAAGCAGGGGTGGAAGATTTGCTCAAAACAAACCAACATGCCAAATCTGTAGCAGATATGGTCATTCTGCTGTTGTGTGTTACTATAGAGATGACCCTTCAGTTATGGGGTCAACCTCTTCAGAACACCCTAAATCAGAGGGTGATCACAGTGCTTTGCTTGCAGCACAAGATACAGCATCAGATGGAGTATGGTATGCTGACAGTGGAGCCAACCACCATGTCACATGTAGTACCAACCAGCTAACTCAGAAACATGACTACACAGGTACTAAACATGTCCTAGTTGGTAGTGGTGAGAGACTTCCAATCTCTCACATAGGTGAAACCTCTCTTTTATCACTACATAAACAGCCTCTCATTCTCAAATCTATATTTCATGTTCCCAAAATCATCAAAAATCTTATGTCTATCTCTCAACTCACCAGCTATAATGATGTTTTTGTTGAATTTCACAAAACTTTTTGTCTTGTGAAGGACAGGTTAACAGGGATAGTATTGCTCAAAGGGAGATGTGAAGATGGCTTATACAAGATGGATACTCTTTCTCAACATCTACCTACCAATCCAGTCAGTTTCAATACTCAAGTCTGTGTGTCTAAGAGTCCTTTATGTTCTCCCAGGGTGTGTTCTTCTAAGGTCTCTAAGGATGGATGACATAGGAAGCTTGGCCATCCATCTCAGTCTGTTTTACTTAGTGTCCTTAAGTCCTGTAATCTTCAAACTCTTTCAAGTAATAGGAACAATTTCTGTGAGGCTTGTCAGCTAGGCAAGTCCCACACTCTTTCTTACCCTATATCTACTTCTCATGCTAACAATGTGTTAGACCTTATTTATACTGATGTTTGGGGTCCTTCCCCTGTCATATCTACCGAAGGTTTTAGGTTCTATGTTCTTTTCCTTGATGATTTCTCTAGATACTCTTGGGTCTATCCTATCAAAACTAAAGGGCAAGTCATTGAAGTGTTTAAAACCTTTAAAGATTTTGTTGAAAATTAGTTTGAGAGAAAGATCAAAACAATTCAAAGTGATTGGGGGGGAGAGTTTAGACCTCTAGCTACCTTGGCTACAGAACATGGCATCCTACTACGCAGGTCCTGCCCTTACACATCAGCTCAAAATGGAAGAGCTGAGCGTAAGCACAGGCATCTTGTGGAGACTGGTCTGACTCTGCTTGCTCAGTCTAAACTACCCTATAAATACTGGGTTGAAGCCTTTGAAACAAGTATCTATCTTATTAACAGGTTACCCACTCCTACTCTTAACCATATCTCACCATTTGAAGCCCTATTTCACAAAAAAACCCAACTATCTAGTCATCAAAACTTTTGGGTGTGCCTGTTTCCCTTGTCTCAGACCCTATCAAACTCACAAATTTCAATTTCACTCTCTTAAGTGTGTCTTTCTCGGCTACAGTCACAACCACAAAGGGTACAAGTGTTTAAGTCCTACAGGGAGAGTCTATTTGTCCAGGAATGTGGTGTTCAATGAGACTAACTTTCCTTTTACTTCAGGGTTCCTTCAACAACCCCAAAGTAGTCAGTCTCCTTATCAATCTGTCAGTCTCTGGCTACCTTCTATGTCTAGTCCTATGGTTTCTGAAAGAGTGTCCACTTGTACTAGTCCTACATCTGATCTCTCCACTGAGCCTCATACTTCTCAGCCTCCCTCACAGATAGAACATCAGGCCACTCACTCACACTCTCTACCTAACCCACCATATAAGCCTTATCCAGACACTTCTCCACATCCACTCTCTGACTCTGACACTGCCACTAATCCTTATCAACACACTGAGCCTCACACTAGCTCCACACCAACACTCATCATTGACTTACCCTTACCCACTCCAAATCATTCTAGCCCTTCTTCACAGCCTACAAACACTCACATCATGCAGACAAGACACAAAAGTGGTATTCATAAAACCAAACTACCCTACATTGGAACTCTTAATACTACTTACAGGGACATGTTTACACCATCTAATTTTTCTAAAGCTGCAAGGAATCCTTATTGGGTGACTACTATGAATGCTGAATACAATGCTCTAATGGCTAATAACACTTGGTCTCTAGTTCCTTTACCACCTTACTCTACTGTGGTTGGCTGCAAATTGGTTTACAAGGTTAAGCATGCTATGGATGGGTCTGTTCAACGTTACAAAGCCAGGCTCGTAGCCAAAGGCTTCCACCAAACTCCTGGTATTGATTTCTATGATACTTTCAGCCCTGTTGTGAAGGCCTCTACAGTCAGGCTCATACTCACTATTGCTGTCTCAAAGAATTGGTCAGTCAGGAAACTTGATATCAACAATGCCTTTCTAAATGGGGAGCTACAAGAGACTGTTTATATGCAACAGCCTCAGGGTTTTGAAGATATCAATCAACCTACCTATGTGTGCATGTTAAACAAGGCTCTATATGGTCTGAAGTAAGCACCTAGGGCCTGGTTTTCTAAGCTACGAGATACTCTAACTGATTGGGGATTCAAGAATTCGAGAGCTGACTGCTCTCTCTTCTACTTGGTTACTACAACTACCATTCTACTCATCCTAGTTTATGTGGATGACATCCTGGTCACAGGCAATGATGCAGCATGCCTCACTCAGTTCACTCACAACCTAAATGCAAAATTTTCTCTCAAAGATATGAGATCACTCTCTCTATTCTTAGGAATAGAGGTTCATCGTGATACTTCAGGTATATACCTTACTCAGCATAATTATATCAAAAACTTACTTGCCAATCAGGGTGCTGCTCTCTCCAAGCCTTGTCCTACTCCCCTTGCTCTTGGTACTGCTCTATCAGCAACTTCTGGCTCTCCACTTCTTTCACCTACACAATATCGAAGTGTGTTAGGAGCCTTGAAGTATCTAACACACCAGACCCGACATTGCCTATGCTGTTAATCGAATTAGTCAATACCAGCAGGCCCCTACAACTACTCACTGGCACTGTCTCAAAAGAATACTACGGTACTTATCTGGGTCACGTTGGATGGGGCTCCATATCAAGCCCTGCTTCCATCTTCAATTACATGGTTACTCCGATGCTGACTGGGCTTCCTCCGTTGATGATCGACGCAGCACTAGGGCATACTGTGTTTTTCTTGGAGAGACGTTGATCTCCTGGTCCTCCAAGAAGCAGAACGTCGTCTCTCGATCGTCCACAGAGTCTGAGTACAGAGCACTCGCCAATCTATCTGTCGAGTTGATTTGGATTCGCTCGTTACTCACTGAACTCCGAAACCCGCTCATACCTCCCTCTATCTTGTGGTGCGATAATCTGGGGGCCAGTTCTTTGGCTTCGAACCCCGTCTTCCATGGCCGCACCAAGCACATCGAGCTTGACGTGCATTTCATTCGAGATCAGGTTCTTGGAGGGACCATTCAGATTCGCTATGTCCCTACTCAAGACCACGTAGCCGATTCTCTCACCAAAGCTCTGCCTCCGTCTCGATTTGCTTATCTACGGGACAAACTCGGGCTCCTTGAGTCACCGCTCCGTTTGAGGGGGGATGTCAAGTATCCATCTCCGGTGAACCTCACCATCGACGATGACTGCCCTGAAGAAGAAGAGGCAGCATCGCACGATACCAAACACAAGCTCTGTCCTAGGGTTATGACCTTGGGCTTGTGTATCGGGTCAAAGATTCAGACCCAAGACCATGATCTGTTGGACTCTAAAGGTGGTCCTAAAGCCCAACAAGACTCCACCTAAAAGACCCATGTGCTATCCATATTACCAAACACTCACTCTCATCCTACCCTTGTATCCAAACAACAAGTCTCGATTAATGAACAGAATTGTAACAAACAAAAGAATATTCTGAAAGTTTGTTACATCTCAAAATCTGTACTTAAATACCAAATGTTTACAATGAATGAAGCAGTGAAAATCTTTACAAATTCTACTTTAATACTCACTCTTTAAATTCTACTGGATATGACTACATACTATGTCTCTCATTTATGGGGCACTATTTTTATCTTTCAGTGATTATTCTTGATTTCTTATGTGTGCCATGTCAAATTGTAAAAATTGTACTCATATTTGGGCTATTGTTTCTATTTTTCAGAACTCACTGATGATATTTCGTTTGTGTTTTTGTAAAGACCCTGTTCCGAACCAACTCTGCCAATGATTTAATATTTGTGTTACACTTCGTTTATTGTTTGAGTTTCTTTATGTAGATTAATGTCATCTTTTCTCTCCAAACTGAAAGTATAGTTTAGAGATATATAAAAGAGATTATGTATTACATTTGAAACCTAGCTTTTGCTTAATACTCTAGTTTCTACCGGTTTAGCTTTGATTTATGAATAATCATAAATACTAGTACCTCGTCTCAAAATATATGTTTTTTCTTAAGAAATTGTTTTTGTTCCAATTTTAATATTTTTTTAAATATCAAATGCAAAATTTAAAAATATATATTAGTTTCTACCAATTGGTTGATTTTTTTTTTCACTTTTTATAAAAATAACAATGATAAATATTTTTTAATCCAAGTGCATAACCTACTTATATAATGGGATGAAAAAAGTAATTTTTAACAGTCGAAAGTTGTCGGTGACAAACATAATAACACTGTTTGTCCTCCAGATATGTTTAAATCTTTTAGTGAACCTTTGAATCAAGCACGCACACCTATCTCTCCCATGATTATTTGGGTTAGTTATTCCATCATTTATCCTTGTCGCCTATTTATAGCTTCCATAGTTCGCATCTCAAACACATGTACAAGTTTACTAGGTTTGAAAAAAAAACATAACTAGAAGCGTAACACAAACAATGGATCATTGCGTGAGCTGCTTCCGAGAAGTCTTTACAAGTTTGTAAGGACACAAACAACATATCACCCGTGACAATTGAAAAATAGAAATAGAAGCCCAACCATGAGAACAATTTCGACAAAGTCAGAAGGGCACAAATTAAAAATTAGGGGTACGCACTAGGCTAGAGGTCATAGTTGTGTATAATGATTATTTCCACCAACTCGTGACATTTATCGATTTTAACTATCTTTGAGACTGGTAGAATTTGGCGATGTATCTCAAACTGTTACATTCAGTTATAAGCGGTTCGGTAAGATAAGTTTAGATAATCAACTGAGGTTCTTCTTTGGCAACACCCGCGAAATGAAACAGTTGCTGTAATTCGCCTATAGAATAAAGTTGTATGTGCATGGAATGGGGGTTATGACAGAGTATCATGTTTTTGTGCTCCAACCTACCAAGAGAAATTTTATCAGCGAATGAGAAAGAGGTATTGAGTTATTATCTCTTAAGTGTAAGCTAGAAGTAACTCCTCAATAATGGTATTTTCGATGGAGTATATGGACATGCAAGAACTGTTGATACTTCTGATGTTTAAGTCGTAATTTAGTTGTAGAGAGGTTTACTAATTTTAAGGCCTTATACAAGTCGTAGAAGGCTGGTGAGTATTGTGTCGAAGGAAATATGTGTTGAGTCGAAACAACTAATAAGAAACACCACTTTGCTCCGAAGCAGACTTATTGTAAAATATTCTATTTATTAGGGACCTTATGTTAATTGGGCTTTCTTATATTAATGGAGAAAGAGTAATTTTAGTTGTCTAACGATGTAGGATTTCTTCACAATCTAAAACACGTTAAATATCGTTCTGTGTGTTTGGTTTTATTACGTTTACTAATATTTGTTTCTAGTCTTGTACATGGAAATTAATCTTTCTTTCATAAGTTCGTTTAATCGTATACCGGGTCTTGCCATGATATATTGATATACTGGGTCAGTACCTAACATGTGGTGTTGTGAGCGTGGAGCAACATTACAAGGAATAGATCAGTTGTGATATATAAATTGGAGAAGTGGATCTCGTCTGGAAAACTAAAAATCCACAAAAGATGATTTCCATAAAGCTTAGCCTAGATATATTAGACGTAACTAATGATTTCAACCTATGTAGAATTACTGTTAAGGCTTAACTTGTACAAAAAGGATTGGTGATTGCGATTGCCTATAAATCTACAGAGGTTGATGTTGTGGCACTGTCTAAAGCTCATAATGCCCTCATATTAAGCTAAAGAGATGAAGTGCTATGAAAGGTGTCTGAAGAGCCTACAATATTTTGGATAAGATATCATTTGAAGGCGATTTACATGAAGAAGTCTTTGCGAACAAATTATATTATAAGAATTAACTTTATACACTATCAATGGATAATACCACAAAGATCTGAAGACAACTCGATAAAAGCATCTTTATTTCTGTACCGATAAAGTATGGACGTTTTTTGGACACCGTGATTTACGGTAAAGAGTCCATTACGATGACCGAAGTCAAGAGCGCCTTGAACCCCAAATATTTTCAAAAGCAGACTGTTCTGAAGGGTGACTCATAACGCGATGAAAATAGAAAAAAAGTAACAACAGTAGATGAGACCCTAATCCAAAGGTAACATTATAGATGAAACCATAATCAAAGGATAACAAACACCGAAAATTTCGGTGATAAAAAATATATTATTAAAAAAACTTAAGGCATATAAGGCTTTATATACGAGCTGCTCAAAAACATTATTTTAGAATACAAGGAAATAAAATATATGTCTCAAAATATAATCAAATCAAATCTTAATACAATTAGATTTGATTTGAATAAAATAAAATAAAAAAGGTTTTTGTTTGAGCTTTTGGGCTACATTATCCTCTCGTGATTGACAAGAATTCGTCTTCAAATCCACACCACTATCACCATCAACAATCGAAATTATTTTATTTTATTCAATTTTACACTGGGAATTATAATTGTTGACCTGATCGAAATAAAGAGAATTTTTTCACGAGTGTTCCTTATTCGTCACATTGAAGCCATCAAGTTGATGAATATAAATTGGTTTCGAAAACCTTTTCATAGCGTGTAGACAACATCCCAATGTCTAGTTGATGAAAAACGATTTTGAAAACCTCTTCATAGTCTGAGACAATATCTCGATAAGAAACGTTTTGCTTAATTCGACGATTGATAGTTAATATAAATCCACTAGTAACTGGTCAACACGATCATCGTCAAAACACCTAGTGTGTCCCCGCATAACCAAACGATATTTGAGTCATTCATGACCATAGATGTTATTTTCTTCTTCAGACCTTGATTCAGGAAATATCAAGCTTTGGAAACATGCTTCCCCGTTGTAGGATTCTGGCTCTGATACCAACTATGGTGAAGTCAAGGATAATATGAAAGAACTAACAACTTGAAAACTGAAGAAAGAAGAAGAACATTAGATAAAACCCTAACTCTTGGGTTAGAGAGAAAAATAGACTCAAAGAAATAATCTCAAATTTTTAATTAATCAAAGTGTGTGTAAAAGTGAGGTTTAAGAGACTTTTTATAGAAGTGCTCGAAAACCTACACAAAATTAGAGCATGTTCTCCGCATAATAAAATAAAGCCCAACCCTATTTCAAATCGATTGGAAATATCTAAGTATTTTAAATAAATCCAAGAAAAATAGAAAAATGTTAAAAAACACATAAAATAGCCCATAAACGGTGGAAATTTGGGCATGAACTTCATCATCGGTTTTAGCCCAGTGATGCTTCCGAAAGTTTTTGGGCTTCTCAAAGCGCTCGATTTGAGTAGTTTCATCGCCTAATTTTGATAACCAAACCCCAAATAAAGCTTGTTTTCATTTGTCCGAAAGGGTCATATAATTGTGGGCTTGTGTAACTACATTAGTGACCCCGAGGGGCATGGACTAAATGTAAGCGAGCCGTTTGGGAAAGAGATATTCAAGTAAAAGGAGTAAAAATATTTTTTGAAGTTCAAACGGGATAGGACACGTTCAAAAGTAATCTGTCAAAATGCAAGAAGAAATGACATATCAATCGAAATTTCCCAGAGAAGAGAAATATAACTAATTATTAGAAGACTGAATCCGGAGATATTGCAATGGTGTCTGATGATTGTGAGTATCCTGATAACTTGATGAATTCTTATTATTGTTGGTAAAACGATAAATGGGTAATGGATTTGAGTGTATTATACCACATTACTTCCAATCAGCTTGGTTTGAATACGTAAAAATGCTTGATTGGCGAAAGTTTCACCATTAGGAATGACGAATCCTGCGATGTCAATGAGATTAAATGGTGCGACTCAAGTTGTCTATAAGACTTAACAGAATAGTTAAAAACGTAAGGTATGTACCCGAAGTTAATCATAATGTACTTTTTATTAGGATGTTGGATGAGGAAGGGTTTACCTATAAGGGTGGAGACATTAGTTGGGATTTTTCAAACCTCTGTTTTTGTAATGAAAGATTATAGGACTAATAGTGTGTTAGTTATTGGTGGTACTTTAGTACGAGTGTGCCTAGTGTGGTGAAAAATTCTTTCAGGTTACAGCATCATCGAGTGGGGAAGTTAAGCTAGAAGAGACTCAATTAATTAAGTAAATAAGGGTTGTTAGATAGTACAAAAGTTCAGAAGTTGAGCTTTTGTAAACTTTGTGTTTTGGGTAAGAGCAATGGGGTGAATTTTCTACCCAACAACCAGACATCCAATAAAGTACTTGATTATGTTCGTTTAGAGCTCTGGGTTCCATCGCGGGAACTTACCAAAGGTGGTGCAAGGTACTTTATGCCTCTAATTTATGACTATTCCAGAAAGTATGGGTTTTACTTTTGAAGAAAAAAGATGAATCGTTTGTTGCCTTGTGAATTGAAAGACTTTTGTAGAGAATCAAACTGAGAAAGTGTTAGAGAAACTTCATACTAATAATAACTGACAATAACGATGAGTTTAATAATTTTTCTACAAATTTTGGCATCGCTAGACACCGAACCGTACATGGGACTCCCAAACAAAACGAGCTTGTTGAGAGAATAAATCAAACATATAGAACGTGTGAGATGTATGATTCATACAGCTAGTATGCGTTGAAGGTTCCGGGGAGAAGCTATGACCACGACTTATATCATCAAAATAAGTTCATCTACCGTTCTTAAGCTTTTTTATCCTTAAGAGCCCTCGGCTAGAAAGAAACATAAGATTGAACATTTGAGAATGTTTGTATGTGTGCCTACAGACACGTGAAGTGGGATAAACTTAGGCCAAGAGCATTTAAATTTTGGTTCCTCGAGTATCTGGAAGAAGTAAAAAGGTATGGGTAGTGGTGCATTGAACTTGGATGCCAGAAGGCTTTGATAAGGAGGGACGTGGTTTTCAATGAAGATACATATTGTTGAAGAAGACAGTGGGGACTTAATCTAGTACTGCTGGAATAAGATGATTGAGGATGCATTCGATCTCCATATATGAAGTTGACAATGCATGGGTTTGGGAAGACCTATGGTTTTAATGTTTTAAGGCGTTCAGATGATCAGATGGGAGAGCACGAAGACCAACCAAACAACCACAAATGTATGGTTTTGCGGTTGTAATTGGTTATGCTTTATCGATTGAAATGAATGGAGATGTTCTTGAATCCAAAATTTATAATAATGATATCAAGAGTAGTCATACAGAAAAGTGGCTTCCAGCCATGAAAGAAGAACTACGGTCTCTGAAGAAGATAATCATATGGTTTCCTGCGAAGCAGCTAAAGAGTCATAAGCTGGTTGGGACTAAATAGATATTCAAGATAAATTCAGATATTCGTGGTGTTGAGTTACCTCGATACAAGTCTAGGCTCGTAGCTAAAGGCTTTATGCAAAATAGGAATGTGGATTTCAATAAAAGATTCTCATCGCAATTGTGAAACAAACCTCCAACAGGGTGTCTTTGTCAATTGTTGTGAGATTTGATCTTAGATTAGATCAAATAAATGTTACTACTACTTCATGTATAGTAAATTGAAATATACAATTTAAATATATCAAGCAAATGGGTTTGAATAAGGAAATAAAGGTTATGTGTGTTTGTTAAATAAATATATTTATTGGTTGAAACTATCCTCAGGGTAAGATTTGATCTTTTATGAGATCCGTTTGAACCTGCTATGAAAAATGTTTCTATTAGAATAAGGAAATACACATGGAGATACAAATCCAATTTATCTTGTATGTGGATATAGGAGAGGCTAAAAAGATACTTGGTATATCTAGAAATAAAAAGAAGATTAAAATGGTAAAAACTCAACGAAAGGAGAGTTTGAGATGAAGGATATGGAAGAGGCTAAAAAGATACTTGGTATTGAGATAAAGAGGAACATACCGAAGGGTTTTTCTATTATTATCTCAACAAGAACATATACTAAATATCCTAAAGAATTTCTCGATGTCCGAAGCCCAATCGGTTGGAAGTCTCATTGGTTCTCAATTAAAACTCATTGTCACTGAAGCGTTAACCGAATAATCAGATAAGAAGTATATGCAATGTATACTTTATGGTAATGTTACTGGTATAATTATGTATGTTAAGATCTTCACGAGACCTGATTTTTCCTATGTCGTAAGGTTTTTTAACAAATTCATATCGAATCCAGAGAAGTCGAATTGGCATGCACTCAAGTGAATGATTATATATTTGAAGGATCGACTTTTGTAGGATTGTATTACAATCAGAATGATATAATGTTGAATGGGTGTGTGGACGATAATTATGCAGGATTCCTCAACACAAGGAATTCTACTTCAGTTCATCTGTTTACTATCGTTACAGGAGTAGTTTGTTGGAAATCATGTATTAAAAAAGTCCTTGTATTATTTTCTATCGGAGTCGAGTATATGAATTCTACGGATGCCACGATGGAAGCTATTTGGTCGAATGGATTGTTAAGTAAACTCACCGGTGGAAAGGAAAATGCAATCGTGTTCTATGATAACACGAGTTCTATTCATTTGATAAGAAATCCAAATTCTATGAGCGAACTAAACATGTAGAGATGAAATTTCATTTCATTAGAGATGTGGCGGATAATGAGTAAGTGAAGGTGGTTAAATTTACCGCAAGGAATACCCTTTAGATGCTCTCACCGAGGTGTTGCTGATTTCAAAGCTCATTAACTGCATAAGACTGGTTCAAGTCTATGATGCAAATGAGATGGTCTCTAAAGAGTATAAAGTGTGGGTGCAACAGATAGTGGAGTTACTATATGCCTAGGAGGAACATTATTAGGTGTAGGTTAAAAATAACTCGTGAACAGAGTTATTGTCAAAAGACTACATGGATAACCAAGAACAGTTCAAACTCTCTCGTGTTTGAACCATGACTTAGTTGTAAAAACGTTTAGTGATGCTGAAGGATGATAAAATATGTAGAAGACTAGTGACCATTGGGTCAAATGAAATATGTGTTAGTCGAAACAGGTTGGTCGAAGAAAAGATGGTAGAACAAAACTTATCAAAAGCACCACTCTGATCCAAAGTGCTAGATTCTAACACCTGTTCCAAAGAAAAAAAATTCTATTTATTAGGGATCCTATGTGAGAAGATATTTTCTAAGAGAGTGAAATAACTCCAAGTTTTTTGAGAGATAAGTGAGGTGAGAGATGAACATTAAAAAGAGGGTTTATGTGAATCATGTTATATTTTTTTATAAATAGTGAGTGTGTCATTTGTATATTGAGATTTTTATGTAACCGAATTATATATAAAAGAAATGGATGTAGGACAATCGAAACAACGTTAAATATCGTCTTTTGTGCTTGGTTTTATTACATTTTTCTTATGTGTTGTTTCGTCTTGTACGAAGAAATTATATCGTTCTTTTGTAAATTTGTTTAATCGTATATTGGTTCTTGCCACGATATATTGATGTACTGGTTTAAGGCCCAATCAACAAGTATATAATAATATTATCAATAAATATATAGTAATAAATTACGACGTGCTCTATTTCATACATAATATATAATATATAGATAACAATAATAAAGCACATAAATTATATTTATATTTAATTAACTCGTAAGTTACTAATAAAATATTATTTTGCATTTACTAAGTCGAACAATGTAAATGACAAAATAAATGCGAAACTCATTTTTAACTAAGTATATATAAGGATGAAAACTTTAAAAAAATTTAATGGTAAACACATCAAATCGTAGACATTAATACCGGTACACATTTTTTTTTCTCTAGATTTAGAAATTTGATTAGGATTTATGCTTTATCAAATTGGCGCCGTACGTGGAAACTATCGTTTTTCACATTTATAAAAACCTAAATCATTTTTATCGGTCAAAGAATTTTCTTTTTTTTAGAGAAAAAAATGCACGGTTAGTTCGTATGAATCCATAACATTTATATAACATATAGTTATTTCTAATCCGCATACTCTGTATTTTTCTCCATAACATTTATATAACATATAGTTATTTTATTTTAATTTTTTGATGGATCAAATAATCAAAATTAACATTGTTCAGCTTCACTACTTTTTTCTAATCCGCAGGAGATTTCAGATCAATTTTCCTACAACAAGTTTTCAATAGCTCATGTAAGACAAAATAAAAAATATCACTGAATAAATACATTAATTAAAAAATTATTTTAAATATGCATCAGATATAAATCGAATTTATAAATAAATATTTTCAAATCCGAACATTTAATGTTTCGTTTAATATTAATAGTAACAATAAATTATATTTATCAATAAATAAAACTTAATATTATATTTCAATAAACAAATACAGGCCATCAGTTCTGATACTCTGATAATACGTAAAAATCCATTAAAAAAAAACCAACGCCGCCTCCATGGTTATACTCCCTCCGGTCCAGGGTATACGAAACCGTGCAACTATTTTCTTCTTTCGCTTGTTCTTCCTCGACAGTTACAAGCCCTTCGTCGGTTGTTGCTTCTCCTCCGCTTCAAGTAAATGGTTTTTATATATAACTATTTACTAAAGACCTATCGGTTGTTGCTTCTCCTCCGCTTCAAGTAAATGGTTTTTATATATAACTATTTACTAAAGACCTATCGGTTGTTGCTTCTCCTCCGTTTCAAGTAAATGGTTTTTATATATAACTATTTACAAAAGACTTATCGGTTGTTGCTTCTCCTCCGCTTCAAGTAAATGGTTTTTATATATAACTATTTACTAAAGACCTAGAAGAGCTTAACGTGGCTAAAAAAACACCTGTGGTCACCTATGTTTACCACTTGTATCAATTTGGTCCCCTTCCTTTAATCATGCATAGAACTCATCTCCATCCTTTTTTTAAGTTGCATTTTCAGTCCCCCGCACATGTGAAGCCTGTGAGCTTGACACGTGGCATCAGTTTTTGTTGCAATAATGGTCCCCCAATTTTTTTTCCAAAATTGCCCCTTCCCGTTCCATCTGTGCAGCCTAGTGAGCCTCCACGTCAGCTTCACCATTTACCTTCGGTTTTTACCGTTTAACTTAAAAAGTTACCATTTACCCTAACTTAACAAACCAAACCCGAAAGGCCTATAGAACACAGCCCAACCCATTACAAAATAACCCGACCCAACATCCTCATTCATCCTCTTCTACATCCCTGTGATTCAATCGAGATTCAAACCCTTATTTCGAAAATTAGTCAGAATTCTAACAAAAATTTTGTGCCGATTAAAAAAACTTTAAATCCATGGCGTCTGGCCGGAGAGTTCTCTTAAAGGTCATAATCCTCGGTGATAGCGGGGTTGGAAAAACATCTTTGATGAATCAGTATGTGAATCGTAAGTTTAGTAATCAATACAAAGCTACAATAAGAGCTCATTTCGTAACCAAAGAAGTTCAATTCGAGGATAGATTGTTTACGTTGCAGATATGGGATACTGCTGGACAAGAGAGGTTTCAAAGTTTAGGTGTAGCTTTATATCGTGGAGCAGATTGTTGTGTTCTAGTTTATGATGTCAATGTCATGAAATCATTCGAAAAACTTAACAGTTGGAGAGAAGATTTTCTTATTCAGGCTAGTCCACATGATCTCGAGAACTTTCCATTTGTTGTTTTGGGGAACAAGGTAGACGTTGATGGCGGGAGGAGTCGGGTGGTCTCAGAGAAGAAAGCAAAGGCATGGTGTGCTTCCAAAGGAAACATACCGAACAATGTCTCGAAGAGTTAGGACTCCTTTATGGAGAAGACATTCGCGACGAAATTCCGAAGTGATTAGTGATGATATGGACGACAAATTTAATACCGCTCTTCCCCATCGTCGTCCTGTTCTTGCTTCACCCTTCACTGTCGATTTAGACAGTCAACAGTAGAACTAGGTAACCGCGTTCAAGCCACGAGAGCGTATAAAACAATTAAACCCTATAAACTCGCCGATTGGTATCGAACCCAGAACTGCGGATCAATTTACATAAATAACGCGCAAGCGAATATCAATTTGGATGTTCGAAAAGAGAAGGAGATAGAACTTCTGTTTGGTTCTTATTTCACTGAGTTTTTATATCGGCTTCGTCGTTTTGATCATCTTCGATTTTTATATCTGGGTTCTTGATATTGAGTAATATAATCGACAAAAGGAGATGGAAAACAAAGATCTCGACAGAAATTAAGATGGGAGAGTAGAAAAGTTGATGTTTTTTTCTTTCTTACCTTTTTGGAGAGATATCTGGGTTGATCAGTAGATAAATTGATTTGAAATAAGGGTTTGAGATCTCGATTGAATCACAGGGATGTAGAAGAGGATGAATGAGGATGTTGGGTCGGGTTATTTTGTTATGGGTTGGGCTGTGTTCTATAGGCCTTTCGGGTTTGGTTTGTTAAGTTAGGGTAAATGGTAACTTTTTAAGTTAAACGGTAAAAACCGAAGGTAAATGGTGAAGCTGACGTGGAGGCTGACTAGGATGCACAAATGGAACGGGAAGGGGCAATTTTGGAAAAAAAATTGGGGGACCATTCTTGCAACAGAAACTGATGCCACGTGTCAAGCTCACAGGCTTCACATGTGCGGGGGGACTGAAAATGCAACTTCAAAAAAGGATGGGGATGAGTTCTATGCATGATTGAAGGAAGGGGACCAAGTTGATACAAGTGGTAAACATAGGGGACCACAGGTGTTTTTTAGCCGCTTAACGTTAAGAACTGGATTGGTAAATGAAGTTAATGGATTAGTGAACGAAGGATGTGGTTGCCGCTCAGTTTCGACCTCGAATTTCCTTTGGAAAAGCTAAGTCTTCCAAGACCCAGTCACAAAACTAAGTTTTTATTTAAGGCGTTCATTGGGCAATATTAGCAACATATTCTCCCTTAGCACAATCCGTCAGTTTTCCCCATTATTTTCTCCTTTAGCAAATACTTTGTAAATCGATGTACGGGTTGATGTTGATGGGGAAGAAAATAAATCTAAGAAAATTTGTTTTCTTGAAATTCTGGATCCATTCAAGTTCATCAAATTCTATATATATATATATATATATATATATATATATATATATATATATATATATATATATATATATATATATATAACGGAAACACGGAATTTACGGAAGCAGTTACAACTCCACATAAATTATAACAGAAACTAATACAATATAACTGCATACATATAAATAAGATACGAGATTATATTAATTATGCCAACATTTCTCCCTCTTAATCTCGTAACTCAGGCTTCAAGTTGAACACACCATTTGCATCTCTTAAGATATCGAATCTGTCACACGGCAATGGCTTGGTAAACAAATCTGCAATTTGTTCTTCTGTGTTGACATGCGCAATATCAAGGATTTCTTGTTTCAGGCAATCACACAAAAAATGAATCTTGATATCTATGTGTTTACTTTTTCCATGGAAGACTGGGTTCTTTGCTAAAGCAATTGCAGACTTGTTATCAACTCGCAGACTAACTTTTTCAACTTTAATTTCGCATAACTCTTCCACCAACCTCTTCAGCCACATTCCTTGGCAAGCTCCTATAGAAGCAGCAACATATTCAGCTTCATATGAGGACAATGCTACAACCTTCTGTTTTTGTGAAGTCGAACTAATCGGATCACTGCCCAGAAAAAAAACAATCCAGAGGTACTTTTCCGATCATCAATGCCTCCGGCAAGATCACTATCAGCATACCCAATCAACTCTGGATGTTGCTGTTCTCTTTTAACATACTTCAAACCGGAATTGAGTGTACCCTTTATATATCAAAGAATTTGTTTGACAACACTCATATGTTTTATAGAGGTTTTTCCATGAAACGGCTAGTCACGCCAACAGCAAATGATAGATCAGGTCTAGTATGGACTAAGTACCTCAAACTCCCAATAACCTTGGGATACATTGTTGCATCAAGGGATGGATTTCCATCAGTCTTGCTTAGCTTTAGCCTTTAATCCATTGGTACACGACATGGATTACAACTCAACATTCCCATTTTCTCCAAAATCCTTTCTGCATAATTTGTTTGGCTCAAAGTTATATGATCAGACCTCTGTTTAACCTCAATTCCCACATAAAAACTTAATAAACCCAAATCTGTCATGTCAAACATTTCTTTCATCTTTGCTTTGAAACTTCTCAGGTTCGCCAAGTTTGAGCCGGTTATTACTAAATCATCCACATAAACACCAACATACTGCATATCACTTCTATTTCTTATTTTGTAAACTGCATGTTCGAGACTACATTTCTCATAACCCAAATTCTGTAAACAAAAGTCTAGTTTTTCATTCCAAGCTTTTGGAGCCTGTTTCAAACCATATAATGCTTTCTTCAATCTCAGACCTTCATCTTCTCTTCTTTTCTCAGCAAAACTTGGTGGTTGCTTAACATAAACCAATTCCTTTAGATCCCCATTCAAGAACGCTGATTTCACGTCCATATGGTGTACTTTCCACCCTTCATGGGCTGCTAGTGCCATAATCAATCTAATAGTTTCTAATCGAGCAACTGGAGCAAAAACCTTGTCATAATCAATTCCATATTCTTGAATGTAGCCTTTGACCACGAGTCTTGCCTTATATTTAATAATTTCTTCGTCTGGATTCTTTTTCAACTTATAAACCCATTTCAAACCTATTGCTTTGTGTTCTGGTGGTAATTCTTTAAGCTCCCATGTTCTATTTTTCTTAATCTCCTCAAGCTCCTCCACCATTGCCAGCCTCCAATTTTCATTGTTGAATGCTTCTTCTTGCTTCGTTGGTTCTTCAATAGACAAAAGGCTCATTTCTTAATCTAACCCAATTTCCTTAGTTTCATCATATAACTCTTGTAAAGATCGAAACTTTTTTGGTGGAGTTTCATCGTCCTCGTTGCTAGGTTCCTCATCTGATCTTGTATCATCCCAATTTAATACACTTTGAGAAGTAATTGATGGTGATTCAATATTCATAGATTTTACTTCTCCAGTTGAATATCTAATGGAAATGGAGTTACTGGGTTGAACATCCATGGATTCTACAGTGTCAGACCAGTTCTATTTCTCAGACTCTCGAAATACCACATCTCGACTCACTATTATTTTTATTGTTTTTGGATTCACAAATCTGTAGGCTTTTGAACCAGGTTCATAACCAAGAAAAAAAACTTTGTTGCTTCGATCATCAAGCTTCTTCACATCATATTTCAGATTTAACATAAGTTATACATCCAAAAATTCGAGAATGACTTACACTTGGTGTTTTTCCAAAGTAGACTTCATATGGTGTCCTTCCACTTATAGCTCTCGTGGGACAATGATTTAGAAGATAGGTTGCTGTAACTGCAGCTTATGCCCAAAATTCATATGGTATTTGTTTATCCTTCAGCAAACATCTCATCATCTCGACAATGGTTTGATTTCTTCTTTCCACCACACCATTTTGTTGTGGTGAATATGGTGCTGTCATTTGCCTTTGAATTCCATGAAGCTCACAAAATAATTTAAACTCTTGAGACTGAAAATCTCCGCCTCTATCTGTCCGTAACATTTTTATTTTCTTTCCCAATTGCGTCTCGATATTTGCTTTGAACTTCTTAAATCCAGTAAGTGCTTCATCTTTTGATTTCAGTGGTTTTAGCTACATGTACCTACTAAAATCATCAACAAACAAAATAAAATACATGTTCCCTCCTTTGGTAATTGGTGAAATAGGACCACAAATATATGCATGGATTGGATCTAACAATGAACTTGCTCGATAGTGACTTTGTGTTGGAAAATTCCTCTGTGTTGTTTCCCAAGAACACATACATCACAATTCTGACCATCTTGTTTAAACTCAGGTAATCCATGGGATAATTTATCTCGTCCGAGTTTTTGCAAGGCTTGAAAGTGCAGATGCCCATAACGAGCATGCCACAAGCGAGAGTTTTCAGATTCGGTAGATAGGAGACATTGTGAAATTACTTGACTCATTTTCATTGCATAGAGTCTATTTTCCAGCTCGAGGTATTTAGGCCACCAGATTGTAATCTGCATTATAAACACATAGAAATCCACCTTCAACAACAACTTTTCCTCTTGACTCATCTACTTGTCCCAAACTAATGATATTAGATTTTAATCCTGGTACATAATAGACGTTCTTCATGCGCAAGTTTTTCCCGGTTTTGCTTCGGAAGTTTGCAGTTCCTCTTCCACAAATATTGATCATAGAGCCATAACCAAACTATACTGTACCACTCATTGATTTATCTAAGTCTGTCAATAGGTTTCGGTCCCCGGTCATATGATTTGAAGCGCATGTGTCGTAATACCACATTGATTCATCAACACTCCCTTTCGTTGCCATTGTTTTAGATTTATCTTTGGCCAGTATCAATTTTTTCTCTCTAGAAAAAACAAAATTGGTCTCCATGACTAGCAATGTATCTTTCTCTTCTACTTCTTCTGTTAGATTCATTGTTTCCTCTTTCTTCGGTTTGCAATCCCTAGCATAATGCCCAAAATTATGACACGTATAACATCGTACCTTTGTGATATCAAAGGTCGAGTTTCTCTTTGTGATACCTTTGTAATCTCCATCAACAGATTTTGATATTCCTTAGGAAAAGCTTCCTCTCCCAAAGTCAAATCCACCTTTGCCTCTTCCTCGACCGCGACCTCGGGTCCCTCCAGAATATGTCGAGTTGAATCGTGAATCCCATTCTGCTTTTGTTAACAACACCTTTTCATCATGCTCTTCTTCTTCATCACTTTTAAGACGTTCTTCATGGACTCTTAGTGCCCCAATAACATCTTCAAAAGATTTGTTTTTAGCATCTCCAAATTGTTCAATTGACGCTGCAATTTGGGTAAACTTTGACGAGACTGATCTTAACAATTTTTTGTTCACATAGTCTGGCTTAATCACAACACCAAGGGCGTTCATTTGGTTAACCACTGTTGCTATTTTTCTCGCATACTCCACTACTGTCTCATTCTTTTTCATTTTCATACCTTCAAATTCCCATCTGAACGCTTGCGCTCACACCTCTTTGACCTCGTCTTCTCCTTCATTCATTTTGCGAAGGGACTCCCACGCTTCTCGTGCTGTCTCGATGTCACCCATCCTTGAGAGAGAATTCCATACACGATTTAATCTTGACGGAGATTAAATGGTTTGTCGGGCAACACAACTTCCCAAACTCCATGAGCCCTCATGTATATCTTCATCTTTAATGCCCATTCTTGATAGTTTGTGTCAGTGAGAATTGGATATGTAAGTGATAGTTTTCCTTCCTTCTGTGACCCTCTTCTTTCTGATTTTTTTGATTCAGCGCTACCACCGCTTCTCACCACACTCGCATAACTATCATTTTTCGACATTGGCTTTGATACCAAATGGAGAAGATAATCTAAGAAAATTTATTTTCCTGAAATTCTGAATCCATTCAAATTGATCAAATATATATATATATATATATAACGGAAATGCAGAATTTACGGAGGCAGTTACAACTGCACATAATTTATAACGTAAACTAATAAAATATAATTGCATACATATAAATAAGATACGAGATTATATTAATTATGCCAACAGATGTACCATTAGAAACATTCTTAACACCATTAGATGCACGAGGTAAATGAAGTAATAGGTACAACATGACTATAGTTGCCAACTTTACTCCCGCAGCCAACTCCATAAGAATATCACCCGAATTGTAATCAAACTTCTTTCTTCGCCGGGCCTAACGCATTTTTCCAATGCGGCCGATTCCATCTTTGAGGAGCCTCTCTCTTTTTCGTTTTTCTGCCCTGAATCAAGTGTGATTTGGCTCTACTCGAGTGATATATAGCTTGACAAATCGCTAGCCGAACTACTTGGGTCTACCCCACAAAAATTTCCACCCCACGTCATTTTCTCCTAATCATTCGGCTCTTACATCTCTTCTTTGGTCTTCCACGTAAACCCGATTGCGACAATTTCCCTTCTTACTCCGATTCCTAATATGAACATGATGCTGAGGCAGCCCCAGACCCGTCGATATTACTTGGAAACAGATCTATCTCGATAGACTAAATTTTTATCCACATGCATAAGCACAGGTAGTAGACAGGCGAGCTATACATAGATGCAAGGTTTATATACTGTTTCATAAAATATGATTAAACTACATAGAGCATATATACAAATAAAATTTGTGAAGGTAACGCTATCAAAGATACTATACGAAATAATGATAACACGTACAATCAAACATATTTATGAATATGGATAAGGAATACAAATTTGAAAAGTAAGCATACTTTGTTAGATATTTTATTATAATGGGATCGACTTGTTGACCAATTTAATCATGATACATTATCGAATAAGTCGTAGAGTGCGGAGTGCACGCTTGTTAGTTTATATCATGATTAACAGGGTCAAAGGACGAAACCCCTTGTGGAGTCCTAAAGGCGGAGCCCCTGGCGAGGTCCAAGGGGTAGAATCCCTGGCTGGGATCGAGCTGAAATGTTTTTATTTTCGTTAAATCGGCTACTGCTACACCTTTTTTATGAAATAAAAATTATGTTATTACTTTTATTGATGATGCATCTAGATATTGCTACATTTATTTGTTGCATGCTAAAAATGAAGCTCTTGATAAGTTTAAAATATATAAGGAAGAAGTAGAGCTACATAAGAATAATTTGATTAAAAATCTACGTACGGATAGAGGAGGTGAATATTATGATCCTATATATTTTCAGTATACTGGTATAATTCATCAAACCACGACTCCTTATACACCGCAACAAAATGGTATAACTAGGAGGAAGAATATACCATTAAAATACATGTTTAATTCCATATTGTCCTATTCGGGTTTGAGTAAAGGATTTTGGGATGAGGCTATGTTAACAGCCTGCTATTTATTGAATCGTATTCCTACTAAAATGAATAAGAGGACGCTATACGAGCCTCCAACAGTGAATTATTTGAGAGTCTACGGTTATAGAGCAGTTGTAAGGCTCACTGAACCCAAAAGGAAAAATTTGGGTGAAAGAGGTATAGATTGTATCTTCATTGGATATGCTGAGCCTTCTGTTGCGTATAGGTTCTATGTCTTAGAATCTAATGACCATGTGTGAGTGAACACGGTTATCGAGTCAAGAGATGTAATATTTGATAAAGAGAGATTTACCTTTATACTTAGATCTAGAGATATGATTCAAAACTCTTTGAATAGGAACTCAGTTCAAACTAAAAATATATCAAGTGGTACTGTTTTTGTACCTGAACGTTATGAACCAAGGAGAAGTGCTAGAGCTAGAAAAGATAAGTCGTTCGGATATGATTTTCAACTTTATTTAGTTGAAGGGTCAAGATGTAAGATTGACTATCAATATCAATATTGTTTTGTTATTGAAGATGATCCAATGAATTTTAGTGATGTTATAGAATCAAGGGATGTTGCATTCTGGAAAGAAGCTATGCAAGATGAGATAAAGTCTATCATGCATAATAATAGATGAGAGTTGGCTGATTTACCTCTTGGTTGCAAATCATTGGGAAATAAATGGATCTTGAAATTAAAAATGAAAGTAGATGGTACTATTGAAAGGTATAAAGTTAGATTGGTTATCAAGGGTTTTAGAAAAAAGAAGGAATTGACTTGTTTAATACTTATGCTCGCATTGCTAGGATTTCCACTATTAGATTTTTTATTGCACTTGCATCTGTATACAATCTTGTAATTCATCAAATGGATGTTAAAACTGAATTCTTGAATGATGATTTTCATGAGGAGATTTATATGAAACAGCCCAAAGGGTTTGTCATGCTTGGTTGTGAGAACAAGTTATAGAAGTTGAAAAAATCTTTGCATGACATGTGTGTATATAATTTTTTTTATAATTCTTGTAAATGACTTATGTTTTGACTATATGTGGATCATATGTTGATTTTTGGTGACCAAAATCAAGTTGATGAAACAAAGAAATTCTTATCATCTAATTTTGAGATGAAGGATTTGGGAGAAGCTGAACTAATACTTGGTATAAGAATTAAGCGAAAAAACAATAGTACATCAATTTCTTAATGTTATTATATTGAGAAGATAGTGAATAAGTTTAATTTTAAAGATTGTTCTTTGGTAAGCACAACTATGGATCATAGTCTTAAGTAGGAACACAAAGTTACTAATATGTTTAATATGAAATTTTCTACCATTACCAACCTGAATATAGTCAGTACTTCAGTAGCCTATTCTCTGGTTCATAAGACTAGAATTGTTGGTTATATGATGAGTAGCACCTGAGTCTGCATACAAACAGTTCTCATTTTTTAAGTCTTGTGTCACAAGGTAAGCATCTGGATTTGATCAGTGTTGTTGATTCTCTGCAGGTGGTTGAATGAAACGGTTTAGAACTTTACTTTGATAGCAAGTTGGTGTTGCATAACCCTACTTGCCACACAACTGACAAGTTGGTTTATTTGGAGAATATCTCCCTCGTCTTCCTTTGTAAGTATAGTTTGATCTTTCTCTGTAGGAATTGTTGTTGTTTCTGCCATTGTGACCTCTACTCTGTCCTCCATAATAAGAACCATTTCCCTTGATGTTTTGATAATTACTTTACTGTTGTTTATCTATTTTGATATTATTGTTGGTAAAGAATAGATTCACATTAGCTACATCTCCCTCTAGGTTAAAAAGTTGCTCCAATCTGCTCTCAAACGTTAGAAAAGAAGATTGTAGACTTGTCCAACTTAGATCATATTTATCAGCTAGGCTCACTACAATTGGAGTGTAGTCTGAGTCCAAACCAGATATAAATTGTAAAATCAAGTCAGCTATAAATACATGAAATCCAGCAATAGCTAGATTATCAACAATAGTCTCACTTTAGCTAGGTATTCACCCATAGTAGTTGAACCTTTCCTAGTTCTTTGAAATTCACCTTTGAAATAGTAGATTATAGCTCTTGTTTGTGAGCCAGAAAATTCTACTATAGCATCCTAGAGTCTTTTAGATGACACATGCTCTAAGAGTTGTGTTGCAATCTCCAGATTAATGGTAGTGAATAACCATCCTAATCGCAACTGATCCTTAGATTGCCACTCTTTAAAGGCAACATTTTCAGTTGGAAATATAACCACATAATCTGTTACCTTTGACGACTGGAACTATCATCGCTTTCCATAAAAGATAATTTAATATATCTAGCTTGAGAATGTTGCTAGAGTTATTGACTTGTACGATCTGGCTTTTGTTGTTTGTGAAAATTTCAGGTAAGGTGCAACCTGATGCTGCTGTGTCATAAGTATTAGAAGGAGAGTTGATGTTTTCCATTATAGGGCTCTGATACCAAGTTGAAAATTAGATCTGAAAGAGATGAAAGCAAGGAATACAAAGAGGAAGATTAAGAATTTTTGTGTAGTTTTATTAATGTTTCTTCACAAACTTACCATGAATCAACAATGTAATATATATATACACATATAAAAAATTATGTTTATAGTTTGTTACTTAGAGAATCAAAATTGTTAGACTCTAACAGCCGGAGTGATATCTCACTGCAGAAGATCGTATTTTGGTATTTTCTTATTTTGATCTAAGTTTCACCTCGGAAGAATCAGAATCAAAGAACTAAATTCGGAGTGCAAAATCCATATACTTACTTCACTTAAAGGAGGTTGAGAAACCTGTTTGGATGATTCTAATGAATCCAATATGGGCCTCACCGCAGCAGGAAGAAAATGACCTGTACAGTACAAACAAATAATAGAAATAAGAACACAGACAAATAATAGAAATAAGAACACAGAACAAGAAGGTATCCTTCTAGTAGTGATAGAAGAGACATAGGTAGAGGTATTGCTCCGGTTGGGTTCCTCCATATTCGGAGCTACCCCGTTTGCTCCAAGCTTGAATCCTTCTCCGTTTGCAGCTACTCTAAGAGGTGGAGTTATTGTTAAAACACTTCGAAACCCATCAAATCTGCCATTCCATCGGAGAAAACTACAGAGATACCGCAGAAAGAAAGCAAGTTCAAGTTCAAACCATCGACGACATATACTAACCGCCACCTTCGTTCTCCGGCGTATCCATATTGCCGCTATGATCAGTAAAAGGAAATCTATTCTCCCTCGCAATATTGACTCTCCTCTATTTCAGTTAACTCTTCCTTAGCTCTCTTCACTCTCCATATTCGTCTGTGGTGGATACGATCACGGTAGCAAGAAGAAAGGACATTCGTGTTGACGTTGACGCCCAAGCCGAGGCGCTGGAGAAGTTTTAAAATGACTCTGTAGAGGAAACACGATAATAAGGTATATAAAAATAATTTTAATTATAATATTAGTGTCATATTGTTTTCTTCCATGAAGCTCACATGATAGAAAAAAAATTAAAAAATGGTGTTTTTCGTGTTTTATAAACGTTTGTACATAATGTTCATAAACTATATAGTACAATTTTTAGTTAAGAGTTGCTTTGTCAAAAGTACTATATTATACAAATGGTTGTAAGATGAGGGGATACATGTATTTGCGAGCTTAAATGAAGGAAAAAAATACATTATACACAAATACACATTAAGAGTGAAGTATAGTGTAGGTATTAATAAAAGCACACAAATTACTATTTTAAAACAAATTTTATGGATATATTATGAAAATGTTGTAAATGTAGCGAAGATATTTGCACTAAGACAATAATGAATAGAATATAAAATAGTGCTACGATTTGCCATTTATTTTTATAATGCGTGATATCTATAGAAAATGATCTACATGCGTACACCTATAATAAGCAAGAAAATGTAATATTGCTGGTTGTATATATGCATATGTGTTCTCTATGTGCACCATATTATTTTACATGTAATATTATCTACGCATTTAGTTTTGTTACATTTGATTGTTCATACAAACAATATGGTGAACTACACAACAATCGACACAAAATTTCTATAAGCCATATTTATTCGTGCTAGAAAGCCACGTGATCTTTAAAGTAGAATGCCAAATAGTCTCTATCTCCATGTTAATAAAGGTTATAGACCAAGTAATCTCCATTTCTATGATCAAAGAGGCTATAAGCCAAATAAGCCTCATTTTTATAATTAAAAAAAAGTCTATAGACCAAGTAATCTCCATCGTCATGGTCGAAAAGGCTAAAGGTCGAGTAATCTCCATCTCTATGATAGAAAATAATATAAGCCAAAATGATCTCTCTCTCCACATAATAAAAAAAATGTTGTAGGCCAAACAATCTCCATCTCCGTGATAAAAAAGACTGTAAGCCGAATGACCTCTATCTTCACGATTGAAAGAGCTATCAGCCAACAAATCTCAATCTTCATGTTGACAAAAAACTATAAGCCATATGATTTCCATCTCCACGAGAGATAAAATGATATAAGAAAAATAATCTCCATCTCCACGACACAAATGATTTAAGCCAAGTTATCTCCATTCTATACACCAAATGATCTTTATCTCCATCCCATGTTTTTGAATTTTTATGTGTTTGTTGCATACTTCTCTCCATCCTTAAAACTATGCGAACGGGTCACTGACCATGCCTACGGGCTAGGCAAAGACACCATACTGTGCATAAACTAAATAAATCTAAATAATACAAATGGGCTAATTGGTCATGCCCACTGAGGATACATAAGGGGCCCAAGGTGCCTAATAACTTGAAACGGTATAATATGAGACTTACTCCAAGCCCACGAGGTTACACAATAGGCTGAATCGATCGCTCCCGCGAATCAGCCGAGGTGTACTTCCATTAACTAGTTATGCAATGGGCCTTATTGTGCCCGATTTTGTAAGGAAACGTTCAGACACCACAAAAACTGAACAAACACATAGATCTACAATCATGTAAATTATAACCTTCATTAGGTCAATCACTACCAAGCGCATCCTTATACAAACAACACTATGTTGCTCAAATTCTTACCATCTACACAAAGGCACCTACAACTTTTGGTAAATTTTCTAGCATAAGGTCCACGACATTGAGAACATAAAGCAAGTACATTTATATATAGTATTCACTTCATCCTTCACAAAAGACTAGAAGGGCTACTCATCCCTATCCAAAAAAAAATCAAACCATGCCGAAGAAGTAGGTAATATCCTAGCAGTCTACTAATTGTTAGCTGTACTCTTCTCCCTTGGTAGAATAGAATTTTTTATCCTCAAGGGAGGTTTTGGCCGACAAAGGTTTTTAACGAGGCACGAAAAATTATGTATTAACCAAGTTGGAGATGTCTCTGATAACAGTTCAGCTAGAAAAAACAATATAACCAAGCCCTAAGCATTTTTGGAGTATAGCCGATGTGGCTGGTATAGTTACATAAATTATATTTATATTTAATTATCTTGTAAGTAACTAATACAATATTATTCTGTATTCATTACGTCAAACATGTAACTGACGAGGATAAATGCGGATCTCATTCGTATCTATTATATATAAGGTGAAAACCCTAATTTTAAGGACAACAAATTTTACACACTAATACTACTACACGTTTATTTTCTTTTTTTTTCTTTTTTTTCTCTCTATGTTTTCTCTCTAGATGATTTAGATATTTAATTATGATTTATATAATTTAGCCTTCATAGCCCCTCTGAAGTAGTACATTCCATTTCTCTACTCACCGAGACGAATCGCCATCCTTGATCTCCGGTCTTGATAAGACAACCAAACTTCACAATAAAAAAATAGAATCGATATCATCATTCAAATGGAGATAAAATAAAACTACAAGTAAGAATCAGAATAAAAAACAAGTTCTATAACACCAAATGAGAGGACAAACAAACACTTTTATAGTGAGTAGATGTAACGTGAGCCACATCACGAAGACTCACTATACATACTGGCATAACAACCACATTTCTCAATTGATAGCATCACATGTCACGTGATTAGAAGCACATGTATCAATAATAGAATAATTACTCGAGTCACTACTCAAAAAATCATCAGACTATACCACCTTCTCAATGGTCAATAAAGAGACAAGTTGTTGGAGTTGATCTGAAATAAAAAAGTGTTAGGTGTATCGAAATGAGAGAGAACTCGTAACTAGACTCCGTAAGTCATAACCACATCTACTCTTAGACGGGGAGCCGGATCACACGAGGGTGCACCACGTCCCCATCGAACTATCTGCAGTACCCGATCTGGTGTCGAGCGATGACATTAATGGTTATGAAAATCATGCTTAGTATAGAAGTCATATTCGTCATGCCAAGTCTTGTGATAATAAGTGAAAGATAAATGACGAGAACTACATTGTGAAGGAACTTGATGACCTCGTGGATCAGATTTAACAAAAAAAGCCACAACAATGTGAGACGCAGATTACTTCATATATCTGCGACCTTGTAATCTCTCCTCAGTGCACATCTTCTTAAAAGTACCATCAAGGGTAGTAATAAGTTCTTGAGAAATCAACTCAGATAGAATAGTACCAAATCTCTTCATGTTAATACCAACAAAAAACTAAGTAATATTTCTTAATCTTGTTGCAACTAAAACTTTTTAGCCATACAACAAACATATGCCGGAACACAAATATAGGCACCAAACTTATCTCATAGCTTCTCCAATTTATTAAAATATTTGTTAACGGTATAGTGGTAATTATTTTACACTTTGCCAATTCAAATTTCAACTTCTACTTACGTTGAACATTATTAATAGTAAAATGATGTTATAACACATCACACAAAAGTTTAGTCTCTTTATAGTACAAAAGAAGCCTCTATTGAGACTCATAAATAGTTTTCATATTCCATTGCACAAAAGTAAACTAAATCACATCATAATCCTCAAGAAATGCTACATCCATCGACTTTACAATACTACCATCAATAAAGCCAGTTTTTCTCCTACTACATAAGGGCTAACACATAGAATATTGCCAACCTTGATAATTAGACCGATTGAAACAAATAGTAGCGACAATATTACTCGAGTTGTGATTCGAACCAAGATGATTAGGGAAAATAGATAAATTTTAAAAATAAGGTACTATGACATCACGAGTTATGCACTAATCGGAGGTTGCATATGGTGACGAAAGTGGCTTTCAATTTTATCATATCGAAACCTATGGAGAAGGAAAATGATCTGATCGGCTGCTGGAGGATCGTACTAAAGAAACACGAGGAGGAGTTAGTGCTACTATGATCGTTGGCAATAAAGGGACCATGTTGTGAGGCTAAAGCTATTGGGAGATGGGTCGAGGCGGTGTCATGAGTTAACCATTAACAAAAATAAGATCTTTGGCAGGTTGAGAGATGAGCCGACGTAACAATGAGGATGAGCAGCGAACGGTAGGGTTTGAGGGTGTGATGATGTTGGGGATGAAAACGATAGAGACGACAAAAGGATGGATGTTAGAGTTTTTGTTTTTACCATGTTGAGAAAATAATACACTCTGATCGAATCAGAGAGGTTATACATCATATTCTAGTAAAGTAATGGAGCTTTTACTATATTGACTACAATATACATATATTAAATTAATTTATATATGATAGTTACAGAAATCTTTGGAGGAGATATATGAGTAAAACTATGTTTGTAGGGCCAAATTTGTTATATAAGCTATTAGATAAGTGTTTTAGGGGTGGAGTGCTTTTATAGTACATTTGTTGGATCCCAAATGTCTAAACAAATTACTAATTGTGGTCTCATCCTCAAGTTTTTTGTTTGTTACAAATATGTATTGGTTGTGGTTAAATTAGGGCCACTCGCGATAATCATCTCCAAAATGTAAAAACGTACCAAAATTATCCTTTTACCCAGCCGGTTGAAACCCTCTCAACCGGCGGGGAAGCTTGACCCGGCGGGTGAGAAGGTCCCACCCGCCGGTTGAGAAGGGTTCAACTGTCGGGGTAAGGGTAAAATAGTAAAAGTTCAAAAACACCTCATTTTTTAGGGCTAGTTAACATTTTTTGGGCCCGGATTTAGCCAAAGCCATAGGTACTTTGTATTACATAATTATCAATTACTCCTAAAAGACTCTCTCTATGTCAAATTATACCATCAATCCTCAAATATCTTCTAATTGATTTATTTTTTCCTCATCAATAGCCTCCCAATCCTTGTGAAAATGTTCGAGCAATGACTGTTATAAATCCAATCTCATCTTCATCGAACTACTTGTTTCTTTAACTGTTAATTTGCCAAGTGAAAAAACTCTCATCGAGTGCAAAATGTACAATTTCGAATGGAGCCTGACGTTCCGCCTCGAATTTTATCAACTATTCCATGAGCAAAGAAATCTTTCACAAACTTTTAATCAAATAAATATTCCTCGGATTTTTGAACAAAGAAATCTTTGCCAAATTTGTGAACAAAGAAATCTTCCCCAAAGTTTTCCTTGAGCTTTGATTTACTTTGTTCACAGAAAGCACCCTCGGATTTTATCTATCCTTTTAGCATCCATACCAAATATTTATCCAACTTTTATTCACTTGTGACGTCATGACTTTTGTGACACCACCAATGAAAATGCTCTCCTTCTGTGAGATATCAATTAGGATGCCCTTTGCGTGTCCCTCTTTCTGACATGAACTAGCCTAGGACCGGCGTGACGCATCCCTAGGAACTTATTACATCTAATCTGGACAGTTTTACCCTAGACAAACAATGCTTTACATCATTGGCCTCAATATATTTTACAGCTCATACATTTCCTATTAAATCCATAGCTCCTTATAGATTTCATATCAACACTTTTAGAGAGATAAAGATTTGAAAAAAATTGTTCTAGAGAGAGAAGTGGTTTATACCAAAGAGCTTCCATATTTCAGACTGGTTAACAATTAGCAAGAAAGCGAAGAAAGGAAAGTTTCCGGTTTATACGTTAAACCAGAGCCCCAACCACCCTTTATCACATACTATGGTGTATGGCCTCCCTCAGATACTTCAACTGCAATCATCCCTTCAAACATCTATTCTCAACCCTCAGTCAAGCTTGCCCAACAATTTACAAGAGTGAATCTATAAAAATGAGAAAAGATAAACACTCGAAGAGCTCCTCCTCGAAAAGGAAAAGACATTATAAAGAGACTAAACATAAACATATCAAACGTTCCAAATAGTCTCCATCAGAAATTCATGCCCCTCCGTTTTGTACTCCACATGGAACTCATCATCGAACACTAAAAATTCATCCTCAAAAGTTGACAAAAGCTGACGTTGCTCTGATGTCAAAGCGAATCCTCGAAAATATTCCAGAGACTGATTCGAAAGTCTCTCCCGCTCACCCTATTACTTTCAAGTCTGATGATGAAAGTGCTAAGGATGTTCTAGCTTTAGCTTTTAGTTAAGAAAAAGAGTTGACTACTTCTGATGGAACGCTAGTCACGGTTGAAGAGGAAAAAACAACTGCCACTACTTCTGAAGCTGTCGAGGAGAAAAACGTCATTATTACCTTGCCTCAGAAAGAAAAAATTCCATTACTCTTTAAACCGAGGAGGGGAATTCCCGTCCAAAGAAGACAGTGAGGTCAAAAGAAGATATTCTACTCCCTCCCAATATCGATGCTTTAGTTGGGAAAAATCTTAGAGCAGTTGAAAATAAACACCTTCCGGCCTTGCATAAAGTGCAATGCAAATATTATGATACGTTTAAATAGGAAAAACTGAGAACTCGATGGGGAATTTCGGGGAAACACCATTCTCAGTTAGAGATAATGAACTGATTGTTTATACTGAGCTGATGAATTGGGGATTACGTTACCCTTTAGACCTTTTTTCGTGGAGTATTTTCTAAAGATTAACCTTTGTGGCACCCAAGCTGGACCCAACATGTGGTTCACTCTTATGATCTACATAATGGCTTCTACAATTTTGGGGTTGTATTTCTTTAAAAGATTTAGTTGGATTTCAGGTTTGGCTAAAAATCCATATTTCCCTTGCTACTCTTTGAACTTCGTTCAGAACCAGAAAATCGTTAAAGACCTTCTCGAGGCAGACAAGAAATGGAAGCAACACTTACATTTTATCTCAAGCTTTTGGGAGACAGAATCCGAGGCAACCATTGATAATCCCCACTAGCTGTTACTCATATGGACTAATAGAGGTATGTTTCCCCTTTATTTTCCTCCGATTTTTTCTCATGTCTATTCTCATACATTTTCCTTCTTAATCATGAATAACAATCACAGGCATATCTAAGCGTTACGACGAATTCATTCCTAAAAACAAACTTTTTTACCGAGTTAAGTTTGTGGGCTAAGACTGCATGGTCTAATAGATTTCAACATTTCTTTATGCCTACCAATGTTCCCAAGAGTCTCCTATGGAGGTTAAATCCATCAGAGCGGTTATCATTGGAAGAGCTCATGGTTCCTCCTACTCAACAAAATATCTTAGACTGATTGGACGCAAAAGATGCCGTAGTCTTTCTTTCAACAAGAGATAGAGCAAAGAGTCATCGAAAGGAAAAGTCAAATAATTGTTTGGAAAAAGAAGAGGCTTCTGGTGCTGAAACTCATGAGGATGAAGAGAATGTTGAAAATTCCAAAGCTGAAAAAACCAAAGGGTCTAAGAAGCTCTTTACCTAATCTCATAAAAAACTTTCCAGTCAAGGTTCTCCTAAGGAAAATGGTAACGAAAATTAAAAAGAATTATAGAAGAAATCTCAGAACTTCTTGGGCAGTTGATTTCCCAGAAGATAAATTAATTAGGCACACCAAAAATTCACTAGAGAGGATAATCACTGGATCGGACTCCTCCAAACTTCTACCAATCGATATAATCGTTTAAGACCGTCAAGATGATATTTAAAAGACTGATTACCTCAATTTGTTTTCTTTTGAGGCTGGTTTCTCGTCTAGTTTGTTTGAGATTCTAAGAGAAGATGAATTTTCTTTTCGCCTCTGGAAGTTACTTCATTCCTCTGTTACTATTGGAAAAAAGATACAGTATTTGAAAGATTAGAAAGTTTATTACAAATCTGAAACCTTATTATCCAAATCACAAGTCAATGAGCTTGAACAACAATGCACAGATCCTTCTCTATCTTGCAATTCTGATAATATCAGTTGTGATTCATTTTTGCCCAAACATCGGAGTAAAAGTCTACTTAAAGATGTTTTGTACAAAATGCCTCCCAAGATCATGTACCCATGAGACTTGAAAAGTATTTTTTTGGATAATGATATGTTAACTGATATTTCGTCATTTTCCAAAAACTTAATAATGTCTAGTCTACAAACCTTTTCTTCACAAACGAATAATCAAATGTCTTCATCTATTATCCCAACTACTTGCTCCGAATTTTTAATAATCGACGAGTTTTCTTGTGTAATAATCCATGAATATGAAGAAGTTGCTAAAGAGTTTGGCACAAGTTTTCTTTGTTTTGGACATGTTCATAGCTGAATTGTTTGAAGATTGAAGCCAAATATTTTCGCACTTTCAAATATTTTACTAAATAATCCTTTCGAGCTTCATATTTTCTAGATGCATGATTGACGAGGTGTTGTTAATCACTAACTAGCTTAACCATTTTAGCCCCACATATTTGTGAAAGTCTTAAACCTGCTATAGATCCTTTCGATGCTTCTTTAGTTGTTGACTTTTTCTCAGAGTATATCTTTACAAAGTTGGTCAATTTCCCATTTTTAATTAATGTTTGTATTTCTTTTTTTCAATGCTATGCATTCTTCTGTATCATGCCCAACATCTTCATGATATTTGCAATATCTATTTTTTCTATTTTCCCTCAGAGTTTGTATAGGGAAAGGCTTGAAAAATTATACTTGACCTTGACTTTTATCAAATATTGTGGCCACCACTCAGTCAAATCTGCGAAATGATCTCGACGAATCTATTTACTAGACATTGGCCTAGCTCCATGTTGCGTGATATATGCTTGTTGGTTTACCCTGGGCCTCGGAGAAAACATATTTGTTACTTTAGGTTGGGAATTTATCCGGGGTGGCTGAGCAGTAATAAGAGATATTTGGAATGGCTTCTGCTACAACTAATCACTAGAACTTATTTCTGAAGATGAGCTTCTTCCACCAATATTCCTTTTTCAACTTGATCAAGCAGAGCCCGAAACGTCATTGCTTGACTTATGAATGCCCAACGTATAAATGCCAAAATTCCTTAGAGAATAAAAACTATGCCTTCAAATTTTATCTTTCCAACAACCGATTTGATGGTGGTCATTCCGTTCATGTTTCTCATATCAAAATTTCTTCAAAGCCATCACAACATCTCTTTCAGAATTTAACTTTTCAATTTCTTCCAACAGTTCTTTTCTTCGAGCAACCAATATGAATTCTTCTAATATCTCACCAGCATGTTGATCATCACACCATTGATCAATTTCCACGTTATTTCTGATGAGGTTCTATTCAAATTCTTTTTGAATCATCAAATCTTTATTCATGTCAAGTTATCTTCGATTTCCCATCACTTTTCTTTCAAGATTCTAACAAGATTTTGGAAGACGGTTTCGGGTACCAAACTGTTTCCTACAGACAACGCCAATGTTAGTTCCAGAAATCTTTGGAGGAGATATATGAATAATGATGAGTCCGAAAACTGCTTCCTCTCCAGACTGGGACATATCAGACCAAGGCCACCGGACCGAACAGACCACTTCGAACACTTAGCCCGTTGGACTGTTCGAACTATGACAAAAGTACTAAAAAACCTAAACACTTCTTGACTAAGCTGCTTGCTCTCCTACTAAGAGCTCATGGGTCTTTAAACATGACTTGGGTCCATTAAACATGACCTGAAAACCCATAAAGCCCAGATGTAAGGGTATAAATACCCAACCACCTGCATTAAATATAGGTAATGAAAATTAACTGCAACCAGGCAGCTTAATTCTCTCTCTACTCTCTACTCAAAATATTAAATACCCATAAACTTCCACAAAACTCGGAACAAATTACCCAATTACCCTCAGACATAAATTAACCACACCAAATTGGCGACCACAGTGGGAGTACGACGGTGCCTGAATCAAACATTCGAAACCATCAGCAAAAATCAGTCCGAATGAATCCGGACGCCCCGGGAGTTCTACCAGCTTTGCTCGAAGTGGTGGGTGAAAACGATGACTACACTATCGAGGAGCGTGAAAGGATAAATGGCGAGATAGAAGCTCTAAGGGCAAAAAAGGCTAAGATGGGCATGAAAGAAAAATCGAAAGCATCAGTTGCTCATCACACCGATAACCCCAGAGAGCATGAGCCTTCAATGACTCATGTTAGTACCAAAAAGACTCATGCTATCTCTAAAAAGTCTCACCGGTCTAAGCCAGTGGAGAGTTCTGACTCAGGCTCAGAGTCTTCTGATAGCTCTTCGGATGATGAGGGAGTTGAAGAATCCTTATCCTCTAGCAGCGATGAGGGTCGAACTAAAAAGAAGCAAAAGTAGATCAAAAAATATTCGAGAAAAAGGGATAGACATGGAAAGATGAAGAAGAATATCGGCAAAGGGTCATCTCACAGCCGGAGGCATGTAGACCGGATGCTGATGGATCCTGTCGCTTTCCACGATGAACCAGGTATCTTCGCAACTCCCAACGAGGAACTGTGTTCAGTCGTTGCAGAACTTGGAGGCAATCTCCATTGTCTTCCAAAATTCTGTCCGGAAACCTCCCTAAGAGGTTTGACAGCACCAAAATGGAAAAGTACGATGGAAGTACTGATCCAGACAACCATTTAGAGCAATTTTAAAACTTTATGATGAACTTTGATGATGATGACAAGATACTTTGTAGAGAATTCTCCCAATCGTTTACGGGGATTGATATAAACTGGTATAACAACCTACCACAAGGCTGTATCAAGAATTTCGATACTTTTTGGGTGGCCTTTGGAAGGCAGTTCGTTAGGAGTAAAGAGTTAAAGGGCAACGGGGACACAATAATCCATTGTACCCAGGAACCGAATGAATCCTTAAAAGAATACATAAGTCGTTTTGTGAATACCAAGAATGGGTTGGCTGATTGCTTCGAGCAAGTTGCAATAGCATCTCTAAGACAAGGCTTGAACCCTGGCAATTTGGCTGATTCGGTGACCAGAAAGAAGGCTATGACTTGGGGAGGGTTGCTGAATCAGGTTGGAAAACAGATTAACGTTGATGAAACAAAGAAAGAAAGGGTGCACAGGCAGGTGAGGTCTGCCCCGGTGGCACCAAACCCCAATCAGAATCAGTCCGGAAACAAGGCGAAGGAGACCGGACAGGGCATGGCAGGGCTAAAGCTCAATCTCAGCCAGCTGCACCTGCTCAGAGTCAGCAATCCAGAAATAAGAGAGGGCATTGGGTTCAACCAGAGTGGTTCGCAGAATTGAAAGAAAGTATGGCCACCATTTATGATGAAACAAAGGAAGAGGTGCACTATAGAAGACCGACCACACTACAATCCCCTAGAGAACACCGTAATAACTCTTTCTGCGAGTATCACAATGATACTGGTCATACCACCGATGATTGTATAGTTTAAAACAAGAGGTTCAGAACTTGATTGAGAGGGGAAAGCTGGGGGCTTACGTTAAAAGAAGATGAGGTAATAGGCCTGACAATACTCACCGGGTTGGTCCAAGTAATGCTGCTCAAGAGGGAGCCATGGTTATAATCGAAAGATTTAATGTGGAATCTGAATACTTGGATCCTGATCCAACTCGAAATAGAGTGGGTACCATTGAGGAATGTTCTAGGACAGTCTCCGGGCTCATTAAGTCTTCGAAGGGGATACTATGACAGCTCCTACTGCTTCTTCAAGGAAGAGGCACGTTCATACTTTGGCTACCCAGCTAGAAGGAGGCATGACTTCCTATCAATTGCAAATCCCATTCCGCTTCATTGTTTTTGATGAAGATGATTTAAGAGATATAGTTGGCCCTCATGAAGATGCCGTTGTCATATGAGCATCTATTGGTGGCAATGACATAAGACGAATTTTGGTGGATACTGGAAGCTCAGCCAATATCCTTTTCTTAAACACATACAAGAGAATGAAAAATCCAGCTGTAATTCAGAGTTCGGACAGATCAATTGTGGGCTTTGATGAGTCCGAATTCTGCTTACTCACCGGACATGGCCAATCAGTCTAAAACTCTCCGAATACCGGACACGCACTAAGGACATAAACCGGACACGTGATTTGGACCGGACAGATCACTTCGAACACTGTGAACTTAAGGCTGTTCAAACTATGACTAAAGTACTAAAAACCTAAACACTTCCTCACTAAGCTGCCTGTCCTCCTGCTTAGAACTCATGTGTCTTTAAACATGACCCGGGTCCATTAAACTTGACCCGAAAGCCCATAAGGGCCCAAACATCACACTATAAATACCCAACCACCAGCATTAACTATGGGTAATCAAAATTAACTGCTACCAAGCTGCTTAATTATCTCTCTACCGTTAAACACCCATACACTACCGTTAAACACCCATACACCACCTTGAAACTCCACTTAAAATTACTAGCCTACCCTCAGGCTATTTTTATCCTCACTAGGCTTTACTGGCAGCTCAGCCGATGTGATCGGGGAGTTCGAAGAAGAAGTTTTGTTGGGCAAGGGCCCTTTCAAGAAGATGGTCAGGATACTTTTATTGTGGTGGATTGTCCCACTTGCTATAATGCTATTTTAGGGAGGTCTTGGCTCTCTAGGATGCATACAGTGGCTTCAACAGTCCACCAATGTTTGAAATATGTTGTTCAGGGACAAGTGGGAGTTGTCCGGAGCAGTCAAAAGGTTGCAAGAGAATGTTATGCTACAGCCTTGGCGCCTCGGACGTTGGGGCAGTTCGTATCAACGAGCAATAGCAATTTGGGGGGCTTTCTGGGGGTGAGGGTGAAATTGATGACCCCAGAGAGGCCCCTGGAGTATTAATACCAGTCGAAGAGGTAGAAACACATTGTTTAGAAGAAGGTAAAAGTGTCAAGATAGGGTCCAGAATGCCACCCGATCTTAAAAGAGAGATGCTAAAGTTTTTGAAGAGCCATCAACATGTTTTTGCTTGGTGCAATGCTGATGTTACCGGGGTTCCAGCAGATGTGATATCACACCGCCTATCTGTCCGGAAAGATGTAGCACCAGTGGTTCAAAAGAGAAGGGCTTTTTCCAAGAAAAAGGATGATATTATTGTGCAAGAGGTTGACAGGCTCACAAAGATGGGGCATATCAAGGAGTCTCAATATCCTTTGTGGACTGCCAATCCGGTCTTGTTGAAAACGAAAAATGGCAAGTGGCGTATGTGTATTGACTTCACAGACCTCAATAGGGCTTGCCCAAAAGATCTGTATCCAGTTTCCCGGATTGACCAACTAGTTGACTCTACCTCTGGGAATAAGCTGTTGTCCTTTATGGATGCTTTCTCCGGATACAATCAAATTCAAGTAGATCCGAAGGATCAGGAGCATACCACATTTGTCACTAACAGGGGTCTTCATTGCTATAAGGTAATGCCATTTGGGTTGAAAAATGCTGGGGCGACTTATCAGATATTGGTAAACAAAGCCTTTGCTGATCAGATTGGAAGGAATATGGAAGTATACATCGATGACATGATGGTGAAGAGTGTGGATGAGCAATTGAACTTGGATGACCTCCAAGAAACGTTTACCAACTTGGTGAAAGTGAATTTAAAGTTAAATCCAGAAAAATGTGTGTTCGGAGTACAATCCGGGAAGTTTCTAGACTATATTATAAGTGAGCATGGGATACAGCCCGATCCGGACCAGCTTAATGCTCTATTCCAAATGAAGCCTCCTCGAAATTTTAAAGAAGTACAACGGCTAACGGGGAGGTTAGCTGCTTTAAACAGATTTATCTCAAGGTCTTCGGACAGGTGTGCCCCGTTTTTTCAAACCTTGAAGGGTGCGAAGGGATTCGATTGGACCTCAGTGCTGTGTTGGTAAGAGAAGTAGATAATTACCCCCATCCAGTGTACTACATCAGCAAAAGCTTGATAGATGCAGAAAGACGTTATTTGAAACTTGAAAAATTAGCATTGGCCATGGTAATAGCTGCTAGAAAGATGAGGCATTATTTCCAGGCTCATCCTATTATCATCCGGACATCTTTTCCTTTGAAGAATGTTCTCCAAAAGGCAGACATTTCAAGCAGGATGACTAAGTGGTCGGTAGAATTGGGGGATTTCGATATAGATTTTGCTCCCCGAACAGCAGTCAAAGCTCAAACTTTGAGAGATTTTTTGGTTGAATTTCACTCCGACAGAGATTTGGATCAGGCTACTGAGTTGAAAGACAAAAAGGTATGGGTCGTCCGGATGGATGGTGGATCCAGCACTATGAGATGTGGTGCAGGGGTGTGTTTGACTTCTCCATATGGTGACAGAATGTACCAGGCTATATGTTTTGCTTTCAGGGCTTCCAATAACGAGTCCGAGTACGCAACATCTATAGCTGGTTTAAAGTTAGCCTATGTTTGTGGGGCTAAGAGGGTAAAGCTAATGAGTGACTCCCAGCTTCTTATCCACCATGCTCAAGGTCAATCTAAGGCTAAAAAATAAAAATTACTGAAGTATTTACTTCTTCTTAAAAATGAAGCACTCAAGTTTAAAAGCATTATTTATGAACATATACCCCGGACATAAAATGAGTTAGTAGATTCATTGGCAACCATAGCATACACAGAGTCGTATCCATGGATCCATGTGCTGGAGAGCCCCTCCATTCAACTTGATATGGGTAAAGAAGAAGAAATTTTTGAAGTACAAATGAAACAACCTCGGGATTGGAGATTTCCTCTCCTACAATACCTCTCCGGTTGCATCGTGCCTCCAGATAAATCATTGGCAAGAAAACTGAAACACAAGACTCGTGGTTTTATCATACTGAGAGACATTCTGTATAAAAAGTCTTACAGTAAACCTCTTCTTCGTTGTTTGGGGGATAATTAATCTCAAGTAGTCCTCTCTGAATTGCATGATGGTGAGGGATCAGCTCATTGTGGATTCAGGGCTCTAACAAGGAGAGTTTTACTGGCTACTATTGGCCATCTATCATGCAGGATGCTAAAGAACTGGTGAGAAGGTGTGACCCATGCCAGAGATACAGCAATGAAATTCATGTCCCAGCCATTCCTTTAGAATCAATCTCTGAGCCTATACCTTTTGCTTGTTGGGGATTGGATTTAGTGGGGCCTCTCCCTATGGCGTCCGGAGGGCGCAAAACTATAATTGTTGCTATCGATTCCTTTTCGAAGTGGATTGAAGCAGCCCCTCTGGCAGGAACAACATCAAAAGCCATTATAAAATTCATTCTATCCAACATTTGTTGCAGATTTGGTGTTCCACAAAAGATAACGACAGATAATGGGCCACAGTTTGACAATAGGGAAATGGAGAGTTTCTGTGCCTCAAGGGGTATACAACATTGTTTCTCTTCACCTTTCCACCCACAAGCAAATGGTCAGGTTGAAGTGGCTAACAGAACTATACTGTCCGGTTTAAAGAAGAATTTGGAAGGGGCTGTTGGGAAGTGGCCTAGCTATTTACAAGAAGTTTTGTGGGCCTACCGGACATCACCAGGGGCTGCAACACAGGAGTCGCCCTTTGCTTTGGTCTATGGAATGGATGCAATAGCTCCCATAGAAGCAACTCTCCCATCATTTCGTGTTCACAACTTCTCTCGAATGCGCTAATGAAGTGGCAATCAGAAGTCAGCTCGACCTAATAGAAGAAAGACGAGTTAAAGCTCACCTTAGAGCTGCTCACTATGAGGGTTTAATGAGGAGAAAATTTGCTTCTAGAGTTAAAAGAATAGATTTCCAGTCGGGGGACAAGGTATTGAGGAAAGTCTTCTTACACACTAAAGAGAAGCTGCTCGGCAAATTGGCCCCGACTTGGGAAGGACCTTATATGGTTGTTGAAAGGCTTAAACCTAGAACATATTGGCTAGAAGACAAGGATGGAAGAGTTCTGACCCATCCTTGGAATATCGAGCACATCCATGTAAATATTTGGGGGCATACTCTTTCCTACCCTGGTGGCGCGGGGAGGTTTTGATGAGGTGTCCGGGTTTTTAATGAAATTTGATGCCCTTTTAAAAAAAATTCGAAGTGTTCTTACTTTGTCTTTTGTCACACCAAAATTGGTGTCTTTGTCTTTCATATCCTTGTGTCATAGTCTGTTTGAAATTTGGTGTCTTTGTCTTTCATATCCTTGTGTCACACCAAAATTGAAACAGACTATGAAAGAATGTGAGAATTGTGCAAAACAAGGATATTCATTAAAATAACTTAAATACCTTGGCCTTCCAAGGACTTTCAAATTGTCAAGAAGAGTAAAGGATCTATCCGGTCAGATACCGGACACACTTACAAAAAGAGTGCATTGGCCTTCCAAGGACTTTAGTTTAGATAACATGAAAAGTAAAAAGTAATTCATAATTTAAGGCTGAGCCTTTGAGGATGGCTCAGCTTCATCTACCTTCTTCTTCCCCTTAGGATCATCTTTCTCTTCGTTTGGGCTCTCCCCGGTGTTCCCTTCGTCATCAGATGAGGATGCACTGGAGTAGCCATACCTGTCGCCTTCGGCCATTGTGTGATATGGGAGGTCTTCAGGCTCTACGTGAAGCCACAAATCACCCAAGTTCCTCTTCGGGAACTTCTCATGGAAGAGCAGGACCATGTCTGATTTCACCGTGGCATACATCTGCTCTTGAGTATCTATCACGTTGTTGGCATAAGCATCAATCTTGGCCTGGATTTTGTCCTCCTGCTCCCTTAGCAGATCAGCTATCTCCCCTGCAGCTTGGGACATTGCGTTTTCAAGAGCAATTTTATCACCGGTCAAATTGGTGATAATTTGGTCCTTGGCCTTGGTCTCCCCTTTTGAAGTGGCAAGATCTTTCTTCAATCCGGACAGCTTCTCCCAGAGCTCTGTGATAGTGTTCTCTAGAGTGGCGACTTTTGTGGAACTTACCTCTTGGTTTTTCTTCAGCTCTTCATTCTCCCCCTTTAGAGTGGCAGCATTTGAAGTGGTAGTACAAAGGTCATCGGACAGCCTCTCTTTGTCAGACTTGAGGTCTTTAATAATGTCTGCCTGATTCCGAACTTGCTTCTCCAACGCGAGCACCGGCTGAACATTGCTTAATAAAGAGTGAGTTATAACATCCCTTTCACTTGAAACAATAAAAGTCTTACCATTAAAAGTGACTGTGTTCGAAGTGCTCGGAGGGAGATAAGGCCCAGCAAAATCATCTCTGGGAAGATTGATGAAGTACTCACCAAGCCCACCTAGACCAGTGATGTCTACCCCATCAATGCTAAGATCTCCCCCTTCGACCTCATCGGTTTGGAAGTCACCAGGTATCTCCTCTGCTTGTGTTGGGTCTGTGGGGTCAGCTTGGGAAAGAGGCTCCGGAGGTCGGAGAGAGAGTTCGTCACCCTTAGAGGTCTTTTTCTTCTTGGCCTCCCTATCTTTGCTTTCATCTCCCCGCTTACGGTCTCTCTTGGAAGCCCTTAGAGGATTTGGGGAGTGAACCTCTTGCCTAACACTCTCCTGCTCTACCGCTTCCAAGAGAGCAGCATCAATTTGACTGGGGGCTGGCCCCTCCGGATGCGTTGGAACATCCTCCTCCACTTCAGCAGGGTTAGCTCCACCCACTACTTTTTGCCCTTCTTTTTTCCTTTCATCTTACTCGGGGCCTTGGCCCGACCTGGCAAGTAAAGTGTCCCGTCCGGTTCATGCGTCCTTTTGAGCACTACATCCGGAGGAGGCTGGGTGGTGAGCTCTTCCCATGTTAAGTCTCTCCGACCTGTGGTGTTCCACAGATGAGACCTTGCTAAGTTTCCCCCTGTAAAAGCAGCATGGAACCGGTTCCCCCACTTCCCAGCAGCCCAAGCGTTGATCTTGGTGCAAGTGGTCTGCCCGGTTTTCAAGTGGTCACTAAAGTCCTTGGGCAGTTCTGCTAAGGCAAAAGTAAGACCAATTAGTTTAAACTAACTTAAAAAAAACAAGAATGTAAAAAAGGAGACTTACAATCGCTCCTCCATCTGCTTGTGAGAAGACTTGGGTTGACTCCAGACTTGATTTTCTTCCCATTCTCCCAAGCCCCACTTACGAACAGGAATTGAGTCCTCCAATTCCTCTCCGACTCCAGCAGGTCATCAATAGATTTGAAGTTATCCCCCATATTGAAGTGGTAGAAGGGGATGTGGTGGTTTCTGCAAAGATTGGCCACAACAGCAAACTCCTCCATTGGCAGAGGGATCCCGGAGACCCTAGAAGCCATGATGCAGGACATGAGGGTGTACCAAGCATTAGGGCTCAACTGGCTCGGACAGAGCTTTATCAGATGAAAGTATCTGACAATTTCTGGGTCCAAGGGGAATCTGAGCCCCCAATTAAACAGCTCCGTGAAGATGACTACTTCGCTCAATTTGCAATCCATGGGAGTTTCTGGGTTTATAGGGATCCTTATCTTCACGTTCTCTAGAATTCCCCACTTCGTACGCATCCGGCCCAGTTCAGCTGTGTGGATGAATGTGTAGTTGATTTTTTGCAGAGCGATGAGGTACTTGACATTGACCTTGTGAAAACAAGGCCCCACCCTTCCTTCAAGCCTCTCCGGCAGATCCGGATGCCTCAAGCACAACTTCTCCTTGCCTTTATCTTTTTTGGCAGCAACAGCACTACTGGTCTGTCCGGAAGGCTCAGACTCGAATGGAGCCTCTTCGATAAAGTCCTCCATTACTTCCTCCATGATTGATGAGGGGTTTTCAGTAGTAGTGGCAAGGGGAAGGTTTAAATTTGGCTCAACTTGGTCTCCGGACTGCTGAGCTTCAGTATTTCTTGGTTTCTAGCCTCCGGTCGGGGCTCTGATGCAGATGTTTCTCTTTGAAAGCTTGAGCCACTACCCTCCGGACCGGACAGCCTGTCCTTGGGAGCTCTGATGGGCACTTCTGACCCAATGCTGCTGTCCTTAGCACCCGATTTTGAAGGAGTTCTCTTAGAAGCTTGACCCTTGACCAGCCGGCCTTTTCTTCGGTCAACTAATTTTTGAGGGGAGGTTTCAGCGTCTGACCCCATAGCTAAGAAGGGGGAGGTTTTTTTTTAAAGCTGGTAAGAGTTACACCTGGCTCAACAACAGGTTCCGATTCCTGAACCGAGGAACCGGAGATGATGGGTGCGAGATTGGTTTGAAATAACCTTTTTGGTTTGATGCCTTTTGAAGAAGAAGAGCCCTGGTCTGACTCTGTAGCAGCAGTCACTGGTTCGTCAATATGGGAGGTGGGTAAACCTGCCACAATACGCCTTTCCCTTTCGACCTTTTGCGCTTTTTCTAGTTCAGAGAGGTTGAGCCACCCGCCTTTGACCAAAGCGTTCCGAGCCGTGAACATAAACAAACTGGGTAAAAATTTGTTTTGGAGAGAAAAAAGCTTTAAGAATTTTGCAGAGTAAAAATGAGAGTGATGGTGAACCAGTAGAAAGTATTTCAATTTATAGTGAATCTGAAAAAAGAGTTTGATTCCTAGGAGAATTCGAAAAGATTGGTAATGATTAAAAGACGGCGGGGATGTGACCCTCTTTAATGCAGAGGTTACTTTTCGAAGAAGGTGGGTGCGAGATTCAAGGAGAAAAAACGGCTGAAGAAACCAACCAAAAAGTGACGCGTGTCCCATAGACTCTGGCAAAAAAACCGTTTGGATTCACGAAGCTTTATCAGTCCGGATAAAACCACAACACGGATAGACCTGTTCGGGTTAAAACTGCCCCTGAACATCAGACTGTTTTTCAGGTTTTTGACAAAGGCATTTGAACAAACACCTAAAAAAGGGGCTCATGATGAGTCCGAAAACTGCTTCCTCTCCGGACAGGGACAAATCGGACCAAGGCCACCGGACCGGACAGACCACTTCGAACACTTAGCCCATTGGACTGTTCGAACTATGACAAAAGTACTAAAAAACCTAAACACTTCTTGACTAAGCTGCTTGCTCTCCTACTAAGAGCTCATGGGTCTTTAAACATGACCCGGGTCCATTAAACATGACCCGAAAACCCATAAAGCCCAGATGTAAGGATATAAATACCCAACCACCTGCATTAAATATGGGTAATGAAAATTAACTCCAACCAAGCAGCTTAATTCTCCCTCTACTCTCTATTCAAAATATTAAATACCCATAAACTTCCACAAAACTCTGAACAAATTACCCAATTACCCTCAGACATAAATTAACCACACCAAATAAGAATATGTTTGGAGGGCCAAATTTGTTATATAAGCTATTAGATAAGTGTTTTAGAGAGAGAAGCTCCACATTCTAGAGAGAGAAAATCATAAACAATAATTGTATAATCATTAATCAATCACCCTTCCCCAAAAAGGGTATAGTGATTTTGTAGTACATTTGTTGGGTCCGACATGTCTAAACAAATTAATAATTGTGGTCTCATCCTCAAGTTTGTTGTTTGTTACAAATAAGTCCTTTTGTATTACATAATTATTAATTATTCCTAAAAGACTTTCTTTATGTCAAGTTATATATTAACTTTCTAATATATTCTAGTTGATTTATTCTTCTATCATCAGTATATATCATTAACCAATTATTTTCTTCGTTTCATTGTAATGAGGAATACTAAAAAAATTTAATTTTTGAAGACCTCGAAATATGGCGTTTGACATGATATATTTGAGTTTGGGACATTGGATTGTCCGTGGTCTTTCAAGTTTTTTAAAACATGGCATTTAGTAATTATCCGACGAAGTAAGAATATCATCCTCTTAATGATATGCTCTCAAACAGAAGAGTCTTTTGTATACAAGTTTTGTAGTTGTCCTAGATTTTGAGCAAAAGATGAAGAGAAAACAAATGTTAACTTAAGGCAGGAAAATATATATATATTTGCTAGATTTATGAAGGCGTGGCTCCAAAACTAAAATTAAGTGTATTCCAAAAATGATATAAAAATATTAACAAAAAATAAATATTTGAGTATTACATAATAAACATATATCAATGTTTCACTTGACGAAAGAGTAGAAGTAGGTTCTTCAGATGACCTTTCATTACATTCATTTCCGATAATATAAGTATGAGACTCCAAAAATCTACGGATAGGTATAAGCACGATATCCTGTAAAGAAACGAAACTAAATCATCTATTACACATTGGACAAACAAAACAAAATTTACTTGTAATATGGAGGAAAAAACCTAAAATCGATTCATTTGAAAACTTAAATAAAATTAATAATAATATCATTTCAAAACACATTTTATTATTTGAACTTTACAATTAGTGATAAAATCAATCCAACCCACATTTAATTATCCAAACGTTAATTTTATTATAGTATCTTATTATTTAAATATAATTATCTAATTAATAAATTTTGAAAAATTTACTACTTAAAAACAATTAATAAATTACCTAACTATGATTAATAAAATTATATAAATCATGCACAAAATTTATATAGAAAAAATTATATGTTTACTTATTCCGCTTTTCTCTCAAAAGTTGTTATGGTGAATTTTTAGACTCATCTAAATATAAAACATGATCAAGAATATGAGTTTAATGCAATTAATTATTAATAAGTAATAACCATATATATATATATTTATTTATTTTAGAACAAATATTGTCATATATATTTCTCCATTCACCAAAAGGGTTTTGATGAGTGTAGTAAAAAAAGAAACTATAAAATGGGAGGATAATTGAGTGAACTAGAAACAAAGAAAAATATAACTTTTTGGGGGTTTACGAGATTTAGACCCATAATCTTCAGGGATTTTATGAATTTAATAGGGAAAAAAGTGTTAGGGTGGCGACCAAAGTTCCACATCCCTCAGTTAAACATGGAAAGGATCAGCGGTATATAAGTAAGAACATACCTCAACTAGTATGAGGTCTTTTGGTAGTGGACCAAATGCAAAGCTGTGAAGGCCTTCGGGTGCCAAAGCGGACAATATCATACTAGTGTTGAGATCGGTTGTGTTCTTACTTATATACGGAGGCGGAATCTGCGGACCGGACCCCCATATTCCCAACACGTGGTATCAGAGCGTCAGGCCCAGACGGAACGCGATGGTGGTAATATTCTCGGAGGTCAAACATGATGAACCAATAGTCATGCTCAAGGTGAATGATCTACTCTATACATCCTAGTTTGGAGCGTCCATGACTCATCAAGCGATACTTGATTCGAGTGGATAATGGAGCTAGAGCGTCCATGACTCATCAAGCGGTGGTACTTGATTGGAGTGGATAGTGGAGCTAAAGAACAAGCGCATGATGGTCGAGTGAGTAGATAGATCCGCTGTAAAAAGCTCTATTGCTCAGATGGAGCAATCTCTGATTAGAGTGAGCGGATGAAAGTCAATTGAGAGGAGGCTAAGTGGTACTTTGTTCGAGAGGAGGATTTGTTAGGGTGGCGACCAAAGTCCCACATCCGAATCCCACATCGGTTAAACATGGAAAGGATCAGCGGTATATAAGTAAGAACATACCTCAACTAGTATGAGGCCTTTTGGTAGTGGACCAAATGCAAAGCTGTGAGGGCCTTCGAGTGCCAAAGCGGACAATATCATACTAGTGTTGAGATCGATTGTGTTCTTACTTATATACGGAGGAGGAATATGCGGACCGGACCCATTTCCACTTATATACGGAGGCGGAATATGCGGACCGGACCCATTCCCAACAAAAAGAAACTATAAAAGGATATGAGAATTGGGTTGTACTAACAAAGAAAAAATAATTTTTTTTGGAGGATTATGTGGTGTGAACGATGACTTTGAGGATTTTGATGAGTGTAGTAGAAGAAAAAACTATAAAAAGGAGGAGAGTTAGATATACTAAAAGAGAAAATAAAATATAATTATTTTCAAGCTCTTCACCACTATACTAACCATTTTCTGTACACATAAGAATATACCATGACATATTTGGCTACCTTTTAAATCCGTCTTTGAAACGTTAAACTTCTATCTTAAAAATAAAAAAAAATAAAAAATATATAAAACGAGATGGGGATGACTTAGATACGTATAAGATTAACTGTTTTTTTTCTGTCAAAGCATCGCGCTTGATTTCTATGGTATTTGTTTGTTGATATAGGAAAATCTCTAAACTACAATTTTATGTATTTTATTTATTTGTGATTTTAGCTATTTATATACAACCGTTTTAAAGCATAAATAAAACAGTCATATTACATGCTAATGCTATTAACATTGAAGTAGTTTACAATACATATATCTAACCAACAAACCAAATTATGAGTAAAATTTATTTTATAATTATTAACAAAAAAGAGTTGTTTAGTATTATTATTTATTTTTATAAAAATAAATATATAACTAGGGTACGGCTATATATACCCAAATGTGATTTAAGTATACCCAAAAAACGCAGTTGACTTTTATTTGACTTTTTTAGGACGAAAACCCTTGAAATTTCATTTAATATCCGAATTGCCACTAAGTAAAAAAAAACACTAAGTATATCCTAGATACACCCAATTCACAAAACAATCTATTTGGTTATGTATACCCAAAAAAAACACAACTCTCTACTAGATCAAACCCCATATTACTACAATTTTGTGAAATTCTTCAAATTGTTCTTTAACATTCAAAGTTGCCTCAAGAACATTCAAACTCTTTTTAATTTTTTTAAACTTCTTCTAATAAAAACACAAAATCAAAACTTGTTTTTTTGAAGTTTTTTTTAAAAAAAAATTAAAAATTTAATTACTAAAAAATTCATAATTTTCGGGTGTTTGGAAGCCATTTTCCGGCAGAAATTCGGCCGGAAAATGACCATTTGCGATGGCTGAGGGTACCATAGGTACAGAGGGGGTGTACCGACCGGTACACCCCCTCTGTACCTATGGTACACTATGTACCGACCGGTACAGAGGGGGTGTACCGGTCGGTACAGACCCTCTGTACCGACCGTACAGGGGGTACCCACCAGCCGGTGCGTACCCCCTGTACGGTCGGTACAGAGGGTCTGTACCGACCGGTACGCTCAGCCTTCGCAAATGGCCATTTTCCGGTCGAATTTCGGCCGGAAAATGGCCTCCAAACACCCTAAAATTCTGATTTTTTTGCCTAATTCAACCATAACCCTAAATTTTGATACTAAGACTAAGTTTTTATATTTTAGTTCGTCGGATTTTAGTTCGCCGGATTTTAGTTCGCCGGATAAATTATAGAGAACTTGAAGGTTTTAGAGAGAAGTTAGAGAGTGTAATTGAAAAAATGAGGTGGATAAGATTAGCAAAAAAAAAAAAACCTTATATACCTAGAAAAGGGTATTTTTGTCAAAATTTGGGTATACTTAGATCATCTTTGGGTATACTCAAAATTGGGTATACTTAAACCCGAATTGGGTATATATAGCTTGACCCATATAACTAATATGTAGGATTTAAAATTTAAGATTTAAGGTTTTGAATTATAAACTTTATATTGCGTGTTTAAATTTTAATTTTTGTTCGTAAACTTTTTGTTATTATTATTATCCAAAATAATTTTGGATATAAATTTAAATTTTTAAAACTCTTAATTTTCATATTAAAGATTTGGGGTAATAATAAAAGTACCGAAGCATATGATATTTAGCGATAAATGTAATACAATAACTTTTTTTTCCTATTCGACTCTTTATCCGAAGCTAACTTATTCGCTAGTCGATTTAATCGGTTTCTCTTTCGTTGTTCTAACTCTGTGATATCAAAACAAAATATTTTTCATGTCGATTCAACCCACGCTTCTCTTTCGTTAATATCAACTCGTTCATATTAGAGAGCTAAGTTTGTGACTGTTGGTTTAAGTATAGTGTAATTAGTGTTGTTAAAAATACCATACGTTTTTATTTTTACACTAGAAGTATAAATCATACAGCAGACATAGGCAACAACACAAGTATAGGCACCAAGGTCATTTCAAAGTTTCTTTAATTTAGAAAAAAAAACTCGATAACAAATATAAGGGTAGTTTATTTACACTTATCCAATTAACATTTCAGCTATGCTTATGTTGAGAATTACTAATAGTAAAATAATGTAGTAACACACCTAGAGAGGTTTAGCCTCTTCATAATATGAAATAAGCTTCTACTGAGACTTATTTATAATTTTCATAATCTATTGCACTAAAATGGACTGAGCGAGATCCCAATCCTTAGAGAATACCCGATCTACCGGCTTCACAATACTACCATCTATAAAGTTACATTTTCTTTTACTACATATGGACAACTCATCCACCAAGATTGATAATTGTACTTATTGAAACAAATAGTAGAGATAAGATCACACGGGTTTTCATTCAAACTAAAATAATAGAGGGAATATACATAAATGTTTCGATAGGCTACAATAACATAAAAGCTAAGTACTTGTTGGAGGCTGGAGGTGGTAGCACCGTTGTTCCCAAGATCAATAAAAATTATTATCTATCTCTCAACTTACCAGTTATAATAATATCTTAGTTGAATTTCTCAAAGGATTTTGTCTTGTGAAGGACAAGGTAACATAGAGTATATTGCTCAAAAGGATATCTAAGGATGAACTCTACGAGATGAATAACTATCCTAGGTCACTGATCAACAAAACATCTTCTTCAAGCCCTCAAGTTAATATGTGTTATGTAGAGTCTCCTATTTTTTTAGCTAGTACTATTTCCAATATCCTCAAAGATAGATGACATAGAAGGCTTGGTCATCCATCGAACAATGTCTTAACAATTGTATTGAAAATGTGTAATTTGAACTCAATTTTATTAAATAAAACAAGTTTTTGTAAAGTTTCCCAATTAGGAAAATCTCACAATCTTCCTTATCTTAATTCTGACTCACATACTAATCATGTTTTAGATTTAATACATACTGATGGCTGGGGTCCTTCACCCATACATTTTATAGCAAGATTCAAGTTATATGTTTTGTTTCTTGATGATTACTCAAGATATACATGGATCTATCCTATTAAAGATAAAGGCAAGTTATTAATGTTTTTAAAAGCTTCAAAAGTTTAATTGAAAAACAATTTGAAAGGTCAATAAAAATTGTGCAAAGTGATTGGAGAGGGGAGTTCTAAACATTGGCTCCCTTAGCTAAGGAAAATGGTTTCATTCTAAGGTTGTCTTGTCCACATACCTCAGCCCAAAATGGTGGGACTGAGAGAAAACATCAACATGTGGTTGAAACTGGTCTTACATGTCTAGCTCAAGCTAATCTACCTTATAAATTTTTGATTGAAGCTTTTGAAACCAGTGTGTATTTAATTAATAGGCTCATTACACTTATTCTAAACAAAAAATATCCATTTGAGGTTATTCATCACAAAATACCAAACTACTTAGTCCTTCAAAGTTTTGGGCGTGCCTGCTATCCTTTATCTAAGACCTTATGAAACACATAAATTCAGTTTCATCCTCTAAGGTGTGTCTTTCGTGGGTACAAGCAGTGTCACAAGGGCTACAAGTGTCTATGTCATACTGGTAGGTTGTACATTTCCAGAAATGTTATGTTTACTAAAAGGGACCTCCCTTTCAAAATAGGTTTTCTCAAATCAAACAAACTGACAAGAATTGTGTTATTCCGGTCAATCTATGGCTACCTAATTTGTGTGTTAAATCAGTGACACATGGAGGGTTATCTTCTACTGAGTTGTACTCAGATGCTCCTACTAAGAAGCACACATCTTTTTGTCCTCCTCACTCACAAAATTAGAGTCCAACTCAGTCTTTACAATATTATGAGCACTACCCTACAATACCTAACTCTCAATCACCCCAAACACTGCAAAAACAAACTATTTAACACACATAGACACCAAGCACAGTCAGACATCTCAATCAGCCTACCAATACTAATAATGACCGTCTTCTTTCTACACTCACATTGTCCATACACCTACCTTTCTCTAGTTCAGAATATTGTCCTAGCACTACCATACAAATCAATACACACAATGCAGACTAGAGCTAAAAGCGGAATCCATAAACCCAAAAATATCTACATTGGATCTCTTATCAATACTAAAACAATGTTCTTGCACCTAGTAAGTTTTCAGAGACAAGGGTTAATCCTAATTGGGCGACCGTTCTGCTTGCAAAATACAGTGCTTTAGTAGCTAATAACAAATGGTCTTTGGTACAAATGTCTTCTAACCTTAATCTTATTGGTTTCAAGTGGGTTTATAGGGTGAAATACAAGTAGATGGTTCAATACATCGCGACAAGGAAAGGTTAGTTGTCAAGATATGTAATCAAACCCCATAGTATTGACTTCTATAAAACATCCAATCTAGTTATAAAGGCATCTACAGTCAGGTTGATTCTTATAATTGTTGTATCTAACCAGTGGGAAGTCTGTTAACTTGATATAAATAATGCTTTCCTAAATGGACTTCTTTAAGAGGATGTGTACATGAAACAACCAGATGGATTTCAAGACATTAGTAATCCTACATACATCTGCAAGCTCCATAAAGCTATAAGAAGTCTATGTGGATGAAATTTTAGTTACATGAAATCACACAGAGAGCATTAATCAGCTTACACACGGACTGAATGCTACATTTGTCCTAAAATACATGGGATCACTCAATCTATTCATGCGAATAAAGATTCATCGTGATTTAACAAGTATGTATCCCGCACAACATTAGTATATCAAAAGATTACTTGATTCACAAGGTCTCTCGTTGTCCAAGCCCTGTCCAACACCTATGGTTGTTGGTTCTTCTCTTTCCAGTAAAGATGGTGTTCAGCAGGATAATCTTACACAATATAGAAGTCTGTTAGAGGCTTTACAGTATCTTACACACACTACATATGACATAGCATTTGCAGTAAATAAACTGAGTCAATTTCAACAACACCCTACTTCTAATCAGTGGAAAAATCTTTAAAATATATTAAGGTACTTATATGGTTCTCGATGGCTTGGACTTCACATAAAACCTTGCTATCATCTACAAATTAAGGGTTATTCAAATGCATAATGGGCTGCTTCACCTAACGGTCGTCGGAGTGTGGGAGCATATTGTGTTTATCTAGGTGACTTGCTCATCTCCTGATCTTCAAAGAAACAAAATGTTGTTTCTCAATCATCCACTGAGTATGAGTGTAAAGCCTTAGCAAACCTATATTTTAAACTCATCCGATTACGCTTCTTACTCACTGAAATTTGAATCCCCCTCACAACACCATCTTTCATTTGGTGTGACAATCTTAGTGCCAGAGCTTTAGCTTTCAATCCTGTCTTCGACGCTCACACAAAACCCATCGAATTTGATGTCCACTTCATTCGTGACTGGGTTTTTCAAGGTTATGTCCAGATTAGATATGTTCCTTCTCACGATCAGCTAGTCGACTGCCTCAGCAAGGTGCTGTCTCACTCTTGATTCGTTTTCCTTTATGACAAACTTGGGCTTGCTAATTCGCTGCTGCGTTTGAGCGGGGATGTCAAGGATGATACCTTGGTTAAGAGTATAGCTATGGAGATTGTGGCTACTACAAGTGAAAGGAGATATGAAAGTGGAAGTGATGTTGTTAGGGTTTCACTAAAATCTAAGGTTTCACTAAACTCTAAGGTTTCACTAAACTCTACACGCATCACTTTACGAGACTATAAACGCAGCTACACATGACATTTTGTCTATCGGACTCTTCATGTTGGGCTCAACTCTTTTTCTATTCACAAAGCCCCAGCCTTACAAATCAGGCCACTACATTCAAGTCTAAAACTATTCATATAGCCAAACACAGTCCTTAGAATAGAATGAATCTTCAACAAACGTAACAAACTGTACGATACTCTGAAAATGCTCTAAATCTGTTACAGAACTACAAATATATACGATTCAATACAATGTAATCTTTAGTGGTGAATTATACAAACTATATTACACTTAAATCAAATTCTCTAAATTATACTCAGTACAATCTTGTATAATGCTTTAATTGCTGGGTTTTTTGAAAACTACTAGCCTTAAAATGGATTTGAAGTGTTTGGACGTATGAACCAACAAGATCTCTTTCGGGATCATTTTGATTTTGTGGGACTGATAGGACTATGCACGTCGGATCTACTATAAAGAGGAATTACCTTTTACTGCGAGGCAATAAAGCTCAAACTTAGTTCCCCTCCATTTGTAGGAAACATGGTGATAACGAACATGTACTCAAACTTCAACTAAATCGTACAAGACAAGAATGTACTTCGATCAATTGAGGAGAAAGATATCGTTTCATGGAACACTTTCTTGTTGCTTTGTTCTGACTATGTGGTTCATGAGATAGTTTTGAGTGTTTTCAAAGATATCATGAATGATAATTGTAGTATGAAGCGAGATGACTTTACTTTTGCAGGAGCTCTTGCTTCTTGGGCCGGGCTTGCTTCCGTACGAAATGACAAGCAATTCCACATTAATTTAATCAAAACAATAACCAATTCCAACATTGAGTCCAAAATGCAATTGTTAACATGTATGCTAAATGTGGATTGATGGAATACGGGTACACTATCTTTAACAACGTGCGCCATCACAATCTCGTCTTATGGAACACCAACATGGTTGCATTTGGGAATCTCGGACACAGCTAAAACTATCCAAATTTTCGAGGATATGAGAGCAAAACATTTAAATTTAAATTCGGTTACATTTGTTGGTCTTCTAATTGCATGCGATCAATGCAGGATTAGTTGATACAGGACTTAGACTCTTTAATTTTATGGAACAAACTTATAAAATTACCCCTGGTAACATTTCTCTTGTCTTATTGATTTGTTAGAACGAGCTGCTAGATCACAAAAAGCGGAATATTAGATAAACAAATACCCATTTGGCCAAGATCCTATTATATTAGCGAGCTTGCTTTCCCATGCAGGCTGCATGGATATGTTGTGTTGGAGAACCTTTAGGCGGAAAAACTTATGAAGCTTCGAGCTGTAAGTATTTCCCCTTACGTTCTATTATCGAATTTTATGCTTTGGGCGAATTTTGGGATAGTGTTGCCAAGGGGAGAAACTTGTTGGAGGAAATGGTTTAAAGAAAGAAGCTCGTCATAGCTTTATTGAAGTAGAAAGAAGCTTTGTAAAGTTTATGATTGGTGACTTTTCTCCTTCTAGGAGCTTTATAGTCGACAAGATGGGTTGGAGGTGGGTTGGAGGTTGTTTTTCCTGCTCAGTCGAACACAAATGTTTATTTGTCAGGGGATACTGACAACTGAAATGACGGAATAAAAGTACAGGCTGTTAGAGCATCCCGCTAATTGACAGTTTAAAATAAATTTAACTATTATATATGATTTTTTCTTTCCAACAGATACGCTAAAAGACTATCTATATTTATTAGGTTAAATTATGGTAGGTATATTTGTAGTAGAAGTTACACAATAGTAAAATTTATTTGTTACTACATCATCCTCCCTTTTTCGGAAGAATTCGCCCACGAATTCTCAACTTCATCATCCTCAGCAGCAACAGTAAATGGCACGAGGTGCTTCACGTTGAAAACGTTATAGGTCTTCATGTGGCTGGGTAGTTTCAACCTGTATGCATTGGGATTAATCTTTTCAATAATTTCAAACGAACCCACCTTCCTTGCAGCCAACTTGTTGATTCCTCCATGTGTTTGCTGGTGTTCGCATGGATCTCCCATAGATCAGCAATAGCGTTCTCGAACTTAGCTGGGACCTTATCAAGCGTTGGGAAAGCTAAGTCCATAGGACCCCGTGGGTTATAACCATAGACTACCATGAAGAGACTATACCCAGTACTGCGCTTGTGGTGCCTGTTGTAGGGGAACTCAACATGATAAAGGCGGGAATCCCATGCTTTCAAGTTCCCAGAGACCTCTGTGCGTAACATGTTGCCTAACGTTCGATTAGTTACCTCGGTTTGGTCGTCTGTCTGCGGGTGATATGCGCTGCTAAAACTTAGCTTCGTGTTTGTGAGGCACCACAAACTCCTTCATCATCTCGAATCCCACAACTTCTCCTTCCATACGAATCATCATGCTGCGTCGGCTCAGTGCGTCAGCTACGCGGTTAACTGTCCCCGAAGTATGTTTAATCGAAAATGTAAATTGTTGAGTAAATGCTGCCCAACGTGCATGGCGGGAAGAGAGTTTCTCCTGACTCTACAGATGCTTTAAGGCATCATGATCGGTGTACAGGACAAAGTCATTGTAGGCCAAGTAGGAACTCTAGTGCTTCAAAGATCGTACAACTGCATAGAACTCCTTGTCATAGGTGTTGTAGTTAAGTTTAGCTCCACTTAACGTTTCGTTGAAGTATGCTACAGGGCGACCTCGTTGGCTGAGTACAGTGCCAATGCCCAATCCAGATGCATCACAATGCAATTCAAATCCTGTTGAAAAGTCAGGTAAAACCAGAATCGGTGCAGTGGTAAGTCTTACCTTAATTTCCTCAAACGCCTTAGCTGCTTCAGGGGTTCAGCAGAATGTCTTGCCCTTAATACACTATGTAATGAGAGCCATAACAGTGCTGAAGTTATGTATGAACCGTCTGTAAAAGGAGACCAATCCGTGAAAAGAGCGGACTTCAGTGATGGAAGTAGGAATAGGCCAGTCTCGCACGGCTGCCCTTTTCGACTGATCCACTGAAAGCCCATCTTTTGACACGACATACCCCATGAAGACGACTGAATCTGTCATAAAACAACACTTATCAAGTCCTCCATAAAACTCCTCTTGCCTCAAAACAACCAACACCTCGCGTAAGTGCTGGAGATGCAGCTCTTTCGTGGTACTATAGATAAGAATATCATCAAAGTACACAACAAGAAATTTTCCGATGAACGGGCGAAATACCTAGTTCATAACCCGCATGAACGTACTAGGAGCGTTAGAAAGAGCGAATGGCATTACCATCCATTCAAACAGACCTTCTCGGGTCTTAAAGGCTATTTTCCACTCATCCCCCATACGAATACGAAACTGGTGGTATCCGCTCTTCAAATCCAGCTTCGTAAACACAGTAGCACCATTCAATTGATCCAATAAATCATCAAGGCGAGGAATAGGAAACCGATACCTGACTGTAATTTTGTTGATAGCCCGGCTATCCACACACATTCTCATTGAGCCATCCTTCTTTGGTGTTAATAGTGCAGGAACCGCACAATGACTAAGACTCTCCCGGATGTGGCCTTTCGTTAACAGTTCCTCCACCTGTCTGCGGAGCTCTTCATGCACTTTTTGGCTCATCCGATAATGCGGTCGGTTTGGTAGGCTAGCACCCGGTACAAGATCAATCTGGTGTTGGATATCTCTCAATGGAGAAAACTCTCCGTAGAGCAGCCAAAATTTTCAAAGCTTCCGTTGATCTAATTATGGTTCGACTTCGCACTCCTGTTAAGCCCTCATCACAAGCACAAAAGCTTGTTGATGAGGAGATCCAGGAAAATATATTCAATGTTTTGAACACCCATGCACTAAAAGTAGGCGTTTTCAATTCGAAATCACCATTAATGGTGAACTCCTCCAACTTTTTCGAACTTGCTGCGGTGATTAATGCGTCAACGACGTTCGCATCCTCGAACCTGAAGTTTACAGCCACTGCTACCTCGAGGACGTTTCCCAACACTAGAGCAGTTAAGACAAATGCCTTATGCATGCTCACCTTCCCTCTGCAAAAACAGTCCCCAAGGCCGTTGCCAGTGACCCCTTTCTCTTTGCCTAGCGATCTCCTCCCTCTTTTTTCGCGAAGCTTTTGGACTGTCAAAGCCAGGTATGCCGCTCTTTCTATTGGCCAGAGATGTTATTCTCTTTGTTGCCCGCTAGTTTTTCAAAATCGAACCAATAGTTTCAACCGTGTATTTAAGTTTGCATTAATGGGTTTTCTTTCCTCATTAATGCATTACTTAATCGTGCAAGAAACCCTTTTCTCTACCCTGTGCAAACCCAACATCGACTCAGCTCTCTCCTATCTTCTCCCCTCGCCTCTTAATCTCACCCATCTTCCCAGTATAATCAGCCTTCTCCATGTAATAACCTCACCTTCACCCACGTTCTCGCCCTCAACTGCTTCATATCTCAAAAGACCCCCAGTCTCTCTCCTCTACCCGATTGTACTCCCTCTCCTAATTCTTACCTTCCCCCGGTCTACTCCATATCTCAAAAAACCACCATACAAAATCCTCTGTCAGTTTTCTCTCCTTTTTTTAACTGTATCCCTCCGCCGGCCGCCATGGTTAAAACTCGTCGGAGCTCCTCTTCGTGTCGCTCAAACCGGGAATAATCCCCGGTTCAATGAAAAGAGCACCTCTCTTGCGCTCAAGGTTTTACCTAGACAATCGAGCCCAAACAGCCCTTTATCCTTAGACACCAGATCATCTTCGCCTTCGTCCACCTCTCCTCCAAGGATCTCTTACATGTTAGGGCTCTCTCTCTCTGTCCATGGCTCCCCGCCTCCCGCTACTGTTTTCAACAAGAATACCAACAGAATACAGTCTCTTGAGTCGATTCGAAGAAAAAAATAGACCTCGCCGTCATCTCTATCTCCTCCGGCAACTAGAACTAACATGCAGACTCTCTCCGACAATGAAGACCCGTCCGAGATAGAATTAACGCTCTCTCCGTCCAAAAAAGAGCAGCTCCAGCCTATCCTTGACGGTAACCAAAAAACTGCTTCGAGCCATCACCGCGCTGGAGGAACCGTCACGCTTACCAGCGTCCTCCCCAGACTCTTACCCCAAGCCTCTTCTCCATGATAGCGAATCTGCTCCTATCCCTGGCCTGGAGCCCTCGCGTTCATATCTTTTCTCGCCGTTGGAGAGCTCTAAAGCTCTAACCTTTTTCCCGGTGACCCTCCCTCCCTCAATCCCTAATCTGACTCGCCACTTACCTCCCCATCCTACACTATCCCTGCCCTCAACAAACCAAAGATTTGTTACTGTAACATGCATGCATACATCTCTGCATGCAAATGCAAACCCTAGCCGCATGCATCGCTCATCTCCTTGCCAAAATGAAACCCTAGCTCCCTCTGATACCAACCCCTCCCTCGAACTAGTAGCCTCTTTCGTTACCAGCAGATATCTCTTTAGCAACTCCAGCCCTCGCCTGACCCCGCCAACCTCCTCACCATTACCCCAGTCAAGCATCCTCTCTACAGCCGTACTTGCCCTCCCAGAAGTTGTCATCCACACATCAGGCCACCCCTCTGATGAAATCTCCAAGCTAAACTCGATCCCGACTCCCTCCTCGTTCCCGGAAACATTCCATGGAAGAAATAACAAGGGTCATGCTTTCTCACGACCCTCCAAAGCTCATAGGCCACTTGGTATTCGTCCTGACAACTCTTCATCCTTAAAAACAAACAGTGCCTTCAGAAACTTCAGAGGCAGTAATTACCCCATGCCGCCCCATCTCGCCGTTGAAACCGCATTTATGGTCAACATCCACCACTCGGGCCTAAATTTTAACTCCCGCCCCTGACTCGCTCCTGGGGTCATATCGTCTCCTAGCCTACTACAAGATCCTCGATGAAAATCGAGAAGATAGAAGTTGTCCATGTCGACAACGACATCCTTGTCTTCCCTGACGACACTTTAACCATAGATAAGGACGAGTGGGCAAAATACTTATCAGGATACTTCTTATAAAAACATAGAGGTTTCCCATGCCAAGCCATGACTAATCAATTGTAGAGCACGTGCGGTTTACAAGAATGCAAGTCGACTACTGCCGGCCATTACTACTTCAAATTCTCTTCGGCTGATAATGCTAACGAAATTCTTGAAAAGGTGTCCTGGTTCTTTAGCAGCCACCCTATCTTCCTCAAGCGGTGGGAACCAATGGAGGTATTGACGAAGGAAGCCTTTAAGGCCATTCCTCTCTGGATCATTTTCCATGGAATGCCCCACGAGTTTTGGTTGGAGAAAGGGCTTGGTATACTAGGAAGCTATTTATGGACACCTATTTATGTGGGCAGCCAAACAGTCGACCAATTGAGGCTCAATTATGCCATAATTTATATCATAATGCAAGCTTCTTCAAAATTCCCATCCACCATTACCATCAGATGCTTAGGCAAACACCACGTTATCTAAGTCAAATTCCAAGGGCTCACAAGACCTAAAACCGCAAGTACTATGGTTTTATCAAGTATGTATGGGGATACCCCAATGTTGTAATAGTCATTTCCCACCCTTAATCTTATAATTTATTATCTTATATTATAAGAATTGCATGTTAGAATGTTAGAGGGCTAAATGACCTTCTTCGTCAGAAAGACGTTTGTGACTTCATTTTCAAAATTAGTATTAACGTTATTTGCTTGTTTGAGACCAAAGTCAAAATAGATAATATCTCGCCCATCATGAGAACCATGTTTCCCTTCTGGAATTTCTTCTCTAATCATAGTTCTCATTCGTTTGACAGAATCTGGATTTCTTGGAACCCTAGTGTTTATAGCATCACTATAAAATATATCACTGCTTTATCGTTACATTGTGAGCTTGTTTGGACCGCTAGAAACTTCATCCTTAGACTTACTGTTTTTTATGGATTTAACGAGCCCTCAGACCGTCACCCCCTCTGGAGCAAGCTACGCTCTATTGCTCAAAACAATGACTCCAAACCTTGGATTGTTCTTGGGGACTTCAACGCCATTCGAAGCCCCCATGAAAAATCAAGCCCTGACTATCGATGGAATAACACTTTTAATGATTGTCGTCATTGTTGTAATCTAGATGAAATTCGCTCATGTGGCTTTCAATATTTGTGTTTTAATCGCCAAGAGGAAAACCATATTGCTTGATAGGGATCTTGTGAATGGAGTCTGGGATGACATCTTCCCGAACTCCTATGCCCATTTGGACCTCCCTTGGACTTCTGACCACACCCCTATAATTCTTCACCTCAACACTCCCTTTCTTACCAATCCTAGGCTCTTTAAATATTTCAATATGTGGAAGCACCATCCGAGCTTTCAGGATCTGGTTTCTATGAGCTGGAACCTCCTGTGTAGGAAAATCCCCATGAAAAATATTGTCACAAAGCTGGCCAGTCTCATCCCCACAGTAATTCCCTCAATAAGAGGGAATTTAGTGATATCTGCCATAGAGTCGATAAGGCTAACACCATCCTCGCCCTCGCTCAAGGAAAATATTTCCTCAGACCCTTCCAACCGTTCTCTCCATCGAGAAGGAGGCTTTAGAATCTTACATCTTTTACAATCGTGCTAACAAATATTTTCTTAAGAAAAAATCAAGAGAGACTTGGTTTAAGCTTGGTGACAAGAACTCTAATTTCTTCCATAATAGTATTCGGGTGCATAGAGCCCGCAATAAGATCCTCTCGATCACCACCTCAGGGGGCCCTACGAGTGTTAACCCCCACACCATCTCATCCATCTTCCATGACTACTTCCTCCACCAGTTAAGTTCCCCTAGTAAAGAGAACTACACATGCCCTAATAGAATCAAAACCCTTATCAATACCAGTGTCCCCCTGATCTCACGTCTGAGATGGTTAAAACCATCACGGACGAGGAAATTAAGGCTGCCCTTGATGATATTAACAGTGACAAAGCCTCTAGCCTTGACGGCTTTAGTGCAGGATTCTTCAAAACTTGCTGGTCTACTGTTGGCAATGACATCAATGTTGGGGTTAAACAATTTTTTCTTAAAGGAAAAATAAACCTTAAGTGGAACACAACCTTTATTGCCTTTATTCCCAAAGTGGACTCCCCTTTGTTGCCCTCTGACTTCCGGCCCATCTCTTGCTACAATGTCATATACAAAATCATATCCAAAACTATTGCAAACATAATCAAGCTGGCCGTCCTGTTCTTGATTGACCCCTCGTAATCCGCGTTTGTGCCGGGACGCTCGATTGTGAACAACATTCTCTTGACTCAAAACCTCATCCATGGTTATCAAACCAACCGAAAATTCCCTAGATGCAGTCCTAAAATCGATCTCATGAAAGCTTTCGATAACATTAGATAGGAAGTGGTCCTCGATAGCCTTTTAGCCATGAACTTCCCCATGACCATGATAAATTGGATAATCCAATGTATCACCACTCCCTCATATTCTATTTGCATCAATGGTAAGCCGTTGAGCTACTTTCCAAGGTCAAAGGGTCTCAGGCAAGAAGACCCCTTCTCCCCGTACTTTTTTGTTATTGTAATGCAGGTCCTCTCTAGAATTCTTTAGGAAAAAACACAAAACCCATCCTTTGGCTTCCACTGGAAATGCCACAAGCTCAAGATCATTAAGCTTTGTTTCACAGACGACCTCATAATTCTCTGTAGGGCCAACATACAATGAATTAGCCTAATCCATTAGGGTCTAATAGAATTTGCGGTAATTTTCTGCCTCCAGTTGAACCCGTCAAAGAGCCATATCTTCTTCTCGGGTACCTCATCCTGCTCAAGGCTTGCAATCCTCAATCTTCTCACCTTCAAAGAAGGCTCCCTCCATATTCACTACCTCGGAGTCCCTCTCATCACCTTCCGGTTATCTTACAACGATTGCGGACCTCCATTCCTCAAAATCACCAACTGAATCAAATCATGGACCTCCAAACACCTTTCGTACGCTGGCAGACTACAACTCATAAGCTCTGTGCTCTTCACAAGCCAGTTTTATTGATCTTCTATCTGCATCCTCATGGCCCGTGTACTAAATGAACACTCTCAGATTTTCCGCTACTTCCTCTGGTCGGGCTCTGAAATGAAAGTTTTTGGAGCCAAGATCGGTTGGAACAGTGTCACCTTGCCCAAAGAGGAGGGCGGCCTTGGGATACTAGACCTAAAAATCTGGAATCATACGGCCGCCCTTAAGCTTCTGTGGTCCATCCTTACAAAAAGAAGAACTCCTTATGGACCCAATGGACCCTCACGAAAAAAGTAAAAAATAATTGCATTTGGACCCTCCCCTCCCCTTCAAATGTAAGCTGGAGCTGGTGAAAGATCTGTAAGCTTCGAAATCAGGCGTCAAGCCTGTATAAGGTTATCATCGGGAACGACACAGATACTTCAATCTAGCATGACCCTTGGTTATTACCAACTTCTCTCGTCAACTGTTATGGCCATATCATCCAAAACCTTTCCAAACTCAAGAATATCAGATATGTTGCGGACCTCTACAACAACGGCAGATGGGTTTGGCCCACTCAAGCCACGGCTCCTAACCGAAATCTTCATCATCATCTTGCCGAAATCATCACAACACTTAACACTCTCCCTCTCGCCACCAATTCCACTGATACCTTCATTTGGATCCCAAATAAATCCAAACCTACCTTCACCATCATCAGTACTTATGCAGCCTTGAAACCTCAAAGAGGCAAAGTTAGCTGGGCCCACTTAGTCTGGCACAAGTAATCCATCCCTAAAGATTCCTTCATTACTTGGTTGGACATCCACAACAAGCTCACTACAAGAGACAAGATAATTGCATGGGGCCTGGATACTCTGCCCACATGTGTCCTCTACTCTAACTCTCCAGAATCCCTTGAACATCTCCTAAAGCTTTGTTCATTATCCTCCGCCATTTGGGAAATATAGTCTCAGAATCTCCTCTTCCCCATCCCTCATCCTCCTGGCACCGTTGGCTCGAGGAAGCAAGCGCATGGAACACCTCGAGTGACGACAAAGGTTTCTTATGGACACCTTTCTGCGCCATGATTTACTAAACTTGGAGAGAAAGGAATGATAGAATATTCAATAACAAGTAGGTATCTTTCTCAAGCATTGCCCACCATGTACTATTTGACCTCTGCTATCGGTTCAAAGGAACCAAAGTGAATTTCACAATATAATGTAATTTAGACTTGTGCTAGCAACATTGTAATCCTAGAGATCAAAGTGCCTCCTTAGGCTAGATCAACATGTAATGACGCTTATACCTCACTGAACTATTGTACACATTTTCCATATATATTTTACAAGGTTTTTAAAACAAAAAATAATTATCAGGTTCCTAGTAACAATTGTTAAAGCTTTCAACAAATTTTTGTATCAAAAATATCTAGATCAAAATATAATATATCCCGTACTAATTAAGTTATATTACTTATTTTAGTCTTCTAAATTTTAATATATTTGATTTTTTGTATTTTTAGTTACTTTCAAAAAAAAATTATACTAAATTTTTTGTTTTTTTAATTTATCTTATATTTTTTAATTATGTGTTTTTTTATTTTAAAATGATAAATTGTATTGCGTTTCCTCAAGAGCATCACCGCCACCTCTCTCGTCATGAGCTATCGGTCGTGAAATCATTCCCTACCCTATCCTATATTTGATTCTTATTATCAACATCTACTAGACCGAATTCACTCAAAACTTTAGGGACCCTTCCTTATTATATCTATATCATGTTATAAATACTACATTTTGCTTGTAGATGAATACTGATATACCTGGCTATACCTTCTAAAATAGAAAAGTGAAGCTTTAAGTGTTTTAAAAACTTTAAAGTGTTTGTTGAAAATCAATTCAACAGATACACTAAAGCCTTCTAAGATGATTGGGATGGAAAGGTTGGGCCATTTTCATCTATTGCTAAGGAATGTGGGATCCTACTTAAAATAGCTTGTAAAACTTTTTCCCAAAATGGAAGAGCCGAGAGGAAACACATGCATATAATGGAGATAGATTTTACACTTCTAGCCCAGTTCAATGTACCATATAGCTTTTGATGAGGAACTTTCTTAACGACAACTCACTTGATAAACAGACTACCTACAATTATTCTAGGAAATGTTACACCATATAAAAAACATACAATTATTCTAGGAAATGTTACACCATATAAAAAACATTTTCAAGTCAAACCTAATCACTCCTACTTAAGACCTTATCAACATCACGAGTTTCAGTTTCACTCGTAAACGTATTTTTCTAGTTTATAATGATACTCATACAGGCTACAAGTGTCTTACTTCTACTAGCAGGCTCGATATGTCTAGGAGTTTTTTTAATGAACTATAATTTCCATGTCCTACTGGTGTTTTCAATACTACAAACCCTGAGTCTACTTGTATCACTACCTGGGTCCTAAGATAGTTACTTTCTAGTATCACTTCTCTATGTAGTCTATTTACCTTAGTTTGTGCACAACACTACTCACCTCCTAGTTTAACCTCAACAGATACACACAGTACTGACATTGATACTTATCACCAACAGAATTCCTCACTAAACCATTACCACAAAATTACACCAATTCCGTCACATCAAAGGCATACTACTTTATTTAAATAATACGCAAACCAACATACTAAATCTTTAAATCCCCCACACAGCATGACACACACAAACCATCATCCAACATAGGATAACAATACTGACACACTATTCAATAAATCAGACCGGATACACACACATTCCTAGACGAATTATTTATCTTCTTATACCTCAATCCAACATCACTTCACCTACCCACAAAAATATCAACACCCATGTTATGAAAACTATAGCAAAACAATGGATTAGTAAAGCAAAATAGTTTTATTCTTGTCTCACGATCATTTCAAGAGGGATTTCACAGAACCTACAAGGTTTTCTAATGATGTAACTAATAATTTTTGTGTAAGCATGGGATAAATGAACATTTTTTTTCAATGAATAATGGACCGTATTTCCAAAACATGATCGTTACGGCCTTCTGCAGCATGTACGGGATAAATAAAGACGTTTCAACGTCGTACTACCCATGGGCTAACAGGCAGGTCGAGGTAACAAATCCAAAATTTTTGGAAGGGATAAAAAATAAAATGGAAAGTTCCAAATGTAAATGGTCGAAGAAACTAGACAAGATGCTATGGGAATCCCGAATTACCCCACAGTCGGCCATAAGAAAAACCCTCTTTACTTTAGCCTATGGCAGAAGCCATAGTTCTAGTAGAGATTATTATACCCACACACATATAAAGAATTATTCAGAAAATCTTAACAATGAAGAGCGAAATTTTTATGTAGATCTAATTGACGAACGATGGGATCGACCGAAGGTTTGATCAGAGCATTATAAAAGTCTGATAAGGAGTTGGTTCAACTCCAAACTTAAGCCTCGAACGTTGCAAGTGGGTGACCTAGTCATGAAAAAGATCTTTCATTGAGTATATGACAAGAATGCTAGTAAGCTAGCCACTCATTCAGAGAGACCTTACAAAGTAATCTTCAGAGGACACCACAGAGCATATAGACTGGAGTACATTAATGACAATATAACAAAATATCATTGGAATATTAATCATTTGAAAATATATCACCATGCCATGTAGAGTGGTTGTGCATTATTTTTTCTTATTGTAGCGCTTCAGGGTTTTTTAACGACGCACGTTTATGCCAGAAAGTTAATAAAATGAACTAATGCCAAATATCCTCTATTCGTGTCTACACTAAATTGATTGAATAAATCACCATAATAAGTCTAAAAAAGTAAAGAATTACTACATATTATCTATAAAAAATGGACTAACACCAAGGTACAAAGTAGGTCGTCCAATGATGAAAACAAGTGAAATAGTTGAAAATAACCACAAGGACGTGGCGATGCAACGTACCATATTGATCCCCAACTCATAGATTCAACAAAAGCAAAATGGTTGTTTAAACAAAACTTACATGGCCACGCAAGATGCCATACTAAGCTCAAACGACAACGCTCAGATAAGCACATTGGTATAAATGTCAAATCTTTTAATACCACGAAAGAGGTTGTACAGAGTTTGGGCTCATAAATCCTAATATGCAAACTAGCTAATATGCAAACTAGCTAATATGCTAATATGCGAACTAGATAATATGCTAAGCCTAGTAGCCTATGCAATATGCCGAACTGTGCCTAACAAGGAAATAAACATAAAAATGAAAAGTAGTTTGTTATACAATGCAAAGAAACATGCTAACAATGCAGAAGAAAACGAAACATAAGTTTAAAAAACAACATACTCCAAAAACATAAAAATGACAAGTAGTTTATTATACAAAAAGGTTTATCACTACTCAATAGTAGCATCCTGAGTGCGAGTGCCATCTTTCTTTTCTCAGGGAATCTATCCTTCTCATGAATTACTACCTATATTTATCTCGGTATCAACCAGGCATCTTTAACTCCACCATACTTCATAAAATTACTTTTCACCCACATATCTTTACCATAATCTTTGTCATCATCTTATTCCTCTTCATTATTTGACTCCCAAAAATGCTCATTATTAGGTACTAACTCCTTTATTTATCCCAAATTTAGGTTGGGGTTAATCTTTCATACATCTATAATTGTTTCCCTACATACCTTTCAAAAAGATCTTGAGAAACTCCCGGAGTATCTTTCTCACCGTCAGCATTAACGTTTCCTCATGATCTAAGCTCTGTCTTAAAGAAAGCATTTTCCAACCGAAGGGCATAAGAGGAAATAGTATCCGACTCTACCTGCTTCAATAGTGAGGTATTTTTCTTAATCAGTTTGTTGATCGTTTCACTAAAATGTCGTTGTGACCGGCTTACTTATTATTTTAATGAATCGAGGACTCTTTCAACTTCAATAACTTAGAGTTTTTAGCAAAACAAACACCACAACACAATTTACTTCCACATCTAGTTTTTGTTGGCGTTGCAAAACATCTAGCATTCACATGTTGTTGTAAGTTAATTTTTAGAATTATTTCAACTGGTGATACATCTGAAGAGAGGGTGTCTATATACAAATTAAAAAATGACGTTCATCTTTAACATTGAAAGTTTTTTAATGGTAGAGGGGTTAGGGTTAGATCTCTTCGTAACATACACGTTTCCACCCTCTATTTGCGAAGCCTTCACTTTTTTTGTAGCATCGACCATGACAACATTAAAGCCACATGTTAGTTGCTCAGCCACTAGAGGTTTACCTGAGGGGTCCCTAACCACAATTAACCCTTGTTAGAGGTGATAGTTGGAGGAGTGGTTCAATGACTAACTTCAGCCACCTTGTTCTAACGAACACCTTAAACACTTCTTATCATTTAAGATTCCTCATGCACGATGTGAGGGGTCAAAGCTCGTCCATGGGCATTGTAGAAATGATAGAATATGACCCTAATCGTTCTTCTCGGATCGCTCCAGTACGATGGAGCGAGTGGGTTGGACTGCAGCGATGTAGCTATGGAGAGGAGGGGTAGCTGCTTAATTGGGTTTGTTCTGTATTTGTTTTATAACCATTTCTAACTTATATTTAGCATATATATCATGAGAATTAGACAAATCAAGTCGTTCTCCAATAGGAATATCGTTCTTTGTTAAAAAGATCTTTCTCTTGGTCACTTCAAAATCTTAAACAGGAAGAATACTCTACTGCCTCACTTCACCATCACTTCTTCTCAAGAGGGACAACAAGATACAATCACTAGACAACTGAATATACCTTAATCATCCGACGAATGTACCTTCTTTACCTCATGTACCATCTTCTTCTTCTTCTTTTGTTTGGGTTGTACATGATCAATATCCAAACAAATCTGTTTCTTAGAAGCGCCCTCTACAAAAGGTACCTCTTTCTCATTCTTACTAACTCGTTTCAATAGGAGATCCAACCTAATACCCACTGAAAGAACTAGGTCCCTCTTATTAAACAAACAAAGCAGACAGTAAGAATGGAAATGATATTTGTCATTTCATAAGATTAATATGGAAATGATAACGGTCATTTCAAAGATAAAATGTACACGGTTTGTCTCTTATATAGACAAATTACTAACGGTTTGATCTTATCTTACTAACTGACATAATAACACGTGTATGTTCAATGTTTATCCAACATTCTCCCCCTTAACATTGAACTCGACTCCTGTCTTCTTCGTCGTCTGTTTCTACTTGAGAAATGGGTCTTGCCGTCTGTTTCTCTGCTATGAGAAATGGCTGGATTGAATCCCTCTCTTTCTTCAGAATGAATCTGTTTCTTTAGAAAATAGGATTTAATCCTTCAACACAGGCTCCGATACCAAATGAAAGAACTAGGTCCCTCTTATTAAACAAACAAAGCAGACAGTAAGAATGAAAATGATATCTCTCATTTCATAAGATTAATATGGAAATGATAACGGTCATTTCAAAGATAAAATGTACACGGTTTGTCTCTTATATAGACAAATTACTAACGGTTTGATCTTATCTTACTAAGTGACATAATAACACGTGTATGTTCAATGTTTATCCAACATTCTCCCCCTTAACATTGAACTCGACTCCTGTCTTCTTCGTCGTCTGCCTGATCTTCCTCTTTATCTGAAGAGTTGTTGAAGATCTTGTTGCCGTCTATTTCTCCGCCTTGAGAAATGGCTGTCTTGCCTCTGTTTCTCCGCCTTGAGAAATGGTTGTCTTGCCGCTGTTTCTCCGCCTTGAGAAATGGCTGTCTTGCCTCTGTTTCCCCGCCTTGAGAAATGGCTGCCCTGCTGTTTGTTTTGTTTTACCTCTGTTTCTCCGCCTTGAGAAATGACTGTCTTGCCTCTGTTTCTCGCCTTGATAAATGGCTGCCCTGCCGTCTGTTTCTCCACCTTGAGAAATGACTGCTTTGCCGTCTGTTTTTCCACTTGAGAAATGGGTATTGCCGTCTGTTTCTCTGCTATGAGAAATGGCTGGATTGAATCCCTCTCTTTCTTCAGAATGAATCTGTTTCTTTAGAAAATAGGATTTAATCCTTCAACACAGGCTCCGATACCAAATGTAGGGACTAGGTCCCCCTAAAAAGAAAACAATGCAGATAACACTCACAGATAGCAAGTATGGAAAATGATATCTCTCATTTCATAAGATTAATATGGAAATGATAACGGTCATTTCAAAGATAAAATGTACACGGTTTGTCTCTTATATAGACAAATTACTAACGGTTTGATCTTATCTTACTAACTGACATAATAACACGTGTATGTTCAATGTTTATCCAACACCCACATGGTTCTTCCCATATACTCGGTTTAACAATATACCACCGACTCCGTTAGCATTAACACTTACCTTATTCTTGTAATCGTTACTTTTTTATCGTTTGACATTGTTATGTCCGATACAGGCCCCAATCCCGCTAACAAAAAGTTCATGAAGGTAAAAAGGCGATGGTACTCAAGATATCGAGCTAGATAAGCTGCAACTTATAGGCTCTCCAAAGGGTTTATCTCTAGTTCTCAATAAATTTTGCTCCACAACTCTTGGTACTTGCTTGAATTTGTACCTTCAACAAACAAAAATCCAAATATTAATGAATTAACTTTAATAGACCATTCACAAGAAATAAAAGCAACACAAATTCCTAGCTTACATGTTTTCATCCATCTTCGGGCTAACTAAAGATTGTTCTGTCCGATTGGATGCTTCTAGTCACCAGGGATAAAAATAAACAAATACTTCCAACATTTTTTAGACGTGGGAAAACTACCAATCTTATGACCACTACACATCGATATACAACTGTTAGGGGTACCCTAATATTTATAAACATCAACAGTTGACAACAAGTCAACCAAGAAGATCGAGATATTTAATATCTTATAACCCATTAATATGCTCAGCATCAAGCACCAATTGTTGGTAGTAAGTTGAGTCGCGCATATTCTAATATACATAGAAAAATATTTGATAAAATTAAGAATGGATAGGAGAAGTCTCTAATCATAGAGGTCGATATGAAAGCATATTTTTCCCACTCGAGAAATACGAGGCTGTTCACCCTACTCGGGCACCCCAGTCTCAATTCAATGAGGTAAGCCGGACTCTACCCTAAACCTCAATGCCCCTCTATAGTTAGGTATTTACAATAAAGAGTCAAGTGGCTAAAAAATGAGTCGTGGACTTTATTATTTTCCATATTATCCTCTGGTAGAAGGCTAAGAGCGGCATCATGAGATGATTTCTTTTCCTTGGAAACTCCATTGCGGGAAATTTTTAGTGGGCAAATAAAATAATTCATTAGCATAGAATTTATAACCCATATCAAAATAATTCAAGGTTTGCTGACGAAGGGTACTGGGCATCTCAAAATTATCACATCAAGCTAAACCCGAAGCTTTTACCCACAAAATAGAAATGAAGAATGAAATCAATAAAAAGATATCAATTCCTTACCCATAAACTATTATCTCTGGTAAGTTGGTGAATGTATTAGTTGAAGAAGAAAAATATCAAAAGAAGTATAACAACTCAACTTTCTCTAGATGGTCGAAAGAAAAACAAAGTAAATTCAACTTTTAAAAATAAAATTTATACCATTTATCAAAATCGTTGGGCAAAAGGATCAGAGGCCCATGATGTAAATATGGGCATGTCAATAATAAATATATTAAAAGGGTAAACAGTATAAAATATGAAGCATAATCTTTAGGAAACATGTATCTAGGGTCTGCATTGGCAAACAAAGTGAAATAAAAGTTTATGTGTGGTAAATAATTACCGACGACAGCATACCGCGCATCTACAATATCAAATAATAAGGCTAAAATATAAAAAATACATATGGCAAAAAAAAGGAACCATAGGGATACCCTACCTCGTCCTGATTTATTTATTTTCCTTTAAAATGTAAACTATCAAATAAATTAGTATTCAAAAGGACTATCAAGAACCCTGATAAGGCATAAATATCTTGGATGAGGTGAGCTCAATATTTTATTTGAAGACGATTGACATTGAAAATGATCAGTCATAACAATCTGTAGAAGGATCTCAGTCGGTAAACAACATGCAACATTACCGTGTGGAGTATAGCCGAGCAAAAGGGTAATAATATAGACAACCAATTGTCGACTGAAGGCATCGGCAAGAAAACGCTCCCACAATGCACAAGGCCCCTAAATGTGTTATTAGGAAAACATAGAGAACATAAGGGCTTCACACTCACCCACGAATATTATGACAAGAATTGCAACCTCTTTTTAGATAATAAAATAAACCGAATATTGATTATAATATATACATAGGCTTATGGCCTTAAACTAGTATGCATGATATTTTTGGTTTAACATACAAGAGTGAATTATATAAGTTGTATCATTTCTTTCTTAATTCTAGCTAAATGTTTCTCATGAAAATCCTTTATCAATAAACCTAAAGTGTTTTGTGAACTCTTTGCGCGACTTGGTCACGACCAGTCTAAAGTATGTTCCTAAACCAAAATGTTATCAAGATGATATTGGGTTTTCTCTGTCTATTGAAATATAAGGAAACCAAAACGCTATCATGATGCTATGAAGGGAAGTGATAAATAATATGAAGGAAAAACTGAAATCTTTTAAGAAGATGGGAACTGTGATTGGTGTAAAACAATTGAAGCGTCATTAGCCTAGTTTTAATAAATAAATATTGAAGTCATGTATTTATGATATTGGGTTACTTAGATACAGTGTTAGGATGATGAGTAAGGGCTTTATACAATATGAGGATGTTTATTTGAATTAAAAAAATTATCAGTTGTGAAATAAACCTCAATTAGGTTATTCTGATGAGTATGGGCTTTACACAAAATGAGGATGTTTATTTCAATTTTAAAAAATATCAGTTGTGAAATAAACCTCATTTACGTTATGTTGTCAATTATTGATAGATATGATCTAGATTTTGATCAAAAGGGTATGAAGAAATGTATGATGATGAATTGTGTTTGTTGAAGAGACCACTCTATGGGCTGATACAGTTGCTGCTGATGTGGAATATAATAGCTGATTCTTTAATGAGATCCATCAAGTATGTCCGTAACTACTTTGACAATTGTGTCTATTAGTAATGAAGAAACATATATCGAGAGAAAAGTCTTGATTATTGTATGTGGGTGATATCTTAATAACTGGAAAATATGACGATGTTTCAAATAGTAAAGACTCACCTGAAATAAGAGTTTGAGATGAAAAATATGAGAGAGATTATAAAAATTTGGTATTGATATCAGGAGGAACAAGCCGAAGGGGTATTTATATTTATCTCAACAAAAATTTATACACAAGGTCCTAAAGAAGTTATGTATGTCCAAAGCCAAAGAGGTTAAATCTTTTATTGGTTTTGAATTCGAACTTCGTTCCACTTAAGTACCACATGAAGTTATAGACAATAAGTATATGTTGAAGATACCTTATGTCGATATTACTAGTAGCATTATGTATGCTATGATTTGTACGATACTTGTTCTTTATGACATCATAAGTGATTTGAGAAGATTCGTCTCTCATCAGGGAAAGCCACATTGGCATGTTCTCAAGTTGCTCATGGGATACTTGAAGGGTTCGGTTATTGTAGGGGGTGTTACAATCAGAAAGATACAACTGATATAAAGTTCATATGGTGTGTGAACTCTAATTATGCAGGCTGCCTTGACACAATAAAGTTTATTTCGGGTTATCTGTTTACAGTGGTTGGGGAGTGGTTAGCTAGAAGTCTTATATACAGAACGTGAATTTGTTGCCATATATAGAACCAAAGTGTTATATGGTTGTTACGGAAGCTATGAAAGAAGTTATCTAGTGGACGGATTTTTTGGTGAAACCAAGGGTAAGGAACTAGATGTGATTTTGTTATGCTATATAATTGTTGTCTTCATTTAATGCTGAATATGAAGTTCCATGAACAAACTAAATACATATATATATATATATATATATATATATATATATATATATATATATATATATATATCAAGCTGCATTTCATTCGAGTCATGGTGGAGTGAGAGAAATTAAAGATGGTTAAGATTGCTAGCAGCAAAAATATTTCCGATGTTTTGACCAATATATTATCGAATTCAAAGCTCAAGAACTGCATGAGTATTGTGCAAGTGTGAGATGCAGGTTTGGATGTAACGGATGTCGGACTTACTAGTGTAGAATTGTTAGGTATATGCTACAAGTAACTCTTTGTCTTTCTAATTTGGATCCCTATTTTGTTGAGTTTTCTATTTAGGAAGACTTACTATTTTGATTTAAACATTGTGTTTTGTTCTTAATTGACTTTAATTTTCTATTTATGAGATTTTATATTTTTATTTGGTAATTCCTAACATATTGGTAGGAGGTAAAGTGGTTGAATATTGTGGTATTCAGTAAAAACTTTTTTATAACGTTGCTTGTGGAGGTAAGATTTATTTTTATAATATGAACCATATAAAAGATTGTGTTTTTGGTTTATTTTAGATTTATTATATTGTTTTTATCAAATATGTTACGAGTATTTGATTTAAAAACGAACTATTAAAAATTTATAACAATATAAAATGAATGAGTTGGCAACTACTTCCTATAATTATATTTGTATTGGAAGAGGCGTCCAAATAATATAAATGTATTGAATATAACTAGTTGGAACACTAGTTGTTAGACTTTTAATTATATTGGAAGAGACGACCAAATAATATAAATGTATTGAATATGGCTAGTTGCCCAATCATGACATCTTTTATATGCAGGAACATCCATCTGCTTTTCTCTTTACGCCACCAGAAGTGTTGCGGGATAAGTCAAATTCTGGAGTTGAGGCTGCATCTTCGACTAGTAAGTAGAGGTGTCTAATGGTTCAAGAACCACGGTTCAAAGCTGACAACCTGTTTAAGAACTGGCGGTCTACCTGCGAAACTGGCCCATTAGGACCGCAACCCGCCAGGACCGCAACCCGCCAGGACCGCATAAGGAGCAACCCGCCAGGACCGCAACCCGGCAGGACCGCAACCCGGCAGGACCGCAACCCGGCAGGACCGCAACCTGGCAGGACTGCGAAACCACGGTTTATTTGTAAAAAACCGGCGGTTTATTGGTAAATATTATGCTGATTTTATTTATTTTATAACCAAAATGTTATATTTAAAAAATATTGAGATTGAATATTATTATAGAATTATTATTACATTTTTGTTAATATTAATTTGTTTTAGTTATTAATATTTTAAGTGTTGTAATTATTATATAGTCCAAAATTTTAAATATTACTTATGTTATTATCATATTTTGAATATTATTATGTTTCTATATCTAATACAAACCAAAACTATATCTTATCATGTTAAAATATTACAAATTCTATGGTTATAATTTTAATATTACATTTTGATTACTATTGTGATTTGGTTTTAAATTTTACAAGTGTTTGTTATTATTTTTTAAACCAAAATTAGATCTTATGAAGTTATAAGTATTTCATAATACAGTTGTTTTTATTATAATAAAAGGTAAAGTCATATTTGGATAATTAAGCCGTTCACATTTTATACTCGTGCGGGCCAGGAGTTGTACAAATGTTTTCAAATTACAATACAAAATAGCAAAAAACTATTACAAACATCATTCATCTCCAGCTTCGTCTTCTTCGTAAGTAAAATCTTCGTCATCATCTTCGTTTTCTTCCGCAATTTCTTGTTCAAGTATATCTTCGTAATCATCCGGATAATCTTCGAAAATGTCGTCTACGTTCACTTCGTCTCTGAACTCTATGTCTTGCATCCTTTTATCCGCCGCTGTCCAATCCTTAACTGCCACAAGCACTCCAAGTGCTTTGCCCGTCAATCTTGTTCTCTTAGTCGTGTATTGCAACCTCGCTTGGCTGAAAGCACACTCACTTGCAACTGTAGACATAGGTATAGCATAAATCTCTTTAACAATCCTGCAAAGAATAGGAAACTCTTCAGTTTTGGTACCCCACCATCGTATGATATCTTCAATACCTTGGTGTTGATAATTCGTAAAATCAAACCTAGTGGTCCAATATCTATACAACTCATTATCAGATTGAGGGGTTTCTGTAACATTGTTGTTTCGTAACATTGCCAATTGAACATAGTTAGTACTTCTCCCTCTACCCCTATTGTTACTACTGCTTACATTTGTAGATGTATTTGATCTATATCTTGCAGCATACTTATCATAGATATTATACAAACTATCATATATACCGCTAATATACCCTTGAGGGTCAATTGGTTCGGTCGGTGGTATATCTGTAGGAAACCGTACAGATTTATAAAAGCAATCAACTAGCAATTCAAATTTTTCTTTTCGTGAAAAAGGATCTAAAAGGCAAGCAAATGAATAACTATCATGGATTGGATGAAAATACTTTGTGAACTTATATTCCATTCCAGGCACCATGTCTACGCATGCATAATGTGATCTAAATTCATCCATATGCATGGCAAGATTAGCAATCGTGAAAAGGGCCAAATGAGCATTAGGTTGATTTTGTGAAGAAAAGGTTAGGGTGTTTTCTTTAAAAAGTCTTAAAAATCTTAACATGTGTGCACAAAATTTCCAATGATCTGGTTCAATTGGTGTTTCACGATATGTATTATAAAGCGTCGATATCTCTTCTTTAAAAACATGCGCACGTGCAAGCATTGTGTAAGTAGAATTCCATCTAGTTTCGACATCTAATAAAAGTTTCTTATATTTTTTCCCATTTGAAAGAACAAGTGTTTTAAAAGCTCTTTTTTTAGCAGCGGATGTCGAGCAAAATAGGATCCCATTTTTTATAGGGGTAATATAATCACCCTGAACCTTACGTATTCCTTCTTTCGCAATTAATTGAAGTACGTGGCATAAACATTTGGTGTGAAACAATTTTGGAAAAGGGGGATTGCAATCTTGTACAAGAAATGTTATAGCACTAATATTAGAAGATGCATTATCCAACGAAATAGACATAATCTTGTTTTTAATGCCATAAACATTCATGCATTCAGTCATACTCTCCCTAATTATTTGTGCGGTATGCTTCCCAATTGATTCAAACCATATAATTCTCCTTTGGAGGACCCATTGGGCGTCCATCCAATGGAGGGTAACACATATCATATCTAAATCAGTAAAAGTAGCTATGTCACTAGTAATCGAAACATTCCATGGCAAAGTCTGCATAGTTTGAATAATCTCTTTTTTTCTTTGTAAATAATATTTAAAGGCTAGCGATCGCAAAGAGGTACGTGGAATGCGTGTTGCCTGTGGGTTTACCCCAACTTGCATCCAATTTTCGTATCTCCAAGAATCCCCAAAACTAAATGGTTGTAAACTACCGACTGCATAAATCATTGTTGCTTCCCTATACGTATCGTGGTTAAACTCAAAAGGAAGACCTGTTTGAGGGTTCGTGCAAACATTAGTTGGGTTAGGTTTTGTAGGATCATATATTTCATGTTTCGATAAATGTTTTACCATAGTGCTAGTGCCCATATTTCTAGATCCACTTACGTGAAGATAACGTTTATTGCACTCTTTACAAATACAAAACAAACCATCTTCTGATAGAGTATAGTGTTTCCAAATCCAAGATGTTTTCTTACGAGATCTCCCCCCACTAGTACTTCCACCACCACTTTCGCGGGAGGAGAGTGTGTCAACGTGAGGGAATTCTGTAGAAAAATCATCCATGGTATTGAGATCCACATTAGATGGTGGGTTTATCCCAGTATTTCTACGTTTTGAATTCATTTTAAAACTAATAACAGTTTTTTTCAAATATGCAATAAAATACTAATAATAAAATCACAATTTAGACTAATAACAAGATAGATCAACTAAATTTAGACTAATAACAAGATAGAACAACTAAATTTAGACTAATAACAACTAAGAAACAATTTGCAGAAAAACAAAAATCAAACAATTTCGAACGTAGGAGTAGAATAAGTAAAATAACTAATTGTAGTTTTCTAGAACTTATCGAACAAATAGATAGATTTAGAGAGAAGTAGAGAGTTGTTTGAGAGGTGTGAGTATTGGTGTTGGGGTCTCCTCTACTTATAGGGGAGACCCGAAAAAAAAACCGAAAAAACAAAAAAAAAATAATCGCCCGGACCATCCGGATGGGCGTCCGGATGGTCCGGACACATGATCCGGGGCATCCGGACAGTTTCGCCCGGACGCCCGGACAGACAATTCGGACCATCCGGATATCGATCCGGATGGTCCGAATTAGAACCGGGGCATCCGGATGATCGTCCGGATGCCCCGGTTCATCCAACGGCTAGTTCGTTTGAACTAGCCGTTGGTTGAACCGGGGCATCCGGACGATCATCCGGATGCCCCGGTTCAACCAACGGCTAGTTCAAACGAACTAGCCGTTGGCAATGGCCAAAAGCGGACCATCCGCACGCGTGGCCGGATGGTCCGCTTGATGACGTCATGCTGACGTCATCAAACGGCTAGTAGAATTTTAAAAAAAAAAAACTAAATTACCCTATAAATACACCCTACATCCTCCTATATTTTTCACTACAAATCTCTCCCTCTCCACTACAAATTTATCCACTCTCTCTACTACACTTCTCTAAAAAAATTTATATTTTTCAAACTCTATTTAAATTTCAGGTTTCGCAAATGTCTTCGAAAAGAATAAAGAATGCTCGTAAAGGTGGACGTAGTGAACCAACCGCTTCCGAATTGAGAGAGGTGGAAGATATGTTGTTTCAATCCACGGAGAGCGAGACTATCGAACATCGCCCCGAGGGGGAGATTCGCATCCGTAGTAATCAGCAAGGAGGTCGAGGTGTAACAAAAATTTGGTCCGGTATGTTTCTGAACTACGAGGAACTGATCCAAATAGAGGGTATGCAAAAAAATTTCAAACTTATTGAACCTAATAATGGCCAAGGTTGGATGATACTAGCTAGATTCAAATGTGATTGGTATATAGAACTAGTGCGAAGGTTTTATTCCACGGCTAGATTAATCAAAAATGATCCAAGAGGTTTAGGAATGAATTGTCTGATTGATGGTAAAGACATTAGTTTTTTTGAAACTGATTTCGAAGATCTTTTTTCCGTTCCAACCCATGAAATCTTTACCGGTGATAAATTACCTCCCATTAGTTATCGCCCTACGATATAGAGTGCTGATTGGCCTTTGTCTTACGAAGAAGCGGTAGAGATTCTTACTTGTCCTGGTGCGGAAGCTCCGGAAATTAGCGGTAAATTTCGAGCCATGCGGGGTAATTTGGATGGTATTGGGAAATTAGCTTTGAAATTGGTAAATAGTATATTTCTTCCACCTAGTAACAATGATTCGCAGCTTTCATATATTCAAACATTTGTTACTGCTTTTATGATTCGAAATCAGGGAATAATTAATTTACCCAGCTTGATGATTCGAAATATGGCTGCGAGGTGTGGTACGGATAAACTACCTTATGGGATGATATTGAGTAAATTGCTTGTTTCGAAAGGAGCTGATGTGAGTATGTACACTCCGGTGAAGGTGAGGCCGACTAGTGCTATAGGTAGAAACTCTTTGCGTTTGCAGGAAATATACTCTTGGGATGGAGAGTTGATTTCGAAATTAGAGGCATGGAACCACCATAGAGAAGACTTGAATCAGATATATATTGCGAACGGTCTTACAAAACCGCCAAATCCACCTACTCAGTATCGAGTTGAGGCTGAAGTGTCTTTCGATCCAAATGCTAGTGGTTCTTCGCGAGTACCGCCACAACAAAGACGAACCGATCGCGAATTTGCTGAGTTTGCGCATACTCAACAAATGAATCATATGCAATTTGCGCATACTCAACAAAAGGTTTGGCATGATGATTTTACAAAATGGCAAGGTGAATTTCAAAATTGGCAGGGGGGGGGGGGTAAATGACCAGCTTAGCCAGATACAGCAGTGGCAAGTAGGGGTGAATGATCAACTTGGTCACCTCCAGCAGTGGCATGGTCAATACGAGCAGTGGCATGGTCAATACGAGCAGTGGCATCATGGACAAGATCAATGGAATGAGCGATTTGCAAACTCTCAAGCCCAACAGTCGGAGTATATGCGACAGATGATGGAGAACATGCATTTGCAAGGTCAACCACCTAACAACAACAACGATGAAGCTCCTTAGTTTTTCGCAATTGATTTTCATTATCGTTGTAATGTTTATCTTTTTTATTTGATTGAACAACTATGTTACTTGTTTGGTTTTTATTTTTAATGAATTGTTTGTTTTGCTTCTATTTTTTATTAAATGTTATTTAAATCACTTACCTAGCTTTCAATTTTTATTTTGTTCTTTACAACTTACAAGTAATTTATGTTTATGCATATAAACTTCTAATATTGAATAGTTCGAAAATACAATAAACTATATAATTCATCTAACCATAAACACTTCAAGCTTGAAAGAATCTAAAGAATCACCTAATAATTTAAAATTTTAATACAATTATATGTCTAATAGGTATATATTATTTAATAGTAATATATTATTCAAACGTATCAAAATCAAATTACAATTATTTTTTAAAAATATAATTGATGATTATAAAATTTCGATTAAAATGATAACATATTTAAATTAAAATACATGAAATAGAATAATTAACTCAATTATTGAAATTAGATTCAATTAACACTTACAAATTAATTTTAAATAACATTATAATATATTCTGATAAACGGTTCTTAAATGGTTAAATAGTTTGGCTGATGGTTTGAACTGGTAAACGGCTCTTAAATAGTTCGTCTGGTGGTTTGAACTGGCGGTTTAACTGTGAAACTGGCCCATTACGACTGCAACCTGGCAGGACCGCCAGACCGTCAGGACCGCATAAGAGCAACCCGCCAGGACCGCAACCTGGCAGGACCGCAACCCGCCAGGACCGCAACCCGCCAGGACCGCAACCCGCCGAGACCGCAACCCGCCAGGACTGCAACCCGTGGTTCAGACTTAGACGGTGCGGGTTGGTATGATGTAATATCTTTTTGTTTTTCTTGTCTTCTGTTTTAAGTTTAAAAATTCAAAAGCAATACAAAATGAATATGGACACGGACATAATATAACTTTACTATTCACGTAAATTACGGAAAAGAAAATAAATCTAGAGAAATTGAGATATAAAAAAGACACCATAAATATCAAATAAACTGCTAAAAAAACCATCAATTCTATAAAGTCATCTTTATTTGTGATATAGTTTTGTGTGTTCTTACGAATTTAATGTTTTGTATGTCTAAACTTTTATTATTTATTTATGTGTGTGAATTAAATTTAGTAGTCAGGTTTTATAGTAATTAAAGGTTAAAAACATAGCCGTTCTTCTAGGTTTGTCACGGTATTACGTCAGTTTTTTTCTTTTACTTTTGTATAAACAGGTCTTTTGTGTTTTTACAAACGTAACAAACCGATTTTTTTTAGGATGTGAAGGACCTATTTATTACAAATTGGAAACTTGAGGGACTTGTTTATTACGAGGATAAAGACTTGTTTATTACAGAAAAATATCTATTTGTTACGTTTCAAAAACGTAGGGATCTATTTATAAAAAAAAACTAATGTGAGACGATTGACAAACATGGAAGACGTGTCATATGTTTTATCCAAAATTAAATGACTATTAATTATCACCTATCAAAACTAATTAATTTATCAAATGTAAATTGAATAATACAGGAACTAAATTACTATATGTAAAACTATCTATGATATTAGAACATTGGAATGCTACGAATTACTTTCCTTCTTTATTATTAATAAATATTATAAAAAAATTTCTGTATTTTTTTAATAAAAAAATAAATCTTTTTACTAAATTGAGAGAAAAACAAAACGTTTCGGAGCTAATTAGCTATAAACAAGATTGAGGGAGTAGAAAACAAAACGTTTCAGTCAAGAGAAAGCTTCGCGAAGCTGAAACCACGATAATCAAAACTTTTTTCCCTTCACCATAAAGAGAGAGAACAATATTTGAGCACAATCGAAATTCACAGCCAAAATGGAAACAACACTTTGATCCACCAAGCTTTCCCAAGAGCAAACAATCCCAATTCCATTTTTTTCCAAAGCCAAGAGCAAATCAAGAGCCTCCATAGCTTCAAATCCAAAGACTAGCAAACGGGAAGTCAAAATCCAACGTCAGAGCACCCAAAGACATGAAAGCCCTCGAACGTATGCTGAAATCCATTCAATAAACTAAAACCAACATCATCGAAGCTCATCATTCCCTTCTATGTTCCACTTGAGAACTCTATCTCCCAGGAACTCCTTTAAGCATTTTAGCTAACTTCAATCTGCAAAGAAAAACCGAATACCAACAGCATCGAAAAAATTAACTTGTACACACATAACCAAGACCGATGCTTTCCAAAAACACAATTGACAGGAGAGAATTAGGGGCATTGAAATAGGAGAAGCTTAACTTCTCTTTACATTTCAATGTCCATTTCGTGAGCCAATCCACTGCACGGTTTTGGTCTCTCGAAACAAAGGATAAAGACATTAAGGGCAGAATCAAGTTTCTACAGATGGTGATAAGAGATTTAAGGTACAAACGGTTTTTATTTCTGTTCATGATATTTAATAAAGTTAAACAATCAGTTTCTATATCCATGTTTACCCAATTTTTCTCCTTGCAGGTCAAAAGCCCTTCCAAAAGGGTCTCTCATTTCAGCCACCGACGGAGTGAGATTTCCAAACATATTCGATGAGGCATGAACAATTACGCCCTCATGAGTCCTGATGAGCATGGCACCACATGAATCGCCATTAGCAAGACAGGAGGCAACAACGTTCATCTTCATCCTACCATTTACAGGAGGCAACCAGTTCAGATAAGTAACTTTTCTACTATTGTTTTCCTGGGATAGACATCCTAAGGATTGACCAGCATCACTGGCTTTCAACTAGTGTTTGCTTGTAAGCACTTTAGAGATGTCTAGACCCAATATGATTTTATTGATCATAGTAATTGAAGTATAAAGGTTGCTACCAGTGCCTTTATATTTCACATTATTACGACTTTTCCATATCACCCATCAGATTAAAGCTGGAATGCAATGGGTGATATTAGTCTTCTGGTTGGAGAACCAAAACCAGTTATAGACAACATGTTTAATAGTCATGTATCTTTCAACTTTGACAATAAACATATTGCTATAATGATACGAAAGACTCTAGGAATAATGGAAAGTAACAAATAAATCATTTATATTCTCACTCTTATTGCAAAATAAACACTTCGATGCCGATAAATGTAAAATAAATTTATTTCAGTATAAAAAATTGTAAAATAAGGACCCGGTTAATGAAAGGTACCAAATAAATTACTTAAGTTAGTACAAATCAGGTTATTAAAAGTACAAAGGGAAATATTTAATTCAGATCGGCCAAGGAATTTTGGTGCCGATAAATCAATACCAAAGAGCGAAGATTACGTGGTGAGTGATTTCGGAGCTTCGAGAGTATATATTCTTGAATATTCTAGTGTTACGCTCATACCAGATGTAGTAAATGACAAAACAGAAAGCAATGCGCCATAAATGGCCAATACTGTTGCAGAAAAGGTCCAAGAGCTAGCCTTAGTAAGCCAGTTAGTCCAAGAAACCGAGAAACATTAATACCTAATTTTTGGAATATGGAATCCTAGATAAGAGAAACAAAGGCACAACTGAATAGGATGTGGTCCAAAGACTCAGGACAAGTTGAGTAGAAGATGCAATCAGGTTGAGAATCGAGATCCCAACTAATAAGTTTGTCATGGGTAGAAAATTTGTTTTGGATGGATGCCCAAGCAATGAAGGAGTGCATGCGGATGTTTTATTTGTTCCATAAAAACGATGACCATGTAACCTTATTTCTCGTGGGAAGGAGAGTTTTGTAGGTGTTACTAATACTGAATTAAGGACATGAGTGATTTGGGATCCAGAAGAAGGTGTCCTCAACGTCAGAGATAGATGGGAGATACTAAATAAAATTATTCTTTGAACTTGGTTCTTATCTTAAAAAGTAAATCAAGGCTGAAGAATAATATAAATCCTATCCCGCAAATACTTCAAAATTTAAAAACTATGATTTTTAAAGACTTAAAAATAGAATATTTTGTAAAATTGTGTCCTTAGCTACTATTTTTTCATTGTCCATCAAATATAATGATGTTCTCGATGATCATATCAAACTTTTACAGAATTGTGGAAGCGTGTATTGGAGAAAAATATTAAGCAACACTCACTAAAAACAAACAAACAACTTTGATCTAGATTAAAAAAATAAATATTACAAGCCACTCTCACAACTCACACCACAAGAGAAATTCCTTTTTCTAACACACAAGAGAGCATTCTTGACTCTTTTTTTTCTCTCATGTTAATTTTCTCTCTAAGTTTACTTGTAGATGTGTTTGGTGATTGTCTAAATGGTGGAAGAGCTTCACCATTATTGGATACCATAGTGAAGACAAGGATCCACCATCCAAGAGCTTATGAATACATAAGAACTCAACCACAAGACTACACTCAAGATAAAATAGTTTCTTACACTCAACAAAAGAGTTTCTTGCACTCAACCTAAATATGACCTTATATACAACCTCCACTACAACATAAATTAACATTTAATTTGTTTACATAAGATAATTTCTTGATAGGACTTATTGAGTGGGTTTGGACCTTTTAATTGGATTAAGTTTATAATCCAACACTATCCCTTAAATTGATCCCGTGACCCCTAATAGTTTCCTTAATCGTTTGAAGTCTTAGCTTTTCAGTGGCTTCCTAAAAATATTGGTAGCTTGATCTTGTGTCTTCACATATTCAACTTGCGCATCCTTTCTTGAAATACACTCTCTTATGCAGTGCTAGCAGACATCAATATGCTTGCTTTGAGCATGGAATACTGGATTATTGGCTAAGGCGATGACTGACTTCTTATCGACAAACACTTTAGTTAGATCATTTTGTGTTAGGTCTATCTCCTTCAATAGATTTTTAAGCTAAATTGCATGACTAACATATGTAGTAGTAGCAACGTATTCTATCTCGCATGTGGACAACGTGACAATCAGTTGCATATTTAACACACATGTGAAGGCAATGTTTCCCATAAAGAATACAAATCCAATAGTACTCCTTTGATTTTCTATGTCTCCATCCCAATCACTATCGTTATAACCAACAAGCTTATAATCATTAGAAATTGAATTGAGTAAGCCCAAGTCAATTGTACCCTTCAGAGAGCGAAGGATCTTTGTAGCCTTGTAATGAGTCATTGTTGAAGTTTTTATGTAGCGACTAACCAATCTAACTGTATGAAAAATATTCTGTTTCGTGTAAGATAGATAGTGTAGATTTCCATCCAATATTTTCAATACTGTCAGATCTACACTGTCTCATTCCTCATGTTTGGATATTTTGACTCCAAACTCCATAGGTGTGCTTATCGGGTTACAGTTCACCATCTAAAACTCCTTAAGGATATCTTTCGCATAAGTTTCTTGTGAGATGAAAATTCCATCTTTTTGCTGCTTAACTTCAATGCCAATGTAGTACGCCATGAGCCCCAAGTCTATCATCTCGAATTCCTTCGTCATCACTTCTTTAAATTTATTGAACATATTTGGGCTGCTTCCGGTGAAGATCAAATCGTCCATGTATAGACACACAATCAAAATATCTTCATCTTTAATCTTGATATATGACGTGTGTTCATGCCTTTGGTGCTTGTTTTAGCCTGTAAAGAGCTATTTTTTTTATCTTTAACACATTATCTTAGTGACCTTTGACTTCATAGCCTAATGGTTGTTGAATGTAGACTTCTTCTTCATGGACGTCATTTAGAAATGCTTACTTTACATCCATTTGTTGTATCTTCCACTTGTTTTAAGCTGCCAAAGAAATTATTAGTCTAATCGTAGTTCATTTCCGCCTTTTGAGTATAACGTTTTACAACAAGCCTCGCTTTGTATATATTAGTCTCCCCCTTAGAATTTCTCTTTGTTTTGTATAAACATCTGACGCCTATTATCTTGCACTCTTTGGGAAATTAGGTGAGCTCTCATGTGACATTCTTCTTGATGGCTCTAATTTTGTTCTCCGTCGCGTCCTTACATCTTTTTTCTTGTGTAGCTTCTTGAAATTTCTCTGGTTCACAATCAACAAAGATACAAAAGAGTGTGAGGTTATCCATTGGTTCGGTTACCTCATAATTATCATTAAAGCTTATTTCCACAGCTCTTTCACTTTGAGTACCATTTAACGATGATGAAGGTGGTGAGTCTCTATGAGTATTTGGTGTCGGTGGAGCATGTGGGGTTGCAACCTCTTCAGATTGCTCATTCAGTGTCTACTCATTTTCTTCAGTTTGGGGGATTAATCTGAACTCATCTCGCATGAGACCCAAATTCTCATTCGTCTTCTTCATCAACTATCACGTCTCGGCTTATCATAACCTTCTTATTGTTTGGGTTGCACAACTTGTAGCCTTTGGAACATGAGTGGTAACCGATGAATATATACACATTTTCTTTTATCATCGAGTTTGGTTCGTTGTTTGTCTAGTACATGGACATGAGCTACACTTACAAATACTCTGAGTTGGGAAATTTTGAGTTTTCTTCCACTCCACACTTCTTGTGGTGTATTTCTTTAAACATTGCTTGTGACTCTTATACCACTTTGTTGGCAGAAGATATTAAGCAATACTCACTAAAAACAAATAAACAACTTTGATATAGATTAAAAATGGAAATATTACAAGCCATTCTTAGAACTCACACTACAAGATTTTTTTTTTCTAACACTCAAGAGAGCATGCTTGTCTCTCTTTTCTCTCACTCTAATTTTCTCTCTAAGTTTACTTCTTGTTGTGTTTGGTGATTGTCTAGATGGTGGAAGAGCTCCACTATTTATAGAACCATAGTGGAGATAAACATCAAATATCCAAGAGAATCTTGATACATAAGCACTCAACCACAAACCACAAACCACAAGACTACACTCGAGATAAAAGAGTTTCTTATCCTCAACAAAAAAATGTTTCTTGCACTCCGCCTAAAAATAGTCTTACACGACTACAACATAAATTAATATCCAATTTGTTTCTAGAAGATGATTTCTTGATGGGCCTTATTGAGTGGGTTGCCATTTTTAATTGGATCAAGTTTATGATCCAATAGCTTGTGGGTTATCTCAATAGAATCATTACTTTTGATCTGAAATTAATTTTGATTTTATTACTATTTGTAATTATTTGGTTTTAATATTCATTGATTCAGGAAATACTGGTCTTGTTGTTCTACTGCTGGTGGCAATGGTGGACTGGTCGATTATGGCAAAAGGTGTTGGGACGAAAGCTGTAGAACTGCTAACGAATCCAGCACAAGAACATTTGAGTTATCTCTTATGTTTTACCAATTTCGTAGACGACTTTAAGGAAGCAACTGCGGCTTTAATAATAACTGAGGAAAAAGTACTGCATAAAGTTGAGATGGCCCGGAGTAACTGTGAAGATATTGAGCAAGATGTGTTGAATTGGCAAGATGACGTGAAGAGGGTATTGAGTGAAACAGATGTACTTAACATAGAGATAACTGAAAGGAAAGGTTGTTTCATGTACTCGTTAAACAAGAAGCTTAGAGACATGACAATGCAAGTTTTGAAATTTCAAAATGCTTCAAGTAAATGGGTCAAGTCGTCTGAACAAGTGGGTCGTCGTATATATCTTCAACCTATGGAATTTTCTGAAGGGAGTGGTATCATGTTCTCCCACTCTCTCTCTTCGAAAAAAACTTTAGATAATATCATATCTTCGCTAAAGAGTGATGAAGTCAACATGATTGGATTGCATGGGATGGGAGGAGTAGGAAAGACCGTATTGGTCCAACACATTGGCAAAATAGCCAAAAAGGATAATCTATTTGCTAAAGTGTTCATGGTTGTCTTCTCCTTGAAACCAGATATTAAAAGTATTCAAGATAAAATTGCTTCTGAACTGAATTTGAATATTGATGCTGAAAAGAATCAAATAGCCCGGGCAAACAAGTTGCTGGCCCGGTTGAAAATAGAAGAAAACATCCTCATTGTACTAGATGATGTTTGGAATACTATTAAATTAAGAGAGATTGGAATAGAGTTCGATAAAAGGCAAAAACGGTGTAAATATATTATGACTACACGTGATTCCCATATATGCGGTATCATGGGATGTCAAAAGGTAGTTCATCTGGATATCATTACTGAACCTGAAGCGTGGAATCTACTTCAGGAAAAGACCGGTCTTGATGACGGTGATTCCGCAATGACAGATACAGCTTTTAAAGTTTCAAAAATGTGCGGTGGCTTACATATCGCTATTGAAACGCTGGCCACGGCTTTAAAAGACAAATCTATAATCCATTGGGAAGCTGCTTTAAAGAAGTTAAGTAAATCTGACTTGCTAAAGATCCACAACATAGATAGAAACAAAAATGCTTATTCGTGCTTTGAGACGAGTTATGATCAGTTGGAAAATAATGATCTCAAACTCTGTTTTTTATTGTGTTCTTTGTATCCTGAAGATTATGAAATTTCCAAAGAAGATCTAGCTAGATTAGCCGCAACTCGGTTGGAGGGTCATGGTTCGATTGATGATAAAAGAAAGGCTGTGGAAGTGTTCATGGACAACCTCATTACCAGATCTTTGTTATTGAAAAGTGGAGGAGAAGGAGAATGTAAGGTGAAGATGCACCCTATGGTGCGTCATTGTGCACTGTGGATATTATCAAAGCCTGAGAACTTCTTGACAGGAACATACATCGGTGAGTCAAGCCCTTTTCCGGCTAATAATGTATTTGATGCATGTATGGCGATTTCTATGATGAAGAAACAAAATAAGGAACTGCCAAGTGATCTGAATTATCCGAAGCTAAGAGTCTTGTTTGTACGTGGCCAAGATTGGAAATCCATCTCCAGCGAATTTTTTGAAGTGTTGATAAAGCTGCAAGCACTGCTTCTGGAAGAGTGCCAACTGCCCGATGACATATCTTCATTAAAATGTTTAATGAGCATTGAGATTCTAAGCTTTCGTGGTTCTTCTATCACCGAATTGTCACATGGAATCAGTGAAATGAAAAATTTAAAATTGTTGGATGTGTCCAACTGTCAGCATCTAGTTAAGATATCACATGGTCTGCTAAATAATTTCTTGAATCTAGAAGAACTATATACTCATGGCTCACGGTGCAATCTGTGGGGAGAAGAGACTGGGAAAACTAGTCTTTCCGAGTTAAAACAACTGACATGCTTGAACATATTTTCATTGGAGGTCAAAAGGGAAAATGGTACAGAAGGCGTGTATTTATCAGGGCATGATGGAACTCTTACTACGTCCGTAATGATATTATTTAATACGAGTCGTGGAGATTCAGCTGCTTCTGATATCTTGAGAATTGGGAGTACTGATTCGATTTGGCTGAATATATTGGGTTTGGGAAAGTGGAAGCTGTTTAATTTAGGCGAAATGAGGTGTTTGTCGGAAGGGCCAAGCCCACCTGTCCCTTTCACAAATCTCACAGATATATCTATTGTTTCTTGCCCAAGCTTAACATTTGTTTTCTCGCAGTCTCTTGCTCAAAGTCTGGTACAACTAAAACAGTTGCATATAGAAGACTGCTATGTTTTGGAGCATATCATCATGGAAGAGGATGGAATTCTTACTTCATCGGATAATAACCGAACTCCATGCTTTGCGAAACTAGAATTACTACGGATATTGAAATGTCCGGAACTGAAATATATCATGTCCATTCCAACAGCCCGAGGTCTTCAGAAATTAAAAGATCTTATGGAAATTGGTAACAGTAAATTGAAACGCATATTTGGACCTGAGGAGGAAGGAGGAAGTTCAGAGGAGATTAAGCTTCCCAGCTTAATAAATTTGTCTTACGATGAACCATATCATATAAATTGTATTTCATGCCCATCTTTGTGGAGTCTAGGCATGGCAGAATGCTACGAAAATGATTTGAATCGGTTTCTTCTAAACGGAAAGGTATGTTTATGGGGTTTCAAAGTAATAAATTTTGTTTTTGCTATAATAGAAAGATGTTGTTGCTTTCCACAATACCCATTACTTTTTTATATAATATAGTTTTAAATTATATAAATAATTTGTTATTTTAGTTTCTCTCCTCTCTTTTAATAGGAGTTAAGAACTAAAACTGGGAAGGTAAAATTCAATGTATTTCTTTTAGGGGGTCAAACACATGCAAAGGGTTTCAACCCATGTCATACAGAAATTTTGTTGATAATTTAATCATAGTCTGTAAAATGTTCAAGAATAAGCACTACATACGCGTTAAAATCAAACAAATGCTACAAAAGTTGATTTTTTTTCAGTTTTTTTAGTAGTCTAACTTTAAATCTCTATTTTATTTATCCGGGACATGTGGCTTTGAAAGTGTGACACCAACCATTATAATCGTCTACCTTTTACTGTCCGTTAAATTATATAGTTTCGTAGTCATATCTTCTTAAGCAGACGTTGATATTCTCTCATGGATTAAACAGGTTGGGATTTATTTTATTAACACCAACACCTCTCTCTCTCTTATTTGCAGCTAAAATTTCTAGGGTTAGGTTGCGCAGCTGAGACGTGGAACTCTGTTTTAACCATACTGGTTAAACGGAAACCACCCAGTTTAAAGTACATTGCTCTTAATTCTATTGGTGAATTACAACAACTGTTTCATCTTGAGGGTCTGGGTACCGAAGAACCTCATTCGATTGATTCAATAGAATCCTTGGGATTGTGGAGTATTCCTAATCTTAAGGATGTATGGAGTGGATGCATGTATACCCCAAATCTTACCGAGCTGAAGATAACTGAATGTAAAAGTTTGAGATATATCTTCTCACCAGTAGTAGCGCAGAATCTGCCACTCTTAAAGATACTCGAAATTCAAAAATGTCACTACTTGGTGGCAATAATCGGCGAGGAAAACGGTGGAGCTCCAGATTACCTCGAGCCTATATATTTTCTTACACTTGAACAAATTTGGATTGAAGAATGCGATAACTTGGAATACATCTTCCCAGATTCTGTTAATCCAAGCCCTTACACAAAGCATGTCGAGTTCCCACTACTTGCCAAATTGAGCCTCTGTAATTTGCCAAAGTTGAAAAGCTTCTCCCCCTTGAGGTACATTTTAATGTTCCCGTATTTGGATGATCTGAGCGTTCGTCTATGTAATACGCTAGCAACAAATTTCACTCTCAGTTCTTCGGGCGTATACGCTGAAACTAAGGTACACATCCATCCTTTGACTAACAAGACTTTGCTTCTACTTATATACTATAGTTATATAAATAATACAAATCTCCACTGTCGAATCAATTGTGTGATTTTATGCAACTTATTTTGGCTTTAATCTGTTTGCATTGCTTCCTAGGATTATTTGGAAAGGCTCGGCCAGCAGTTTGAATACAAATTTAAGAGAGAAGATTTGACCGATGCATCCAGCTCATCCTGCTCTCAGGGTTCCCGGTCCTTAAAAATTCGGGCCCTTTGAGTATCAAGATTGTCGTACCCTGTGATATTGATTGGAATTGTGACAATAGGCCGATATATCCTGCCCTCATATCTGTTATGTATTTGTCTTTCGAAAAACTACTTACTATGTCTCTCATTTCTGTCGCACTATTTTTATTCGTTTCATTGTTTATCCCTAATTTGTCATCTCCCCCATTGTATTCGTGCTACTATTTCTATTTAATGTCCCTTTAATATCTTTTTATGATATACTTTTTGTTTCGGTGTTATGATTCATTGCACTTAAATTCTTTTAAGTAAGTTTTGATTAGCTATGTATTGCAGTTTAGTCGTATTTGTTAGGGTGACGACCAAAGTCACAAACATATCATATCTAGTTTTAGATTTTTTGGAAGTGTATCAAAAGTAAAACTATACGGGTCTTTCGGACCCAAAGCGGACAATATCATACTAGTGTGAAGATGGGGTTGTTCTTACTTATATACGGAATATTCACTTCCCGCGCGTGGTTTTTGTCATGGTGCTGCCACGTGTCACCATAGTTAAATGGTTTTTGTTTGATAGATAGTCTCTTGACTTTTAAATCCACTTTTACCCTTTGAACTTAATATTTTTTAATATTTTATTTTTATTTTTATTTTTCTCAAAACAGAGTATATTAAAATTTGTTATACTTTGTTTTCCTTTTATTTTGTTTTTCGTTTCTTTTTTCTAAAATAAAAATTGAAAGTAACCGATTTGTTTGTATAAACTCCCCACCCAGCTAGACGAATAAGAAATGACCTGATCAATGTGAGTTATACTCTGTTTAGATATGGTGCCCACGCTTAGAATCACATGAAGGAAGATGGCAGGAGAAGACCCAATTTGTGAGAGCGCTTCAATACAGCTTCGGGTTCAGAACAAGCAATTACCAACTTAATTGGAAGGGGAAGACTAACAATGCTCAATTTGCAGGTTATCAGGAGGGGATAACTTTAATTCAAATGAGAGATCTTCGCAAAATTTTAAGATAACTTCAATATCTTTGACCTGCAGCTAACAGATGAAGCTGGACATTTCGAGAATTTTCTCCTTAGCTTTACCTCCATATTTCTTTATAGAACTGAAAAGAAAAACTAGAAGGAATAACCTGCTAAAATTGTTAGACATTTGATGATCACAATTTTGCAAGTTGCTCGATGGCTCAATATCAAGGTGCTTGTTTGGTTAATTGTTATGTATGGTAACTCGTCTTTCTTATCTGCTGCTCCCTGATGGCATGATGTTATAATTTTCAGGTTGCTAATGTACTTCTCTGTTGTGCATTTGTCTATCACCCTTAATATCCAAACAGAGTGTCAAATTTGTGCTAATAGCGAGCGAATGTTGAAACAATCAGCTCTCTATATAAAGTTGTGTATGAAATTTAGGATTCTCTTTTGTCATGATACATATCCCTTTCATTTCAGTTAAGTATTATTTCTGCCAGAATGTTCTGTAAAACTTATTCGATCATGTGTACCCAAAGTCTACTGAAGTCTTTTTAGTTGCATACGAAACAGCCAGTAAACTGAATTTTCAAATGTGCTTCCTTCCGTATTGATATAAAGCCTTCTTGACGTCGTAGATTCTTCTTCAAATGTGGTATTCTTGGCTACATACAATATTCTCAGCCTACATTTTTATATGTCATAGATTGAAAGAGCATTGCATAATGTTATGAGGCAATTGACGAAAGTTACTCAACTTTCAATAATAAAAGAAGCATAAATGTGGTTCCAGTTTGCACCAAGTTAATAAAAAAAAATTAGTATGAAATAACATAACTTTGAAAGACGATGGATCGTACTTCCTGTTTGAGTCATTGTAATTACTTTCTAAGAACCTGATCAGGTCATTTTTTATTCCTCTAGCTGGGTGGGGAGTTTATACAAACAAATCGATTACTTTCAATCTTTCTTTTAGAAAAAAGAAACGAAAAACAAAAGAAAAGGAAAACAGAGTATAGCAAATTTAGCTACATACAGTTTTTTTAGAAAAAATAAATATAAAAATAATAAATATAAAAAAAAATATTAAATTCAAACGGTAAAAGTGGAATTAGAAGTCGAGGACTATCTATGAAACAAAACCATTTAACTATGGTGGCACGTGGCAGCACCAGGATAAAAACCACACGCGGGGATTAAAATTATAGATTTTTGATAGTCAAGGGATCCTCACCCGTGATTTTTTTTGTGAAATGACTAAATGACTGAAAACGTGATAGTCGATGGACAAACATCGATTTAAGCCCAAAAATATTATAAAGTCGATTTTATATTCTAATTTCCTTTTTTATTCATAAAATTACCGTTATCCAATTAATTTAAAAAAATACTCTATAATTAATTGATAGTAGATTTCAATAAAAAAATTAACATATATAAATTAATTAAACAAAAAGTTAATTGAATTTTAGATTCCTCTTCTTTTTCTTTTAACTATATATGTATATATAAATTAATTAAAAAAATAAAAACCAGTTATCAATTCAATTCAGTTTTAAATTTAGTCTTTTTTTAAATCATGAAACTGTCATCCAACTAATTCTCAAAATATATTGTAGAAATGTATTTCAATAATTTTATTAATATATACTAACTAATAAAACAAATTATAAATTTATTTAATTTCAAAAACAAAATACACTATGATTAATTAGGGTGAATTTTAATAATTTTTACTAAAATAAAAAAAAATAAATAATTCGATTGTAAATTTTACCTTTTTTTAACTCGTTATGCTTCCATCATCCAATTAATTTCCAAAAAAATATTCTACAATAAATTGGTAGTGCATTTATATAATTTTTAAGTAATATATAAAACTTTATAAAAAACATTATAAATTCAATTCGATTTTAGATTCCTGTCTGTGTCTTTTAACTGATAAAACTATCATAATCCAATTAATTCCAAAAAATATTTTATAATTACTTGACAATGCATTTCAATATCTTTGAATAATATACATACAAATTAATAAACAAAGTTATCAATTCAATTTGGTATTACATTTGAAATGATTAATTTGGGTTAGAAAATAATTATAAACCTAAGTAATTAGTTTTATTTTAATTTTTAAATTAATAGTTTAAATTTATACAGAATCTAAAATATTTAAAAAAATAAAATTAGAATACATGATTATATATTAGATCGATTTTATAATTGATTTCAATAAATAAATAATTTGGTACGATAATATTTGTATAGATAATGTATACATTACTAAACCGTCTTTGTTGTAGGAATAAAATAACTAAAATGAATGATGGGCTATATCTCAACACCTATATGTTGGATCTGGACCCCTAGGAAAAAAAATCTTAACGAGTTGAATTACCTAAAATATCTCATTAAAAAAATGTCTAATTGAGTCTACAACCAAAATCTAACTAACTTACTCTCTAAAAACTCCTAAACTAACTAAAAACCATCTCAAAATCAACTTAGATCCATAATATCTCAAAACATGTGGATTTAAGTGATGAAAACAATGATTTTAGTCGTAAACTTGATGATTTTCTTTGGGATGATGATGAACCATAAACAAATAATCTAGAGACACTCATGGAGGTACATTTCGTAATTTAGTTTATTTAAGTTATACTTTTCAGGAGATTTGTGCACAAATTTGTGAAAAAATTCACAAAGTGCGTGATTTGTGTTCAAATCACGCACTACTAATGCGTCATTTGCGCACTGAGTGCGTGCATTTGTTTTGGGTGATTTGCCACAATGAGGTGCAATTTGGTGTGCTAGAGTGCCCCAATGTGCACAATTTTGTGTGAAATTTTACGATATGATATAGTTGCATTCATGATTTACGTACAAGTTGCATGTAATACGTGTGAATTTTTATATAGTTATCTTTATGTATGTTGTAGGATCTGGAACAACCAATGAGTATGATGGCCGATTACACACATATTTTTACCATCCAAATTAATTATACTAAATCTAATTTGGACGTATGGGTTAAATCTGAATTCGTCGATATAGAATGCATCAACATTGGTACCATGGACGACTAAGATAATAGATCTAGAAAAAGTTGTTGGGGATATTAGAAATACGAGAGGTACAGCGTTTATCTACTAAAGGAGACCCATATTTATTCGAATATGCCACTAGTCAAGCCCATAACATTAAACCAAAGGTATATCTCCACCAAAGAAGAAAGATAAAGTTATCAGAGTAAATAAATCTACAAGATGTTTTTCAAAATATTTACTTGATTATATTACTAGCAAGGTAGATATTTCTCCAGATAGTTAGTGCAATTACCGCACTGTAGTTATATCAAAATACAGTTCCAACGATTCATGGAAATTGGTGAGACGAGATTTTAGTTGCGAATTGAAGCTCAACCTGATTTTTCGGTGGGAGTAGTCGTTAGTCCCGATATTATAGACGACCTACTTGATATGTTAGATTGTTTTAAAGTATGCAATGGTGGTCATCTATATTGGATGACATCACCCGACATCGGCTTGGTAATAGCCACTCGATAACAATTTGTGGTTCACCATATATCTCTTCATATTTATTATACGTATGTACCTTTATGTGGTTTCCCCCTCGATCGTGTCGTATAAAAAAACTTGGGATTGGTTTCATATGTGATAATCATGTTGTTTACGTAAGTAATTCAATATAATTTACCATGGTATCCGCTTCACTCAAAAGAAGCAACTACTTGAAAATTTTCGCTCGACGAAAGATTCAACAAGTTTAATCGTTCAGTCGGCCCAAACATTTCTTGTGTACGGTGGAATATCATACTTTACCCATTTGACCAAAGACCCTTGATTATGACTACGATTATGTAATTGTGTTCCATATGTTACTTGTTTAATTTTTATCCCACAAATTATTTACTTGTGGTTCAGATATTAATATTTCATCTACGACTAATTTATGTATTGTATTACTTAAATATTTATGCATGGTTTATTTTACAATTATCCATAAATTTCTAAAAACATAGTATTTACCATGATTTTTTACTTGATGGCTACTAATCACACCCAACGTGTGAGAAAATATAACAATTATCGAATCCAATGCATATGAAAATATACAGATAAGTGCACTGGCAGTGCGTGTCTTAATAATTTATGTATTATTTGAATTTTTTTTTGAATCCTTTTAATATTTATGTATGTTTTTTTAAAATTATCGACAAAATGCTAGAAATATGCTATTTACCATATTGTTTTTAACGGGATGCCTACTAATCACACTCAATATGTGAGAAAATGTAAAAATTATCACATCCATTGCATGCTAAAATATACATATAAGTGCATTGGCGGCGTACGTCATGGTAATCTGGTTGCGCGCTTTAGGTGCAACTATGTCTCTTGACGTTATAAAAATAAGTGTATAATTAGTTACAAAAATAAAATTCCACCACATAATCAACTCCTAAATTATTTCATGTCATGTACTTGAATTAAACAATATATAAATAGTTATGACAACACAATACCAACACATACACAACACAACCAACAATCAGTCAAGTCTTCAGCTACTACGTGCTTCTTAATTATTAAAACCGATATATAATTAGTTGCCAAAATAATATTCAAGAGTATAAAAAAATGTGAATGCACAATCAAGTACTCAACTAGTGCATGTCACATGTTTACAAAAAACAATATAAATTTTATTGAAACATAATACGAGCACAACCAACATACATTTAAGTCCTGATTTACCTACAAGTCTTGCAATCATAAAAAATAGTGTATAATTATGTGTAAAAACATAGTCCTAGCACACAATCAAACCAACAAAAACCTAACCAAGTTATGAACTAATACATGTCATGTATTTATCACAAAATAATAATTATTATTTTGTGATATAATTTCAGTATACAAACAACACAATAAACAAATAATTAAGTCATTTGATATTTGATGTATCACAATTATGAAAATGATTGCATACTAGTTACACAAACATAATTTCTACACCCAAGTGAGACAATAAATACACAATCAAATCATTAACTACTGCATGTCAAGTATTTGCAAAAACAAATCCATAATTAGTTGTGAAAACATAGTAATACCACATAATTAACACAAATAACACATAAACAAGTAATGCACTAGTACATGTCGCATAATTGCGAAAATTTGTGCATTTTAGTTTTGAAAACACAATTCTATCACACAAACAACACCATCAACATATAATTAAGTCTCAAGCTACTTCATAACATGGATTAAAAAAAATAATGGATAAAGAATTGAAAAATATAATAATAGCACATAAACAACATAAGACACACATAATCAAGTCCTGAGCTATTGCGTGTCTTATAATTGTGAAAAGTAATGAATAATTAGTTGCAAAAACAATTTTGAGCACACAACCGACACACAATCAAGTACTTAATAACTGTATGCAATATGTTTGTAAAAAATAATGCATAATTAGTTTTGAAAAAATACATAATAAAGTCCTGAGAAACTACATGGTTTATAAATATGAAATTAAAATTCTAGCACACAAATTACACAACAACCACTCGACCAACTAATGAGCTACTACGGGTTATGTATTTGTAGAAAAATCAATAATTAGTTGTGCAAACAATTTTAGCGTACAAACAATATGAGTAACACATAATTAAGTCTTGACCAACTACATGCCTCGTAATTGTGAAATGAGTGCATACTAAGTTACAAAAACAATATTCTAATACACAAACAACATAATTAACACACAACTGAGTCTTAAACTACTGCATGCCAACTATTTCAAAAAACTATTGCATAATTAGTAGTGAGAACATAATAATAACACGAAATAATATAACTAACATATAGTGTAAAAATCAATGCATATTTGAGATGCTACATGTCTGCTAAATGTGAAAATCAATACATATTAGTTGTGTAAATACTATTCCAACACACAACTAACACATAATATGAAAATAAATACATACTTGAGCTGCTACATGTCTAGTAAGTATGAAAATCAACGCATAATTAATTCTGAAAAAGAAAACAAATTCTATCACATAACGAATACACTTAATTTTTTAGGTACTTCACAACACATTTTTGTAAAAACAATGCATAATTAATTACAAAATCATAATACAAACAAAAAAACAAGACAACCAACACACAATTAAGGCATAAGATGTTGTGTGTCTCATAATTGTAAAAAACAATAAATAATTAATTCTGAAACCTCAATACCAACACATAATCAACGCTACTAACATACAATAAAATTCGACGTAATGTATGTCTTGTAATTGAGAATAACAATGCATATTTAGTTACAAAAATACAATTATAACACACAAATAATACCACTGACATACAATCAACTCATGAGGTATTACACATCTCATAATTTTGAAAACGAGCTTATAAATAGTTATAAAAACACAACACAAGCACGAAAACAAAACAAATAACATACAATAAAGTATTAAGCTAACACGTGTCTCGTAATTTTGAAAACTAGTTCATAATTTGGCGTGAAACACAATTCTAACACATAAACAACTCTATATAATGCACATGGCTATTTGAAATAAATTGAAAGTCAAAGCCTATTATTGAAAATGAAATTCAATATACTTCCAAAAGATAAACTTATCTTAAACTATTACACTTAACTTAGAGAGAGAAAATTAAGCTAAAAAATCAATGAGTTGCTTGCAGAAGAGAGATTTTCTTTGTGGAAGAAAATTTACACATTTATTTCAATTGAGCCTCATTAATAATTTTGGAGAGAACCCATTAGAAAAATCATTGAAGAACTCAGGTAAAAGATCTTTGATTTAATCGATGTTAATCGATGATAATTTTATGATTTAAGGTCCTTAGGGAGCTTTTAGCCATTTCTTCTAAATCTTGATGAGAGGACCGAGACTACTTTCCAGCTTGAAGAGAATCATACATAGACTCTTCTATTTGGATTCAGGTATGTTATGTTACTAATGCCTTTTCCTTATGCGTTTCTTCTCATAAAATACCCAAACTTGCAGAGTGATCTAAACTTTTAACTTTGGTTTGATCTTAATTTCTCTGATTTTAAATTGTTGCTGCTTCATCTTGGATGGAAATGGTATTCCTTTTTATTTTCTTGCTTTATTTTCAACCAAATCCGATTCAAAAGAAATTATTTGAGATCTTCTACATTTTCTATAGACTGTGGTTACCCTAAAATATTTGTCTAACTTTTTGTGAGTCACTTTCAAGTTATGAACAAATCTTCATTACAAATGACTTCCATTAAGAAATTATTATTCAACAACACCGATATTTTGGTATTTACATTTGCAGTGCTTAATTAGAGACATTGGTTCTTGTAATACCATAAATTCAGTTTTATCCATCCTCTTTATTATCCTTAATCTCTTTATTGTAGCCTTGTTTCCATGGACCATAACATTCCAACATAAAAGGTTTATTGTAATTTAAAAACATTAATAAATAATCTACATAAACATTGAAAGTTGGACCTTTGCTAGTTATATGTAGATTTGATCTTCTTTGGTTTCCTATTTTCGACTCTTTGGAATTCCTCTTCTGTCTCAAGTTTGCTGAATGTTGGTGAAGTTGGTAAGCTGCCAATATTTTCTTTTGTTTGCTAGTTTGTTCCGATTCAATTTTTATTATCTTCTTTAGTTTTTTATGAACATATTACCAAGCTCCATGTCTTATAAACTTCTATATTATCACCATAATCTAGTTCTACAATATACTTGACCTTATCTTGTGGTAATATTTTAGGGATTTTATTTTTTAAAGTGATGTGCCAAATCTGCTTTTGACTGATCTATCTTCATTCTCTTAAGATTCTGAAGTTTAGTTCTTTATTCTTGTACTGTTTTGTTCTTCTAATTATGTTTTGGGTCAATTAATGTGGTATTTCTGTTTTCAAAATTTCCTTCTGAAATTATTATGGATTTCATGTTATGAGAGATTAGAATTTGAACATTTGATGAAGATGACAATGGAAGAATCTTTGCTTCATTCATTGGCGTTTCCGAATGGAAACTTGACCGTCGTCGAAATCTGTTCTTTGATGGTTGTAGAAAACATAGGGAGGGAATTCAATTCATGGACAACTCTGTATATATTTCATGTATTAAAAAAAGTAAAAATTAGTTGTGAAAACACAATTTTAATATTCAAACAACACAACCTATGCATAGTCAAGTACTAAACTGTTGTATGTTTTCTAATAGTGAAAACCAATGTACAATTAGTTACAAAACCGCATTTAAAAAACATAAACAATATAGTAATTTAAGTCCAATACTCATTTCATTCAAATCTTTATCATTTAAGATCCAATAGTGTCCTAAATATCTTTACTTAATTGAAGCTTTTTTCTGTTTGTTTCTCTCTCTATAACGTGAACTTTTGATTGTGTTTCCTTATTCTTATTTTTATTTTGTTTTCCAATGTTTTTATAACGTGAACTTTTGACTGTGTTTCCTTATTCTTATTTTTATTTTGCTTTCGAATGTTTTTATAACGTGAACTTTTGACTGTGTTTCCTTATTCTTATTTTTATTTTGTTTTCGAATGCTTTTTATTTCTTTCATAATTTACGTGAACTTTTGACTATGTTTCCTTAATCTTATTTTTATTTTGTTTTCGAATGTTTTTTATTTCTTCATAATTTTTGGTGACTCGAAATAGGTTACTCAGTACTGTTTTATTTTCCGCTTTGAACCAGAAGGTTTGCACGATTTTGCTTTTGGTACACTCCCAGAAGGCCTATTGCTAGTTGAGGTGGGTTCATACTTATATACACTATTTTTTTAATATTAGCAATGTGCGATTCTAGACCAACTGTGGGATGGATGATACTCTACAACACCCCCCTTAAACTTGATCCCATTAATCGGCGGAATAAACTTCGCCGGATGGAATGAACGTAGCTCAATCACAGCGGAAACACATCCCTAGATATTCAAAACATTTTCTTAGAATCCCACATTGCTTCAACTTGGCTCTGATACCATGTTGAGAGAATTGTGAATGTGTTATATGTATGGAACAAACGACAGTAGGATTTAAAGATATTGAGTAGGAAAATATCATTCAGTAAATAATCGAGAAACACAAAGGAAACATTAAGTGAATGTGTCTCTCATATCTTCACCCTTTTAACACATAAACCAAATAACCTCACTCGGCGTAGTGTGTCTGAAAGTAAACACTAGCCCATATACAAACTAATATTAAATAGCTCATATACATTTGATTATAATCGTGACACTCTAACAAACACCTATTCAGCCAAAATCCTATTATATTAGGAAGCTTTTTTTGAAATGTAAACTACATTTAGATGTGATTGGAAAATGTTTAGGCGAAGAAATTATAAAACTTCGACCTGTAATTATTTCTCCTTACGTTTTGTTATCGAGTTCGTATGCTACAGACGAAATGTAGGATAGTGTTGCGAAAGGGAGAAACATGTTGAGGGGTAATGGGTTAAAGAAAGATGCTGATCATGGATTTATTATAATAGAAATAAATCTATGTAAATTTAAAATGGGGTGACTTATCTCATTCTAGGATTACTAACAATAAAAAAATTATTGAGACGTTACAAGGTCTGTTTAGCCAATAGGATGGGTAAGAGGTTATTTTTCTTTCTCGGACGAACGCAAATGTTTATTTGTCAAGTGATAATGCCAACTGAATTCATGGAATAAAAGTAAGGGAAATTGCACCTAAAATACCCACTCAACTATTCAATTGTCACTTACTACCCAAGGTTTGATCAATTGTTACTTAATACCCAACTCAACTACCTTATTGTCATTTACAACCTAATATTATTTTAATACCCTAACTACCCTTAACCCACTATATAAACATAATTTTCTGTTTTCTTTCTATTTTTTCTAGCTTTTTGAATATTTGAATTTGTTAGCCGCTCTAACCACCTAACCCTACGAACCACCACGAAGACCGGTTGAAATCACATTTTCTGGTGATTGGAAGCTGCTGAAGGTTTGTTTATTTATGTAGGTTGTGGTGTTAGACCTGTCTAACCACTGTTTTCTTCGTACAGGAGTTGATCGTGGTTTTTTGGAATCTGTTGGCTTACAAGTAACCGTGTTGCTTGCTTTTCAGGTAATTACCTACCGATTTCGAAGTTATTTATTGGTTTTCTCTGTTGGAATAGGTTTTATTCTACAGTTTTTAGACGCCATTGCCTGATTTCGAGCTTTTCTCTATTTTTTTGTTTTTTGTTATAGTGATCTGTTATTGTTTTGTTAATATTGTTTGTTATATACTTATGTCCTTGTTTTCTGATGTTATATACTAATTTTGTAGTGTTTTAGTTTTTCATTTTCCTGTGTAGATTACAAGCTTTAGTTGTCTAGTTCTTACACTCAAGATGCGAATTGTTTGGTGTATTCGGTGAGAAAGATGCTAATTGTCTAATCAATTCGCATTGTGACATGCGAATCACATGAACGAAGTTCAAAGTTTACATATGTTTCGCATGTTAGGATGCGAACTATGTGAAACTCTAGAGTACTGTATGTTCAAACAAATACCAGGACTTTTTAGTTAATTTTCTACACATTTCGCATGTTATGATGCGAACTGTGTAGGACTCCAAAGTATTGCATTTCAAACAAATATCCCTACTTCTTTAGTTGCTTTTACGTTTCGCATGCTATGATGCGAACTTTTTAGAGTATTATATTTCGAAAAAAATATCAGGACCTTTTTGACAAGCAAGTATCAGGACAGGATGCGAATTGTTTGAATCAGGTATACACAATTCGCAAGATAGGATGCGAATTGTATGATGCAGTAGTAAATAGTTTCCACATAGTTTTTGTGACCAATAACTAATAACTTGTTCTGTCCAGGGTAAGAGATGTCCAAATCACGAGTTTGTATTTTTAAATATGGTCACCAAACTGCAATTGTGCCTTTCACGGAGTTTGAAAGCTTTCAAAGTATCCAAGCTTATGTAGAGAACACATGGGAGGAGCTTTCCACAGGTGACTACCTAATTACCTACTCCTGCAGGGATCACAATAACTGTTTCTTTAATAACCAGAATGATTTTGTTGGGTTGGTGTTATATCTTGATTTGGAGCGTTTAAAACGGGTTAGTTTTCTCATAGAACAACACGTCTTCGATAAGAGTTCTGGTAATAAAAGTTTTGTTGATAAGAGCTCTGGTGGTAAGGATTGTGGTGTAAAGCGTAAAGAGCGTAGCTTGATTTTGGGAGAACTATCTCCCAATCAACTAGTTAGCGGGGAGAGTAGTAACGGTTTAGTTAATTCTGATCAGAGAAAAAAACAACTTGCTACTGCTGGTTGGGCTGATGCTATTACAGGAGTGGGTCAAGCTTTTGAAGGAGGTGCTGCCGGTCTGAGGTTATCTTTGTGCAAGTTTGTGTTAGAGCATGGTTTTTCTTTCAAATACCTGCACAAGACAACAAATAAGATCACTACTTATTGTGAAAATAAGTTCACAAGCGGGTGCAAATGGAGGCTTTATGCATCTATTGACTCCAACACCGGCTTGATGACGATCAAGAAGTATGTCCCGGACCATACTTGCAGTCCTGTTTTCTCCCAGAAGCATAAGCATAAGCGGCACAGGAATTTGACATCAAATTTGATTGCAGAGGAAATTCAGGATTCTCTACGGACCTGTCATTCGTTGACAGCCAAAGCCATACAATCGACTGTCAAACAAGATTACGGTCTTGACATCTCTTACCGTTTGTCATGGAATGATTTAGAGAAGGCTATGAGGGGAGTTTTCGGAGATAGTTCAAGTTCTTTTAGTTTACTAAGCGGATACTTCAAACGCTTGAAGAGCCGGGATATTACTTCAGACTGCCAGTTGGAGTTGTCAGCTGGAAACCGATTCAAGCGCTGCTTTATAGCTTCGGTTCGTCCCTTCAGGGTTTTCATTCATGCCGTCCAATGTTGTTTGTCGATGGAACCCACGTATATGGCAAGTACAAGGGTACCTTGCTCACTGCTGTAGCAAAGGACGGAAACAACGGTTAGTTACATTTATCTAGTTAATCTGAATGATGTTTTTGTGTAAAAATGCTGATATAATTCGCATTCGAGGCTGCAAATTAAGCAGTGTTGTGATCTTAACATTTCGCATTTGAGGATGCGAATTAGGCATTATCTAAAACTGTTCTTACATCGCAGGTTGAATTAGGTATTATTTGAAGTTGTCACAAACAATTTGCAGGACAAGCTGCGAATTCCATGTATGAGCAATTAAGATGTCACACATAATTCGCATGACAAGCTGCGAATTGTTGTACCAGGACAACATGTGAATTGTTTACAATTTTTTAACTGTTTAGGGTACTGTTGTAGTGTTCATTTGATCTGCCTTTTTCGAGGACTATTCCCTGTTGCGGTTGGTGTAGTTAACATTGAAGATTGGGACAATTGGATGTGGTTTTTGGGGTGTTTGAAACCATATTTGGTGGATCGCCAGATCACATTTATTTCAGACCGTCATCTTGGTATCGTTAATGTTGTTTCTGTCTTGTATCCAAACTGCTATCATGCGTACTGTTATTTCTATCTCATGCAGAATTTGAAAGCCAAACTGGAACATACTAATTGAGACTATAAAAAAATAATGTTGAGTTTCTTCCATCATTTTGCTTATGCTCCCAGTCAAGAGCTTTTTAAAGAATACTAACGGTTTTTCTATGTGAAGGTGGTGAAAGAATGAGTGATTTTCTTGCAAATTTACCCGCTGAAAATTATGCGCAGGCTTACGTAAAAGGGAAGCGATACGGCTTTATGGCTTCTACTGCAGCTAAATCGTTTAACAATCAGATCAAAAAATATTGCGGCCTACCAATTGTTGAGTTTATTGATTGGATTAGAGTCTTGCTTATGACTCAAGTTTCACGGAGATACGAAGAAGGTCTCAGCTTGAGTACTAATTTGGTTCCCGAGTAGGAGAAGAAGCTAAAGAAGAATGTTGAGATGTGCCGAACTTGGGTAGTACGTAAGTCCTCTACCGCCATGTTTGAAGTTATTTCGAATCCTGTGGCTGTTGTTAATCTGTTAGATTTCAAATGTTCTTGCGGATCATGGCAACAAGAGTGTTTTCCATGTCCTCATGCTTTAGCGGCATTACAATACACCGACCAAGATCCATTGACTGTAATAGAACCCTTCTTTACAATTAAGAATTACAGGGAAAGTTACTTTTTCAGCATACCAGCTATAACTGATTTCGGCGAATGGTCCAGTGCTAACGATCCTTATTTTGTTGAATTTCTGCCTCCAAATGTTAAGAGACGCTCCGGAAGGCCTAAGAAAAAACGAATCCCTTCTAGAGGAGAAATCTCAACCAAGCAGTTTAGGTGTGGCCGATGTTCGAAATCAGGCCATAACCGGAGGACTTGTAATGTTCTAGTTTAAGGACAATCACATTTATTTTTAGTACTGTTATTGTTCTGTACATCAAACTAAACATTTTTACATTCATGTGTTTTGTAATGCTATTGTTAGAGTTACAAAATGTTAAGGAGTTGTAAGCATTTCGCATCTGGGGGTGCGAGTCGTGTACAATATGTTGGTATATTGTTACAAACATCTATCAGGTTATCATGCGATTTGTGTGAAACAATACCAGGATGCGAATCGTTAGTAAAATCATATCAAACATTTCAAATAAATATCAGGACTACTGGCTGCGAATTATGACCAGAACATATGACAATAATTATTCATATATGTTTCGCATGATAGGATGCAAATTATGACGAGAGAATATATCAGGACTCATGGCTGCTTGTGTAAATAGATACGATGCGAATGGAGAACAACCAGAAGTCCTGATATTTGTCACATGATAAGCTGCGAAGTATGCTTTAATAAAAATACTAGGATATTCAGTGGGTTGCAAATCGCATGTTAGGCTGCGAATTGCATGTAATTCAGTAAGGTTGGAAACAAGTAATATATCAGGTTAACATGTGAATCATGTGCAAATTGTAATTGGATGCGAATCGTTTATATGATTGAAAGTCTGTAAACAAATTGGATTACAAAAAAGAGGATTATAATATTTTCATGCACTAACAAGTGTTTACACATATCACTACAAGCTACTGCTGCTAGTTAGTTGCATTCCAAAAAATCAAAAAACAAAAACCAACTCTAGCAGTGGGTAGAGGATTTATCACCATCTTTTTCCTCTTTCTCCTCTTTGTGTTGATCATCTTTTTCTTTCTCCTATTTCTCTTCCACTTTCTCTTCATCTTCAATATCTACGTCCATCATGCTTAAAATTTTTGTCCTTGATGGACCAGCTTCATCTTCCCTCTTCCTTTTGTTGTTTCGAACCGCTGCCGTTTGAGGTTGCACCTTTTCTGGCTGAGGTGCAGCAACAAGCATTGGAACCTGTTCTGGCTGAGGTTCAGCAGCAACCAGTGGAACAACTTCCACTGGTTGAGAGTCAGTAGGGTAGTAGTCATCATACATGTCTAATTCAAAGACAGATACTGGGCTGGGGGGTGGTACTGCTGGCATGATCAACTCATCGCTCCAGTTAACGGTTAAGGATGACCAAGAGTCACCTAGAGAACCAAGTAAACCAGAGTTTGAGTATGAGGTGGTGGAAAAAGACACGACTGTTTGAATTCGAAGACAACAAGAGGTGTTTTTAAAAAAATATAGAGTTTGTTGTAAAATTAGCCTCTTGTTACTAGAGTTATTTATAGGGAAAGGAGGTAATCATTACATAGCCTCCATGTCTAATAAGCAATTAATGGTTATGTACTTGATTATATTGTTTTTTGTGTGCTCAATGGAGAAAACGTTTACCAAGGCATAAGCCAGAGCCTCTTCGTATTCTTGAACTTTATATTTTGAATTTTTTATTATGCACCAGGCTACGAACTGTTTTAAGGTGGTATACCAGTGCTTGCTACGAACTGTTTGTGTATTGATAAGTACGCATCTATCAGGTTAGGATGTGAACTATTTACTGATAGTTAGGCTGTGATTTATTTACTGATCAATAGGCATCTATCAGGTTAGGCTGCGAACTGTTAAGACATACCAGGGATTTGCTGTGAATTATTTGGTTGGAATTATTCGAATATTAATCAACCCTTATATATCAGATTTGATGCGAACTATTTTCTAAGGGATATTCATATTTCTGAAAATGTAATTTTTTTATGTATGCACAACAAACTAAAAATTACAACTGATGTATTTACAAGCAAAAGCATAGTGTTTTAAATCGAATCAGCCATATGCGATGCGGTCTTTGTCATTTAAAAAGTAATAAAACATTTCTGCTCTGAAGGCAGTGACCATATCTGCATCGTATTCTTTCTGCACGAATCCATGCTGGATAATATCTCTTGTATATTTGCAGACAAAGATACCACAGTCAAGGGTGCCTTGTTTTTGTTGTGGGATACCTCTTTCAACTTTCACCTTCCACCCTATCTTATTTTTAGGTAGGAATCCTCTCTCCAACAAATATTTGATCTGTGTATAATAATTAGTGTTAGGAATAAGCACAAAAACAACAACAGTTGGTGTCATACAATTCGCATCTTAGGCTGCAAATTGTATGACAACAAATCCAATATGGGCATGTCACACGATTCGCAGCCTAAGCTGCAAATTATTTGATATGCAATCCATTTTTTATTGAAATGACCCGTTCAAAACGATTCGCATCATATGTTGCAAAATGTGTTATGGATAGGATGCGAAAAGCAATTGATTTACTCATATTCTGCATCATATCTCGATCACAGTTCGCAACATGCATACTTAAAATGTGTTTAAATTTAAGTGTATAGTTTGGAATATTTACGAGTTGTGTAGGTGTTTTTGTGGTGTAGTCTATGGCTTCAGCTTAGGCAGAAGCGGGTTGTAGTTTGAAATTGACCTGCCATCGACGTCAATGACGAACAACGTCCAGTGGTTTATCTGGTCCGTTGTCTCGGTGCATACTCGAACCATGATGATGTTGGCATCTTGGCGCCCCTTTCTAAAAGCTGCGTCCACCAAATTTTCTACTTGCCAGCCTGCTTTCATTTGATGCTACATCCAAGCAAGAGTATATTAAAATGAGAACATTTTCTAAAAACTTTGAAATTTACCTGAGCTAAACTTACCGCAGTCATGCCCGAAATTAGTACGGTGTTATGATGCCCTCCTTTAGCTTTAGTGCATGGAACTTTGAAGTCTGCATCTTCGAGCATCTTTCGAACCTAAGCATCGATAACCTAAGAAAGGAGTTGTGGATTTATATTAAATATACATGACATATTTGAAACATTAAAAATAGAATTGGATACCTTTACGTGTCGCTCCAGTTCTAAAGGTAGTGCCATCGCATCACTCGCTTGCACTCTGATTCAGTATGTAAATTTGGGCTCTGGTAACTGCCATACCACTGGATCAGGGGTGTCGCTCTCGTAGGTTTTAACTAACTGTATTTTGTGGTATTCTTCCACATCGATACGATCAGTTACTTTTGTTTTCTTTGGCCAGTCGATGTATTCTACTTTTGGCGGTTCCCATACTGTTATAATGAACTCTTCCTCTTCCTCTGCCACTTGAGGCTGTGTTGGTGTCAGTACAGTAAAACTTGGTTGCTCTATCTCTTTACTGGGCTCGAGCTTTGTAAATAACAAAAATCAAAAGTAGAAAGGTGTCAGTCATTATAATTGCAACGACCCCAAACAGTTCGCATGCTAACATGCGAACTGTTTGGTTCCAGATGAACAAATTTCATAGTATCTATTAGGGTAGGATGCGAATTGTTCGAGGTTCCACTGAACAGTTCGCATGATAACCTGATATTTGTTTGTAATAACCCAAACAGTTTGCTAACACAAATCTCATGTTATGATGCGAAATCGTTATAAGTAGCCCTTACCGCACGGTCAGCAACAACTAATGCCGTTGACTTGATCGGCATAGGATCTGGATCGTGTCGGCAGAGATCATTAATGTCATCCTCCGACTTGAGTGTATATACCATCAACAAAAGCATCGGGTAAACCTACTGTTTTATCGTAGGACTCTGGAGCTTGCAGTTGATTTGTTACTGGGATTACAGTTTCACGTTGGCTTAGCGATTCTGACTTTGTTGACAGCACCGTTGGTCTTTGAGGTTCCACTGAAGAAGTGGTGTTGTCTTCTAAGGATGGTCCTTCCTGGCTGAGTTGTTCCGTCTTCTCAACGGGATGGACAAGTTCTGACTCTTGAGGTGCTATCTCTTGCGTTAGCCTTTCTCTATTTGCCAAAGCTATCTGTTGCTGTTGTTGTTGTTCTTGTTGTCCTTGTTGCCCTTGTTGTTGTTCTTGTTGCTAGTCTTCGTGTTGAACTTGTGGCTGCTGGTGTTGTTGCTGGTGTTGTTGCTGGTGGTGTCGTTGTTGTTATTGTTGGTGTTGTTGTTCTTGTTCTTGTTGTTGTTGCTGTTGGTGTTGTTGTTGTTGTTCTTGTTGCTGTTCTTCTTGTTGATATTCTTCTTGTTGCTGTTGTTGTTGTTGTTGGTGTTGTTGTTCTTGTTGTTGTTGCTGGTGTTGAACTTGTTCCTGCTGTTGCTGTTTGTGCTGTTGTTGTTGTCTTTCGGTCTCCTGTTTCATACAAAATTCCAAAAAAACAAAAGGGTGGAAGGGTTAAGCATACTATAATCATTGTTGCGAACGATTCGCATGCTGACCTGATATTTGTTTTGTCAACTTCAAACAATTAGCAGCTCAGCATGCGAATTGTGTAATAACCAATCCACTAGTTGAATACCCAATTCGCAACATAAGATGCGAAACGTTTGGACAAGACTACACAAGAGTCCTGATATTTGTTTGATATCATATCATCCACTTACATCGTCTATCTCCTTTGGGTCATTCGGAGGAGACTCGTGTCTTTCTTTCTCTGTCTGTGTCTCCATGATGTCCATCTCTGCAGATTGTACCGGTATGGGTGAATGGTTGGCATCATCGTCCCTTTCTTCTGGCAGTACTCCATCAGCATGGTGCTGATCAGCATTAGACACGGATGCTTGCTGATCAGTGTATTCTTCTCTGTCTGGAAATGCTGGTACCTGCTCAGCTATTGGGCTTTCAATCCGGAAAATTGGCTGAGCGATAGCATTGTGGAGTTGTTGTGCTTCAAGTTCCGCTATCTTGCGTTTCAATTCTTTCAGCTGGAAAAATGATAGCAAAGATTTTATAAACATATTAAGTGCTGATTGTAGCGATTATTTAAGGCTCAAGTCATACTTACTTCTCTGGCCTGTTTTTCTATATTTCTCTCGTACTTGTTCTTGTCGGCGTATGTCTTCAAACGTTTTGATTCAGCAACAATTGCAGAAATCTCGGGATTAGGACCTCTGCGTTTGAGTACATAATCACCGATTATTTCACTCATACTGGTTGTGTCGTCGTCGTCGGGCTCCTGCCTGGATTTTCCTTTCGGTGGTAGTGGAATCGTTGGCTCGGGTGGTGTTGGTTGTTCGGGTCTAGGGGACATCACCTTATTCATTACTTTCTGTGATGCTCGTCTCCTTTGTCTTGGTTTTGATGCTGTGTTTTTCGTCCTCTTCCTTGGTCTTTCTTCCGGTGAAGTAGAAACGGTTTCTGCATCTCCACTATCTTCTCGTTCTCCGAAAGCTTCACTTTCAGCCTCGGTAAGACGTAATGGACCTTTGAAAACCTACCAACAGAGGCACATGTAAGTAAATAAATTGTTTTTGAAAGTATGAGGGTGTAGACAAACAAATTGTTTTTTAGAAACAGTTCACATTATATGATGTGAACCGTGTGATTCTGATCATGTTAGAGTTGCAAAGAATTCGCATGCTGAGCTGCGAAATGTGTATGGGACATATGCTGCGAACTATGTGTAAACCATATGCTGCGAACTAAGTATTTATGTCAGGCTGCAAAAATGATTGATGCATTGTTCTATTATAACACTTTGTTAAAACGCATGCAGAGGTGCGAAATGTGTGTAAAACTATATGATGCGAACTGTGTGGAAAGAGAAGCTGCGAAGTAAAATTCAAATCAGGCTGCGAAATGATTGATGCATTTTTCTATGCAAAACGCATGATATGCTGCGAACTGTTTGCACCCCTAGTTCAATACTTATATAAAGCTTATACCTGGTCATTATCCAGCAGGGGTGTTTTAATAAGCACTGTCATGGTTGTTGCTTGGCACTCTAATCCCAACCATTTGAAAAACCTTGGTATCGAGGTTGGCTTCGATATCTCGTGGCCGACTGTTGTGTGCTCCATGATGAAGGGCTGCATGGGGACAAGTTTTATCAACAAGATGCTCTGTACATAACTAATTTTTATACTTAATAGATCAATCTTACAATTACAAGGGCGATGCAGCCGACGAATTTATCAGGTCTTTCTATTCCTAAGCAACTGCTGATAGACTGTCGAAGCTTGTACAGTATGGATCCGGACCAATCATAATTTTTTATCCTGCTAAGGTCTTCAACATAATAAACTGTGCTCCAACCCAGGATATCTCCAGATACGGAGTAGAATAGGGTGGAGCACAAAAACACTATCAACAGCCTCGCAACGTCTTCGAACTCATGCTTCCCTCTTTCGTTTATGGCCTTCGCTATACCCTCCTGTAAAACCAATGAGAACATGCTATGTTAGAAAAGTACAGAATCTTGCTTTATAAAGATGAAGTCAATTTTAGACGTACCTTTATAATGGCATTTGTTTTTGTTTTGGTATTTTCCGGCCATTAGAAAAGTACAGAATCTTGCTTTATAATGGCTGCTACTTTCCGGCCATTTTACCCATGAAGTATTTCTTCATCATCCTTGATTCGTCCTCCTCGCCAGGTGCATATTTGTTGTGAAAAGCTACGGTCTTTGTTAACTGCATTTCCTCGGTGCCATGCCTCAACCCGAATATGACATTCACATCGTTTTCAGTTATCTTTACATACTTGTTCCCAATCTTAAAGGCGTCTCTATCCATAGAGAATTGCTCGATGATATACTGAATGATTGAGTAGAATTTCTTGTTTGGCAGCTCTACCTCATTACGGATTTGGAAATCCGTTTTCGAAAGTGTGCAGAAGGGTGTGTTTCTTGCAGCTTCAATGTGGGCCCTGGTAATACGCATATCTTTAAGTAGCTTCAGAAGGCTCACCAACCCTGATCTGTAGTAGCTAGGTTTTGTTGTCATACTTTCTGCACAAACACAAATCAGTTGGAGTGTCACAAATAATTCGCATCACACGCTGCTTAACATGTCAAACACAATTCGCATGACAAGCTACGAATTGCCTAAACATGAATATTGTTTGTAAATAAATGACATAAAAATATAGTCGAGCTGCGAATTGCTTGCATAATGGGTGATTAGGATGCGAACTGTTTAAACGTTTTACATGCACGTTGCATGGATCTGGGAATTATTGAACAAACACCAAAAACAACAATCAACTACCTAATGCACATCTAACATACATAATATTTCTCAGGAAAGTATTAGCATTACATGCAACTAAACTTCTACCCTGCCTTCCACGATAAACCCAGAAATCAGTGCAACTATCATCAGTAGATACTTCATTCCTGTATAAAAAGCAACGCCTATCGTGAATTAACAGAAAAAAGTGGTTCAAATTCGTCAAAAACGCAAAAAAAGTAAACTTTCCACGATAATGCATACCTGTTAAATTTCACCAGTCGGAGAACGAGATTGATGCTTTCGGAGACGACTTCACGACAACTTTGTCGAACAGAAGGTGTATAGTTGGAATGAGTAAAAGACGCTGACTGGAAAAATAGCGTTGAAGGTGCGAACGGTCAGAAGCTGTAGGGTTTTTGGGTTTGAGAGAGAGAGAGAGTCTCACGAAGTCGAACGGGTTTCTAGTGGTTTCTAAAATTAGACTTTTGGGTTTGTTTCGGGTCATAGGAAGGTGGAAAAAGTGGGTTCGATATGAAAAATGGGTATATATAGTCGAGGGGTATTTTTGTCCAATTTATTAGTCGAGGTATATAGTAACACTAGGTAAAATTTGGGTAGTGCCGGGTAATAAGATAGTTGAGTGGGTATTTTCCGGTACTTTTCTCTAAAAGTAAAGGATATTCGAAAACCCAAAGCTGCAATAAAAACAGTTTTTTGTGACGGTAAATTCAGGAACAAATTCTTTTCTAACTCGGAGGATTACAATTTCCAGTCCAAACTCCAATTTTATTATTATTTTTCATATATTTTGTGGATATATTTTATTTTTGGAATAGATTAAGGGTTTTAGATGATTCTTATATAAAGTGTTTTGTATCTTGATTCTAATAATTGTTTTTATTGAAATAGATACTTTTGTAAGGAATTTTGAGTTCAGTTTTTTTTTAATTAGGGTTACCTTCGTGGCTTTCATCTCTTTATGTTTGGAGTTGTGTTTATCTTATTTTTTGTTTTTTTATATTTCGATGCATCACTATTTTTTATTAAATATGTGGGTGAAATAACTTTAATGAGTTAAAGTTTTTAGATATTCATCTGTAATTAGATTTTAGATTGGATACTATACAGTAATTAACTCATTTTTTATGGTACAAATTAGCATATTTATTTTTTTTTTCTATTAGAAATTTAACACGCCTCTCGTCTGATTTTGTACGGGAGGTCAAACCCACCAATCATTGGTTTTGATTTTAAATAATTGACACTCCTAAAAACTTCTTCATGACTTCGGGCATGAGGCATCATACATGAACGATTCATATTATAGAAGTAATACATTCTACACACAACTTTATCAAAAACCCATCGAGAGTCTCATATGGCCTTTTTCTCTTAACATACATGGTGACTTTCAACAAATTGTTGTCTTTTTGGACAATCTATTCCATATCGAAAAAATATAAGTTTGATCAGTTATGATATTTTGTAAAGGAAGAAATATAATATGCCTAACTAGATATGTATAGAGAAGTGAATGATAAAGTTCGTGAGAAATCGTCTTGGAGGAAAATTTATGGTTGACGGAAAATAAAAATTTGGTCAGAAACAAATTTAGTGTGAAATAGATGGAAGATGATGGATTTTATGTCATTAAACAATCGAGGCCCTTATACGCTGGTCGTGCATAATGGACCATCGGTTCCAATATCACAACACTGAGGTTGCCTAGACATTTGATTTATGGTGTTACTTGCATGGTCGGTTAGTACTGATGGTCGGTTAGTACTAATGATAGGGTTATAATGAATGACTAGTAAATGGAAACTTCAGTGCAGAGGACATTGCACTCACAGTTCCTATCCATAGCGCCGATATTGTTGGTCAGTAAGTGGCAAAATTACAACAGATGTTTTTTACTAACATATTTTTGTTAGGATCAAATGCGATAAGTAACGAACATTTGTTAATACAAATATTATATAAAAATCGTCTAATAGAAAGCATCATAAACTAATATAAAAAACCATCATCTAATAGAAAAAAATATCGTCTAAAAATGAAACAAGACTATAACTAAGTGATGAGAAACTAGATAAATCTTAAAATACAAATAATACTCAAGGGAGCAATGATGTACAACAGTTTTTACTTAAAAAAACTCAAGCTCTTTATAACTATCGTCTCGCCTATAAATAATTTTTACTATACGAATAGACTTAACTATTTTTCCATCACAAAGGTCTGAAAGGGTGATGAGATATTATCCTAATTTACAACATAGACTTCAATCTATGGTTGTACTTAACTATACGAATAGACTTAACTATTTTGTACTTATTTAGAAGGTTCAAAAATTACTTCAATCTATGGTTGCGAATATCTACAAGTTCAGTTTGTAATGAAAAAGATATTATATTAAAATAAAATTTATTGACAAAGTTATCGTATATCTTGTAAGAATAGTCGAAACTATCAAAAACTTATTCTGCATAAAAATATTATGAAATTGAAATGTAATTTTCTCATGATTTATGATATTTAAAATTTAATTTTATATACAATTAAATTAATACGAGTCTAGTTTCTAAAGAAAAAAATATCATATCTAAACAAAACTTATAGAAAAGCTACCAAATTTTTCATACACGATCTTAGAACTGTAAAACATCCATTGTTCATAAATAAAAATTTGATCAAATTATAATATTTAAATTTTAACTCCACTTATGTTTATGAAGATCACAAGTCTAGTTTCGAACAAAAAATATCATATTAAAATAACAAGTATAGAGAAAGATATCACATTTCTCGTTACAGTTGTTAAAGCGTTCAATCGATTTTGTACCAACAATATTTAGATCAATTTAGAACGTCCGGTGTACTAATTAAATTCAAAACAAATTATATACTTATTTTAATCTTTTAAATTTTATTATATTTTTTATTTTTTATTTTTTACTTATTTCTAAAAATACATTATCTTAAAAAATATTTTTTGTTTTAATTTATCTTATATTTTTTAGTTGTGCGTATTTTTATATTACAATAATAGATTGTACTAGACCGTATGAAACTAAATATTTTGGTATACATAAATTTTGGTATGGTAACAGTATTCTAGTTTGTAATACCAAATAAGTGGTAACGAGTCTAAAAGGTTTGGTAGGGACTCGGTATCAAAACCACCTCTAATCATTCTAATTGGATAGTAGAGTCAACGAATCTTCTAAACTATAAAATGAGCTCTTGTATGTTCATACGACTTATATATAACATACAATATAAAACTAACGTACGAGATTATTAAATAAAGTAGCGATAAAAAAACATCTATGTGATGTAGGTTAGTAAGTTAAGTCCCACATACGTAGTACAGCTTAACGTGCATGGACAATGAGAGAACTACGTGACTGTACAAGAATAAAAGAATTCTGATTAATTATGAAATATAAATATAAGCAAAGTATTAAATAATTTGAATGTTTACCCTCCCAATGAAAATGTTGTACGCCTCATGTTCCTTATAAAAAGTCGCATGTCATTAATATTCATATTCAAGAAAGAAAACATTATCATTTGTTATTTTTCCGCTGAACGGATGTCCAAATTTTCTACTAAGGCGTGATTAGTATCAGCACTATCACCACTACTGTAGGCATAAGAGATAGAGATTCTGTTGCACATTCATTCGTGCTGACTAGATGATCACCTGTACGTCAAATGTTTCCCTGACAAACTGCCTTAAACCCTTGGTCATTCGGTGCAAAGATTTTTCAATTTACTCATCTACAACATATGTTTGCACTGGCTCAGATTGAGCTTGCATTATGTCAATTATGTCAATGCTAGGTCAGAAACTCTTTGGTGGACCGTTTAACTTTCTTTCCTCAAGAGCATCACACGTGGACTTATTGGCTGCAATAGTTTTACCAGCCCCTGAACTCTTTCGTTGATGCTTTTAATGTGCATCTGATGGCCTTAGTCGACATGAAATAATAAATATTAGATAAACAAAAATATAAAATAAATACAAACCAAAAATACAAGCACAAGGCAATGCACAATCACCCATACACAATGCATAATTCTAATAAGAAGAACAAGCTAAATAAAAGTTAAATCTAATGCACTTAAAGATCAAGTAAATATTAAAATAAAGTCGAAGAAAACATACCTAAGAAAGAGAAACAAGTCACAAATGTTATTATATTCCAAATAATAATATATTTACGATAAGAATGAATACAACTCATACAATTGTATGAATCATAAGATAAGGATGAGTTGTAATTATTACTATGATTTCCTATTTTATATGAAACGTAAATTGTAAACGGAATGTTTTCTTGGTATACCGTGTAACACCGAAAAAACATATTCGAGAAAATAAACATTAATTAAAAAAAAACACTAAAATTTTTATTTCCTCAATTTTTATTAACCTTCAATGGAAAATACTTATTTCCTAACTCAAGCTTTGCTACTCAATCCACTAATTGTTGATTTCAGATGAATGAATCTCATACAAAAGCTATGAAACGTTTCGATAATTTTATTAGCTAATAGAAATGATTATTAAATAGTCAAATATTGAGTAGAAAAAATGAGAAGACAGCTCAAAACACAAACTGAAAGGACAATATAAAAAAACGGAAACGCACTTAAAAGACACAAACTTGAAGTGGAGTATAAATCCTATCTTGACCAAATGAAATATTAAAGTCCTAACATTTCTTCTCCTAAACTGAAAGCAATAGTTTCAGTTTATCTTCTCGCAAACTCCAAGCTTCTCTCTTAATCGAACAAAAGCTTCCAACTTTAATGGTTTAGTCAATATGTCTACAACCTGATCATTGGTACCACAATGAACCAATTTCACAACTTCATCTTTGACAAGATCCCTCAGAAAATGGAACCTAACATCAATATGCTTGCTACGACCATGAAGAACGGGGTTCTTTGATAGTTTAATTGTTGAGCAGTTATCACACAAAATCATAGTGCAACCTGAATGCATCATACCAATTTCTTCTAAAATCTTTCTCATCCAAATACATTGACAAGCACAAAATGATGCAGCTATGAACTCGGCTTCAGTGGTGGATAGAGTGACTACCGGTTGTTTCTTTGAAGCCTAAGCAACTGCTCCTCCACTCAACAAGAAAGCGTATCCACTTGTGTTGCGTCTATTATCAATGTGTCCAGCATAATCACTATCAGTATAGACAATCAACTCCTCCAACATTCCCCTTTTGTAAAACACACTGAATCCATTCGTTCCTCTTATGTACCTTAACACATGCTTTGCTGTTTGCATATCTTCCTCTCTAGGATCAGACATGTATATGCTCAATAGACAAACCACAAATATCAGATTAGGCCTTGTCGTCTTGATATACATTAAACTTTCAATGAGTTGTTTATATATTGTGCAATCAACTCTCTTAGCATCACTATCTTTTGATAACTTCACTCCGGGCACAATTGGATTCTTGACATCATTTCTGTTATGCAGATTAAACCATTCAAGAATCTCTTCAGCATATTTCTTTTGATGGATGAAGATTCCATCACCATCTTGTGTCACCTCAACACCCAAAAAATACTTCATTTTCCCCAAATCAGTCATCTCAAAATCCTTTTCATAGATAATTTAAAATCCTCAAGCAGTTTTTCATCATTTCCTGTGAATATTAAATCATCTACATAAAGACTAACAATAATAATCTTGTTACCTCCATCAGTTTTCAAGAATAGTGTGTACTCATGCTCACACCTTTGAAATCCTTCTCTAACAAAGTATGCCTCAATTTTACTGTACCAAGCTCTTGGGGCTTGTTTTAAACCATATAAAGCCTTCACTAACTTATAAACCTTGTGTTCTTCTCCTTCCTTTATGTATCCTTACGGTTGATCTACAAACACATCTTCTGTTAGTTCGCCGTAAAGAAATGAACTCTTTATGTCTAACAGATAAACACATCAATTCTTTTGAGCTGCTACAGCTAGTATCGTAAGAATAATACCCAAAGGTACCACAGGAGCAAAGACTTCACAGTAATCTACTCCTTCTTTTTGCGCATAGCCTTTAACCACCAATCGAGCTTTGTATTTTTCAACCTCTCCCTTCTCATTGAGCTTGGTTTTATAAAGCCATTTAACACCAATTCTCTTTGCTGCACTTGGAAGATTTGTGAGAAACCAAGTTCCGTTATTTTCTATTGACTCCAACTCTGTCTTCATAGCATTAACCCATTTCGATTCGTTAATATATTCGTTGAATGTTACAAGATCATCGCTTGAAACACATTACAAGACCCAAAACTTCTTCTTTCTCCCATCCGGTCTCCTAATCCTGTAAATAAGCTGGTCTTCTTCTGATTCTCTGAGGCCTAAGAGATTCTGCTAGATTCAAAACTTCTTTTTCTTCATTTATCTGCTCTGTTTCAGGCTCATGAGTCACTTCTTCAACATTCTCCTCACCTTTGGTTTCTCTATCCTCCCAAATTAATTGCTCAGCCTCTAATTCTTTTATTTTTTTCCCCAATCCCAGCTTTTCTATTCTTCGAAAATCACATCCCTGCTTATCATGACCTTTTTTTGTTGGGTTGTATAGGCGATAACCCTTGGATTCGCTTCTTACTCCAATTAGCACACATATGTTGCTTTTATCATCAAGTTTTTTTCTTCTCTGATCCAGAACATGGACATGAATGATACAACCAAATTTTTTAAAGTAATCAACTCTAGGCTTTATTCCACTCCACATCTCTTCAGGAGTTTTTTCTTGTGTCACTAAAGTTGGACTTCGATTCAAGACGTGTATAGCCCATTTTGATGCTTTCACCCAAAAATGTTCTCCTTTATCATTTAAAATACACCGCACCATATTCATTATTGTCCGGTTCTTGCGTGCAGCAATTCTGTTTTGTTGTAGAGTGAAAGCTGTAGTGAGTTACCTGCTAATTTCGGCTTCCTCACAAAAATCAGTGAACTCATTTGAAGTGAATTCACCGCCTCTGTCCATTCGTAGACATGCTAATGTTTCTCCACTCTCTTTCTCTACCTGGATCTTGAATCGAGTAAATAATATAAAAGCTTCCACCTTTGATGACAAAAAATATATCCATACCTTTCTGTTAAAGTCATCGATGAAAGTAAGAATATATCTCTTGTCGGAGTTCGATCCTCGAGAAATTGGCCCACAGATATCAGAATGTACCAGCTGCAACCTCCTTGGCAAACGCCACAAACGTTTCTTAGGGATACTCTCACGATGTTGTTTACAAACAAAACAACTAACACATTTCTCAGCTTCGTTGGTGCTCAGATGTGGTATCCCTTTGACCATATTCTGATATTTGAGAGTTCTTAAAAACCTTGTAGTTTAAGTGCACATACCTTCGATGCCAAAGTTTAAGCTCATCCATTGTTGTTATTTTCAAACATTTCTCAACCGTAAACGACTTACCCTTTGAGGCTAAAATCTTGAACAATTTATTTTCCGTCATTTTTTCTTGCATAATCAGCCCTAACTCCGGATGATAAAGCTTGCATACTTCATGATGTATCAAAATCTCGCAGCCCTTTTTGTACAAGTTGTCTCAAGCTTGTCAAGTTACTCGTTAACTCTGGTACTAGATATACATCTAAAATGACATGAGCCCTTCCATTGACACGTAAAGTTACATCACCTTTTCCAATCACAGAAAGAATAGAATTGTTACCGAGTTTTACTGAGGATTGAAACTCTTCATCAAGATTTGAAAACCATGATTTGTCTCCTGTCATATGGTTGGAACAACATGAATGAAGATACCACACAAATTTTATTTCTTCTGGAACTGGTGTGTACGCCATTAACAAAACATCACCTTCCTCTTCTCCAATCTCTGCATAGTTTTCCTTCTCTTCCAGAGGACATTCGTATGTAAAATGTCAAATTCTATGATAGCAAAACAATTCCATCATTTCCTTGTTAAATCTACCTCTTCCTCTTCCTCGGCCAAACTGTCTTCCTCTGCCTCTTCCATTTCGATACTCGTATGAAACTTTGAGTACCTGCTCTTCTTCTACTATTCTTGGCTTTCTCATTTTCTACTCATGAACAAGTAATGAGCTTTGCAAGGTATCGACTGATAAACTGTCAATATCTTTCGATTCTTCAATTGAACACACAATGTAATTGAAGTTTACAATCAGAGTTCGCAAAATTGTTTCCACAATTTTGACATCTTGCATATCATCCCCACAGTTTCTCATGTCGTTTGCTACCACCATGACCCTTGTGAAGTAATCGGAGATGGATTCTCCATTTTTTTCATCTACAGCAATTCAAACGTTCTCCTCAAGGTTTGTAACTACGCACGCTTCACTCTTGCATTTCTGTGATATTTGGTCTTCATAGAATCCCACAACTGCTTTGACGTCTCTTCCAAAGTTATCGTCTTAAGAATTTATTTGTCAATCGCATTGAACAAATAATTCTTTGCCTTCAAATCCTTTAACCTTGCATTGGCAAGGACCTTCTTCTCTGCTTCGGTCAATCCTTCTTTGTTAATTGGTTCATCAATTCCATCTTCCACAACATCAAATACTCCTTTGACCGAAGAATATTTTCCATAAGGAGACTCCAATGGTCATAATCTCCATCGAATTTTGGTATACAAGGTTGCCCAAAATTACTCGATTCTCCCATCTTTTCTCAATGTGTTTGCTCTCTTTCTCTTTTAATTTAAAGGGCCCTTATACCAGATTGTTGATTTCAGATGAATGAATCTTAGACAAAAGCTATGAAAAGCTTCGATAATTTTATTAGGTAATAGAAATGACTATTAAATAGTAAAAGATTGAGTAGACAAAATGAAAAGATAGCTAAGAACACAAACTGAAAGGACAATATAAAAAAATGGAAACACACTTAAAGGACACAAACTTGAAATGGAGTATAACTCCTATCTTGACCAAATAAAACATTAAAATCCTAACACTAATATCCTCTTTAAAAATAATAAGCACCTGTAAATGAATCAAATTAATGCTTTTAACTCTGTCATGCTAGATGGAAGAATATAATTTTACTCATAAACAAAGAAAGCAAACTAGGATGGTTCATCAATAGTGAAAAATCCAACCCTTCTAGATAAATTTTTCGAACAGATGGAACAGATGGAGATGTTGTTGAAAACCTAGATTTTGAACACTAGATAGCCAAATATCATCTATTGCTGCGCTGGCTTTACAATACAATTACTTGAGAAATTGTTGCCCAACTAATGGATAATTTTTTTTTAAAGATTTATGAGATCTTATCTCTAGACTCTGAGGATGTCACACAGATGCTCCTCACCACAATAATGTCCACAATACTTTTATAGGTTTCATAGGTTATTCACGCAGATTGTCCAAAATTATCCAAGATAATCCATATATTCTTTCGCAAAACCTAAATTAGTCCAGAACAACCGATATACAAATGAGTGCATAAGTTGTCATGACAATCATATGACAATCATCTGTCAAGTTTTTTTAATATCTTGCATTATATGGTATATTATACGGTCTACTTTACAAATTTGAGCTTCGCTTGCTAAGAATTTACAGGGTCGTGTTTATATCTAGTTTATGATTATTTCGTGTAATAATAGTTTCAATTTTTCTTAACATAATCAAATAACATCTTCTACCCAGTACTGAGATAATATTCATCCATAATATATATATATATATATATATATATATATATATATATATATATATATATATATATATATAGATTTTAATTTTATTTTATAGTAAAGATAATAAAAATTAGTTTTAAAATTTTCCATCTAGCCAAACTAGTGGTCTTGCACGCAATGATTTTTTATTAATTTGTTTATGTTCAATTTTTTATATTATTGTTGTGGTGGTATGTTTATCCATTCAAGAGTTTTTAATTGAATTATATTATAACTGTTTTTATTATCCTTAGAAAATATCTACCAAACAAATATTGAATATTAAAAAATATTATTTCAAACTTAATCTACCCCGGTAGCAATCAATATTTATTGCACATCCCATATAAATTTCATTTTTATATGCGGAAATGTTTGTCCAATACTTGTTGATATCAATTGCATAATTTGATTTACATATTTTTTATAGTTGAATTGATCTAACATTATTTTAAAAATATTAATTTATTAGTTTTAGTCACACCTCTCTAGATTTTGAGTGTACGGATTCTCAAGCCAACGATCTGGTAAACAGAATCCTCATTTGTTCTCTAGAATGTAGATAGGAGACCAATATGATTATAGTTTGAATTAATTGTATAAAATACTCGGGTCACAAACTTATATGTTTGGACTCTCGATTGTAGATTTCATTATAGGATCTATTAATAGTTTTTTACTAGTACAATATTTGTGTATGTCAATTTCTCGTTCAAAGTGAGTGATATTTCTAGAATTAGATCTTTCAACCATTTACTTTGAACATTTACTTTCAACCAACGATATGAGCTCATATTACATAATTGATCGATAGATACACATCTTCTTTATAACCACTAAAAGATCTCCTTAATTTAAACAGAGGGTTTCTTTTTTTCTTGATTGAATTTATTTTCTCAAATCTTCCCTTCTCACTCAGTGTGACACATTTAGAGTCATTTTTCAAAACGATCGTCTGTTGAAGATCCTTTAGTTCAAAACATTGTTCACTTCGTTCATTGTAATAAAATATTTGGCATATAACAGGGTATCAACAAATTTCTCATACATGTGATTGATTGTAATATTCTAACTTAACCTCAACTCTATTCAAATTAAGAATGATCTTAATGAAAACATCCAAATGTCTTCTAATTTCTGTTATCCATTGTTAGTTTATAGAGTTTCTCTAGATACAGTCTATTCACTACAGAATTATTCATGTATATCCCTTAATTTTAATAGACAAATCATAATTTATAATATTAGCAAAATGTATATTTATGGAGGGTTTTTAGGTCTTCATACTCTATTTCTCACCAACTATTAATTGTCAAGAGCATGTTGTTCTTAGGTTTGATCATCCAAAGGTATAAAACATAAAACTATCGGATAATATCATCCTTTTGCAATTGGTGAAATTATTTTATGAACCATATCTCAGCTCAATGAAATTATTTGGCACATTATAGTTGTAAGAGGAATACATCATTGGTATTCAAAAGTATAACTCATACATTTTTAGATTAGTCATCAATAAAAAAATATGAAGTATATTACAGCATCTATAGTGGGTTGTCGTGTCGTGCGCCAAATAGCTCAATGAACATATTCAACTTTATCTCTAGTTGTATGGTTTCTAGGCAGGAGCTGAACCATTTTATTTTTACCTAGCACACACCTTTCGCACAAGCTTATCTTTTGAACTGTGTTACCATTCAACTACGATAAGCACGATAAAGCTTTTCTCACTCACGTAACCTAATCTCATATATATTATAGCTTGGTTGAATATCTTTCTACGTTAGACACACCCCCGACCACTACAGACTCTTCAAAAACTATCACACCCTTAGTCTTATATGCTTTCATACAACTATTAAGCCTTGTAGAACCATAAGCCCGTCATCTCCAACTTTATACATAAACCTTTTGTCATCTAAAAAGCCGATAAATAGAAGGTTATGTTTAACATCGTGTACATACCTCACGTTTTTTTATCATTCTTTCAAGTCATGTAGACAACTTGTGTCATAAATTTCTCATCCCTTTTACAACACAAGGTTTATCATTCTTGAAAATAACCTTGCCACAATTAAATAATCTCAGGTTTTCAAACCAATTTTATTTGAAGTCATGTGAAATGAAGCTCTCAAATTCAATATCCACTTGTCATTCTATATACAAGTAGAAAACATTAAAGCATCAATATACAACATCTCCAACATCTTGCTTTAGATAACTATCATTATTCCATTCTATTTGAGTATTTGGTAATGGTACGACCTTACTTCTTGCACAACAAACATCAGAATTTATAACCACTCAAAGATATATTTGATTTAGACAGAGAGTTTTCTTTTTTTCTTGATTGAATTTTTCCTTCCAGATTTTCCCCTCACACTGAGTATGACACCTTCAGAGTTATTTTTCAAAACTATCGCTCGTTGAAGATTCTTTAGTTCAAAGTACTTTTCACTTCGCCCATCGTAATAGAATTTTTTGGGATAGAATATGGTATCAACAAAATTCTCACACAATTTTACCATAAAACATAACACGATTGTTGTTAGATCACAATCTTCTATCTTGACCTCAACTCCGTTCAAATTAAGAATAATTTTATTGAAATCATCCAGATGTCTTCGGATTTTTTTTATCCATTGTTAGTGTTAGCGTGGCGACCAAAAGTCCCACATCCCACATCGGCCCATATTCCCAACAGTTAGTTTATAAAGTTTTTTTAGATACAGTCTATTCACTACGGACTTATTCATATAAATGGATGCCAGCAGATTTTGTATCCCCAACGACGTCAACTCTTCATACACTTCTCGAAGCACATCGTCGCACAAACTAGAGATGAAATTATTATGGGCTTTAGACAAAACCTTATCATCAATCTGTTTTTTAAAATTCTCCATGCTGAGTGCACCACTTATTAGGGTTGAAAACAACTAAAATAACTATTCGGGTAGATAAATAAACTTAAATGGAGGGTATATGATATGGAGGTAAGCCATACTTTTAGTTTAGTAGATAATTTACTCACCGCGAGATAGTAGAGAAACGTCTATGAATCTTCTATCACTAAATTGTATAAGACAAAGTATAGAATTTTTTTTAATAAATTAAAACTACCAAATAAGTTGGAAGTTTAAAAGTTTTATTGTCATTTTTTCTTTTATTGAATGTTTTGAAAATCAATAATTATTTAATAGACGTAAAAAAAAATACATAATAACATGTCCATGAATAAATGACAATATATATATATATATATAAGTAAAAAATATAGTACATAAACATCAATTAAAATCAATATTCGAAATTACGCCATCCTTCTTTGAACTTGATTCTTATCTTTAAAAGCAAATTAAGGCCGAAGAAGAATATAAAACCTATCCGGACCTAGTAGATATGTTTAATTTTTTTATTGAACCTTTGAATAAACCTCGCACCTATCTCTCGAAAGCTTGCTTCCGTTGGTTAGTTATTAGGATGTGTTACAAATCTTAGCACAGTATAAACTAATTTATACGAATATCGTTCTGTAGGTCTAAAGGAAAACTATCCAAAAAATTATTTTCGTCTTTTAATTGCCTAAACTTATTTTGGAATATTCTTTCATAATATAACAACTTTTTTTAGCCCCATTGAAGTAAAAAGAAATCACGTTTCCACTGACAAACTATTCTGATGGTGTAAAAAATCGTTTTAGAAATTTATAATTATTTTTTATTACTCCCTCCGTTCCATAATGTAGGACGTTTAAGGTTTTGGAGTAGAAACCAATAAATACAATAATTATTTCTCTCTCCTATAAAACACAAGAAGTAATCTACTTCTATTGGGTCAAAGTTATTGATTTAATAAAAGGAAACAAACAATAAAATATTATTGGTCAAAAAACATTAATTGCTGCATTGATATTACCAAACGACAAATAAAAAGGAATTTTTTGTATTTTCTAAAACGACCTATATTGTGGAACGGAGGGAGTATAGCTTACGTCACAAATTAGTGCACTATTTATTTATCTAGTCTCAGTTACAATAAGTAGATATACAAAGTGATGAGAAAATAAATGAATTGGAATGTTCTTGGGTCTTGGACCTGATGTGACTAAAGAGAGAGTGTAGAGAGAGAAAATCAAGAGAATATTTTATTGTGGAATGTCCCACCTACCAAGAAAGTGGGTCACCTTTTATAGTAAAGAAGGGTGGTCCTATTAATGTCCTTGGTGGGCTGGTTTTATTGTTATTTTGGTCTCTTATCAAATACATTGTTTACAAATTTGTCTCTAATGGAGGGTAAATACAATAATAGCCATGTCAAGTATTTTACATTCATAATCAACCCCTTATTATGTTGGGTTATAAAAGAGTAAAAAACGGACAATCGATATCCCCCGCATCCTGGGTTGATGGCTGCCCTGCTTCGGGCAGATTTCCTCATTCCTGCGTATCTGGCCCTTAAGGCACTTATCGCATGGTCGGGTTCGCGAAGGCTTTCTTCCTCCCGCTGTTCGATTTTCTGAATCTTGTTAGAGGGCTAGGTTCGGATGTTTTCTTCCCCACGATCCTGTTCTTGCGACCCCGATCCACGCAGAGTCCTTTATTTCGCCCGAACCACCCGGCGTTCTAACTTCTGATACCGCTCTAACTCCAGAAACTGTTGTCCTTACCTCTAGCAGTAGTTCCCCTTGCTCTCCGGTTGTCCGATCGGATCACCCGACGCCGTCGTCCGTCAATTCTTACACCACTTCGCCTCCTTTAACACCCCGACGCATATTCAAAACAAAGTTCCTACCTATGGGGGAAACCAGCTCTCCAACATCTCCCACAGGAGGTAATTATCCCGAAATGGTTCAACTCACTCCCTCCATACGAGGGATCCGGACTGGCACTAACACTGCTAGAACTTTTTTAGGTCTTAATCAGCGGTGATTGACGCCAGAGGAGTTGGATCCCGAGCGGGCTCGTCGGCAACATGCCGAGGCTTCTCTGGCACACACCGGTAGCAGTGTTGGTCCCACGGATTCTTGGGTTCGACCGTCTGAACCAAGCGCTGCCACTGCCCTCAGCTCTGATCAAGTTCCGGTATCAAATACCGAGGAATCGGAGGTGCACGTTCTACCCGCGGAGGTTAGCATCGCTGCTGCTGGTAATGCCGCTACCCCTCCAGAGGACCCTCTTCCCGAGGAGGTAGAGGCGGCCATAACCACTACTTACTTCTCCTGGCTTCCTTCAAGTAATGTCGTCTCTCTTTTTAAAGGTAAGTATCTCTACTTTCCTCTTTCTGAGCAAAAAGAGCTGCTGATTTGCTGGGGGATTCCAGAGTGCATCACTGTTCGGTTTCCCGTCCCCGGGGAGACCCCCGTGTTTGTTCAATCACGGGAGATAGTGGTCTTTACCGAGCTGTTCAACTGGGGCCTCCAGTTCCCCCGGGATCCCGAGATTGTTCTGTACTTCCGCACCCTCCAAATCTGCCCCTCTCAACTGACGCCCAACGCGTGGTACACCTTGATGTCCTGCATAATGGCCTCGCGTCTGTCGGGTCGGGTTATGCCTATGGAATAGTACATTGCAATGTCTGGGCTGTCGAAATCTCCCAAGTCCCCGTTCTTCTATTCTTCCCTGGCAAACTAATGGAAGATATTTAATGATTTCCTTGAGGGAGACAAGGGCTGGAAGCATCGCTTCGACTTTCTAAGCCGCTGGTGAGAAAATGGCCGCCCTTACAGCAAGGAGAACCAGAGGCGACTGCTCCGGACTTGGGTTCCCGATGGTAATCCCTTGATATATATGCACTTTTTTTTTTAATTTGTAACGATCCCGTGTGCAGTGTCGATGGAGTTCTTGTAGGGGCTGAAGAAGGATTACTTCTCACCAGGTGAAGTCACTTTCCAGGTGATGAAAGACTATGCTAAGCAGCACTGGGGTCGGGTGATGCACCGGACCTTCAAAGATACCAACCTAATCATGAGCAATATTTGGCGCTGTTCATTAGAGGTGCTCACTATTGAGCAATTGCGACAGCCCCCGAGCATGGAGGATCTGATCGCAAAGACAGATGCGCCAGGATCCCAACTGTATCTCCCAAAACGTAACAAGGCGCCTAGCAAACGCCCAAAACTAAATGACGAGGTCGGGGAGAGCAATGTCGGTGCTGAAGAGGCAGGGGCGATGGCGCAAGAAGAAGGAAACGTTGCTGAGGGTGGTGAGGTCGATCGGACCCTGCCGGTGCGGAAGAGGAAAGGTCGGGTCGATGAAGAGGGAGTTCAGATGAAGAAGCCAAAGCGCTCCAAGAAGGAAGGTGGAGCGGTTGCTGGTGCTGAAAATGTCACCATTCTGAAGTTGTTCGACCAGTATGGGGGGGCTAAGGGTGGCTCGACGGTTGATCCCGTAGTGGTGATCCCGGATGATGCTAGCACCCCAAGGCTCCTACACATGCCGCGGCGTCTTCGAGTGGCACAAAGCTTCCGGTGCTGGCGGTTCCTAAGAGTCCGCACGTGATTCCGTTACAAATTACCGACAGGCTGGCCCTTTCCTTGTACAACATGATTGTCCCCTTGGCTCTGAAGGAACGTCGGGCAAGGGAACTGAGCCGACAGTTGTTAGGTTTGGAGGCGAAGGTGATCGGTCTGCAAGAGGAAGTGCGGGGTGCTAAGGCGGCTCAGGACTTGGCAGCGGGGAAGCTTAAGGAGGTCGAGGTTGCTTTGGAGCAGAACAAGAAGGTCGGAGAAGATCATGCCTCGACCCTGGAATGAGAGATCACCAATCTGAAGGCAGCTAATACGTTTTTTGCTGAAAAATGCAAGAAGTGGGTTGAGAAGGAGGCGAACGAGGCTAAAGCCGCGTATGTGTTGTCTTTTCACCACGGCTTCCCTGACCTTTCCCTCGGGTCAATGTGGTTGGACGTGCCCGAAGATGATCGCCCTGCTGGAGTTTGCATTGAGGATGATGAATCGGATGATCCCGAGTAGGTGGATGAAGAAGCTTGACTCCCGATGTGTTTTTTTTGTGTTTTGTAGTAGTCGTTTTTGAAAGACCTATGGATTTTGGGGGCTGCGGAGTCCCCTATAGACTTGTTGTAAACAGAATTTCCCTTTATCCGTTTGTGACATTCGTACTTTATATGCTTGTGACTGTTGCATTTTATAAATGTCTGTGATGATCAGATCCTAACGAAAGTTCTGTAGTCTGATGTAGATCAGTTCGGGAACTGAAAAACCTATTAAGACTCTGTAGACTAATGTTAAATTGAAAATATTTCCCGTAGGGTCGGGAAATTTTTGAGTTGTAGATCAGTTTCAATACTGAAAAACCCATGAAGGTTCTGTAGATCAATGTAAAATTGAAATATTTCCCATAGGGTCGGGAAATTTAAATTGTAGATCAATTTCAATACTGAAAAAACCCATGAAGGTTCTGTAGATCAATGTAAAATTGAAATATTTCCCATAGGGTCGGGAAATTTAAGTTGTAGATCAGTTTCAATACTGAAAAACCCATGAAGGTTCCGTAGATCAATGTAAAATTGAAATATTTCCCATAGGGTCGGGAAATTTAAGTTGTAGATCAGTTTCAATACTGAAAAACCCATGAAGGTTCTGTAGATCCATGTAAAATTGAAATATGTCCCATAGGGTCGGGAAATTTAAGTTGTAGATCAGTTTCAATACTGAAAACCTATGAAGGTTCTGTAGATCAATGTAAAATTGAAATATTTCCCATAGGGTCGAGAAATTTAAGTTGTAGATCAGTTCCAATACTGAAAAACCCATGAAGGTTCCTGTCAATGAATTTAAGATTGGTAATAGAAACCTTGGATCAGCTCGTCAGCTGACAAGGTTTATAGTACTTCAGAAATTAAAAGGGAAAAATTTGATAACAGAAAGTAGGGGTCAGGTACAGCCGATGCCTCATTAAAACCTTCTCGCGCCACCGAGGTAGGAAATAGTGCATCCCCGATCAAAGGTTTCTTACAAAAAACGCACAAGTAATTACGAAAATGTAAAATTACTCTAAATACAATTTTAAGTGTTCGATGTTCCATGGTAGTCTTAATGACCGCCCGAGCTTGTCTTATAAACGATATGTCCCGCTCTTGATTCTAGCTATCACTTCGTATGGTCCTTCCCAGTTCGGGGCGAGTTTGCCGAGGCTTTTATCTTTGGTGTGCAGAAAAATGCGCCTTAGAACCTTATCACCAACTTTGAATTCCCGCCGTCGTACTTTGGACGCGTACCGGCTCCTCATTAGGGTATGATAGTGTAAGGAATTTAGCTGGGCGCGATGCCATTTTTCTTCTATGAATCGAGAGCCAGCTGTCTATCGCCTTGGTTTGAATCCTCATCATAGAAGCCGATCCTAAAGGACGAGAAAATAGATTCTGTCGATGTGACCGCGTCCATACCGTACACAAGTGCATAAGGTGACTCCCGAGTCGCCGTTCTTGGAGTAGTTCGGTAAGCCCATAACACTTCTTGTAAATAGTCTGGCCACTTGCCGGCCTTTCCTTCGAGGTTCTTCTTGAGCCCGTCCAAAATGGTCCGGTTGGTGACTTCGACTTGCCCGTTCGCTTAAGGGTGGAAAGAAGCGGAGAAACATTGCCTAATCCTGTGAGTTGTGCAAAAAGATTTCATCTCTCTGCTGTCGAATTGTGGCCCATTGTCCATGGTGAGCCTCTGTGGTACCCCGAACCGACAACAGATGTTGGACCAGATAAATTTGATGATGTCTTTAGTCTTAGTAGCGGATAGTGGCTCGGCTTCAACCCATTTGGAAAAGTAGTCCACTGCCACCACGATTGTATGTCTTCCCCTAGACGCCATCGGCAACGGCCCCACAAGGTCAATATTCCATCAGTCGAAAGGTATTCCTTCTGATATAGATTTTAAGGGGGCCGCAGGTACATTTATTGCGTTCGCGAATCTTTGACATGTGTCGCAAGTCTTTACTATCTGTCGTGCGTCCGCGGCTACCGTGGGCCAATAAAATCCGGCGAGAAAGATTCTTCTAATTAAAGCCTTATACCCACAATGGGTCGCGCCTTCCCTGTCGTGTAGTTCGGACACAATGATTTGCGCCTCATTTACCCCCAAGCACCTCAGTAAGGGGCGACTGAATGATTTTTTGTATAGTACATCACCTAACAGGACGTAGCCTCGGGCTTTGTTGCGCACCTTACGGGCCGACGCTTCATCTATGGGTAATGAACCTTCTGCTAAGAAAGCGATAATATCCGGCCGCCAATCCGACGTGGTTACTGTAGATACTTGACAAGCTATTTCGGGCCAGTTATCTAACTCTTTCCTCTTGATGATGGACGGGTGCTCTTGCTCGGTTATCCATGGGTATCTGTTCGAACATGAGACCGATGCTAAAGAGTCGACTTCCATGTTCTCGGCTCTCGGGACATGCTCATATGTTACCTTGGCGAATGACGCGGCTATCACCCTGAGCGCGGCTAGGTACTGGACCAGATGTTCTTTTCTGGCCTCCGAAGCTCCTGAGGCTTGATTTATCAAAAGTTGAGAGTCACTAATGAGCCGCACGTGCCTGGCTCCACACACCTATGCCAATCGCATGCCGGCCAGGGCGGGCTCATACTCGGCCTTGTTGTTGGAAGTGGGAAAACCGAACCGGATCGCCTGATGCATACTTATGCCCATGGGAGTGACTATCTACATGCCCGCTCCGCAGCCACTTACGTTTGATCCCCCGTCGGAGCGGATGATCCATTAATCTGGTTTGGCTGATTTTGAGGACGCTTCTGGATCTGGGCTGTCGGAATGGAATTCTACCATAAAATCAGCCAGAACATGTTTTTTGATGACTGTCCGAGGCTCGAAGTTGATGTTGAAATCTCCCAGCTCAACCGACCGCATTTTCCGCGCTGCGGTCACCAGCGCCAAAGCCATCTTTTCTAGCTTTAAATACCGTGTCTCCGTGTCCAGTAAGCTTTTACTTACAAAGTATACGGCTCTAGGGGCTGCTCCTGATTCGCTGATCAGCGCCACACTCACCGCTGAATTTGAAACTGCAATGTAGAGAAAAAGAGTCTCGCCTGTCAGAGGCTTCGTAAGAAGGTTCGGAGATGATAGATAAGCCTTGATGCCTAAAAAGGCTGCGTCACAATTCGCTGTCCAAACAAAATTATTAGTATTTCTTAAGACCTGAAAAAACGGTGTACATTTGTCAGATGAACGAGATATGAACCGATTAGCCAATTGTACTCTCACTTTGGCATGCTCAACTCGGACATGTTGGTAATCAACTGTTGTAGCAAATATCAACTAATAGATTACTTGAAGGAGTTACCTTCTTCAAATGAAGACGTCATGATGTCATTTGTGCTAGGTGTCAATATGGTAAGTCACATCGACTCCTTTTTCATAAATATTTGAACCGTGCATCGTCGATATTTGAGCTTGTACATTCTGATCTCATGGGGCCTACAAGAACACCAAGCTTTAGTGGTTTCCGCTATATAATGGTTATTGTTGATGATTTCTCTCGCTATAGTTGGGTGTATCTCTTGAAATATAAAGGTGAAGTTTTCACACACTTTGTTCAATTCAAACAAATGGTAGAGAAGTAATTCAAGCATGTTTTGAAGTATTTGCGAACTCATAATGGGGGTGAATTCCAGTCACACGAATTTTCTGAATTCTGTCGTAAACATGGTATTCATCGACAACTAACATGCCCGGATACCTCACAACAGAATGGAGTTGTTGAGCGTAGGTTAGCACATATTACAACAATGACTTTATCTTGGTTGCACGATAAAAACCTTCATCGAGAGTTCTGGGCAGCAACTATGCAGTGTGCTTGTCACGTGATAAGCCGACTGCCTCCATGGCCAGGTACATGAAAATCTCCTTTTGAGCTACTATATACTATCAAACCTAATGTGAGTTATGATGAGTTTGGATTATCCAGTCACAGCCCACTGTGTTATCTGGACAAGGGAAATTCGGACAATAACGTACCACTAAACTACCCAGACAGGACAAAAGTAAAAAAACTGAAACACCTTTTGACTAAGCTATGTGCTAATCAGCTTAAAAGATTAATGGGTCCTTAAACTTGACCTGATTTCATAACTTGACCCGTAAGCCCATGGGTCATTAATTAAGTGTATAAATACCCCAACCACTCTCATTAATGAGGGTAATGAACATTGAATACAACCAGGCTGCTCAAATCTCTCACTACTTTACACCAAACACTTAATACTCAAAATACTTTACAAACACTTTACAAAATTACCCCCAGCCCAAAATAAACCAAACCAAATTGGTGACCATAGTGGGGAGGTGATGGTGCCTGAATCTTGCATTCAAAACAAGTAGAAGAGACTAGTTCGGATGGATCCGAACGAGCAAGAAATTCCACGACATGTGGTGGAGGTAGTTGGGGAAAACAAGGAATACTCCATTGAAGAGCAAGACAAGTTGAGAGCAGAAATAGAGGCGTTGAAGGCCATAAAACTAGAAAAAATGGTTATAAAGGAGAAGTCAAGGGCGTCAGCCATCCATCATACTGATAATCCTAGGGAGAATGATCCATTAACAAAGACTCATTTGAGTTTAAAACAGACCTATGTCAGTTCTAAGAAGACTAATCGGTCTAAGTCGGTTGAAAGTTCAGATTCTGAGTCCTCCAGTAACTCTTCGAACAAGGCTGAGCTTGAGGAGTCATTGTCATCAAGAAGTGATGAAGGGAGGTCCAGGAAGAAACAAAAACTAGTTAAAAAATATTTAAGAAAGATAGATAGGTTGGGAGACTTAAAAGGCATCTGGGCAAAGGGTCATCTCATAGCCACAGTCCCAGGCATATATATGAGTTGTTGATCAATTCTTTTGCTTTTCAGACCGAACCAGGTATTTTCACAACACCTAATGAAGACACAACCATCATTTGTAATAGGAATTGGAGACAGTCACCATTGTCTGCCAAAATACTGTCCGGAACCCTACCCAAAAGGTTTGACAGCTCCAAAATGGAGAAATGTGATGCGAGTAAGGATCCGGACAATCATCTGGAGCAGTTTAAGAACTTCATGATGAATTTTGATGATGATGACAAACTTCTGTGTAGAGCCTTCTCCTAAGCTTTTAGAGGAAGTGTTATTAAGTGGTACAACAGCTTACCCCAGGGGTGTATCAGAAACTTTGATACATTCTGGGTTGCCTTCCGAAGGGAATTTGTGGGAAGCAAGGAGGTAAAGGGAAATGGAGATAATATCCTCCATTGTGCCCAAGAGCCAAATGAGTCTGTAAAGGACTACATAAGTTGGTTCGTAAACACCAAGAACGGGTTAGCAGATTGCTTCAAACAGCTGGCAATTTCTCCCTTGAGACAAGGGTTGCCTTCCGAAGGCAATCATCTGGAGCAGTTCAAGAACTTCATGATGAATTTTGATGATGATAACAAACTTCTGTGTAGAGCCTTCTCCCAATCTTTTACGGGAAGTGCTCTTAAGTGGTACAACAGCTTACCCCAGGGTGTATCAGAAACTTTGATACATTTTGGGTTACCTTCCGAAGGCAATTTGTGGGAAGTAGGGAGGTGAAGGGCAATGGAGATACTATCATCCATTGTGCCCAAGAGCCAAATGATTCCTTAAAGGACTACATAAGTCGGTTTGTAAATACCAAGAACGGGTTATCAGATTGCTTCGAACCGGTGGTGTAAAAGTATAATATAGATTTTTTTTTTATTTACATATTATTCTGTACAGACTAAAGCCATATATATATGCTGGGAATATATTCTAATAATATACTAATATACTATAATAATGTCTAGTCTACCATAATAAAGTATATAATATTTTATAATTGACTATTTACTATTGACTATAATAAACTATATAGTCAAATATCTTCTATTATTTCCATTAACACTCCCCCTCAAGCTTGTGCTAAAGTACTTGAAACTTCTGTGGTTTGAAGTCGTTGAACTTGTACAGAAGTACCTGAAGTTCAAGCTTGATCGAAAGGCTTAAACGAAATCACACTCCCCCTCAAGTTGGAGCATATATATTAAGCATGCCTAGCTTGTTGTAAATATAATTAATACGTGATCCATTGAGGGATTTTGTAAATATATATCTCCTAATTGTTCTCCTGTTTTGACATATTCTGTATGAATGAGATTTTGTTGAATCTTTTCGCAGATAAAATGAAAATCAATCTCAATATGTTTCGTTCTTTCATGGAAGACAAGATTAGACGCAATGTGCAATGCCGCTTGATTATCACACCATAACTTTGCAGGCATGGTAGTTTTTATGCCAATATCATTCAACAAGTGAGAAATCCAAATTATCTCACAAGTAGATTGATCCATGGCTCTATATTCAGCTTCAACACTCGATCTTGATACAACATTTTGCTTCTTACTTTTCCAAGATACTAAGTTACCCCCCTACAAACACACAGTAACCAGGGGTTGATCTTCTATAAGCTTTAGATCCAGCCCAATCTACATCTGCAAAACACTCTATATTAGTATGACCATTACTGCCATACCACAATCCGAGTCCAGGAGCTGATTTGAGATAACACAAGATATGTTTTAGTGCTGCCCAATGATTAACCGTTGGTGATGACATAAATTGACTCACAATACTAACTGGATACGCAATGTATGTTCGGGTTACTGTAAGATAATTAAGTTTTCCTACCAATCGATGATATTTTTCCGGATCACCAAATAATTCTCCATCATCTTTTAGTAGCTGCAAATTAGGAACCATCGGTGTATTACATGGTTTTGCTCCTAACTTTCCTGTTTCCATCAATAAATCCAAAACATATTTTCTCTGCCATAGGAGAATACCTTTCTTGCTTCTTGTTATTTAAATTCCCAAAAAGAACTTCAACGTACACAACCACAAGTATAATGCCATTTCCAGAACTTTTATAAAATACAGAATGATCACAACTACTCTTATTTAACCCAAATTCATTGAATTCCTCACTAAACTTGCCAAACCAAGCACGTGGACTTTGTTTCAACCCATATAAGGATTTGTACAAACGACATACCTTTCCTCTCTCCCCCTGAGCAACAAACCCAGGTGGTTGCTCCATATACACTTCTTCTTAGAGATCTCCATGTAAGAATACATTTTTTATGTCTAACTGATGCAATGGCCAACCATTTGAAACTGCTAAAGAAATAAATAAACAAATAGAGGTAAACGTTTCTACCGGAGAAAATGTCTCAGAGTAGTCAACACCATAAATTTGAGCATATCATTTTGCTACAAGTCTTGCTTTAAGTCGAGCTATCGTCCCATCTGGATTCACTTTGACATTAAATACCCATCTACAACCAATAGCTTGCTTTCCTGCAGGTAACTTAACCGTCTTCCAAGTACCGGTATCTTCTAATGCTTTTATCTCTTCAAACATTGCAACTTTCCAACCAGAATGACATAAAGCTTCACGAATAGTTTTTAGAATAGAAATAGAATCAAGAGTTGCAGTAAAAGCTTTTGTAAAAGGTAAAAAATGATTATATTTTGTAAAATATGAAATTGGATAAGTGTATTGTCTTTTACCTTTTCGATGAGCAATAGGAAGGTTAATATCAGACTGATTATCATTCGTAATAGGATCCGAAGACGAAAAAATCGGAAATGGGCATCTTGGAGGAGGTTTAGGACGTCGGGAATAAACATGTATAATGGGAGGTCGAGATGGTGGAGGAAGTGCAACAGATTGCGTAACATAATCAGTTTTAGTAATGCTAGGGGACTGAACTACGGAATAAATGAGGAGGTCATCGTTCTCTTTATCTGTTGGAAGGTTCACAGTAGGCCCAAATGGAAAAAATTAAACATGCTCTAAATATGTAACATCTCTAGACACAACATACCGGTTAGGTAAGGGAGAAAAACATTTGTATCCCTTCTGAACTCTAGAATATCCAAGAAAAATATATTTTAAAGGTTTTGAAGGAAAAAGCACAGAATATGGAATTTTATTATGAAGAATAGAAGACGGCATTCGATTTATTAAATACTCTCTCTGTCCCAATTTATTTGTCGTTCTAGAGAAAGTAGATTGTCCCAATTTATTTGTCGTTCACAGATTGCAAGCTTGCATTAATTGATGATTTACTATATAGCCATTTATCATTTAATTATTCATTTAAATTTTGTACATATTGCTTATTGAAAAGTAAAGTCATTTATGGAAAATAAAACAACCTTTTATAATTTCAAGAACAATAATTACATTTATTATATAACGTGCCAACACCTTAAACTACAAACAAATTGGGACAGAGGGAGTAACAAGCAGTGGAAACAACATCTGTCCAAAATGTTTTTGGCACTTTCATTTGAAAAAGAAGTGCACGAGCAACTTCTAAAAGATGTCTATTTTTTCTTTCAGCGATACCATTTTGAGATGGCGTGTCTACACAAGAGGTTTGATGCAAAATTCCATGTTGTTCCATAAAAGACTAAAATGCACTTGAACAATATTCTTTACCATTATCACTTTTCAAAATACGAACCAGACAATTAAATTGAGTATTAGTTTCTGCATAAAATTTGCAAAATATAGAAAATAATTCTGAACGATTTTTCATGAAATAAATCCATGTAACTCGAGAATGATCATCGACAAAACCAATAAAATACTTAAAACCCGATTTAGATATGACTGGACAAGGACCCCAAACATCTTAATGGACTAATTCAAAATGAGACTCAACTCGTTTATAACACGAGGATATGATGGAAGACGATGATGTTTAGCAAATTTGACACGACTCACATTCCAATGAGATTATATGTTTAAATTGGGGATACAGTTGTTTAAGAGAGACTAAAGATGGATGACTCATACGACAATGAGCTTTAAATGGATATTAGACACTAGAACATGCAATTGAATTATCGATATGTTTATTGAGATAGTAGAGACCTCCAGACTTATACCCTTTACCAATGATTCTTTTCGTTGTAAGATCCTGAAACAAACAATAATCAGAATAAAATATGACAAAACAATTTAAATCTGTAGTGATTTTGCTCACAGAGATCAGTATAAATGAAAATTGAGGAAGATTTAAAACGGAAGTCAAAGAAATATTTTCGTTTAAATGAACAGTTCCAGAGCAAAAAACAATAGATGATGATCCATCAGCCAATGTCACATATGAATGATGTGTGGTTGTAAAAGTTGAAAGAAGTTTTGGATTACCCGTCTTGTGTTCTGTGGCAGCGGTATCAATGACCCAGTCTAATGATGAAGAAAGAAAACATTTTGAATTACCTGATCCGGAAGCTGCACTATTTGTAAGATTAAAAAACTTCAATGATTCCCGCTACTTGGAAAACTGAGCATATTCTTCCGTAGAAAGCACAACCGGTGCTCTGAAATATTTCTTAGTAAACTGGGTGGTCGTTGTGTTTGTTGTGGTTGTTTTGTTTTTTGTGATTGGTGTGTTTGTTGTGGTTGTTGAGTACAGTTCCACTTTGTATGACCGAATTCATGACAATAGAAACACTTTATATGGTTGGGATTTCGAAAACCATATCTTAATCTATTTTCTTCCGTTGGATAAAATTAAGAACACGAGTATGAAAAAAAAAGTTGTAAAAACCCTAAAACCCTAAAGTGCTCTGATACCATGTAAAAGTATAAAATAGATTTTTTTTTATTAATTGCATATTATTTTATACAGACTAAAGCCATATATATAGGCTGGGAATATATTCTAATAATATACTAATATACTATAATAATGTCTAGTCTACCATAATAATGTATATAATATTTTATAATTGACTATTGACTATAATAAACTATGTAGTCAAATATCTTCTATTATTTCCATTAACAGGTGGCAATTGCTTCCTTGAGACAAGGGTTGAACCCTAGGAATCTGGCTGATTCGGTGACAAGGAAGAAGGTCATGACTTGGGGTGGATTATTAAGTCAGGTGGGGAAGCAGATTAACGTGGATGAAACCAAAACACCAGGGTGCACCGTCAGGTGAGGTCCACCACAACAACTCAAAACCAGTACGGGTATAAGACTAAGGAGACTGGACAAGGGTCCAACAGGGCTAAACAGGCTCAATCCAACCAAAATCAGTCTCAGAGCCAACAATCAAGGAGTAAAAGAGGTCCTTGGGTTTAACTGGAGTGATTTGCAGAATTAAAAGAGAATGTGGTCACAATTTATGACAAGACCAAGGATGAAGTCCATTTCCGAAAACCAGTAGCACTGTAGTTTCCAAGACACAGTCGGAATGCTTGTTTTTGCCAATATCATAATGATATTGGCCATAACACCCAATACTGCATTGCTCTGAAACAGGAAGTACAGAATCTCATTGAAAGAGGTAAGTTGGGGGCTTATATCATAAGAAGAAGTGGAAACAAGCCTGACAATGCTCCTTGAACTCGCCCTACAAACAATGTGGGAACATCTGCTCCGGAGGGGGTAATGGTGATCCTTGAAAGATTTGATATTGATTCGGAGTACCTGGATCCTGATCCAACCCGGAATAAAATAGGGGTCATAACAGAGCAAACTAAGACGATGTCCGGACTCATTAGTTTCTTTGAGTCACTCACTATATTCGGAGGGGATACAATGACATCGCCCACTCCTTCATCAAGAAAGATGCATGTTCACTCTCTAGCTACTCGGTTGGAATGAGGCGTGTCTTTTTATCAGTGCCAAACCCCTTTTCCATGTATTATCTTTGATGAGGATGATTTAAGAAATATTTATGGGCCTCATGAGGATGTTGTGGTGATAGGAGCATTTATTGGGGGCAATTATATCAGACGAATTCTAATAGACACGGGCAGTTCGGCAAACATCCTATTTTTAAGTTCTTACAAGCAGATGAAAAATCCGGCCGTTATTCAAAGGTCAAACGGGACCATTGTGGGCTTCACAGGAAGCTATGCGGATGTAATCGGGGAGTTTGAGGAAGAGGTGCTGTTGGGCAAGGGGCCTTTTAAAAATTTGGTCAGGGTGTTATTTGTTATGGTAGATTGCCCCCATATGTTATAATGCAATCTTTGGGAGGTCCTGGCTCTCTAGAATGCATGGTGTGGCCTCAACAGTCTACCAGTGTCTAAAGTATGCGGTTCAAGGGCAGGTGGGTGTTGTCCAAAGTAGTCAGAAGATAGCAAGGGAGTGCTATGCAACTGCACTTGCTCCTAAAACTTTGGGAGTAGTTCGAATTAATGAAGATTAACAATTACTGGGGCCTTCTGAGGGGGAGGGTGAGATTGATGACCCCAGAAAGGCCCCTAGTGTTATAATACCGGTGGAAGAGGTTGAAACCCACCCCCTGACAGAGGGTAGAAGTATCAAGGTTGTCTCCAAGATGGCGCCAGAGTTAAAAAATAAATTGTTATCTTTTTTGTCAGACAATCAACATGTTTTCGCTTGGTGCAATGGTGATGTAACCAGAGTACCTGCAAGTGTTATCTTACACAAACTATCAATTCAGAATGATGTTGCACCTGTTGTGCAGAAAAAGAGGGCCTTCTCTAAGGAGAAAGCTGATGTAATAGTCTAAAACGTTGATCAGCTTACCAAGATGGGGCACATAAAGGAGTCCAAGTATCCTTTATAGACTGCCAATCCAGTGTTAGTCAAGAAAAAAAACAGAAAATGGCGTATAGGTATTGATTTTACTGACCTCAATAGAGCTTGCCCAAAAGATCTTTATCCGGTGCCCCGGATAGATCAGTTGGTGGACTCAACGTCTGGAAACAAGTTATTGTCCTTCATGGATGCCTTCTCTGGGTACAACCAGATATAGGTGGATCTGAAGGACCAATATCGTACTACATTTGTTACAGACGAGGGTCTCCATTGCTATAAGGTGATGCCTTTTGGGTTGAAGAATGCTGGGGCTACTTACTAGAGGCTAGTAAACAAAATATTTGCTAATCAGATTGGCAGGAATATATAGGTGTACATAGATGACTTGATGGTTAAAAGCTTAGAGGAGGATTTGCATATAATTGACCTTCGGGAAACTTTTTCCAATCTAACAATGGTGAATTTGAAATTGAATCCAGAAAAATGTGTCTTTGGGGTTTGATCCATGAAATGTTTGGGGTATGTGATAAGTGAGAAAGGAATACAGCCCGATCCGGATCAGTTGAATGCCCTATTAGAAATGGATTATCCCCTTAATATTAAGGAAGTCCATAGGCTTACTGGAAGTTTGGCTGCCTTGAATCGTTTTATTTCAAGATCTTCAGATACATGTGCTCCGTTTTTCCAAACCTTGAAGAATACTAAAGACTTTAATTGGTCTCCACAATGTAGCAAAGCTTTTGATGAAATAAAGAAACACTCATCTTCACCAAAGACCTGTTTTAAGCCCGTACAAGGTGAAACACTATATGTATACTTAGCTGTGTCATAATGCGCTATAGGTGTAGTATTGGTAAGAGAGGTGAACAATTACCCTCGTCCGGTGTACTACATCAGGAAAAGCCCGATAAATGCTGAGAATAGGTACTTGAAGCTTGAAAAGTTAGCACTAGCCTTAGTGATTGCTGCAAGAAAAATGAGGCCGTATTTTCAGTGTTATTCCATCATTGTCCGAACATCTTTCCCTTTGAAGAATGTTTTTCAGAAAGCAGATATATCAAGCAGGATGGCTAAGTGGTCAGTAGAATTGGGTGATTATGACATTGATTTTTCCCCACGAACTGCTATCAAAGCTCAATATGTTGCTGATTTCCTGGTAGAAATCTATCGGTATAGGAGTTCTAAATAAGTTTCAGAAGAAAAAACCAAAAACAAATGGGTAGTCCAGACCGATAGTGGATCAAGCACAATGAGTTGTGGACCTGGAATTTTCCTAACCTCTCCGTATGGTGATAAAATGTACCAAGCTATATGCTTTGGGTTCAGGGCCTCTAAAAATGAGTCTGAATATGAAGCGGTTATAACAGGTCTCAAATTAGCTTTCCTATGTGGGGCTAGAAGAGTTAGATTGATGAGTGATTCCCAACTTCTTATCCATCATGTTCAAGGTCAATCTGAGGCCACGAAGGAACAGCTGATCAAATACTTACTCATCCTTAAAGAGGTGGCAGCCAACTTCAAAAGTGTTTGTTATGAGCATATTCCTAGATCAAAAATACACTGGTGGGTTCCTTGGCAACCATAGCATATTCTGAGTCATACCCTTGGATTCATGTACAAGAATTCCCATCCATAGAATCAAGAAAAAACAAAGAAGAGGAGGAAAGCTTGATAATACAAGTAGTTCAACCTAGAGATTGGAGATTTCCCCTTCTTCAATACATTTCTGATGGGGTTTTGCCTCCGAATAAAGCTATGGCAAGAAGAATTAAACACATGGCTCATGGTTTTTTTTATCATAAGGGAAGTTCTCTATAAACAATCTTTCAGTAGACCTCTCCTGTGTTGTTTAGGAGTTGAATATTCTCAAGTTGTTTTATCCAAACTACACGATGGAGAAGGGTCAGCACATCATGGCTACAGGGCACTAACCCGGAGAGTATTGTTGGCTGGGTACTATTAGCCATCCATAATGGCAGATGCTAGAGAAATGGTAAAGACGTGTGATCCATGTCAAAGGTATGGCAACAAAATTAATGTGCTAGCAATACCTATGGAGTCAATTTTTGAGCCAGTACCTTTTGCTCGTTGGGGATTGGAATTAGTTGGGCCTCTGCCAATGGCGTACGGAGGGTGCAACACTATTATAGTTGCTATTGATTACTTCTCGAAATGGATAGAGGCAGCTCCTTTGGCAGGAACCACATCAAAAACTATCATAAAATTCATCTTATCCAATATATGTTGCAGATTTGGGATTCCGCAAAAGATTACCACAGATAACGGGCCACAGTTTGATAACAAGGATATGGAGAGTTTTTGTGCCTCTGGAGGCATTCAACACTGCTTCTCTTCTCCTTTCCATCCACAGGCGAACGATCAGGTTGAAGGTGCCAACAGGACTATTTTTTCCGGATTAAAAAAGGATTTAGAGGGGGCTGCAGGGAAGTGGCGAAGCTATCTTCAAAAAGTATTATGGGCATATCGAACTACTCCTCGGGTTGCTACACAAGAATCTCCTTTTTCTTTGGTGTATGGGATGGACTTCATTACCCTCATTGAAGCTACCCTACCGTCATACAAGGTCCATAACTATTCTGAACAGGCTAATGAGATAGCAATTAGGAATGAGTTGGACTTAATTGAAGAAAGAACAACCCACTACCAAGGCTTAATGAGGAGCATGTTTGCTTCCAAGGTCAAGAGAATAGATTTTCAATGGGGAGATAAAATCTTGAGAAAAGTTTACTTACACACCAAGGAGAAGCAGTTCGGTAAGCTGGCTCTGAACTGGGAAGGCCCCTATGAGGTCTCCAAAAAGCTTAAGCATGGGACATATAGGCTTCAGGACAAAAAAGGGAGGGTTTTGAAGCACCCATGAAATATTGAACATCTCAAGTTATATTTAAATAAAAGTTTTGTGTAAATATTTACTTGTTAGATATCAATGTAATATTATGGGGCATACTTTTTCCTACCCTAGTGGCGCGGTGAGGTTTTAACGAGGTGTCCGGTTTTTTCATTGAATAAAATGTGATGTCTTCTTAAAATATTCGGTGTGGTTTAGCTAAAATTCAATTCAATTACAAATATTTGGTTCAACACTTTGGATCTTTGATAGATCGGATAAACCTGGTTGAGTGATGACCATTAAATACATGTCATCGGAGATATTAAACACTCTCACTATAATGCTTCTGAAAAACTAGAGGCTATTCAAACATTAGCGATTAAAATTTAAAGGAAAGAAAATATTAAATAAAGGAAGATTTGATAACTAAACCTATTCAGACTTTAACCGAATAGGAATAACAAAAATGTCTTGGCTATCCAAGGACTTTAAGTATTTCAAAGACTTATCCGGACTCTAACCGGATAACATTACAAAATGTGTCTTGGCCATCAAAAGACTTTAACTCTTCAGAAAATAAAAAAAACATGATTAAACCTTAGGGCTTGTTCCCTTCGGATGTCTCACCACCACCACCTTTCTTGGGAATTTTGAGTTCAGCACTTGAACTCTCACCAGTTCCCTCTTCATCATCCGTAGTGGAATCAATTCCACTGGAGTAGTTGTACTTGTCATCAGTTGCCATGGTATGATGAGGAAGGTCTTTGTATTCAACATATTTCGATAGGGGACGAAGGGTCCTCTTCGGAAATGTCTCATGGAAGAGCAGCACCATGTCAGACCTGACTTCATCGTATCTTTTCTCAAGAGAATCTATCACTTTGTTGGTATATATATCAATACATGCTTGAATAGCTTGCTTCTGCTGCTTCAACAAGTCCTCTTTCTCCTTGGCCATCTTAGACACAGTACCTTCTAAGGAAGTCTTCTCACCGAATAGGGTTTGAATGACATCATCTTTGGTCTTCAGGCCCTCCCTTAATGTTGTGAGGTCCTTTTCTAAACCGGAGTACTTAGTTTGGAGCTCAGTACTGGAAGTCTCCAAAGTGGCCAACTTGGTTGATAGAACTTCCTTGTCCTTCCTCAATGCTTCTATCTCTTTCTTCAGTTCTTCTATGCTCTGATTGGCATTAAGAAGATTGGTTGACAGAAAATTCTTGTCAGTGGTGAGGGAATTGATGAGAGTGGTTTGGCTTTTCACTTGTCTCTCCAGGTCAAGCACTGGCTGGATGTGACCAAGAAGAGAATGGCTTAGTATATTTTGCTCTTCAGAAACGGAGAAGGACTTACCATTAAAGGTCACCATGTTAGCAGAGCTCGAAGGGCTGTAGGGACCAGCGAAATCATGCTTCTCAGAGTCATTGAAGTATAAATCAATGTCTTCAAGGGCACTAATGTCAACTTCTTCAGTCCCTCCCCCAGCAACCTCTTCGGACTGCAGACCTGTTGGGATCTTCTCTTGTAAAATGGGATCAACACGGGCTTGTGGAGGTAGAGGCTCTGAAGGGCGAAGAATTATTTCTTCTCCTAAGGTGACCTTCTTCGTTTTGGCAGCCTTTTCGTCACTGCTGGCCTTTCTTTTCCGGTCCTTTTTGGGAGGCTTTGGTGGGTTCTGTGACTCTCCCGCCTCCCTTGCAGTTTCAGCCTCTACCATTTTGAGCAGCGCAGTGTCAATTCCCCCTTGGTTCCCTGAACCAGTCCCCTCTGTGGTAGTTTTCTTCTTCTTCCCTTTCATTTTGCTGGGAGATTTTGCCCTGGAAGGTAAGACCAATTTACCATATTTGGCCTCCGTTCGCTTGAGAATTACACCATGTAGAGGCGGTGTAGTTAGCTCTTCCTATGAGAGGTCCCTCCAACCCGTGGTGTTCCACAGATGGGACCTCACAAGATTTCCTGAGGTGAAGCCATTTGGGAAGGCATTCCCCCAACGCTCCGCAGCCCATGCATTAATCTTCGCAAAGGTTGTTTGCCCCTCTTCTAGGTGTCCGGATAACTCCTTTGCCAGCATTGAAAAAGGAATGATAAATTAATCAGGAAGGAAATATTTATGATTCAAAAAGAAAAAAAAAAGGACCAGTACTTTTCCACCTGCTAGTTAACATGCTGGGATTAGTGTTGGCCTTGATCTTCCTACCGTTCTCCCATATCCCATTGATAAACAGGAACTGTGTCCTCCAGTTCTTCTCAGACTCTAGCAATTCGTCTACCACCTTGAAATTGTTCCCCATATTATGATGGTAAAATCGAATATAGTGGTTCTTGCATAGACTTGCCACAACAGCACATTGCTCCATTGGGAGTGGGATTTTTTATAACCTTCATGTCATTATGCAAGAAAGGAGGGAATACCAGGCGTTTCGGCTTAGCTGGCTTGGGCAGAGTTTAACCAGGTGGAAATACCTGACGATTTCTGGGTCCAATGGTAACCAAAGTCCCCAGTTTAGCACCTCAGTGAAGATAACCACCTCGTTGAGTTTGCAGTCCACAGGAGTCTCCAGAGTGACATGTATCCTTACCTTCACTGACTCTGGGATCCTCCATTTCGTCCGGATCCGGCCCAACTCAGTAGTGTGAGTGTAGACATAGTTGATGTTTTGTAGAGCCAACATATATTTAAAACTGACATTTTTGACACAAAGGCCTACCTTGCCCTCTAGGCACTCCAGAAGCTCCCGATGGGTCAAACAGACCTTAACTTTGCGTTTGCCCTTCCTGTCAGAAGCAGCGTCCCCTGTTTGACCTGATGCTTCAGTTTCAAAGTGAGCCTCTTCGATACTGTCTTCCATTACTTCTTTCATCACTGTGAAAGGTTTATCAATTGCCTTGGATGGATGGGGATCAGCTTCCGGCACCAAAGGCTGTTCGGATGGATGATCACCTGTTGTTTCTGAAGGCCTGGTGTCCGGTTGAGATTGGGATCCGGAGGGCTTGGCCCTTGGGGCTACTTTAGATGCCTCTGATCCAGAGGGCTTATCTTTTGAGGTTGATATAGATGCCTCCGATCCGGAGGGATTTGGCAATGAAGCAGTAGTTTGGACTTTAGTTAGACGAGTCGTTCGGCGAGGAGTTGACTTCTTCGGAGACTTCTCAGCGTCAGAACCCATGGCTATGAAGGGGGAAGGTTTTCTCACACTCGGAACCGCTTTTTCTTTAGCAACAAAAGTTGAGACTCTTGAACAGAAGAGCCTGGAGGAAGGGGAGAGAGGCTTGGTTTGAATAACTGTCTAGGCTTGGGATTTCTGGAAGAGCATGATCCTTGGTCAGCTTCTTGGGTCGGTTCATTAGATTTCTCACTTGGAGAAAGTGAGAGACCCGCAACAATGCGATTCTCCCTTTCAACTTTTTTCGCCCTTTCTAGCTCTGATAAGTTTAACGAGCCGCCTTTAATGACTGTGTTTCTGGTTGTGAACATAAAACTCTTCAAGAAAAAGTCTGAAGATAACACACTGAAAATCTCTCTAGAAAGTTTTTGAATGACGAAGATAATAAAATAGTGAAAAGGATTTTATATAACAGTAGAAAAAAGTAATTGTTACCTAGGAGAAGTTGAAGAGGGTTTGATAATGATTAAAGACGGCGCAAACAAGTGAAGGATTAAATGCCTAGGTAACTTTCTAGACTTAGTGGGCGCGCCGATCTATGAAGAATAACGGCTGGTAGGTCGAACCAGATTGTGACACGTGTCCCACGATTCAAGAAGAAAACTCTTAGAATTCCGAAAAGAGAAAGTAGTCCGGACAGACTTCGAACTGAGTTAATGATGAGAATAACGGCTGTAAGCCCATAGGTCCTTAATTAAGGGTATAAATACCTCAACCACTCTCATTAATGAGGGTAATAAACATTGAATACAACCAGGCTGCTCAAATCTCTCACTACTTTACACCAAACACTTAATACTCAAAATAGTTTACAAAACACTTTACAAATTACCCCCATCCTAAAATAAACCAAACCAAGTTACTTTAGAGTCTTTGTGTCTCTTTGCTATGTTCATATTGGTGAGTTCAATTGTTAAAAGTTGTCTTATAAAGTTAGCTTATTAAAAAGTAATACGTGAGTTTTTAGAGAGAGAAAGTGAGAGCACAATTGAGTTAGATCAAAAAAGATTTCAACCACTTTATTAGTTCAGCCATGACATTTATATAGAGGCGCTGGGACTTAGCTCAAAACTGAAAACGGTTACATAAAGTGATAAATTTCCCTTGGTCCTCAATTGAAATATATAATCAGAATTATTCCATTAAACTTCTATTATTTACACTTTAGTCCATGAATTTATACTTTCTTAGCAATAGCCTCCCTAGTTTTCAGGTCAGTAAATGAATGAGAACTAACTGTCTTCGAATCTTACGAGAAACCATACCAGAAACTTACAGTTTAAAGTCAATAATACCTTTCTTTTTTCATCGAATCTTTTCAAACAAAAATTTGATTATCTAAAATTCAAAATCGTAATCATCGAATTTTACCAAACGTGACTACTCATCGGAACTCTCAAGAAAATAACCAATTTGCGAATTTGTTTCGAAGTGGATCTATAGAATCTAACCGTTCAGATTCATCATGAATACCTAGCTACTAGGCCTATAGCTAGTCTGACAGATATCAAACTCATAACACTATTACCGTTTCGTATTCAACCCAATAATCACAAAGGCTTTTCCACTTCTACACATCTCTTCATCCTCCTATAAATTCATTAGTAACTCCATTATTTGCTTCACAACCCAAATTTATTGAGAAAGAAGCACAAAACCCTTGGATACCTTCAACGCGTTCTTCAAATTTCCCAGCTATCTTCGCCGGAAAACCCATACTTTTCGGTCAATCTTCATCCAGTTTATAAGAAAAAATCCAAGATCCAGAACATCTAAGGCTATGATACCCAAAAAACCCAAATCTCCGAAGCCTGGCGATAATCTAGTCTTCGGAGCGTACGATTCTTTTTACATAAGAGAAAGAGCAGAAGAGTACGAAGCTACTGGATTAATCAGCAACGCTCCCATCAGAACATCAACCAAGACCACTTATTACGATAACTTCGATCCATCTAAAGTTCCCGTTTTTACACCTTCTCTTGCTACTGAAGAGGGTCGTTCCTTTAGAATTCGAATGCCCATAACATCTCGAACATCTTCTTCTCGAGTCACAGCATCACCTCTGATTAGTGAGAAATCAAGCAAATCGTCTTCAAAACAAACTGAAACCACTCCATCTTCAATTTGTCCTCCACAAACTCGTAAAAGAAAAACTTTCATAGCTATGGGAGATGATTTTGATGTTGTTCCAACTCCCCCCTCATCGAATCCAGCTACTCAGTCTCCTCCTTGTAGGGAAATTGTCGAGGAAGCCTTATTACCTCAACTAAATCCCTCAAAAGATCCTCCCCAACCAAGGGATGAAATATGAGAAGCCGACAAAGTTGATTCTAAAGCTACCCGGTCTGACAATGAAGCTGACGCCGATGAAGGAGACTCAGAAAATGCCACATAAAATAAATTTCGTAAGCCTCGAAAAAATAAGGCACTGATTACTATTTCCGATGAGGAAAGAGCAGCCATTGGCAGAAACTTGAGAGATCTCGATGCTGATTGTATCGTTGACCTAAATAAAGTTCCACATATATATTATCAAGAGAATCAAGCATCATATTTAAAGATACAATGAGGAATGGGAGACAACATCACCGTTCGACTACCTAAGAAAGCGGAAACACCCTTAGATTGTAAAGATGAAGAGCTGGTGGTCTACCCAGAAATCATCGATTGGGGTCTTCGGTTCCCACTGGATCCTATGATCGTTGAGTACTCCGAACTTCTCAAACTGTACCCAACTCAAGTGACACTGAATCAATGGTTCACTTTTATGTCTGTGATCACGACCTCCCGGTTGTCCAAAATTTCCGATCAACATCAATGATTTCATATCTTTGACAAAATTATCAAATGGAACGAAGCTTCCATTTTACTAACTCACTCTAGTGGATGATTTAAAAATCATGGATGATCTCCAAGAAGTGGACAAATTTTGGAAGCAAAAGTTTATCTTCATCTGAGCATCATGGAATAACGGTAAAGAAATATCTGATGCCAACCCATCGAAATTGAACCTCATCTGGAGAAGCAACCCTGAGTACTTCGAACACTATATATTTTACGATAAATTAGCATTAACAGTTGTCTTCCTTATTCATTATTTATTTTTATGATTATTTCAGAAATTATGAGGTGGCAAGCTATTCGTCGGACAATGGCCAAAGACATATTCAAAAAGCATGCCGTTTGGGCCAAAACAGAGTGGAACAACGCTTTCAACACCGCTTTTCAACCGATCAACTTCCTCAATATTTACCTCTTTCCATCACACCTGAAGCCTTGCCTCCTCCAAATTTGATGGATCATCCCAACCCCAATCACGCTTGCAAAAGACTAGTTCAACCTGACTGTAAGGTATTCCTCCCCATCTGCAATAGGTCAGACAGTCACTTGCCTTAAAAGAAAAAAGTAAAAAAGGAGAAAAAAGATAAAAAAAGGCAGCTAGTACATCTGGTGCTAGCCCTTCAACACAGCCGAAGCCCAAACATCTAAAAAGAAAAACAGCAGAAAAAACTCTTTCAACCATCAAATGAGGAGAAGAAGTATAACCTTCTTCAAAGAAAAAGAAAACTTTCATACCTTCAAAAAACAAAAGTTCTATCAGTCCTCATGGGAAGAAAAACAAAAAATCAAAGGTCATCAAATACATATTGTTCGATAGGATGAGGTCATAACTGTTGGGAATCAGAAAAATCTTCCTTACGAAAAGGAAACAACCAATGATGATGGTATAATCATTATCAAAGACAATGCAGATAATGATAATCAAAACGATGACCACTTCAATCCTGATAGCTTCATTAATTTCAACAAATCACATTAACTTGCGGTAGAATACGAACATGTCATCAAATATATTCAGACTCGTATACACAATTTTGGGAGAAGGTCTACCTTCGAAGCGTCTTTAGAAATTATTTGTCCTTTGGTTTCAACTACATCTATGGACATGATTCATCGTCCTAGCCAAGAGTGTTTCCTCCTCTTCCACCCAACCTCGATGTCCTTGCTGCACTTCAACCATTTTCCAATCTGGATGTTGCAGCAAAGTCACTTTCTCAACAAGTCAAAGCTTCCTACAATTACTTAAAATAATTTGCCAAGGATATGGTTCGTTATAAGAGAATTATCGATGTTGAGAAACAATTGAGGAAGAAATTTCAAAATCATGTAATCAATCAGTTCCACATTTTTGAAGAAGCAAGATCTGATCTTATTCGAGGACTGCTCTTCGTCAAAATCCTTTTACGAGGCCAACATCATACCGATAAAGAAAACTAGTTGTCTTGCATCAAGAGGAGATAGTCAAGCTCAAAACTAAACATGCTTAAGACTTGGCTGCTGAAAAGCTTAAATTTGAAGGTGTCGAAGCTTCTCTTGCTGCAAGCGAAGCAAAAAATAAAAAATTTACTGATGAGATAGCCACGCTAAAGGTTAATTTTGAGAAGGAAAAACAAGTTGTTGTCACTACCGCAGAAACTAAATGCTCTAAGGGCATGTTGGCTGCTATTAACAATGGTAAAGAAGAGACAGCCATCACCCTCCTTCGAGAGATTTGTGCAACTTATCCAAAACTCAACCTTTCCAGCTTTTGGAATGATATTCTTGTCGAACGATGTCCTAGTGAAGCCTTCAATCCTATCCCAAGCGCATCATTAGAGGAAGAAGAATTATCCGAGGAAGAATTATCTGAATTAATTTTACTGTCTATTAATTATATGTTTATCTTTTTGTATTTGTCAGATTAGTATCATGCCAAATTTACTTCATCGAATTAATATAATTGACAAATATCTTTGTTTGTATTTCATTTTTATCATTAATATTAATTATTCAAAATTAACGACTTGAAATAATTTTTTAAACATAACTCCTCAAATATGATAACGTACTTCAAAATTCACAATACGTAGCACTTCGAATAACTTAGTGCAAATTGCAAACATGGTACTTCGAATAACACAGTACATGTTTTGAACATAGTACTTCGAATAACACAGTGTATTATTTTAACGTAGCACTTCGCAAAATCACAGTGCATTTATTGAACGTAAAACTTCGAATATGGTTGTTTCTTCGAAAAATGTAATAAACACTTCGGAAAATTCTACTCTTAACCAACCTCAAAGATGATTAGTCTTTGATAAGTTGCTAAGATAGTTTTAAATAAACACTTATAAACAACCATTGGCTAAAAATTCATTTTATTGATAATATTAAATATGTACATAGCGTTTCGTTAAAACCTTCATGGGCCAACAGGTTAGGAAAAAGTGCACCATTCAATAGTAAGAAATTCAAAATACAATAGATGTATTCCCAATATGACTTCAAATGCTGTATATTCCATGAGTGTTGAACATCCCCCATTGGATATCACAAAGGTGATAACACCCTGGTTTTATCCTTTCAACAACCATATAAGACCCTTCTCAATTCAGGGCCATTTTTCCGAGGCTCTCCTCTTTTGTATGCAAAAAATCGTTCCTCAACACTTTGTCACCCACTTTAAACTCTCTTCTTTTTACCTTCGAATTGTATTTCTTCCTCATAAGAGTCTAATAATTAATAATGGATTACGTTTTAATGAGCTCGAACTCTTTTCTCCTCAATCAAATCTAAATTTTCCTTTTTAGCTTCATCATTAGATCTTTCAGAATATTAAGTTATTCTAAAAGATAACATCGTAGATTCCATAGGGCTAGCTGCATTCATTCCATATGTTAAGGCAAAATGAGTTTCTTTAGTAGCTCCCCTGAGAGTTGTCTGATAAGCCCAAAGTACCTCTTATAAATAGTTTGTTCGTTACCTCAACCCATTTTGTAAAATAATCCACTGCTACAATTATCATTTGTCGTCCCCCAAATTCCATCGGCAAAGGCCCCACCAGATCAATCCCTCATCTATAAAATGGTATGGCCCCGGTTATAGACATAAATGGAACTGTCGCATGTGTATAGCATTAGCAAACCTTTGACAAGTATCACACCTTCGAACCAAATTTGTAGCATCGTTCATGATTATAGACCAATAAATCCAGCAAATAAAACTCAACGAGATAAAGCTTTAAACCCGCAATGAGCTGACCCCTCTCCATCATGCAACTCTGATAATACCTCTTGTGATTCTTGTCTGTCTAGATATTGTAGTAATGGCCTTCTTAACACCTTCTTATACAAAATTCTATCTGGAATTTTGTATCCAAAGGCTTTACCTTTCAATTTTTTGTCAATGTTTGTATTATCTGGAAATGTTTATTGAGTAAAAACAATTAAGAATATCCGTTCGCCAATCTCCTCGGACTGCATCGGAGGTGATGAAGAGTTCCTTTATACATTCACACAATGATCTGATTGAGTCAAAATCGAGTGATTTTCTTGTAACAAAATCAAACGATATTCCTCCTTATAAGCAATATTTGCTAAAGAATCAGCCACCATTTTACTTCCTCGGCTAATATATTCAACAACAACATGATAGAATAGTAACATTAAGTTCTAAAGCTTCCAAAGATATAAAATCAAGCGATCCTTTCTTACCTCAGAAAATCCAGACACTTTGTTTGCTACCAATTGAGAATCCGTTTCTAAACGTAATGAAGTTGCTCCACATATTTTTGCCAACCTCAAACCTGCCAAAGCAGCTTCGTATTCAGTTTCATTATCCGAAGCGTGAAAACCAAATTTGATGGATTGAATCATCGTTTCTCCAGTTGAAGCTATTAGTTGAACCCCAACACTGCACCCTCAAATACAACATATTTACTTTCTTCAATATCGGATTCACTAGTGCAACATCTTTACTTTCTTCAATATCAGATCTGTTCGAATGAAATTCAACAAAAATAACTACCAACACTTGAGCTTTAATTTCAGTTCGAGGTGTGAATAAAATATCATAATCTGCTAACTCCACTGACCACTTGGTCATCCTTCCCGAAATATCAGGTCGTTGTAAAACATTTTTTAAAGGGAATTAAGTTCAGACTTCGATAATATGAGCTTGGAAATATGGGCGCATTTTCTTAGCAGTAATTACCAATGTTAATGCTATTTTTTCCAGATTTAAAAACCTTTTTTCTGCTGCCACTAGACTTTTATTGATATAGTACACTGGCTTCGGAATACCTGAATCTTCACTTATCAACACCACACTTAATGAAAAATCTGATACCGCAATGCACAAAAAGAGATATTCTTCACTTCGAGGTTTTGACAAAATCTCTGGTGATGATAATAAATTTTATGCTTGTAAATGTTGCCTTACACTCTGATGTCCATACAAATCTATTTGTTCCTCGCAAAACTTGAAAGAAAGGAAAGCATTAAAATATGGAACTAAAGTGGTTAATGTTGTTAACCTTCGTGTCAAAATTTGCACTACTTTAACAGATCGAGGCGAATTCATTGTTATTAGAGCTTTCAATTGTTCTGGGTCAGCTTCTATTCCTCTTTCACTGATAACATAACCCAAAAACTTCCATGATCAAACTCCAAAGGTGCACTTTTCAGGATTAAGCTTTAGCCTTATTGCCCTTAAATTAAAAAATGTTTCCTCTAAATCCTCGAGATGCGCATCATCCTTCAAACTTTTTACTACCATATCATATATATATATATACCTCCATATTTCTTCTGATCTGAGTGTCAAAATATTTATTCATCAACCTTTGATAAGTGGCTCCAGCGTTTTTCAATCTAAAGGACATAACCTTATAGCAATACAACCCATTATCAGTTATGAAAGTCGTACATTTTTTATCCTTTGGATCCATCTGAATCTGATTGTATCCTGCAAAAGGATCCATGAATGCTAGTATTTTATTTCCCGAGGTGGAATCAATCAGTTGATCTATTCGAGGAACAGGAAATGGATCTTTAGGATAGGCTCGATTCAAGTCTGTAAAATCTACATATATTCTCCACTTCTCATTCTACTTTTTTACCACTACTGGATTCACCGTCCATAAAGGATATTGTGACTCCCTTATATGTTTGACCTTCGATAACCGATCCACCTTAGAAACAATTGATTCCGCCTTCTCCGAAGATAATTTCCTTCTTTTTTGAATTACTGGTTTTACCTTCGGATCAATAGCCAAACTATAACGAATTACCTCGATCGGTACTCCTGTCACATCCTCTATTTTCCAAGCGAAAACATCCAAGTTAAAAGACAAAAAAATTAGTAGTTGTTGATGTAAAAGTGGGGTCAGTAAGGTTCTGATTCGAAGCACTCCTCCTTCCGAAAAATAATACTCCTTTATTTCTTCACTTACTGTTAAAGACCATGAGGTTTCCCTCTGATCGTCAACTCTTTCTTCTAAATCTGAGGTTAACCCCTCTGACTTCTATTCATTCGTTAAGTCTCCACTGCTGGATCCCCGGATCCGAAGTGCAGTACCATAACACTCTCTTGCTACTTTATGTTCATTATGAACGACCCCGATAGGATCTCCTACCACATACTTAAAACATTGGTGTACCGTCGACACAACCCCATACATTATAAGAAGCCAAGACCTTCTTAAAATAATGTTGTAGCTCGTGGGACAGTCTACCACCATAAAAGTACTTGGATCTTCTTCTTGAAAGGTACTTTTCCAAAACTCACTTCCCCTTCGAATTCCCCAATCACTTGAGCTGTCACACCTATAAACCCTATCATTGTACTCTCCGATTGAAAAATTTGAGGAGGGTTCCGCATTCTGTCATAAGTCGTTTTAAAGAGGACATTTGCAGAACTGCCGGTGTCTATAAACACACGTTGAATTTCAATACCAGCCACTTCTGCACCAATAATTACCGCATCTTCATGCAGCCCCGCTGTGCCCCACAAATCATCCTCGTCGAATAAGATGAAAAGAATGACCCTTTTTCCATATCATTGACTAGACATTTTCCTTCAATTTGAGTTGTCAAATTGACAACACGCCTCTTCCTCGAGCTATGAGTGTTTCCAACCATTGAATCATCTCCAAAAATATAGCTTCCCATTTTAAATCAAGATTTGAACTTCTTTTTTTAACGCGATGCAATCATTAGTATCATGTCTAATGTCCTCATGATACCTGCAATATTTGTTATTCCGCTCCTCTCTTAGCCTATTTATTGGATGCTTCTTAAAATTTACAAAGCTTTTGTTCTTGTCAAAAATTGCAGCCATGCTTTTTGTCAAGTCCGCGTAGTACTCTGGTCTAATCCACTAATTCAGACTCAGCCTGTTGTAATTATAGGATGGAGCATGATTTAAATATCCACCAATTTGAGGTGGTAAATTATTATTCTTCAAACGTGACTGTTGATTACCATTCGAGGGTTGCCCTTTGTTATTAGCCACCTAACTCGAATTATTTGGAGTACTAACCGGTCCTCCTCAGACCCTGGTTGACTCTTCAACCTTTAATCTGATCCTCTACCTGAACTATCAATGCTCCAAAGGTTAGAGCTCTCATCTTCTTTGTTTCATTAGTCAGATCCTCTATCAGTAAACCCTGGCGAAAAGCTGTCATTGCCGTATTTTCTTCGCAATTATCCAAACTTGTCTTAGCCTAAACAAAACTTTTTGTGTAATCTTTTAATTTCTCTCCAACTACTTGTTTGTACTGAATAATCGTATCTATGTTCTCTCTCATCTCCTTACTTCCAACAAACTACCTTCGGAAAGTTGTGTAGAAATCCCTGAAATTTGAAATAGATCCCTTTGGAATCCGGTTATAACATTTTAATGTTGTTCCTTTGAAAGTTTGTGAAAAAGCACGACACACTAGCCGATTGTCATCTTTGAAATTCATGATGTAGTTCTTGAATTTTTCAATGTTGTCATCTAGATCTTGCATCCCATCGAAATTTTCCACCTTAGAAATATTTAAACGCTTCGAAAGCGTTATAGATCGAATCTCACTTGTCAACTGAGAGTTCCTCCAATCGATCGGTCTCATATTGTTTCGAGGTGTTCCCCTCACACCAAGTAGATTCCCTCAAACACCGAGGAATGTTGTTTGTTTTAGAATTATGTTCCTTCTTATGCTTCCTTGGTTGTTCCATTTGTGTTCCTCCTTCAAAGAACCCCTATACCTCTTAAAGCCTGAAGAAAAACTTTCAAACTCTTCGTCACTAGAGGCTATATATTTATGTTTGATTTTCTTCCTTTTCGAGAATAATAACGTTCTTTTGGAGGTTTGAAGCGTGCTTTCTTCTGCTCACTCCTTACTTGTCGATCAGTACAAGATCGATCAGACTGATTGCCCATCTCAGTTTTCTCGTTTACTTGCCTCACCTCGGATGTAAGCTTTGCCGAGTGAATTTTGTGTTCTCTTTGTTCGCACGTTTTGTTCAACGTGTTTATTTTATCCAAGAGTTGGTTCATGCGCATTTCAATATCCGAATCCGTTTGGATCGGAGTAGATCTATCCGGTCTGTTTTCATTTCTTTGTAAATCGTATCTTAGTGTTTCTACGTTGATCGAATTAATGGATTGTTTTCAGGATTCATTGTAAGAATTCAAACGAGAAAATAAGAAGATCAAATAAAATTCGAACAGGTAAGACACTGATTCGTAGTCGTCTCCAGTGGAGTCGCCAATTTGGTGAGTTCAATTGTTAAAAGTTGTCTTATAAAGTTTTCTTATGGAAAAGTAATACGTGAGTTTATAATGAGAGAGAGAGAGAGAGAGTTTAGAGAGAGAAAGTCAGAGAACAATTGAGTTAGATAAAAAAGTGTTCAACCCTTTTATTAGTTCAGCCCTGGCCTTTACATAGAGGCCCTAGGGCTTAGCTCAAAACTAAAAATGGTTACATAAAGGGATAAATTACCTTTAGTCCTCAATATAAATACATAATCAGAATTGTTCAATTAAACTTATATTATTTACACTTTAGTCCTTGAATTTATACTTCCTTATCACATATACGTAAGCAAAATCGAACTAAGCTTGATCTGGAAGCAAGGAAGTGTGTGTTTGTTGGTTATGACGTGAACAGGAAATGATGGAGATGTATGGACCCTATCACTAAGAAGATTGTGACTTCTCGTGATGTTGTTTTCGAACAGGTTTCTAAATTTTACCTAGCTGTTGGTCCGGAAGAAACCTCCATATTTATGCCATGTGTTAAAACTGATCCTAAGCCGATCTCTACTCAAGACGATCTCAGCGAAAGGGGGAGTTCATAATTTTATGGTCATAATAGTTCAGCACAAGGACGAATCGCACTATGAAGAACTACAAGACCTAGGAAGTCACCTATTTATTTAAAAGATTATGAAGTTCGAGAAAACCAATATACTATCACTTCTTACTTTGTGTTAGAAGACATGCTGGAAAATGAGCCTTCATCCTATATTGAAGCTCAATGGAAGTCGGAATGGGAGAATGCAACGAAAGATAAAATTGCAGCCTTGGACATAAATTCTACTTGGGTTCTTGTACGGAGACCGAAGATATTGAACTTTTTATATGCAAATGGGTTTACAAGTTAAAGAAGGCAGTAGATGGAAGCGTTTCTAGACACAAAGATTGTGTATTTGCTCGTGGTTTCTCTCAACAACATGGTTTTGACTATGAAGAAACGTTCAGCCCAGTTGCAAAGATGGTAACAATTTGTACTATTATATCTTTGGTAGCAAACAAAGGTTGGACTCTTTGGCCATTCGATGTAAAGAATGTTTTCCTCTATGACGAATTGGATCAGGATATATATATAGAATAACCACTTGGTTTTATTTTAGAAGAATTTCTAGAATATGTCTGCAAACTTAAGAAATCACTATTCGGTCTTAAACAAGTACCTCATGCGTGGTATGGTAAGATTGCTGAATACTTCTTATTTTGTGGTTATTATCCATCTGATTCAGATCCAAGCCTCTTTGTGAAAATTGATGGACATTTTAAACACTATGATCTTTCTCTATGTTGATGATATGTTTATTACAGGTAATAAATCAACTGAAGTCAAACGATTGAAGGAGGAATTATCTACTTGTTTTAAGATGAAAAACTTAGGGAAAGGTCACTGCTTCCCTGGTTTATAAGTTAAATAAGTAGATGGCTATTTTATGTCATAAAGAAGTTATGCTACTAAGCTTCTAGCCCGGTTTGGTATGGAAAATACAAATTATCCTACCACTCCAATGGATCCAGATCTAAAATTACACAAGAATGAAGGTGAATTATTAGATTATGTGACTGAGTATCGCAAACTTGTGGACTGTCTTTTATACTTAATACTAACTCGTCCGGATATTACTTTTTTGTTGGAATAGTATCCCAGTTTATTAATCAACCATGTGTTGGTCATATGGCTGTTTTAAAATCAATTCTTCGATATGTGAAATGAACTTTAGAGTACGGGTTGATGTATCAAAAGAATACAAAATTCTGTTCACGTGGGTTTGTTGACGCTGATTGGGCAGGAAATGTGAATGACAGACGGTCCACTTCAGGCTACTATATCAATACTATTTCAACATCTATCTTTTGGTGCAGCAAGAAGCAAGACACGTTGGAATTATCAACTGCTGAAGCTGAATATGTTGCAGCGACATTAGCTTCCTAGTATTGTATTTGGCTTACAACACTTCTTGGAGATGTCAATTTGGTGCTACACCTTCTTATTTCCATATTTTGTGACAACAAAAGTGCCATTAAACTTGTTGGAAATCTTGTGCTTCATATCCTCACAAAAAAATTGATACTCGCCATCACTTTATCCGAGAGAAGGTACTTAATCAAGAAATTGAGTTGAAATTTATACGGACAAATGAGCAAGTTGCTGATGGCCTTACTAAGGCTTTTCCCAAATAAAATTTTGAAGAGTTCAAAGGAGCTCTCGGTCTAGTTGATTGAAAGAATGCACTAAGGAGGAGTGTCACAAATTAGTGCACTCTTTACTCATGTAGTCTCAGTTATAAGAAGCAGATAAGACAGACAATTTCCACATGTTCCCAAGGAAGCATACAGTTCCCACATAGTTCCCAAAAGAAGCAGACAGTTCCCAGTAATAAGAATTAATACTAGAAGTTTGAAAATCCCTAATTACTAAATGATGTTAGTGGGGTAGTGGGAATCATATTTTTCTATAAGTATTAAACTTGTTTGTTTCATGTTCTCATGTAATAAAATCAAACTGTTCGTATTGTTTCAGTATCTGTATGTTCAAATTGTTTCAGTTCTTGTTTGTTCAAATTTGTTTCAGCATACTTAAAGCATTCCAAATTTGAATCTCAAACAGATGTATAAGTCTACTCAGTTTGGAAAAAAAACATAACGAGAAGCGTAACACAAACAATGAATCATTGCGTGAGCTGCTTCTAGAAATTCCTTACAACTTTACAATGGCACAACAACCTATCACATGTGAGCATTGAAACATAGAAATAGATGTTGAGATTGTAAAGAAGTTTTTCTAGATTTTTTATTAGCTCAACTCTTCGTTTTTCTATTAGTCATTAGATACATTGTTAATTTTGTTTAATGTTTGTAAGTAGTTTTCTCTTATATTTAAACCATCATCTATTACTAAATGAATGTAGAAGAATGTAGAATTTGTCTTTTAATCTTTATGTAGCATCTCTTTTCTATTTTTTCTTTTCATACTCATTCTCACCGTTAAATTTCAGTTTTCTACACTAAAAAAGTGGTGTCAGAGCCAAGTTATTAAGGGATTTATCAGTTTAAAATGGAAAGAGAATTTTCAATCGTTGCACCACCAGTCTTCGATAAAGACAATTATCAAATGTGGATAGTTCGTATAGAGCTTATTTGGAGGCTTTAGATCTTAGGGAAGTAGTAGAAGAGGATTAAGATATCCCTCTACTTCCATTAAATCATACAATGGCACAAACCAAAGCACAAAAGGAAATTAATATAGGAAAATCAAAGGCAAAAGCCTTCATATTTGTCGTTATATCTCAAATGATATTCACACGAATAATATTCTTCAAAACTGCCAAAAAAATTTAGGATTACCCTAAGGGTGAATACGAAGCAAATGAAAGGTTTCGTGGAATGAAAGTCATAAATCTAATTAGGCAGCTTGAGTTTCAGAAGATGAAGAAGTTTGAGTGCGTAAAAGAGTACTCTGACATTCTTTTCAGCATTACCACAAAGTGGAATTACTTGGGTTTGAGTTAAAAGACTCCAGGATTGTTCAAAAAATATTCGTGACTGTTCCAGATAAGTTTCAAGCCACCATTACTACTCAGAAGAACACCAAATATTGGTCAAATATCACTCTTAGAGAGCTTATAAATTCCTTACAAGGATAAGAGTAGAGAAGATATATGAAGCAAGAAGGGGTGATTGAATGTGCCTTACCTATAAAACATCAAGACAATAATATGTATAAAAATAATAAAAAATTTACGTCAACGAGTGAAGATTCATCTAGTAATTTTCAAAAGAGAAAAAATGAGGTATGAAGAAATCTTATCCATCTTACCGCCATTGTGAGAAGAAAGGCCATCCACCATACAAGGATTGAAGGATACCTAATGCTAAATGCTCTAAATTTATTCAACTCGGACATGAAGTTGTAATCTGCAAAGTTAAAGGTCAAATGCAAGAAGTAGATGCACAAGTAGCTGCTCAAGAAAAAGAAAATTAGTTGTTTGTGTTCACTTGCTTCTCAGGCAGATAATCGAGTGAGAGATGGTTGAATGACAGTGGATGAAAAAATTACATGACATGTGATATAGAGCTCTTTGAGGAATTAAGAAACACTAAAGTAAAAAGAGTGAATGAATGTGAGTATATTTTCTGATTTTCAATTGTCTTACCTGTTTGTTTTTCCATTTGTTATTAGATACCTTGTTAATTTTATTTAAGGTGTGTCAGTAGTTTTATTCTTGTATTTAAACCAACATCTGTTACTAAATGAATGTATAACTTGTCTTTTAATCTTTATGTAATATCTCTCCTCTATTTTCTCTCTTCATATTCATTCTCACCATTAAAATTTCAGTCTTCTACACTAAGAATAGAAGCCAAAATATGAGAACAATTTTGATAACGTTAGAATGGCACAAATAAAAAAGTGAAGGGTACGTACTTGGAGCACAACCATCTTTATGTCATTGCTTCGAGCAACAGAAACTAGGAAGATATATATCAAGTTATAGCATTCGCTAATCTTAATTTGTTAAAGATTATAAAAATATATATGCCCGAGAGGATTCAAAGCTCCATAGTTATCTTCACCGATTATTTTCACCAAATCATGAACGATTTTGACTATATTTAAAAATGGGTAGATTATGTGCTAAAGTATGTGGGAATATGTATCTTAACTTTTACATCCAGTTATAAACAGTTTGATAAGATTAGGGGTACATATATCCTTTAGAGCATCAAGTTTAGAAGTTTAAGGATATTATTATAACAATCAAATGACGTTCTTTTTTAGCAAGACGATGACACCGTTGTTGTAATTCGTTTATAGAATAACTTTGTATGTATGTTAGAGTGGGTGGTTACAGTTTAACCTATATGGTTAATATAATGTACTATGTTTTGTGCTCTAACCTGCTAAGTAAATGTTTACCAGCAAATAAGAGAGTGGTATTAGTTATTATCTAAACGTAGAAGTAACTCGTGAACAAAGGTATCATCGACGGACTATATCGATAGGTTATAACTGTTGAAACGGTTTTGTGTTTGAGTCGTGACTTAGTTGTAGAAAAGTATACTAATTTTAAGAGCTTGTACAAATTGTTTTACACTGATGACTATTGATACGGAGGAAATATATTTTGAGTGAAATGAAATATGTGTTGAGTTGAAGCAGGTTGGTCGTAACAAATGTGGTTGAAGAAAACTTGACTGTAACACTTGTGCCGAAGTAAAATATTCTATTTACTAAGACTCATATGTTAATTGGGTTTTCCTATATTAATGGAGTAAGAGTTGTTTTAGTCATTTAATGAAGAATTAGGGTTTCCCTAAACCTATAAATAGAAGAAGAAATTTCTCTAAAATGTGTGATGAGAAAATTACATGAGAAGATATTTCATCAGAGAGTGAAATAACTCTTAGTTTTTTTATAGATAAGTGAGCTGATAGATAAATATTAAAGTGAGGGTTGTATACGTCACATTATCTTCTATTGCAAAAAGTGATCGAGTCTTTTGTGTTTCGAGATTTTTTTTGTGACCCACTTTTTATATGAATGAGTGTCTCTTAACCGAGGATGTAGGATTTCTTCACAATGCAAACCACGTTAAACATCGTCTTTTGCTTGCTTTTATTACGTTTTCTATTGTTTGTTGCTTGTCTTGTACATGGAAATTAAATTGTTGTTTCATATGGTTGTTTAATAGTATATCGGTTCTTGACACGAGAGAGCGGTATACTGGTTTAGTACCCAATAAGTAGTGCACGATCTATAGATGAAAGAAGTAGATCTTTTCTGAAAAATCGGAAAACCATAAAATATGAGTTCCATCAAGCTTAGCCTAAAACAAATCGACGTAACTAATGATTTGAATCTCTTTAAAATTAATATAAAGGCTTACCTTGTACAACAAATACTAACGACTTTGTTTGACAATAAATCTACACAGGTTGATGTTGTGGTATTGTGTAGAGCTCATAGTGTCGTCATAAGTGCTATAATAGGTATCTGAAGAACTTACGATGTTAGGGATATGAAATCATTTGGAGAATGTTTAGATGAAGAAGTGTTTGGAAAAGATATTGTATCTTACAGAAAAAACTTTATAGACTTTCAATAAATAGTAGCACATAGATTTGAAGACACCTAGATGAAGGCATTTTGATCTATCTATCGGTGAAGTATGAACATCTCTTAGACATCATGCTTTACGGAAAGATTCGATTACGATGGTCAAAGTGAAGAGCGCACTGAACTCTATAAATCTTCAAAAGAATAGTTTTCTAAATGGTGACTGTAAAAGGCATGGACTGAGTGTGAGTGGGCGGTTCAGGAAAGATAGATTAAAATAAAAGGATAAAAGATCTTAGTCGAAGGTCAAAGGGTTTATAATGGGTTCAAAGGTAATATATCAGATATGCAAGAAGAAACGATATATCAATCGGAACTGCCCAAAGAAGGGAAATAGAAACAACTAGTAGAGGACTAAAGTCAGAGATGTTGCAATGGTGTCTAATGATTGTGACTCTCCTGATGGCTTGATGAATTTTTATTCTTGCAGGCACAACGATAAATGGGTAATGGATTCGGGTACATCATTCCACATTACTTCTAATCATATTTGGTTTGAATAATTGTGAATGCTTGATAGTGAAAGTGTCATCATCAGGAATGACAAATCCTGAGTTGTCAATAAGATTAAATGGTGGGACTCAAGTTCTTTATAGGACTTAAGTGAGTAGTTAAAGAAATAAGGTATGTACCCGAAGTTAAATATAAAAAAATTTCATTACGATGTTAGATGAGAAATGGTTTACTTATAAGGGTGGAAACATCAGACTTAGGATTTTCCAAAGCTCTCTTTTTGTTATGAAAGCGTATCAGACTAATGGTTTGTTAGTTTCTGGCGGTACCGTAGTAGTAGAGGTGTGGCTAGTATGGTGAAATATTTTATCATCATTGGTTGGGGCATTTAAGTGAGAAGAGACTCAGTGAATTAAGTAAACAAAGGTTGTTAGATGGTACAATAGTTCAGAAGCGGAGCTTTTGTGAAAGGTGTGTTTTGGGTTAGAGCAATAGGGTAAATTTTCTTTCCAACAACTAGACATCCAAAGGAGTACTTTGTTATGTTCATTCAGAACTTCGGGGTCCACCACGAGAAATTACCAAAGGTGGTGCACAGTACTTTGTGTCTGTGATTGATGACTATTCCAGAAAGTATAGGTTTTATTTTTGAAGAAGAAAAATGAAGCATTTCCTGATTTTGTGAACTTGAAGACTTTGGTAAAGAATCAAACTGGGAAAATATTAAAGAAAATTTGTAGTAATAATGACTTCCAATATGTGTACGATGAGTCTACTAGTTATTCTATAATATTTTGCATCACTAGACTTGAATTGTACATGGGACTCCCAAACAAAATAGGTTTATTGAGATAATGAATCAAACTATTTTGGAACGGGTTTGATGTATGCTTCATACAACTAGAATGGGTCGAAACCTAAGATATAACATATTAAAGTGTTCGTACATGTTGCCCACACACATGTTAAATGGGATAAGATTAGGCTAAGAGCAGTTGATTTTTTGTTCCTCGACTATCTGAAAGAAGTAAAAGGGCGTAAGTAGTGGTACCTTGAACCTGGATGCCAAAATAATTTGATAAGCATGGACGTGATTTTCAAAGAGGATAGATTTCGTTCAATAAGATAGTTGACACGCAATATAGTACTGCTGGAAAGAGATGTGAAGTTGATGATGCATCTGATCTATAAAGTGAGGCTCATGATTATTCAAATAAAGAATATTTCGGGCATGGTTCTGCGTCGGGTCGTATATAAGAAGTTCAACCACTGCATGAGTCCGAGCAGACCTAGGATCTGTGTTTTTAAGGCATTCATATGATTAGACAGGAGAGCAATATCAACGTGATAGTTACCAAAAAACGAAGATAGAGCATGAAGACCAAGCAAATAACCGCAAAGGAATGGTTTTGCTATTGTAATTGTTTATGCTTTATCGATTAAAATACACAAGAAAATATTATAGAACCCAATTTGTATGAAAATGGTATCAAGATTAGTGATAAATAAACATGTCTTCCAGCTATGAAATAAGAACTATGGTCTCTTAAGAAGATGAACACATCAATATCTGTAAAACAACTAAAGGGTCAAAAGCTGGTTGAGAGTAAATTGATATTCAAGATAAATCGATGTATACCTGGTGTTAAGTTACATAGATACAAGTCTAGGCTCGTAGCTAAAGGCCTTATGCAAAATGGGAGTGTGGATTTCAATAAAATATTATCGTCAGTTGTGAAATAAACCTCCATCAGGGTTCTCATGTCAATTGTTGCTATATTTGATCTTATGTTAGATCAAGTAGATGTCACTGCTGCCTTTCTACTGCCTTCAGTTAGGTAGCCTAAAATCAGAGGTACGATAAGTTGAAGAGAATTATGAAGTGGAAAATCAATCTAATCAATCATATATATCTCATCAAGTTTAGAGCGACCAAAAAAGAGTGCATTTATGAAACTCAAGACCTAGATGATCACATTGAACGATTTAAGAACTATATGATGAACTTCGAAGATGATGATAGGCTGGTATGTGGAGTATTTTCTCAGACTTGTAAGGGTACTGCATTGAAGTGGTACAATAGGATTCCAAGGGATCTATTGTTAACTTCAGGGACTTCTATGCATCTTTTCGATGATAGTTTGGGGGTAGCAAAGAAATACGAGCTAATAGAAACAATATAATATAGTGTAAGTAGGTTGTGGGTGAAAAATTGAAAGATTATACAAAGCGTTTTGTTCTGACAAAAGCGGGATTAGATGATAGTGAAGAGTTAGTTGCTATGAAAGCTTTTAGACAAGGTTTATTGCCATGTTATTTAGCAAATGAGACAACCAAAAGGAGAGCATTAACTTTTGGAGCTCTTATGGCTCAAGTCGATGATCATATTCAAAGTGAAAGAATCAACCAAGGTTTGAGGTGGATTGGATCAAATCAAAAGAGCTCATGGCATGTGTCAAGTAATCCAAGAAACTCCTCAAATTATTAGCCACCTCGTCCAAAGATTAACCACAATTTACTACCTCAAACAAGAGGGGTTTCTTTTCCAGCAGCAACAAACAATCAACATTTTAGGCCAAGGTCGAATCAGTGGATAAGACCAGAGTACTATACAGATTTGACTCAGAATGTAGCTGCTATTTTTGAGAAGATTAAAGGCCATGTAAGCTTTAAAAATCATGGTCCAATAAACAGACCAAGAGAAGAGCATGATAATAGGTTTTTCAAGTATCACAGCGATATTCGGCATGCAATTGCAAATCGCATTGCATTGAATAAGAATATACAAGTTTTAATTGAAAATGTGAAATGAGATTCTTTTGTAAAAGGGCAAAATAGTTGATAAAAAACTACGAGTACAACAACACAACAAACTAATAATCCTAGTTCGAGGGAAGAAGATACATTAATGATTCTAGACTCTAAGTGTGAGGAGTTTGATGTGGCTTCAGAATATTTGGATGCAGATCCAGATCGTTTGATTTTGTTAGTTGTGGATGAACTAGTAGAACAAAGACGACTTCGAAGCTTGTGTGATTGAATCTTTAGCAATTTTGGGAGAGATTCTATGACTATAATAATAATACCTCCAGGAAGAGACATGTGGTAAGTTTAGCTACTCAAATTGAGGAAAGAATCTCTACTCACTTGTATGGAAAGAAGGATACTTTTTTTATTCTTTTCCGTGAGGATGATTTGAGGAGCATTGCAGGACCTCATAAAAAGACAGTGATTATTGGAGGAAAAATAAGAGGGATTGAAATCCGACGTGTTTTGATATATGCAAGAAGTTTGCAACAGCTTGAGAACAAAATATTTTGATACCGTTGCAAACAGCACTTTGCAACGAGTTGGAGGCCGAAAGCGTCGGTTGTGTTAGTGAGGTCATTAACCAATCACAGTTTCCACCGGAACGTGTTTGCAACCGGCTAGAAACTGTAAGGCGTTGAAACCGGATCAAACTGATACAAAATTTGTTGTAACATCGTTAGACAAGTTTAGCCATATGGTTAAATCCGTTAGTATGTCCGCCGTTGTAAATGTTGTTGCCATTAGATTGTAACAAAATAAACTGAATGTTTATTGTAATTGTCATTGTGAATCCATTGTTAAATTTTATGAGAGTTATATAAAAAATTACATAGCTATATTCCATAATTCGAAATCAAGAAACATATAATTATATTCATTGGTTTAATTACTATAGCCAACAGAAAAATACAAAGAATCGTTTTGATATTTACATTCTCTTCTCGATGGTTTATCAACCAATGAAATCTCAAAATAAGACTAACGCACAGTAAGAAAACTATTCATCATATTCAAACCTAATGAGAATTTTTTTAAAAGTTCCTAATATTTAGGATGTAGGGACATTCTTTCGTCGATAAATAAAGGCAATAACAATCTGCAGATAACATTCTAGCAGTAATTAATTGAGCAAATAAAAGTCACATAAATTACATATTAAAATCGAAAGGTATAACACTGAACTTCTTTTTAAACTAAAAGAAAATGAGAAATTCAAAAAACAGTATATAAAAAAACAAAAGAACAAAAGAGCATAAAAACAAAAACAATATATAGAGAACAAAGCATTTGAAATCACAAAATCTAAGTCTATTTGGAAAGAATTTAGAATTGAACTTATACTAAACATTAAAAAAAAAAATAACATCCAAGGAACGCTTACTTAACATTAACCGCTGATTTAGTCTCATTAGTTGGATAACATAGTTTCACTCTATCATATGTGTACTTAGCACTAAAAGCTGAGATCCGAGTGTTTTGGTCGGAGTCTCTAACGTACCAGCTGATTCTTGGAGAAAGCATTCTAACCGATAACATAGAGAATACAAATATAAAACATGAAAATAAAAAAAAAAAGCAAGAACAACAAACGAACCAACTGTGCAAGTATAAATGTTGTTTATCATATTGAAGATTCAGTCTAGATTCAATCACATAATGTCTAAATAAACTCAATCAACTACGAAGAATATTGACGCTTAAATATGATTATGTCTATTCAAATATAGTTAAGGTCTAGGTACTATAACAAAGCCCAGAATAAAACTGAACCAGGGAATATTTATAACATGGTTGAATCTAAATTATAACCTGAAAGCTAGTGATCATCGCCCAATCCTCTGTCGATAAAGGCTATAGCCCCAACATCTGAAAGTCTTTTTTCGAGCTTCTTTGCCACCAATTACAACCAGCAATAAACACAATTAGCTCACCTTATTTATATCCCTAAAAAATCATTTTCTACGAATTTGACGTGAAGAAAATGAAGGGAACTAAACAAGTATACCCGTCTAATCATTTACCAACTCATCTGACATCAGACATGAAGTCTGGCAACAAAAAAGATTTATAGCTAAAAATGCAAGTACGATAACAATAAAAAAAAATAACAAGTTTTTATTGTTGACGCATTAGTGATTTCACCTGGAAATATATATTGGTGGAACAGTTACCTGGCTGCTTTGCACTAACAAGTTTAGAGGCTGACGATAAATAACTTTTCAATAGGAAGACTTATGACACTTGTACATTCCTGTCACCGATATATAATGTTGCACTTTCTTCCATCAACTTTTGAGCTTGAGAAAGCACGTCTTGCAGCTGCACTTTTCTCTTCTCTCACGATAGGAAATAATAGCGTAACCAATTTTAATTTATAAAAGTATAATTTCGGGAGACCTAAGATAAATTAAAATTATTGATATAATTATTTTAAAATAAAATTATGTTATTTAAAATTGAGTAAAGTAATATAGACATATAAACATAATATAAAATCCAACTTTCAAACAGTTTGATGTAATTACCAAGTTTTTTTTCTAAAGTTTGTATAGATTGAACGCATAGAGTAGATTTCATCAACTTTGTTCAAGTTAATCACCGAGTTATAAAGTTCAGTTCTCTTGCAGTTTCCTCTGACCATACAAAACATCTAAACCGGATATATTGAATACATCAATCATGAGAAAAACTAAAACTAAACTGTCTTTGAGGCATCATGCAAGCTAATTTGAACATGGTGACTGTGAAGAATATGCGACCGGATGAGTTGCTTGAAACTTCAACCTGATCTTCAATGGTTGCTGTGCTTTTAGGTATGGACAAGAGATAGAAGGAAGAGAAGGGGATTTAGGGTTTCTTCAGACAACCCTCAATTGTGTCGAACTAGTTCAAGGGTATTAATGGCTTGGGCCTCCAGTCGGGTCGGTCTACCTATTCACTAAAGCCCATGTCAAGCTCAGCATGCTTATGGACTATATCACACGACCTGAAGTTGTTATGGACTAGTTACTATCATTAAACAAACCATTAAATAAAGAATGTAACAACCATTGTAACTAACTCCCACTAGCTGAAAAACAACCTAACAAATTAGATTCCTTCTACTACTATTAAAGTGTACTACTGCTTACAATTCATTCTAAGGAGAATCAATATACATTTCGAAATCTTTTCTTCTCTCTTCTATCTTCAACTTGGTATCAGAGCAACCAAGGCCTTCAATGGTGAATCCTGATTCACCTACGCTAAGCAATGAGTCACTAGGCTCAGTTCTTCCTGGTTGTTTCTCCACTGCAACCAAGAATGCTCACCTGCAAACAATCAGCAACAACAATAATCAAATAAGACTTGACAGAAACAATTATCTAATATGGAGAACAATGGTTCTACCTATTGTCAAAGGGAACAAACTAGGAGGCTTCATCACAGGGGACAAGCCCTGTCCTCCTAAGTTTACTAATGATCCTGAAGGAAACATGATTGAAAATACTGACTATGAAGACTGGATCGCTAAGGATCAGGTTCTACTTGGATTGCTGTATTCTACTATGACTTCTGAGATGGCTACTCAACTTATGCAAGAAGGTACTTCTAAGGAGTTATGAGATGTTGCTAGCAAACTTTCTGGTTCACAAACTAGAGCCAGAATCACCTACTACAAGTCAGAGTTTCAGAGGACACGTAAAGGTACCTCTAAAAAGAATGATTATCTAAGTAAAATGAAGAGTATAGCTGATAATCTTGTGTTGGCTGGTTGTGGTGTGTCTATTGATGATCTTGTGACTCAAGTCCTTGCTGGTTTGGACTCTGAGTACACTCCTATTGTTGTGAGTCTAGCAGATAAGGAGTCAGTTGGTTGGCTAGATCTACAAACTAGTCTACTCACATTTGAGAGCAGACTAGATCAGCTTTTGAGTCTACAAAACAATGTATCTAATCTAAATTTAGCCTCTGCTAACTTCACTCAAAAGACAGAATATAAACCACAAAACAACAGCAACAATCAAAGAGGTTCTTATGGACAATACAAGGGTGCTTATAGAAACAATAGAGGCAGAAGTAATTACTCTAACTATGGAAGAGGAAGGAACAATTTCTTTAGAGGGAGAGGGGGATGTTTCTCCCAAAATAAACCTACTTATCAAATATGCAATAGGTTTGGACATTCAGCTGCAGTCTGTTACTATAGAGATAATCCATCTATTATGGGATCTACCTCATCTGAACAACTTAAAGGGGATGGAGATCATTCTGCCTATCTAACTACTCAAGACTCAACTGGAGACTCTGCTTGGTATGCTGACTCTGGTGCTAGTCACCATCTAACTGGGAATTCAGCTGTGTTGACTTAGAAGACTGAGTATGCAGGTAAAAAAGGTATCATGGTTGGTAGTGGTCACAGGTTGCCAATACAATATATTGGGAATTCTAGTTTGCAATCCTTCACTAAAACACCTATTTACCTAAAAAATGTTCTACATGTACCTAAAATAAACAAGAACTTGTTATCTGTCTCACAACTTACTAATCATAACAGGGTTTTTGTTGAATTTCATGATGGTTTTTGTCTTGTGAAGGACAAGGTGTCAGGGACAGTGCTTCTCAAAGGGACTACTGAGAATGGGCTGTAGAAAATGGAGAGTTTTCCTAAGTCACAAGCATTGGAGAATCATTCTGTCTTTACAAAGCCTAGTTCTCAAGTCAATGATGTATTTTCTTCTACTGCTTTGTCTGTTGGTCTTTCTAATTCCCTGAAAGATGGATGGCATAGGAAGCTTGGCCATCCATCACAGCATGTTCTAAACACTGTCCTTAGGGCATGTAATCTTTCTTCTGTTTTAAAAGATGAGTGTAGCTTTTGTGAAGCCTGACAGCTTGGTAAATCTCATGTTCTACCTTATCCTATGTCTCACTCTTATGCTACCAGTGTGTTAGACCTCATACATACAGATGTATGGGGTCCTTTTCCTATTCCCTCTACTCAAGGTCACAGATACTATGTTATTTTCCTAGATGACCACACTAGATTCACTTGGTTCTATCCTATCAAGCATAAAAGTCAAGTTGTTGGTGTGTTCAAAGTGTTCAAATGTCTAGTTGAGAAACAGTTTGACAAATCTATAAAGGTTGTTCAGTGTGATGGTGGAGGGGAATACTTACCCTTATCCACTATGGCTCAAGAACATGGGTTTATTTTAAAGAAGTCATGTCCTTATACTTCAGCTCAGAATGGCAGAGTTGAACGTAAACATCGACATCTTGTAGAGACAATACTGACTCTATTAGCACAAGCCAGTCTGCCCTAGAAATTTTGGGTTCAAGCATTTGAAATTGTTGTCTATCTTATAAATAGACTTCCTACACCAATTCTATCTAACAAATCACCATTTGAACTATTGTTTCACTTAGTTCCAAACTATCTTGTCCTGAAAACCTTTGGATGTGCCTGTTTCCCTTGTCTCAGGTCATATCAGACCCATAAATTTCAGTTTCATACTACAAAGTGTGTTTTTCTAGGTTTTAGTCAGTCTCACAAAGGTTATATTTCTCTAAGTTCTATGGGCAAAGTCTATATATCTAGAAATGTGGTTTTCAATGAGGCAGATTTCCCTTTTCAAGGGAATTTCCTACACAATTCACACTTTGAGTCTCCTAACAGTTTTCCACTAGAGTTGTGGCTTCCTAGTTTACCTACAGGGCTTGTGAATAATGACAACTCTTCTACATCTACTTCCCCTCTTGGTGTCTCTCATGAAGTCAGTTCCCTCAACCAGTCTCTTTCACAAGGTAATAATCTAAATTCATCTAATCCTGGTATTGATGCTTGTCCTATTCCTATCACCAATACTAATCCTACCTCACCACATACTCAGACAAACTCTTCTCCCTATATTAATACCCTTAGCCCTGGTTTATCTACTCACAAACATTCCTCAAACAATGCACGAAACCTTGACTATTCTAATCCTAAAATCCCTATCTGTCTGCAATTTTCTTCACCTGACTCTTCTCTCAATCCACTGCCTATCCCCCACACTCATCATATGCAAACTAGATCTTAAGATGGGACTCGTATACCTAAAGTTCCTTATGTGGGCTCCTTAACTACTACTGACCTATCTACCATGGAACCTACAACTTATTCTAAGGCTGTTCTTAGTCCACATTGGGTCACTGCTATGGAGGCTGAATATCAGGCACTTATGTCTAATAATACTTGGTCTTTGGTTCCGTGGAATTCTAATCAGAATGTTGTGGGTTGTAAATGGGTTTACAAGGTGAAACATCACATGGATGGTTCTGTTCAGAGGTACAAGGCCAGGCTTGTTGCCAAGGGGTTTCATCAAACCCCTGGCATTGATTTTTATGAAACTTTCAGTCCTGTGATCAAATCATCTACAGTCAGACTTGTTCTTACTTTGGCAGTGTCTAAGGAATGGGAGGTCAGACAGCTAGACATTAACAATGCATTCCTAAATGGTTTTCTTACTGAGGATGTCTATATGGCTAAACCAGAAGGGTTTCAGGATCCTTCAAAACCTACACATGTGTGCAATCTCCACAAGGCCCTGTATGGTCTCAAACAGGCTCCAAGAGCCTGGTATTCTAGGTTGAAGGATACACTACTTAAGTGGGGTTTCAAAAATTCTTGGGCTGACTGTTCTTTGTTCTATTTCGTTTCTAAAGCTACTGTGATTCTGGTCTTGGTCTATGTTGATGACATTCTTGTCACAGTCACACAAACAGAATGTTTGCAGGGTTTTGTTCACAAACTTAATGCTATGTTCTCACTCAAAGACATGGGGCCACTCCATCTATTCCTTGGAATAGAGGTTCATCGTGACCCCACAGACATGTATTTAACTCCACACCAGTATATCAAAAACTTACTGATTTCGCAGGGTCTTTCTGAGGCTAAGCCATGTCCAACTCCCATTGCTGCTGGTGTCCACCTCTCAAGCACCTCAGGGACTCCTCTTGCTGATCCTACACCATACAGAAGTTTATTAGGAGCCTTACAATATCTAACGCACACCCGACCTGATATTGCCTTTGCTGTCAATAAGCTAAGCCAATATCAGCAGACACCTACTACCCTACATCTACAAAGTCTAAAGAGAGTGCTTCGTTACTTATCTGGATCCAAGTGGGTTGGCCTTCACATCAAACCCAGTTGCAATCTTCAACTCCAGAGATTCTCCGATGCCGATTGGGCTTCTTCCCCAGATGATAGAAGAAGTGTTGGTGCGTATTGTGTTTACCTTGGAGACTCTCTGGTTTCATGGTCTTCCAAGAAGCAAAATGTAGTTGCCCGATCTTTGACTGAGTCTGAATACAGGGCTTTGGCTAATTTGTCGGCAGAACTGATTTGGCTTCGATCGATTCTCACTGAAATCGATTTCCCAGTCACGCCTCCCTCAGTCATCTGGTGTGATAACTTAGGAGCGAGTTCTCTTGCCTGTAACCCTGTCTTCCACGCGAGGACGAAGCATATCGAACTTGATATTCACTTCATCCGTGACCAGGTTCTCCAGGGCTCCCTTCAAGTTCGATTTGTCCCCTCTCATGATCAACTCGTTGACTGTCTCACGAAGCCACTCTCTCACCATCGGTTTTCTTTTCTCCGGGACAAACTTGGGCTCATTGAATCGCCCCTTCGTTTGCGGGGGGATGTGAAGAATATGCGACCGGAGAAGTTTCAAGGCAACAATGAGTTGCTTGAAACTTCAACCTGATCTTCAATGGCTGCTGTGCTTTTAGGTATGGACAAGGGATAGAAGGAAGAGAAGGGGATTTAGGGTTTCTTCAGACAACCATCAATTGTGTCGAACTAGTTCAAGGGTATTAATGGTTTGGGCCTCCAAGCGGTTCAGTCTACCTATTCACTAAAGCCCATGTCAAGCTCAGCATGCTTATGGACTATATCACACGACCTGAAGTTGTTATGAACTAGTTACTATCATTAAACAAACCATTAAATAAAGAATGTAACAACCATTGTAACTAACTCCCACTAGCTGAAAAACAACCTAACAAATTAGATTCCTTCTACTACTATTAAAGTATTGTAACTAACTCCCACTAGCTGAAAAACAACCTAACAAATTAGATTCCTTCTACTACTATTAAAGTCTACTACTGCTTACAATTCATTTTAAGGATAATCAATATACATTTCGAAATCTTTTCTTCTCTCTTCTATCTTCAACTGTGACCACATGTTATGGAAAGCGATGAAAGTACATTTACTATTTCGTAAATCAGAAAAAGTACTCTATTTGATATACAAGCAAGATTTTTTTTTTGAAGGTATGGATATTATTACCGATAAACTAAAAACAATTATAGCATGAATAAACAAATTGTAAGCAATAGTTCAGGATCATTCTAAACATATGATATCAAAGACAGGAAAATATTTATTTACCTCATTGCGATGAATGATCTCCAAGACCCGGAAAAAACAAAACATTCAGCATGATTAAGTTTTGAGAGATCAGAAAATATAATTTTCTTTCACAAATCCTTTTAAAAGCATAATTTAACTGCACTACAATGTACCTTATCTACACGTTGTGAATTGTGATACATTATTGCCAACTTTTGCAAAGTATAAAATCTTGGTCAGATCCCCTTAAATAAACCATCTCGCGAGTACAAAACATTAAAATGATTGTTATTTACGCAATTTAAAAGCAACAACTACATGTTAACACTAGAAAGGAATTGGAGTTCAGTTTCTAATACTTATACATTATGTATGTTCAGCTTGAAAACCCAAACTAGAGAAACTAAAGCCGTTTTTTTGAGTAAAAGACAAAAAAAAATGAAAGGCTGCAAAGCAAGAACTAAACTATTTTAAACTAAACTGGTTTAATGTTAAATCTATGAGCATGAAAATAGCTTAACTGGAAACTATGAAGATTGAATATGTGAAGATAAACTTTACCCGAAACTGGAATACTGGGCTTTACAGCCAATATCAAACCTTAGAAAACAGTCATCAGGTTCAGTGTCAAGCTAACTAGATTGGTCATACTCGCCCGAGACAATTCTTCGCTTGTTATAAACATCGTTGGTATAAATACCTAGTTACGCAGATTTTGTTCCAGCTAAAAGCTTCTCAATGTATAACAGTTGATAATCGCACAGGAAGAGACACAAGACTAGAAGACCACATTGGTACTCTCCGAAAAATATCCATATGGAAGTAAATTGCATTCTTCATCAGCTCTACACATGTTTGAAACACGATCAAAGTTGTTTTAAGTAAAAACAAGCATACAAAACGTCATATAAACCATGAACGCTCACGTTTCCAGTAAAGAGTAGCATAGATTAAAGAGTGGTGTCTACATTAGAGAAGGAACTTTGACGATGTTTTTGCGTCAAATTTGAGCGAAAAGCTAGGATTAACATTTGAGCTTAGCAGCAAAATTACTACTGACACTTTAAAAATACGAAATCAACATAAATTTATATACATAGTTGGTTAGAACATTACAACTCCATCAAAACCCTATTTCTTGATAAACCTAATAGGCATTCACAGCTAGTCAATATCTCAGCCTTTGTCTGTTAAAGAGTGCACAATACCTAGAAATAAGAAAGCATACCGATTAACATGATTAGTAAAGAGTACATACCTAGCCCAAAATACCTTTTTTTTTTATTTCTGAATAAAAAAATAAACATGGGGTAAGCTTAAACTGTAAAGTACAAAGGTCTCCACACCACATCATATCAAACAAAGACAAACTCAGTTTGTAACATCCTGAAGGCTAATGAAAAGGCTCACCAGAGAAGATACTACATATATTCTTACGACGCGTGTAATAGAGACTTAGAAATGAGTCCTGCAAAGCTACATGCGACTTCTCTAAGAAATTTGTTTCAACTGAACAAGAGTGAGACAATAACAAACATTAGAAACAAAGAGGAGAAAATTGGGAAGAAGAGAAAACGAATGATGGTATTAAAGTTCATTGAAGGAAAAAATTATTGGATTTTAATTCCAGTAAACAAGCCAGTGCTAGCTGCTACACAGAGTAATCGTTGATCCGATTTTGTCGACCAACAAATAAATCGTCTGTCTCGCATTTATGTTACGCGGTTACCGTCTAGGGCTTCAGGGTGTCTTTTAAGAGCTGTCTTGAGTATCCAAAAAGATTCCATAAAGAAGGAGGTGTTTACTCCATATCCTACCAAGAAACATGAACAAATTAGAACTAATAATAAGAAATATATGTAGTATTCTCAACGAAGTAAAATTCAGGAAAACCAGACAGCAAAATGTTAGAAATCACTAGAAATAGAATCGATTCAACAAATTTCGCTCTCCTGCTGCCATCGCTCTCCATCGCACCACAGTGGAGAGTTTGCAGTTCCATTCCTTCTGTTAGGGGAAACAATTCAGAGAGAAGAAGGGAAAAAAAATGAGAGAAATGAAAGCGGGTAACTTAAATTGATGCAAATCACGTGATTTAAAAAATAAAAAATAAAATAAACTTTCAAAAGCGGCAATCACGTGTTTTCAAAACATTTCTATTTATAATTGATTGGCAACCGGAAAAGCGCGGTTATTGTAAAAAGTAATTTAATTAGAAGTGTTGGGACATCTTGACTTTCAAGAATGTATGCTATTGTTTTTATTGTTCATCAGTGTTTGAAGTATGTCATTGGAGATCGTATTAGGTTGGTTCGAAATGATCAAAAAGTAACCGGAGAATGTTATGCAGCAACTATTCATATTCGAGGTCCCAATTGTGAGGATCAGATGGCTGAATAACAACCAAGGGGTTGGCTCGGAAGAAGAACAAATTGATGATCCGAGGAAAAACCTGAGTTCTTTAATAGTGAGTGAAAATATAGAGGAGTGTACATTTTCTAATGGAAAGACTCTTCGAACATGAACGTTGATATCACCAATTTTGCGTCATCAATTGTTCCAAATTTATTTGCTAATCTGGATGTTTTTGTTTGGAAAATAGAGGATGTAGTGCGGGTTCCACCTGAAGTGATATGTCACAACTCATTTGTAAATCTAAGGATCAAGCCCGCTATTCAGAAGATATGTGTTTTTTCTGTTGAAAAATAAAAAGCTATTGCGGTAAAAATGGATCTTTCTCTAGGGTGAGACATACTCGGGAGGCGTAATGTCGTTTATAGATAACAAACCCAGTTTTTGTTAAAATGAAAAATGAAAAATGGAGAATGTGTGTTCACTTCACGGATTTGAATCGAGTTTTCTCTAAAGACCCATTTCATCTTCCTCGAATAGATCACCTGGTTGATTCTCCTTCAAGAAATAAAACTTTATCTTTTATGGATACTTTTGCAGGGTACAACCAGAGTCAGATGGATCCAAAAGATAAGGAAAGCACTACATTCATCACTAATTGAGGCTTACATTGTTATAGGGTTATGCCTTTTGGGTTGAAGAATGCTGGAGCAGCATATCAAAGGTTGGTAAATAAGGCTTTTATTTCTCAGATTGGGAGAAATATAGAAGTTTACATTGATGATATGTTGGTTAAAATCCCAATTGATGGTGAACACTTGAAAGATTTGGAGGAGACTTTTCTAAATTCTGGTTTATTCAATTGAAGCTAAATCCTGAGAAATGTACCTTTGGAATTCGATCAGGAAACTTCTTGGAGTATATTATTATTGAAAAAGGGATAGAGAATGATCCAGAGTAAATATAGGCCTTAGTCTCTATGACATCACCTTGAACTATATAGGAGGTTCAAATCTTAATAAGAAGGTTAGTTGCTCTTAATCTATTTATTTTAAGATTTTCTAATAAATGTTTTACTTTTTTCCAAATGTTATAAAGACCAAAGGAGATTCTATGGACACCGAATTGTGAAGCAGCATTTTCAAAGATTAAGGTACTTTTTTTATCACCAGAGATCTCTTCTAAGCCTCGAACTGGAGAGAAATTGATTTTATATATTGAAGTGTCTAACTTTGTTGTGAGTCCTATTTTGATATGTGAAGACAATGGAGTTTTGAAGCCATTCGAACTGGAGAGGATTTGATTTTATATATAGAAGTGTCTAACTATGTTGTTAGCCCTATTTTGATATGGGAAGACAAGGGAGTTTCAAAGCCAGTTTATTATGTTAGTAAAAGTTTGTTTGAATCAGAGAAAAGGTATTTGAGCCTTGAGAAGATTGGATTTGGCTTTAGTGGTGGCTGGTAAGAAAATGCGTCATTATTTCTAATTTCGCACTATTATGGTTCGAACTTCTTTCCCACTGAAGAATATGTTACAAGACCCATACACTTATGTGTGAATGACCAAATGGTCAGTATAATTAGGATATTTTGATATCACTTTTTCTCTTCGAATGGCTATTAAAGCTCAAAATTTACCTGATTTTCTAGTCGAATTTCATTCGAGCTGATCAGAAAAAGAGACAGATAGAGAGGTCTTACCAGAAAATTTGATGTGGGTGGTTCAAAATAATTGTGGTTCCATTATATTGGGATCTATTTCAGGATTTCAATTGGTTGCTCTTTTGGGGAAGACAATGTTTCAGGGTATTAGATTTGGTTTTCACGCATCAAATAATGAGACTAAATATAAGGTTGCGTTAGCTGGTTTAAGGGATGCAAACATTTTTGCAGCAACAACAGTTCGTGTGGAAATTGATTCACAACTAGTGGCGAATCATATGACACGTGTATTCGAGACTAAGAAAGATCAATTAATTTTGTATCTGCGCGACCTTCGAAATTTGACTCTTTTGTTTGACAAATTGATTGTAGAACATATTAACCGAGGAGATAGTACAATTGCTGATTTTTTGGAAACAATTGCTTATACTGAGGATATCCATGGATACTATTACAGGAGAATCTATCGATTTTAACACGATCAGAGAATCCATGGAATATTCATTTGTCACTCCAGACATAATTCGAAGTTATTGGATAACTGATATCCTTAATTTTTTATTAAGAGAAACGTTACCTCAAGATATACAGCTCGCTAGAAAGTTACGGTATAAGGCCCATGGTTATATTGTATTGGATGAGGTGTTATACAAAAAATCTTTGAGTATACCATTGCTATGTTGTTTGCGTAAGCAAGAATCTCAAGAGATTTTATCCCTATTGAATGATGGTGAGGTTTCATCACACTGTGGATTCAAGTCTTTGATGCGTCGGGTTTTGTTAGCAGACCATTATTGGCCTTCAATTATGAATTATGCTAAAGTTTTAGTTTGAGGCTACAATACTTTCTAGTGTTTTGCCAATTCTATTCATAAACCAGCAGTTCCACTTATGTTTATTTCTGAAGCTATTCCTTTTGACACATGGGGAATAGACTTGGTAGGACCATTGCATATGGCTTCTAGAGGATGTCAAATTATTATTGTGGCAGTGGATTACTTTTCGAAGTGGGCTAAGGCCGAACCATTGTCTGGTACAAAACCCAAGGATGCTATTAAGTTCATTGTGAATAATATTTGTTTTCTCTTTGGGGTTTCTCGAAAAATCACCACAAATAATAGTCCTCAATTTAACAACAGAGAAATGACTTCTTTTTTGCGCTTCACGGAGAATAACAAAGTGTTTTTCTACACCTTTTCATCCCCAAGAAAATGGTCAAGTGGTGGTGACTAATAGGTCTATTTTCAAAACAAATTAGAATAATTTAACATGGGTTGTAGGGAAATGGCCTAACTATTTGCAAGAAGTGTTGTGGAGTTATCGTACGACTCCAAGAGAGGCTACTCAAGAAACTCATTTTACCTTGGTATATGGTATGGATGTTGTTGTTAGGCTTGCAGAATCTATGTTACCTTCTTATAGGGTAATTTATTATTCTGAAAACCTAAATTAAGAGGAAAAAATAACATATATGGACTTGATCAAGGAGAAAAGAGTTATAGCACAATTGAATATTCCTCGTTATCAAACTTTAATGAAAAGTCGCTATAATTCGAAGGTGAGAATAAGGGAATTCAAAGTAGGTGACGAAGTCTTGAGGAAAGTATTCCTCCGTACAAAGGACAAATGACTTGGAAAGATTACCCCGAATTGGAAAGGTCCTTATATGGTAAATGAGAGAATAAAACCGGGTATATATCACATTTGTGATGAGCATGGGAGGATACTTCAGCATCATTGGAATGTAAAACATTTCAAATTATATTGGGAATGATTTCTTCTTTTTGAAACTTTTTTGAATAATTGGCATACTCTTTCTTACCCTCTTGGCCCATGGATGTTTTAATGAGATGTCATGTAAATATTTAAATATATTAATATAATTTTTTTGTAGCCAATGGTTGTTTTAAATTCAAGTATCTAAATTATCTTGGTAACTAGTCACAGACTAATCATCTTTGAGGTTGTTGACCAAGAGTAATTGTTTTAATTCGAAGTGTTATACGCTTATTATAAACACTAAAACAACCATATTTGAGATGCTACATTCTCTAAACACACTATATATATTCTCTAAACGTACAACATATATTTGAGGTTCTACAGTCTCTAAACGCACTATTTATATTCGATGTGCTACGTTCTTTAAATGTAATAATTATATTCAAGGTGTTAATATTCTTTAAACACATAAGTTGTAATCGAGGTGCCAATATTTTCTAACGGAACTATGTTTATTTAACAAATTACAAATTCATCTCTGACATATGTTGGAATTCGAGGTGATAAGGATTTTTTCATAAATTAAAAGTATTCATGATAAGGCAAACAAATGTGGAAAGAGGAAAATTATTTGTTCATTGAAGTTAGAATCTGATCTTACAAACAGATGTTTTGAATGCAAAACAGTTAAGCATTCATAAACATATGTCATCACATAACATAATATGACTTTATAATAAGGACAAAAAAGGAAACAACAATTAATTATCTTCTTCGGAGTTCTTTTCAGATACTTATGTATAAATATGTTTGCATTAATGACCCCTCGAAAAGAAGTCTCCATTGTTCATAAAGGAGCCACTCTCTCCTTCGGATACTTCTTCGGAGTTCTTTTTAGATACTTCTTCGGAGGTCACAATATGTAGTGACAACAGGTGGGGGTTGAGCAACTCTCTCCTTGAAATCCGACGAGGTCTAAATGCCAGCTTTCTCTCTCTAGAAATTTTGGGTAAAAAGTTTGAGCTGTTATTGAAGGAGATTAGTATTTATAGAAGACAATGGGCTTTTAAGGTAAGTCAGACCTGGGGATATTTTCTCTTGTTTGCCTAGGGGTATTATGGGAAACATAGGTGCACAATTGTTGATAGAAAAAATGCGAGAGAAGCTGTAGAGGCATGATCCAGTCTGAGGAATATGAAACGATCTCTAAACCGATGCGCTGGCAAGGAAGTACGACTGCTGACATCATATCTTCTTGATCCAATCCTTGCAATGTATTAGCCTAGCATTGGTGTCTCTGATATGTTGATACAGTGAATCTCGATGCACTATATTGCCTTAGTCAAAGCCTTGCTAAGACATTGCAAGGGTTGTGGGGCTACTGGTTAGTGTGACGTAAAAAGTAGTTTGTATTCGAAGGATAAACTTGTTAGGAAGACATTTGTTCGAAGAGACATGTAGAATTTGAAGTATTAATTCAAAAGAATTTTCGAGGAGAAGTTTTGCATTTAAAGGGAAGTTATCCGAGGAGAAGATGTTCGAGGGAGCCAATTTTCGAGGAGGATTGAAATGAACAATGTAACCTACATACTTAATTTTCAGAGTACACCAAATACTTATGTATAAATATGTTTGCATTAATGACCCTAAGTTTGCGATTATCATAATACAAACAAATTTAATAGCTTAATACAAACTCCCAATGAAACTAACAATCCTCTAAGTACAACACCCATGTTAATGGTATGTTCACTAAAAGCCTTAGGCACTAATGCCTTCGTAAGAGGATTTGCTAACATTGAGTTTGTCGTTATGTGTTCCGCACTCATTAGACCATTCTGTAGTCTCTCTTTAACATACAAAAACTTGATATCTATATTTTTGGACTTAATCGAGCTCCTATTACTGTCTGAATATTGAGGTTCCGAGTTATTTTCACAATATAATCTAAGGGGTCTTTCCATCCCCTTTACGATTCGCAGTCCCGTGACAAAATTTCGCAGCCAAATCACATGATTGAATACCACGAAACAAGAAACAAATTCCTCAGCCATAGTGGAAGATGCAATAGGTGATATTTCACCTGCCGCTAAAAGAAATATAATTCTTGAGGTTGAACGACGACAATCCTCACATCCAGTGGAATCCGAGTCGGAATACCCTATGAACTCTAGTTTATCTGACTTCTTATATGTTGACCTGTGATGTTTTGTTTGTTGCAAATACCTGAGAACTCTTTTGAGTGCTTTCTAGTGTTCCATCCCTGGATTACTTACGTATCTCCCTAAGACACCCACCACATAATAAATATATGGCCGTGTACAAACTTGAGCATACATCAGACTTCAAACAGCCGAAGTATAAGAAATCTTTTACATTTCCTCAATCTCAAGTTTTGTCTTTCGGCATTGCTTAAGGCTAAACTTTTAACCTTTTGATATAGGGGTTTCCTTTCCTTTGTTATTAGCCATCCTGTAGCGTTGTAACACACACTCAATATATTCCTTTTTGATAAACTTAAAATTCCATGGGATCCATTCCTATGAAATTGAATTCTTAACATAAAGGATGCATCACCAAGATCTTTCATATTGAATTTATTCGAACGAAATTTATTAGTGGTATGTAACAATTCCTTATCGTTCGTGGCCAATAATATGTCATCAACATACAACACTAGAAATATGAATTTACTCCCAGTGAACTTTTGATACACACAATCCTCCACTTAATTTATCTCAAAACCAAATGAGACAATAACTTTAAGGAATTTGCAATACCACCGTCGAGACGCTTGCTTGAGACTATAAATAGATTTTTTTAGTTTGCATACCAACGAATTTGGATCACCGAAGATAAAGTTTTCAGGTTGCAACATATAGATCGTTTCCTCAATGTCTCCATTAAGAAATGCGGTATTTACATCCATTTGATTGATCTCAAGGTCGAAGTGTGCAACTAATTCCATGATTATCTGAAAATAATCATTAGATGAAACTAGATACAAGGTTTCTTTAAAGTCAATCCTTTCACGTTGAGTAAACCCCTTAGTTAAAACTAACATTTTATGCCTCTCCACATCACCCTTAGAATCCTGTTTGGTTTTAAAAATCCATTTACAACCAATTGATTTCTTTCGTTCAGGTAATGGAACAAGCTCTCATACCACGTTATCTTGCATTGATTTAAACTCTTCTTTCATTTCTAATCCACAACTAAATATCAAAACTTTTCATAGCTTCAAGAACGCTTAAAGGATCATCTTCTGTTGTACCATAAAATTTCTTATGTTCTTGAAGATACACTATATAGTCTGAAGATATAGCACTCTTCCTTTCTCTAGTAGAACTACGGAAAGGCATAATTTATTTATATTGCACTTGAACTTCTTGAGGAGGTAGATTTTGTTATTCTCGAACAACTTGATTTTGCTTCATTGGAACAATTTCATTTTGTTTAATTTGGACAACATCCACATGAGCAAGATTAACATCATCTTGAGTATCTATATGTTCTAACGAATTTGATACCATATCATCATCTAATACCAAAGTATCATCGTTTGGACCTTCATGAACCTCAACCAATTCTTCCTCAAAATAAATGTTTGTTACTAAATCTCCCCCACCCAAACTCTATATCCTGAGAGAATTTCATTGTACCAGTCTCAAATATATTCTATACGGAAGGCTCATAAAACTTAAAACCTCTACTGTGCTCGGGATATCTGATGAAATAACTACTAACTGTTTTGGAGTCCAATTTCTTTTCATTTGGCCTATAAGGCTTCGCTTCAGCTGGACATCCCCAAACATGTAAATATTTTAAACTAGGTTTACGCCCAGTCCAAAATTCATACGGTGTCTTAGTAGTTTCTTTCGTTGGAACTCTATTAAGTATGTAGGTTATATATTTTATTGCTTCTCCCCAGAGTGATATAGGTAATGTTGAATGACTAATCATACTTCTTACCATATCTTTCAACGTACGGTTTCGTCTCCCAGATACTCCATTCATGTTGGGTGAACCAGGCGGCATATGTTTAGGGACTATCCCATATTCGTCTAGGAAATTTGCAAACAGTCTATGACGTTGTTCACCTGAACCGTCTTATCTATCGTAATATTCACCACCACGATCTAATCTGACACACTTTGTGTCTTTACCAAGTTGTTTTTCAACCTCAGTCTTAAAGACTTTGAACTTGTCAATGACCTCTGATTAGTCCTGAATCAGATAGAGATGCCCATATCATGAAAATTCGTTAATGAAAGATACAAAATATCGTTGGCCATTCCATGATGTTGTAGGGCCGCAAATATATGTATGTATCAAATCCAAGACCCCATTTCGCTCTGTATGTATATAATTTTTTCACTTTGGTATGTTTTCCTTTTATACATTTGATGAAAATGTTAAAGTCTGAAAAATCTAGTCCATTTAATAAACCTTCCGAAACAAGTTTTTCAATTTTATTTCTAGAAAGGTGACCTAATCGCTTGTGCCAAAGTTTTACTGAATTTTCCAGTTGCAATTTAGTTTTCGAGGTACGTCTATATTCATTATCTTATTGTGATCCCCTATAGTATCCAATAAATACAAGTTATCATTTGCTACTAAATTTCCAGAACCAACAACATTACCATGTAAATAACGATGCAAAACTTTCATTTCCAAATAAACAAGAATAACTTAATTTGTCCAACAATGTAAAATAAATTATGTTCTTTCTAATAGAACGTAGATACAATACGTCTTTTAAATACAAAAAATGTCCACTAGTAAGCAATAAACGAAAATCACAAATAGAGTAAACTAAACATGAACTGACATCAACTGTATAGAAGAATGTTTCACCATCACTCAGGCTTCGGTTTCTTATCATACCCTACAAAGAAATATAAACATGAGTTTTTGCTGATGTATCAACGCAGCAAGTATTTCTCGGTACTGAAACTAAATTGATTTAAGAACAAACCATAGAAGTGAAAATACCTTTGGTTTTCATCATAACCCTTCAGCTTTCATATTCTTTCTTAAAGTTCCTCGGTTTCTTACAATGGAAGCAACACCCTTTACCAGACGTACCTTTCTGCTTCTTTTGTCCCGAACCGAATGCATGTGCATCTGAACCTTCATACTTTCTCTTAATTCCCTTATCCATCTAAGCTTTCACCATTTGCACTTCTGGATGTTCTTGCTTCATCTTTTCCTCCTTTTGTGTTTCCTGAAAGATGAGCTCGTTAAGATTCTATTTCTCGCGCTGACAATTATAAGAAGTTCTAAAGTTCTTATATTGAGGAGGGAAATAGTGAAAATAAAATCTTACCACAACATCTTCTGGAAGGTCAATCTTAAGTGATTTCAATTTGGAAGCGATGTTTGACATTTCCAAGATGTGCTCAGGAACAGTCCTTTTGCCACTATATTTCATAGAGGCTAGCAAGCAGCGTCTTAATCTCTACTTTATCGTTCTTAGGGAAACATTTCTCTACCTCTTCGAGAAATATTTCGCATTGGTGATCTTAGGTGGCACTGCACCACGGAAGGCTAATGGAATTGATTGCTTCATGATTCCTAGACTTATCCTATTAAAATTTTCCCAAGCCTCTGACTCTTTCTTCTCCGTAGGAGAACTGTTTTCTAGTCGGAGGTTTAGTTTCATCGACCCTTAATGCTAAGTCCTAATCATGGCACATCAAGTGCAACAACATATCTTCCCCATAGCTAAAATTTTTTGTCATTAAGTATGAGTGCATTTTTTTCTTCCGAGTTGTAGAGATACGAATTTTCTAACATAACAAAAAACAAATAGCAAAAAGCATCACTTAACATATAATCTCCATAGTATTTAACATATAAACATAGCATAATAAAACATACTCTTACAAGATCAATAAGATACCTTTGGACAAGCATAATAATTTGTATATGTATGAGTTTGAGCATAATTAATGTTGATTTTACCAATTTACTTAATTAAAAAATCTTCAGTTGGTCCGATTTTCCTACTTTAATTTTCTTAATGATCAATTCACAAATAATTATCTTATGTCTAAGATTAATTATGTCAAACCTTAACCTTCCTCTGGGCCGATTAAAGTTTACATACTTGTCAATCAAATACTTGTCAACACTTCAAAAATAATTAATTCACCAATAGGGATCCCTTTGGTTATTTGTTGGATCATTAATTATTTGTCCAAGACAAATAAAACATGCTAATTATTTTGAAAATACTATATGACTACCTATTCACTTAATGTTCAAACTATTTTGTAGTCTATGTATAAATTTAATAAAATTAAATTTACACTCTGAACTCATTATATTATATATATATATATTATAATAAAATTACTCTTATTATAATATAATTCTTAATATAAATATTATAATACAATAATTTATAATTATATATAACTTTATTATTATAATATAATTTGTTGACTATAAATATTTTAATATAAGTCTTAATTATATATATATATATAGCTTTTTATATGTAATTACCGCATAAATAAAAGAATGGGTCTTTAAATCAAAGTTATAACATAACTTTATTAGTTTTTAAATTAATATAACTCTATTAACTATTTTTCAATTATAACTAATGGAAAGGAAAAATAGGTAGTGTTTTAGAGCATCCCCAATAAATACTATATTTTAAGGTAAATATAGGTTGTATTTCGCTAATATAAATTTAAATATTACATTTTTCTTCCAACAGATAGTGTATATTTAAGTTAGTTGTCAATCCCTAAAATAATGGGAGAAAACAAGGGAAGTAACAAATAAACGTAACTATTGTGTAATTGCTACATCAAATTGGCGACTTCACTGGGGATGTAATATCAGTGCTCTTATTTTGTTCGAAATATTAATACAATTTAGTTGTATTCTCTTATTAAAATTCATACGATGAATCCTGAAAATAATCCTATGCTTCAGTCAGCGGTGGATGTTGATAAAACCGATGGAGATATAACTGATAGAAATAGAATTGATGGATCATCTCCGATCCGAGCTCAATCCGATATCGAGGCGAGAATGAATCAGCTTTTAGATAAAATTAATACTTTGAATGAGAAATACGAACGGAGGGAACAAGAGATACTTTTAGCAAGGCTCGATCTGAGGTTAGACAGGAAGTTGAAAATACCGAGATTGAAGGTCAGTCTCATCGATCGTTCGATGATCGACGTGCTAAGTCCGAGTACCAAAAACACGTTTTGTGGCTCTTAAATAATGATATACGTCTCGAAAGGAGAGAAAGGACAAACAAAAATTAGTGACTTCTAGTGACGAGGAAGTCGAAAGTTCAGCCTTGGGTTTTAAGAGGCACGGAGGTTCTTCGAAAGGAGAATCATAAAGAGATTATTCGAGGAAGTGTAAAAAGGAAAGTAAATCTAAAAATGCTCCCCGTTCGACTTGGCATGAAAGAGATCCTTCAAATCAATATGCTGAAACTCATAGGAATTTATATGTCACAATGGGAACTAATGATCAGTTCGTTCAAGGCATTGATTGGAGAAATTCTCCATTGACTAATGAAATTCGCTTCATGACGCTTCTGAAGCGCTTCGATATTTTGAAGGTGGAAAAGTTCGATGGGATGCAGGATCTCGATGATCACATCGAACAATTTAAGAATTATATGATGAACATCGAGGATGACGACCGGCTTGTGTGTCGTGTTTTCGAAATTTTTTAAGGGGACAGCTCTTAAATGCTACAATAGGATTCCGAGGGGGTCCATATCAAATTTCAGAGATTTTTATACTGATTTTCGACGGCAGTTTGTGGGAAGCGAGGATATGAGAGGAAATGGTGATACTATTATTCAGTGCAACCAGACACCGGCAGAAAAGTTGAAACACTATACGAAGAGGTTTGTGTTGACCACGACTAGTTTGGACAACTGTGAGAAAAATGTGGCGATGGCAGCTTTTCGGCAAGGGTTATTGCCAGGGGATTTGGCTAATGAGACAACAAAGAGAAATTCCTTGACTTTTGGAGCTTTGATGGCTCAAGTTGAGGATCAAATTAAAGTGGAGGATTCGAGCAGAGTCCAAGGTGGACCAGTTAGTACTCCGAAAAATTCGGGTCAGGCAGCCAATAATCAGGGGCAGCCCTCGAAAGGTAATAACAATAGAAATGGCAATCAGCAGTCGAGGCAGAAGAACAACAATTTGCCCCATCGGAGTGGTGGTTATTCAAATCACGCTTCATCTAACAATTACAACGGGCCTAGACCAAATACATGGGTCATGCCAGAGTACTATGCTGATTTGACAGAGAGTGTTTCTGTCATATGGGATAAGACTAAGAATTCCGTAACTTTTAGGCAGCCAGCTCCCATCAGCAGACCAAGGGAGGAGAGGAATAATAAATTTTCCAGGTATCATGATGATATTGGTCATGATACGAATGATTATATTGCTTTGAAGAAGTAAATTCAATATTTGATTGAGAATGGAAAGCTTCTGATTTATGTGAAGTCACATGGGAGTGCATCGAAAAATAATGGAGCATCAACTTTGAAGGTTGCGCTGTCAGCTGAGATTGATGATTTTGGATTCACAAACTGAACCATTCGATGCATCTTCTGAGTATATTGAAAAGGATCATAATAGGTTGTTTCTGATGACAGTCGAAGAGCCTGTGGAAAAGGGACGTGTTCGAGAGCTATGTAAGTTTTTTGAATTATTGGCTATTTTTTGTTGTGATTCAATGACTGGTAATTCGGACAGTTTGAGGAAAAGGCATGTAGTCAACTTGACAACTCAAATTGAAGGGAGGATGTCTACTCATTTTTATGGGAAGAAAGATATTCCCTTCATTTTGTTTGATGAAGACGATTTGAGAGGTACTGCAGGACCAGATGAAGATGTTGTGGTGATTGGGGCTGAAGTGGCTGGCGTCGACATTCGATGAGTGCTGATTGACACTACAGTTCTGCTAATATCCTTCTTAAATCCACCTATGACAGAATAACGAATCCACCTCGGATTACTCAATCAGATCGTACAATTATCGGGTTCACAGGTGTAACAGCTCGTGTTGTTGGCGAATTCGAAGGTGAGGTTAGTTTGGGAAAAGGACCATTCAAGAAAAAGGTCCAAGTATTTTTTGTGGTAGTGGACTGTCCCAGAAGTTATAATGCTATTTTTGGAAGGTCTTGGCTTTCAAGAATGTACGGGGTGGTTTCTACAATTCATCAGTGCTTCAAGTACGTGGTTGGAGACGGAGTTGGTGTTGCTCGAGGCTATCAAAAGGTTGCCACGGAATGCTATGCCAGTGTACTTCGGATCCGGGGATCCAGCAGTGGAGATTTGATGCCATAATAGCAATTAAAAGGGGGAGCCTCGGAGTTAGAAGAAAGGGTTGACGATCCGAGGGAGACCCCAGGGTCTTTAACAGTGAGTGAAGAAATAGAGGAGTTTACTTTTTTGGAAGGAAATGTGCTTCAAATCGGAACTTTATTGACCATTTTTCTACGCCAACAATTACTTGATTTTTTATCTCAAAATTTGGATGTCTTCGCTTGGAGGACAGAATATGTGACAGGAGTATATATTGAAATAATTCGACATAGCTTGGCCATAGATCCGAAGGTCAAGGGGATAATTAAAAAAAAGCTTTTTCCTCGTTGAAGGCAGAAGCGATTGTTGCTGAAGTGGATCGTTTGTCTAAGGTCGGACACATAAAGGAATCACAGTATCCTTTGTGGACGGCAAATCCGGTGGTGGTAAAAAAGAATAATAGGAAATGGAGGATATGTGTGGAATTTACAGATTTGAACAGAGCTTGCCCCAAAGATCCGTTTCCCGTTCCTCGAATAGATCAGTTGATTGATTCTACTTTAGGCAAAAAAAATTAACTTTTATGGATGTTTTTGCAGGGTATAATCAGATCCAGATGGATCCAAAGGATCAAGAATGCACAATTTTTATAACTCATAGGGGACTGCATTGTTATAGGTTGATGCCCTTCAGATTGAAAAATGCTAGAGCCACTTATCAGATATTGATGAATAAATCTTTCACTACGCAGATCGGAAGAAATATGGAGGTATATATAGATGATATGGTAGTGAAAATATCAAAGGATGAAGTGCATCTTGATGATCTAGATGAAGCTTTTGTGAATTTAAGGGCGATCAGGTGGAAGTTAAATCCTGAGAAGTGCACCTTTGGAGTTTGATCGGTGAAGTTTTTGGGTTTTATCATCAGTGAAAAGGTATAGAAGCTGACCCATAACAATTAAAATCTTTGATAACGATGAATTCTCCTCGGTCAATCAAAGAAGTGTAAATTTTGACAGGAAGGTTGCCAACAATTAATCGATATATTGCTAGATTCTCTGATAAATGCTTTCCTTTCTTTCAAGTGTTACAAGGACCTAGTAGGTTCGAATGGACGTCGGAATGTGAAGCAGCTTTCACGAACATTAAAAATTTGTTCTCATCACCATAAATTCTAACAAAGCCTCGAAATGGGGAGAAATTATTTATGTACATCGCGATATCGAATTTTGCACTAAGCGCAATGTTAATTAGTGAAGAATCAGGAATTCCGAAGCCGAAGTATTACGTTAGTAAAAGTTTGGTGGTAGCGGAAAAAAAGATATATGAAATTGGAAAAGCTGGCATTAGCATTGGTGATTGCTTCTAGGAAGCTGCGTCCATACTTTCAAGCTCATACTATCGAAGTCCGAACTTCAGTCCCCTTAATAAATGTTTTACAACGACCTGATATTTCGGGGAGGATGACTAAATGGTCAGTGGAGTTGGGGAATTATGATATCTTATTTACACCTTGAATAGCAATAAAGGCACAAGCATTGGCGGATTTCATTGTTGAGTTCCATTCAAGCCGATCAGATGAAGAAGAAACTAAATAATCCAAACCTGTCGATTTGAGGTGAGTCGTTCAAACAGATGGAGGATCCAGTATTTCAGGGTGCAGTCTTAGGGTTCAGCTAATACTTCCGACAGGAGAAACAATGGTTCAATCAATTAAATTTGGCTTTCATGCTTCGAACAATGAAGCTGAATATGAAGCTTCTTTGGAAGGTTTTAAATTGGCAAACAATTATGGGGCTACTTCAGTGCGTTTGGAAATGGATTCTTAACTATTGGCAAATCAGGTATCTGGGTTTTGCGAAGCAAGAAAGGGTCGTTTGATTTTATATCTTCAGGAGCTTCGGAATTTAATGCTTCTGTTTGACAACGTTGTTATGGAATACATTGGGAGATGAAGTAACATGATGGCCGATTCTTCAGCAAACGTTTCTTACAAGGAAGAATATCCTTGGATTTTGCTACAAGAAAATCCTTCAATTGTTACTCAATCTAGCCAATGTGAATACATAGAAGAGTTTTTTACCACTGATGAAAGCCGACGCGATTGGCGATCATATATCCTTAATTTTTTTACTCAAGGAATACTTCCAGATGATTCAAAATTGGCCAAAAGGTTAAGGGGTAAAGCCTTCAGATATGTAATTCTGGATGAGATTTTATATAAAAATGCATTGAGGAGTCCATTATCGCGATGTTTAAGCAAGCAAGAATCACATAAAGTATTGTCAGAGTTGCATGATGGTGAAGGGTCAGCTCATTGTGGGTTTAAAGCTCTATCACGTTGATTTTTACTTGTAGGGTTTTATTGGCCTACGATCATTAACGATGTCCGAGGTTGTGATACTTGTCAGATATTTGCTAATTCTATTCACAGACCAGCTGTGCCACTTATGTCTATATCCGAGGCTATACCATTTGATCGGTGGGGAATTGATCTGGTGCGACCTTTGCCTATGGCTTCTGGGAGAAGACATATGATAATTGTAGCGGTTGATTATTTTACAAAATGGGCCGAGGTAGAACCGTTATCAGGAACAAAGGCACAGATGTCATCAAATTTATTGTGAACAGTATCTATTTTTGTTTTGGAGTTCCTCGGAGGAACAGACAATGTCCTTCAGTTTAATAACAGAGAAATTACTGCATTTTGTATCTCTAAAGGAATTCAGCAATGTTTTTCGACGCCTTTTCATCCTCAAGCCAATGGACAAGTGGAAGTGACAAACAGAATAATTTTAGATGGCTTTAAGAAGAATTTATCGGGGGCAGCAGGAAAGTGGCCAAACTATTTGCAAGAGGTGTTTTGGGCTTATCAAACAACTCCAAGAGAAGCTACAAAAGAGACTGCTTTTTCTTTGGCATATGGTATAGATGCAGTCAGCCCCATTGAATCTAAGATGTCATCTTTTAGAATATCTCAATATTCTGAAAGATCTAATGATGAGATTTGAAGGGATAATTTGGATTTAATTGAGGAAAAAAGGGTTCGAGCTCATCTGAATGTAATTCATTATAAAACTCTTATGAGGAATAGATATGATTCGAAGTTAAAGAGAAGAGAATTTAAAGAAGGTGATAAAGTGGTGCGAAACATTTTCCTGCACACAAAGGAGAAGAGCCTCGAAAAAATGGCTGCAAATTGGGAAGGGCCTTATACAGTTGTTGATAGAATTAAGTCAGGGTCTTATCGTCTTTGTGATTTCGAGGGGAGGATGCTTCAACATCCGTGGAATATTCAACACTTGAAGCTTTATTGGGAGTAGATATGTTTTTGTACTTTGGAATTTTTGGTTTTGAATGTCGCAATCTTTCTTATCCTGTTGACCCAAAAAGGTTTTAACGAGGCATCATGCACATATTCAATTTTATATATAAAGTTTTTTTTTGGCCAATGGTTGTTTACATATGTTTGAATACTATCTTAACAAATCATCAAAGACTCATCACCTTTGAGATTAGTTAAGAGTAGAATATTCTGAAGTGTTTATGACACTTTTCGAAGAAACAACATTGTTTAATAATCATATTACATTTTTATTTCGAAGTGAATGCTTAACAACACACTGAGAATTTTTTGAAAAGCTACCACAACTTAACAATACATTGATATTTTTTCAAAGAGGTGCAATTTTTTTAGGAGCTGCAATTTTTCGAAGAGGTATTTACGGTGGTAACTTTACATTTTGCAATTATTTTCTTATTAGAACTTAGCATCGAATAATACGCAAGGAGAGTGGTAAAAAGCGAAAACCATTTGTCATTTAGATCAAGTCGTTGAGGTACAAAAAGACATATTTTAATTGGACAAAGACAAAAAAGATGGACAAAAAGATAATTAATCAGAAGATTCTTCTTCTTCGGATGATTCCTCTTCTGAAGATGATGAACTATAAACAGGGTCGAAAGCTTCGCTTGGACGTTTTTCTTCAGGAATGTCGTTCCAAAAACTTGTAAGATTGACTTTTGGATAAGAAATGTGAAGTTCTAGAAGAAGAATGATGGTTGCATCTTCTTTTCCGACGTTAATAGGAGTTTGCATATCCTTTGAAAGCTTAGCTTCAGCAGCAGCTACAACAGCTGTTTTTTCTACTTTGAAATTTGTCTTCAGTTTCTCTATTTCATTGGTCATCTCTTTGGTTTTTGTTTCATAAAGAGTGAGATAATTTCGAAGTGTTATGGAGTTGGATTTTTTCAGTGTTCAATTCAGCAGCATGGTCGGTTTTGAGTTTAGTTATTTTTTCTTCGTGGGATTTTGTCAGCAACTCTGTATAAGATGTTCAGTACTTTTTATTTTTCGAGGCTTTGGCTTCGATGGAGTGGAAGGGCTAGCACCAGATGTGTTAGCTGTTTTTTTTCCTTTCTTTTCTTTGATAGCCTTTTCCTTCTTCTTTTTTGGCAAGTAGCTTTCTGATCTATTTCGAATGGGAAGGAAGACATTGCAATCAGGTTAAAATATTCGTTGGCGTACTAGCTTCGGATTTAGTCCAGACATCAGGTCTTTAGGTAGCAGGGCAGCTTCGGAAATTGGAAACATGTGGCAATAGAGAAAATTGATGGGTTGAAAGGCAGTATGAAAGGAGTTATTCTATTCTTTTTAGCCCAAGCAGTGACTTTTTAGAAGATTCCCTTAACAGCTTTTCGACATGTTGAGTAACGCTTCGAAATTTCTGAAACAATTTGAATAACAGAAAATTAAGGTAAAAAGCAAAATGTAGATTTTATGTTAAAATGCAAAAAATTCGAAGGGCTTATGGTTGCTTCTCCAGACGAGAGTTAGCTTTGAAGGATTGGCCTCTCATATTGCTTTGCCATTTTCCCACACTCCTGATATAAAGACGTATTTCTGTTTCCAGAATTTATCAGCGTTTAAGAGGTCATCGATAATCTTCAGATCATCCATCAGGGTGAGGTAATAAAAGAATAGCTTCAGAGCTTTTGACAATTGTGTTAGTGAGATGAAGTCGTTGATGCTGATGGGGATTTTAGACAGACGAGATGCCATGATCACTGACAGGAGAGTGAACCATTGATTCAGTGTCACTTGTGTAGGGCATAAGCTTAGCAGTTCGAAGTATTCCACAATCATAGGATCTAATGGAAATCGAAGACCCAATTAATAATCTCAAGGTAGACTACTAGTTCGTCGTCTTGGCAATCTAAATGAGTTTCTCATTCTTTGGGTAATCAAAGCGTTATGTCTTATCGTCTTTGTGATTTTGAGGGGAGGATGCTTCAACATCCGTGGAATATTTAACACTTGAAGCTTTATTGGGAGTAGATATGTTTTTGTACTTTGGAATTTTTGGTTTTGAATGTCGCAATCTTTCTTATCCTGTTGACCCAAAAAGGTTTTAACGAGGCATCATGCACATATTCAATTTTATATATAAAGTTTTTTTTTGGCCAATGGTTGTTTACATATTTTTTAATACTATCTTAACAAATCATTAAAGACTCATCACCTTTGAGATTAGTTAAGAGTAGAATATTCTGAAGTGTTTATGACACTTTTCGAAGAAACAACATTGTTTAATAATCATATTACATTTTTATTTCGAAGTGAATGCTTAACAGCACACTGAGAATTTTTTGAAAAGCTACCACAACTTAACAATACATTGATATTTTTTCAAAGAGGTGCAATTTTTTGAGGAGCTGCAATTTTTCGAAGAGGTATTTACGGTGGTAACTTTACATTTTGCAATTATTTTCTTATTAAAACTTAGCATCGAATAATACGCAAGGAGAGTGGTAAAAAGCGAAAACCATTTGTCATTTAGATCAAGTTGTTGAGGTACAAAAAGACATATTTTAATTGGACAAAGACAAAAAAGATGGACAAAAAAGATAATTAATCAGAAGATTCTTCTTCTTCGGATGATTCCTCTTCTGAAGATGATGAACTAGAAACAGGGTCGAAAGCTTCGCTTGGACGTTTTTCTTCAGGAATGTCGTTCCAAAAACTTATAAGATTGACTTTTGGATAAGAAATGTGAAGTTCTAGAAGAAGAATGATGGTTGCATCTTCTTTTCCGACGTTAATAGGAGTTTGCATATCCTTTGAAAGCTTAGCTTCAGCAGCAGCTACAACAGCTGTTTTTTCTACTTTGAAATTTGTCTTCAGTTTCTCAATTTCATTGGTCATCTCTTTGTTTTTTGTTTCATAAAGAGTGAGATAATTTCGAAGTGTTATGGAGTTGGATTTTTTCAGTGTTCAATTCAGCAGCATGGTTGGTTTTGAGTTTAGTTATTTTTTCTTCGTGGGATTTTGTCAGCAACTCTGTATCAGATGTTCAGTATTTTTACTTTTTCGAGGCTTTGGCTTCGATGGAGTGGAAGGGCTAGCACCAGATGTGTTAGTTGTTTTTTTTCGTTTCTTTTCTTTGATAGCCTTTTCCTTCTTCTTTTTTGGCAAGTAGCTTTCTGATCTGTTTCGAATGGGAAGGAAGACATTGCAATCAGGTTAAAATATTCGTTGGCGTACTAGCTTCGGATCTAGTTCAGACATCAGGTCTTTAGGTAGCAGGGCACCTTCGGAAATTGGAAACATGTGGCAATAGAGAAAATTGATGGGTTGAAAGGCAGTATGAAAGGCGTTATTCTATTCATTTTAGCCCAAGCAACGACTTTTTAGAAGATTCCCTTAACAGCTTTTCGACATGTTGAGTAACGCTTCGAAATTTCTGAAACAATTTGAATAACAGAAAATTAAGGTAAAAAGCAAAATGTAGATTTTATGTTAAAATGCAAAAAAATCGAAGGGCTTATGGTTGCTTCTCGAGATGAGAGTTAGCTTTGAAGGATTGGCCTCTCATATTGCTTTGCCATTTTCCTACACTCCTGATATAAAGACGTATTTCTGTTTCCAGAATTTATCAGCGTTTAAGAGGTCATCGATAATCTTCAGATCATCCATCAGGGTGAGGTAATAAAAGAATAGCTTCAGAGCTTTTGACAATTGTGTTAGTTAGATGAAGTCGTTGATGCTGATGGGGATTTTAGACAGACGAGATGCCATGATCACTGACAGGAGAGTGAACCATTGATTCAGTGTCACTTGTGTACGGCATAAGTTTAGCAGTTCGAAGTATTCCACAATCATATGATCTAATGGAAATCGAAGACCCAATTAATAATCTCAAGGTAGACTACTAGTTCGTCGTCTTGGCAATCTAAATGAGTTTCTCTTTCTTTGGGTAATCAAAGCGTTATGTCTTCTCCCATTCCCCATTTTTTCTTCAGAGCCGAAGCTTGGTTATCTTTGTAGTATATGTAGCGGACTTTTTTCAAAGAAATGATGTATTTGCCTTCATGATTCCTTAAGTTTCTTCCAGTATTTTCTCTCTCTTCTTCAGAAACGAAGTAAGCTTCGATTTCTTCTTGAGGCTTCTGAGTGTTTGCAGAGTTCCCATTGCCAGATTCAGCCCCGAGATCGGATTTTTAGCTTCTAAATCAATTTCATTGGCTTTTGAAGTTTCTTCTTGAGGATTTTGAAAGGTAGGGTTAACAGCCTCTGAAGAAGGGTTATTGGTTCGAGGAATTTATTTTGTTGCTTCCCTTTCAAACAAGATTTTCAGTATTTGCATTCGAAGGGGAAGGACTTCCGGTAATTTTTTATTCATCTCCCATGGCGATAAAAGTTCTTCTTTTTCTGGTTACTGAAAAGGGGATTTTTGCTTCTGGTTTTACAGAGGATTTCTCTGAGAGGAGTAAGTTTACTCTGAGATGAGGAGGTCAGAGGTGTTTTAGGTCCTAATGTTTTAGATGAGGAATTGTCTTTGACTACGGAAGAAGGAGAAACTATTGGAACTTTAGTAAGATAGAAGTTACCGTAATAGATTGTTTCAGTGGTAGTTCCAACTCTAAGGCTATTGATTAATCCAGTTTTTTTATATTCTTTAGCCCTTTGTGTGATACAGAAGTAGTTGTAAGATCTGAATACAAAATTGCTATCAATATAAGAAGATTCCGGTGTTTTGGGCAGAATAGATTTCGATCTCTTGGTTCTTGGTTTCTTTCTCATAAACCAGGTGACGGTTGATCGGAGAGGATGAATATAGGTCGGAAAATTTAAACTTTCCAGCAAAAATCCAGAATTAAAGGAAAGAACACGGTGAAGGTAGCCAAAATCTCTAACTTCTCTCTAAAAAGGTTTTTGTGTGAGGAGAATGGAAATGAAGTGAAGGCTATATTTATACTAAAGTAAGTGAAGGGTATGAAGGTGGAAAAACTTTTATGGTGATAGGTTGGAATACGAATCGATGAATTGATTAGATGCTCGACATCTGTCAAGCTAGAGGCTAGACTTCTAGGGTTATGATGAATTTAACGGTTACATATGTAACAGTTATATTCGAGGATGATTGTTCGAAGGTTATTTTCTTATACAATACTTCGAAGGGAATTTCGAGGCAACATTTAACTACACTATTTTGAGGCCATTTTGTTTTTATTTTTGGATTAAATGTGTTTTGAGATATTATATTGTGTGAATGCTTCGAATGATTATTAAAGATAATTGGTTCAAATGAATGTCTTTAAGTTTATCACAGGTTACATAGCATATGGGAGTTTTCGAAGACAATTGGATTTGAAGGCTTTTTAGTTCTCAATCATTTACTGACATGAGAACTAGGGGGGCTTCTGATATGGAAATACGATTTTAAGGACTATTTGTAAACAATGTAAATTTAAAGATTTAATTGTAAGTGATGTAAGTTTTGTACTTAATTCGTAGCTGATGTAAGTTTTAGAAGATATTTGTAACTATGTGTAGTTAGTGAGGACTAAAAAGCAATTAGTCCCCCTTTTGTAACAAATTTCAGTTTTGGGACTAAGTCTTGGCTCCTCTATATAAAGGACCAGACTACTCTAATAAAGGGGTTCAACACTTTTACTTCGAAACTCATTTGTACTTGTGTTTTCTCTCTCTAAAAACTCTTTAGCCTTTTCTCTCTCTGGAATTCTTCCTTAGTGATTTACTAAAGCAAAATAATTTCACATCACTTACAACTACAAATTGCATTGCCAATAGAAGCAATCTGCCTTACTTTCATTTGCAAGACAGCCATGAATAACATGATATTAAATATTCCAAATACTATTTAATGTAAAACGTAGTTAATACAATTTGCATACCCTCTTAAACTATCATGAATATTTATAATTCTTTCTTTCTAAAATCTGAAACAAAAATCTAAAAATGCTTTGTTTATAAACAAACATTTTTAGTTTCATAGATCATAATTTTATAATCTAAAAATTTAAGAATTTAACTTCATGGTAGCTCTGATACCACTTGTTAGAAGTTCGGATTTGGATTTCTAATCTAACTTATTAAATCACGAAGTTAATTAATCCTATAATAATGGAGAAAAATATTTACATGATGTAGACATTATTTGATCTTTAGATTCCAAACTTGCTGCTGATGATCTTTGAATCCTTTGCTAGGTTATGATCTTCCAAGATATGACAACCAAAACCCAATGATTGATTTAGAAGGAAAAACCAATCTGTTTTTCTTAAAGACCCATATTTTCGCTGTATTTTGATACCGTAGTTTTCAAGAAGTAAGAAACTACTTCTTATATAGAAAACTAAGAAAACGGTTCTTTGTATTTAAGTGTCTGTAACTTCCAGACAGTTACTTAATGAAGACCAGTCCTTATTAAATTTCCACTATTAAGGACTATAACCGGGTATTATTTTGTTTTACAAAATAACTCCAAAACTTTACATTTTAAGTTGTTTATTTCCGAATCTAATCTTTTACAGTATTCAGAATTAAACCTAGTATCTATACAATTACCTCCATGATACACATTTTATCTACTACTCTGTCCCTTTCTTTATGATTACTTTTATTGGACTAATATTGACGATAGTCCCATACATCAATAGAACATGTGACGACCAACTCAATGGAAAAATTCCAACAATCTCATGCCTCTTGAAACTTTTTTAACTTCATTTAGAATGCCAACTTCATCCCGTAAGATGAGCAGTCCTTCTAAGCGTAATATCGTGTCCATCTTCAAAATGATTCGTAACATTTACACCTGAATTCATATATATTTTTGTAAGAAACAATATTTTCCGCTTTTCACAATTAAAAGTTCTATTCTATATTTATAACAAAATAGGAATATAGAAAAATGCTTGCTTGCTATGATACAAACCGAATACTTCATTAGCATGCATAAAGTTATATGTTCTTGGACAAGTAGAGAAGCCTTCACATTTAAACAAGGAATTGAAGAGTAACAAGTTACTAAAAGACTAAAAAACAAATTCAAATACCACAATAAAATTGAACATATGCATTTTAACACGTACAAAATAAAATAGAAGGTGAATAATTAATTAAAATTCTAAACAACGAAGAAACAGTCAATTTCATGCACGAATGTGCCTCGAATTGGAAAATCTACTCACAATCGTGCGTCGAATTGCCAAATATCACAAACGTGATTATGGCAATTCGACACATATTTTCGTACGTTAAAATACCAAATGCACGGGTCTTGTTATAACCGAATCTCGTTATAAAAAAAATCTCGATTTAGCCTAGACCTACAAAATAGTTTTAGATTTTTCTTTCAATTCAACTCTCTCGTATCAAAAAAGAACTTGTTCGCCCCTTGATTTAATCCATACTTCTCCCTCATTTCAGGATAAACTCTTCTCCTCATCGTCAAATCTCTCATATAAAAAAAAGTCCTTCCTCTTTCGGCAATTCAACCCACACTTCTCTCGATAATATCAACCCACTCATTTTGGGGAATTAAGTTTGTTTCTTGATGTTATTTTAGGTTTAGTGTAATTAGTGTTATTGAATATACTACAAGTTTTTGTTTACATAAAAACATCATTATATAGTGTAAGTACTAAGAATATAAATTTAACGCTAATTCCTAAATAGAACAGGGAAGTTTATGTCTCAGTATTGTTTTGAGCTTCGTGTAATTTTGGTGGTCATTAATGATACCATCAATGCTTTCAAGCATCATCCCACCATCCCATAATGTAAGTTTTAAAAGTATCAATTTAACCATAATTAAACTATCACTTCACATTGTTTTAGATCATAGTACTTAACGTTAGAAAATTCAGAGTAGCTTTTCCAAACTTATTATCTCTTACTCTATTGTGGGAACTTAATAATAGTTGACTCGAAAGTTAATTGTTTTAGGTAGAAGTTAATTGTTTTAGGTAGGATGTGAATCTATTGAGTATCCGTTTTAGGAATTTGAAGAAAATGGTACTTGTTAGGGTGGCGACCAAAGTTCCACATCCCACATCGGATAAACATGAAAAGAAGCAGGGGTATATAAGTAAGAACATATCTCAACTAGGATGAGGCCTTTTGGTAGTGGACCAAATGCAAAGCCGTGCGGGCCTTCAGGTTCCAAAGCGGACCCTATCACACTAGTGTGGAGATCTAGGTATTAAGTGCCCGTTGATCATCAAACGGCGGTACTTGATTGGAGTGGGGAGTGGCGCTAAGGAACAAGACATCGTGGTCTAGTAGGAGGTGAGCAGTAACATCCGTAGTGCCTCTGTGGTCAGGTAGTCTTCCAACCTGATTAGAGTGAGCAGATGAAAGTAAATTGCGAGGAGGCTAAGTGGTACTTTGTTCGAGAGGAGTATTTGTTAGGGTGGCGACCAAAGTCCCACATCCCACATCGGATAAACATGGGAAGAATCAGTGGTATATAAGTAAGAACATACCTCAATTAGTGTGAGGCCTTTTGGTAGTGGACCAAATGCAAAGCCGTTAGGGCCTTCGGGTTCCAAAGCGGACAATATCATACTAGTATTGAGATCGTGTTGTTCTTACTTATATAAGGACGCATAATATGCGGACCGGACCCCCATAGTCACAACACCCATATTCTCAACACGTGGTATCAGAGCGTTATGCCCAGACGGAACGCAATGGTGGTGAAATTCTCAGGGAGGTCACATCAGATAAACATGGGAAGGATTATTAGTGGTATATAAGTAAGAACATATCTCAACTAGGATAAGGCCTTTTGGTAGTGGACCAAATGCAAAGTCGTGCGGGCCTTCGGGTTCCAAAACGGACAATATCATACTAGTGTTGAGATCGGGTTGTTCTTACTTATATACGGAGGTGGAATATGTGGGCCGAACACGCATATTCCCAACTCGTGGTATCAGAGCGCCAGACCCAGACGGAACGTGATGGTGGTAATATTCTCGGAGGTCGAATATGATGAACCAGTAGTCATGCTCAAGGTTGAATGATCTACTCTATAAATCCTAGTTCAGAGCGTCCATGACTCATCAAGCGGTGGTACTTGATTGGAGTGGATAGTGGAGCTAAGGAACAGGCGCAGGATGGTCGAGTGAGTAGATAGATCTGCTGTAAAAAGCTCTATTGCTCAGGTGGAGCAACTTCTGATTAGAGTGAGCAGATGAAAGTCAATTGAGAGGAGGCTAAGTGGTACTTTGTTCGAGAGGAGGATTTGTTAGGTTGGCGACCAAAGTTCCACATCCCATATCGGATAAACATGGGAAAGATCAGTGGTATATAAGTAAGAACATATCTCAACTAGGATGAGGCCTTTTGGTAGTGGACCAAATGCTGCGGGCCTTCGGGTTCCAAAGCGGACACCATTACACTAGTGTGGAGATCAGAGTATTCTTACTTATATACAAAGGCATAATATATGATACCCATATTCCTAACAGTACTTATTCAGTTCAATACTCTCCTTAACACTTTAGACTTTTGGGCAAACTTTGTTGTGTGTCTTGGCGACTGTTATGGTTGACCATGACGTGTTCTTGCACTACGTGTTCCAACTCTGAGTGCTTAAATCACAACCATGTTTTTAACATGAAATTCATATTTGTTTGTATTTCTAAACATTGTCCAAGCTACATTTTTTTATCATCATGGTTGACACAATTTTTCCATTAAACATGTTATTCGATCCTTATACTTTATTTCTTAACTAAAAATAAATATTTCATAATTTTTCCAACAAATATTCAATGGCAGTACGTATCCTAATTTTCTTTGTGATTTCTACCTTGGTTGCCGATATTAGAGCATCAATAATTGAGATTCAACAAAAAAAGGTCTTATAATGTAATGTTTAGGTAGTATAGTAGTCATTGGAACCACTATTTTCATTGAAAGTTTAACTAATTTTATGAGAGAAACACCTATTTTACGTAAGTAAACTAATTTTCTTTGAACATATTTCCAATTGGTATATGATATCATATTATCTTTTATTCTTTTCCGATATTCTACTACATCAGCTGGTGTTAGAGCTCTAATTCTTACTACGTAGATACATGAATCATGTTTACGGAATCTAATTTTTCTGATTCGAGGACTATAATAGATAACATCTTTCAGTTTGCATGCATTATCGAGGGAAACGTCTGCAAGTTCGTAATCAATTCGCATAGTCATAATAATACACTACTCGACAAAGTGCTTTTTACAACACCCTCGCTATTCTAGTTGTCAATTTGTTGTAAATAGTAACATTTTTGCACAACTATCTGTTTTGACCCATTTAATGAAAAACAGTTTGTTGTTACAGAGGGAATACAACAGACCCATTATGTCGTTGAGTAACTTTCTTGGTTGAGACGGGCTTGCAACATAATTTTTATAATGTTTTTTTAATAATTAATCAACGAATTAGGTTGGGTTTTCGTTGCATGGGCTGTTACAATATTTAGCGTGGTAAATGAAATTTTAAACTGCGCGAAATATTTACCAAAATTTACCCCGCTTACTTTTTACCCACCTAAGTTAACCGAATTCTTTTAACCCCACCCTAAATTTAACCACTTGACCCCTTAACTATTTGACTTTCCTCTCTCTCTCTCTCTCTCTCTCTCTCTCTCTCTCTCTCTCTCTCTCTCTCTCTCTCTCTCTCTCTCTCTCTCTCTCTCTCTCTCTCTCTCTCTCTCTCTCTCTCTCTCTCTCTCTCTCTCTCTCTCTCTCTCTCTCTCTCTCTCTCTCTCTCTCTCTCTCTCTCTCTCTCTCTCTCTCTCTCTCTCTCTCTCTCTCTCTCTCTCTCTCTCTCTCTCTCTCTCTCTCTCTCTCTCTCTCTCTCTCTCTCTCTCTCTCTCTCTCTCTCTCTCTCTCTCTCTCGTTTATCCTCACTTTCCCAATGAACGAAAATTAACTCTACCCTCTCTCATCATCGAAACCCTACGAACCCTTTTCTCTTTCTTTCGAAAACCCTAATCCCATCTCTAGCCTCTCTCATCTCTCGGTGGTTGTTCTAACAGTCACTCAAAGGTTTGATTTATTGCTCTGTATTGTTAATTAAGTTTGATTTCTGCCCAATCCCTTTTTTTTTCTATTATCTCCTCTCTAAATTGGTGTACAGTTTTAGTATAAGTTTTAATTTTGTTGTATATTAGTTTTTGTTGAGTTCGATTCGATATGCATGTTGTGTTTTAGTTTACAGTGGTTTATTGTTTGCTAATAGATTGATGTCGTATGTTATTAACATTTAACTTGTCTCTTGTAGGAAGATGGGTTTCAGCAATGTGTTGATTTGAAAGAGTATTGACAATATGTAATGACTGTCTAACAGAAGACCTGTATTTTCCAGTGTGTTTTTTTTACTTTTATTTACTACAATTTGTTGATTAGAGTCTTGTTCATTGTCCCTTCGCAGAAGTAGAAGTCTGCTCTAAAGGAAGTTTACATTCTATTGATTAGAGGTAATAAATTTTCTATGAGTTTTAGTGGTAAGCTTCATATATACAGTGATGGTGAGTGTATTAAGTTTTCTTTTAGTTTACACTTGTTTATTGTTTGTTAATATATTGTTGTTGTTTCTTGTTAACACTATGCTTGTGTGTTGTAAGAACGTGGGTTGCAGCAAGGTTTTAAGGAAGCAGATGATCTATCATTAACAGGTATTGACTGTCTTATCCTGTTAGTTTAAGTAGTTTGCTTCATTTATGTTCTAAATGTGACTCTATTGTGTTATTACTTTATTTGAGTCCATATTTATAGTTATAAATCTGACATAGATATTCTATTGTGTTTATGTTGTGATTCATTGATTTGGTGAGTATGTATTGTATTAGTGATTTAGTATATGTTAATATTATGTTTGTGATTCAGTAAGTTTGTGTACTCATGTCTTGGGTTAATGTTGTGAGTCAGTGATTTAGTGAGTATGTATTGTGTTAGTGATTGAGTGAGTATGTGTTCTTATTGTGTTTTTCGTTCAGTAAGTTTGTGTTAACACTCATGTATTTTGTTGATGTTGTGAGCTAGTGATTTAGTATGTATGAATATCATGTTGTATATCATCTATATGGTTTGATGTTATGTGTGTAGTTGTGTTTAGGCCGATGCAGGCTATTTGTACATGTCTGCTAATTTAACTACAACAGTTTAAGTATAAAAAATACTATTTTTATGAGAATGAGTTCGTATGGTGGGTAGTCCTTTATGCTTATTGTTGTTATTGTGTTTAATGTTTTAAATATGTCTATTTAATGATTTCAATTGTGTTTGGAAGGTATGTCTGGTAAGAAGAAAAACTTCAAAGGCAAACAAGCCGTATTAGATAAGCCGAAGAAGTTATTGTTGGTTCCGGTGCCTCAAATTCGCAATCGTTCCCTCAAACTCTGTGATGAAAACTCCTCTCAACCCTCAGCTACAAAGCCTTTTTAAGGTAGGGTAGCTATTATTCGTCTCCAAAAATTTGAATACCTACCTCAAACAAATTCACATCCCTACAAACACTTTAACTCCCACTCCCACTCTCACTTCAACTCCCACTCCGACTGCCATTCTAACTAGGGATGCATCTGCATCTGGGACCTGTCTTAGCACTTCACCAGACATAGAGTCTGGTGACTCTCCGCTGATTCCCAGCCCTTCTGATGATTACGAATCTGAACTGATTTTAGAAAAAGAGCAGGAAGATGATGATGAAGAGGAAGATGAGGTGGAAGATGATGATGAAGAGGAATCGGAGGGGGAAGATGTTGATGGGGAGGCCGACGAGCAAATGGAAGTGGAGGAATAAGAGGGTGGTCAATCAAAAGGAAGTGGAAAAGAGGATGCTGGTGATGTTCAAGAGAAAGCTAGCGGACAGAACATTGGTGTTCATCAAGAGGGAGTGGTGAAGTATTACAAATATCGTGGGTATGCTCTACCTAGACCAAAGCTCAGTTTGGACCGTAAACACGTCACGATCTACGAGAACATGTACGTTTCTTAGTAACTTACAACTACATTTATTTATTTTTAAGTATTATTAATTTTTTGGTAAACTGATTTTTTGTTTCGTATTAGACTGAGGCCAAATTTCCTCGCAGGTTTGCGCCTGAAATAAGGCTTCAGATTATAGTCTTATGGGAGACTTTTGAGAAGACATCCTCTAGTTTTATGGCTGACATGTGCAAGGCTTTCAAGGTACTATTTGTGGAATTGAATAACTGATTTGTGCAAGGCATTATTTATCCATGTATTATTTGTGGAATTGAATAACTGATTTGTTTTTTGTTTTGTTTGTAGCAATGGTACACTGTACAAGATAACAATAGAATGAAATGATTACTTTGGGAACAACTGATGCTGTCTACGGGATGTTCTTGGAACAACTAAATAGTTGTTACAAGAATTTTGTGGCTAGAATGAAAGGAAGTACCTTGAATAGAGCCAACATGCAGCGTCCATTAGCTGATCTGATCAATGTTCGGCCACCCTTATTAACGAATATGCCAAGATTATGGAAGTCATGGGTTGATTTCTGGTGTAGTCCTAAGTAGATGAAGCTGTTGGAAACAAACTCGAGAGACAGCAAAGCTTGTCGAGGAGGCATTTCTAATCAGTTATTCAGCATGTAAGTGTTTTTAATTACTTTGAATTTAAGCTGAGTTTCTGTTTTTTAATATATATTCATTTTTAATCTCTGGTGCAGTTTAAGGAAACCAGAGAAATGTTGTCGGTGGCCAAACGCCTGAGGTTTATATACGACAAGAAGGGTGGCCAGAGCAATGCTACGTCGGAATTTGTAAACCCATCGTCTTTTAAAATTATGGTATTTTTTTTGGTTAAATCAGTTTCCTAAAAGATTATATGTATATGTATGTACTATCTTATATATTTGGTTTAGTTGATCATTGTGTATACATGTTGCATAGTAGGTTTAGTAATTGAATGCAAGTTCTTTTGGGTTACAAAAGACATTGTCTATATAGTCCTATAGTAGGAAAACTGATTGTTTGTGTGCTTGACATTTTGAATGACATTGCCTACATATGTTGCATAGTAGGATTACTAATTCTTTTTTGTTTACTTGTCATTGTCAAACGATAATTTCTATATATATTTTACAGTATGGTTAGTGTTTTCAGCTCTCTTGTTGTGAGCGTTAGTCTTATATATAATACTGTGGTTATTGCCTTGTTTGTACAATGTGATTTACTTAGTTTAACTGCTCTTTCGACCTTGTCAATGTACTTCATATAATTATATGTTTTAATTGTTTCATGCATAACTAATAAAGGTCTTTAATTGTGTTACGAAAAATAAAGCAAGATTCGAAAGAAGCGGTCATGTCAAAACATGATGACGACGCTGACCCAGAATCTGTTGATGATCCAGAAATGTTCTTCTCTCTTTCAACTGTGAAATCGAGAAAGAGGAAAGGGTGTTTAATTAGAATAGGACTAGCCAAGCATTCTTATAACATTGTTGGGTAAGTTCCTCACAAGGATCAATATCTTCTGTTTTGGGTAGTGAGGAAGCCAAAAAATTGGTGGAGAAGAATGAGAAGATGACTGAGAGGATGGTGATGCTTGAGAACGATATCAAGATTCTCGTTGTACATTCTAAATGATGTTGCGGAGAAGATAATATCGGGTGACGTGAATTGGTTCGACGATGAGAATGAAAATAATACAAGTGTTGGTGATGGCATCAAGGATTGTAATAGTGATGGTACTAGAGGTTCTTCTTCAGCCTGATTAGTTGTTTTATCTTGTATGTGGTAATCGTACATTTTTTGCTGTTGTCTTGTATGACGTACTGGGGTTTGGGTGTATGTTGTACCCCAATTTTGGTTATTGTGTACTTTGGAGACCTGTTTTATGTTTGATCATAACTTAATGTACATATGTAATGTTTTGTCAAAATCTTCTTGTTTATGTGATTGCATTTAAATTATTTAAATTAATATAATAGCTTATAATCTACCATAACAATTTTCTCCAAATAAAACTTTGTGTTAATATAATTTAGTGATTCTACAATTTTAATTAATTTGGTTTGAGCAATTGATTTACAAAATCGATTCTAGGTATCATTAGATTTTTATGTACAAATTGCATAGTTATAATTATTAGTTAATAACACTACATGTTGGTTCCATAAACTTAATTAAAAGTTAAATTTAGTAGATAATGTAAATTGAGTCTATATGATAAAGTAGATAATGTAAATCGAAAAACAAGTGGTAATAATAATTCTAACGTAAAGGCTAATACTAGTAGAAAACTATTGCCCGAAAGCCCAAAACCAAACCTACATGCCTCTGTGCATAACCAACACTGAGTATAGAACTGATAACAACCCTGTTACCTCTAGAGCTGAAACTACCGCAAATATTCAATCCATCCTCTTCACATAGCAAAAATACAGTCCATCATCTTCACCTTAGCTTTATATAACCATATCGACAACTTCAATCAGTAGGTGAATCTATATACTCTCCAATCTTTGATTTTTCGATTTCGATTGTTGGTTGTTGCTGTAACGGTTATGAGATCGCATTGCCGCTCTAATTCTAAGATTCTTAAAGTACTTCTAAGATTCCTAAAGTAAATCTAGTTACCTAAATATATTGTGTTAGGTTAATCTATTTATTTTGTCTCTATTCGAATCTAGTACGACTATCCTAGCTAGTGTCCTTTAGTTTTTTTCCGAATCACAGGTCCTAGACATATGCCTACTGATATTCTAACTGCTCAAGACTGGATGTATCGTTTTTTAGATTTTACTAGGACTGTTGTTGCAGATGAATTCTTTGATGGTGTCAATAACTTCATTTTACGAGCTCAGATGCACACAAGTTCAGTAAAGGAGAGTAGTTTGATATTGTGTCCATGTTCGAAATGCAGAAATATTTACCCAAGTACAACTGATATAGTGCACCAGCATATAGTGAGACATGGATTTGTGGAACACTACTATTGTTGGGTATATCATGCAGAGAGTTTAGGGAGTGGGGATAATTCTCAGGGCAGTCCTGCTAACCAATTTTCTCGGGATGAATATCACGAGATGGTAGGTGATGGTTTGGGATTCAGGGAGCCCATCAATGAGGGTGAGGCTCCAAATGAGATTGTTGCAGCGTACTACAAGCTGTCTCGTGATGTTGATGAACCAATTTACAAAGGTTGCACTACAATGTCTAAGTTAGCGCTGGTGTCCGAACTTATCAACTTGAAATTTGAGTCAAAGATTTCCAAGCAGAACCACAAACACTATGAGTCTATTATGAGATGACTAACACCAGACAAAGATAACAGAATTCCTTCTACATATTGGGAAGCAAAGAATTTGTTGATGCATCTCCGTATACCTCACCAAAAAATAGACGCATGTGTTGACAATTATATTCTGTTTTATGGAGATGCGGCCAGCCTCGAGTGTTGTTTGTAGTGCGGTAAGTCACGTTAAAAAGTAGAATCTAATAGAAGGAAATGTGTAGCTCAAAATGTGCTAAATTACTCTCCCATATGACCTAGACTCCAAAAGGCTGTATATATCGGGAAAGACTGCTAAGAATATGACATGGCACTATCGTAATCCATTTGTTGACGGATTCATGACAAACCCAAGCCATGGTGGAGTGTGGAAGCATTTCGATAATTTTCATCCAGAGTTTTCATCAAAAACACATAATGTGAGAGTTGGCTTATGTACTAATGGATTCAATCCATTGGATAAGTTTGCAAAGAATTACTCTTGCTGGCATATGATGGTGTGTGTTTACCATCTGCCACCTGGTTTATGCATGAAGGATCTTTACATTTTTATAGCACTTATAATACCTGGTCCTCGTAGTCCAGGAAGATATCTTGATGTGTTCATGCGGCCATTAGTCAACGAGCTTAAGCATCTGTGGGGTGATGATGTTGTGACGTAGGATGCTGAAAAACTGGTCAATTTTACAATCCGAGTAGCGCTAATATAGACGATCAATGATTTCCCGGCTTATGACATGTTAACTGGCTAGAGTACGCATGGTCAATTGGCATGCGCATATTGTATGATTGAAACAAATAAACATTACCTTGCAAGAGGTAAGAAAGTATTTTGGTTTGATTGTCATCGAAAGTTCCTACGTAAGTACCACCTCGATAGGAAGAATAAGTTGCATTTCTGATAGGCAAAATGGTTACACATGTAGTTGAAAATGAGCGACTTACTGGGGCAGAGTCACTGGATTCTGTTCTACATGTCACTCCTCCAAATGAATTCGGTGAATCCAATCACAAGCGTAAATCACAAAGATATGGTACAGAACATCACTGGACAAAGAAAAACATTTTATGGGAGCTACTTTACTGGAAGGACAATCTGATTAGGCAAAATATAGACCTGATGCTAACCGAGAAAAATTGTTTTGAGAATATGATGTTTACTATCATGGATGTTAAATCAAAGACTAAGGACAATGCAAAAGCTAGGGAAGATATGGAGTATTTATACTCGAGGAGCTATTTGAATCTGATCGATGACCCAAGGTTAGGAAAAGTAAAACCAAAGGCTAATTATGTACTTAACAAAGACCAACAATAGGTTGTTCGAACATGGCTAAGAAATTTGAAGCTGCTGGATGGTTTTGCAGCAATCTCTCATGATGCACAGATGTAGAGGGTTTTGGTGTCTTGAAAAACCATGATTTTCATATCTTTATGGAGAAATTATTACATGTTGCCTTCTATTATTTGTAACCTAATCCAATATGGGAGGAAGTAGTTGATTTGTCTGTTCATCAACCCTACACGTTGAACATTTACTAGTGCTGAAGAAAAATATATCACAATTAATATGTAAGTTCGAGAAGATATTTCCTCGGGAGTTCTTTGATGTAATCGAGGATCTTCCGATTCATTTTCCATATGAAGCGCTTAATGGTCGACCTTGTCAATATTGGTGGATGTATCCTTTTGAATCATAAGTTTTTTCTGATCGATTTTAATAAATGTTTATGTTTTTTGGTTACGAATTAATCGACGTAAACCTCTGTTTACACCTAGCTACGTATCTTGGTAAGTTGAAACTCATGGTGACTCAAAAAGCATATGTTGAAGGATCCATCTCACAAGAATATCTTCTCAAAGAGGTGTCATCGTTTTGTGGGATGTATCTAGATGATAATGTACAGACAAAACAGCGACAACCACCGAGGAATGACGATGGACGCGAAGTGGACGCTCACAAACGTTTGTCAATCTTTTGGCACCCCGGCAGACCAAAGAGAGGCAGGATGAAGTCTGAATAATCTAAAATTTTGTTAAATTTGTTTAAAATAAAGTTTCTTTCAAAACTCGAGTGGAATCCTCTAACCCCAGTAATACCATGACCAATGTAGTCAAAACAAAGTTTGCGAAAATTATGTAGACTAACGTGTGAATGCTTGTTCAGTTGTTTTAGGACAAGTCAATGTGGCTACTACTTCAATATAGGTTACTCATTTCATATTTTAGAAGTGACCGAAGGGTTGGCCAATACTATATACCTATATTGATAGAGAGGCCAACTTGGACTTTCTTTCCTAAGTCTTATTATTGCACAAATTGTCGTTGAGACCATTGATCTTGTATTTTTGTAGTCTTAAAAAATATACAAACATTGAAAATTTATGCTCATGGTGGCCTGATAACTTGATGTACAAATCATCTCGTGGAGTAATGTGTGGATTTGTACAGGTTAGTTGTTGCCTTATAATGGGTATTTTTCATTGTATAATTATGTGTTTTAGTGTAATTGACATATTTTTGTACAGGTACCAGATTCAGAGCCCAGTGATTTTATATTCTTGAAATCTCCAAAGGTTTAAAGCGCATTTTTAGAATACGAGAATACAAGATCATCGGGCCGCAAAAACAGTCCGAAAAAACAGTCTGCGCTATTGGTGTTTTGGGACCAATCGAGGTCGCTTATTTCTCAATATAGGTTAAATTTCCAAATTTCCTTTGTTACTATTCCTTCAATATATTTTCAGTGAGTCAAAATTTTGAAATGTAATTTACCTATATTGCGGGATAAGCCATTTTGACTGGTTTTTTAAGTTAATTGCATAAATAGTCACTGGAACTGGTGAGCTTGCATGCAATCCTTTGTTGTTTTGTACTTCCTGATTTTCTTGTTGTGCAATGTGTGTAGGCTTTCTACTGAAGCTTGAATTGACAATGGACATTGAAAGGCAGAAGAATGAATAAAAGGAGAAAATTAAAGAACAGAAGGATAAGATGTATCAAGTTGAAGACATCAAGTTATAATTATAGGAAATTTATGTTTGAATGCAAAATTTATTATCCAATCATAATATGTATTGATGAATAGTATTTAGTAGATTATTATATTTAAATTTCGGCAATAAAAAAAAGTAGTTGGGTAGCTATGCAGCCCCCTGCATGGCTACCCTATTTTTTTAATGCATACTGATATTTAACGATGGGAATATAACAGAAGTGCAAACAACGTTACAACAGGTGAGCAACACTCTGCAACAACATAAAGTGTACTGGAAATTAAATTCAGATTCTTTCCAACATACTTGCAACACTGTTAGTGACTGCAACAGTTAGTTATCGTGCAAAAGAAGTGCAACGACTTCTGCAACGACTGAAACACTAACATAATTAACCATTTCGATAAATTAGTGCCACTGAATCCCAACAACTCTTGCAACGAAGAAGTAAGTCATGAGGCAACAACTATACAACGATTGTTGTCACGGCGGATATTAACAGACCTAACCATTTTGATAAATTAGTGCCACGCAATCGCAACAACTCTTGCAACGATGTGACCTGATTCCACCCGGGTCAAATTTTACAACGACGCTTGTTGCAAAACTTTGTCAAAAAGATTTTGGTGGCAACTAAGTTTGGTTAATGACCCCAGTTAATACAACCGGCGTTTCCGGTCTCGAACCCATTGTGAAGGGCTTGTTGCAACGGTCCTGAAACGATATTCGACGTTCTCAAGGTGTTGTAAACCCTAGTTTATCCACTAGTGATATAATTTCAGAAAATATTGTTCAGAAACTGGCATTGATCTTCTAAACCTTTACATTGTTGGCGGAAAATAAATATGAAACAACACTCTTTTGAACAAACAAACAACTTTATAAAGATGGAAAATAAAAATATTACAAGCCACTCTTTTAACTCACGCTACAAGAGAAATATTTTTATAACACTCAAAAGAGCATTCTTGTCTCTCTTTATGCTCACTCTAATTTTCTCTCTAAGTTTACATCTTTGTGTGTTTGGTGATGTCTAGATGGTGGGCGAGCTTCATTATTTATAGAATCAAAGTGGAGATAAGGATCCACTATCCATGAGCTTATGGATACATAAGCACTCAACCTCAAGACTATACTCAAGGTAGAAGTGTTTCTTACAATCAATATAAAAGATTATCTTGCACTCAACCTAATGATGGTCATACACACAACCTCCACTTCAACAATAATTAATATTTAATTTGTTTCAAGAACATGGTTTCTTGATGGGCCTTATTAAGTGAGTTGGACCCTTTAATCGGGTCAAGTTTATGATCCACATACATATTGTCAAAGCGGATAGGGTACAACGAGGTAATAATTTCTAAATGTTGTCTAATTGCATTTATATTGTTAATTACATGGAAACAGTATGGTGTGACGTAGTTACTATGGACATTTGTCATTTAGTGTTAAGACGTCCATGTCAATTTAATAGGAATTTAGTTACTATGGTAGAACAAATCTATACAGTTTTGTGATGGATGATCACAAGATTACATTAGTGCCATCTAAAAAATCCTTAAAAACCACATCCATTGGTTAATGAGTTTTGTGCTCATACTGCACCATTTAACAATCTTAGTTTTGACGATGAAGATGAAAATTTAATAAACAATAAAAAAAGATGGAAACCGTCAAAAATAAAAACCTATGTAACATGCAATAGATTTTATTAAATGAAAATGTCTTTAAATATTATGACTTTTCTCCCTCGAGTATGTCTAACAAAAACGCTGCTAAGGATCAGGCATCAAAAGAGAAAAAAACCTTGTGGATAAAGTGAAGGCGGTCATTGTTTGGAATTTCAATGACAAACAACAGCATGATGTGTACTCAAAATGTAAGAAAAAAGTGATAAAGATCGTATCAAACTAGGTTATAGTCTAATATATCGAGCACCAGTAAAAAAACAACGTCAAGTAAGCTTGAGATGACCCTGGAATCGCTATGATCGAATATACTCCCATTTCTAAAGACGTCCTTACTAGAAAGTTAAATGATAGTAATGGTTTGGAATCAGACGTCGTTGTATCCAATCACGTCTTTAATATGTATGCCAATTGCTGCCAAGTGTGGCAACATGACCTTTGAACGTCCAGTTTTTTATAAACGTCAAAACCATAATCGAACGTCAAAATCAAAACAAAACGTCAAAAACCGAAATCGAACTCCAATATTCAAGCTCCAAATTCCAATCTCCAATCTTTAAACTCCTCCAGACTCCAATCTTCAAACTCCAACTTTTAATATCTAATCTCTGATCTTCCATCTCCAAACTCCAATCTCCAAACTCCAAAATCCAAACTAACTCAAACGAAATCTAAACACCAAACGAATCTAAATGAATCTAAACAAATCCAAACAAATCCAAACAAAGCCAAACAAAACCAAAAAAATCCAAACGAATCCAAACAAGTCCAAACGAATCTAAACTAAATCTATACTCCCAACCAAAGAACGAAATCTAAACACCAAAAAAATCAAAATGACATACGCCAAACTAAATTAACTTCTAACATAATCCAAATGTCAAACAAAATCTGAACACCAAAACAAAATCAAAACTACAAACGTTGATCTAAGAAAACATCACACAAAGTCCAAACGTCAAACAAAATCTAAACACCAAACAAAATCCAAACAAATTTCAACGCCAAATACCCAAACAAAATCCAAATAAACTCTGAATGCAAAATTCAAATACCAAACCCAAATCCAAAATTAAATTCAATACTAAATCCAAATGCCAAATCCAAATTGAAATCTAATTTCCAATCAAAATCAAAATTGAATCTACGATTTTACCAATAAAAATCTGCACTATTTTCAGTAGAGATTTCTCCCGAACCGTAGCACCGAATCATAATCCAATCGGTTAGATTGAAGCATTAGAGATCTTGAACCCACTATTCAAAATTCAAAAAATATAAATACCGTTTACCTCTCGATCAGGTCTGTTGAGTGTGGTTGCACACACAAAATCTAAAAACCGAAAAGTTTCACTTTTTTTTTCTTCCGGCGGACAGCTAAAACAACTGCCCGCCGGTACAGCGAAAGACATGAAAACTTCAAGATCTAAACCAACGCTCTGGTACCATATATAAAAAGGTAAAACAAAGACAGACGATTAGAGAAAAAAAAAAGACGTCTAGGGTTTATTATTTAGAGAGCATACAAATTCCATAAAGTATAAAGCTCTAATTTATAGAGAAACTGTATGGTCTAATGGGTTTAGTTCTTATTTCTCTAACAATCACAACCCGGTATAGTGGCATATAATGCTTTATTTGCTGGAATTTTTTAAAAAAACTAGCAGGCTTAAAATGTATTTGAAGTGTTTCCACATATGAACCAACAAGGTTTTTGTCCATATCATTTTAAAGATGAATTGCCTTTCACCACGAGGCAATAAAGCTCAAGCTTAATTCTACTCCTTTTTCCGGAAACGTGATAAAGAACATGTACTCAAAGTTCAATTCAATCGAAAAAGACAAGAAAATATATTGATCAATTGAGGAGAAAGACATCGTTTCATGGAACACTTTTTTATCGGTTTGTTCTCACTATGTCGTTCATGAGATGGTTTTAAATGTTTTCAAATATATCTTGAATGATAATTGTGGTACGAAGCCAGATGACTTAACCTTTTCATGAGCTCTTGCTTTTTGTTCCGGGCTTGCTTCCGTAGGAAATGGCAAGCAAGTCCACACTTATTTAACCATAACAATAAAAACTCCGATGTTGGAGTGAAAAATCTTATGCTAAATGTGGATTTATGGAAGGCATTGGCTAAGTTTGGTCCTACAAATCTCTAAAACCTCTCAAAAGTTTAAAAAAACTCACAAATCTTAAAACCACTCAAAAGTTTAAAAAAAACCCTAAACCTTTATAAAATCTTACAAAAAAAACATCCAATTGATTTTCGGATGGATATCAGCGAGAAGAACATTGGTGAGGAGCATGAAACTCCAAATAAGGTTATCTTTCTAACCAATTAAAAAGTTTCTATTTTTGTAGTTCTTCCTAATTTGGAAAGAACTGAACTTGTGTTCCTCTGTCGGTTACCAACCCGGCCGGATGTGTCCATACCACACCGTCGGTTGAATCCAAGTCCACCTACCGGGGAAGCATAGTTCACCCGCCGACAATTTGGACCCTTCCCCGCCGGGTCTAGAGAGGCCTAACTTTTGAAAACTTTAAATTTGTTAAGTATTAGATCCCCCACAATTGACATATTATCAAACACCGGTTAAACAAATTTCAACCTAAGGTTGAGAACGTTCCCAACGGTTTATAAAACTTCACCCGGTGTTGTTGGTCCTCATATATTTTAAAAGTGTTAGTATATTTTTGGATCATCTCTACAACGGGGGACCTATTTTCATCCGTCGGTTGGGTAATTTTCAACTGTACGTTAGAAACTTCCCCGATGGTAGAGAATTAGTAAACCACCGAGTAGCGGCGTGTAAACCGGTGGGCGTAGTTGAAAAAAAAAGTTTTAACATCATTTATCCTTGATAAATGTAGGAGGAGGAAGAGCTAACTGATTCGTGCATGGTAAAAGAGGTGATAATGTCGGACCCTTGCTCTGTTGATTATAGTCATTTGTTCGATACAAAATCTCACAACTACCAACAAGAATTGATTGATTGGGTTAAGAAACCGCGATAGACAACGGGTTTGAGGTTATATTACGTCGTCGCGATAGATTTGCTCGAAAAACTCTGAGAATCATTTTTTTGTGCGAAAGATACGAAAATTACACAAATTTGGTGGATCATAAAGATCTTCAGAGGAAGTCTACAGATACCAAAAAAATGTGGATTAGATGATGATTATGGGACTTAGAGGTCGCATGCGACATTCATAATCACGATACTACATCCTACAAAGAAGGTCATTCGTACTTGAGACAATTAAACAAAGAAGTGATGGATTATGTAGTTAGTTCTATGAAAATGGTATCCCGTCCTCGTGATATTCTTGGTATATTGATAAAATTGAACCCTAAAAAATCGTCATCCATGTACACCTTGTACAACGCTCAACTAAAAATATAGAAGATCGAGAAAGGCAGTCGGTCGCAATTCTGGTATTCGTCATTAAAATTGATAACATATTTAAGGTAATTAAATACGGGATGCCGTTGTATCAGGTTGTTGGAACCCCTTGTACCGAGAAAACTTACTACATCAGATTTGTGTTTATTTCCTGAGAGAAATTCGTTGATGGTAGCTCACTCCATCAAACAACCCTTCATCATTTTGACAAATATAGACTTAGCGCTTGTGAAGGCGGTGGGGAAGTATTCCCCAATGGAACACACATGTTGTGTCGATGGCACATTAACATGAATATTTTATGCAAAACGAAAATAAATCATCAAGGACAAGAAAGTGTCCAACGAATATTCGAAAGTGTGGAATCAAATGATTTTAGCGGAAATGGAGTTATCCTTCAAGAATTATCGGTCGGAATTGCAACGTGACTTCAAAGAGTATCCGAAAGCAATTGAATATACCAAAAGTTGGTTAGGACCATACAGTGATATGTTAATCACGTGAAGAACTAATGATTCGTTTCATTTTGGTAACGAAACCACAAACTGCGTGGAGAGCGCCCATTCCACCCTCAAGTGTTTCTTCGGTAGGAGCAAAGGTAACTTCGAGTCTTTTTAGTTGAAGGTGCATACTTTGTTTGAATTGCAATACGGGAACATCAATGGGTCATCTGAGATGAGCCGTTTATTAGCCCTATATAAATTCTCTAATATTTTGTACGGGAAGCTAAAAATGATGTCTCCCACTATGTTTTGGAAAATTTTTCTGTACAAGTAGATTGTACCCCCAACATAACAATCACGGACGACATGCTTGCGGTTGTGCGATACGAACTGCACACGATATATTTTGCGCACACAATACCTACAATTTTTTGCTAACGTCTTAAACGTGCCTCTAGATTTATTTCACAAACATTGGAAGAGGTTAGGCATTCTTGTCTGTACCATTTTCACAATGATCGAGAAATTGAAAGCAAAAATTGATAAACTAGTATGCAATGTTATTGAATCCAATGACGAAGCACGCATAGAGTACGTTTATAAGAAATTTTTTTCCATCGTCCATCCCAAAACAACTTACATACTTGATTCATTGCTCAAGAAAAAAGCGCGCGGTCGTCCACCTTCCAAACGTAATTCATCTATTACCGCATCTGACTCATCCACTAAATACGACAAATTCACTAGCGTGTGCTGAACTCCAAAAAATCTAGTTCCCCATAGTTCACAAAAACATTCAAACCTCCGATTGAAAACTCACGTAAAGGAAAAGAAATGTCGGGTCCAAAACTTGGTTGAGAAAGCGCCCTGCTCCATAAAAAAGTAGTGTTATTCTAACGCAAACAAGTAGGACAATGCTTTCTAGTAGAACGGTCGATTGTTGGTCAATCTCTACGATATCGGCTAAGGAAAGTTTGGTTGATCCCAAAAGATACGCAAACCAATTCCTCATGTATGTTAGGCATTTCGTAACGTCCATCACTGATGTCAAATCCGATGGCCACTGCGGGTACCGCTCAATTTTGTTTGCTTTAAACGAGAAACAAGATGGGTGAAAGTTGATTAGGGATGCCTTATCCAATGAGCTTATGTATTACGCATCCATGTACGTGAAGATATTTACAAAAATAGAGGATTTGATTGATATTGCAGAGCGTGTGAAGTGTTCTAGTGATGTATCTACTATCAATAATTGGATGCCCATACTCGAGATGGGAGTCGGGATTGCATCGACGTTTACCGATGGCCACTGCGGGTACCGCTCAATTTTGTTTGCCTTAAACGAGAAACAAGATGGGTGAAGGTTGATTAGGGGTGTCGTATCCAATGAGCTTATGTATTACGCATCCGTGTACGTGAAGATATTTACAAAAATAGAGGATTTGATTGATATTACAGAGCGTGTGAAGTATTCTAGTGATGTATCTACTATCAATAATTGGATGCCCATGCTCGAGATGGGAGTCGGGATTGCATCGACGTTTAACTGCATACTCCATTTTGTAGGACAGTATCGAACCATGGATGTTGGCTTCACTTTTCTTCCGTTAAGAAGTGCACCACCTCAGATGCCAAACCAATTGGAAATCTGATTGGGTTTGGTCAACTCCAACCATTTTGTGAACGTAAGTATTTTAGTACCTTGGTCGTTAGTTTAAACCTTTGAACATCCCTTTTGTCGTGTTTTCATTTTGGAGGTTGGGATTATGGCCGATGCCCCATGTGCGAGGATATATCCTTGTTACTTAAAGTTGCGTAAACCGGAAGCAAAAGGTTGCACATTTCTGATTCTCTCTTGTTGCAAGAGTTACCAAGACCTAAAAAATGGTAGACTCGAAGTAACAGATTTAGCCGCTTTTCTTTGAACACTAGGTCATCACTCGGTCATTATAACATATGTACGATTTCTTACGCTTAAAATTTGAATGTTTTGTAGTTTATGATGACGATTATCTTAAAAATATTAAGACGTTGAATTCTTAATTGGAGGTTCACATTTGTTTACTACATTACACATTAATTTAAGATATTATATAATTAGAAATACAAATGCAAACAACAGAAATAAATAGATAGTAGACCGAGTTGACATAGTAGAGTCAGTTTCATGACAAAAGACAGTTCCATCTATGTTCGAAGTGTTTTTTGAAAGGATATTCTTCATCCTAGCTACTTTCTTCAATAGTTAGGTTAGTTCCAACGCATGTGGCTATCTCGTTCACTTTATCTTATAGTTCCTGCATCACATGTTCCAACGTCTTTTTTGTAATATTATTTTGAAACGTCATACTGAATACATAAAGGGTTTTGCATTGGACTTCATAAGGTAGTGACTTCATCGGTATAGTCGGAACGATGTTCAGATAAGCTAACTTGTCGGCCACTTCTTCGCATCTGCGTGGTCGGGACATAATACAACCCGGACACGATGCCTCCATACCTTACGTAAAGTACATCCTATATAAAACAGCATCGACAAAGCCAAGACTCTCCTCCAGCATCGTGCCTTGAAAGCTTTTATGAGGTTTGCACATTCGTGCACATTCCAATTAAAGTCACATATTGGTATTGTTTCAATGCATAATGTTATAGCATGGTTCTACTACTTATAGATGGGTAGTATGAGATAATTTATTAAAAAGTTAGCGGAAATCAAATAACATTTGGACGGGTAAACCAGTTTTGGTAGGAATTTTGGAAACACTACTAAACATTATCCGCCCGCCGGTTGGGATATTCTCAACCTATCGGGAGGGATATTTTCAACCGGCGGTTGGAAAATTCCCAATCGGTTGAAACGTTTCCCCCCACCGGGGATGGAGACCATATCCTAATAGAAATTTGTCTCCATGTGTAGAGTATACACACGACGGGTGTACATTTCCAAACGACGGCTGAGAAATTCCCCACTAGTTGAAACGTTTCCACCCGCCAGGGATAGAGACCATATCCAAATAGGAAATGGTCTCCATGTGTAGAATATTCACCAGGTGGGGTGTATATTTTCAACCGGAGGTTGAGAAATTCCCCATTCCTTGAAACATTTCCAACCGTAGGGGATAGAGACCATATCCTAATAAGAAATGGTCTGCATGTGTAGAATAGTCACCCGACATGGTGTATATTTTCACCCGACAGTTGAGAAATTCCCCACTGGTTGAGAATTTTTCAACCGTCGGGTCCTTACTTGCCGGATCGCGTATTCAGCACCGACGAATTAGAATAATACCTCACACGGTGATTGAAAAATTCTTGACCAACAGGGTAATAGTCAACTATCGATTGAGAATTTGTTACTCGGCGAGGTGGGAGAATAGACTGAACTTATGAATGATATTGCTTTTGTGAATTATCATCCGACGGTTGAATGATTTTCAACGAACGGGGTGCAAAGTTCCCCACCAGTTGAAAATTGTTAAACCGCCCTGAGGTGTAGTTTTTCGAACGTATAGTCTTGTATCTTACAAATCTTAACCCTCCGTAACAGGTTCACGAAACCGGCAAGTCCCACACATAAATAAATCTAACGTAGATCAGCACACACAAACTAAAACAAACATCTAATACAACATACATAGCGTGATTCAATATACAACATACAATATCATATTCAAACTTAGATTGATAATTCTTAAACCGATCAACATCCAATACAAAAAACATAGTGTGATTCAAAATTGCAAACACGTTGTTTGGAAAACTAAAACAACAAGCAAATAATCAACAAGCCAAGCATGATAAGAATGCACAGATTTGTGATTTGTAGCACCTTCCTAGCAAAGGACATGAGCTCATCTGGACTATCATCGAGAGGACGGACACGATCTATTGTGTTAATCGCACCAACCGCGAATTGCTCGTCTAGGATATGAGGCGTGATGTTAAACCACCAATATTTCACAACATACACTGCGTACTGAGAGGTGAATGTCCTAATGCTTGTTTTCAACCACCGTAAATACATGTCGATCACGAACAAGTGCTCCCTCCAGTTGGTCAAATGCCTACCCATAACAAAATACCGTAAATTGTCGCCTCATGTCAGACCAGATCTAGCATAAATGAGAGCCATCAGCTTCTCTTGGACTCAACCAAACTGCATCATCACTCAATCCGTGTGGTTTGCCTCGCTAACAAACATAAGGAAAATGGGGTTGCGATACTACCCTATTTCCTGCTCTGGAAACGTTGTACGAACATCAAGGTAGGACTGGAAGAACACATACGAATAAACAAACACACACATATAAACTTGTAATAAATAAACATATATATTAATCGATGACGTAAACAAACACACTTACATCCGTTTCTTTTTTAGCCACGAGGAGGTCATGGTATTACGACTTCCCACGAGTGTTTGCCGCAGTAAGATGTTTTGGCAACCACGACAAAATCTTCGGATCGGTTGGGCTGTAACCACTATTCACTACAACCCGGAAGGTAGGGAAGTGGTCATACACCCAACATTCCAACAAAGCTGAGAAACCCACCAAACCTTTCAAAGAGTGCTTTGAAATGCCTTACAAGCTCTTGTATAGCCAAGTTAATGCGCATGTAACTCATGAAAACTCATCAAGATTCTCCAAGTACTCGAGATGAAATAGAAAATCACATTGGATATTTTTTTTGCTTATGTTGGTGAATATTGTACATCTGAAAAAAAAATGATGTACGCACGAGAGGATTGTTTCTTCAACTTTATAGTAAGCGTGGCATTTGAATCTAGATACGCGTTTCTCGAATACATTTCCCTGAGTCATCGAAGCCCGAATGCACTCCCATCTTGTGCCTCCATCTCTAGTTGCACATTTTCGGTAGAAACTCCGAAAAACTCGTCATATCGAGCGTACATATGATCTATCGACTTGGTCATAAATGGGTTGATAATTCTCTCTTCGAGCGATAGGCTGGTAATCACATACACGTCGTCCAACGTGATAGTCATGTCGTTGAACGAGAACATGAAGGTGTTAATCTATTGGTGCCACTTTTCAATGAACACCTCATCTATCAAAGAGTTCGAACTAAATCTCGGTAAGTGGCGCACAAAAGGCCAAAACGGATTACCTTCTAATAGATCTTTCACCCCTTGTTGTTTGCTCAGGTTCCATTGACCTAATAGGTCATATTTGAACTGGACCGTAATAGCGGAACGAGGCTGAAATAAAGTAAAACACATCAATATACCATAAAATAAATTAGTTCAAGTAACAAACTAATAATTTAAGTCGTAAATTATATAAGTTACGCCGTACACGAAAGTGAAGTAGGCCACGCGGTGTATATAGTCAGGGAACAAAATAATACTATTTTACAATAGGAAAATGTCCTTCTAGCCCTCCGGATCGCTTGGACGCACTTGGTTACGCATAGATAGCTCGGGGACATTCACATCTTCCTCCTCTTTGGAGTCCCTAAGGGCACGAGCCTCTTGTGGAGGTGATTGTTCTAAATTACGCTTCCTCACGCTAACATATATTTTTCAGCGTACGGATCGGTCGGTATGGTCGGTACACTTTCCATGGTCGGTCGGATCTCCTCCCAAGGTATTACCACTTGGGCTATCTTTTCTCGACGCACAAATTTTTTCCCATTCACGCCTCGGTACTTTTTTGTTTTTCTCTTTCTCTGACATCGATACTTGCTGCCCGAGACAGGAAAAATAGTGTTACATGTGGTAAACAATTAGGTCCCCGCTGGGTGAACCTAACTTCCAATCATGTATGATTAGTTGATACATAACTTAAACGCTTTAATTTCATGGAAGAAACTTATAAATATTGCATTTGTTAAGATCATCTGGTAGATCACAAAAAGTGGAACTCTACATATCAATTTATTGCTTTGTAAACTCGAACTGTTATGTCCATTTATTGTTATATTTTATGAAGTCTATGCAATATGTCTCCAAATAATTATATTGTTTCTTGCAGATAAATATGGTATGTTGAAAATAGAAAAAAAATTATGTTCGGTGCTTTTTAAAAGAAAAGCTCCAATAATTAATTTTTAATTTTTATTGTTGAAATTATACCTGCATGGACGAGTTGTATAAAAAGAATACTCATTCGACCAATATCCTATTATATTATAATAGGAAGCTTGCTTTCCCATGTAAGTATTTCTTCTTACGTTATGTTATCAAATTTGAATGCTTCAGACGAATTGTGAAATAGTGTTAAGAAGGCGAGAAACTTGTTGGAAGGAATGGATTTAAGAAAGAAGCTCGTCGTAGCTTTATTTAATTAGAAAGAATGCTTTAAAATGTACAATTGGTGACTTTTCTCATTCTAGGATCAGTGAGTTTAAAACATTTCTCGAGACGTTGATGGTTCTTTTTAGACGATAAGATAGGTATGCGGTTTTTTACTTTCTCGGTTGAAGAAGGAAATGTTTTTGGCTATGTTTAAATTTGGTCAAAATAATGGTAATCCCTCCGAAAAATATGTGATTTTTGAATTTGTACTATTTTGTCTTTACATCCCGTTTGTTTTCCGCCTGGTGAGATATTTTTAACCGCCGGGAGGTCTCCACCGCGTGAGCTTTTCTCAACCGTCAGGTGGGACCTTCACACCCGCCGGACCATGCTTCCCCACCGGTTGAGTATGGTATTTTTGGTATGTTTTTAAAATTGACAAACATTTGGAGATAGTTATTTTTTTGGGACGAAATTTAGCCACAACCAATATTTATTTTCAGGTGATAATTATTTTCAGGTGATAATAACAACTAAAATTACTGAATAAAAGTACAAGCTATTGGGAACCCGGGAGAGTTATAAAAACAGTTTTCACGGTGAATATGGTGGCAAATTCTTTACAACCCAATATATTTTTATTGAACTTTTTTAGTTTTGTTTCTTTATATTTGGGTTACATCTATCTTTTTCCCTTTGAATTAGGGTTTAGATTATCTTTTATTTTTTTAGTTGAAAATGTGGTCGGAATAGTTTTTAATGAATTACATTTTTTAGATATTCATCCGTAGTTAGATTTTTGGTTGGATACCATATGATAACTAATCCATTTTTAGTGGTAACACGCCTCTTGTTTGACTTCGAACGTGAGATCGAACAACCATACCTCCGATTTTAATTAATTTTCACTGATAAAGACTTCTTCATGACATAGTGCATGCGGCATCATGTATGAACAATTAATATCGTACACATACTACATTCTGCACATAACTGCATCAAGAACCCACCGGTAGTCTCATATGATCTTGTTCACTTCACATACATGATGGCTTTCAAGAAATGACTGTCTTTTTTTACGGTCATTTCATATCGAATTTTTTTTAAGTTTGATTAGTTATGATATTTCGTAGATGAAGAAATATAAATAGAGACTTGAATGATGAAATTGGTGGGAAATCGTCTTGGACGTCAATTATGGTTGGCGTATAATCAAAGTTGGCAGGAAAACAAAGTTAGTGTGAAATAGATGAAAGATGATAGATTTTATGTCATTGGACCATCGGGGTGCTTATACATCGGCGGTAGACAATGGACCATCGGTTGCAATTTCACGACACTGATGTTGTCCATACATATGATTGGTGGTGCTACTTGCATGGTTGTTTGTACCGATGATGAATGATTAGTAAATGGCACCTTCGGTGCAGTTGGTATCACACTTATAGTGCATGGCCATAGCACAAATGTTGTTGGTTTATAAGTGGAAAAACCCCAATCAACTCTGGTAGAAGACTAAGAGTGGCATCAACAGACGACTTCTTCTTCTTGGAAACTCATTTGTGACCCATTTTTTGTGGGGAAATAGATAATTCATCAGCAGAGAATTCGTAACCCGTATCAAAATAAATTAAGGTTTGCTTACTAAGGGTACTGGACATCTCAAAATCACCACATCAAGTTAGGCCTATAGCTTTTACCCACAAAATAGAAATGAATAATGAAATAAATAAAATGGTAGAAATTTTTTACCTGCGAACTACTTATTCTCGTAAGTTTTTGAATGTAATGGATGAAAAATAGAAGTATAAAAAGAAAGTGAAATCAAATTTTGAAAATGAAATTTATACCATCTGTCAAAATTGCTAGACAAAAGGATCAGAGGCCCATGATGTTAACATGAGCCTGCTAATAATAAACATATTAAAAGGGAAAACGGTATAAAATATGAAGCACCATTTTTTAGAAACATGTATATAGGTTTTATAATATCAGAGAAAGTGACACAATAGCTAACGCGTGGCAAATACTTACTGACGACGGTACATTGCACATCTACAATTTCAAATTATAAGTTTAAGGTATAAAAAAAGACACATGGCAAGAAATAGAGAACCACATACATATCCCATCTCGTCCTAATTTATTTATATTTTTTAAAAAATATAAACAATCGAATAAATTAGTATTCAAAAGAATTAAGAGGAGTCTTGATAAGGCATAACCCGTTGGTCAAAATACATATGTCAACATGGACGAGGTGAGCTTAGTATTTCATTACAAGATCACTGACCATAAAGATAATATATCAAAACTATCAAGACCTTGATCGATAAGCAAAAAGCAACATTATCGTGCGGAGTATAGTCGAGCGAAAAATAAATAATACAGACAACAAATTATCGACCAAGAGCATCTGTGAGAAAATGTTCACTCAACGCACAAGGCCACTAAATGCGTTATTAGGAAGACGTAGAGAACGTCGGGCCTCGCACTCACCAGCAAACACCACTACAAGAATGACAACCGATTTTTAGATAATGGGACAAACCGAATATTGATTATAATATGTAAATAGACATATCGTCTTAAACTAGTTTGTATGATATTTGTTGGCATAACATAAAAGAGTAAATTATATAAATTGTCTTTTTTTCTTGATGTTAAACATTAAACTAGTTTGTATGACATATCCTTTACAAAACTTGGTCACGACCAGTCAAGACTATGTTCTTAAACCCAGAATTTATCACGATGATATTGGTTTTTCTTTTTCTATTGAAACATAAAGAAACCAGAAACCCATCACTATGCTATGAATATAAATGATAGATAATATTAGCTTATAACCCTGAAGGAAAAACAAAAATCTCTTAAGAAGATGGTAAATGGGATTCGTGTAAAGCTACTGAATGGTCATAAGCCTGTTTTCAGTAAATGGATGTTCAATCCATGTCTTTATAGTGTTGTGTTACTTATCTACAATTATAGGGTGATAGGTATGGGTTTTATAGAAAAGGAGAGTGTTTATTAATGAATTTTTAATCTTCTAAAATAAACCTCAATTAGGGTTTTCCTATCACTTGTTGCTAGATATGATCTAGAGTTAGATCAAACGGATATTACTACTACCTTATTACATGGTGTATTGGAAGAAAAAAAATTAAATATATCAACCAAAAGTGTTTGAAGAAATTAAGTTAGATGATGTGTGTTTGTTGAAGAGACCTCTCTGTGGGTTGATACAGTCGTCGATGAAGTGGGATATAATATTGGATTCTTTTATGATATTCATCAAGTATGTTCGTGGATACTTTGATAATTGTTTCTATTATAATGGAGAAACAAACATCGAGAGATAAGTCTTATAACTATTGTGTGTGGATGATATCTTAATAGCTAAAAAATATGAAGATGTTTGAAACGGTGAATAATCAGTTGAAATAAGAGTTTGAGATGAAGACTATGCGAGAGATTATGAGGATAATTGGTATTGATATCACGAAGAACAAGGCGAATTTGCATTTATTTTTATCTCAACTAAAATATATACACAAGGTCCTAAGGAATTTCTCTATGTCCAAAGCCAAAGAGGTTAGATCATCCATTGGTTATGAATTCCAACTTAGGGCCACTCAAGTACCAAATAAATTTATAGATAAGAAGTACATGTTGAAGATACCTTATGTCAATATTATAAGTAGCATTGTGTATGATATAATTTATACCAGATATGATCTATCTGACGTTATAAGTGTTTTGAGAAGATTCGTCTCTAATCAGGGAAAACCATATTGGTATACACTCAAGTGACTCATGGAATACTTGTTCGGTTTGGAAATTATAGGGGTGTGTTACACTCATAATGATACAACTGATGCAATGTTGATAAAGTACACAGACTCTAATTATGCAGGTTGTCTTGACACGAAAAAGTCTACTTCGGGTTATCTGTTTACAGTGTTTGAGAGAGTGGTTAACTAGAAGTATTTATATAGAAATTTGTTGTGTTATCACTTATGGCAACCGAATATATGATTGTTGCAGAAGCTATGAAAGAAGTTATTTAGTTGAAGGGATTTTTAAGTAAAATCACTTGTATGAAACTAATTGTAATTTTCTTCTATTATAGTAAGTCTTCTCTTCATTTAATGAAAAATCTGAAGTTTCATGAACGAACTAAACGTATAGATATCAAGTTGCACTTCATCCCAGACATGGTGGATAGAGAGTAATTGAAGATGGTTAAGATTACTAACAAATAAAATTTTAAGATGTTTTGACCAATGTATTATCGATTTCAAAGCTCAAGAACTGCATGAGACTTGTGCAAGTTTGAGATATATGTGAGATAGTCTTTAAACATTAGATCATATGATTTAATAGATGTTGGACTTATTAGTGGAGAGTTGTTAGGTATAGGCTTTAAGTAACTCTCGTACAAAACAATTTGTCTTTATAACTCGATTTCTTATTTTGTTGAGTTTCCTATTTGTCTTAATTGAATTTGATTTCTTATTTATGAGATTTTATATTTTCAAAATTTATCTACAATCTGTAAATACAAGAAGCAAAATATGCCTTCCGGTTGTAGTTGAGAGTCGATTTTATATTCTTTAAGTTAGAGTAAATAAAAAAATGAGATAGGAGAGATAAACACTAAAACTAAACTCTAGATTCGTATTTTTTTTACTTGGGAGGGATTTGTAAAAGATAAAGTGATTGAATTTTTTTGTACTCAATAGAATATTCTTTATAATGTTGTTTGTGATTGAGTTTTGTAGTATTTGGTAAAAAAAAATTGTAACGTTGTTCATGAATGTAAAAAAATTTGCACTCTAAACCATATAAAGTTTTATATTTTATGTTTAGATTACTTTATTATTGATTTTACAAAATATGTTAGAAGTATGTTTTAGAACGAACTATTACAAGATCGCAACAATATAAAATGAAAGAGTTGGCAGCTGCTTCCTGTAATTTTAATTATATTGGAAGAGACGTCCAAATAATATAAATGTATTGAATATACTAGTTGTTAGACTTTTAATTATATTGGAAGAGACGACCAAATAATATAAATGTATTGAATATGGCTAGTTGCCCAATCATGACATCTTTTATATGTAAGAACATCCATCCATCCATCTTCAACTCTCTTCACGCCACAGGAAGTGTTGCAAGATAAGTCAATTTCTGGAGTTGAGGCTGCATCTTCGACTAGTAAGATACTTTCTATTTTTCGTGTCCTTTCTTTCCTTTTCTTGTAATGATACGGTGAAATATCTTTTTGTTTTTCTTGTTTTTTTCTTTTAAATTTAGAAACTCGAAAATGATACAAAATTGAACACGAACATAGTATAACTTTGCTACTTACGTATAGACGGCTGAGTATATATAGCTAAAACACAAATTACAATTAAGCATAGAAAAGAAATCTAGAGAAATCTAGAGAAAACCGTTAATTCTAATAGCTAATCTTTATTTGTAATTTTTTTTGGTGTGCTCTATGTTTTGCATGTTTAAATTTTTATTATTTATGTGTGTGAATTTAATATATATAGTAGTTAGGTTTTATAGAAATTAGATAACTATTGATTATCACCTATCATCAAAAGTAATTATCTTATCAAACTTAATAGGTATGATACAAAACTAAATTACTATATGTAAAATAACTCAGTATTAGTGAAGGGTCAAGCAGATTCTTGTGTTTTCTGCGTAATCAATCAGATTCTTCGAGCTGTTGGCTTAATTATTTGGCTTCTTCAATTGTTTATAAAGCATTGATGCTGTTAAGTTATATCTCCGGCAAGTTATCTTATCAATTACAGCTCGATTTCGAATCCTTCTCTTCCTCCTCTATTCAGTCTTCTGCTGTTGAGTTTTCTCCATGGGAAATACCTCTCTTTCAATAGTTGAAGCTAAAATTTCGTTTTTGTCTTGAATCAAAGACTGCCAGTCTAGTGAAATCCTTGGTGTCCTGAGGTTAGTCTTTTCAGTTCAAAATTTCATTCGGAAATTTCAAAACCTTTCGCACGGAAATGAAAATCCCTCAAATTAGCCCCTATCTTAGCCGTTATCGGTCCGGTTCGGTACGGGTTTTGATAGAATCAGACCGAACCGTTAAGTTTATCGATTTTGATCCGGCTCGGCCGCTAAGTTTTCGGTTTTATCTTTTTTAACTGGACCAGACCGCTAAATTTTCAGTTCAGTTCGGTCTGATTCCAGTTCTAGTTTGGTCCGAGTTCGGTCTATTCCTGTCTGACTTGGTCCAGTTTCGGTCCCGATTTGGTCTCGTTCAAGTTCGGTCCAGTTCTGTCCGGTTAAAAAAGATTTTACCCAATTATAGTTTGAGTTTTATCTTTTTTTTATTTAAATAAATGATAAAAATTAAAATTTAGAAGTTAGTCTTTATATTTTATAAAAAAAAAAAATAATTAACTATCAATTTTGGTTATATAATACATAAAAAAGTAAATAAAAATAAATAAAAATAAAAAACAATTTATTTCTATGGTTTTATTGGTTCGATACTTTATCGGTTCTACCGGTTTATCGATTTTATTCTTTCGATTCCGTATCAATTCTATCGATTTATCAGTTTGATTTTTTATCGTTTTATCAGTTTCCGAACCGGTTTTATTTTTTCGATTTTTTATCTGTCTCGTTTTTTTAAATAATACTGCTAACCGAACCATTAAAATTCATTCTAGTTTCCAGTCTGATTCTTATCGGTTTGGTTACGTCTCGGTTCTCCAAAACTGGTAGGCAGCAATACACCTTTGTAACTCTTTTTATTAATAAAATTTCAACTCTTTTTATTAATTAAATTTCTCCTTTAAATGACAAAATATACTATATGTAAAATAATGTATGATATTTGACCATTCTTATACTACGAATTACTTTCATTTTTTATTATTAATAAACATCATAATAACTAACTAGACATACTAATAATAGGGAAATTACACCTAAAGTACCTACTCGACTATTTTATTGTCATCTAGTATCCAAAGTTTGATCAATTATCTCTTAATACCCATCTCAACTACCTAATTAGCACATAGTACCTAACATTATTATAATACCCTATCTACCCTCACCCTTCATGAACAACCACGTAACCAAAATTTATTTTTCGTAACTTTTTCTTTTAATTTTATTTTTAAAAGATCCGTATCCTTCAAACCGGAGTTCCAAAAAAATAAATGAAAGTACCATCGTTTTTGTTTTTTTTAAATGAACAAAACTAGATCCATTGATGATTTTTTTTTTAAAAAAAAATACAATTTCATATCCTGAGAATTGTTCAGGAAATCCTGAGTTGCAAACAATTCTCATGATATCCTGAGAGTTGTTCAGGAAATCCTGAGTTGCAAACTATTTATTAAATAGTGTATATTACTTCAAGATACTTCTTATAAAAGGTGGAAGCCGAAATCCTTTTAGTCTCAACTATCGTTCTCATGTTATTATTCAATATAAGTAATTTATCCACGTATAAGCCTTTTATGACAACTATATGACCATAAATCTTAGTCTATAAAAACTCACGCGCTCAAGTATACCTAGATCCATCATATATAATGTCACGATCAAACTTTACATATAAATATTAGGGGCTTGTTTTGAGCTATACAATAAATTAATAAGCCTATACAATTATGGTTCATTTTTCGGGAGCAAAAATCTTTCGGCTGCTCAATGTAGACCTCTTCGTCCATATATTCATTTAGGATTATCGTTTTGTTAATTATAATCACAAAATATTTTGTTATGTATACGGTTTTCAAACGGAGCATACATTTCAAAATAAGTTATTCATTTTCTTGTAAAAAACAATTGGCTACCAATCGAGTCTTGAACATTTGAATGGTACTATCAGTAGGGCATTTCTTAAGAATATCCCCTTATAACTATTTCATTTGATTTTTTATAGTTTCTTCTCAAAACGCATTATTAGTTACCATTGAACTCATTCTATTTTTTTAAATTCTCTTTAAAACACATAATGTCTAGAAATTATTATTTATTTGTAAAGATTTGGATCGTCAAATAAAGAAATAACCACAATAAAGTTTAATATTTACAATTTCTTTAAACCAAATAGAAAGATATTTGTTGAGATCCCATCTCATTGTATCTCAAACTTGGGAACTGCTTTATTTAACGTTTGCAAAACTTACAAGATTACTCAACAACCAAATGTGCTTCTTGCAAAATCGTTTCTTATTTTCAATAGAGATTTGAATTTGATTATCATATATAGTCATAAGTAAATGAATTCTGCTTCTTTTGATTCAATAATCACGTTAGATTTCAAATCTTACAACCTGTAATTTTTGTTATTCTTATGTTATAACAATATTGCGTCTTATGGATTTTGGATCCATTTTTGTTATTTTTCGATTCATTCTCTTAAAATGTACAAGATACCCCACACTCTAAAGTTACTAACATTTGTCTTCATAACTCATATGTAAATATTTTAGTTTTCAAAAGAGGAACATAAATTATAATATGATACATCAGCGAAATAGAATCACCCCACAAATTATTATGCCAACTAGGATGAACCACCATAACGTTGCACGTCTAAATTAAGATTATACTTTTTTTCATGTGCGATCAATCCCCTTTATTTCTCTGATGTCAAACATTGATGAATTGTACCATGCTATTTGCAAAATATAGAAAAATCATTTAGGTAAGTATTTTCCTTTTCCATCTCTACCTAATACTTTAATTTTTGTGTTTGATTGGTTCGAATCTTAGTTTTGAAAATCTTAACCATGTCAAAAGTCTCACGTTTGTGTTTAAGTGTATGTGTTAGAATATATGTGTAAGTGTGAAACGAACCTCACACACTAGAAAGATAATATGGTCTGCACGGGTTTGCTTTTGGTACACTCCCAAAAGGCCTCTTGCTAGTTGAGGTGGGCTCACACTTATATGAACACTATTCTTTTTCAATATTAGCAATGTGGGATTCTTGAACAAGTATGAGATGAAATTTACTCTCCAACATCCTCCCTTAAACTTGAACCCATTAATCGGCGGAATAAACGTCGTCGAGCGGAATGAACGTCGCTAAATCACAACGGAAACACATCGTTGGATGTGTTGATGGGCAGAATGACGTCGCTGGATATTCAACACATTTGCTTCGAATCCCACATTTGTTAAGTTGGCTTTGGTACCATGTTAGAATAGATGTGTAAGCGTGAAACCGAACGTCACACACTAGCAAGATATTGTCCGTTTTGGACCTAAGGGTCCGCACGAGTTTGTTTTTTTTACACTCCAAAAAATGCCTCTTACTAGTTGAGGGACGTTACCACTTATATACACTTTATTTTATTTAATGTTAGCACTGTGGGACTCTGGACCAAGTATGAGATGAAGTTTACTCTCCAACAATATGTAAGTTAATATATAACTTATCTTTGTGTATCAAAATATTATTTAATTTATGTACGTATCAAGTCTAATAATTGTGTATAAGACTTTCACAATTTACCTTTAGACATGGTTCACATTTGTTTTTACAAACTCATATAATAATTTATAAGTCTTATAAATAACTATTCTCTAAATAGTGTAATGTCATATATCTCAAAGTCTATCATTTTATAATAAAAAATATTTGCGCAAACAAAAATAAATAAATTAGTTATTTTATTAATAACAACTTTAAAAATATATAACTGACCATTTTGTTACATAAAAATTCTTTTGTGACGAAGATATCCGTTTTAGGCGTAAAAATCTAAAAATTTACTTGAATTTCTTTTTTTTATTTCGAAGAGAAAATTTCTGCCATTTAAGAACTCATAACCAATATATTATGGTGTAAATATTTACTCTTTTTTTCTTCTTAAGTTTTGTATCCCCCCTCCAGAGATTATATTATTTATTTTAAAGTCTCCTCCAATTTTTTTTTTAATTTTAAAATCTCGTATATTTTGACATATTAAGTTATTATCTTTCGTATTTGCACCATCTTTTATGTGTTTTGAAATGTGTGTATATGCCAGTTCAAATAATTTTCTAGTTTTTGGTTAAGATTGTAAGACACCTTAAATGTTGCTACATAAATTTTAGTTTTCTTACCATTTTGTGATATTATTTTTCTCATATAAATTATAAAATAACTAAATATTGGTTCGTCACATTCATTTTCGAGACTATTTTTTAATGTTAGAAAACTCGAGTGACATAAAATATATTTATAAGGGTTTGCGATCTGATATGTCTTTCCACCACCAGTTAGACTATTAAAAACAAATTTGAAATATAACTAGGACATATTTTGCACGACCATAATTCGAATCACCTCCATAAAACAATATATCGATACGACAATAGGTTTTCCAGTTTATATATTGTCGCAACAAAGACTTTTAATTATGGTGGTGAGTGTTGCTAAAAGAATTTCAAAGTTGTGAGTTGAGCCTCCGACCTAGGCTATTCTAAGATAATTGACACATTATTCCCCGCTAAACATAAATCAGCCACTATATATAATAAAAAACTCTCATAAGGGAACAACAACACACTTACCTTATAGTTGCAAACAAATTTTAGGAAATATAGAGAATTGTACACAACCCTCGGGAAATAGAATGAGTTGTAATCAAATGCCAGATTGTAGAGTTGCATACAACTCTCATGAAATAGATAGAGTTGTAAACAACTCTCAGGATATAGAGAGAGTTGTAAACATCTGCCAAATTATGTAAAAGATGCAAATTGTCGTGGTTATTTTAATTGAGAATAACTTTCAGATAATAGAGTTGCAAACAAATCTCACGATATATATATATATATATAGAGAGAGAGAGAGAGAGTTGTAAACAAGTCCTAGATTATAAAGTTTCATACAACTTCCATGAGATAGAGAGAGTTGTAAACAAGTCCTAGATTATAGAGTTTCATACAACTTCCATGAGATAGAGAGAGTTGTAAACAACTCACATCAAAATAGAAAGAGTTGTAAACATCTCCCAGATTATAAAGTTGCAGACAACTCTCGTGAAATAAAGAGAGTTGTAAACAACTGCTAGATTATAGGGTTGCAGACAACTCTCGTGAAATAGAGAGAGTTGTAAACATCTGCCAAATTATAGAGTTGCATACAACTCTCACAAACAACTCTCAGGGTATGTTTTTCAAACAACTCTCAGGGTATGTTTTTCAAACAACTCTCAGAGTATGTTTTTCAAACAACTCTCAGAGTATGTTTTTCAAACAACTCTCAAGTTAGTATTAGTACTCTTAGATAAACCCATAAACTAAAATACCCACTAACTATCATAACTACGTGATTTCAGTATAAATAAGCAATGTTGATCATAAAAAAACAGCAACATGTACTTAGAAATCACCAAAAACGCAAAAAAAGAAGAAGAAGACATTTTCGAAATTCGAGACGTACCTGGTTACTGTAACTCGTGCTTTCTTCACCAGCCGACGTAAACTAAACGGAAAGTCGTTGAACGACTCGTGCTTACTTGTTTCAGGGAGGAGACGACGGTGGATGATCGAGAATCAGTGAAGAACAAGAGAATTTTGGGTGGAGGAGTTTAGGGTTTTTTGGTGTAGAGAGGAAAGGCGAACGATTTGTTTCTGGTCTCTAAAAAATAATGTGTGTTTTGTGGGTTTATGGGGTCTCAAAAGAGGGGTGGGGGGAAATGGGTTTGAACAGAAAAACGGTTGTATATAGTTGGGGGTATTTTTGTCCAAATTTTAGGTGGAGGTACCAATTGAGACTATCCTAATTTCGGGTAATAGTTGGTAATAAGGTAGTTGGATGGGCATTTAGGAGTACTTTTCTCAATTATAAAACCTTTTATTCAAATATTGTTTAATAAAAATATTTTCAAGATCAATTCCTTTTTTGAATTTTATGTATTAAACATAAAAGTGTTAGAAGATGTTAAAAGCATCCTAGGAGATGAATTTTATTCCAACACATATTTATAAAAATTTAGGTACGTAAATGTGAATATCCTTATAAAGAAAAACTTAGAATTATTTTTTATACATAATATTTATTTATTACCAAAAAAAAGAGTCTTATTCCATCCAAATGTGTGCGGTTCAAAAGAAGAACGGCTAAATCTACAAATCCAATTAACATTGAATTGGATCTGTTGTCTGAATAGACTCAATATTTTTTATCATAAATTGAACTGTGGATTGATTTTGTTTTTATTACCAATTGTCATCCTTCTGAAAATTTGTAAATTCAGGAAATACACCTGCGTTGTTGTTCTACTGCTTGTGCCGCAATGGCGGAGTTATTAATTATGGCAAAAAGTGTTGGGATGAAAGTTGCAGGAATGCTAGAGAATCCAGCACAAGAACATTTGAGGTATCTCTTATGTATTACCACTTTCATAGACGACTTTAAGGAAGCAACGGCGGCTTTAATAATAAGTCAAGAAAAAGTACAGCATAAAGTTGAGATGGCCGGGAGTAACTGTGAAGAGATTGAGCAAGATGTGTTGGAATGGCAAGCTGAGGTGGATAGGGCATTGAGTGAAATAGAAGTACTTAATAAAGAGATTACTGAAAGGAAAGGTTGTTTCATGTACTCGTTATGCAAGAAGCTTAAAATCATGACAATACAAGTTTTGAAACTTCAACATGCTTCAAGTAAATGGGTCAAGTCTGAACAAGTGGGTCAAGTTGGTCGCCGTATAGATCTTCAACCTATGGAATTTTCTGAAGGAAGTGGAATCAATTTCTCTCACTCTCGTTCTTCGAAAGAAGCTCTAGATAATATCATATCTTCACTAAAGAGTGAGGAGGTCAACATGATTGGGTTGCATGGGATGGGAGGAGTGGGAAAGACCGCATTGGTCCAACACATTGGCAAAATAGCCAAACAGGATAATCTATTTGCTAAAGTGTTCATGGTTGTCTTCTCCTCGAAACCAGATATTAAAAGTATTCAAGATAAAACAGCCCGAGCAAACAAGTTGCTGGCCCGGTTGAAAAAAGAAGAAAACATCCTCATTATACTAGATGATCTTTGGAATCCTATTCAATTAAGAGCAGTCGGATTGGAGTATGATACAAGCCAAAAATGGTGCAAGTATATCATGACTACACGTGATTCCCATGTATGCCGTATCATGCCATGTCAAAAGGTTGTTCATCTGGATATCATGACTGAACCTGAAGCATGGGATCTACTTAAAGAAAAGACCGGTCTTGATGATGATGATTCCGCAATCACAGATTCAGCTTCTAGAGTTGCAAAAATGTGCGGTGGTTTACATATTGCAATTGAAACACTGGCCGCTGCTTTAAAAGGAAAATCCAAAATCCATTGGGAAGCTGCTTTAAACAAGTTAAATAAATCTAAGTTGTTAACCATCGACCACATAGATAGAAACAAAAATGCTTATTCGTGCTTGGAAACGAGTTATGGCCAGTTGGAATATAACGATCTCAAACTATGTTTCTTATTGTGCTCTTTGTATCCTGAAGATTATGAAATTTCTAAAGAAGATCTAGCTAGATTAGCCGCAACTGAGTTGGAGGGTGATGGTTCAATTGAAGATAAAAGAAAGTCTGTGGAAGCATTCATGGACACACTCATTACTAAATCTTTGTTATTGAAGAGTGGAGAATGTAAGGTGAAGATGCACCCTATGGTGCGTCATTGTGCACTGTGGATATTATCCAAGCCTGAGAACTTCTTGACAGGAACATACATCGGTGAGTCAAGTGGTTTTCCGACTAATGATGTATTGAATGCATGTATGGCAATTTCTATCATGGAAAAAGAAAATAAGGAACTGCCAAGAGAGCTAAGTTATGAGAAGCTAAGAGTCTTGTTTGTACGTGGCCAAGATTGGGAATCCATCTCCATCGAATTTTTTGAAGTGTTGAAAGAGCTGCACGCTCTGCATTTGGAAGAGTGCCAACTCCCGGATGACATGTCTTCGTTAACATGTTTAACGAGCATTGAGATTCTTAGCTTTCGTGGTTCTTCTATCACTCAGCTACCTGATGGAATAAGTGAAATGAAAAATTTACTATTGTTGGATGTGTCCAACTGTCAGCAACTAATTAAGATTCCACATGGTCTGCTAAACAAATTGTTGAATCTAGAAGAGCTATATACTCATGGCTCAACGTGCAATCTGTGGGGAGAAGAGACCGGGGAAACTAGTCTTTCCGAGTTGAAGCAACTGACATGCTTGAACATATTTTGATTGGAGGTCAAAACGGAAAATCTTAGCAGGTCCATAATGATATTATTTAATTCGAGTGGTGGAGATTCAGCTTCTGATATCTTGAGAATTGAGAGTGCCGATTCCACTTGGATGAACGAATTGGGAAAGTGGGAGCTGTTGAATATAGGTACAATGAGCTGTTGAATATAGGTACAAATCTCCAGTATCGAATTAATTGTGTGATTTTAAGGAACTTATTTTCGCTTTAACCTATTGTCATTGTTTCCTAGGAATATTGGGAAAGGCTCGGCGAGCAGTTTGAATACAACTATAAGAGACAAGATTTGACGGATGGATCCAGCTCATCCCGGTCCCAGGATTCCCAGTCCTTAAAAATTCAGGCCCTTTCAGTATCAAGATTGCCGTAACCTGTGAAATTGATTGGAATGGTGACCATCGGCCGATATATCCTACCCTCATATCTGGGTATGACTACATACTATGTCTCTCATTTATGGGGCACTATTTTTATCTTTCAGTGCTTATTCTTGATTTCTTATGTGTGCCATGTCAAATTGTAAAAATTGTACTCATATTTGGGCTACTGTTTCTATTTTTCAGACCTCACGGGTGATATTTCGTTTGTGTTTTTGTAAAGACCCTGTTCCGAACCAGCTCTGCCAATGATTTAATATTTGTGTTACACTTCGTTTATTGTTTGAGTTTCTTTATGTAGATTAATGTCATCTTTTCTCTCCAAACTGAAAGTATAGTTTAGAGATATATAAAAGAGATTCTGTATTACATTTGGAACCTAGCTTTTGCTTAATACTCTGGTTTCTACCGGTTTAGCTTTGATTTATGAATAATCATAAATACTACTACCTCGTCTGAAAATATATGTTTTTTCTTAAGAAATTGTTTTTGTTCCAATTTAAATATTTTTTAAAATATCAAATGCAAAATTTAAAAATATATATTAATTTCTACCAATTGGTTGCTTTTTTTTTTCACTTTTTATAAAAATAACAATGATAACATTTTTTAATCCAGATGCATAACCTACTTATATAATGGGATGGAAAAAGTAATTTGTAACCGTGGAAAGTTGTCGGTGACAAACATAATAACACTGTTTGTCCTCCAGATATGTTTAATTCTTTTATTGAACCTTTGAATCAAGCACGCACATCGTCCGGAAAGTCGATTGAAAATTATACAAAAATTATTTTCAGTCTTTTTATGGCCTAATTTTTTTTGGAAAATTGTTTCATAATATAACAATTTTTTCGAGTCCCATTCAAGTAAATAGAAATCAAGCTTCCATTACAAACTTTCGTACCGTGGAAAAAATTGGTTTAGAGATTTAAAGTTCTTTTTCATCATTTATCCTCGTAGCCTATTTATAGCTTTCATAGTTCGCATCTCAAACAGATGTATAAGTTTACTAGGTTTGAAAAAGAATACATAACTAGAAGCGAAACACAAACAATGGATCATTGCGTGAGCTGTTGGACACAAACAACATATCACCCGTGACAATTGAAAAATAGAAATAGAAGCCAAACCATGAGAACAATTTCGACAAAGTCAGAAGGGCACAAATTAAAAATTAGGGGTACGCACTAGGCTCGAGGTCATAGTTGTGTATAATGATTATTTCCACCAACTCATGACATTTATGGATTTTAACTATCTTTGAGACTGGTAGAATTTGGCGATGTATCTCAAACTGTTACATTCACTTATAAGCGGTTTGGTAAGATTAGTGGTATATCCTTTAGATATCAAGTTTAGATAATCAAATGAGGTTCTTCTTTAGCAAGACCCTCGAAATGAAACAGTTGTAATTCGCCTATAGAATAAAGTTGTATGTGTGTGGAATGGGGGTTATGACAGACTACCATGTTTTTGTGCTCCAACCTACCAAGAGAAATTTTATCAGCAAATGAGAAAGAGGTATTAAGTTATTATCTCTTGAGTGTAACCTAGAAGTAACTCGTCAATAATGGTATTATCGATGGAGTATATGGACATACACAAACTGTTAATACTTCTGATGTTTGAGTCGTAACTTAGTTGTAGAGAGGTTTATTAATTTTAAGGCCTTATACAAGCCGTAGAACACTAGTGAGTATTGTGTCGAAGGAAATATGTGTTGAGTCGAAGTAGAGTAATCGTAACAAAGCTGGTTGAAGCAAACTAATAAGAAACACCATTTTGCTCCGAAGCAGACTCATTGTAAAATATTCTATTTACTAGGGACCTTATGTTAATTGGGCTTTCTTATATTAATGGAGAAAGATTAATTTTAGTTGTCCGTTAATAGCCTTAAATCTGGAGCGTCTAATGAAGAATTAGAGGTTCCCTAAACCTATAAATAGGAGAAAATATTTTTATGGGATGTGTGATGCGACGCAACAATAATTGTAGAAATACAATAACGTGAGAGTATATTTTATGCGAGAGTGAGAATATATTTTATGAGAGAGTTAAATTTCTTTAAGTCTTTTGAGAGATAACTTAGGTGAAAGATAAACACTGGATAGAGGTTTCAATGAATCAAATTATCTTCTGTTACAAAAAGTGATTGAATCTTTTTTGTTTTGAGATTCTTTGTGTAACCTACTTATATATAAACGAGTGTGTGTTGCCCGACGATGTAGGATTTCTTCACAATCTAAAACACGTTAAATATCGTCATTTGTGTTTGGTTTTATTATGTTTTCTAATATTTGTTTCTAGTCTTGTACTTCGAAATTAAATTGTTCTTTCATAACTTCGTTTAATCGTATATCGGGTCTTGCCATGATATATTGATATACTGGTTTAGTACCTAACAAGTGGTTTTGTGAGCGTGGAGCAACATTACAAGGAATAGATCAGTTGTGATATATAAATTGGAAAAGTGGATCTCGTCTGGAAAACTAAAAATCCACAAAAGATGATTTCCATGAAGCTTAGCCTAGATATATTAGACATAACTAATGATTCCAACCTATGTAGAATTAATGTTAAGTCTTACCTTGTACAAAAAGGATTGGTGATTGCGATTTTCTATAAATCTACAGAGGTTGATGTTGTGGTACTGTCTAAACCTCATAATGCCCTCATATTAAGCTAGAGAGATGAGGTGCTATGAAAGGTGTCTGAAGAGCCTACAATATTTTGGATAAGATATCATTTGAAGGCGATTTACATGAAGAAGTCTTTGCGAACAAATTATATTTTAAGAATTAACTTTATACACTATCAATGGATAGTACCACAAAGATCTGAAGACAACTCGATAAAAGCATCTTTATTTCTGTACCGATAAAGTATGGACATTTTTTGGACACCATGATTTACGGTAAAGAGTCCATTACGATGACCGAAGTCAAGAGCGCCTTGAACCCCAAATATTTTCAAAACCAGACTGTTCTGAAGGGTGACTCATAACTCGACGGAAATAGAAAAAAAGTAACAACAGTAGATGAGACCCTAATCCAAGGGTAACATTATAGATGAAACCTTAATCAAATGATAACAAACACCGAAAATTTAGGTGATAAAAAATATATTATTAAAAAAACTTAAGGCATATAAGGCTTTATATACGAGCTTCTCAAAAACATTATTTTAGAATAGAAGGAAATAAAATATATGTCTCAAAATAGAATCAAATCGAATCTTAATACAATTAGATTTGATTTGAATAAAATAAAATAAAATAATATAAAAAACTTCTTTTGTTTGAGCTTTTGGGCTACATTATCCTCCCCTGGTTGACAAGAATTCCTCTTCAAATCCACAACACCATCACCATCACCAGTCAAAATTATTTTATTTTATTTTATTCAATTTTACATTGAGAATTATAATTGTTGACTTTATCGAAATAAAGAGAATTTTTCCACGAGTGTTCCTTATTCGAAGTCACATTAAAACCATCAAGTTGATGAAAATAAATTGGTTTTGAGAACTTTTTCATAGCCTGAAAACAACATCCCAATGTCCTGTTGATGAAAAAACGATTTTGAAACCTGGGACAAAATCTCGATAATAAAATTTCTGCTTAATTCAACGATTGGTAGTTAATTTAAATCCAGTAGTAACTGCTCAACACGATCATCGTCGAAACACCCAGTGTGTCCCCGGATACCCAAACGATATTTGAGTTCTTCATGACCATAGATTTTGTTTTCTCCTTCAGACCTTGAATAAAAAATATCAAGCTTTAGAAACATGTTTCCTCGTTGCAGGAATCTGGCTCTAATACCAATTATGGTGACGTCGAAGATAATAGGAAAGAATTAATGGCTTCAAAACTCAAGGAAAAATAAGAAGATTAGATAAAACCCTAACTCTGGGGTTAGAGAGAAAAAGAGACTCAAAGAAATAATCTCAAAATTTTAATTAATCAAAGTGTGTGTAAAAGTGAGGTTTGAGAGACTTTTTATAGAAGTGCTCGAAACATTACACAAACATTACAACCTGTTCTTCGCATAATAAAAGAAAGTCCAATCCTATTTTAAATCGATTGGAGATATCTAAGTATTTTAAATAAATCCAAGAAAAATAGAAAAATGTTGAAAAACATAAAAACACATAAAATAGTTCATAAACGGTGGAAATTTGGGCATGAACTTCATCATCGGTTTTAGCCCAGTGATGCTTCCAAATGTTGTTGGGCTTCTCAACACGCTCAATTTGAGTAGTTTCATCTCCTAATTTTGATAATCGAACTCCAAATAAAGCTTGTTTCCATTTGTCCAAAAGGGTCATATAATTGTGGGCTTGTGCAACTACATTAGTGACCCCGAGGGGCATGAACTGAGTGTAAGTGAGCCGTTTGGGAAACAAAGATTCAAGTAAAAGAATTAAAAATATTTGAAGTTTAAACGGGTTAGGACACGTTCAAAAGTAATCTGTCAAAATGCAAGAATAAATGACATATCAATCAGAATTTCCCAGAGAAGAGAAATGGAAATAATTATCAGAAGACTCAATCTGGTGATATTGCAATGGTGTCTGATAATTGTGAGTATCATGATGCCTTGATTAATTCTTATTCTTGTAGGGAAAATGATAAATGGGTAATGGATTTGCGTGCATCATTCCACATTACTTCCAATCAGGTTTTGTTTGAATACCTGAAAATGCTTGATTGGCGAGAGTGTCACCATTAGGAATGACGAATCTTGTGATGTCAATGAGATTAAAGGGTGCGACTCAAGTTGTCTATAGAAATTAACAATATATTTAAACACGTAAGGTATGTACACGAAGTTAATCATAATATACTTTTTATTAGGATGTTAGATGATGAGTGGTTTACTTATTAGCGTGGAGACTTGGGATTTTGCAAATCTCTGCTTTTGTAATGAAAGATTATAGGACTGATTGTGTGGTAGTTATTGGTGGTACTGTAGTAATACGAATGCGCCTAGTGTGGTGAAAGATTCTTTCAGGTTATGACATCATCGAGTGAGGAAGTTAAGTTAGAAGAGACTCAGTGAATTAAGTAAACAATGGTTGTCAGATGATACAAAAGTTTGGAAGCTGAGCTTTTGTGAAAGTTGTGTTTTGGGTAAGAGAAATTGGGTGAATTTTCTACCCAATAACCAGACATCCAATAGAGTACTGGATTATGTTCGTTCAGAGCTCTGGGGTCCATCGTGGGAACTTACCAAAGGTAATGTAAGGTACTTTATGCCTCTGATTTATGACTATTCCAGAAAGTGTGGGTTTTACTTTTAAAAAAAAAGATGAATCGTTTGTTTCTTTGTGAATTGGAAGACTTTGGTAGAGAATCAAACCGAGAAAGTGTTAAAGAAACTTCGTTCTAATAATGACTGACAATATATGAACGATGAGTTTACTAATTGTTCTGTAAATTTTGGCATCGCTAGACACCGAGCCGTACGTGGGACTCCAAAAAAAAACGAGCTTGTTGAGAGAATAAATCAAACATATTTAAACGAGTTAGATGTATGATTAATACAGTTAGTATGCGTTGAAGGTTCTGGGGAGAAGCCATGAACACGACTTATATCATGAAAATGAGTTCATCTACGGTTCTTAAACTTTTTTATCCTTAAGAGCCCTCGGCTAGAAAGAAACATAAGATGGAACATTTGAGAATGTTTGTATGTGTGGCTACAGACATGCGAAGTGGGATAAGATTAGGCCAAGAGCAATTACATTTTTGTTCCTCGAGTATCTGGAAGAAGTAAAAAGGTATGGGTAGTGGTGCATTGAACTTGGATGCCAGAAGGCTTTGATAAGGAGGGACATGGTTTTCAATGCAGATACATATTGTTGAAGAAGATAGTGGGGAATCAATCTAGTACTGCTGGAAAGAGATGTGAAGTTGATGATGTATTTGATCTCCATATATGAAGCTGATGATGCATTAGTTTGAGCAGAGCTATGGTTTTATTGTTTTACGGTGTTCGGATGGAAGAACATGAAGACCAAGCAAACAACCACAAATGTATGGTTTTGCGGTTGTAATTGGTTATGCTTTATCGATTGAAATCCATGGAAATGTTCTTGAATCCAAAATTTATAACAATGCTATCAAAAGTAGTCATACAGAAAAGTGGCTTCTAGCCATGAAAGAAGATGAACATATGGATTCCTGTGAAGCAGCTGGAGAGTCATAAGATGGTTGGGAGTAAATAGATATTCAAAATAAATCCAGATATTCCTGGTGTTGAGTTGCCTCGATACAAGTATATGCTCGTAGCTAAAGGCTTTATGCAAAATAGGAACGTGGATTTCAATATAATATTCTCATCATATTATGAAACAAACCTCCAACAGTGTTCTTCTGTCAATTGTTGCCAGATTTGATCTTAGGTTAGATCAAATTGATTTTACTACTACCTTCCTACATAGTAAAATGGCATATACAGTTTAAATATATCAACCAAGTGGGTTTGAATAAGGAAATTAAGGTCATGTGTGTTTGTTAAGAAAAAATATTTATGGGTTGAAAATTTCCTCGGGGTAATATTTGATTCTTTTACGAGATCTATTAAATCCATTTGAACCTGCTACGAAAAGTGTTTCTATTAGAATCAAAAAACATGCATGGAGATACAAATCCAATTTATCTTTTATGCGGATATGGGAGAGGCTAAAAAGATACTTGGTATATGTAGACAATAAAAAAAAGATTGAAACGGTAAAAATTCAACGAAAGGAGAATTTGAGATGAAGGATATGGGAGAGGCTAAAAAGATATTTGGTATTCAGATAAAGAGGATTAGACCAAAGAGTGTTTCTATTATTATCTCAACAAGAACATATACTGAAGATCCTAAAGAAATTCTCGATGTCTGAAGCCTAATCGATTGGAACTCTCATTGGTTCTCAATTAAAACTCATTGTCACTCAAGCGCTAACCGAATAATCAGATAAGAAGTATATGCTAGGTATACTTTATGGTAATGTTATTGGTATAATTATGTATGTTAATATATTCACGAGACATGATTTTTCTTATGTAATAAGGTTTTTATCAAATTCATGTCGAATCCAGAGAAGTCGCATTGGCATGCACTCAAGTGGATCATTATATATTTGAAGGATCGACTTTTGAAGGTTGTGTTACAATCAGAATGATACAAATGATATAATGTTAAAGGGGTGTGTAGACTACAATTATGCAGGACTCCTCGACACAAGGAATTCTACTTTAGTTCATATGTGATGCAAATGATATGGTCCCTAAAGAGTATAAAATGTGGGGCAGCTGATAGTGGAGTTACTATATGCCTAGGTGGAACATTATTAGGTGTAGGTTAGAAATAACTCGTGAAGAGAGTTATTGTCAAAGACTATATGGATAAGCAAAAACTATTCAAACTCTCTCGTGTTTGAACTATGACTTAGTTGTAAAAACGTCTAGCGATGCTGAAGGATGATACAATATGTAAAAGACTAATGACCATTGGGTCAAAGGAAATATGTGCTGAGTCGAAATAGATTGGCCGAAGAAAATATGGTAGAACAAAACTGATCAAAAGCACCACTCTGATCCAAAGTGCTAGACTGTAACACCTGTTCGAAAGAAAAAAATTATATTTATTAGGAATCCTATGTGAGAAGATATTTCCTAAGAGAGTGAAATAACTCTAAATCTTTCGAGAGATAAGTAAGGTGAGAGATAAACATTAAAAAAAGGGTTTATGTTAATCATGTTATATTTTGTTATAAATAGTGAGTGTGTCGTTTATATATTGAGATTTTTATGTAACCAAATTATATAAAAAAGAGTTCTCATTTGTTGTAGGTATAGGATTTCCTTACAATCCAAAGCACGTTAAATATAATTTTTTGTGCTTCGTTTTATTATATTTTTCTTATTTGTTGTTCGTCTTGTAATTATATCGTTCTTTTGTAGAGTTGTTTTGGTTCTTGCCACGATATATTGGTATACTGGTTTAAGGCCCAATATTATCAACAAGTATATAGTAATAAATTACGACGTGCTCTATTTTGTACATAATTAATGGATAATAATAATAAATCACATAAATTATATTTATATTTAGTTTGCATAATTAATGTAAGTTACTAATAAAATATTAGTTTGCATTTATTACGTAAAAGATAAAGATAAGTCCAACATGTAAGTGAAGCTCATAACTAGTATATATAAGGGTGAAAACTTTAATGGTAAACACATTAGATTGTACAGAGTAATCCTAGTACACGTTTTCCTTTTTTTTTCTAATTTTTTCTTTGCTTTTTTTTTTTATCTCTAGATGATTTAAGAATTTGATTAGAATTCATACCTTATCAAATTCGTGTTTTTTCACTTTTATAAAAACCTAAATATTTTTTATGGTTTAAAGATTTTTCTTTTCTTTTTTAATAGAAAAACGCGTGGATAGTTCGTATACTATCGAATCCTTGAAGATCAAATCACCATTCAGTATAATGTGTATTTTTCTCCATAATATTTATATGCTAGTTATTTTATTTTTATTTTTTATGAATCCAATAATCAAAATTAACATCATTCATTTTCACCAAAAAGCTTGTCCTCACTACTTTTTTCAAGTTGCAAGAAATTTCAGATGAATTTTTCGGTTTAAGTATACCCAAAATTCTCCTTTGAAACTGTCCGGTCGATACTGAGGCCTCTCGTGGTACTGAGGCCACTGTCTGGTCGGTACTGAAGCTTCAGTACCACCGGTTCTGAGACCTTGAACCGGTGGTGCAAGGGCCTCAGTCCGCTCGGTTCTGAGGCCCCTTCACCACCGGTTCAAGGCCATAGAACCGGTGGTGCACCTGGTGAAGACGATAGACAAGTCATTACAGATATGTTTTTCGCCCATCCAGTCAGTGTTGACCTTTTGCGGACATTTCCAACAGTTTTGATCATGGATAGTACGTATAAAGTCATACGATATGGTATGCCATTGTTTGAGATAGTGGGTGTGACGTGTACCGGATTGAATGGGTGTTAGAGTGTTTGAATTCGTTGATTTCCGTTCACGGAATTCAAGAACCTCGTGTCATCCTGACCGACAGAGATTTAACGTTGATGAACGCCATAGAAGTGGTATTCCCAGAGACAACGCATATATTATGTCGATGGCACATAGCACATAATGTTCAGGGGCAAATAAGAAAATACTTCCCCAAGAAAAATGATCATTTAAATTTTTTTTCTACTTGGAAGAAGATTGCGTATGCAGCATCAGAGGTTAAATTCGATCGCGCCCGACGAGACATGCTATTGGAGTACAAAGACTACCCTCTTGCAATTGAATACACTGAAAAATCATGTCTCGATAAATACATGGACAAATTCATTGTTTGGAAGACGAACAATAGCTTGCATTTGGGACATTGCACGACTAACCGCGTCGAGAGTGCTCATTCTAACCTAAAGCATTACCTACGTACAAGCAAATTAAACTTTGAGTTATTTTGGGGGAGGGTTCATTCGCTTGTCGAAATCCAACATGCTGCCATTTGGTCTTCGTTTGAGAAGAGTCGTTACATAGCACTGCATAAGTTCACGGATAAACTTTTTGATGAAATTCGAGGCAAGGTTTCCCACATAGCGTTAGAACCATTTTTTGACAAAGTAGAGAAATTCGAAGATAGCAAGATGGTCGCTATTGAAGATGGGTCGGATGTTAAACACAATGACGTCTATATATGCGCTATAAAATCTACCCATGGTATACCTTGCTATCACCAGGTCCGCAAGTGGCGTAAAGACGGAATAGCTGCATCGTTAGATGCGTTTCACACCCACTGGAAAAGTTTAGAAATAATGCCTCGTTCATTCCGTACGACCATGAAGATTCTCAAAGATGATCTGCAAAAGCTAGTAAACGATGTTATGGAGACAAAAGATGAAAGCCGTATAAAACACATTTACAAGAAATGGTTTGAAATTGTTTATCGTGAAACATCCTCATTGATAGAGCCATTGGAGAAGCAGAAACACCGAGGCCGCCCGCAAGTGAAAATAAAATTAGTTGTCGATATTTGGTCACTTGCGCACGCATACATCCTACGTGGCAGAAGTTGAAGAGTGAAGAGGCTACATATTAGGAGCTACCAATAGTTAGTCACTGCAAAAAATACACGGAACTCGAAGGGAGAAAGCCAGTTTGTTTATTCCCAGAAGTAACTAATCTTGATGAATTTTAGGAGTCGATTTATATTTTTTTGTCAGATTTATGTTCATGTTTCGATTGGTTTTTTGTCTTTTGGTCGCTTTATGTTTTTCGTCGGATTTATGTTGTTTAGAACTTTGTTTACTTTATTATAACATTTTGTACTTCAGTTATTTTACCGTAATACATGAAATTTTCCAACTTATAACTATAAGCAACTAATCATTTCATAACTTAATATCAAACGTTACAAACAAGCAACAACAACATCGCATAAACACGAGTACATAACTTGAGATTGAACAAACAGTTAGTCAAAATCGTAGCCTCCATTGTCGCTAAGAATACGCACTGTTTCCTTCTTCATGGCAATTTGAGAATGAACGTATTCTGCCATTTCTAAAGACAAATAGTCTGTGATCATTAAACCGAATGAGTCAAATGCCTCGTTCCTAATTTCTGGGGGCTCGTTAAATACTAAAAACATCGGTCCACTAGTTATACACCTGTATCTAGTGGCTACCTCCTCACGAGTACGAGATTGAGGCATTTGTCGCCTTCTGATCTGAAAGGAGAGTACGAACAACCGATTTGGGGCGGATGTTTTGCCCAACAATCCGCTTCGGTAGCCACTTCACAATCCTAGGCCGCCTCGCTACGTGGTCTGTGTTCTCGGAGGCTCTAAAAGCGGGGAAATGGTCATAAATCCAGCAATCAAGCATGGCTACAAATCCGTACATGTTATTCTTCGATGCTTTCGAAGCATCACCCAAACAACGGAACAGGAATGCCAATGTACTCGTACCCCACGCTATGTCCCACAAACCAGAATCCACATTCGCCAACCCGTACAAGTAGTCATTCTTGACACTTTTCTAACTAGTGTCCGCAAAAATAGTGCAACCAAATAAGAACATCAGGTATGGTCGTGATACCTGGCGGGTAGTCTCAACATCAGTCTGCTCGATGTAGCGACCCTTGGTGAAAGTCTCCCGCAATCACTTGATCTTGAAGCCAACGCCTCTAGTGGACTGTATCTCTGCACAGACCTCATCCACTGTCAAACCTAACATACTAGCATAGTAGTTGTATGCCTCATCACGTGGACCCGTGACTACATCCAAGGTCCGGCCAACTACAGGGAGACTTGTAATGCAGCTGACATCGTCGAGGGTAATCGTCATCTCCCCAAATGAGAAATGGAACGTGTTGGTCTCCTGATGCCAACGCTCAACGAATACCTCATCAAGTACTGAGTGCGTGAATTACTGAGGTAAGTGGGCTATAAGAGGACTGAAAGGAGTCTGTGCCAAATGTCGCTGCACCTCTGGCTGAGCACTGAGGTCCCACCTAAGAAGCACATTATAATGTGCATGTATGCCTAATAAAGTGCGATCCTGTAAATAAAAAACTAAGTAAAAAATTAATAATAGTAAAACCTTAGACTAGACGTTTAATAATTTGGCGCTTACCTGTCTTATAAAGACGTGATACGCCTCGTGCTCATTGTAGTCAGGAAACAGAGATATCTTGTTGCATTTCAAAAATGCAAACGTCTTTCGCTGCTCTTCTGTGTGGATCGCATCGATATGCTCCTCATCGATGGTGTCCTCCTCAGGGTCCCTAGTGGCATCCACCCTGTCACTAATAGGTGGTGGATGTGTACTAGTATGCGCATGGGATAGAGCACTGCGAGCAGGAGGTGGTGGATCACTAGTAGTGGGAGGTGGTGATCGGTGTGAATGCGACGTCTCGCCTCGTGAGGAGCCTCCGCCTCTACTATCATCCACTGCAATCTCTAAGGCTTTTTCTTTCCTCTTTCCATGGTTGATTCGGTGCAAAGACCGATCAGTCTTTATCCTCTCCTCCTCCTCCCTAAGACGAATAGTCTCAGGGTCCTTAGCTGAATTTCGTCCGCGCTTGGCATCGCGGACCCGCTCATCTTCGACGGCCCGTACCGTCTTTTGATTATTCCCCGGGTGTGGCACCGGTGATCCCGGGGGATATGCCCTAAAACGAGGAAGACGTGGCTCTTCAACGACGTCTGACCTACAATAATACAAAAAAAAATACGAAATTAATAACAATAACATATGATATAACCCGCAAAATTAAAAAAAACAACACTACAATTCGCAATTGAACTTCCTATTGGAAGTAATTTCTTATAACTTTCGATTTTTTTTTTAAAATGCAAAAGTAATTTTTTAAATGTATTTTTTTGCAATTTTTTTTAAAAAATCGGTTGTGCACCTTAGATGCACAGCAACCCGTACCGAGCGACACATGTGTCCTGTACCGAGTGGCACAGGTGCTTGTGCCGAGCGGCACAACCACTCGCACCGATGGTGCTGCCCTAGGCGCACCACCGGTGCGAGTTGCCGGCCATTTTCCAACCGGCAACCGGGGTGGAAAATGGCCCCTAAAGCCTAATTTCTACCCTAAATCTATACCTAAACCCTAAATTCATAACTTAATCTAACCTAAATCCTAAATTCATACCTAAAACTAACTAAATTAATTTGCAAAATTAGATTAGGGAACTTACGTAGGTGGTGGTGGTGGGTTTTTGTTCTTCACCATGATGGAGGAGGAGGAGGAGTGATGGTGGCTCGCCGGAAAATTTGAGAGAGAGGTGAGAGTGTTTGAGAGAAGACAGTTTGAGAGCTTAGAGAGAAGTGAAGAGAAGCGAGGGAAGTGAGAGAAAGTGTAGGGAAAAATGTTGTGGATGGAAGTTAGTAAACGTTTTTTGACTTATATACCTAAAAAAAGATATTATTGGAAAAAATTAGGTATACTTAGATCACCTTTGGGTATACTCAAAATTGGGTATACTTAAACCAGAATTGGTTATATATAGTTTGACCCTAATTATAATTCTTTAATATTTCAATAAACAAATACAAGTCATCAGTTCGGATACTCTGATAATACATAAAATCCTTCCAAAAAAAGTCTTACGCCGCCTGTAGGGAATATTGGGTCAGTATATAAGTAATCCGATCTCCACAATAGTGTGATATTATCCGCTTTGGGCCCACTGGCCCGCACGGCTTTGCTTTTGGTCGACTTCCGAAAGGCCTCACACTAATATAGATGTATTCTTAACTTATATACTGATATTTCTTCCATGTTTAACCGATGTGGGATGTGGGACTTTGGTCGCACCTAACAATCCTCCTCTCGAACAAGGTACCACTATAGCCTCCTCTCAATTGACATCTATCCGCCTACTCTAGTCAGATGGAGAGAAACCTGAACTCTAGAGCTTTAGGGTGGATCTATCTGCTCATAATGTGTCGCTCCTTGATCAAGCTACCTGCTTGATGAGCTATCATGCACTCCATCTTTAGATGAATCTGCGCCGCTCCTTGATCAAGCCACCTTCTTGATGAGCCATCTAGCGCTCTATCTATCCAGCAGATCATTCACCTTGAGTATGGCTGCTGGCTTTTGGTATGATTATCGCATCTGAGAATTTCACCCACATCACAACCCACCACATCGTGTTCCGTCTGGGCCTGGTGCTCTGATACCATTTGTAGGGAATATTGGGTCAGTATATTCCGCTTTTGTATATAAGTAAGAATACTCCGATCTCCACAATAGTGTGATATTTTCCGCTTTGGGCCCACTGGCCCGCACGACTTTGCTTTTGGTCCACTTCCAAAAGGCCTCACACTAATGGAGATGTATTCTTAACTTATATACTGATGCGGAATATGCGGGCCAAACCCCCATATTTCCAACATGGTCGCACCTAACATCGCCTCCATGGTTATACTCACTCCGGCCTATGACGTACGAAACCGTGCAACTATTCTCTTCATTCGCTTGTTCTTCCTCACACTTACAAGCCCTTCGTAAATCTTGTCAGCTACATGCCCGTTAACCACTGTTGTATCACCATGCGTTCTTTCATCCTTCGTGTGCGTCAGTTGTTGCTTCTCCTCCACTTCAAGTGCAATGGTTTTTACAAATAACTATTTACCTCGAAGAGCTTAACGTTAAAAACTGGATTGGTGAATGAAGTTAACTGGATTGGTGAACGAAGGATGTGGTTTTGGTGAACGAAGGATGTGGTTTTGGCTCAGTTTCATCGTGGAATTGCCTTCGGAAAAGCTAAGCCTTCCAAGACCCAGTCACATAACTAAGTTTTTATTTAAGGCGTTCCTTGGACAATATTAGATACATATTCTCCTTTAGCACAATCCGCCAGTTGTCCCCATTATTTTCTCCTTTAGCAAATACTTTGCAAATCGATGTACAGGAAGATGTTATATACCATCAGCCACATTCTTTGCATCCATAGGCGGAGCTACAGTGGGTTCCATGGGTGCCTAGGAACCCACGCTTTTTATATATATTGTATTAATAAGCATACAAAACACTCAAATACACCCTATTCCAATGGGAAATGGTGAGGTAAGAACCCACATGTCATGCTCCTTCTTCTTTTCTTTTAATTATCATAAATAACAAAATGCAATTTTTATATCCTCAGCTCATGCTCCTTCTTCTTTTCTTTTAATTATCATAAATAAAAAAATGCAAAACATATATTAGATTTTCTTTTAATTATCATAAATAACAAAATGCAATTTTGTATATCCTTAGCTCATGCTCCTTCTTCTTTTCTTTTAATTATCATAAATAACAAAATGCAAAACATATATTAGAATAGAAATAGAATGATTAAGTAAACAAATAAATATAAATAAAACATATACTTTTCAAAGATGGTTTAAACCTTTTTCATATATACTATTTTTGACCTTTAACAAAAACTTAATTTCAACACTAGTCTAAATTCAAAAACATTAACTATATTATAGATTTGTCTCCAACACTTTCAAGAACATTGACAATATCATAAATTTCCAGTTTCTCGAATCCTACAAATTTCAACACAATCAAAGACGTGTCAAGATGCACGCATTATACGAATATAAGTAAAAAAAACTAAGATAAAAAGACCTAAATGAAGGCAGCATTATCAAGCTCGATAACCTTGGTATTCATGATTATAGATTGACAAAATACTGAAGAAAATAACCAATACATAAGGGATTCATAAGTAAAAAAACACTAGTTAACAAAAAAAACACTAGTTAACCAAACAAACCAAAAAAAATATAAACAAACATGGTGGATAAAAGCTTAAAAAATTCTATTTTCTGTTATTTTATTTTTCGACAATACCCAGGACCTGATAAGGATCAAATCCTGGCTACGCCACTGTTTGCATCTATTAAATGAAGTAATAGGTGCGGCATGACTGTAGTTGCCAACTCTACTCCCACAGCCAACTCCATAAAAATATCACCCGAATCGTAATCAAGCATCTTTCCTCGACGGGCCTAACGCATTTTTCCAATGCGGCCGACTCCATCTTTGAGGAGCCTTTCTTTTTTTCGTTTTTTCTGTCCTGAATTAAGAGTGATTTGGCTCTACTCGAGTGATAGACGGCTTGAAAAATCGCTAGCCGAACTACTTGGGGTCTACCCCACAATAATTTCCACCACCACGTCATTTTCTCCTACTATTTCGGCTCTTACATCTGTTCTTTAGTCTTCTATGTAAACCCGATTGCGACACTTTCCCTTCTTACTCCGATTCCTATTCCGAACATGACGCTGAGGCAGCCCCAGACCCGTCGATACTACTTGGAAACGAATCTATCTCGATAGATGAAATTTTCATCAACATGCGTAAGCACAGGTAGTAGACAGGTGAGCTGTACCTAGATGCGAGGTTCATATAATATGATTAAAAGACCTAGAGCACATACACAAATACAATTTGTGAAGGTAACGCTATGCTATCGAAGATATCGCACGAAATAGTGATTACAGGTACAATCAAGTATATTTGTGAATATGGATACTACACGGAATACAAATTTGAAATGCATTAATTGGATTGATTTGTTGACTAATTTAATCATGATACATTATCAAATAAGTCGTAGGTGTGGGGTGATACTTCTTAGATCATATCATGATTAATAGGGTCAAAGGACGAAGTCCCTTGTAAGGTCCAAAAAGCGGAGCCCTGGCGAGGTCCAAAAGGCAGAAATGTTTTTATTTTCGTTGAATCGGATACTACTACACCTTTTTTGTGAAATAAAAATTATATTATTCCTTTTATTGATGATGCATTTAGATATTGCTACATTGATTTGTTGCATGCTAAAAATGAAGCTCTTGATAACTTTAAAATATATAAGGAATAAGTAGAGCTACATAGAATGATTTGATTAAAAATCTACGTACGGATAAAAGTGAATGTTATGATCCTATATATTTTTAAATCTATTGGTATAATTCATCAAACTACGACTCCTTATACGCACAAAATGGTATAACTCGGAAGAAGAATAGAACTTTAAAAGATATGTTTAAATCTATATTGTCCTATTCGGGTTTGAGTAAAGGAATTTAGGGTGAGGCTATGTTAACCACCTGTTATCTAATTGAATCGTATTCCTACTAAAAGGAATAAGAGGACCCTATACAAGCTTTGGTTTAAGAAGCCTCCAATAGTGAATTATTTGAGAGTCAGGGGTTGTAGAGCAGTTGTAAGGCTCACTGAACCCAAAAGGAAAATTTTGGGTGAAAGAGGTATAAATTGTATCTTCATTGGATATGCTGAGCATCGTGTTGCGTATATGTTCTACGTCTTAGAATCTAATGACCATGTGTCAATGAACACGGTTATCGAGTCAAGAGATGTAATATTTGATAAAGAGAGATTTACCTTTATACCTAGATCTATAGGTATGATTCAAAACTCTTTGAATAGGAACTCAGTTCAAACTGAAGATATATCAAGTGGTATTGTTTCTGTACCTAAACCTTATGAACCAATGAGAAGTGCTAGAGCTAGAAAAGCTAAGTCGTTCGGATCTGATTTTCAACTTTATGTAGTTGATGGGTCAAGCCAACCCATCAAAATTGAACCTCATCTAGAAAAGCAACTCTGAGTACTTCGAAGACTATATATTTTAAGATAAGTTAGCATTAGCAGTTGTCTTCCTTATTCATTATTTATTTGTATGATCATTTCATAAATTTTGAGGTGGTACGCTATTCGTCGGACAACGGCCAAAGACATATTCAAAAAGCTTGCCGCTTGGGCCGAAACAGAGTGGATAACGCTTTCCACACCGCTTTCCAACCGATCAACTTTCTCAGTAGTCACCTCTTTCCATCACACCTGGAGCCTTGCCTTCTCCAAATTTGATGGATCATCCCAACCCCCATCACGCTTGCAAACGACTAGTTCAACTTGACTGCAATAGGTCAGACAGTTACTTGCCTCAAAATAAAAAAGGAAAAAAGGAGAAAAAAGATAAAAAGGAAACTAGTACATCTGGTGCTAGCCGTTCAACACAGCCGAAGCCCAAACATCTAAAAAGAAATGCAACAGAAAAAACTCTTTCAACCATCAAGGGAGGGGAATAAGAATAACCTTCTTCAAAGAAAAAGAAAATTTCCATGCCTTCGAAAAACAAAAGTTCCATATGTCCTCATCAGAAGAAAAACAAAAAATCAAAGGTCATCAAATACACACTCTTCAATGGGATGAGGTCATAACTGTTGGGAATCAGTAAAATCCTCCTCGCGAAAAGGAAACAACCAATGATGATGGTACAATTATTATCGAAGACAATGCAGATAATGATAATCAAAACGATGACCACTTCGATCCCGATGGCTTCATTAATTTCAACGAGTCACATGAACTTGCTGTATAATACGATCCCATCGTCTAAGATATTCATTCTCGTATACATAATTTTGGGAGAAGGTCTACCGTCGAAGTGTCTTTAGAAATTATTTGTCCTTCTGTTCTAACTACATCTCTGGACATGATTCCTCGTCCTAACCCAAGAGTTTTTCCTCCTCTTCCACCCAACCTCGATGTCTTTACTGTACTTTAACCATTTTCTGATCTGGATGCTACAGCAAATTCACTTTCTCAACAAGTCGAAGCCTCCTACATTTACCTAAAACAATTGGCCAAGGATATGGTTCATTATAAGGGAATTGTCGATGTTGAGAAACAACCAATGAATAAATTTCAAAATCATGTAATCAATCAGTTCCACATCTTTGAAGAAGCAAGATCTGAGCTTATTCAAGGACTGCTCTTTGTCAGAATCTATTTATGACGACAACATCATGCTGATAAAGAAAAACTGGTTGTCTTGCATCAAGAGGAGATAGACAAGCTCAAAACTAAACATGCTGAAGACTTGGCTGCTGAAAAGCTTAAATCTAAAGGTCTCCAAGATTCTATTGCTGCAAGCGAAGAAAAAAAGAAAAAATTGACTGATGAGATAGCCACACTTAAGGTTAATTTTGAGAAGGAAAAACAAGTTGTTGTCACTGCCACAAAAACTGAATGCTCTAAGGACATGTTGGTTGCTATTAACAATGGTAAAGAAGAGACAACCATCACCCTCCTTAGAGAGATTCATGCAACTTATCCAAAAGTCAACCTTTCCAGCTTTTGGAACGATATTCCTGTCGAACGGTGTCCTAGTGAAGCCTTCGATCTTATCCCAAGTGCATCATTAGAGGAAGAAGAATCAACTGAGGAAGAATTATTTGAATTATTTTTACTGTCTTTTGATTTTATGTTTATCTTTTTATATTTGTCAGATTAGTATCATGCCAACTTTACTTCATTGAATTAAAATATAATTTACAAATGTCTTTATTTATATTATATTTTTATCATCAATATTAATTATTCGAAATTAACGACTTGAAATAAGTTTTTAAACATAACTCCTCAAATATGATAACGTACTTCAAAATTCACAATACGTAGCACTTCAAATAACTCAGTGCAAATTTCAAACATAGTACTTCGAATAACACAGTACATGTTTTGAACATACTACTTCGAATAACATAGTGCTTTATTTGAACGTAACACTTCGCAAAATCATGGTGCATTTATTGAATGTAGCACTTCAAATATGGTTGTTTCTTCAAAAAATGTAATAAACACTTCGGAAAATTATACTCTTAACCAACCTCAAAGATGATCAGTCTTTGATAAGTTGCTAAGATAGTTTTAAATAAACACTTATAAACAACCATTGGCCAAAAATTTATTTTATTGATTGTTGGGAATATGCGGTGTTGTGAATATAGGGATCCACATATTCCGCCTCCGTATATAAGTAAGAACACAACCGATCTCAGCACTAGTATGATATTGTCCGCTTTGGCACCCGAAGGCCCTCACGGCTTTGCATTTGGTCCACTACCAAAAGGCCTCATACTAGTTGAGGTATGTTCTTACTTATATACCACTGATCTTTCCCATGTTTAACCGATGTGGGATGTGGGACTTTGGTCGTCACCCTAACATTGATAATATTGAATATGTACATAGCGCTTCTATAAAACCTTTATGGGCCAACAGGGTAGGAAAAAATGCGCCATTTAATAGTCAAAAATTCAAAATACAATAGATGTATTCCCGATATGACTTCAAATGTTTATATTCCACGGGTGTTGAAGCATCCTCCCTTGGATATCACAGATGCGATAACACCCTGGTTTTATCCTTTCAGCAACCATATAAGGCCCTTCTCAATTCGAGGCCATTTTTCTGAGGCTCTTCTCTTTTGTATGCAAAACAACCTTCCTCAACACTTTGTCACCCGCTTTAAACTCTCTTCTTTTTTATCTTCGAATCGTATATGCTCCTCAGAAGAGTATGGATTACGTTTAAATGAGCTCGAACTCTTTTCTCCTCAGTCAAATCTAAATTTTCCCTTTTAGCTTCATCATTAGATCTTTCAGAATATTAAGTTATTCTAAAAGATAACATCGTAGATTCCATATGGCTAGCTGCATCCATTCCATATGCTAAGTCAAATGGAGTTTCTTTAGTAGCTTCCTTGGGAGTTGTCTGATAAGCCCAAAGTACCTCTTGTAAATACTTTGGTCATTTCCCTGCTGCCCCTGTCAAATTTTTCTTCAAACCATCTAAATCGTTTGTTCGTTACCTAGACTTGTCCATTGGTTTAAAGATGAAAAGACGTCAAAAAACATTGTTGAAGTCCCTTTGATGAGCAAAATGAGGTCATTTATTTATTATTAAACTGAGGGCCATTATCTATAATAATTCTCCGAGGTACTCTGAAGCGACAAAAAATAGTGCTCACGATGAATTTGATTACATCTTTTGTTTTTGTTCCAGATAGTGGTTCTGCCTTAGCCCATTTTGTAAAGTAATCCACTGTTACAATTATCATTTGTCGTCCCCCAGATTCCATCGGCAAAGGCCCCACCAGATCAATCCTCCATCTATCAAATGATGTGGCCCCGATTATAGACATGAATTGAACTATCAGCCTGTGTATAACATTAGCAAACCTTTGACAAGTATTACAACTTCAAACCAAATTTGTAGCATCGTTCATGATTGTAGGCCAATAAAATCCTGCAAGTAAAACTCGACGAGATATAGCTTTAAACCCGCAATGAGTTGGCCCATCTCCATCATGCAACTCTCATAATACCTCATGTGATTCTTGCCTGTCTAGACATCGTAGTAATGGCCTGCTTAATGCATTCTTATACAAAATTCCATCTAAAATTATGTATCCAAAGTCTTTACCTTTCAATTTTTTGCCAATGTTCGTATTATCTGGAAATGTTCCCTGAGTAAAAAAACTAAGAATATCTGTTTGCCAATCTCATCGGACTGCATCGGAGGTGATGAAGAGTTACTCTATACATTCACACTGATCTGAGTGAGTCAAAATTGAGGGATTTTCTTGTAATAAAATCAAACGATATTCCTCTTTATAAGCAATATTTGCTAAAGAATCAGCCACCATGTTACTTCCTCGACTAATATATTCAACAACAAGATGATCGAATAGTAACATTAATTTCTGAAGCTTCATAAGATATAAAAACAAGCGATCATTTCTTGCCTCGTAAAATCTAGACACTTTGTTTGCTACCAATTGAGAATCAGTTTCTAAACGTAACGAAGTTGCTCCACATATTTTTTCCAACCTCAAACCTGCCAAAGCAGCTTCGTATTCAGCTTCATTATTCGAAGCGTGAAAACCAAATTTGATGGACTGAATCATTGTTTCTCCAGCTGGAGCTATTAGTTGAACCCCAACACAAATTCACTGGTGCAACATCTTTACTTTCTTCAATATCCGATCTGTTCGAATGAAATTCAACAAAAATGTATGCCAACGCTTGAGCTTTAATTGCAGTTTGAGGTGTCAATAAAATATCATAATTTGCTAACTCCACTGACCACTTGGTCATCCTCCCTGAAATATCAGGTCGTTGTAAAACATTTTTTAAAGGGAATGAAGTTCAAACTTCGATAGTATGAGCTTGGAAATAGGGGAACGTTTTCCTAGCAGTAATCACCAATGTTAATGCTAATTTTTACAGCTTTAAATACATTTTTCTGCTACCATTAGACTTTTATTTATATAGTACAATGGCTTTGGAATACCTGAATCTTCACTTATCAGCACCGCACTTAATGCAAAATCTGATACCGCAATGTACAAAAAGAGCTTTTTTTCACTTCGAGGTTTTGACAAAATCTCCAATGATGATAATAAGTTTTTATGCTTGTAAATTCTGCCTCACACTCTGATGTTTATTCGAATCTATTTGTTCCTCGCAAAACTTGAAAGAAATGAAAACATGAAAATATGGAAATAAATTAGTTAAATATTTTTAACCTTCCTTTTAAAATTTGCACTGCTTTAACAGATCGAGGCGAATTCATTGTTATAAGAGCTTTCAATTGTTCTCGGTCAGCTTCTATTCCTCTTTCAATGATAACATAACTCAAAAACTTCCATGATCGAACTCCAAATGTGCACTTTTTAGGATTAAAATTTAGCCTGATTGCCCTTAAATTCAAAAATGTTTCCTCTAAATCCTCGAGATGCGCATCATCCTTCAAACTTTTTATTACCATATCATCCATATATACCTCCATATTTCTTCCGATCTGAGTATTAAAATATTTATTCATCAACCTTTGATAAGTGGATCCAACGTTCTTCAATCCAAATACATAACCTTATAGCAATGCAACCCATTATCATTTATGAAAGTCGTACATTTTTTGTCCTTTGGATCCATCTGAATCTGATTATATCCTGCAAAAAGATCCATGAATGCTAGTATTTTATTTCCCGATGTGTAATCAATTAGTTGATCTATTCGAGGAACAGGAAATGGATCTTTAGGATAGGCTCGATTCAAGTCTGTAAAATCCACATACATTTTCCACTTTCCATTCTTCTTTTTTACCACTACTGGATTCACCGTCCATAAAGGATATTGTGACTCCCTAATATGTTCGACCTTCGATAACCGATCCACCTTAGAAACAATTGATTCCGCCTTCTCCGAAGAGAATTCCCTTCTTTTCTGAATTACTGGTTTTACATTCGGATCAATAGCCAAACTATAACGAATTACCTCGATCGGTACTCATGTCACATCCTCCGTTTTCCAAGAAAAACGTACAAGTTAAAAGACAAAAATTATAGCCGTTGTTGACGTAAAAGTGGGGTCAGTAAGGTTTTGATTCGAAGCACTCTTCCTTCTGAAAAATAATACTCCTCTATTTCTTCACCTTATGATCCATTGTTGGATCCCCGAATCCGAAGCGCGGTGTCATAACACTCTCTTGCTACTTTATGTTCGTTTCAAACGACCCCGATACGATCCCCTGCCACATACTTAAAACATTAGTGTACCGTTGACACAACCCCAAAAATTCTAAGAAGCCAAGACCTTCCACAAATAACGTTGTAGCTCGTGGGACAATCTACCACCATAAAAAGTAATTGGACCTTCTTCTTGAAAGGTACTTTTCCCAAACTCACTTCCCATTCGAATTCCCCAATCACTCGAGTTGTCACACCTGTAAACCCTATGATTATACTCTCCGATTGACAAATTTGAGGAGGGTTCCGCATTCTATCATAAGTCGTTTTGAAAAGGACATTTGCAGAACTGTCGGTGTCTATAAACACACGTTGAATTTCAATACCAACCACTTCTGCAATAATAACTACCGCATCTTCATGCGGCCCCGTCGTGCCTCGCAAATCATCCTCGTCGAATAAGATGAAAGGAATGACCTTTTTTCCATATAAGTGAGTAGACATTTCTCCTTCAATTTGAGTTGTCAAATTGACAACATGCCTCTTCCTTGAGCTATCAGTGTTTCCAGCCACTGAATCACCTCCAAAATAGCTAATAATTCAAAAATTTCACACAAGTCTCGCACACGCCCATTCTTTATCGTCTCCTTAACAACCATCAAGATTAACCTGTTTGGATCCTTATCAAAATATTCCGAAGAGGCGTTTAATTCTTCAGCCTTTGAATCTAAAATTATTAAATTCTCAACTGGTGCAGTTGGGTTAGTCGGCCGTGAAGTTGATGCTGGAATTTTCGACACGCTCCTTTGTGACTTCACATAAGGCAAGAGCTTCCCATTTTAAATCGAGATTTGAACTTCTTTTTTTAACGCGATGCAATCATTAGTATCAAGTCCAATGTCCTCATGATACCTGCAATATTTTTTATTCCGTTCCTCTCTTAGCGTATTTATTGGATGCTTCCTAAAATTTACAAAGCTCTTGTTTTTGTTAAAAATTACATCCATTCTTTTTGTCAAGTCCGCATATTACTCTAGTCTAACCCACTAATTCGGAATCGGTCTCTTATAATTATAGGATTGAGCATGATTTGAATATCCACAAGTTTGAAGTTTTAAATTGTTATTCTTCAAACGTGAGTGTTGATTACCATTTGAGGGTTGCCCTTTGTTATTGGCCACCTAACTCGAATTATTTGGAGTACTAACTGGTCCTCCTTGGACCCTGGTTGACTCTTCAACCTTAAATCTTATCCTCTACCTAAACCATCAATGCTCCAAAGGTTAGAGCTCTCCTCTTCTTCATTTCATTAGCCAGATCGCCTGGCAGTAAACCCTGGCGAAAAGCTGTCATTGCCGCATTTTCTTCGCAATTATCCAAACTTGACTTAGTGTAAATAAACCTTTTTGTGTAATCTTTTAATTTCTCTCCAACTGCTTGTTTGCACTGAATAATTGTAGATCTGTTCTCTCTCATCCCCTTACTTCTAACAAACTACCTTCGAAAAGCAGTGTAAAAATCCCTAAAATTTGAAATAGATCCCTTCGGAATCCGGCTGTACCATTTAAATGTTGTTCCTTTGAAAGTTTATGAAAAAGCGCGACGCACTGGCCGATTGTCATCTTTGAAATTCATTATGTAGTTTTTGACTTGTTCGATGTGGTCATCTAGATCTTACATCCCATCGAACGTTTCCACCTTAGCAATATCGAAATGCTTCGGAAGTATTATAGATCGAATATCACTTGTCAACTGAGAGTTCCTCTAATCGACACCTTGCACATACTGATCCTCACTCCCAATAACTGCATACAAATTTCGATCAGTCTCAGCATATTGTTTCGAGGTGTTCCCCTCACACCAAGTAGATTCCCTCAAACACTGAGGAATGTTGTTCGTTTTAGACTTATGTTCCTTCTTATGCTTCCTTGGTTATTCCCTTTCTGGTTCCTCCTTCGAAGAACCCCTATACCTCTTAAATCCTGAAGAAGAACTTTCAACCTCTTCGTCACTAGAGGCTACATATTTCTGTTTTCTTTTCTTTCTTTTCAAGAAGAATAACGCTCTTTTGGATATTTTAAGCGTGCTTTCTTCTGCTTACTCCTTCCGTGTCGATCAGTACAAGATCGATCAGACTGATTTCCCATCCCAATTTTCTTGTTTACTTGCCGCACCTCGGATTAAAGCTTCGTCGAGTGAATTTCTTGTTCTCTTTGTTTATGCTTTTTGTTCAACGTGTTTATTTTATCCAAGAGTTGGTTCAAGCGCATTTTAATATCCGAATGCGTTTGGATTGGAGCAGACCCATCCGGTTTGTTTTCATTTCTTTGTAAATCGTCTCTTAGTATTTCGATCGTTGATCGGACTGATGGATTGTTTTAAAGATTCATTGTAAGAATTCAAACGAGAAAATAATAAGATCAAAAAAATTCGAACAGGTAAGACACTCATTCTTAGTGGTCTCCAGTGGAGTCACCAATTTGGTGAGTTCAATTGTTAAAAGTTCTCTTTTAAAGTTTTCTTATGGAAAATTAATACGTGAGTTTATAGTGAGAGAGAGAGAGATAGAGTTTTTAGAGAGAGAAAGTCATAGCATTATTGAGTTAGATCAAAAAGTGTTCAACCCCTTTATTAGTTCAGCCTTGGCCTTTATATAGAGGTGTTGGGGATTAGCTCAAAACTGAAAACGGTTATGTAAAGGGATAAATTACCTTTAGTCCTCAATAGAAATACATAATGAGAATTGTTCAATTAAACTTTAGTCCCTGAATTTCTACTTCCTTATCACATATACCTAAGAAAAATCAAACTAAGCTTGATCTGGAAGCAAGGAGGTGTGCGTTTGTTAGTTATGACGTGAACAAAAAATGGTGGATATGTATGGATCCTATCACTAAGAAGATTGTGACTTCTCGTGATGTTGTTTTCGACGAGGTTTCTAATTTTTACCCAGCTGGTGGTCCGGAAGAAACCTCTGTAATTATGCCATATGTTAAAACTGATCCTAAACCGATCTCTACTCAAGACGATCTCAGCGAGAGGGGGCGTTCATAATTTTATGGTCATAATAGTTCACCACAAGGACAAATCGCACTGTGAAAAACTACAAAACCTAGGAAGTCACCTATTTATTTAAGGGATTATAAAGTTCAAGGAAACCAATGTACTATCACTTCTTACTTTGTGTTAGAAGACATGCTGGAAGATGAGCCTTCATCCTATATTGAAGCTCAAGGGAAGTCAGAATGGGAGAATGCAACAAAAGATGTAATTGCAGCCTTAGACATAAATTCTACTTGGGTTCTTGTACCAAGACCGAAAGATATTGAACTTTTTACATGCAAATGGGTTTACAAGTTAAAGAAGGCACCAGATGGAAGCGTTTCTAGACACAAAGATCGTCTATTTGCTTGTGGTTTCTCTCAACAACATGGTTTTAATAATGAAGAAACGTTCAGCCCAGTTGCAAAGATGATAACAATTCCTACTATTATTTCAATGTCAGCAAACAAATGTTGGACTCTCTGGCAATTCAAATGTAAAGAATACTTTCCTCTACGACGAATTGGATCGGGGTATATATATGGAATAACCACTTTGTTTTATTTTAGAAGAATTTCTAGAATATGTTTGCAAACTTAAGAAAGCATTATTCGGTCTCAAACAAGCACCTCGTGCATGGTATGGTAAGATTGCTGAATACTTCTTATTTTGTGGTTATTATCTATCTGATTCAGATCTAAGCCTCTTTGTGAAAATTGATGGAGATTTAAACACTATGATCCTTCTCTATATTGATGATATGTTTATTACCGGTAATAAATCAACTGAAATCAAACGATTGAAGGAGGATTAATCTACTCGTTTTAAGATGACAAACTTAGGGAAAGCTTACTGCTTTCTTGGTTTAGAAGTTAAAGAAGTAGATGTCTATTTTCTATCATAAAGAAGTTATGCTACTAAACTTCTAGCCCGGTTTGGTATGAAAAATGCAAATTATACAACCACTCCAATGGATCGAGGTATAAAATTACACAAGAATAAAGGTAAATTATTAAATGATGTGACTGAGTATCGCAATCTTAAATCATACAATGACACAAATCAAATCACAAAAGGAAATTAATATAGGAAAATTAAAGGCAAACGCATTCATATTTGCCGTTCTATCTCAAATGATGATATTCATACGAATAATGTTCTTAAAATAGCCAAAGGTATTTTAGATTACCCTAAGAGTGAATATAAAGCAAATGAAAGGATTCGTCGAATGAAATTTATAAATCTAATTAGGCATTTTGAGTTGCAGAAGATCAAGAAGTTTGAGGGCGTAAAAGAGTACTCTGGCACACTTTTCAGCATTACCAACAAAGTGGGATTACTTGGGTTTGAGTTAAAAGACTCCAAGATTGTTCAAAAAATATTGGTGACTGTTCCAGATAAGTTTCAAGCCACCATTACTACTCAGGAGAACACCAAATATTGGTTAAATATCACTCTTAGAGAGTTTATAAATTCCTTACAAGTATAAAAGTGGAGAAGATCTATGAGGCAAGAAGGGGTGATTGAATGTGCCTTACCTATAAAATATCAAGACAACAATATGTTTAAAAATAATAAAAAAAATTACGTCAACGAGTGGAGATTCATCTAGTAATTTTCAAAAGAGAAAGAAGGAGGTATGAAGAAATCTTATCCAACTTGCTGCCATTGTGAGAAGAAAGGCCATCGACATATAAGGGTTGAAGGATACCTAATGCTAAATGCTCTAAATGTATTCAAATCGGACATTAAGTTGTAATCTGTAAAGTTAAAGGTCAGATGCAAGAACTAGATGCACAAGTAGCTGCTCAAGAAGAAGAAAATCAGTTGTTTGTGTTCACTTGCTTCTCAGGTAGATAATCGAGTGGGAGCTGGTTGATTGAGAGTGGATGCAAAAATTACATGATATATGATAAAGAGCTCTTTGAGGAATTAAAAAACATTAAAGTAAAAATAATGAATGAATGTGAGTAGTTTTTCTGATTTTCTATTGGCTTAGCTGTTTGTTTTTCCATTGGTTATTAGATACCTTGTTAATTTTATTTAAAGTGTGTCACTAGGTTTCTTCTTGTATTTAAATCAACATATGTTACTAAATGAATGTAGAACTTGTCTTTTAATCTTCATGTAATATATCTCCTCTATTTTCTCTCTTCATATTCATTCTCACCATTAAAATTTCAGTCTTCTACACTAAGAATAGAAGCCAAAATATGAGAACAATTTTGATAATGTTAGAATGGCACAAATAAAAAAGCAGGGGTACGTACTGGGAGCACAACCATCTTTATGTCATTGCCTCGAGCCACAGAAACTAGGAAGATATATATCAAGTTATAGAATTCGATAATCTTAATTTGTTAAAGATTATAAAAATATATATGCTCAAGCGGATTCAAAGCTCCATAGTTGTCTTCACTAATTATTTTCACCAAATCATGAACGATTTTGACTATATTTAAAAATGGGTAGATTATGTGCTAAAGTATGTGGGAAGATGTATATTAACTTTTACATCCAGTTATAAACAGTTTGATAAGATTAGGGGTACATATATCCGTTAGAGCACCAAGTCTAGAAGTTTAAGGATATTATTGAAAGAATCAAATAACGTTCATTTTTAGCAAGACGATGAAACTGTTGTTGTAATTTGTCTATAGAATAACTTCGTATGTATGTTAGAGTGGGTGGTTACAGTTTAACATATATGCTAATATAATGTACTATGTTTTGTTCTCTAACCTACTAAGTAAATTTTTACCAGCCAATAAGAGAGTGGTATTGGTTATTATCTAAACATAGAAGTAACTCGTGAACAAAGAGACTACATCGATAGGCCATAACTGTTGAAACGGTTTTGTGTTTGAATCGTGACTTAGTTGTAGAATAGGCTACTAATTTTAAGAGCTTGTACAAATTATAGAACACTGATGACTATTGATACGAAGGAAATACATTTTGAGTGAAATGAAATATGTGTTGAGTTGAAGCAGGTTGGTCGTAACAAAGGTGGTTGAAGCAAACTTGACTGTAACACTTGTGCCGAAGTAAAATATTCTAGTTACTAAATCTCCTATGTTAATTGGGTTTTCCCATATTAATGGAGTAAGAGTTGTTTTAGTCATTCAATGAATAATTAGGGTTTCCCTAAACCTATAAATAGAAGAAGAAATTGATGAGTCTGGATTCCGTCACCTCTTCGGACAGGGTCAGTTCGTACAATATCTACCTCACCGGACAGGGACAGTTCGGACACCATCATCCATTGGACTGTTCGAACAGAACTAAAGTATTTAAAAATATAATCACTCATTGACTAAGCTGCATGCTCTCCTAATTAGAACTTATGGGTCCTTAAACTTGACCTGGGTCCATTAAACACGACCCGAAAGCCCATAAGGCCTAAATATAAGGGTATAAATACCCAACCACCAACATTCAATAAGGCAAATGAAAATAAGATACAACCACCCTGCTTAATTCTCCCTCTACACTCTATTTAAATATTAAATACTCACAAACTTCCACACAACTCTAAACAAAAATTACAAACTTACCCTCAGACGAAAATAAACCTCACCAAATTGGTGACCACAGTGGAAGTACGACGGTGCTTGAATCAAGCATTCGAAACCATTAGAAAAAATCAGTCTGAATGAATCCGGACGCCCCAGAACTACCACCAGCTTTGCTTGAAGTGGTGGGTGAGAATGATGAATATACCATCAAGGAGCGTGATAGATTAAAAGGCGAGATAGAAGCTCTGAGGGCAGAGAAGGCAAAGATGGGTATGCAAGAGAAGTCAAAAGCATCAGTTGCTCATCATACCGACAACCCTAGAGAGCATGAGCCTTCGAAGACTCATGTGAGTACCAAGAAGAATCATGCTAGCTCCAAAAAGTCCCACCGGTCTAAGCCAGTGGAGAGTTTTGACTCAGACTCAGAATCTTCTAGTAGCTCCTCGAATGAGGACGGAGTTGAAGAGTCCTTATCCTCTAGCACTGATGAGGGCCGATCTAAAAAGAAGCAAAAATTGATCAAAAAGTATTCAAGAAAAAGGGATAGACATATGAAATTAAAGAGGAATATAGGCAAAGGATCATCTCATAGCCGGAGTCATGTAGACCGTATGCTGGTGGATCCTTTTGCCTTCCACGATGAACTAGGTATATTTGCGACTCCCAATGAGGATACTGTTTTCAGTCGTGGCCGAAATTGGAGAAAATCTTCACTGCCTTCCAAGATTCTGTCCGGAAAACTCCCTAAGAGGTTCGATAGCACAAAAATGGAGAAATACGATGGCAGTAAAGATTCGGAAAACCACTTGGAACAATTTAAAAACTTCATGATGAATCTCGATGATGACGACAAGTTTCTCTGTAGAGCATTCTCCCAATCCTTTACGGGGAATGCTCTGAAGTGGTATAACAGCCTACCACAAAGCTGCATCAGAAATTTCGATACCTTTTGGGTGGCATTTCGAAGGAAATTTGTTGGGAGCAAGGAGTTGAAGGGAAATGGGGACACAATAATCCATTGTGCCCAAGAACCAAACGAATCACTGAAAGAATACATAAGTCTTTTGTAAATACCAAAAACGGGTTGGTTGATTGCTTCGAGCAGGTAGCAATAGCGTCTTTGAGGCAGGGCTTAAACCCTGGAAATTTAGCTGATTCAGTGACCAGCCATGACTTGGGGAGGTCTACTGAATCAGGTTGGAAAGCAAATCAACGTTAATGAAACAAAGAAAACTATGGTGCACAGGCAGGTGAGGTCTGCCCCAATTGCACCCAACCCCAACCAAATCAGTCTGGGAACAAGGTAAGGGAGACCGGACAGGGACATAACAGAGCTAAAGCTCAATCTCAGCCAGCTGCGCCTGCCCAGAGTCAACAGTCTAGAAATAAGAGAGGGCCTTGGGTTCAACCGGAGTGGTTCGCAAAGTTAAAAGAAAGTGTGGCGACCATTTATGACAAAACAAAGAAAGAAGTGCACTATTGATAGCCGGCTGCACTGCAATCTCCTAGGGAACATCGTAACAATTCCTTCTGTCAGTACCATAATGATACTGGCCATACCACTGATGATTGTATTGCTTTGAAACAAGAAGTTCAGAATTTAATTGAAAGAGGAAAGCTGGGGGCATATGTCAAAAGAAGAGGAGGAAATAGGCCTGATAATACTCATCGAGCTGGTCCGAGCAATGCTGCTCCATAGGGAGCTATGGTTATAATCGAAAGATTCGATGTAGAGTCAGAGTACTTGGATCCTGATCCAACTCGAAATAGAGTGGGTGCTATTGAGGAACGTTGTAAAACAGTCTCCGGGCTTATTAAGTTTTTTGAGTCACTCACAATTTTCGGAGGAGATACTATGACGGCTCCTACTGCTACTTCGAGGAAGAGGCACGTTCATACTTTAGCCACCCAGCTGGATGGAGGCATGACCTCCTATCAATCTCAAATTCCGTTTCTTTTCATTGTTTTTGATGAGGATGACTTGAGAGATATAGCTGGCCCTCATGAAGATGTTGTTGTCATAAGAGCATTCATTGGGGGCAATGACATAAGACGAATCTTGGTGGATACTGAGAGTTCAGCCAATATCCTCTTTTTAACCTCTTACAAAAAGATGAAAAATCCAGCCGTAATCCAGTGTTCGGACAGGTCAATTGTGGGCTTCACTGGAAGCTCAGCAGATGTGATCGGGGAGTTCGAAGAGGAAGTTTTGTTGGGCAAGGGCCCTTTTAAGAAGATGGTTAGAATACTTTTTATTGTGGCGGATTGTCCCACTTGTTATAATTCTATTCTAGGGAGGTCTTGGCTCTCTAGGATGCATGCAGTGGCCTCCACAGTCCACCAATGTTTGAAATACGTTGTTCAAGGACAAGTGGGAGTTGTTCGGAGCAGCCAAAAGATTACACGAGAGTGTTATGCCACAGCACTGGCTCCACGGATGTTGGGGGCAGTTCGTACTGATGAAGAATATCATTTTGAGGGGCTTTCTGGGGGTGAGGGTGAAATTGATGACCCCAGAGAGACCCCTGGAGTGTTGATACTAGTTGAAGAAGTTGAAACACATTCTTTGGAAGAAGGAAAAAATGTTAAGATAGGTTCCAAAATGCCATCCGAACTAAAGAGTAAAATGTTGAAGTTCCTAAAAGACCATCAGCGTGTTTTTGCTTGGTGCAATGCTGATGTTACTGGAGTTCCAGCAGATATTATATCACATCACCTATCCGTCCGGAGAGACATAGCACCTGTGGTACAAAAGAGAAGGGCTTTTTCCAAGGAAAATGCTGATATTATTGTTCAAGAAGTTGACGGGCTTACTAAAATGGGGCATATAAAGGAGTCTTAGTATCCTTTGTTGACAACCAATCCGGTCTTGGTGAAAAAGAAGAATGGCAAGTGGCGTATCTGCATTGACTTCACAGATCTCAATAGGGCTTGCCCAAAAGATTTATACCCAGTTCCCCGGATTGATCAGCTGGTGGATTCCACTTCTGGGAATAAGCAACTTACCTGCATGGATGCTTTCTCTGGGTACAATAAGATCCAAGTAGATCCGAAGGATCATGAGCATACAATATTTGTCACTGATAGGGGTCTTCATTGCTACAAGGTGATGCCATTTGGGTCGAAAAATGTTGGGGCTACTTATCAGAGATTGGGGAACAAAGCCTTTGCTGATCAAATTGGAAGAAATATAGAAGTATACATTGATGACATGATGGTAAAAAGTGTGGATGAACAACTACACTTGGCAGACCTCCAAGAAACTTTTGCTAACTTAGTAAAAGTAAATTTGAAACTAAATCTAGAAAAGTGCGTGTTCGGAGTGCAGTTCGGGAAATTCCTGGGCTATATAATAAGTGCGCAAGGGATACATCCCGATCCAGATCAGCTTAATGCTTTATTCCAAATGGAGCCTCCTTGGAATATTAAAGAGGTACAACGATTGACGGGGAGGTTGGCTGTTTTAAATCGATTCATTTCAAGGTCTTCGGACAGGTGTGCCCCGTTTTTTCAAACTTTAAAGGGTGCAAAGGGATTTGACTGGAATTTACAGTGTGATGAGGCCTTCAATGAGATTAAGAAACATATGTCCTCCCCCAAGGCTTTATTTAAACCTGTTGATGGAGAGACGCTCTTCATATACTTGGCAGTTTCCAGTTGTGCCATCAGTGCTGTATTGGTAAGAGAGGTGGATAATTACCCTTATCCGGTGTACTACATCAGCAAGAGCTTGATAAATACAGAAAAACGATATTTAAAGCTCGAAAAATTAACATTAGCCTTGGTAATTGCTGCAAGGAAGATGAGGCCTTATTTTCAGGTTCATCCTATTATTGTCCGAACATCTTTTCCCTTGAAGAATGTTCTTCAAAAGGCAGACATTTCAAGTAGAATAACTAAGTGGTCAGTGGAGTTGGGAGACTTCGATATTGATTTTACTCCTCGAACAGCAATCAAAGCCCAAGTTGTGGCTGTTTTTTTGGTTGAATTCCACTCTGATAAGGATATAGAACAAACTTCTGAGATGAAAGATAAAAAGGTCTGGATCGTCCGGACAGATGGTGGATCAAGTACTATGGGATGTGGTGCAGGGGTATGCTTGACCTTTCTGTATGGTGACAAAATGTATCAGGCTATATGCTTCGCTTTTAGGGCTTCTAACAATGAGTCCCAATATGAAGCTGCTATAGCTGGTTTGAAGTTGGCTTCCATTTATGAAGCCAAAAGGGTCAAGTTAATGAGCGATTCCCAGCTTCTTATCCATCATGCACAGGGTCAATCCGAAGCTAAAAAGGAGCAACTAGTGAAGTACTTACTTCTTCTTAAAAATGAGGCACTTAAATTCAAAAGCATCATTTGTGAGCACATACCCCGAACAGAAAATGAACTAGCAGATTCCTTAACAACCATAGCCTATATTGAGTCATATCCATGGATCCATGTGCTGGAGTGCCCTTCCATTCAACTCAGTGTAGGTAAAGAGGAAGAAATTTTCGATGTACAGATAAAACAACCTCAAGATTGGAGATTTCCTCTCCTGCAGTATCTCTCTGATGGCATCTTACTTCCGGATAAATCATTAGCAAGAAAAATGAAACACAAGGCTCATGGTTTTATCATACTAAGAGATGTTCTGCATAAAAAAATCTTATAGTAAACCTCTTTTGCGATGTTTGGGGGATGATGAATCTCAAATGGTCATCTCCGAATTACATGATGGTGAGGGATCAACTCACTGTGGATTCAGGGCTCTAACGAGGAGGGTTTTACTGGCTGGCTATTATTGGCCCTCTATAATGCAAGATGCTAAGGAGCTGATGAGAAAGTGTGACCCATGCCAGAGATATAGCAATGAAATTCATGTCCCAGCCATCCCTTTAGAGTCAATTTCTGAGCCTATACCTTTTGCTCGATGGGGATTGGATTTGGTGGGACCTCTTACTATGGCATCCGAATGACGCAAGACAATAATTTTTACGATTGATTATTTTTCGAAGTGGATTGAAGCAGTCCCATTGGCAGGTACGACATCAAAACTGTCATAAAATTCATTTTATCCAATATCTGTTACAGATTTGGTGTTCCACAGAAGATAACGACAGACAATGGGCCACAGTTCGACAACAAGAAAATGGAGAGTTTATGTGCCTCTAGGGGTATACAACATTGTTTCTCTTCACCTTTCCACCCACAAGCAAACGGTCAAGTTGAAGTAGCTAACAGAACTATACTGTCCGGTTTGAAGAAAAATTTATAAGGGGCTGCTGGAAATGGCCTAGTTACTTACAAGAGGTTTTGTGGGCCTACTGGAGCACTACTGGGGCTGCAACACAGGAGTCACCTTTTGCCTTGGTCTATGGGATGGATGCCATAGCTCCCATAGAGGCAACTCTCCCTTCCTTTCGAGCTCGTAATTTCTCCGAACACGCTAACGAAGTATCAATCAGGGGTCAGCTTGACCTAATAGAAGAAAGACGAGTTAAGGCTCACCTTAGAGCTGCACACTATCAGGGTTTGATGAGAAGCAGGTTTGCTTCCAGAGTTAAAAGAAGAGATTTTCATCCGGGGGACAAGGTGTTAAGGAAGGTCTTCTTACACACTAAAGAGAAGCTGCTCGGCAAACTAGCCCCAACTTGGGAAGGACCTTATATTGTCATTGAAAGGCTTAAACGTGGAACATACTGGCTAGAAGACAAGGATGGAAGGGTTTTGAATCACCCTTTGAATATTGACATCTCCGGATGTACTTAGAGTAGAAGCAGTGTAAATATTTACTTGTTTAAAAATCCATGTAAATATTTGGGGGCATACTCTTTCCTACCTTGGTGGCGCAGGGAGGTTTTAATGAGGTGTCCGTGCTTTTTATAAAATTTGATGCCTTGTTAAAAATTTGAAGTGTTCTTACTTTGTTTTTTGTCACACCATCCGGATTGAATTAAAGGAATGGTGACTACTTAAACATTTGTCATCGGAGAATTTAACACTCTTGTTTTAAAATATTTATGAAATAACTAAGGGTTGTTTAAACACTAGCCACCAAAATTAAAACAAACTATGAAAGAATGCAAGAGTTTTGTAAAACAAAGATATTCATTGAAATAACCCAAGAGCCTTGACCTTCCAAGGACTTTAAAAACTGTCAGACAAAACAAAAGATCTATCAGGTCAAATGCCGAACACAATTACAAAAATGCCTTGGCCTTTCAAGGACTGTAGTTTAAACAAAGTAAAAGGTGAAAAGATAATTCATAATCTAAGACTGAGCCGTTGATGAGCTCTCAGCCTCACTTGTCTTCTTCTTCTTGGGATCGTCCTTCTCTTCATGTGGGCCCTCCCCGGTGATTTCTTCTTCGTCAGAGGAGGAAGCACTAGAATAATCATGCAAGTCTCCATCAGCCATGGTGTGGAAGGGAAGGTCGTCATACTCTACATGAAGCCACAAATCTCCCAGGTTCCTCTTCGGTAACTTCTCATGAAAGAGCAAGACCATGTCCGACCTCACTTTAGCATACATTTTCTCTTGAGTATCTATTACATTGTTGGCATAAGCATCGATCTTGGCCTGAATTTTGGCCTCTTGCTCCCTTAGCAGACTTGATTTCTGTTATGCAGCCTTGGACACTGAGTTCTCAAGCGCAATCTTGCCATTTGTCAAGTTATGTATGACTTGGTTATTGGCCTTCGCCTCCTCTTTCGAAGAGGTGAGATCTTTCTCTAATCTGAACAGCTTCTCCCGGGGGTCTTTAACAGTATCTTCTAAAGTGGCAACCTTTGTGGTCCACCCCTCTTGGCTCTTCTTTAGCTCCTCGTTTTCTCCTTTCAACACCTCAGCGTTTTGGGTGGCAGTGAGGAGATCGTTGGACAGTTTTTCCTTGTCGGAGTTAAGGGAAGTAATGATTGCTGCCTGACCTCATACTTGCTTCTCTAGGACCAGCACTGGCTGAACAGTACTCAGTATGGAGTGAGTTATAGCTTCACTTTCACTTGAAGGGAGGTAAGGCCCAGCAAAGTTGTGTTTGGGAAGGTTTGCAAAATAATCACCAAGACCATCAAGCCCTGTGATGTCAACACCATCAATGCTGAGGTCTCATCCTCCAACCTCGTCGGTTTGAAAGTCACCAGGGATATCTTCTGCTCTTGTTGGGTCGGTAGGGTCAACTAGAGGGAAGGGCTCTGTAGGCCAGAGAGAAAGTTCGTCACCCCTGGAGGTCTTTTTCTTCTTGGCCTCCCTGTCCTTGTTTTCTTCTCCCCGTTTTTGGTCTCTCTTAGGAACCCTTGGGGGTTTTGGGGATTCAGCCTCTTCCCTAGGACTTTCATGCTCTACCACTTCTAGCAGAGCATCATCGATCTGGCTTGGGGCTGGCCCCTCTGGATTTGTTGGAGCAGCCTCCTCCACCTCGGTAGGGTTAGCCTCACCTGCAACCTTCTTACCTTTCCCTTTCTTGCCTTTCATTTTACTTGGGGCCTTGGCTCGACCTAGCAAGTATAGTGACCCGTCCGGTTCGTGTGTTCTCTTGAGGACTACATCCGGAGGGGTGGAGTGGTGAGTTCTTCCCAAGTCAAGTCCCTCCGACCAGTAGTGTTCCAAAGGTGAGACCTTGCAATTTTACCTCCGGTAAAGGCATCATGGAAACGGTTCCCCCACTTCTCAGCAGCCAAAGTGTTGATCCTGGTACAAGTGGTCTGCTCGGCCTTTAAATAGTCGTTGAAGTCTTTGGGCAGCTCTGTCAAGAAAAAAAACAAGACTAGTCAGTTTAAACAAATTCGATAAAAATAAAAATAAGAATGAAAGATAGGATCTTTGTGATCACTCCTCCATCTGTTGGTCAGAAGACTCGGGTTGACTCCAGCTTTGATCTTCCTCCCATTCTCCCAAGCGCCACTTATGAACAAGAACTGAGTCCTCCAGTTTCTCTCCGACTCAAGCAGGTCATCCACTGCTTTGTAGTTATCCCCAATATTGAAGTGATAAAAGGGGATATGAGGGTTTCTGCAGAAACCGACCACAACAGCAAATTCCTCCATCAAGAGAGGAATTCCGGAGAGCCTGGAGGCCATGATACAGGCCATGAGAGTATACCAGGAGTTAGGGCTCAGTTGGCTTGGACAAATCTTGATGAGATGGAGTTACCTAACTATCTCCGGATCTAAGGGAAACCTTAGCCCCCACTTAAAGAGATCAGTAAAAATGACTACTTCATTAAGTTTACAGTCCATTGGGGTTTCAGGGTCTATTGGGATCCTTATTTTCACATTCTCCGGAATCCCCCACTTCGTTCGCATCCGACCCAGTTCAGCTGTGTGGATAAAGGCATAATTAATTTTTTGCAAAGCAAGTAAATATTTGACATTGACCTTGTGGAACCAAGGTTCAACTTTTCCCTTTAGGACCTCTGGTAGATCTGGATGCCTGAGGCATAGTTTTTCTTTGCCTTTATCCTTCTTGGCAGCAGCAGCATCACTAGTCTGTCCGGAGGGTTCGGACTCGAATGGAGCCTCTTCGATAGAATCCTCCATTATTTCCTCCATTACCGAGGAAGAGTTTTCAGTTGTCTTTGTAAGGGGGGGGGGGGGGGGTTGGAGTTGGTTCAGTATGACCTCCGGACTGTTGAGCTTCAATACTCTCTTGGACTCTGGCCTCCGGCTGGGGCTCTGATGTGGTGGTTTCTCTTCGGGGGTTGAGCCAGTGGCCTCCGGTCCGGACAGCCTGTCCTTGGGTACTTTTATGGGTGCCTCTGACCCTGTATTGCTATCCTTAGCACCTGATTTCGAAGGGGTGCCTTTGGAAGCCTGCCATTTAACCAGCCGACCTCTTCTTCGATCGACCAGTTTGTTGGGAGAGGTATCTGCATCTAACCTCATGGTTATGAATGGGGAAGGTTTTTTGAAGCTAGTAACTTTTAACCCTGGTTCAACAATGAGTTCTGATTCTTGAACCGATGAACCTGAGACAATAGGAGAAAGATTGGTTTGAAACAATCTCCTCGGTTTGACACTTTTTGTTGAGGAGGAACCCTGGTCAGGCTCTGTGATTGAGGTTACTGGTTTGTCGATAGGGGAGATAGGTAAGCCTGCTGCAATGCGCCTTTCCCTTTCAACTTTTTGTGCCTTTTCTAGTTCTGATAGATTGAGCCACCCGCCTCTGATTAAAGCGTTCCTGGTCGTGAACATAAACAACCAAAATGAAGAACTTGTGTTTGAGAGAGAAAACTCTGAAGATTAGCAAAGTGAAGATGATGGTAAAACAGTAGAAAAGTGTTTAATTTATAGTAAACCCTAAAAAAGGTGCTTTGATTCCTAGGAGAATTCGAAAAGATTTGCAATTATTAAGAAACGGCGACGATGTCATCTTTATTTAATGAAGAGGTTGCTTTTCAGAGAAGGTGGGAGCGAAATTCAAGGTGAAACAACGGCTGAAATAACAAACCAGAAAGAGACACGTGTCCCACGAACTCTGGCAAAAAACCGTTTAGATTCAAAGAACTTTTTTCAGTCCGGATAAAACTATAACCCTATTCGAAGGACCTGTCCGGATGTAACTGTCACTAGTAACAGATTATTTTTTTAGGTCTTGCCAAAGGGTTTTTAACACCACCTAAAAAAGGGCTACTGATGAGTCCGGATTCCGTCACCTCTTCGGACAGGGTCAGTTCGTACAATATCTACCTCACCGGATATGGGCAGTTTGGACACCATCATCCATTGGACTGTTCGAACAGAACTAAAGTATTTAAAAACATAATTTCTCCTTGACTAAGCTGCCTGTTCTCCTAATTAGAACTTATGGGTCCTTAAACTTGACCCGGGTCCATTTAACATGACCCGAAAGCCCATAAGGCCCAAATATAAGGGTATAAATACCCAACCACCAACATTAAATAAGGCAGATGAAAATAAGATACAACCAAGCTGCATAATTCTCCCTCTACACTCTATCCAAATATTAAATACTCACAAACTTCTACACACCTCTAAACAAAAATTACAAACTTACCCTCAGACAAAAATAAACCTCACCAGAAATTACTCTCAAATATGTGATGAGAAAATTACATGAGAAGATATTTCATCAGAGAGTGAAATAACTCTTAGTATTTTGATAGATTAGTGAGGTGATAGATAAATATTAAAGTGAGGGTTCTATACGTCACATTATCTTCTATTGCAAAAAAGTGATCGAGTCTTTTGTGTTTTGAGATTCTTTCTGCGACCCACTTTTTATATGAACGAGTGTCTCTTAACCGAGGATGTAGAATTTCTTCACAATGCGAACCATGTTAAACATCATCTTCTATGCTTGGTTTTATTACGTTTTCTATTGTTTGTTGCTTGTCTTGTACATGGAAATTAAATTGTTTTTTCATATGGTCGTTTAATAGTATATCGGTTCTTGACACGATAGAGCGGTATTCTGGTTTCGTACCCAATACGTAGAGCACGATCTATAGATTAAAGAAGTAGATCTTGTCTAGAAAACCGGAAAGCCATGAAATATGAGTTCCATCAAGCTTAGCCTAAAAAATCGACGTAACTAATGATTTTAATCTCTTTAAAATTAATATAAAGGCTTACCTTGTACAACAAATACTAACGACTTTGTTCGACTATAAATCTACACAAGTTGATGTTGTAGTACTGTCTAAAGCTCATAGTGTCGTCATAAGTGCTATGATAGGTATCTGAAGAGCTTATGATGTTAGGGATATGAAATCTTTTGGAGACTTTTTAGATGAATAAGTGTTTGGATAAGATATTGTACCTTACAGAAACAACTTTATACACTTTCAATAAATAGTATCACATAGATCTGAAGGCACCTAGATGAAGGCATTTTGATCTCTCTATCGATGAAGTATGAAGATCTCTTAGACACTATGTTTTACGGGAAGATTCGATTACGATGGTCAAAGTGAAGAGCGCATTGAACTCTAAAGATATTCAAAAGAATGGTTTTCTAAATGGTGACTATAAAGGGCATGGACTGAATGTGAGCGGGCAGTTTGGAAAAGATAGATTTAAGTAAAAGGAGAAAAAATCTCGGTCGAAGGTCAAAAGGGTTAGAATGGGTTCAAATGTAATATATCAGATATGCAAGAAGAAACGACATATCAATCCGAACTGCCCAAAGAAGGGAAATAGAAACAACTAGTAGAGGACTAAAATCAGAGATGTTGCAATGGTATTTAATGATTTTGACTCTCATGATGGCTTGATGAATTCTTATTCTTGCAGCCACAACGATAAATGGGTAATGGATTCGGGTGCATCATTCAAAATTACTTCTAATCATATTTGGTTTGAATAATTGTGAATGCTTGATAGTGAAAGTATCATCATCAAGAATGACAAATCCTGAGTTGTCAATGAGATTAAATGGTGGGAGTCAAGTTCTTTATGGGAATTAAGAGAGTAGTTAAAAACATAGGGTATGTACCCGAAGTTAAATATAAAAAAAATTCATTACGATGTTAGATGAGAAATAGTTTACTTATAAGGGTGGAAACATCCGACTTAGGATTTTTCAAAGCTCTATTTTTGTTATGAAAGCGTATCAGACTAATGGTCTGTTAGTTTCTAGCGGTACCGTAGTAGTAGAGGTGTGGCTAGTATGGTGAAATATTTTATCATCATTGGTTGGGGCATTTGAGTGAGAAGAGACTTAGTGAATTAAGTAAACAAGGGTTGTTAGATGGTACAATAGTTCAGAAGCGGAGCTTTTGTGAAAGGTGTGTTTTGGGTTAGAGCAATAGGGTAAATTCTCTTTCCAACAACCAAACATCCAATGGAGTACTTTGTTATGTTCATTCAAAACTTTAGGGTTCACCATGAGAAATTACCAAAGGTGGTGCACAGTACTTTGTGTCTGTGATTGATGACTATTCCAGAAAGTATAGGTTTTATTTTTGAAGAAGAAAAATGAAGCATGTCCAGATTTTGTGAACTTGAAGACTTTGGTAGATAATCAACTAGGAAAATATTGAAGAAAATTTGTAGTAATAATGACTTGCAATATGTGAACGATGAGTGTACTAGTTATTCTACAATATTTTGCATCACTAGACTGTGAATCGTACATGAGACTCCCAAACAAAATAGGTTTGTTGAGAGAATGAATCAAACCATGTTGGAGCGGGTTTGATGTATGCTTCATACAACTAGAATGGGTCGAAACCTAAGATATAACATCTTAAAGTTTCCGTACATGTTTCCCACACACATGCGAAGTGGTTTAAGATTAGGTCAATATCAGTTGATTTTTTGTTCCTCCGTTATACGAAAGAAGTAAAAGGGTCTAAGTAGTGGTACCTTAAACCTGGATGCCAAAAGAATTTGATAAGCATGGACGTGATTTTCAAAGAAGATAGATATCGTTCAATAAGATAGTTGGCACGCAATATAGTAATGCTAGAAAGAGATGTGAATTTGATGATGCATCTGATCTATAAAGTGAGGTTGGTGATTATTCAAATAAAGAAGATTTCGGGCATGGTTCTGCGTCGTGTCGTATATAGGAAGTTCAACCACTGCATGAGTCCGAGCAGACCTAGGATCCGTGTTTTTAAGGCATTCAGATGATTAGACATGAGAGCAATATCAATGTGATAGTTACCAACTAACGAAGATAAAGCATGCAGACCAAGCAAACAACCACAAATATATGGTTTTGCTATTGTAATTGTTTATACTTTATTGATTAAAATACATAGGAATATATTATTGAACCTAATTGTCTGAAAATGGTATCAAGATTAGTGATAAATAAACGTGGCTTCCAGCTATGAAATAAGAACTATGGTCTATTAAGAAGATGAACACATCAATGTCTGCAAAACAACTAAAGGGTCAAAAGCTAGTTGAGAGTAAATTGATATTCAAGATAAATCAATGTATACCTGGTGTTGAGTTACCTAGATACAAGTCTAGGCTCGTAGCTAAAGGCCTTATGCAAAATGGGAGTGTGGATTTCAATAATATATTATCGTCAGTTGTGAAATAAACCTTCATCACGGTTCTCATGTCAATTGTTGCTATATTTGATCTTATGTTAGATCAAATAGATGTCACTGTTGGATTTCTATTACCTTCAGTTAAGTAGCCTAAAATCAGAGGTACGATAATTTGAAGAGAAGTATGAAGTGGAAAATCAACCTGATCAATCATATATATCTCATCAAGTTTGAAGCGACAAAAAAAGAGTGCATTTATGAAACTGAAGACCCAGATGATCACATCGAACGATTTAAGAACTATATGATGAACTTGCAATATATAATGTTACACTTTCTTCCATCAACTTTTGGGCTTTCTCCGTCTTGCCGCTGCACTTTTCTCTTCTCTCACGATAGGAAATAATAGCGTAACCAATTTTAATTTATAAAAGTATAATTTCGGGAGACCTAAGAAAAATCAAAATTATTGATATAATTATTTTAAAATAAAATTATGTTATCTAAAATTGATTAAAGTAATATATAGACATATAAACATAATATAAAATCCAACTTTCAAACAATTTGATGTAATTACCAAGTTTTTTTTTTCTTTTTTCTAAAGTTTGTACAAATTGAAGGCTAAATCACATTATTAATATAGAGTGACATCTCATCAACTTTGTTCAAGTTAATCACCGAGTTATAAAGTTCAGTTCTCTTGCAGTTTCCTCTAACCATACAAAACATCTAAACCGGATATATTGAATACATCAATCATGAGAAAAACTAAAACTAAACTGTCTTTGAGACATCATGCAAGCTAATTTGAACATGGTGACCACATGTTGTGGAAAGTGATGAAAGCACCTTTATTATTTCGTAAATCAGACATCAGAAAAAGTACTCTATAGCATAAATAAACAAATTGTTAGCAATAGTTCAGGATCATTCTAAACATATGATATCAAAGACAGGAAAATATTTATTTACCTCATTGTGATGAATGATCTCCAAGACCTGGAAAAAACAAAACATTCAGCATGATTAAGTTTTGAGAGATCACAAAATATAATTTTCTTTCACAAAATGAACGGCTGCAAAGCAAGAACTAAACTATATCAAACTAAACTGGTTTAATGAACGGCTGCAAAGCAAGAACTAAACTATATGAAACTAAACTGGTTTAATGTTAAATCTATGAGCATGAAAATAGCTTAACTCTAAACTATGAAGATTAAATAAGTGAAGATAAACTTTACCCGAAACTGGAATACTGGGCTTTACAGCCAATATCAAGCCTTAGAAAACAGTCATCAGGTTCAGTGTCAAGCTAACTCGATTGCTCATACTCGCCCGAGACAATTTTTCGCTTGTTATAAACATCGTTGATATAAATACCTAGTTACGCAGATTTTGTTCCAGCTAAAATCTTCTCAATGTATAACAGTTGATACTCGCACAGGAAGAGACACAAGACTAGAAGACCACATTGGTACTCTCCGAAATATATCCATATGGAAGTAAATTGCATTCTTCACCAGCTCTACACATGTTTGAAACACGATGAAAGTTGTTTTAAGTTAAAAAAGCATACAAAACGTCATATAAACCATGAACGCTCACGTTTCCAGTAAAGAGTAGCATAGATTAAAGAGTGGTGTCTACGTTAGAGAAGGAACTTTGACGATGTTTTTGCGTCAAATTTGAACAAAAAGCTAGGATTAACATTTGAGCTTAGCAGCAAAATTACTACGGACAATTTAAAAATACGAAATCAACATAAATTTATATACATAGTTGGTTAGAACATTACAACTCCATCAAAACCCTATTTCTTGATAAACCTAATAGGCATTCACAGCTAGTCAATATCTCAGCCTTTGTCTGTTAAAGAGTGCACAATACCTAGAAATAAGAAAGCATACCGATTAACATGAAGTAAAGAGTACATACCTAGCGCAAACTACTTTTTTTTTTTTTTCTGAATAAAAAAATAAATATGGGGTAAGCTTAAACTGTAAAGTACAAAGGTCTCCACACCACATCATATCAAACAAAGAGAAACTCAGTTTGACTATATCTAGCTTCAAGTTTAAACCCAGATACGTAATAAAAAAAAGAGAAGATTTTAACAAGAAACACATCCTGAAGGCTAATGAAAAGGCTCACCAAAGAAGATACTACATATATTCTTACGACGCATGTAATAGAGACTTAGAAATGAGTCCTGCAAAGCTACATGCGACTTCTCTAAGAAATTTGTTTCAACTGAACAAGAGTGAGACAATAACAAACATTAGAAACAAAGAGGAGAAAATTGGGAAGAAGAGAAAACGAATGATGGTATTAAAGTTCATTGAAGGAAAAAATTATTGGATTTTAATTACAGTAAACAAGCCAGTGCTAGCTGCTACACAGAGTAATCGTTGATCCGATTTTGTCGACCAACAAATAAATCGTCTGTCTCGCATTTATGTTACGCGGTTACCGTCTAGGGCTTCAGGGTGTCTTTTAAGAGCTGTCTTGAGTATCCAAAAAGATTCCATAAAGAAGGAGGTGTTTACTCCATATCCTACCAAGAAACATGAACACATTAGAACTAATAAAAAGAAATATATGTAGTATTCCCAACGAAGTAAAATTCAGGAAAATACATTTCCACCAGACAGCAAAATGTTAGAAATCACTAGAAATAGAATCGGTTCAACGAATTTCGCTGTCCTGCTGCCATCGCACCACAGTGGAGAGTTTGCAGTTCCATTCCTTCTGTCTAGGGGAAACAATTTAGAGAGAAGAAGGGAAAAAAAAGAGAGAAATGAAAGGTTAGTGTCGAGGTTGGAATTGATATTTGATCTGTTCCGGTATTAAATTTGAGTTATAATAAATTGGTTCTATTTTAATTAGAAAAAAAAAATCAATTCTCAATTACAAAAGTAATAATCATGTGAAACACTATGGGTTTTCTCTCTCAAGAAGTCGTCTTCTTCTTCACAGTTAATATTCCTATGCTTCTATGAAATCATATTCTCAATAATTTCGGGGTTTTGTTCTTGTGATTTTTGTTATTGTTCTCGATTTCCATCATCAAAATTTATAATAACGCTATTTTCGAGAAAAATGATTTTTCCGCGTTTGATTCAAGAAACAGAGACAAGAGACAGAGGTAATAATGGTAACCTCATCAAAAGCTACGCAAATGCTGTTAAGGAAAAAAAGATGAGCTAATCCCAGAACTGTAATTAGTAAAACGGATCATAAGCCTACAATACTCTAAAGAAACAAAGGATCTGTTGATCTGTTGATCAACGCTAAGTTTGAAATCCATATCTCCTTAGTTTGGTTGAAGATTGAAAGGATCCCTGAATTTTTGTACAACAAAAAGGTTCTTCCTGATATTGTGTCTTCAATAGGCGTGTCGTATAAGATTCAATTTCCGGAAAGAAAAAACAGGGCTTATAACAATGCAGCTGTTGCGTTAGTTGAAATGGATGTGTCGACTGTTATTCATAAGCGCATTTGGATAGAGTTTGGAAAGAACGATGGCTGTTGGCTCTCTATTTCTTATAGAAATCTGTCTGCTTATTGTTCAGCATGTTATCACTTGGGTCATGATATCAATAGTTGTTTGAAAGTTAAGAGAATTTTGGATAAAAGAAATCATAAAGAATAATTGATTGAACAAAAAAAACTGAGGTTGTATTGAATGATAATGTAAATGTTTACAAGGGTAGCGTGAAAGACAAGAATGGTAATCTTAATTACATTCAAGGAAACAAGCCTAGAGTTAAATCTATAGTTTTTGAAAAGGATTCTACATCTTCAAAGGTATTTGGTAATGTGGGATCTTGTAAAGATGTTCTGAGGTCCTCCGGTAATGCTGTTAAGGATGTTGATACTGAGTTTGAGTCTTCTCAAGAAGTGCAAGAAATCTATGAAAAGGAAAACAATAAGATAAGTGATGATATTGAGCTGATAGATGCTTTGAAGAATTTGAATAAAGATGTGAAATCTAAACTCTCTCAAGATTGCAGCAATCATCTTTCAATTAAGAGCTTACCTAAACATTGTAATGTTGGAAGTGACTGCACTTCTCCTGTCTGTAAAGTTTGTTCTCCCACTGGACAAGGTTTTAGTAATATTCTGCAAAAGAAATTTAAAGTTGTTAATAAAGGAAAAAGGTCAAGTAAAAAGGTTCTTAAATCTCTTTATTTTTCAAGGATCAAGAAGAAATATAAGTCTATTTCTGATCATGATTAGAGTCCTAAATTAGAATGTTTGGGGAGTTAATAATAAGTCTACAATTTGTAGACTTAATAATATCATTTTAAGGAGAAAAATTAAAAAAATTCTTATTCAGGAACCTATGACTAAGTTGGAAATAGAAAAAGATGTTGCTTATAGCCTTGGGTTTCCTAATTTTACTGCTAATATTGCTAACAAAATTTGGGTCTTGTGGGCTAATGATATTAGCATCACTATTATTGACAATTAGGAGCAGTGTATTCACATGGAAGTTAATTATCCTGGGGTGGATAGTATGTTTTTGCTTACGGTGGTTTATGCAAAGTGTGATAGAAATCAGAGAAATGTTTTATGGGATAAGCTTAGGAGTTATGCTACTGAAAGGAAAGCTTGGCTTACTTGTGGTGACTTCAATGTCGTGGCCTCTGTGGAGGAACAAATTGGTTGTACCTCCCTTTCCATAAATAGTATTGAAGATTTTGTTTCTATCATAAGTGATTGCTACCTTGAAGATGCTGGTGTGGTTGGCTCCAAATATACCTGGAACAGAAACATGAAATGGAAAAGATTAGACCGTGTGATGTTCAACACTAATTGGCCTAATCTCTTCCGTTTTACTCAAGTTATCAGCATGGTCAGAACTTGTTCTGACCATGCTCCTCTTCTCATTTCTTTATCTCACACCATTAATAATAGTAACAATAATAAAAAGAGTTTTAAATACTTAAATGCTTGGTCTACTGATGATTCTTTTCTCAAGACTGTTGAGCTGAAATGGAAGCTTAACATTAATGCTTGTGAGGATTATTTTTGACTCAGGGTAATTAGGTCAAATGTTTTGTGGTGTTTCAAGGGTATTAAATGTTTAAGTGTTTTTTAGTGAGAGATTTAAGCTGCCTGGTTGTATTAAATGTTCATTACCCTTATTAATGAAAGTGGTTGGGTATTTATACTTTTAATTATGGGCCATATGGGCTTTCGGGTCAAACTTATGTAATTGGGTCGAGTTAAATAACCCATTAGTTTATTAACCAGATTAGTAACTAGCTTAGTCAAAAGCTGTTTATTGTTTTAATACTTTTGTCCTGTCTAGATGGTTCAGTGGGTGACTATTGTCCGGATTTCCCCTGTCTAGTTTCTACAATGAGTGGCGAATATTTCTGGACTCATCAGTAGCCCTTTTTTTAGGTTTTGTCGATGGCCTCTAGCAAGACCTAAAAAATCCTCTTAGGCACTTGCAACATTCTCTGGACTGTTTAAGTGTTCAGCTCAGGATTTATCCGGACTGAATACTTCTCAGAAGTTCAAAAATTTTGCTATGGATCGTGGGACACGTGTCATTTTTTTATTTGCCTCACCAGCCGTTTTCCTCCTAGAACGGCGCTCCCACTAATCCTAAAAAGAAACCTCTTCATTTAATACCCATGACGTCAGCGCCGCCTTCAATCATTACTTTTATCTTTTCGTATTCTCCTAGGTATCTTGTAACTCTTTTTGTCTTACTATTATAAATTACTTCTTTTCACTGTTTTACCATCTTCATAACTCTCTCATTTTTTCATCTCAAAGCTTTCACTTCTCTTCTCAAAATTGTTTTGGTGTAGGTTTATGTTCACGGCAAGAAATGCATTGGTAAAAGGTGGGTGGCTTAATCTTTCGGAGTTAGAATAAGCACAAAGGGTTGAGCGAGAGAGGCGCATTGCTGCGGGTCTTCCAGTTTCCCCAAACGATAAGCCAGAAACACTAACTTCAGAAACTGATCGAGGTTCATCTTCTGCTAGAAGCTCCAAACCTAGTCGTTTGTTTCAACCAAGCCTTTCACCCATTCCATCAGGCTACTCGGTCCAGGAGTCACAGCCCATTGTTGAACGGGAAAAAAGTTGTATCAAGCACAAGGAGACCCTCTCCATTTATAGCTATGGGGTCAGATGCTGAGAAATTCATAGAAAAGGTTATCCTTCGCCGAACAGGCCACTTACTAAAGGGTGAAGTGGTTGTTTCACAATTTAAGTCCCCAAAATCAGGGTCTCCTAAGTCTGGGGCCAAGGACAAAGCTACAGGATCAGGGGCATCTATCAGAGTCCCAAAGGATAAATCCTCTGGTCCAGAGGCCACTGGAACTAGCTCTCAAAATGAGCCATCCGGACTCGAGCCCCAGCCGGACACCAGACCCTTAGGAGAGGGTGACGCTCAACCGTCCGGACAACTTACAGAGCCTGCCACTAGCACTCCCCCACCAACAACAACTGACAAACCGTCCATGGTGATGGAAGAGGTGATGGAGGAAAGCATAGAAGAAGCCGTATTTGAGACCGACGTCTCCGGACAGACAGGGGAAGTTGTCACCGACAAAAAAGGCAAGGGTAAAAAGAAGCTGTGTTTGAAACACCCGGACCTGCCGGAGTGCCTGGAAGGCAAAGTGGGACCCTGCTTCCACAAGGTGAACATAAATTATCTACTGGCCATGCAGAACATCAACTATGTCTACACTCATACTGCTGAGTTAGGCCGAATCCGGACGAAGTGAGGGATCCCTGAGTCTGTTAACGTGAGGATACCGGTCACTACGGAGACCCCAATGGACTGTAAGCTAAGCGAGATAGTCATCTATACGGAGGTGTTCAACTGGGCTCAGATTTTCCTTGGACCTAGAGATTGCCAGATACTTTCATTTGATAAATCTCTGTCCAAGCCAGCTGAGCCCCAATGATTGGTACACCCTCATGGCCTACATTATGGCCTCTAGGCTCTCCGGAATACCGCTTCCAATTGAGCAATTCGCTGCTGTGGCTAGCCTCTGCAAGAACCACGTCATCCATTTCTACCACTACAACATGGGAGATAATTTTAAGGTTGTGGATGATTTTCTTGAATCAGAGAAGAACTGGAAGACCCAATTTTTATTTATAAGTGGGGCTTGGGAAAACGGGAGGAAAATCAAGGCTGGTGTCAACCCCAGTTTGCTCACCAACAGATGGAAGAGCTCAGGTAAATATTTAATCATGCTTGTCTTTTTTTCCTTATAAAAATTTTGTTTCTAAACTGCTCTTCGTTTCCTTTGGGTAGTGATGCCAAAGGCGTTTTCCGACTACTTGGAGGAGGGGAAAACTACGTGTGCCAAGCTGAATGCTTGGGCTGCTGATAAATGGGGAAATCGATTCCACAGTTGCTTCACTGCCGGCAATTTAGTGAGGTCCCATCTCTGGAACAAAAATTGCCGGAGAGACCTTACTTGGGAGGAATTGACCACTCTACCTCCCTCGGGTGTCATCCTCCAGAGGACAGATGATATGGATGGCAAGCTGGCCTTGCCTGCCAGATAAAAAGCCCCAAGTAAGATGAAAGGAAAGAAGGGCAAGAAGAAACAAGATACAACTGAGGTTGCTCAAGGTGGTGTTGAAGAGATTGCTCCAGCAAATCAGGAAATGCAGGCCCAAGGGGGAATCGATGCTACTCTACTTCAAGTGGTTGAAGATGAGAGTATCAAGGAGGCAGGCGGACCTTCAGATCTTTCAAAGGCCCCTAAGAAGGACCGTAAACGGGGAGCAGATGGTGAAGTTAGAGCTGCCAAGAAGAAGAAAATCTCATCGGGAGATGAAGTCGCTATCCGGACTATGGAGTCACTTCCTCCGGTTGACCCAACAGATCCCACATTGGCAGAGCAAATCCCAAGTGGTCTTCATGCCGGAGAGGGTACCGGAGGGGATCTCAACATTGATGGAGTGGACATCAGTGGCTTCCAAAATATTAGTCTATACTTTGATGACCTTGAGAAGGACGACTTTGCTGGCCCCTACCTCCCCCCAAGCTCCTCAAACATGGTTACCTTTAATGGTAAGTCTTTCAGTGTTTCAGAGGAGAATGATACGGTAACTCACTCCTTGCTGAGCAATATTCACCCGGTGCTCAACCTGGCAGACAAGTGCGAAGCCAATCTACCCTTATCAACACACTTAATGCAGACAAAGAGAGCTTGTCTAATGATCTCCTTAACGCAAATCAGAGTGTTGAATCATTGAGGAAAGAGATCGAGGAGTTAAAAAAGGGGAAAAAATACTTAGCCACCAAGCTGGCCACTTCGGAGAAGGTTAACACAGAACTCCAAACCAAGTATTCTGCCTTGGAGAAGGATCTCTCCACTTCGAAGGAGGAGGTGAAGGCCAAGTATAACATTATCGAAACCCTGTCCGGTGACAAGACTTCTCTTGAATATGTTGTGTCCAAAGTCACCAAGGATAAAGAGGAGCTAATAAAGGAGTAGGAGAAGACCATCCAGGCCTAGATCGATGTATACATCAACAAGGTGATAGATTCCCAAGAAGTAAGGTATGCCGAAGTCAAATCTGACATGGTCTTGCTTTTTTAACAAACATTCTCGAAGAGGACGCTCGGTAATCAGTGGCAGTACGTTGAATATGAAGATATCCCATTCCACACAATGGTGGATGGTGATAAGAAAAACTATTCTAGTGGTTAGGATGATACCTCCGACGAGGAAGAGGGGACCGGAGAGAGTCCTAATGATAAACCCAAAGATCCCAAGAAGAAACAAGATGATGCAGGAACATCTAACGGAGTCGAGCCCTAAAGTTTTAACTATCTTTTATATTTATTTTATCCTTATGTCAAACTAAAGTCCTTGGATGGCCAAGGAATTTTTGTAATCGTATCCGGCTTGTGCCCGGATAAGCCTTTTCTTTTTAAACTTCAAAGTCCTTGGATTACCAAGGCATTCTATACGTTTTAATATCATTCCCCGGTGTTAACCGGGCAGTTTTATTTTGCACAATTCTTGCCTTGTTTTATGCTTGCCCAATATTGATGGCTAATGTTTAAATAGCCCCTAGTTATTTTACAAATATTTTAAAGTGAGAGTGTTTAAATTCTCCAATTACAAATGTTTAAATGATCATCCTTCCACCAGATCAATCTGATCTGTCAATAATACTTAGAAGGCTTTACCACTCCGAATTTTTTAAGAAGGCATCAAATTTTATTAAAAATCTCGGACACCTCATTAAAACCTCCCCGCGCCACCAGGGTAGGAAAGAGTATGCCCCTAATATTTACATGGACTTTAAACAAGTAAATATTTACATACTTTCATTCTAGATACAACCAGAGGTGTTCAATATTCCAGGGGTGATTTAAGATTCTTCCATCTTTATCTTGAAGCCTGTATGTCCCAGGCTTAAGCTTCTCAATGACCACATAGGGTCCTTCCCAATTTGGAGCTAGCTTGCCGAACTGCTTCTCTTTAGTATGTAGGAATACGTTTCTCAACACTTTATCCCCTGGTTGTAAATATCTTCTTCTCATTCTGGAAGCAAACCTACTTCTCATCAATCCTTGATAATGGGTGGCTCTGAGATGAGCCTTAACCCTTTTCTCTTCTATCAAGTCCAGTTGACTTATGACTGCCATTTCATTAGCCTGTTTGGAAAAATTGTGGACTTTGTATGATGGAAGATTTTCCTCTATAGGAGCAATTTCATCCATACCATATACCAAGGAAAACGGGGATTCCTGCGTAGCAGCTCCAAGAGTAGTCTGGTAGGCCCATAGCACTTCTTGTAGGTAGCTTGGCCACTTTCTAGCAGTCCTTTCTAAATTATTTTTAAGACCGAACATAATGGTCCTGTTTCCCACTTCAACCTGACCATTCGCGTCTGATTGAAAATGAGAAGAGAAGCAATGTTGAATGCCTTTAGAGGCACATACATTCTCCATATCCTTGTTATCGAATTGTGGCCCATTGTCTGTGGTTATTTTCTGTGGAACCCCAAATCTGCAGCAAATATTAGATAAGATAAGTTTTATAACAGCTTTTGAAGTAGTTCCTGCCAAGGGGGCAGCTTCTATCCACTTTGAAAAATAATCAATGACTACAATGATAGTTTTGCACCCTCCGGACGCCGTAGGTAGAGGTCCCACTAGATCCAGCCCCCAACGAGCAAAAGGCATTGGCTCAAAAATTGACTCCAAAGGGACAGCTGGAATATGAATTTCATTACCATATATTTGGCATGGATCACACTTCTTTACCAATTCCTTGGTATTTTGCATTATAGAGGGCCAGTAGTATCCGGCCAACAAAATTCTTCGGGTTAAAGCTCTATAACCACAGTGTGCTGACCCTTCACCATCATGCAGTTCGGACAGCACTATTTGGGACTCTTCAATCCCCAAACATCGCAACAGAGGTCTACTAAAAGACTTCTTGTAAAGGACGTCTCTTATGATTAAGAAACCACGAGATCTATACTTCATTTTTTTTGCTACTGATTTTTCCGGAGGCAAAATGCCATCTGAAATGTATTGAAGAAGAGGATACCTCCAGTCTTTAGGTTGACCCACTTGTATATTCAAACTTTCATCCTCTTCCTTGGTCTGATTGAGTTGAATGAATGGGCATTCTTGTACATGAATCCATGGGTAGGACTCAGAGTATGCTATAGTTGCCAAGGAGTCTGCTAGTGTATTCTCTATTCTAGGTATGTGCTCATAGGTGATGTCTTTGAAGTTAACTGCCACCTCTTTAAGAATGAATAAATATTTAATCAGCTGCTCCTTCTTGGCCTCAGATTGACCTTGGGCATGATGGATAAGAAGCTGAGAATCACTCATTAACCTAACCTTTTTGGCTCCACAAATCAGGGCTAAATTCAAACCAGCTATAGCAACTTCATATTCGGACTCGTTGTTAGAGGCCCTGAAAGCAAAACATATAGCATGGTATAGCTTGTCGCCGTACAGAGAGGTTAAACATATCCCAACACCACTACCTATGGTACTTGATCCACCCTCAGTCCGGACAACCCATAACTTCTTAGTCTTTTCACATGTAGCTTGTTTAGTACTCCTGTCCGAATGGACCTCAACTAGGAAATCAGCAACAGACTGAGCCTTGATTGCAGTTCTAGGGGAAAAATCAATATCATAGTCTCCCAATTCCACAGACCATTTGGTCATTCTGCTTGATATGTATGCCTTTTGAAGAATATTTTTCAAGGGAAAAGATGCCCGGATAACAATAGAATGAGACTGAAAGTAGGGCCTCATTTTTTAGCAGCGATTACTAACGCTAGTGCTAGCTTTTCAAGTTTTAAATACTCTTTTTCAGCATCCATAAGGCTTTTGCTGATGTAGTACACCGGACGAAGATAATGGTCCACCTCTCTAACTAGCACCGTACTTATGGCCCATCCGGAGACTGGTAAATATATATACAACGTTTCTCCATCAACAAGTTTAAACAGAGTTTTGGGGGAGGATAAATCCTTTTTAATTTCATCAAAAGCCTGGTCGCACTGTGGAGACCAGTTGAATTCTTTGGCTCGCTTTAAAGTTTGGAAAAACGAGGCACACCTATCTGAAGACCTTGAGATAAAACGGTTTAGAGCAGCCAACCTCCCTGTCAATCTTTGTACTTCTTTAATATTCCAAGGAGGATCCATCTGCAGTAAAGCATTAAGTTGATCTGGATCAGGCTGTATCCCTTTCTCACTTATCACATACCCCAAAAACTTCCCGGACTTTACTCCGAAAACACATTTTTCTAGATTCAAATTTAAATTAACTTTTACCAAGTTGGCAAAAGTCTCTTGCAGATCTGCCAAGTGTAACTCTTCTTCCACACTCTTAACCATCATGTTATCAATGTAGACTTCCATATTTCTTCCAATCTGATCAGCGAATGCTTTGTTCACCAACCTCTGATAAGTAGCCCCAACATTCTTTAACCCAAAAGACATCACCTTGTAACAATGAAGGCCCCTATCAGCAAAAAAAGTGATGTGTTATTGGTCCTTCAGATCCACTTGAATATGATTATACCCGGAGAAGGCATCCATGAAGGACAACAACTTGTTCCTAGATATGGAGTCCACTAACTGATCAATCCGGGGGAGTGGATATAGGACTTTTGGGCAAGCTCTATTAAGGTCAGTAAAGTCGATGCACATACGCCACTTCTCGTTTTTCTTTTTTACTAATACTGGATTGGCTGTCCATAAAGGGTATTGAGATTCCTTTACGTGCCCCATCTTAGTAAGTCGGTCAACCTCTTGAACTGTGACATCACTTTCTCCTTAGAAAAAGCTCTTCTCTTCTGTACAACGGGTGTTACATCTCTTCGGATGGATAGCTGGTGTGATATAACATCTGCTGGCACTCCGGTTACATCAGCATTGCACCAAGAAAAAATATGTTGATGGTCTCCTAAAAAAGACAACACTTTGCTCTTTAGTTCCGATGTCATCTTAGATCCGATCTTGACACTTCTTCCTTCAGCCAGAGAGTGAGTTTCAACTGCTAAGGTCTCTCTAGGGTCATCAATTCCACCCTCTCCCCAGAGGGCCTCTCCAACTGTTAATTTTCATTGATCCAAATTGTCCCCAAATTTCTACGGGCTAGTGCCGTCGCATAACATTTCCTTGCTATCTTCTGACTACTCCGGACAACTCCCACTTGTCCTTGCACAATATACTTTAAACATTGGTGAACTGTTGAAGCCACAACATGCATCCTGGAGAGCCAAGACCTTCCCAAGATGGCATTATATCATGTGGGACAATCTACCACAACAAAAAGTACCCTGACCATTTTCTTAAAAGGACCCTTGCCCAATAAAACCTCCTCCTCAAACTCCCCGATCACGTCCGCAGTGCTTCCGGTGAAACCCACAATAGATCTGTTCGAACGTTGAATTACAGTTGGATTCTTCATTTATTTGTAGGAAGTTAAAAAGAGGATATTGGCTGAGCTACCAGTGTGCAAAAAAATTTGTCTAATGTCATTGCCGCCAATGGATGCTCCTATCACCACAACATCTCCATGGGGACCAGCTATGTCTCTAAAATTATCTTCATAAAAAACAATGAAGGGAAAAAGAATTTCTGATTGAAATAAGGTCATGCCTTCTTCGAACTGAGTAGTCAGGGTGTGAACATGCCTCTTCCTTGAAGAAGTAGTTGGTGCAGTCATGGTGACCCCCCAAAATATGGTAAGTGACTCAAAAAAGCTTATGAGCCCGGACACCAACTTGGTGTGTTCTGTGAAAACGCCCACCTTATTCCGGGCTGGATCATGATCCAAATACTCTGACTCCACATAGAATCTTTCAATAATTACCATGGCCCCGTCCGGAGCCGACGTCCCTGTATTGTTTGTTGGGCCGGTCTGATGAGCATTATCAGGCCTATTCCTACTTCTTCTTTTAGTGTAAGCACCCAATTTTCCTCTTTCAATCAAATTTTACACCTCTTGTTTCAAAACGATGTAATCTTCTGTATTATAGCCAATATCATGATGATATTGACAAAAACAAGCATTACGACTTTCCCTGGGAGATTGAAGCGTCGTCGGCTTCCTAAAATGCACTTCGTCTTTTGTTTTGTCATAGATGGTTGCCACATTTTGTTTTAATTCGGAAAACTACTCCGGTTGGACCCACGACCCTCGCTTATTTCTGGACTGCTGGCTCTGAGCTGGTGCTGGATAAGATTGAGCCTTGGCCATGTTGGGACCCTGTCCGGCTTCTTTCGCCTTGTACCCGGACGTATTCTGGTTCTGGTTTGGTGCAACTGGAGCAGATCTTACCTGCCTTTGCACCCTAGTCTTCTTCGTTTCATCCATATGGATTTGTTTTCCCACCCGATTCAGTAAACCGCCCCATGTCGTGGCCTTCTTCCTGTTTACTGAATCGGCCAGATTGCCAGGGTTCAGCCCCTGTCTTAGAGAAGCTATTGCTACTTGTTCAAAGCAATTAGCTAATCCATTCTTGGTGTTCACAAAACGACTTATATATTCTTTCAATGATTCATTTGGTTCTTGGGCACAATGGATAATAGTGTCTCCATTGCCCTTAACCTCCTTACTTCCAACAAACTGCCTTCGGAAGGCCACCCAAAAGGTATCAAAATTGCGGATGCAGCCCTGAGGCAGGTTATTATACCATTTCAGAGCACTCCCCGTAAAATATTGAGAGAATTCTCTACAAAGCAATTTATCATCATCGTCAAAGTTCATCATAAAGTTTTTAAACTGCTCCAAATGATTATCTGGATCTTTGCTCGCATCGTATTTTTCCATCTTTATATTAGTCAAACCTCTTTGGAAGGTTTCCGGACAGTATCTTGGAAGACAATGGAGATTGTCTCCAATTCCGGCCACGACTGAACACAGTATCTTCATTGGGAGTTGCAAAGATACATGGTTCATCATGGAAAGCAAAAGAATCCATCAACAGCTGGTCTATATGTCTCCGGCCATGGCTAAGGCTATGAGACGACCCTTTAACTAGATGCCTTTACCAACTTTTGCTTCTTCATAGACCTGTTTTCATCACTGCTGGAAGACAAGGACTCCTCAACTCCATCTTCATTCGAGGAGCTACTAGAGGATTCTGAATCTGAGCTCTCCACCGGTTTAAACCGGTGAGATTTCTTTGAGCTAGCATGAGTCTTTTTGGTACTCTGATGGGTCTTTGCTGATGGGTCATGCTCCGTTGGATTGTCAGTGTGGTGAACAGCTGACACTTTTGGTTTTTCTCTCAAGCCCATCTCCACTTTTTTAACAGCCCTTAAGGCTTCTATCTCAGCTTTCAACCTGTCTTGCTCTTCGATTGTATATTCATCGTTATCACCCACCACTTCTGCCAAAGTTGGTGGCACTACTTGCTCGTCTGGATTCATCCGAACTAGTTTTTCTTACTGGATTTGAATGCTAGATTCAGACACCGTCTCCTCCGACTGTGGTCGCCAATTTGGTGAGGATTATTTTCGACTGAGGGTAATTAGGCCAGATGTTGTGGTGTTTCAAGGGTATTAAATGTTTAAATGTTTTGTAGTGAGAGATTTAAGTTGCATGGTTGTATTAAATGTTCATTACCCTCATTAATAAAAGTGGTTGGGTATTTATACTTTTAATTATGGGCCATATGGGCTTTCAGGTCAAATTTATGTAATCGGGTCGAGTTCAATAACCTATTAGTTTAATAAGCAGATTAGTAACTAGCTTAGTCAAAAGTTGTTTAGTGTTTTAATACTTTTGTCCTGTCCTGATGGTTCAGTGGGTGATTATTGTCCGGATTTCCCCTGTCTGGTTTCTATAGTGAGTGGCGAATATTTTCGGACTCATCAAATGTAAGGCCTAATGAAGTATTATGGTTTAAGCTGAAAATGCTCAAAAATTGTTTGAAAATGTGGAATAATAAAAAATTTGGTAATATTTTCAGGAAAGTTACTGAAGCTGAAATCAAAGTGGAAGAGATGAGTGCTATTCACTTAAGAGATAATGATCATATCTCTAATTCTATTCTTAAGAAGATGGTTGTTTTCCACTTAAAAGCATTGAGGACTGAGGAAGTTTTTTGGAGACAAAAATGTTTTAATACGTTGCTTAGAGAAGCTGACTGTAATACTAAATTTTACCATTGTTATGTTGATAAAAAAATAATGAAAAATGCAATCAATGGTATAAAAGATAATGGCAGAGGTATTACGACAATAATAATATTGGTATGTCTGCTACTAATTACTTTACCTCTTATCTTTGTTGTGATTCTTACAGCAGCAAAAGTGATGAGGAAGCTTTGATGGGAAGTGAAATCTTTGAGGTTATCCCTAAGTTGGTCTCTGATGAAGATAATACTCTCCTAAATTTGGGAGATAATTAATAATATGAATATGGACAGTGCATCAGGTTTAGATGGTTACAATATTTCCTTTTTAAAAACCTGTTTGAGTATTATTAAAAGTGATCTATGTACTACTATTAACTCCTTGATTCTTGGTAATAATATTTATTTAGGTGTCTTTGCAACTGGCATCTGTTTGATCCCTAAGAACCCTAATCCTATTTATTGGATTAACTATAGACCAATTAGTTTATGTACTATGCTTAACAGGATCTTCTCTAAGCTAATAAATACTAGGTTGTCTAATATTCTGCCTCGTCTTATATCTAGTAGTCAGGCTGCATTTATTAATAACAGGTCTATTCACGAGAATATTTTAATTGCTAAGGAAATGGCTTATGATATTAATAGGAACCCTAGTAAAGGGAACATTATGATTCAATTGGACATGTCAAAGGCTTTTGACCGAATGTCCTTCTCCTTTATTTTTAAAGTTCTGAGTTTATTTGGGTTTTCTAATATCTTTATTAATCTGATTTCTAAGCTAATAAAAAATGTTAATCTTTCTATTCTTATCAATGGTAATTCCTATGACTATTTCCATTCTAATAGAGAGGCTTAAGACAAGGGGATCCCTTGTCTCCAAGCCTCTTTATTTTAGGAGAGGAGGTTTTAATTAGAGGACTTGAAATGATTTTACATTCTAATAAGTTCATGTAATATGTTTCTAGAACCAATATTATGGTTCTTTGTACTCCATTCGTTGACGATATTATTATATATACTAACTGTCTTCCTAAAAGTATTGACATTTCGAGTGACGTTTTAGACAGATATAAGTTGGTTTCAGGGAAAACTATCAATAAAGCAAAGACGAAAATCATTACCTCTTCTAAGCTTCAATAATGCAAGATTAGTAATCTGGAATGCTCCACTGGTTCTAGTGCTAACTTTCTCTCTACTTGCTACTTGGGTATCACCTAGCACAATAATAATAAAGCAAAGAATTATGGTCCTTTGATTGAAAAATTAACTCTAAAATTATGGATTGGGATTCTAAATATCTATCATATTGGGGTAGACTATCTTTAATTACTATTATCCTTATGTCTATCACTTGTTTTTTGATACAAAATTTTGTTATTCCTAACAGTGTAATTAAAAGAATTGAAAAAACTTTTAATTGTTTTTTATGGAGATCCAAATTTAATGAACAAGCTATTCATTGGTATTCTTGGGACAAAATCTGTTTTCTTTTTGAAGAGGGTGGTCTAAATATCAGAAGAATTACTGATATTCAGAATACCTTCTGTCAAAAGTTGTGGTTTATTTATGGTAAAAGGGAGAGTCTTTGGTCTAGAATCACTAATGACATCTATAACAGAAACTCCCAGCCATTAAAAACTAATTTTATGAAGAAAGGATCACTGACGTGGAATCGGTTTTTAGGCATTAAAGATGCTGCTGAGGAAAACACCAGTTGGCTTCTTGGTCGTGGTACCATGGATTTCTGGTATGAAAAGTGGCACTATTGGAAGCATATTCTAGATCATAGACTCCCTGAAAACAAGTGGTTCATTGATACTAGTGTTTGATCGTTTTGGAAAGCTGGTGATTGGGATCTGGCTGCTTTAACAAAGGCTGTTCCAGTTGACAAAGTTAACCAAATCAGAAATTTCAAAATTGATAATGACAAAAATGACATTATGACCTGGGATTTATCTTCTGATCATAATTTCAATATGAAGTGTACATGGAATGCAACTTGGAAATGCAAAAGATATTCAAGTTCCAACAAGAAGATTTGGTCTACTATTATACCAAGGAAGTTTTCGTTCTTACTCTGGAAACTTACTAAATGTTTTATATAACTCATATTTTGCCAGCATTAATCTGCCGGACGATTTGGAAAAGCATAAACAACTTTAAATTTAAAAGGGGTGCTATAAGTGTATTTGCTTCTATAATTTGAATTAACAAAGCTATTTAAGGGTTGTATATCTCTAATGTTCTAACTAGCAAGCACTGGACAAATGTCGAGGATGCTGGTTTAGCTTTGGGTTGTTTATCATATCTTGATAAAAATAAAAGTGCAACTTATCTTAAATGGATCGCTCCTGTGCCTGAAAGGTTGAAGCTCAACGTGGATGCTTCCTGCCTCAGTAGTGGTGAAGCTTGTGGCACAATAATTTTTTGTGACAGTGAGGGAACTATCATCAGTGCTTCAAGTAGCTTTTTTGGCAAGCAAACACCTCTAGTTGCTGAAACCACAACGTAGCTGGAAGGTTTACTTATCTGCAAAATGAAAAACTACGTTAACATTGATATAAAGACTAATTGTATGACTTTAATCCGTATTCTAGAGAAGAAGAAGAATCCCTGGTACCTCAAGTCAATAATTGAAATTTGCAGGAAAATGATTTTACCTTCTATGACGATCTTTTTTGTATCCTGGGTTCAGAATAGTGTTGCAGATTGGTTAACTAGGTGGACATTGAAATGCAAAGAGAAAGCTTCTTTCTCGCATTTCAATGCCCATGCTCTATTGTTAGCCATTGTGCTTCTCGAAAGCTTGGGTGTTGGATACATCGCTCCTAATTCAATGTAGATTTAGATTCCTTTGGATGAATTGGTTCCTAGGTAAGCTTTAATGAAGGTTAAGGCCAATTTGGTAATTGATCGCTGGATTTCATCCTAAATATAAAGTTAGGGTTTATATTTGAGATCGGTTGGGGCTTCTGTATCTAAGTTAATCTTGGTGAATTGCTTGGGTGTTTTCTACTCAAAATCGGGTGGAGTTTCGCAATTGTTGATTGCATGGTTTGCTGGTTAAGGTTTGGCTCAAGTGCAGTTGAAAGAATGTAGAAGAGGAAGGAAAAGAAGTCGTATTGAGAGTTTATTTCGAGCTAAGTTCTGTTGTATACCTCTTACGTTGTTTGTAAGGCTTGGGAAAATTCTGTTAAGTCCTTCAATTGTTACTTGAGTCTAATTTAACTCCGCTAACTTTTGTAATTTTTCAATTAAGTAATAAAGTAGTCTTTTGCATAAAATAAATAAATTAATTGGATAAAAAAATCGGGTAAAAAATCAAGGGGCAAACACGATTGCTTTATGTTTTTGTAAAATATTTGGGAAAAAAAGGGTAACTTAAATTGATGTAAATCACGTGATTTAAAAAATAAAAAATAAACTTTCAAAAGCGGCAATCACGTGCTTTCAAAACATTTCTATTTACAATGGATTGGCAACAGGAAAAGCGGGGTCATTGTAAAAAGTAGTTTATCTAGTAGTGTTGGGACATCTTAACTTTCAAGAATGTATGCTATTGTTTCTACTATTCATCAGTGTTTGAAGTATGTTATTGGAGATCGTATTAGGGTGGTTCGAAATGATAAAAAAGTAACCGGAGAATGTTATGTAACAACTATTCATATTCGAGGTCCCAATTGTAAGGATCAAATGGCTGAATAAAAACTACGGGGTTGGGCTCAGAAGAAGAACAAATTGATGATCCGAGGAAAAGCCTGAGTTCTTTAATAGTGAGTGAAAATATAGAGGAGTATATTTTCTAATGGAAAGACTCTTCGAACATGAACGTTGATATCACCAATTTTGCGTCATCAATTGTTCCAAATTTATTTGATAATCTGGATGTTTTTGCTTGGAAAACAGAGGATGTAGTGAGGGTTCCACCTGAAGTGATATGCCACAACTTATTTGTAAATCTAAGGATTAAGCCTGCTATTCATAAGAGATGTGTTTGTCTGTTGAAAAATCAGAAGTTATTGTGGTAAAAGTAGATATTTCTCTAGGGTCAGACATATTCGAGAGGCGTAATATCCTTTATAGACAACAAACCCAGTTTTTTCTAAAATGAAGAATGAAAAATGGAGAATGTCACGTTCCTCGAATAGATCAGCTGGTTGATTCTACTTCAGGAGATAAAACTTTATTTTTTATGGATACTTTTGTAGGGTACAACCAGAGTCAGATGGATCCAAAAGATTAGGAAAACACTACATTCATCACTGATTGAGGCTTACATTGTTATAGGGTTATGCCTTTGGGGTTGAAGAATGCTGGAGCAACATATCAAAGGTTGGTAAAGAAGGATTTTGTTTCTCAGATTGGGATATATGAAAGTTTAAATTGATGATATGTTTGTTAAAATATCAATTGATGGTGAACACTTGAAAGATTTGGAGGAGACTTTTCTAAATTCAGGTTTATTCAATTGAAGCTAAATCCTGAGAAATGTACCTTTGAAGTTCGATCAGGGAAATTCTTGGGGTATATTATTATTGAAAAAGGGATAAAGAATGATCCAGAGTAAATATAGGCCTTAATCTCAATGACATCACCTTGAACTATAAATGAGGTTCAAATCTTAACAAGAAGGTTAGTTGCTCTTAATCTATTTATTTTAAGATTTTCTAAGAAGTGTTTTACTTTTTTCCAAGTGTTACAAAAACCAAAGGAGTTTGTATGGATGCTCGATTGTGAAGCAACATTTTCAAAGATTAAGGTACTTTTTTATCACGAGAGATCTCTTCTAAGCCTCGAACTGGAGAGCAATTGATTTTATATATGGAAGTGTCTAACTTTTTTGTGAGCCCTATTTTGATATGTGAAGACAATGGCGTTTTAAAGCCATTCGAACTGGAGAGCAGTTGATTTTATATATAGAAGTGTCTAACTTTGTTGTGAGCCTTATTTTGATATGTGAAGACAAGGGAGTTTCAAAGCCAGTTTATTATGTTAGTAAAAGTTTGTTGGCATCAGAGAAAAAAGTATTTAAGCCTTGAGAAAAATAGATTTGGCTTTAGTGGTGGCTGGTAAGAAAATGCATCATTATTTCTACTTTCACACTATTATTGTTCGAACATTTTTCCCACTGAAGAATACGTTACAATATCCAGACACTTATGGGTGAATGACCAAATGGTCAGTATAATTGGGAGATTTTGATATCACTTTTGCTTTTCGAATGGCTATTAAAGCTCAAGATTTACCTGATTTGCTAGTCGAATTTCGTTCGAGCTGATCAGATGAGGAGACAGATAGAGAGGTCTTACCAGAAAATTCGATGTGGGTGGTTCAAACTAATTGTGGTTGAATTATATTGGGATCTAGTGCAGGATTTCAATTGGTTTCTCTTTCTGGGAAGGAAATTTTTCAAGGTATTAGATTTGGTTTTCATGCGTCGAATAATGAGGCTAAATATAAGGTTGCGTTAGCTGGTTTAAAGCTTGGAAACATTTGTGGACCAACAACAGTTCGTTTGTAAATTGATTCGCAACTAGTGGCGAATCATATGACAGGTGTATCCGAGACTAAGAAAGATCAGTTAATTTTGTATCTGCGCGACCTTCGAAATTTAACTCTTTTGTTTGACAAATTCATTGTAGAACATATTAACCGATGATATAATAAAATTGTTGATTCTTTGGAAATAGTTGCTTATACTGAGGAATATTCATGGATACTATTACAGGAGAATCCATCGATTTTAACACGATCAGAGAATATATGGAATATTCATTTGTCACTCGAGACATAATTCAAAGTTATTGGATAACTGATATCCTTAACTTTTTACTAAGAGAAACATTACCTTAAGATATAGAGTTGGTTAGAAAGTTACGGTATAAGGCCCATGGTTATGTTGTATTGGATGGGGTGTTATACAAAAAATGTTTGAGTAGACCATTGCTGTGTTGTTTTCGTAAGCAAGAATCTCAAGAGATTTTATCCGATTTGCATGATGGTGAGGTTTGATCACATTGTGGATTCAAGTCTTTGACGCGTCGGGTTTTGTTAGTAGGTTATTACTGGCCTTCAATTATGAATTATGCTAAAGTTTTAGCTTGAGGCTACGATACTTTCTAGTGTTTTGCCAATTCTATTCATAAAGCAGCAATTCCACTTATGTTTATTTCTGAAGCTATTCCTTTTGACATATGGGGAGTAGACTTGGTAGGACCATTGCTTATCGCTTCTAGAGGATGTCAAAATACCATCGTGGCAGTGAATTACTTTTTGAAGTGGACTGAGGCTGAACCATTATCTGGTACAAAAGCCAAGGATTCTATTAAGTTCATTGTGAATAATATTTGTTTTCTTTTTGAGGTTTCTCGAAAAATCACCACAAATAATAGTCCTCAATTTAGCAACAGAGAAATGACTTCTTTTTTGCCCTTTCACGGAGAATAACAAAGTGTTTTTCTACACCTTTTCATCCCCAATAAAATGGTCAAGTGGTGGTGACTAATAGGTCTATTTTCAAAAGTTTTTAGAATAATTTAACAAGGGTTGTAGGAAATGGCCTAACTATTTGCAAGAAGTGTTTTGGAGTTATCGTACGACTCCAAGAGAGGCTACTCAAGAAACTCATTTTACCTTGGTATATGATATGGATGTTGTTGTTAGTCCTGTAGAATCTATGTTACCTTCTTATATGGTAATTTATTATTCTGAAGACCTAAATGAAAAGGAAAAAAGAACATATATAGACTTGATCAAGGAGAAAAGAGTTAGAGCACATTTGAATATGCCTCGTTATCAAACTTTAATGAAGATTAGCTATAATTCGAATGTGAGAATAAGGGAATTCAAAGTAGGTGACAAAGTCGTGAGGAAAGTATTCCTCCGTACAAAGGACAAAGGACTTGGAAAGATTACCCCAAATTGGAAAGGTCCTTATATGGTAAATGAGAGAATAAAACCGGGTATGTATCGCTTTTGTGATGACCATGGGAGTATACTTCAACATCCTTGGAATGTAGACCATTTGAAATTATATTGGGAATGATTTCTTCTTTTTGAAACTTTTTTGAATAATTGGCATACTCTTTCCTAACCTCTTGGCCCAGGGATGTTTTAATGAGGTTTCATGTACATATTCGAAGATATTAATATAATTGTTTTTAGCCTATGGTTTTTTTAAATTCAAGTATTTAAATTATCTTGGTAACTAGTCAAAGACTAATAATCTTTGAGGTTGTTGACCAAGAGTAACTGTTTTGATTCGAAGTGTTATACGCTTATTATAAACACTAAAACAACCATATTTGAGGTGCTACATTCTCTAAACGCACTACATATATTCGAGGTGCTACTTTCTCTAAACGTACAACATATATTTAAGGTTCTACAGTCTCTAAACGCACTATTTATATTCGATGTGCTACGTTCTTTAAATGTAATAATTATATTCAAGATGTTAATATTCTTTAAACATATTAGTTGTATTCGAGGTGCCAACATTTTCAAACGGAACTATGTTTATTTAACAAATTACAAATTCATCTCTGACATATATTGGAATTCGAGGTGATAATTATTTGTTCATAAATTAAAAGTATTTATGATAAGGCAAACAAATATGGAAAGAGGAAAAGTATTTGTTCATTGAAGTTAGAATCTGATCTTACAAACAGATGTTTTGAATGCCAAACAGTTAAGCGTTCACAAAAATATGTCATCATATAACATAATTTGACTTTATAACAAGGACAAAAAAGGAAACAACAATTAATTATCTTCTTCAAAGTTCTCTTCAGATGAATATCCTCCTTTTTCACTGGCATTTTCTTCAAACTCTGTCTCATCGGAAGAATCAGAAGGAACAGGGTGAAGGCTTCACTAATACGGTTACCTATGTGGATTAATTCCCAAATGCTTGATATATTTGCTTTTGGGAACGCTGCATGGAATTAGCGGAGTAAAGTAATTGTTTGTTGATCCTCATCATTTTTATTGCAGTTAGTATGTCTAGTCCACATTGAGTTGGCAGTTTCCACATCAACTTATTTTTGTTCTTTGAGTGTCGCATTTAGTGTAGCGATACCATTAGTCAGCTTCTTCTTATCTTGTTCACTCTTATTTAAAGATTTTTGAAGAGTGGAGTATCTTTTCTGCTCATCGGATAATTCCCTGGCATGTTTGACCTTAAGATCATCTATCTAAGTTTTTTGAGAAATCTTGAGCTCTTCTATCGTTTATTCATGAACATAGCATAGATGATGTTTGAGGTGGATGGCTCCCTTGATGAATTCCGACATATTAGCTTAGAATACTTGAAATTATTTCAATAGGTGTTTGCCAAAGATTTCCTTAATTTTTTCTCTACAGTGGCATCTTTTTTCCATCAGACCATCTCCTTAGCCACAAGTTCTAAACTGCTTCGAGCATAGTCCACTTTTGAGCATAATATTTTTGCTACTGCTTTAAGATTTGAAAAAAGGTGATAGTGCAAGTAAAACCTCTTTTAGCTCTTCGATGGGAGTCGTTGATTATTGTACGACATGAGAGCATAAAGTGAGACTGTCACGGGAAGTTCTGAGTTTGGAGTTGTTCTTAGATTGGTTCGACCCTCGGATACATATCTTGACAAAGGTCTTGAAGCTCATCTCCACTAATGAGATCATCAGGAATCAAGTATTCATCTCTTTGGTGATCTTCCATCATAGTTTCTTCTGCCTCGTAATGAGGCACTTATAAGGAGGCTTCTTCATAATTATTTTCAACCCTCTTAATTGGTGTATGTTTCAAAGTGCTCTTTTTCTTCTTCGATTCAATAGTTTTCTTTCTTTTTGGCGAAGGTTTGTCCTTGACTCCTTCTTTCAGTTTCCTTTCTATTTATTTTCTTCTATGGCCTCAGATTATCAGAAGGGCATATGGCTTTCAGATTTGTTTTGTACAAGGAGGGTCACATTACCATCAAGTGCTACCAATCTCTTCACAACCAGATTTGGGATTGGTAGCTCCTTTAGATTTTTGGGGAGGTCAGCACCCAAAGAGATCTTCCACAAATGATTTTTGATAAAGTTTATGGGAAGAAACGTTGAGTGGACCCCATTGCCCCATTCATTTTCTGCCCATGTCGTTGGCAAAAATATCTTTCGCATCTTTCTTGCAACCATTGTACCTCTTCAAAAAATTTGAGTACAGTAGAAATACACATAAAAAATTAAATATATGTTATAATGACTAAAAGAAAAAATGAAAAGATAAACAAACTTACTGTTGCTTCTCCAAACTAGGTTGAGTTTTCAAGGGTTCTCCTCTGATATTTCCTTCCCATTCTCCGAAGCTTTATATGTGAAGAAAAATCTTTGCTTCTAGAATTCGTCAACTTCGAGCAGATCATTCATTATTTTAATATCATCTACAAGTTTCAAATAATAGAGAAAAAATATTGATCTCTTTGAAGGTCCAGTCATGACAGTGAAGTCTTTAATTGAGATAGATGATTGGCTTAGTGTAGAAACCATAAACACTGATGGACGTTTGAACCACATGTTTTCTATTGCTTGTGTAAGGAAGTGATCTACGAGCTCCAAGTAATCCACTATCGTCGGATTCAGTGGGAACCAAAGACCCATATTGATGATTTCACGATAAACCACCAATTCATCTGCTCCACAATCGACTGAAGTCTCTCTTTCTTTTCGTAGTCGAAGCATAATGTTATCTGACATTCCTCATTGCTTTTTTAGACGACCAACTTGAGCTTCAATATAATAAATGTATGACATATGGTTCAGCTGCTTGATGTATTCGGGAAGGAGTGGTTTCAAGTTTACACTCACTAAGGCAGCAACGTCCTCGGGAAGCTCAACCCGAGAATTCTTTTTCTTTTCTTTTTTCTCTGGTGCTGTTTGCTTTGAAGCATCATCTTTGATATCAGATGCAACACCACTTTCCTTAACTTTGACATTTGAATGAGTCGCCTCTGAATCAGCTTCTTTCTCAAAAGCTTCGTCGATTAGTTGATGAGGATTTGAGGTTTAAACTAATTTTCTTCTTGAGTATTCGAAGGAGCTTGTTGTGACTATGTAATGGTCTCAATAAACTCCCTTTCGGGGAGGAGATGGTGGTGTAAGTTTATTTACAGTGTTTTATGAAGTATTGTCAGCCTTGATATTTCCTATAGTTATGAACACTTTCTTTTTAACAGGTACACTTTGGGAGAGATGAGCTTCCGACTAAATCCAAGGAGTTTATTTGCGTAATGTTCGAGGTGGATCAGATCTGATGGGTGATGAAGTTTTTTCTGATCTTCTGTGAGTATATATTCTTCGAGTTATTTTGCAATTCTATCGAGGAGATATAGTTACGAAACCAGAAGGTCTTAGAGAAGTATTTCAAGATGGTGATTGAGGTGATGATAATGCTTTTCGAGGATATTATGGTAAATAGATGTTTTTGGGTTGAATGAAATTTGAAGCCCATGGGAACTTTGATTAGGATTGAAATTACCGTATATAGTGTTTTGAGTTGAGAACCGAAGAGATTTGTCTATTACGCCTGCAACCTTGTACTCAACATCCTTTTTACTGATACACAAGTAATCATAGAAGCTAAAATTGGGTTCTTTGATGGCAAGGGTCTTTTTCATAAATTAGTTTGAAGGTTGGCTGGAAAATATGAAGTTTTTAGAAATGGTAGCCAAAAAGTTGGTTTCTCATAAATAGGTAGCTAAGGATTTTCTAAGACGAAGATGATTTTGTTTCAGTAAAAATTGTGTGTGAAGTAAAGGAAATAAATGATGGAGTATATATAGAGGGGTCAAGAAAGAGAGAGAGTGGTGTCAGAGAAGATGAAGAAGTGGTGGTATCAATTGGTTGGAAAAAAAGGAAAGGCCAAAAGCTTGCTTGTAGAATGGGTAGTGTGACACTTGTATTCTGTCAGGTCTAGTAGGGTTGTGAACGCATGCTAAAGAAGACCAAACGTTTCTAACCGTTATGAAAAAACTAGCAAAAACATTGTTTATAAATATTCGAAGCAAGAGGCAAAAAGTGTATGTGAAGTAGTTGGATCAAATTCGAAGATAACCAAATTTGAGGATGAAGTCTAGTAGTTTTGAATTCATTAACAAGTGATACACATTCAAAATAAAATTGGATATGTATTTATACGAAGACAAAATATGTTGTCAAAAATCATTTTGACAAAAATCATATTAAATTTTAACAAGTAACAGTTTTTACCTACTATGACTTCCGATGATTACTAGTTCTTATTGGCTATCTTTCATAAGAACTAGTGGGCTACTGATCAGGATATAGAATGTTAGAGGCTTAAATGTAATAGACTAAGGTCATATGTGACATATTGTATACTTGTTAGATGACTTTTGGACTACTTGTAAATATGAGAGGTTGTGATGCAATTTATCCATTTATGTAACTAAATCAGCTATACAAGTCAATACGTCTATAAATAAAGGTTGAGGTAATGAATAAAGGACAAGATACTTTCATTAGACAAATTTGACTTTTTTTATCTTACTTTCTCTCTCTACAATTTAGTTCTTTTGTTCTTTATCTTCTTTTTTAAGAATTACAATTTTCACTTAACAATTTTCACTAAGGAATGTCCCAATCTTCGGTAATATAGCCCAACATCACCGAAAATCACTATGGCGTTATATACTTTAGTCTTCATCGAGCCGAATTGTCATCCTTGATCTTTGGTCCTATAAAAGACAACCAAAATGAACATAGTAAATAATGAAATCGATATCATCAATCAAACGAGAGACATACATCAAACTAGAAATAATATTGGAATAAGAAACACAATTTATAACACTCAATGAGAGGACAAATAAACACTTTCAAAATGAGTAGGTATAACGTGGGACCTATCTGGATGACTCACTATAGATTCTATTATAATAACCACATTATTCAATAGAAAAGCATCACATGCCATGTGATTAGAAGCACATGTATCATTAATCGAAGAAGTACTGAAAGACTCACCACTCAGAGTATCATCAAACTGTCTACCTTCTCAATGATCAATAATGAGAGAAGTTGTTGAAGTTGATCCCAAATCAAAGATGTGCAACGTGTATCACGATAAGAAAGGTCACGTGACTAGACTCTTGGAGGGTCGGGTCCATAAGTCATAGCTACGACTACTCTTTGACGGGGAGTCAGATCACACGAGGGTTAACAACTTCCTCATCGACCTGTCTGCGGTACCGATCTGGTGCCTAGGGATGACGTTAATGGTCAGGAAAATCATGCTTAATATAGAAGTCATATTCATCATGCCCAGTCTTGTGATAATAAGTTCAATCTAAACGAAAATAAATATATTGTAAAGGAACTTGATAACTTTATAGAGCCGCTGAACAACAAAAGACACAACAATGCCAAACAAGTATTTTTGCATAGATCTGCGACACTGTAACCTCTCCTCAGTGCACATTTTCTTAAAAATAACATCAAGAGTAGTAGTATGTTCCTGAGAAATCAACTAAGATCAAATAATACCAAATAGTTCCCTGTTAATATGATAAAAAAATCACGTAATTTTTCTTCATCTTTTTACAACTAAAACTTTGTAGCCATAGAACAGACACTTACAGGGATAGAAACATAGGCACCATGCTCATCCAACAGCTACTCCAGTTTACCAAAATACTTGTTAACATATATAGTGGAAATTGTTTTACACTTAGTTATTTCACATTTTAACTCCTGCTTACATTGAGCATTAGTAACGATAAAATGATGATATAACACATTTCACAAACATTTGGCCTATTCATAGTATACAAGAAGCTTCTATTAAGACTCATTAAAATTCTTCATATTCCATTACACCAAAGTGGATTGAACGACATCCCAATCATCAAGCAATGCTTAATCCATTGACCTCATAATACTACCAACAATAAAGCCATTTTTTAAGGACTAACCCATAGAATATGACCAAACTTAATAATTAGACCAATTGAAATAAATAGTACAAACAATATTACCTAGATTGTCATTCGAACCAAGATAATAGAAGAAAGTGGATCAATATTCCAATAAGCTACAACGACATCACGACATACATACTCGTCGTTGGAGACATGTGGTGACAAAATAGGATTTAATTTTTTCCTATCTCGAAAACTTGCGAAGAGGAAAAATAATCTGATGCATGGTTAGAGAATCGCAATAAGGCGAAATGAGGAGGAGTCGGTGCTACTATAACGGTGGAAAAAACGGGACCACGTCGCAGAGCTGAAATTGTTGGAAGACGCGTCGAGGCAAAGACTCAATTTTTTGAAGGCTGAGAAAATAATAAACCGTGATTCATGCAAGAGGTTTACAACGTTTTTATACATTAGATTTTACTAAAATGATTGAGTTTCTATTCTATTGGCTACAATACACATATAATAAAATAAAATATATATAAATAATATATATCGTTAATACAATATTTGCTTCAATTCCTCGTATCGTGTAATACTAATAATTTTTAATTTCTTAAAACCTCAAAATATGAGGATGAAAATAAAAATCTTTATCTTCTTTTTTAATGGTATGCTCCAAAACAAAGCAGCCATTTATATATAAGTTTCGTAGTTGTACCAAATTCTAAGAAAAAGATTCAGGAAAACAAATATTAGCTTATGTTAGGAACAATAAATACATGAGTGAAATTTGGGAAGGAGACAGGTGGAGTGAGTGTTTGACAAACACCTTACATCGTCGGAAGTTCAAACTTCCGCGTTTAAAGAAAATAGAAGAAAATAAAAGAAAAATTATGTAAAACGGAAGGAGGATGACTTATTTATTTTTATTTTTTTTCTCAAAAAAATACTTATCTATTGATGTTGAAATAATATTTTACATATGTTTTGGTGTACAATTTATGAGCTTATATAGCTCATAGTATGTTATATAAGTTTGAAGTTACAATTGATGAGTTTAAGTAGCTTTTGAGTATTCCTTGCTGTTCGATGTCTACATGCCCTTCTTCTTCTGTTTCTTCTTCATTTTGTTTAACATCTTCATCTTCTTGTAGTTCACCATATCTTCCTTCTTGTGTCCGAAGAGTCCACTTCTCCATCCTTGATGTGCCTTGTAGATTGTTAAACCTGCAATCAAAAGACAATTGTAGTCAAGTTTTTCAACTTGCTAAAACATTAGATTATCTTAAGAATATCTAATATCACCTAATCCCATAGAATCTAACAATAATATGGCAGATAAGTCATTAAAAGGATGGTTAGTATCAATTATAAAGTTATCTTTTATTTTAAAAGCATGTTTTGCTATCCAATCCGCAGCCAAATTTTGTTCTCTATATACATGCTTGATTGTCATTTGGGGTTTGATCAATTTCCTACAGCATTGTAGACTCTTTTCTAAGTGCCAAGGATATTGTCCTGATGCTAACATGTTGAATAAAGCTAAGTAATCAATTTCAATATCAACTAAAGTAAGCTGTGCATCTTTACAGAAAGTTGGACCATTTAACAAACCAATTAATACAACACATATAGAAGAACTTTTCCCTATCAAACCACCTTTAACTATTACTAAGTTACCTGATTCATTTCTTATTATAAAATCATAACTAGATTCACCATTAAATAACGAAGAACAATCACAGTTTAATTTGAAATGATTATGCAAAGGCTTAATCCATTTTACATATATAAAAGGTTTAGATAGTTTTGTATGATTGTAACATCCTAACTGTTTAGCTATATGAGAATCATGTGACCAATGCTTTCTAGAAAGAGCTGATGCTAAATCGAACGATGTAAGCATGCATAAAACCTGATTCACTATCTGCTTATGAGATGTAGAAATGTTGTTGTGCTTATACTTATTTCTAGCCTTCCAATATTCCATACTATCATAGTTGGTAAGATGGTCCTAATGTGAATTCTTTTGGGGGTGGATAGAAACCAAAGATTGACAATATGATTAATGGTCATATGTTTTCCTATATTGATGTTAAATTTATCAGCAAAAAAAGACCATACTAACCAGGCAGTTTCACAAGACACAAACACATGATACAAAGATTCAATGTTTTGACAATACACACATCTAGAAGCTAACTGAAAGCCTTTTGTTTGAAGGACAGTGTCTATACTAATAAGATCATTTAACACTCTCCAAAGAGTGAATGAACATTTCTTAGGAGAGAGGTTATTCCAGATTTTATCTTTGATTATTGATGTTGGATTTTTCTGTCTTATTTCCTTAATTGTATCTTTTAACTTGAAGGAGCCATCAGAGGAAAGTTTCCAAATGATGGAATCCTTTAGATTATGGTTTATTTGTATCTTAATAATTGCATTAACATATTGTAAAGGTAAGTTACTTTGAAGCTTGGATAAGCTCCAGGTATTATTGTAGATGTATTCTTTAACTTTTGTTTGCTGGTAGTGTTATGAATTAGCCTCTGTTAACAAGATTAAGAGTTTTAAATCATTCCATTGATCTAGCCAAAAGTCTACATTTCCCTGACCAAGTTTCCATCTAATATGTTTTTCAGCTTCTTTTATATTCTCAAGCATTATTTTCCATATTTTTGAATCTGTATTCTTTATAGTAGCTTGTAGAGGATGTATATTATTACAATATTTAGAATGTAGAAGTTTTGACCAAAGAGACTTGTTATTTCTGAAATTAAACCATAGTTTCAAAGCAAAAGCAGACTGAATGTCATCTATATTTCTAAAGTTGAGTCCATTTTCATTGTATGGTTTTCATAAGTTTGTCCAATTAGACCATATTAAGTATTTGTTATTTTCATTAAAAACCCAAAGAAACTTGTTTAACAACTTGTTAATTCTAGATATTACTCTTACAGACAGTTTAGTAGTTTGCAAATAATAGACTGGATATGACATGAGTACAAAATTGATTAAAGTTATTTTTCCACCAAAGGAAATATGTTTTGAATTCCAGTCATTTATTTTGTTTTTTACTTTATCTATTAAACTTTCAAAATGTTCAGCAAAGTTATTAGAATGGATTGGTATACCTAAGTATGTAAATGGCAGCTTAGATTGCTTAAAACCTAAATAGTTTTTTTAGAGATTCTAATCTATTCTGTTCATGTTTGAAGAAACTAAAAAGGTTGTTTTTTCTTTGTTCATTTGTTGACCAGCCATATTTTGATATAAATCTAAAAATAGTAGATAAGTTCTTCACACTTGATAATGAACCATTTAAAAATAAGATTATATCATCTGCATAAGCTAAACAACTAATTTTTAGAGTACTTTTCATGTTGTAAGACCTAATTTTATGTTGATCAACTAAGATTTGATACCTTTAATAAGAAACTCCTCAGAAATTATGAAAAGGCAGGGTGATAAAGGGTCACCCTGCCTTAGACCATTCCTAAATTTGAAGAAACCAGTAGTTTTCCCATTAGTTATTACTGAGTAAGAAATATTTTCAATGCTTTTTCTTATTAAGTCTATTACTTGTTCATTGAATACAAAAGATGTCATTACTTCATATATAAATCTGAATTCAAGTTTTTCAAATGCCTTTGTCATGTCTAGGCTTATAATTAGATTATCACCTCTGGTTTTTCTATTTAAGTCTTTGATTAGTTCTTTAGTTATTAATATATTCTTTTGGATAAGTCTGTTTTCAATGTATGCACCCTGCTCATCTGAAATGATTAATGGAAGAAGCTTGGTTAATCTACTTTGTATTAGTTTAGAAATTATTACATTAAACACTGAACATAAACTAATAGGCCTAAATTGTGTCCATGATTTAGGTGACTTGACCTTAGGTATAAGACAGATTAAAGTTGAGTGAATTCCTTTAGGTATGTCTGTATTAGAGAAATAATCTTTAATAGCTTTGAATAGATCATCTTTCATTATTGGCCAGCAAGTTAAGTAAAATCTGGAGTTGAATCCATCAACTCCAGAGGCACTGTTTGTAGTAAGGGACTTAATTATAGAATGTAATTCTTCTATAGAAGATTCTTTCAAGATACTTTCATTATTTTGATCAGTTATGATTATAGGGATAATGTTTTTAACAGTAGAGAGATCTTCCATAAGAGAGGTTTTGTTTGAAAGATTGGTAAAATACTCTACAGCAGATAGACCTATCAAATCATCATCTTCTATCCATGTGTTATTATCTTGAATCCCATTTATTTTGTTCTTAACTTTTATTTTCTTAACATAGTAATGAAATGTTGCAGAATTATTGTCCCCTTCTTTTGTCCAATTTACATAGCTTTTTTTATGCCAATAAATTTCTTCCCTTTCTAGTAATGTTATAAAGGTAGCATTTAAGTTATTCAGGTTACTTTGATTCTCAAGACAGTTGTTTTCCTCCAGTTTTATTTCAGGTATTTTGATTTCTTCCTCAACTTTGTTTAAGTTTTCAAATATGTTACCATATACACCCTTATTCCAACCTTGTAAATGCTTTTTTATCCTTTTTAATTTAGACCAGAATATGTAAATGTTAGATGAGTCATTTATAGGTTTTGACCAATTGATTTCAACAGTTGTAAAGAAGTCTTTATGCTTTATCCACATGTTTTGAAATCTAAATGATGTTTTTTTATGAAATGGTTGTTTCAAAATAGATATTAACAAGGGTGAATGGTCAGAACAAGTTATGGCCAAATGATCCACCCTTGTAATGTTAAAAGTTTCTCTCCTTATATCATTATACAAAGATCTATCTAGTCTATTCCATTTATGTTTGTTAGTCCAAGTAAAGTTTGATCCTACATATCCAGGGTCTTCTACTTTACAATCTAAAATCATATTATTAAAATCATTTATACTTTTAGAATGTGGAATGTTACGGGCTGTTTGTTCACTTGTGTTGGAGATTGTATTAAAATCTCCAACAACAAGCCAAGGTAGATTAGTTATAGATTTGGTTCTTAAATGATCTCATCGAGTCAATCTATGAGAAATGTTACATTTAGCATATACAATGGTGAGCAAAACTACTTCCCTAGAAGCAGGATGACTAACCCTAGAATTTAAAAGTTGTTCAAAATTATCAATAATGCTGATTGTAAAACCTTTTCTCCAAAAAATCCAGATTTTGTTATTTATATTTGCATAACAAGATTCAAAACCCAATTTAGAAGAAGTTACTTGAATTTTATCTATTGATATCATAGGTTCTTGCAAAGCTATGATATCAGTAGAATGTGTTTTAGATAAGTTCTTTATTCTTCTGATTGTTTTTGGATGGCCTACTCCTCTTACATTCCAGTTTAAAATTTTTAATGATATTTTGATGATTATTTTGAGGATCCTAATGATCCTTTGCTGTTCCTGGTTTTAATTAAAAGTTTACTTCTAGAAGATCTTCTTAAAAAGCTATTTAGTGTAGTAGATCTTGTTTTCTTTTGCTCTGGTGATCCTGGTAGACTTAAGTTAGATCTAGATATCTTACTTATATGTGAGTTTGGAGATAGACTTAATATGTTTCTAACCAGTGATGTATTCTTATTAGAATCTGCATCAATTATTTCATCTGTATCTTCATTAACTAAAACATTAAAAGAATTGTTTAAGTGGATGGTTTCAATTGCTGCTTCTATTTCTTTTTCTGTAACAACATTAGATTCTAATTGTTTAAATGTTAATAAGTTGTTATTATCACTTTCATTTAATCTGAATTCATCTAAATGTTGATTGATTATATTAACATCTTCTTTTGGCATATTGTGACTTGATTCTTTAACTACCATTTGTGTTACTTGATTTTCTATGTTGTTCATTTTGTCTGTATCATTTATCAGTTTTTCAGAATGCTGATCCTTATCTGATTGTTTATCATTTATCAGTTTATCAGTTTATCAGAATGTTGATATTTATTAGATATAATAATAGGTTTTGGTATCCATATTTATTTGTTTCCACTTTTTTCTCCTTAACTATTGTTTCATTCTTTTTTAGATTTTTTAATTTTTTATATTCCAAATCTTCAGCTTTACAGTTAATTTCTTTATGTCCTAAATATCTACATTTATTACAGTATACAGGTTTGTCATTATAAATGACATCTTTCCAGTATCTGTCTCAATCTCCAAAGCTTATCCAAAGTCTTTGGGGAAGGAGACTTGAAGTATCTATAACAGTCCAAACTTTACAGAAGTTAAAAGTAGCTCGATTTCTATTAGGTATCCAAGTTTGCAAAGGCAATCCAATTGCCTTTGCCATATGTTCAACTGTATCTTTGTTATACATTATTTCAGGAATTTTAGGGAATGAAAGCCAAACGGGAGTCAGAGGAGACTCTCGTTTGGGGTTAAATTCAGGCGTCCATTGCAAAATTCTAAATGTATATTGACCTACTGTTCTAACATTACTTTTCCATAATTTTTTTCCATCAATAATGTTTTCAAATTCCACGAAAATATGCCTATAATCACATTTATATATACTAAAGATTCCTATTGGTTTAAAAGATTCCAGATAAACCCTAAAGTCTAATACAGATGGAGAACCGAAAGAAAAATTCGCAATCAATGTAAAATTAGCTAAAGAGGAAAGCTTGGCCTTATCTGTGTCGTCAAATCTGACGAATGTGTAGCCATCTTCCGATCCGATTTCCACCTCTGCATGCTTGAAGCCTTCAATGGTCCTTGCTGGAGACTTTTCTTTGCTCTTTAAGATGTCTACATACAATGGCCTTGAAGATGGTCTCTGAACCATCGGATCTGAAACGACTTTGTGCAGAGAATCCTCTTTTTCGAAAGTAGGGTTTTCGAAAAATTACACCTGGGAGATATGGTTAGAGGAGTTTATTGTGTGGTTTCGTTCTTCGAGTTGAAGAACAGGTTTTTGTTGCGACATTTGAGGAGGCGAAGGATTTTGTGGCTGCGATGACATTAGAGAAGGCGAAAGATTTTGAGACTCTAGGGTTGTGAATTGAGATCTGTCTCTAAATAGAGGGGTAACATCGATCTACAGCCAAAGCCCATCACTCACAGATGCAGCCTGCTTCTCAAGAAATGGGTTTAGGTTCTTGGAGCCCTAAACCCCCTTCAAGATCTACTCTCTAATTCCAATAAAAGACTTAGATATTGTTAAATATATTTCACAATTGGATATGGTTCGTTTTGGATTTACAAACTCGTACGATTTTATTTTTGGTGTATTTTTAAAATAAATTTATACTTATTAAAATATTTTATTCATTTATATATTGTATATTAGTTTTAGTGTAAATGATGTGGGATAAAAGACCAATATCATACATCGAATTTACTCTATGTACATTTGATATAAAATATTTTTTTATAAAACATTACGCTTGATTTTTTTGGTGTTTGTTTGTTGATATTCGTAGTCTTTAAACAACAACTATATATGGAAATTGCTAAAAAAACGGTCACAATTGTTTCGCGAAATCGCCTTTATTTTTATTTTTAAAATTATTCGCGAAGTTAAATTTGTTGACAATTTTATCCTTTCAAAATTTGATAAATAGTCAAATTTACTCCGTGAAATTACCATAATTTCTTTAAAAAATCGGTCTTTCTACCTTCTCTTTACAAAAACTACCTTCTCTCTATAAAAAGTAAATCTTTTTAAAACACTAATGAAAACTAAACTAAAATTTAATTGAAAATAAACTAAAAGTAAATTACAATTTTAAACTAATACTATAACAAAGTAAATATAAATTGAAACTAAAATTTAATTTAAAATCAAATTAAACCTAAACCTACCTATCTCTCCTACCTATCTCTCCCACCCACGAACAAAACCACCACCCCACAGCAACTCACAACAACCCAAAACCACAAACAGAACCACCACCCCTCACCCAACTTCAGCCACCGTTAGCAAAAATAAAATCCACCGGAAGATTTGCCACACCCACCGGAAGATCCATCGAGACCGAATCAAACACCGACTATATTTTTTTTTCATTGGATTAAAAATAATAATTGTAATTGAAGTTTTTTTGTTTGTTTTTGTGTTAGTTAAGCTAAATCAGGGTTTCGTCTGTTTGGTGGCCGATATTCGGCAAGATTTTTCCCCTACATATGCTTGTAGTAGCCTCCATAGTAGTTTGTGTTCCATGATGGCGTAACTACTATACACTATACCCTAGGCACTGCCCCGGTATACCTAACCCAAATATAAGGGACAATGACACCAACGATGTTACGAAATGTAAAATAGTAGAAACCACAAACAATTCTATAGAAGTCTTTGCACTTGAACATCGTCTAATGTTAGAACCAAGTAGAGACCGTTTTTCGGATTTAGTGATAAGTTGGAGTAGAACGAAGATTTGATTATGGATTGGATTGGGAAACGAGAAAGGGAATCACCATATGAATATGCAAAGTCATGAAATTCACCTGAAAGGACAATGATTTTAGTTATGTTGGAACCTGTTTGTGTTAAGATTTAGTCAAATAAGAGTCCTAGTTGTTAGCATTTTTGGCTAGTAAGTGGACGATAGTTGTTTCCATTTTTCTAGCGGTAGTTGAGGAAGTGGTTTCCTTAGTTGAAGTAGTGGCCTTGCTTCTAATAATAGGTGGTTGTAATCCCTCTCTATTTATGTAATGTTCTGCCGAATGAATACATTGTGATTGTGTGTGTTCATTTCGTAGCCTTGAGTTAATAGTTTACATTTGGTATTAGAGCAAATAATACTAAACACCTGAGGGAGAGATGACTTCAGAAGCACACTTTGCAGCAGCCTCTATTCCAAAGTTTGATGGTGACTACGACCATTGGAGCATGGTCATGGAGAACTTCCTTCGTTCCAAAGAGTATTGGGTTGCTGTTGAAACGGGTTATATTGAGCCAGCGAGCACAGATGGATTGACACCAGCAACAATAAAGACCTTAGAGGAGATGAAACTGAAGGATTTGAAGGCTAAGAATTACTTGTTTCAGTCACTTGACAAGTCAATTCTGAAGACAATCACTCATAAGGAGATATCTAAACAGCTCTGGGATTCCATGAAGGTGAAGTGTCAAGGAAATGCTCGAGTAAAGAGAGCTCAACTCAATCGCTTACGCCGGGATTTCGAGGTCTTGGCAATGAAGCAAGGAGAAGCAATCACTTATTACTTTGGTAGAGTAATGACAATTGCAAATGAGATGAGGAATTATGGAGAAGATGTGGGTGATGTCAAGATTGTTGAGAAGATCTTGCAAACTCTTACTGATAAGTGGAACTATATTGTTTGTTCCATTGAGGAAGCCAAGGACATAGATCAGTTATCTGTAGATGCATTGCAGAGTTCTCTACTTGTTCATGAGAAAAAAATTTAAAATATGTGGAGATGATGAGCAAGCTTTGAAGGTAACTCATGAAGACAACTATGGTGGAGGAAGACAACGAAAAACTGTTTTTCGAGGAGGTCAAGGACAAGACAGAGGCAGGGGTCGTCAGCCATGGAATAAGGCAACAGTTAAGTGTTACAAGTGTCATAAGCTTGGACACTTTCAGTACGAGTGTTAAGCAAACTTTGCAGATATGGAAGAATCTGAGGAGATAGTGCTAATGGCGTATATTGAGACGCTTGAAGGTGATAAAGATGTTGTGTGGTATATCGACTCCGGGTGCAGCAATCACATGTGTGGTGATTTATCTCTTTTCTGTGATGTAACGAAAGGATTTAGCAAGGTGGTAAGATTGGGAAACTCTGCAAGTATGAATGTTGCTGGAAAGGGAAGTGTTTGCTTAACCATAAAAGGAATTAACTATACAATACGGGATGTATACTATGTGCCTGGCTTGAAGAATAATCTTCTCAGTGTTGGACAGTTGCAAAAAAAAGGCTTGGCCGTACTAATAAAGTCGAATGAGTGTCACATCTATCATGACACAAAGGGCTTGGTATTTCAAACAAACATGATAGAAAATCGGATGTTTGTGTTGAGATCAAAAGCTAAATCAATCAACAAGGAAGAGAATTGTCTCCAAGTGATCACTGAAGACGTGGCTTCTCTCTGGTACAAACGATTCGGTCATCTTAGTCATCAAGACTTGAAGACATTGCAGGAGAAGAGGATGGTCAATGACTTGCCAATTTTCTCAGTATGCGAAGTTGTATGCACGGATTGTTTGAAAGGCAAGCAACATCGAGAAGTAATTCCAAAGAAAAGCACATGCAGAGCATCGACAAACCTGGAACTGATTCATGCTGACATTTGTGGCCTGATTTCTCCAGCCTCAGAGGGTAAAAAGAAGTACTTCCTTTGTTTCATTGATGACTACAGTAGAAAAGTATGGGTTTATTTTCTTGCATATAAGTCAGATGCATTCAGTACTTTCAAATTGTATAAGGCTCTTGTTGAAAAAGAAATGGATAAATCCATCAAATGGCTAAGAACAGATCGTGAAGGTGAATTCACATCAAGTGAGTTCAACGAATTTTGTGAGAAGAATGGGATCAAACGACAATTAATTGCTGCTTATACACCACAGCAAAACGTAGTTGCGGAGCAAAAAAACAGAACCGTGATGAATATGGTGAGGAGTTTGTTGATTGAGAAGAATGTTCCAAGAAAATTCTGGGCAGAGGCAGTAAACTGGGCAGTCCACGTTCTTAATCGATGTCCAACAGCAGCAGTAAAAGGAAATACACCAGAGGAAGTTTGGTATGGAGAGAAACCTTCAGTTGGGCACTTGAGGGTCTTTGGCTGTATTGCCCATGCTCATATACCTGATGCTAGACGAACAAAGCTCGAAGATAAAAGTAGTCATTGTGTCCTTGTTGGTATAAGTGAACCAACGAAGCCATACCGATTATTTGATCCAATTTCCAATAAGATTATTATCAGTCGGGACGTTGTCTTTGAAGAAGATAAACAATGGGATTGGAAAGAGAACACGGAAGAAGACAACTTTTTTGATTTGGAATGGGAAGATGAGACCAGCGAAGAAAGGAACGAAACAGATGCAGATTCAGGTGGTGGAAATGAACAAAGAAATGCAGATGAAGAAGAAGAAAATATAGATGAAAGTGAAGAACGAAATACAGAGGATTCTCCGCTAATAGAACCTCGAAATAGAAGAACACCAAGATGAATGGATGATTATGTTTCTGGAGAAGGATTTTCTGAGGAGGATAATCACGATTCTTCTGAGGAGGAAGAGACTTACCTAGTTTTGTTTGCTACTGCTGCTCATTCCGATCCTACTGTATTTGATGAGACAGTAAAAGACAAGAAGTGGAGAGAAGCTATGGATATGGAAATAAAGTCAATTGAGAAGAACAATACGTGGGATCTCATGGAGATGCCAAAAGGAGCAAAAAAGATAGGAGTCAAATGGGTATACAAAACAAAGTTGAATGAGCTTGGAGAAGTACAAAAATATAAGGCTCGTCTGGTTGCCAAGGGGTATGCTCAGGAATACGGAATTGATTATAAAGAAGTCTATGCTCCTGTAGCTCACATTGATACATTTCGAATCATTCTAGCTCTTGCTGCCCAAAAAGGGTGGTGTGTATTTCAGCTTGATGTAAAATCAGCATTTCTTCATCGGAAGATAGCTGAGAATGTGTCTGTGGATCAACCAAGGGGTTATGAAAGAAAGAATGAGGAGCAGAAGGTCTATAAGCTCAACAAAGATTTGTACGGGCTCAAGCAGGCGTCGCGAGCGTGGTTCAGCAGGATTGAGTCATACTTCAAAAGAGGAGATTTCAAGAAGGAGGAGAGTGAGCAAACACTGTTCACCAAAGTTGAACAAGGTAAATATTTGATTGTTAGTTTGTATGTCGATGATTTAATATTTATTGGAGATGATGAAAGGATGAAAGGATGATGCGTGAATTTAAAGAATCCATTATGAAAGAGTTCGATATGTCAGACTTGGGTAAGATGAGGTATTTTCTTGGCATTAAGGTGATGCAGTTTAATGGTGCCATATTTATCAGCCAAACAAAGTATGTAATTGAGGTGTTGAGAAGGTTTGGAATGGAGCATTGCAATTCTGTTGAAAATCCAATGGTTCTAGGAATTAAAATCTCTAAGGATGAAGATGGAATGGAGATGGATGGCTCGTTCTACAAGCAGCTGAGTGGGAGCCTAATGTACTTAACTGCAACAATTCCAGACATAACGTATGCGGTTAGTTCAAGACCCACTGGTATCCACTATGAGTCTGCAAAACGAATTCTACGGTATTTGCAAGGAACATCAAAGTATGGTATTCTTTACAAAGAGGAAGGAAATCATGTATTGATTGACTTTACTGATAGTGACTATGCTGGATCAATTGAAGATAGAAGAAGTACGTTAGGTTATGTTTTTATGCTAAGTGGGGCTGCAGTATCTTGGTCATCTCGAAAGCAACCCATAGTAACCTTAAGCACGATAGAAGCTAAGTTTGTAGCAGCCACATGGAGTAGTTGTCAAGCTATATGGATGCAAAGGGTACTAAAGAAGATAGGCTACAGAGTCAATGAAAGTACTCTGATTTTTTGTGACAACAGTTCAACAATTAAGGTGTCAAAAAATCCAGTAATGCATGGCAGGAGCAAGCACATTGACGTGCGCTATCATTTTCTAAGGGAACTTGTGAACGATGGAATTGTGCAGCTTCAGTTTTGTGGAATAAGAAATCAGTTAGCAGACATTCTTACCAAACCGTTGAAACTGGAGACATTTCAAGAACTGAGAAAGAAGCTTGGTGTTTGTGACATTTCAGGAGTTAACTAGCTGCAAATGCAGTCTAGTTCAAGGGAGGGATTGTTAAGATTTAGTCAAATAAGAGTCCTAGTTTTTAGCATTTTTGGCTAGTACGTGGACGATAGTTGTTTCCATTTTTCTAGTAGTGGGTGAGGAAGTGGTTTCATTAGTTGAAGTAGTGGCCTTGCTTCTAGTAATAGGTGGTTGTAATCCCTCTCTATTTATGTAATGTTCTACTGAATGAATACATTGTGATTGTGTGTGTGTTCATTTCGTAGCCTTGAGTTAATAGTTTACAGTTTGGTCACTGTAGTGTAACTGTTTTCCACCAATCAGAAACAGAAGGAAATGGAGCCGTAGTTGTTGGTATGGTAAAGCAAATGCTTTTGATGATCCATGAAAGAGCTATAGACAAAAGAGAGAAGCATTGGTTTTATTGGTGGTTGAGTTTCAGTTTTTAAAAGATGAAGTATAATTGGTGTTTGAAATTGTGTTTGCAACTTGATAGAGTAGTTTGGAGTTTTCAATGGTATGGGTCGTAATTTATTTGAGTTTCAAAGATTTTTTTGGATTTTTTTGTTACATGAAATAAATTAGATTAATATCTAATTTATTTAGTATAATATATATTTAGTATAATATATATTATAGTATATTTATTTAATCAAAGATTGAGTTAATATATATATATATATATATATATATATATATTGTAGTATAATATATATGATAGTCAATAGTCTAGGTCAACTTTAGGAAAATAAAGATTCTAGTATTAATTGTTGTAACTGCTACAAAGTAGTATAAAAGGTGAACCACACAGATAAATAATACATACTTTTTTTGAGAAAGAAAATACTTTTGACATGGTATCAGAGCGCAACTGATTTTTCGTAGAGTTTTTTTGGGTGGTGAGGTTTTCGTGTATTTTGGGTGGTGAGGTTGTTCTGAATTTCGAGAGTATTTGGGGATTTTTGTTTTATTTCAGATTTTTTTGAATTTCGAGAGTATTTGGGTAGTGAAATATTTTTTTTCTTTTGAGAATTTGGGGGTTTTTGTTTTATTTCAGATTTTTGTTCTTGTGGATCTGTTTTCTTGGTTACATCATGTCACTAGATAAATTCGAGCCGTTTCATATTAAATTTACGGGGAAAAATTATTCTGTTTGGGAATTTTAATTTCAATTGTATGTGAAAGGAAAAGAATAATGGGGTCATATTGATGGAGTGATCTTGCCCCTCTAGATGCCAATGCTTTGTCCAAGTGGGAAATAATAGCTGCTAGAATCATGACTTGGATTCTTAGTTTGCTCGAACCTCATCTTGTTCTCACCTTGAAGCCCTATAAAACCGCTGCTGGTATGTGGAATTATCTAAAGACAATTTATAATCAAGACAACTCTGCTAGAAGATTTCAGTTGGAGTATGAGTTGGCTAATTACACTCAAGGAAGTATTTCCATTGAAGCATATTTTTCAGGTTTTCAAAACCTTTGGGAAGATTATTCAGATATAATTTATGCCGATATTCCCGCTTCAGCTCTTTCTGCTATCCAGACAATGCATGCAACCAACAGACGAGATCAGTTCTTGATGAAGCTACGACCGAATTTTGACATCGCACGGTCTAATCTGATGAATCGTCATCCTGTACCATCTCTGGATGCATGTTTGGGTGAACTTCATCGTGAGGAGCAGCGAATGATAACTCAGGCATCTATTAAACATCAAGCTAGTATCAGCACACCGGTTCCGGTAGCTTATGTAACACAAGCGAGAAATAAAAATAGAGACATGCGTGTCATCCAATGCTATACTTGTAATTATTTCGGCCACATTGCTCGGGATTGTCCCAAAAAGATCTGCAACTACTGTAAGTAACAAGGGCACATCATCTCTGCTTGTCCCACTCGACCTGAACGATGACAAGGTACTGCTTATCATGCCTCCACTAGTGCTTGTTCTAATGCATTGCCTACTGCCTCGCAGATTGTCCATGTTCCTTCTCCAACAACAAATCCAAACACACTCACTCCTGAAATGGTTCAACAAATGATAATTTCTGCTTTTTCTGCTTTTGGACTCTCAGGTAATCCAAAACATTATTCCACACCATGGTATTTTGATTCTGGAGCCTCAAACCATATGACAAATACCGTTGTTCCTCTGTCTAATGTCAAAACATATGATAGAGATCTGAAAATTAACAGTGCTGATGGTCATTCTGTGCCTATTAGATTTACATGAAGCTTCCATCTGGTATGAGTACTTCTTCTCCTCGTGATGTCTGTAAGTTAAGGCGTTCTTTGTATGGGCTCAAACAAGCACATCGAGCTTGGTTTAAAAAGTTTCGTCGTACAATTCTTTCTTTCAGTTTTTCCCAAAGTCAGTATGATTCTTCTTTATTTTTCCACACATCTACACTGGGTATAGTCCTTCTCTTGGTTTATGTGGATGATATTATCATCACTGGTACTGATTGTAGTTTGAAACTAAGCTTCAAAAATAGTTACATGCAACTTTCCATATGAAAGATTTTGGCCAACTTACATACTTCTTAGGATTAGAAGTTCATCGTCGGGCTAATGGTATTTTTTTGAACCAACAAAAGTATATTCAAGATCTTATCACTTTGGCTGGTCTGGAGGATGCTTCTTCAGTTGATACTCCCATGGAGGTAAATGTCAAATTTAGGAAAAATGAAGGGAACCTTTTGGATGATCCTACTCTTTATCGGCACTTGGTTGGGAGTCTTATCTACTTGACAACTACGCGCCCTAATATATGCTATACTGTTCATCAAGTCAGCCAGTTTATGTTCTCTCCTTGACATCTACACCTTACTACAGTTCGATGCATCATTCGCTATCTTCAAGGCTCGCCTACTCGTGGTTTGTTCTTTCCAGCTCGCTCATCTCTTCAACTTGTTTCCTATAGTGATGCTGATTGGGCTGGATGTCCAGATACACGTCGATCTACTACAGTTTCATGTATGTTTTAGGTGATGCTCTAATTTCTTGGAGGTGTAAGAAACAAGATCGTGTTTCTAAATCCTCTACCGAAGCTGAATATCGTGCCATGTCTAGTGCTTGCTCCGAAATTGTATGGCTACGCGGTCTTCTTGAGGAGGTTGGATTTCCTCAAATAACTTCTACCCCTCTTCATGCTGATAACACTAGTGCCATTCAGATTGCCACCAATCCTATTTTTCATGAGCGCACCAAACACATTGAAGTTGATTGTCATTCCATTCGAGATACTTTGGAAAAACGGGTGATATCTCTTCCTCACATCTCTTCTTATCTCCAAGTGGCTGATATTTTCACCAAAGCTATGACTCGTCAGCAGCATCAATTTCTTATTGGCAAATTGTTACTGGTTGACTTACCAGCATCAATTTGAGGGAGGGTGTTACAGGAAATAAATTAGATTAATATCTAATTTATTTAGTATAATATATATTTAGTATAATATATATTGTAGTATATTTATTTAGTCAAAGATTGAGTTAATATATATATATTGTAGTATAATATATTAGATAGTCAATAGTCTAGGTCAAATTTAGGAAAATAAAGATTCTAGTATTAATTGTTGTAACTGTTACAAAGTAGTATAAAAGGTGAACTAGACAGATAAATAACACATATTTTTTTTCAGAAAGAAAATACTTTTTGACATTTTTGTCTAGTGAAAATTTTGTAAATATTAAAAAACAGACATAAACGACTATACGGAATAGTTTTGGCCGATTTTTTAACAGTTCCCCTTATATATATTCTTTATTTGTGATTTTAGATACCTATATACACCCGTTTTTTAAGCACAAATAAAACGGTTAATTACGTTGCTAATATAGCACTAGAGTACATTACAATTCATATATTCAACTATCAGCAAAATTATTTTTATAATTATTAGTAAGTATATAGAAAAAACAATATTATTGTTTAATATTATTATTCATTTTAATAAAAACAAATATATATCAATAAATATATATAAGGTTTAAGATTTTAAATTATTATGACTTTAAAATTTACTTTTGTTTATAATTAACTTTTATCATTGTTATCAAAATTAATTTTGGATATAAATATAAATTTCTTCTCTACTTCATTTTTCATATATAGAATTAGGGGTAGTTATAAGAAACTATTAAACCAAGTTACTAATTATCTAGTAGTGAGACATATGGTATTTAACAATAAGTGTAATAGAATAAAAAGTATGACTAAGTTAAACCAAGACCTATTCTATTTATTGTGAAGATCCTCAAACTTAAATTTCTTTTGTTAATGTGAAATTATCAAATTATTATAGTATATAAAATTGTCAAATTCAGCCTCAACTCTCTTTCTCCTATCCACTCTCTCAAACAAACCACAAAATCACAAAAACATCAATAAATTTATTTGATATCATGACGAATTTTAACGATTCTGAAAATTTTTATTTGGACGAAAAAGAACCACTAACAGACCATCTCGACACATGTTTTGAGATAAAATTTAAAGTTTAAACTTACAAATATAGTTTTGCACTTTTTTGTACGCCACGTTGTATATCAGCACACAAAAACATGTGTGGAGGATGAGAAATTGTGCATGTTCATGCATGGATTTTGCCAAATTGGCGCGCACATTTCTACGGGATTTTGGCAAAATCCACGCACAATGTTGTGCCATATTTTTCCAATTTCAAACATGATTTTGTGTCGAAATTTGCCAAATCTAGATAATGAATTTATGCCGAATTTTGCCAATTAAAAACATTTTCATGCCTAATTTTGTGTTTTTGTTCTTATTTCAATTTTTAAATACACTTAAGAACTTGTTAACGATAGAATGAATTACTTATTATTTTGTAAAAAATAAATTACGATATTGTAATAATTTTGTTTCTAGTCTGTTGGATAAATACCGGAAGAAGCACCATTATTTTCTGTTGAATAAGAATCAAAACAAGTATACTGTTCAATAAGAATCAAAACAAGTATATTTTTTGTTGATTTATTTATTTTTACATAAAAAGATAGATTATTATCTTTTGAATAAAATGTATGGATATTTTTAAACGATTTGTAAATTCTAACGATTTATAAATACATCTAAGTCGATGTAACATGTTGTAAAAATAAACAACTAAACAATATACCAATATTAACACGTCGTGGCATTATACATTGATAAGAACATCACATCATAAATTATATTCTTGCCCTCGGAAGATTAAAGAAGGAGCTTCAACAAATTATATGTTTCCCTAAATCACACCGTAACTTAAAAGAATTTCTGGAGGATTATTTGCGTGAGGGTTCTTCAACTCCAAGCCAATTTAATCATCAACTTAAAAGAACTAAAAGATTTTATTTTTTTATATCACCTAAACTAATTTGCTTAGGCGGTAAGTCAACCCAATATTGTTTGTGGATGACCAGTATCGTTTCAGGCAAGATACCATCGTCGTTTTTGGTATCCCATCTCATACCTCTTGCAATTCTTTTAACTTCATTCAAAACGCCAACTTCATTCCTAAGATGAGCAGTCCTTCCGGATGTAGTATCCTGTCCATTTTAAAAAGATGTTTTCTAATTTATACATAAATTTATATATATATATTTTTGTAAAAAACAAAAAAAAATTGTTAGAAGTTCAGGTTTAGATTTAGATTTCGATTGTAACTCATTAAATAACGAAATAAATTAATCTTGTAATAATGCAGAAAAATAATTACAGGATGTAGATATTTTTAAATTTTGAAATTCTGAACTTGCCGTTTATGATCTTTGAATCTTTTGCTAAGTTATTATCTTTTAAGAGATGACAACCAAAATCGAACGATTGATTTAGAAGGAAAAACAATTTTTTTATAAAAGCCCGTTTTCTCTCTGTATTTTGATATCGTAGTTTTCAAGAAGTGGGAAACTATTTCTTCTACAGAAAACTAAGAAAATAGCTCTTCTTATTTAACTCTCTGAAACTTCCAGACAGTTACTTAATGAATATCAGTCGTTATTAAATTGCCACTCTTACAAAATAACCCAAAACTTTATGTTTTGGTTAAGTTGTTTATATCTGAATCCAATCCTTCACAGTATTCAGAATTAAACCTCGTATCTATACAATTACCTCCATGATACAAATTTTATCTCCTAGTTTGTCCCTTTATTTATGATTACTTTTATTGGACTAATATTGACGATGGTTCGATACATCGATAAAACATGTGACGACTAAACTCAATAAAAAATTTCCTATAATCTCCCACTTGGATCATCATATGCTACTATTGGATGCATCCACTTAGTGAACGTTCTTAATTTCTATAATCACATCAATAAATTTAACAATCCTGTCAATGACCATTAACGATATAGGATTAAAGTCATCATCAATGGATTTCAAGCCGCAAATAGATCCATCAGTAATCACGATATTGCAACAATCAAATACATGGATTTATCATGTTGTATAACATAAGAATAATATGAAATGTAATCTTAAATATCTAGTCTTAACTGGTCCCACTTAATTGGAGGTCTACTCATAACAAAGTACAAATAATCAAAGATAAGAGCACACCTAATACTTATATATAAATATGTTTGCATTAATGACCTTAAGTTTGCGATTATTATAATACAAACAAATTTAATAGCTTAATACAAACTCCCACTGAAACTAAAAATCCTTAGGCATTAATGCCTTCGTAAGAGGATTTGCTAACATAGAGTTTGTCGCTATGTGTTCCGCACTCATTAGACCATTTTGTAGTCTCTCTTTAACATACAAGAACTTGATATCTATATTTTTGGACTTAATAGTGCTCCTATTACTGTCTGAATACTGAACTGCCGAATTATTTTCACAATATAATCTAAGGGGTCTTTTATCCCCTTTAGGATTCGCAGTCCCGTGACAAAGTTTCGCAGCCAAAGCACATGATTGAATGCCTTGAAACAAGAAAACAATTCATCAGCCATGGTGGAAGATGCAATGAGTGTTTCTTTAACATTTTTTCATGATATTTTACCTCCCGCTAAAAGAAATAGAATTCTTGAGATTGAACGACGAGAATCCTCGCATCCAGCGAAATCCGAGTCGGAAAACCCTATGACCTCCAGTTTATCCGACTTCTTATATGTTGACCTGTGAGGTTTTGTTTGTTGCAAATACCAGAGAACTCTTTTGAGTGCTTTCCAGTGTTCCATCCCCGGATTACTTACGTATCTCCCTAAGACACTCACCACAAAATAAATATATGGCAGTGTACAAACTTCAGCATACATCAGACTTCAAACAGCCGAAGCATATGAAATCTTTTGCATTTCCTCAATCTCAATTTTTTTCTTTCGGCATTTCTTAAGGCTTAACTTTTAACCTTTCGATATAGGGGTTTTCTTTCCTTTGTTGTTAGCCATCCTGTAGCATTGTAACATACACTCAATATAAGTATTTTTTGATAAACTTAAAATTCCATGGGATCCATTCCTATGAATTTGAATTCTTAACACAAAGGATACATTACCGAGATCTTTTATATTGAATTTATCCGAAAGAAATTTATTGGTGGTATGTAACAATTCCTTATCGTTTGTGGCCAATGATATGTCATCAACATACAACACTAGAAATATGAATTTACTCCCACTGAAATTTTGATACACACAATCCTCCACTAAATTTATCTCAAAACCAAATGAGACAGTAACTTCAAGGAATTTGCAATACCACTATCGAGCAGCTTGCTTGAGACTATAAATAGATTTTTTTAGTTTGCATACCATCGACTTTGGATCACCGGAGATAAAATTTTCAGGTTGTAACATATAAATCGTTTCCTCAATGTCTCCATTAAAAATGCGGTCTTTACATCCATTTGATTGAGCTCAAGTTCAAAGTGTGCAACTAATTCCATGATTATCCGAAAAGAATCATTAGATGAAACTAGAGAGAAAGTTTTTTTAAAGTCAATCCTTTCACGTTGAGTAAACCCCTTATCTACAAGTCATGTTTTATGCCTCTCCATATAACCCTTAGAATCTTGCTTGGTTTTAAAAATCCATTTACAACCAATTGACTTCTTTCCTTCAGGTAATGGAACAAGCTCCCATACCACGTTATCTCACAATGATTTAAACTCTTCGTTCATTTCTTTAATCCACAACTAAGAATCAGAACTTTTCATGTCTTCATGAACACTTAAAGGATCATCTTCTGTTGTACCATAAAATCTCTCATATTCTTGAAGATACACTATATAGTCTAAAGATATAGCGCTTTTCCTTTCTGTAGTAAAACTATGAAAAGATAAAATTTATTTATATTGCACTTGAACTTCTTGAGGAGGTAGAGTTTGTTCTTCTCGAAAGAATTCATTTTGCTCTATTGGAACAATTTGTTCAATTTGGATAACATCCACACGAGGAAGATTAACATCATCTTGAGTATCTATATGTTCTAACGGATCTGATACCATATCAACATATGATACCAAAGTATCATCGTTTGAACTTTCATGAATCTCTACCGATTTTTCCTCAAAATGAATGTGTGTTACTAAATCTCCCCCAAACTCTATACCCTCAGATAATTTCACTGTACCCTTCTCAAATATATTCTATGTGGAAGGCCCATAAAACTTATAACCCGTAATGTGCTTGGGATATCTGATGAAATAACTATTAACCGTTTTGGAGTCCAATTTCTTTTCATTCGGCTTATAAGGTTTCGCTTCAGCTGGACATCCCCAAACATGTAAATATTTGAAACTAGGTTTACGCCCAGTCCAAAGTTCATACGATGTCTTAATATTTTCTTTCGTTGGAACTCTATTAAGTATGTACGTTGCACATTTTATTGCTTCTCCCGAGAGTGATATAGGTAATGTTGAATGACTAATCATACTTTTTACCATATCTTTCAACGTACGGTTTCGTCTCTCAGATACTCCATTCATATTGGGCGAACCAAGCATCGTATATTGAGGGACTATCCCACATTTCTCTAGGAACTTTGCAAACAGTCTATGAAGTTTTTCACCTGAACCGTCATATCTCCAGTAGTATTCACCACCACGGTCTAATCTGACACACTTTATGTCTTTACCAAGTTGTTTTTCAACCTTGGTCTTCAAGATTTTGAACTTGTCAATGGCCTTTGATTGTTCCTGAATCAGATATAGATACCCATATCATGAAAATTCATCAATGAAAGATACAAAATATCATTGGCCGTTCCATGATGTTGTAGGGCCGCAGATGTCTGTATGTATTAAGTTCAAGACCCCTTTCACTTTGTATGCATATAATCTCTTCACTTTGGTATGTTTTCCTTTTATACATTCAACGCAAATGTTGAAGTCTGAAAAATCCAATCCATTTAATAAACCTTCCGAAACAAGTTTTTAAATTCTATTTCTAGAAATGTGACCTAATCGCTTGTGCCAAAGTTTTGCTAAATTTTCTAGTTTACAATTTAGTTTTCGAGGTACGTCCATATTTATTATCGTATTGTGATCCTTTATAGTATCCAATAAATACAAGTTATCATTTTCTACTAAATTTCCGATACCAACAACATTACCATGTAAATAACGACACAAAACTTTCATTTCTAAATAAACAAGAATAACTTAATTTGTCCAACAACGTAAAAGAAATTATGTTCCTTCTAAAAGAAGGTAGATACAATATGTCTTTTAAATACAAAAAATGTCCACTAAGAAGCAATAAACGAAAATCACAAATAGAATGAACTAAACACGAACTGTCATCAGCTGTATAGAAGGATGTTTCACCATCACTCAGGCTTCGGTTTCTTATTATACCCTACAAAGAAATACAAACATGAATTGTTGCTGTTGTATCAACCCAACAAGTATTTCTCGCCACTGAAACTAAATTGATTTAAGAACATACCATAGAAGTGAAAATACCTTTCGTTTTCATCATAAACCTTCAGTTTTCATATTATTTCTTAAAGTTCCCCGGTTTCTTACAATGTAAGCAACACCCTTTACCAGACGTACCCTTATGCTTCTATTGTCCCGAACCGGATGCATGTACATCTGAACCTTCATACTTTCTCTTAATTTCCTTATCCATCTTAGCTTTCACCATTTTCACTTCTGGATTTTCTTGCTTCATCATTTCCTCCTTTTGTGTTGCCTGAAAGATGAGCTCGTTAAGAGTCCATTTCTTGCGCTGACAGTTATAAGAAGTTTCGAAGTTCTTATATTGAGGAGGAAATAGTGAAAATAAATCTTACCACAACATCTCCTGGAAGGTCAATCTTAAGTGCTTTCAATTTGGAAACCATGTTTGACATTTCCAAGATGTGCTCACGAATAGTCCTTTTTCCATGATATTTCATAGAGGCTAGCAAGCAGCGTCTTAATCTCTACTTTATCGTTCTTAGCAAAATATTCCTCTACCTCTTCGAGGAATATTTTGCATTGGTGATCTCAGGTGGAACTGCACCACGAAAGTCTAACGGAATTGTTTGCTTCATGATTCCTAGACTTTAACTGTTAAACTTTTCCCAAGCCTCTGACTCTTTCTTCTTCGTACGAGATCTGTCTTCAGTCGAAGGTTTAGTTTCATCGACCCTTAATGCTAAGTCCTAATCATGGCACATCAAGTGCAACAACATATCTTCTTTTCAGAGCTCAAAGTTTCTCCCATTAAGTATGGGTGCCTTTTTTCCTTCCGAGTTGTAGAAATACGAATTTGCTAACATAACAAACAACAAACAAAAAATAGCAAAAAATATCACTTAACATATAATCTCCATAGTATTTAACATATAAACATAGTATAATAAAACATACTCTTACAATATCAATAAGATACCTTTGGGCAAACATATTAATTTGTATATGTCTAAGTTTGAGCATAATTAATGTTGATTTTACCAATTGACTTAATGAAGAAAATCTTCCGTTGGTCCAATTTTCCTACTTCAATTTTCTTAATGACCAATTCACAAATAATTATCTCGTGTCTAAGATTAATTATGTCAAACTTTAACCTTCATTTGGGCCAATTAAAGTTTACATACTTGTCAATCAAAGACTTGTCAATACTCTAAAATAATTAATTCACCAATAAGGATCACTTTGACAATATATTGGATCATAAATTATTTGTCCAAGTTCGGACAACTAAAACATGCTAATTATTTTGAAAATACTATACGACTACCTATCCACTTAATGTTCAAACTATTTTGTAGTCTATGTATAAATTTAATCGAATTGAATTTACACTCTAAACTCATTATATTATAATATATATTTAATTATATTATAATAAAATTACTCTTATTATAATATAATTATTAATATAAATACTATAATAAAATAATTTATAATTAATAATAAAATAATTTATAATTATATATAATTTTTTTATTATAACATAATTTGTTGACTATAAATATTATAATATAAGTCTTAATTTTATATATATATATATATAATTTTTATATGTAACTACTGCATAAATAAAAGAACGGGTCTTTAAATCAACATAACTTTATTAGTTTTTAAACTAATATAACTCTATTAACTATTTTTCTTTTATAACTAACGGAAAAGAAAAAAAGTAGCGATTTAGAGCATCTCCAACAGATACTCTATTTTTTAGGTAAATATAGATTGTATTTGGGTAATGAAATTTAAATTTTACGTTTTACTTCCAACATATAGTGTATATTTAAGTTAGTTGTCAACCCTAAAATAATGGGAGAAAACAAGGGAAGTAACAAATAAACTTTACATATTGTGTAACTGCTACTACAAATATACCTAGCATAATTTAAGCTAGTAAATATAGATAGTCTTTTACCGTATCTGTTAGAAAGAAAATATATATATATATATATATATATATATATATATATATATATATATATATATATATATATATAATAGTTAAAATTACTTTAAACTGTGAATTAGCGTATCTGTTGGGGACGCTCTTAGTGATAAGTAAAAATATGTCTTACTAATTACAGTTATAATTACTTTACTGTCTATGCATGATTCTTTACGCTAATGAGTAATGACTATTAGCTTTTTCAATTTTATATCGTGAAACTCAATTTCACGTCTTAAATGCAATCATAATACTTTTTAAATGCAATCATAATACGTTTTAAAAGAAGACCAGTCCTTATTAAATTTTCACTCTTAAGGACCATAACCGGGTATTATTTTATCTTGCAAAATAACCCTAAACTTTTACATTTTAAGTTGTTTATTTCCGAATCTAATCCTTCTAAGTATTCAGAATTAAACTTAGTATCTATACAATTACCTCCATGATACACATTTTATCTACTAGTCTGTCATTTTCTTTATGATTACTTTTATTGGACTAATATTGACGATAGTCCCATACATCAATAAAACATGTGACGACCAACTCAATGAAAAAATTCCAACAATTCCATCTCATACCTCTTGAGACTCTTTTAACTTCATTCAGAATGACAATTAACTTCATTCAGAATGACAACTTCACCCCGTAAGATGAGCAGTTATTCTAGACGTAGTATCCTGTCCATCTCCAAAAGGATGCTTTCTAATTGACACATGAATTCATATATATTTCTGTAAGAAACAATATTTTCTGATTTTCACAATTAAAAGTTCTATTCTATATATATAACAAAATAGGAATATAGAAAAATGCTTGCTTGTTCTGATACAAACCGAATACTCCATTAGCATGAATGAAGTTATATGTTCTTGGATAAATAGAGAAGCCTTCACACTTAAAGAAGGAATTGAAGAGTAACCAAAAACTAAAAGACTAAAATATAAATCCAAATACCAAAATAGAATTGAAAAGATGCATTTTAACACGTACAAAATAAAACAGAAGATGAATAATGAATTAAAATTATAAACAACAAAAAAACAGTCAATTCCATGCACGAATGTGCCTTGAATTGGAAAATCTATTCACAATCGTGCGTCGCATTGTCGAATTCCAAAAACGTGATTCTGGAAATTCGACACATATTTTTGTGCGTGAAAATACAGGATGCACGGATTTTGTTATAACCGGATCTCGCTATAAAAAAAATCTGGATTTAGCCTAGTCCTAAAAAATATTGTTTTACATTTCTCTCTCAATTCAACTCTTTCGCCCATTGATTTAATCCATACTTGTCTCTTATTTCAGGATAAACCTTTCTCTCTCATGTAAAAAAAAAAAGACCTACCTCTTTCGTCAATTCAACCCACGCTTCTCTCGAAAATATCAGCCCACTCATTTTGGAGAATTAAGTTTGTGTCTTAATGTTATTTTAGGCTTAGTATAATTAGTGTTGTTGAATATAGTACAAGTTTTTGTTTACATAAAAACATCATTATATAGTGTAAGTACTAGAAATATAAATTTAACACTAATTCCTAAATAGAACAGGGAAGTCTCTGTCTTAGTATTGTTTTGAGCTTAATTGTGTTTCTTGGCGACTTTTATGGTTGACCATGACGTGTTCTTGCACTATGTGTTCCAACTCTGAGTGCTTAGATCAAAACCATGTTTTTAACATGAAATTCATAGTTGTTTGTATTTCTAAACATTGTCCCTTATTTAAGCCATATTGCTTGATCATCATGGTTGACACAATTTTTCTATTAAACATGTTCTTCAATCCTTACATTTGATTTTTTTAACAAAAAATAAATATTTCATAATTTTTCTAATAAATTTTTAATCGCAGTACGTATCCTAATTTTCTTTGTGATTTCTACCTCTGGTTGCGATATTACAGCATCAATAATTGAGATTCAACAAAAAAAACGGTCTTATAATATGATGTTCAGGTAGTATAGTAGTCATTGGAACCACCATTTTCATTGAAATTTGATAGCTTTATGTCTATAGATGCTATAGACAAGGTAAGAATTAGTTTCTCCATTACGCCGTCTACTATAACACAAAGTTTAACTAATTTTACGAGAGAAACACCTATTTTACATAAGTAAACTAATTTGTTTTGAACATATTTCCAATTGGTATATGATATCATATTATCTTTTATTCTTTTTCTGATATTCTATTACATCAGCTGGTGTTAGAGCTCCAATTCTTATTACGTAGATACATGAATCATGTTTATGGAATCTAATTTTTCTGATTTGAGGATTAGAATATATAACTTCTTTCAGTCTGCATGCATTATAGAGGAAAATGTCTGCAAGTTCGTAATCATTTCGCATAGTCATGAGAATACAACACTCGATAAACTGCTTTTTACAACACCCTTGTTTTTTTCATTGTCAATCTGTTGTAAATAGTAATTGCACGACTATCGGTTTTGACCCATTTAATGAAAAACGATTTGTTGTTACAGAGGGATTACAACAGGCCCATTATGTCGTTGAGTAACTTTCTTGGTTGAGACGAGCTTGCAACAAAATTGTTATAATGTTCTTTTTAATAATTAATCAACGAATTGGGTTGGGTTTTCGTCACATAGGCCGTTACAATATTTAGCCCGGTAAATGAAATTTTCAACCGCGCCAAATATTTACCAAAATTTACCCCGCTTACTTTTTACCCACCTAAGTTAACCCAATTCTTTTAACCCCGTCCTAAATTTAACCACTTGACCCTTGACTCTTTGACTTTCCTCTCTCTCTGTCTCTCTCTCTCTCTCATCTCTTGATTTTCCTCTGCCCTCTCTCTCTCTCTCTCTTATCCTCACTTTCCCAGTGAACGACAATTAACTCTACCATCTCTCATCATCGAAACCCTACGAACCCCTATCTTCTTCTTTCAAAAACCCTAATCCCATCTCTAGCCTCTCTCATTTCTCGGTGGTTGTTCTAACAGTCACTCAAAGGTTTGATTTCTTTCTCTGTATTGTTAATTAAGTTTAATTTCTGCCCAATCCCTTTGTTCTTTTCTATTATCTCCTCTCTAAACCAGTGTACAGTCTTAGCATAAGTTTTAATTTTGTTGTATATTAGTTTTTGTTCTGTTCGATTCGATATGCATGTTGTCTTTCAGTTTACAATAGTTTATTGTTTGTTAATAGATTGATGTCATATGTTATAAACATTTAACTTGTCTCTTGAAGGAAGATGGGTTGCAGCAATGTGTTGATTAGAAAGAGTATTGACAACAGGTAATGACTGACTAACAGAAGACTTGTATTTTCCAGTGTGTTTTTGTTGATTTTATTTACTACTATTTGTTGATTAGATTCTTGTTCATTGTCTCTTCGAAAAAGTAAAAGTCTGCTATAAAGGAAGTGTACATTATGTTGATTAGAGGTAATAAATTTTCTATGCGTTTTAGTGTTAAGCTTCATATATACGGTAATGGTGAGTGTATTAGATTTTTTTCAGTTTACACTTGTTTATTGTTTGTTAATATATAGTTGTTGTTGCTTGTTAACATTATGCTTGTCTGTTGTAGGAATGTGGGTTGCAGCAAGGTTGTAAGGAAGCAGACGATCTATAATTAACAGGTATTGACTGTCTTAACCTGTTAGTTTAAGTAGTTTTCTTCATTTATGCTCTAAATGTGACTCTTATTACTCTATTTGAGTCCATTTATAGTTATAAATCTGACATAGATATTGTATTGTGTTTATGTTATGATTCATTGATTTGGTGAGTATGTAGTGTATTAGTGATTTAGAGAGTATGTGTTGATATTGTGTTTGTGATTCAGTAAGTTTGTGTACTCATGTCTTGTGTTAATGTTGTGAGTCAGTGATTTAGTGTGTATGTATTGTGTCAGTGATTGAGTGACTATGTTTTTTATTGTGTTTTTTATTCAGTAAGTTTGTGTTAACACTCATGTGTTGTGTTGATGTTGTGAGTCAGTGATTTAGTATGTATGGATATCATGTTGTATATCATCTATATGGTTTGATGTTCTGTTTGTAGTTGTGTTTAGGATGATGTAGGCTGTTTGTACATGTCTGATAATTTAACTACAACAGTTTAAGTACAAAAAATACCATTTTTATAAGAATGAGTTCATATGGTGGGTAGTCCTTTATGCTTGTTGTTGTTATTGTGTTTAATGTTTTAAATATGTTTATTTAATGATTGCAGTTGTTTTTGGAAGGTATGGTTGGTAAGAATAAAAACCTCAAAGGCAAACAAGCCATGTTAGATAAGCCGAAGAAGTTACTGTTGGTTCTGGTGCCTCAAATTCGCAATCGTTCCCTCAAACTCCGTGATGAAAAATCCGCTCAATCCCCAGCTAGAAAGCCTTTGTCACGGAGGGTAGCTATTATTCGTCTCCAAACAAGACGGAATACCTACCTGAAACAAATTCACATCCATACTCCCACTCAAACTCCAACTCCCACTCCAACTCCCTCTCCCACTCTCACTTCAACTCACACTCCAACTGCCAGTCCAATTGGGGATGAATCTGCATTTAGGACTTGTCCTAGCACTTCACCAGACATAGAGTCTGGTGACTCTCTACTGATTCCCAGCCTTTTTGAACCAAACACATCTTACCAGCCTCATTCTCAAAGTATAGTTGATGATTACGAATCTGAACAGATTTCAGAAAATGAGCAGGATGATGCCGATGAGGAGGAAGATGAGGTGGAAGATGATGATGAAATGGAAGAGGAGGGGGGATATATTGATGAGGAGCCCGACGAGCAAATGAAAGTGGAGGAAGAGGAGGGTGGCGCCAATAAAGAGGAAATCGAAAAGAAGATGTTGGTGATGTTCAAGAGAAAGTTAGCGGACAAGACATTGGTGTTGATCAAGAGGGAGTGGTGAAGTATTACAAATATCGTGGGTATGCTCTACCTAAACCAAAGCTCAGTCTGGACCGTAAACACGTCACGATCTAAGAGAATATGTAAGTTTCTTAGTAACTTACAACTACATTTATTTCTATTTAAGTATTATCAATATTTTGGTAAACTGATTTTTTGTTTTGTATTAGACTGAGGCCGGATGATATTCCTCGCTGGTTTGCGCCTGAAATAATACTTCAAATTACAGGCTTCTGCGAGACTTTTAAGAAAACACACCCTGGTTTTATGGCTGACATGTGGAAGGCATTGAAGGTACTAACCGTATTATTATTTGTCCATGTATTATTTGTGGAATTGAATAATTGATTTGTTTTTTGTTTTGTTTGTAGCAATGCTACAATGTAAAAGACAACAATCATGATGTTGTCCACGAGCTGTTCTTGGAATAACTAAATAGTTGTTATAATAATTTTGTGGCTAAAATGAAAGGAAGTACCGTGAAAAGAGCCAACCTGCAGCGTCTATTAGCTGAGCTGATCAATGTTCGGCCACCCTTATTAACGAATAGGCCAAGATTATGGAAGTTATGGGTTGATTTCTGGTGTAGTCCTAAGCAGATGAAGATGTTGGAAACAAACTCGAGAAAACCGCAAAGCTCATCATGGTGGGGCGTGGACTCATGTTTGGTGGGTCGAGGAGGCATTCTCGATCAGTTAGTCAGCATATAAGTGTTTTTAATTACTTTGAATTTAAGATGAGTTTTTGTTTTTAATATATTCATTTCTACCCTCTTGTGCAGTTTGAGGAAACCAGAGAAATGTTGTCGGTGGCCAAACGCCTAAGGTTTACATACAGCAAGAAGGATGGCCAGGGCAATGCTACATCAGAATTTGTGAACCCCTCGTCTTTTAAAATCATGGTATTTTTTTGGTTAAATCAGTTTCCTAAAAGATTATATGTATATGTACGTAGTATCTCGTATATTTGGTTTAGTTGATCATTGTGTATACATGTTGTATAGTAGGATTAGTAATTGTATGAAAGTTCTTTTAGGTTACAAAAGACATTGCCTATATAGTCCCATAGTAGGATTACTGATTGTTTGTGTGCTTGACATTTTGAATGACATTGTCTACATATGTTGCATAGTAGGATTATTAATTGTTTTTTGTTTACTTGCCATTGTCGAACGATAATTTCTATATATGTTTTACAATATGGTTAGTTTTTTCAGCTATCGTGTTGTGAGCGTTAGTTTTATATATTTTTCTGTGGTTATTGCCTTGTTTGTACAATGTGATTGTCTTAGTTTAACTGCTCTTTTGACCTTGTCAATGTACTTCATATAGTTATATGTTTTAATTGTTTCATGTATAACTAATAAAGGTCTTTAATTGTGTTCCGACAATTATAGGAAGAGTGGAAAAAAGCGGTCAGGTCAAAATATGATGATGACGCTAACCCATAATCTGTTGATGATCCAAACCTGTTCTTGTCTCTTTCAACTGTGAAATCGAGAAAGAGGAAATGGTGTTTAATTGGAACAGGATTAGCCAAAGATTCTTATAACATTGTTGGGGAAGTTCCTCACAAGGATCAATATCTTCTGTTTTGGGTAGTGAAGAAGCTAAAAAATTGGTGGAGAAGAATGAGAAGATGTCGAAAAGGATGGTGATGCTTGAGAAGGCTATCAAGATTCTCGCTGTACATTCTAAATGATGCTGCCGAGAAGATAATGTTGGGTGACGTGAATTGGTTCGGAAATGGGAATGAAAATAATACAAGTATTGGTGATGGCAGCATAGATTGTAGTGGTGTGTACTAGAGGTTCTTCTCCAACTTGATTAGTTGTTTTATCTTGTATGTGGTAATCATACATTTTCGACTGTTGTTTTGTATGATGTACTGGGTTTGGGTGTATGTTGTACACTAATTTTGGTTATTGTGTACTTTGGAGACCTGTTTCATGTTTGATCATAACTTAATGTACATATGTAATGTTTTATCAAAATCTTCTTGTTTCTGTGGTTGTATTTAAATTATTTAAATCAATATAATATCTTATAATCTATCATAACAAATTTCTCCAAATGAAACTTTGTGTGAATATAATTTTGTGATTCTACAATTTTAATTAATTTGGTTTGAATAATCGATTTACAAAATAGATTCTAGGTATTATTGGATTTTTATGTACAAATTGCATAGTTATAACTATTTGCTAATAATAACAATACCTTTTGGTTCCATATACATAATTACAAGTTAAATTTAGTAGATAATGTAAACTGAGTCTATATGGTAAAATAGATAATGTAAATCGAAAAACAAGTGGTAATAATAATTCTAACGTGAAGGCTAATACTAGTAGGAATTAACTACCTGAAAGCCCAAAACCAAACCTACAGGCCTCTGTGCATAACCAACGTTAACTATAGAACTGATAGCATAACCCGGTTGACTCTAGAGCTGAAACTATTGCAAATATTCAATTCATCATCTTCACATAGCAAAACTATAGCCCATCATCTTCACCTTAGCTTTACGTAACCATATCGACAACTTCAATCAGTAGGTGAGTCTCTGTACTTTCCAATCTTTGTTTTTTCGATTTTGATTGTTCCTTGCTGCTATAACAACTATGAGCTCGCATTGCTGCTGTAATTCTAAGATTCTTAAAGTACTTTTAAGATTCCTAAAGTAAATCTAGTTACCTAAATATATTATGTTAGGTTAATTTACTTATTTTGTCTCTATTCGAATCTAGTACGACTATCCTAGCTAGTGTCTTTCATTTTTTTTTCGAATCATAAGTCCTTGACATATGCCTACTGATATTCCAACTGCTCGTGACAGGATGTATCATCTTTTTGGATGTTACTAGGACTGTTGTTGCAGATGAATTTTTAGATGATGTGAATAACTTCATTTTATGAGCTTAGATGCACACAAGTTCAGTAGGAGATAGTAGTTTGATATTGTGTCCATGTTCGAAATGCAGAAATATTTACCCAAATACAACTGATATAGTGCACCAGCATATAGTGAGACATGGATTTTTGAAACACTACTATTGTTGGGTATATCATGAAGAGAGTTTAGGGAGTGGGGATAATTCTCAGGGCAGTCCTGCTAACCAATTTTCTCGGGATAAATATCACGAGATGGTAGGTGATGGTTTGGGATTCAGGGAGCCCATCAATGAGAGTGAGGCTCCAAATGAGACTGTTGCTGCATTTTACAAGCTGCTGCGTGATACTGATGAACCAGTTTACAAAGGTTGCACTACAATATCTAAATTAGCGCTGGTGTCCGAACTTATCAACTTGAAATTTGATTCAAAGATTTCCAAGCGGAACCACAAACACTATGTGTCTATTATGAGACGACTAACACCAGAAAACGATAACAGAATTCCATCTACATATTGGCAAGCAAAGAAGTTGTTGATGCCTCTCCGTATGCCTCAGCAAAAATAGACGCATGTGTTGAGAATTGTATTCTGTATTATGGAGATGCGGCCAGCCTCGAGTATTGTTTGTAATGCGGTAAGTCACGTTAAAAATTAGAATCTAATAGAAGGAAAAGTATATCTCAAAAGGTGCTAAATTACTCTCCCATATGCCCCAGACTTCAAAGGCTGTATATGTCGGGAAAGACTGCTAATAATATGGCATGGCACTATCGTAATCCATTTGTTGACGGTTTCATGACACACCCAAGCCATGGTGGTGTGGAATAATTTCGATAATTTTCATCCAAAGTTTGCATCAAAACCATATAATGTGATAGTTGGCTTGTGTACTGATGGATTCAATCCATTTGATAAGTTTGTAAGCAATTACTCTTGTTGGTAGGTGATGGTGTGCATTTACAATCTGCCACCTAGTTTATGCATGAAGGATCCTTACATTTTTATAGCACTTATAATACATAGTCCTCGTAGTCCAGGAAGAGATCTTGATGTGTTCATGCGGCCATTAGTCAAAGAGCTTAAGTATGGGGTGATGATGTTGTGACGTACGATGTTGAAAAACATGTCAATTTTACAATGCGAGTAGCGCTAATATGGACGATCAATGATTTCCCTGCTTATGGCATGTTATCTGGCTGGAGTACGCATGGTAAATTGGCATGCGTATATTTTATGACTGAAACTAATACATATTACCTTGCGAGAGGTAAGAAGGTATGTTGGTTTGATTGTCATCGGAAGTTTCTACGTAAGGACCACCCCGACAGGAAGAATAAGTCGCATTTCTAAAAGGCAAAATAGATACACATGTAGTTGAAAATGAGCGACTTACTTAGGCAAAGACACTAGACTCTGTTCTGCAAGCCACTCCTCCGAATGAATTCGGTGAATCCAATCACGAGCATAAATCACCAGGATATGGTACAGAACATCATTGGACAAAGAAAAACATTTTATGGGAGCTACTTTACTTGAAGGACAATTTGATTAGGCACAATATAGACCTGATGCATAGCGAGAAAAACTGTTTGGAGAATATGATGTTTACTATCATGGATGTTAAATCAAAGACTAAGGACAATGCAAAAGCTAGGGAAGATATCAAGTATTTATGCTCGAGGAGCTATTAGAGTCTGATCGATGACCCAAGGATAGGAAAGGTAAAACCAAAGGCTAATTATGTACTTAACAAAGACCAACAATAGGCTGTTCGAACGTGGCTAGGAAATTTGAAGCTGTCGGACAGTTCTGCAAGCAATCTATCACGATACACATATGTATAGGGTTTTGGTGTCTTGAAAATCCATGATTGTCATATCCTTATGGAGAAATTATTACATGTTGCCTTATGTTATTTGTTACCTAATCCAATATGGGAGACATTAGTTTATTTGTCGGTTCATCAACCCTTCGCGTTGAACATTTACTAATGCTGGAGAAAAATATAGCACAATTAATATGTAAGTTGGAGAAGATATTTCCTTCGGCGTTCTTTGATGTAATGGAGCATCTTCTGATTCATTTTCCATATGAAGCGCTTAATGGTCGACTTTGTCAGTATCAGTGGATGTATCCTTTTAAATCATAAGTTTTTTCTGATCGATTTTAGTAAATGTTTACGTTTTTTGGTTACAAATTAATCAACGCAAACCTTTGTTAAAACCTAGTTAAGTAACTTGGTAAGTTGAAACTCATGGTGACTCAAAAAAACATATTTTGAAGGATCCATCTCACAAGCATACCTTCTCAAAGAGGTGTCATCGTTTTGTGGGATGTATCTAGATGAAAATGTGCAAACAAATCAGCGACAACCACCGAGGAATGATGATGGACTCGAAGTGGAGGCTGACAAACGTTTTTCAATATTTCGGCACCCCAACAGACCAAACAGAGGTAGGAAGAAGTCCGAATACTCCAAAGTTTTGGTAAATTTGTTTAAAACAAAGTTTGTTTCACAACTCGAGTGGAATCCTTTAGCCCCAGTAACACCATGACCAATGTAGTAAAAACAGAGTTTGGGACAATCATGTGAATGCTTGTTCAGCTGTTTTTGGACAAGTCAAGGTGGCTACTGCTTCAATATAGGTTACTCATTTCATATTTTAGAAGTGACCGAAGGGTTGACCAATACTATATACCTATATTGAAGGAGAGGCCCACTTGGACTTTCTTTCCTAAGTCTTATTATTGCACAAATTGTCGTTGAGACCACTGATCTTGTATTTTTGTAGTCTTCAAAAATATACAATCATTGGTTTCATTGATAATTTGTGCTCATGGTGGCCTGATAACTTGATGTACAAATCATCTCGTAGAGTAATGTGTGTCTTTGTACAGGTTAGTTGTTGCCTTATAATGGGTCTTTTTCATTGTATAATCATGTGTTTCTAGCGTAATTGACATATTTTTGTACCTATATTGAGGGATAAGCCATTTTGACTCGGTTTTTTAAGTTAATTGCATAAATAGTCACTGGAACTTGTAAGCTTGCATGCAATCCTTTGTTGTTTTTCACTTACTGATCTTTCTTGTAGTGAAATGTATGTAGGCTTTCCACTGAAGCATGAATTGACACTAGACACTAGAAGGCAGAAGAATGAACAAAATCAGAAGATTAAAAAACATAAGGATAAGATGTATAAAGTTGAAGACATCAAGTCATAGTTATATGAAATTTATGTTTGAATGTAAACTTTATTATCCAATCATAACATGTATTGATGAATCGTATTTAGTAGATTATTATATTTTAATTTTGTAATAAGAAAATGTAGCTGGGTAGCTATGCAGCCCCTTGCATAGCTCCCCTATTTTTTTAAATGCCTACTGATATTTAACAACGGGAATATAACAGAAGTGCAAACAATGTTACAACAGGTGAGCAACACTCTACAACAACAGAAAGTGTATTGGAAATTAAATTCAAAATATTTCCAACATATGTGCAACACCGTTAGTGACTGCAACAATTAGTTATCGTGCAAAAGACGTGCAACGACTTCTGTAATGGCTGAAACACTAACAGAATTAATTGTTTCGATAAATTAGTGACACTGAATCACACCAACTCTTTCAACGAAGCAGTTAGTCGTGGGGCAACAACTATACAACGATTTTTGTCACGACGAACATTAACAGACTTAACCATTTTGATAAATTAGTGTCACGCAATCGCAACAACTCTTGTAACGATGTGACCCGATTCCACCCAGGTCAAATTTTACAATGACGCTCGTTGTAAAAGTTTATCAAAAAGGTTCTGGTGGCAACTAAGTTTAGTTAATGACCCAAGTTAGTACAACCGACATTTTCGGTCTCGAACCTGTTGTGAAGGGCTTGTTGCAACGGTCCTGAAACGATATTCGTCATTCTCAAGGTGTTGTAAAAGCTAGTTTATCCAGTAGTGATATAATTTCAGAAAAGATTTTTCAGAAGTTGGCATTGAAGACCGAAGATCTTGTAAACCTTTACATTATTGGCGGAAAATAAATATGAAACAACACTCTTTTGAACAAACAAACAACTTTATAAAGATGGAAAATAAAAATATTACAAGCCACTCTTTTAACTCACACTACAAGAGAAATATATTTATAACACTCAAAAGAGCATTCTTGTCTCTCTTTATGCTCACTCTAATTTTCTCTCTAAGTTTACTTCTTAGTGTGTTTGGTGATGTCTAGATGGTAGACGAGCTTTATTATTTATAGAATCATAGTGGAGATAAGGATCCACCATCCAAGAGATTATGGATACACAAGCACTCAACCTCAAGACTATACTCACGGTAAAAGTGTTTCTTACACTCAAATAAAAGAGTATCTTGCACTCAACCTAAGGATGGTCTTACACACAACCTCCACTATAACAATAATTAATATTTGATTTGTTTCAAGAACATGGTTTCTTGATGGACCTCATTAAGTGGGTTGGACCCTTTAATCAGGTCAAGTTTATGATCCACATGCATATTGTCAAGGCAGATAAGGTACAACGAGGTAGTAATTTCTAAACATTGTCTAATTGCATTTTATATTGGTAATTACATAGATAAAATATGGTGTGACGTAGTTACTATGTACGTTTGTCATTTAGTGTTAAGACGTCCATATCAATTTAATAGGAATTTAGTTGGTATGATAGAACAAATCTATACAATTTTGTGATGGATGGTCGCAAGATTACATTAGTGTCATCCAAAAAAATCCTTAAAAACCACATCCATTCGTTAATGAGTTTCGTGCTCATACTGCACCAGTTAACAATCCTAGTTTTGATGATGAAGATGAAAATTTAATAAACAGTAAAAAAATATGGAAACCGTCAAAAATAAAAACCTATGTAACATGAAGCAGAGTTTATTAAATGAAGATGTCTTTAAATATTCTGACTTTCTTCCATCGAGTATGTCCGACAAAAACGTTACTAAGGATCAGGCATCAAAAGAGAAAAAAAAAACTTGTGGATAAAGTGAAGGCGGTCATTGTTTGGAGTTACAATGACAAACAACAGTGTGATGTGTATTCAAAATTAAAAAAAAAGTGATAAATCTCGCTTCAAACTAAGTTATAGTCTAATATACCGAGCACCAAAAAAATAGCGTCAAGTAAGCTTGAGATGACGCTGGAATCGCTATAATTAAATATACTCCCATTGCTCAAGACGTCCTAACTAGAAAGTTAAATGATAGTAATGGTTTGGAATCAGACGTCGTTGTATCCAATCATGTCTTTAATATGTATGCCAACTACTGCCAAGTACGGCAATATGACCTTTGCACGTCCAGTTTTTGATGGAATATCTAAAAGAAACATCGTCTCATTTCGAGCCTGAAAGAACAAGCTCAAAGATAACAAAGCCATGCTCACGCTTTGAAATCCTGATATAAATCTGTATCGTCTGTTTCCAATTCGCTCATCTATATGTACGTGACGTGCAATTGTTGTACTTAAGCCTTATTGGTGTATAACAGGTATCAATGTAAAAAAGGGTAAAACAAAGAAAGACGAGTAAGGTTTATTATTTAGAAAGCGTAACAATTACATAGAGTATAAAGCTCTTATTTATAGAGAAACTATATGGTCTAATGGGCTTAACCCTTATATCTCTAACAACCTCTCCCAAACTCGCAATTCTTATTCTTGCATTGTGAGTTTGTTACATAAAATAAAAACCAAAATTGCAACGAAAACAAAACATCAAACTTCAAAACCATAATCAAACGTCAAAAACCAAACTCGAACTCCAATCTTCAAACTCCAAACTCCAATCTCCAATCTCCAATCTTTAAACTCCTCCAGACTCCAATTTTCAAACTCCAATTTTTAATATCTAATCTCTAATCTCCCATCTCCAATATCCAATATCTATTCTCCATTCTTCAAAATCCAAACTCTAATCTCCAATCTCCAAACTCCAAACTAACTCAAAACGAATCCAAACAAAGCAAAACAAAGCAAAACAAATCCAAACGAATCCAAACAAAGCCAAAAAATCCAAACGAGTCCAAACAAGTCCATACCGATGAGGTCGAAGGGGGAGATCTCAACATTGATGGGGTAGACATCACCGGTCTTGGTGGGCTTGGTGAGTACTTCATCAATCTTCCCAGAGACGACTTCACTGGGCCTTATCTCCCTCCGAGCACCTCGAATACGGTCACTTTCAATGGTAAGACCTTTATTGTTTCAAGTGAAAGGGACGTCATAGCCCACTCATTATCAAGGATCTTAAATCTGACAAAGAGAGGCTGTCCGATGACCTTCGTACTGCCACTTCAAACGTTGCCATCCTAAATGAAGAAAATGAGGAGTTGAAGAGAAACCAAGAGGCAAGTACCACAAAAGTCACCACTTTAGAGGACACCATCACAGAGCTCTGGGAGAAGCTGTCCGGACTAGAGAAAGATCTTGCCACCTCAAAGGGGGAATCCAAGGCCAAAGACCAAATCATCACCAACTTGACCAATGAAAAAATTGCTTTTGAGAATACAATGTCCAAGGCTGCCGAGGAGAAAGCTACTTTGCTAAGGGAGCAGGAGGCCAAGATTCAAGCCAAGATCGACGCTTATGCCAACAACGTGATCGACACCCAGGAGGAAATGTATGCCAATGTGAGGTCTGACATGGTTCTACTCTTCCATGAGAAGTTTCCGAAGAGGAACCTAGGGGATTTATAGCTTCATGTTGAGTCCGACGACCTCCCGTATCATACAATGGCTGAAGGGGACAGTCATGGTTACTCCAGTGCTTCCTCATCGGATGACGAAGAACACATCGGGGAGAGCCCTAATGAAGAGCAACGTGATCTCAAAGGGAAGAAAAAGACAGATGAAGGTGAGCCATCTTCAAAGGCTCAACCTTAACTCATGATTTACTTTTTACTTGTTTACCCAAACTAAAGTCCTTAGATGGCAAAGGCACTCTTTTTTGTAATTGTGTCTGGTATCTGACCGGATAGGTTGTTTTTGTTTTATTTTGACAATTCAAAAGTCCTTGGAAGGCCAAGGCACTTTAATTTATTTTAATGAATATCTTTGTTTTGTGAAATTCTAATCCTCTTACATAATATGTTCCAATTTTGATGGCTAGAGTTTAAATAGCCCTTAGTTGTTTCAGTGAGGGTGCTTAAATTCTCCGATGACAAATGTTTAAGTGGTCATCATTCTTTTATTTCAATCCGGATGATGTGACAAAGGACAAAACTAAAATACTTCAGAATTTTTTTTAAGAAGGCATCAAATTTTATTCAAAAGCCCGGACACCTCATTAAAACCTCCCCGTGCCACCAGGAGAGAAGAGTATGCCCCCAGATATTTACATGGATGCTTAAACAAGTAAATATTTACACAAATGCTACTCCAAGTACATCCGGAGATGTTCGATATTCCAAGGGTGAGTCAAAACTCTTCCATCATTGTCTTCTAGCCAATATGTTCCAGGTTAAAGCCTTTCAACAACCATATAAGGTCCTTCCCAAGTTGGAGCCAATTTGCCGAACAGTTTTTATTTAGTGTGTAAGAAGAATTTCCTCAATACCTTGTCCCCCGGTTGGAAATCTCTTCTTTTAACCCTGGAAGCAAATCTGCTCCTCATCAAACCCTAATAGTGTGCAACTCTAAAGTGAGCTTTAACTCGTCTTTCTTCCCCCAGATCGAGCTGACCTCTGATTGCCACCTCGTTAGCGCGTTCGGAGAAGTTGTGAACATGAAATGATGGGAGAGTTGCTTCTATGGGAGCTACTGCATCCATCCCATAGACCAAAGCAAAGGGTGACTCTTGTGTTGCAGCCCTAGGTGTTGTCTGGTAGGCCCACAAGACCTCTTGTAAATAACTAGGCCACTTCCCAGCATCCCCTTCCAAATTCTTCTTCACACCGGACAGTATAGTTCTGTTAGCCACTTCAACTTGCCCATTTGCTTGTGGGTGGAAATGCGAAGAGAAATAATGTTGTATACCCCTTGAGGCACAGAAGCTCTCCATTTTCTTATTGTCGAACTGTGGCCCGTTGTCTGTTGTTATCTTTCGTGGGACACCAAATCTGCAACAGATGTTGGATAGAATGAATTTTATAACAGCTTTTGACGTTGTTCCTGCTAGAGGGGCTGCTTCAACCCACATCGAAAAGTAATCTATAGCAACAATTATAGTTCTGCGCCCTCCGGACGCCATAGGGAGCGGGCCCACTAAATCCAACCCCCATCAAGCAAAAGGAATAGGCTAATAAATTGACTCTAGAGAAATGGCTAGGACATGAATTTCATTGCTGTACCGTTGGCATGGGTCACATCTTCTTACCAGTTCCTTAGCATCTTTCATGATAGATAGCCAATAGTAACCAGCCAGTAAAACTCTCCTTATTAAAGCCCTGAATCCACAATGAGCTGATCCCTCACCATCATGCAATTCGGAGAGGACTATTTGAGACTCATCATCCCCCAAGCAACGCAGAAGAGGTTTACTGTAAGACTTTTTATACAAAACATCTCTCAATATGATAAAACCACGGGCTTTGTGTTTCAATGTTCTTGCCAATGATTTATCTAAAGCCACGATACCATCAGAGAGGTATTGCAGGAGAGGAAATCTCCAGTCCTGAGTTTGTTTCATCTGTACTTCAAAAACTTCTTCTTCTTTACCCATACCAAGTTGGATGGAGGGGCTCTCCAGCACCTGGATCCATGGATACGACTCTGTATATGCTATGGTTGCCAATGAATCTGCTAACTCATTTTCTGTCCGGGGTATATGTTCATAAACAACACTTTTAAACTTGAGTGCTTCATTTTTAAGAAGAAGTAAGTATTTCACAAGCTGCTCCTTTTTAGCCTCAAATTGACCTTGGGCATGGTGGATAAGAAGTTGGGAGTCACTTAGTAGCCTGACCCTCTTAGCTCCACAAATGTAGGCTAACTTTAATCCAGCTATAGCTGCTTCGTACTCGTACTCATTATTGGATGCCCTGAAAGCAAAACATATAGCTTGGTACATTTTGTCACCATATGGGGAAGTCAAACACACCCCGGCACCACATCCCATAGTGCTAGATCCACCATCTGTTCGGACGACCCATACCTTTTTATCTTTTATGCTAGTAGTCTGCTCCGAATCTCTGTCGGAGTGAAATTCAACTAAAAAATCAGCCACTGCTTGGGCCTTAACTGCTGTTCGAGGAGCAAAATCTATGTCGAAATCCCCCAGCTCTAGTGACCATTTAGTCATCCTGCTTGAAATGTCTGCCTTTTGGAGGATGTTCTTCATGGGAAAAGAAGTCCGGACGATGATAGGATGAGCCTGGAAATAAGGACTCATTTTTCTTGCAGCTATTACTAGGGCCAATGCTAATTTCTCGAGTTTCAAGTAACGCCTTTCTGCATCTATCAAACTTTTGCTATTGTAGTACACCGGATGGGGATAACTATCCACTTCTCTTACCAACACAGCACTAATGACACAACTTGAAACTGCCAAATATACGAAGAGTGTCTCCCCGTCAACTGGTTTAAATAAAGTTTTGGGGGAGGAAAGGTGCTTCTTGATCTCATTAAAAGCCTCATCGCATTGTGAGGTCCAATCGAATCCCTTTGCACCCTTCAAGGTTTGGAAGAACGGGGCGCACCCGTCCGAAGACCTCGAGATAAATCTGTTTAAAGCAGCTAATCTCCCTGTTAGTCGCTGTACTTCTTTAACATTTCGAGGAGGCTCCATCTGGAATAGAGCATTAAGCTGGTCCGGATCGGGCTGTATCCCATGCTCACTTATAATATAGCCTAGAAACTTCCCGGACTACACTCCAAACACACATTTTTCTGGGTTTAATTTTAAATTCACTTTTACCAAGTTGGCAAAAGTTTCTTGGAGGTCTGCCAAATGCAATTGCTCATCCACACTCTTCACCATCATGTCATCGATGTATACTTCCATATTCCTTCCAATCTGATCAGCAAAAGCTTTGTTGACCAATCTCTGATAAGTAGCTGATAAGTGCATTTCATATCACTTATTACGCTTCCATTATTCTTAAAATCATCACCGGCTCTCAAGTATTCGTTGAGTTTTAACGTGTTTTTCCAGTATTATTAAAGTCGCTTGTGCCGCGGGTAAATTGTGATAATATTAATAAATTTGGGTTGAAATTGAAGAAACTGGAAAATATATATTAATGCTAAAAATATATTATGACAATGATTTTCCAAAAAATATATATTAATGCTTGAAAAATATATTAATGTTGAAAAAAAAGGAAAATATATTTTCTAAGATATTGTTTAAAATATTAAATTAAGAAGAAAATATTAAAGCGAAGCATAAAAGGAAATTAATGCTGAATTAAGAAAAGAATATTAGATTAATCCGAATATTTTATTTAGCTATATTGTTTAAAATATTATTTTATTTAACATAAATATTTACGTTATGTAATTTAATTGTTTATATTATTTTATTTAACATAAATATTTACGTTACGTAATTTAATTGTTTTTAGGGTTTCCGCAGAATATCTATATAAAGAGACAGACGTAAAGGAGAAAGGGGGTGGGCCGTTTGGTTTCTTGTCTTTCGGCAAAATACAAATAAAAGAAAAAAAAAGAGAATAGAAAAAAGAAAGAAGAAAAAGTCGAATGGCCTACTGACTCTATTACTCTATTACGACAGACTCGAATACCATATACAATTGCTTGTTCGAAAATCAATTGGTGTCAGACTCGAAAAGCAAATTCAATTGGTGTAAGCAAAACGTGTCAGACTCGAAAAGCAAAGCATATGTTTTTTAATTTATGTTTCTTTTCTTTACTTCTTTTCATTTTGTTTCATAGTTGAAAATTGGTCATTTACATTAAGCTTTTTAATAGAGTTGTAGGTATAATTTACATACAAAGACATCTGCATTGCAGAGATGAACCAAAATATCTATTACTAATTAATTAATGGGAATTAAAGTTCAGTATCTATTTTTATACAGGGTATAACACTTACTAATATATAAAAATAAGCGACGGCGATTTGACTTTGAGTTTTTTATGGTTTAATATTTTCTAAACTCTTCTTCGTTTATTTTTATTTTTATTGATATTCATCAAACTATGTTAATTTTTAAGACCATGATGATGATTTGTTCGATTATGAACTAATCGTTGTCATGGAACCTTAGCGGATTTGTTTGAATAATATTTAGGGTTTATTTTTTAATTGATTTTTTGAGATATGTTTATCGGTTACCTAGTATGGTTGTGTTTTTTTTGTTAGATGCGTCGCGAACATCTATATTGTTTATCTTTAATGAATACGAAAGTATATTTAAGGGTTAGAACTTGCCATGCTAGCATAGGTTCTTGAATGATTCATATTGTGATTGTTCATGATTCGTAATGTGTCATTAACCATATCATATTACCCTATGTAATCGAAATAGATAACTTGTTCTTATAACCAATTGTACCTCAATTCATACAGACAGATAGGATTGTCATGCATGCGGTGTTTGCTTAACTGCTATCTCTTTTGTGGTTGATTAAGTGGTTTGGTTTACGTGTACAGAAAGGTAGCGTATTCTGATTTTGAGTTATCTGATTAGTAATCGTAGTATCTTACATATTGATTAAGTATATTAATACTCTAAGTAAAATAAACAATGAAGTTAGGGTTCCATGTTTTCTATCGCATAAGTCAATCTTGTTAGTTAATTTGCTTAGTTATATTCATTCACTCATACTTTATTATTTGTTCCAGCAGTAGTCTAATAATCATACATTGTTGCATAAGTAAATCTTTGTCTTATACACCTAGTCTTCGTGGGAACGATCTTTCTTACTTATTACTTGCTACGATTTGACCGCGTATACTTGCGTGAGAAAAGGACTAACAAGTTTTTGGCGTCGTTGCCGGGGACTCAGTGTTATTTGACAGTTTTATTACTTATCAGCAGGGGTCGTTATAAAACTACTGACTTGATTCGGTTACTTTCTTTTCGAGTGTTTCTTGTGCTTCAGGTACTTGAGCGTGTATACAATGGGAGATCCAGCTCCAAAAGCACTCATGGAGTACTCTCAACCAAAGATCATGGATATTCAGTCTAGCATTGTCAGACCCAATATCGGTGCGAATAATTTTGAGATTAAACCCAGCACTATTCAGATGATGCAAAATTCTTGTCAGTTTGGGGGAGCTTCATCTGAGGATCCTAATATTCACATTATGACCCTCCTTGAAATCTGTGATACTTTCAAGTTCAAAGGTGTTTCAGATGATGCCATAATACTGAGACTCTTCCCATTTTCTCTGAGGGACAAAGCTAAGAGCTGGTTACACTCTTTACCAGTAGGCTCGATCACTACTTGGGATATACTAGCACAGAAATTTCTCTCAAAATTCTTTCCTATGGCAAGAACAGCCGCCTTGAGGAATGCTATTACTCAGTTTTCTCAGTCATATGGTGAATCTTTAAGTGAAGCTTGGGAGCGTTACAAAGAGATGCTCAGAAAATGTCCTCATCATGGGATGCCTCATTGGTTAGTAATAAATTGCTTCTACAATGGGTTGGGTGCGCAAACAAGGCCCATGGTCGATGCTGCATCTGGGGGAGCCTTATTAACGAAAAGCTATGAGGAGGCTCATGAGCTCATTGAGATGATGGCTGCTAATGAATTCCAGAACCCTTCTCAGAGACAGTCACCACATAAAGTAGCTGGTATTCTTAACGTAGACACTGCCACTGCTTTAACAGCTCAGCTTGAAGCTCTAAACATGAAGGTAGATTCTTTGACTAAACTAGGGGTACAACAGGTAGCTAGTGTGTGCGAGATTTGTGCTGGAGGGCATGACACTCAAAAATGCCCAATCTCTACTGAGTCAGTGCAATTTGTGAGTAACTTTCAGAGGCAGAATCAACAACCAATCTCAAACACATATCACCCAAGCAACAGAAATCATCCGAACTTCAGTTGGAGCAATAATCAACAAGGTAATCAGCATTATAGTGCTAAGCCATACGCTCCTCCTGGATTTCAGCAACAAGGGTAGCAGCATCAATCTCAACAGTATGCCCCAAGACAACCTCAGAATCAACATCCTGACCCTTCTCAACATTATGTGAGAGACTCTGAATTCGAAGAGATGAAGTTAATGATTAAAAGTCTGATGGTATCTCACAAGACCTTGGAAAATCAGATTGGGCAGATGGCCAGTAACATGATTGTTAGACCTTAGGGAGTTCTTCCTAGCGACACATAACATAATCCAGGTAAACGGGACAGCAAGGAGCAATGCCAAGCTATCACCTTACGATCAGGAAAGGTTGCTGAGAACCCCACAGTTGAACAAGAGGCGGATTCTTCTCAAAATCAGCCCTCATCTGAGGTTAATTCTGGTCAAGATCAGCCACCTAAAAAGCCATCTCAGTCAGTTGTTGAGCCTACGATCTACCCTCCTCCACCTTTTCTGCAAAGGTTACAGAAACAGAAGCTAGATGCTCAGTTTGGGAGATTTTTGGAGGTATTCAAGAAGCTACACATCAACATACCTTTTGCTGAAGCATTAGAGCAAATGCCTAGTTATGCCAAGTTCATGAAGGGAATTCTTTCGAAAAAGCTAAAACTTGGTGATTTTGAGACAGTGGCGCTCACTGAGGAATGCAGTGCGATCTTACAACAAAAATTGCCTCCCAAACTTAAAGATCCAGGAAGCTTCACCATTCCTTGTTCAATCGACAATTTAACTTTCAGCAAATGTTTATGTGATTTGGGAGCGAGCATCAATCTGATGCCCCTATCTGTGTTTGAGAAACTTGGGCTACCTGGGCCAAAACCGACTAATATCTCTTTGCAACTGGCCGATCGTTTTATTACATATCCTCGTGGGATCGTAGAAGATGTCTTAGTAAAGGTAGACAAGCTCATCTTTCCTGCTGGCTTCGTTATCTTGGATTTCGAAGAGGAAAAAATCATCCCCATCATCATGGGAAGACCATTCTTGGCTACGGGAAAAACTCTGATCGATGTTGAAAAAGGGGAACTCACTATGAGAGTGCAAGATCAGAATGTCACTTTCAACGTTTTCAAGGCTATGAAATCTCCAACAGAGGATGAAGAATGTTTCAGGTTGGATATGATCGATTCTTTGCACAACAATGAGGTGGATCGGTATGCGAGTTCAGATGTTCTAGGCAGAGTTCTACATGGTGAATCTGACTTCGAAGATGAAGAGATAGCTGAATGTGTTCAACTACTACAGGCAGCCCCGTATCAAAAGAGGCTCAATATTCCACATGAGTCGCTCGGACTGGGTGATCTTAAGGATTCTCAGGAAAAGCTTAAACCTTCTCTAGAAGAAGCTCCTAAACTTGAACTCAAACCACTACCAGATCATCTCAGGTATGCTTACTTAGGAGAGTAATCTACATTACCTGTTATTATTGCATCTAACCTTTCAGGTAGTGAGGAAGAAAAGCTATTGAGAGTCCTGAGGAAGTTCAAATCACCCATTGGTTGGACCATAGCAGATATCAAGGGAATCAGTCCCTCTTACTACATGCACAAGATTCTGCTCGAAGAATGGAGCAAACCATCTATCGAGCCTTAGAGGAGACTAAATCATATCATGAAAGAGGTGGTGATGAAAGAAATCCTGAAGTGGCTAGATGCAGGCATTATTTATCCTATCTCAGACAGTCAGTGGGTAAGCCCGGTGCAATGTGTACCAAAGAAGGGAGGAATGACAGTAGTAACAAATGAAAAGAATGAACTCATCCCCACTCGGACAGTCACTAGATGGAGAATTTGCATGGACTATCGTAAATTGAATAAGCCACTAGAAAAGATCACTTTCCCTTGCCATTTATTGATCAGATGTTGGATAGGTCGGCGGGCCATGAATATTACTGTATGCTCGATGGATATTCAGGATACAATCAGATTTGTATAGCTCCAGAAGATCAGGAGAAGACGACCTTCACATGCCCTTTTGGTACCTTTGCTTTTCGACGTGTCTCGTTTGGACTTTGAAATGCACCCGCTACTTTTCAAAGGTGCATGATGGCTATTTTCTCTGAAATGGTTGGTGATATCATGGAGGTGTTCATGTACGATTTCACGGTCTTTGGGAAATCATACGATGGCTGTCTATCTAATCTGGGTAAAGTACTTGAGAGATGTGTGAAAACAAACCTCATTCTTAATTGGGAAAAATGTCACTTCATGGTTCAAGAAGGTATCATCCTTGGACACAAGGTATCTAAGAGAGGTTTAGAAGTAGACAAGGCCAAGCTTGAAACAATCAAAAAGCTTCCTCCTCCTATCTCAGTAAATCTTGGTCATGCTGGATTTTATAGACGTTTTATTCAGGACTTCTCAAAGATCACCAAACCGCTTTGTAGTCTACTAGAAAAGGAAGCTCCCTTTCGATTTACTGAAGAGTGTTCTGTTGCTTTTGAGCTCTTGAAGAAAAAGTTGACATCAGCCCCAATCATCACTGCGCCTAACTGGGAAGAGCCATTTGAGATGATGTGTGATGCTAGTGATTTCGCTGTGGGAGTCGTTCTTGGTCAAAGGAAGCTGAAGGTGTTTCACGTGGTTCACTATGCTAGTAAAACCCTCAATGATGCACAACGAAGCTACACAGTTACTGAAAAAGAGCTTTTGGCTGTTGTCTATGGTTTTGAGAAGTTTAGATCCAACTTGCTTGGTGCTAAAGTCACGGTTTTCACGGATCATTCAGCTATCAAGTACCTGCTATCTAAAAAGGATGCAAAGCCTCGCTTAATTCGATGGGTACTCTTGCTTCAGGAATTCGAGTTGGAAATTAAAGACAGAAAGGGGACTGAAAACCAGGTAACTGACCATCTATCACGTCTTGAGCAACATGAGAAAGACAAGGGAGATGGAATCCTTATGAACGAATGTTTCCCAGATGATTAGTTGTTCCTGATCCAAGGAGAAGTACCATGGTTTGCTGATTTTGTTAACTATCTGGTTAGCAATGTGATTTCTTCAGATTTTACTAGGGCTCAACGAAAGAAATTCTTGCATGACGTGAAATGGTATCTTTGGGATGAACCATTCTTGTTTAAACAGTGTGCTGATACGATGATCCGACGTTGCATTCCATACAGTGATATTAAGAAAGTTTTACATGATTGTCACTCTACGGTTTATGGAGGACATTATGCTGGGGATAAGACAGCTGCTCGAGTTCTTCAAGCAGGTTTCTACTGGCCTACCTTGTTTAAGGATGCTCATCTGTACGTTTGTAGATGCGATCGATGCCAAAGGGTTGGTAATATTTCTAGGCGAAATGAGATGCCCCTTAATATGCTTCTTGAGGTTGAGGTATTCGATGTATGGGGAATAGATTTCATGGGACCATTTGTTTCCTCCTGCAACAATCTATACATACTCTTAGCTGTGGATTATGTATCTAAGTGGGTAGAGGTGAAAGCTCTCCCAACTAACGATGCTAAGGTAGTGCTCAATTTCATTCGTAAGCAAATATTCACTCGCTTCGGAACTCCTCGTGCTATAATCAGTGATGGAGGGACTCACTTTTGCAATCATCAGTTCACAGCATTGTTGGCTAAATATGGTGTTTATCATCGTGTTGCTACCGCTTACCACCCTCAAACTAATGGTCAAGCTGAAGTCTTGAATCGAGAAATCAAGCGAATCTTAGAAAAAGTGGTGAATCCTTCAAAGAAAGATTGGTCTCTGAAGTTAGATGAAGCAGTATGGGCATACCGAACGGCTTACAAAACTCCACTTGGGATGTCACCATTGCAGTTAGTATATGGTAAGGCTTGTCATCTTCCAGTAGAACTTGAGCATAAGGCATTCTGGCTTTAAAGAAGTTGAATTTCGACATTCAAGCAGCTGGCGAGAAGCGTGTGCTTCAATTGAATGAACTTGACGAGTTTCGGTCTCAATCCTATGAGAACTCGAAGATGTATAAGGAAAAAGTCAAGAAATGGCATGATAGGAAGCTTTTACATAAAGCTTTTGAGCCGGGTCAAATGGTTCTTCTTTTCAACTCTCGTCTAAAGCTTTTCCCAGGGAAGCTCAAGTCAAGATGGTTTGGACCTTTTAAAGTCAAGACAGTATATCCACATGGAGCAGTTGAAATCTTTGAGGAATCGCCAGACAAAGCATTCAAAGTCAATGGTCAGCGACTCAAGCATTACTATGGAGATGTGGGGAACCGTGAGGCATTCAGCATCCGCCTCGACACTATATGATTCCGAGTGGTATCGTCGAGCTATCGACATTAAACAAGCGCTTCGTGGGAGGCAACCCACTGAGAAACAACGATCAACACTGCTGGACGAATAGGGGAGTGTTTCTTTTATCTTTTAATTTCTTGTAGTTGCATTCATCATAGTAGTTATTCATGTTAGTCATGCTTATTTGCATTTTCATGCCATGATTATATAGACTGTGTTTAGGATCGATTTAGTCTATTAGCATAGCAAAAAAAATTCATGCATTTCGCGTCCTTGATCCCTTCAGTTGATGTTTCTACTTAAGTAGCCGATGATGAAAATCGTTTGGAATGACAGTAGGAATAAAATTTATTTAGGTTACTTGTCAGTTAGCTTGCTTGATGTAGAAGCACAATTAATATATGTAGACTCATCGTTTGTTTTTATGCTAGTTACGGACACACTTGAGTATTGTTATACATAATCCTTGATTAGGTTCAGAATTACACCTTAATCCTTTATTAGCTCATGGATTGCAAAAAGATAAGTTTGGGGGAGTTGAAAGATAAATATGCGTATTATTCAGTTAGGCGTCAAGGGCTAGTAACCGCTCGTCGACGTACGTCCTCTCGCTGGGGGCTGCGTATTGCGAGTAGTCTAGGGGTGGAATGAGATGGAGCGAAACGCACTCATTCCTAATCTAATTTTTTTTAACAAAAAAAAAACCAAAAAGACCAAAAAAGAAGAGAAGAAAAAAAAAGGCAAAATTGGCTAGGATGAGCTCTTTGGTACTCGAGTTATTAAGTTCTAGGGGACTTTGTGCCTAGTGACCTAAGACTTTTCCGGTCTGGGATCCGCTAACCTAAAGCTCGCTACATGGCCACCATTGTATAAGTCTTTCAGGGACCTCATCCATTGCACGGTCAAATAAGCCTTTGAGTGTCTGTATATAGAGTAAAGCATAATAAATCTTTGACAACCCCGGAGAAATATGGATGTGCAATTTGACTATAAAGAATCTAGGTTGTATTTCGTTTCTAATCTTGTGATTATTATGATGAGAACAAGTAAGGTCCATTAATTTGTACTAAAAACATGTCGATTGAGTTTGAGCACACACGCACGCTTCTTCACTTGTATTGCTAACATTTGAGTACCTAGTTATTTCACATTCCGAGGTCATTACATTCGTTGAGGCATTTATGCTTAATTAGTTACGGTAACTTGTTCGGGATCATTGCGCTCTTGCATCCATTTAAATTCAGTTGCATTCATGCATCAATTGTTAAACCTGTTTTGCATTGCTTGAGGACAAGCAACGGTTTAAGTTTGGGGGTTTGATAAGTGCATTTCATATCACTTATTACGCTTCCATTATTCTTAAAATCATCACCGGCTCTCAAGTATTCGTTGAGTTTTAACGTGTTTTTCCAGTATTATTAAAGTCGCTTGTACCGCGGGTAAATTGTGATAATATTAATAAATTTGGGTTGAAATTGAAGAAACTGGAAAATTAATGTATTTAGGAAAATTTTGGAATAGTTGAAAAGAAAAGAAAATATATTAATGCTAAAAATATATTATGACGAGTGATTTTCAAATATATATATATTAATGCTTGAAATATATTTTGACGAGTGATTTTCCAAGAAAATATATATTAATGCTAAAAATATATTATGACAGTGATTTTCCAAAAAATATATATTAATGCTTGAACAATATATTAATGTTGAAAAAAGGGAAAATCTAAGATATTGTTTAAAATATTAAATTAAAAAGAAAATATTAAAGCGAAGCATAAAAGGAAATTAATGCTGAATTAAGAAAAGAATATTAGATTAATCCGAATATTTTATTTAGCTATATTGTTTAAAATATTATTTTATTTAACATAAATATTTACGTTACGTAATTTAATTGTTTATATTATTTTATTTAACATAAATATTTACGTTACATAATTTAATTGTTTTTAGGGTTTCGACAGAATATCTATATAAAGAGACAGACGTAAAGGAGAAAGAGGGTGGGCCGTTTGGTTTCTTGTCTTTCGGCAAAATACAAAAAAAAGAATAGAAAAGAGAAAGAAGAAAAAGTCGAATGGCCTACTGACTCTATTACGACATACTCGAATACCATATACAATTGCCTGTTCGAAAATCAATTGGTGTCAGACTCGAAAAGCAAAGCCAATTGGTGTAAGCAAAACGTGTCAGACTCGAAAATCAAAGCAGATGTTTTTTTAATTTATTTTTCTTTTCTTTACTTCTTTTCATTTTGTTTCATAGTTGAAAACTGGTCATTTACGTTAAGCTTTTTAATAGAGTTGTAGGTATAATTTACATACAAAGATCATACATCTGCGTTGCAGAGATGAACCAAAATATCTATTATTAATTAATTAATGGGAATTAAAGTTCAGTATCTATTTTTATACAGGGTATAACACTTACTAATATATAAAAATAAGCGACGGCGATTTGACTTTGAGTTTTTTATGGTTTAATATTTTCTAAACTCTTCTTCGTTTATTTTTATTTTTATTTTTATTCACCAAACTATGTTAATTTTTAAGACCATGATGATGATTTGTTCGATTATGAACTAATCGTTGTCATGGAACCTTAGCGGATTTGTTTGAATAATAATTAGGGTGTATTGTTTAATTGATTTTTTGAGATATGTTTATCGGTTACCTAGTATGGTTGTGTTTTTTTTGTTAGATGCGTCGCGAACATCTAGATTGTTTGTCTTTAATGAATACGAAAGTATATTTAAGGGTTAGAACTTACCATGCTAGTATAGGTTCTTGAATGATTCATATTGTGATTGTTCATGATTCGTAATATGTCATTAGCCATATCATATTACCCTATATAATCGAAATAGATAACTTGTGCTTAAAACCAATTGTACCTCAATTCATATAGACATATAGGATTGTCATGCATGCGGTGTTTTCTTAACTGCTATCTCTTTTGTGGTTGATTAAGTGGTTTGGTTTACGTGTACTGAAAGGTAGCGTATTCTGATTTTGAGTTATCTGATTAGTAATCGTAGTATCTTACATATTGATTAAGTATATTAATACTCTAAGTAAAATAAACAATGAAGTTAGGGTTCCATGTTTTCTATCGCATAAGTTAATCTTGTTAGTTAATTTGCTTAGTTATATTCATTCACTCATACTTTATTATTTGTTCCAGCAGTAGTCTAATAATCATACATTGTTGCATAAGTAAATCTTTGTCTTATACACCTAGTCTTCGTGGGAACGATCTTTCTTACTTATTACTTGCTACGATTTGACCGCATATACTTGCGTGAGAAAAGGACTAACAGTAGCCCCAGCATTTTTCAACCCAAACGGCATTACCGTGTAGCAATGAAGACCCCTGTCAGTGATAAATGTAGTATGATCTTGATCCTTTGGATCTACCTGGATCTGATTGTATCCGGAGAAGGCATCCATAAAGGATAACAGCTTGTTCCCAGAGGTGAAGTCTACTAACTGATCAATCTGGGGGACTGGATACAAATATTTTGGGCAAGCTCTATTGAGATCTGTGAAGTCAATGCACATGCGCCACTTGCCATTTTTCTTTTTTACCAGAACCGGATTGGCAGTCCACAAAGGATATTGAGACTCCTTGATATGCCCCATCTTTGTGAGCCTGTCAACTTCTTGCACAATGACATCAGCCTTTTCCTTAGAAAAAGCTCTTCTCTTTTGAACCACTGGTGCTACGTCTTTCCGGATAGACAGGTGATGTGATATTACTTCTACTAGAACTCTAGTAACATCAGCATTGCACCAAGCAAAAACGTGGTGATGATTCTTCAAAAACTTTAACATTTTATTTTTCGAAACGGGTGGCATCTTAGACCCTATCTTGACACTTTTTCCTTCTTCTAAACAATGCGTCGCTACCTCCTCGACCGGTATCAACACTCCAGGGGTCTCTATGGGGTCATCAATTTCACCCTCACCCCTAGAAAGCCACTCAAACTGCTATTGTTCGTTGATACGAACTGCCCCCAGTGTTCGGGGAGCCAGAGCTGTAGCATAACATTCTCTTGCAACCTTTTGACTGCTCCGGACGACTCCCACCTGTCCCTGAACAACATATTTCAAGCACTGATGGACTGTTGAAGCCACTGCATGCATCCTAGAGAGCCAAGACCTCCCTAGAATAGCATTATAGCAAGTGGGACAATCCACCATGATAAAAAGTATCTTGACCATTTTCTTCAAAGGGCCCTTGCCCAATAGAATTTCTTCTTCGAACTCTCCGATCACATCTGTTGAGCTGCCGGTAAAGCCCACAATTGACCTGTCCGAACTCTGAATTATAGCTGGATTTTTCATTCTCTTGTATGTGGTTAAGAAAAGGATATTGGCTGAGCTTCCAGTATCCACCAGAATTCGTCTTATGTCATTGCCTCCAATAGATGCTCCTATGACATCAACATCCTCATGAGGACCAGCTATATCTCTTAAATCATCTTCATCGAAAACAATGAAGGGCAATAGATTTTGTGATTGATAGGAAGTCATGCCTCCTTCTAGCTGGGTGGCCAAAGTGTGTACATGCCTCTTCCTCGAAGAAGCAGTAGGATCTGTCATAGTATCCCCTCCGAAAATTGTAAGTGACTCAAAAAACTTAATGAGCCCGGAGACCGCCCTAGAACATTCCTCAATTGCACCTACTCTGTTTCGAGTTGGATCAGGATCCAAGTACTCAGATTCCACATCAAACCTTTCAATTATAACCATGGCTCCCTCCGAAGCAGCATTACTTGGACCAACCCGGTGAGTATTGTCAGGCATGTTACCTCCTCTTCTTTTGACATAGGCCCCCAGTTTTCCCCTTTCGATCAAGTTCTGAACCTCTTGCTTCAAAGCTATACAATCATCAGTGGTATGGCCAGTGTCATTGTGATACTGGTAGAAAGAGTTATTGTGATGCTCCCTAGGAGATTGCAGTGTGGCTGGTCTTCTATAGTGCACCTATTCCTTTGTTTTATCATAAATGGTGGCCACACTTTCTTTCAATTCTGCGAACCACTCCGGTTGAACCCAAGGCTCTCTCTTGTTTCTGGATTGCTGACTCTGAGCAGGAGCAGCTGGCTGAGACTGAGCTTTAGCCCTACCATGCCCCTGTCCGGTTTCCCTTGCCTTGTTCCCGGACTGATTCTGATTTGGATTTTGTGCTACCGGGGCAAACTTCACTTGCATGTGCACCCTTGTTTCTTTGTTTCGTCTACGTTAATCTGTTTTCCAACTTGATTCAGCAACCCTCCCCAGCTCATGGCCTTCTTTCTGGTCACTGAACCAACCAAATTGCCAGGATTCAAGCCCTGTCTTAATGATGCTATTGCCCCTTGCTCGAAGCAATTAGCCAACCCATTCTTGGTGTTCACAAAACGACTTATATATTATTTTAAGGACTCATTTGGTTCCTGAGCACAATGGATTATTGTGTCTCCATTTCCCTTTAGCTCTTTACTTCCAACGAACTGCCTTCGAAAGGCCACCCAAAAAGTATCGAAATTCTTGATACAGCATTGTGGTAGACTGTTATACCATTTCAGAGCACTCCCCGTAAAATACTGGGAGAATGCTCTACAAAGTAGCTTATCATCGTCATCAAAGTTCATCATAAAGTTCTTGAATTGCTCTAAGTGGTTGTCCGGATCAGTACTGTCATCGTACTTTTCCATTTTGGTGCTGTCAAACCTCTTAGGGAGGTTTCCGGACAGAATTTTGGAAGATAATGGAGATTGCCTCCAATTTCTACCACGACTGAACACAGTATCCTCATTGGGAGTTGCAAAGATACCTGGTTCATCGTGAAAAGCGAAAGGATCCATCAGCATCCGGTCCACATGCCTCCGGCTATGAGATGACCCTTTTCCAATATTCCTCTTCATCCTCCCATGCCTATCTCTTTTTCTCGAATATTTTTTAATCTGCTTTTGCTTCTTTTTAGTTCGACCCTCATTGCTGCTAGAGGATAAGGATTCTTCAACGCCCTCATCGTCCAAAGAGCTATCAGGAGATTTTGAGCTTGAGTCAGAGCTCTCCACTGGCTTAGATCGGTGAGACTTTTTGGAGCTGGCATGAGTCTTTTTGGTACTCACATGAGTCTTTGAAGGCTCATGCTCTCTGGGGTTATCGGTGTGATGGGCAACTGATGCTTTGGATTTTTCTTTCATGCCCATCCTAGCCTTTTCTGCCTTCAGGGCTTCTATTTCACCCTTCAGCCTATCGCGCTCTTCGATAGTGTATTCATCGTTTTCACCCACTACTTCGAGCACAGTTGGTGGTACTCCTAGGGCGTCCGGATTCATTCGGACAAACTTTTCTTACTGGTTTTGAATGCTTGATTCAGGCACCTTCTTCTCCTACTGTGGCCGCCAATTTGGTGAGGATAATTGTCGCCTGAGGGTAGGCTTGTAATTTGTTTTATGTTTAGTGAAAGTATGTGGGTGTTTAATATTTAGAGCAGAGTCTAGATGGAGAATTAAGCAGCCTGGTTGTATTTAATTTTCATTACCCACATTTAATGCAGGTGGTTGGGTATTTATACCTTTACATTTGGGCTCTTATGGGCTTTCGGGTCATGTGTAATAGACCCGGGTCATGTTTAAAGACCCATGAGCTCTAAGTAGGAGAGCAAGTAGCTTAGTCAAGAAGTGTTTAGGTTTTTTTAATACTTTTTTCATAGTTCGAACAGTCCCATTAGCTAAGTGTTCGAAGTGCCCTGTCCGGTCCGGAGGGCTAGGTCTGATTTTTCCCTGTCCGGGGAGTAAGCAGAATTCGGACTCATCAGGGTAAACTCCAACCACTTTGTGAACGTAAGTATTTTATTACCTTGGTGGTTAGTTTAAACCTTTGAACATCCTTTTTTCGTGTTTTCATTTTGCAGGTTGGGATTAGGGCCGATGCCCCATGTGCGAGGATATATCCTTGTTGCTTAAATTTGCAAGCACTGGAAGCAGAAGGTTGCACATTACCGATTCTCTCTTGTTGTAAGAGATACCAAGACCTAAAAAATACTAGCCTCGAAGTAACAGATTTAACCGCTTTTGTTTGAACACTAGGTCATCACTCGGTCATTGTAACATACGTACGATTTCTCACACTTAAAATTTGAATGTTTTGTAGTTTATGATGACGATTATCTTATAAACATTAAGACATTGAATTCTTAATTAAGGGTTCACATTAGTTTACTACATTACACATTAATTTGAAACATTATATAATTAGAAATACAAATGCAAACAACAGAAATAAATAGATAGTAGAATGAGTTGACATAGTAGACTCAATTTCATGACGAAAGATAGTTCCATCCATGTTCGGAACTTTTTTTGAAAGGATATTCTTCATCTTAACTATTTTCTTCAATAGTTGGGTTAGTTCCAACGCCAATGGCTATCTCATTCGCTCTATTTTATAATTCTTGCATCACATGATCCAAAATCTTTTTCTAATATTATTTTGAAACGTCATACTGAATACATCAAGGGTTTTGCATTGGACTTCGTAAGGTAGTGACTTCATCGGTATAGTTGGAACGATGTTCAGATAAGCTAACTTGTCGGCCACTTCTTCGCATCCGCGTGGTCGGGGCATAATACAACCCGGATATGATGCCTCCATACCTTACTTGAAGTACATCCTGCATAAAACAGCATCGACAAAGCCAAGAGTCTCATCCAGCATCGTGCCTTCACAAACTCAAAATCTTTTATGAGGTTTGCACATTCGTGCACATTCGAATTTAAGTCACCCATTGGTATTGTTTCAATGCATTATGTTATAGCATGGTTCTAATACTTATACATTGATAGTAGGCGATAATTTTTTAAAAAGTTAGCGGAAATCAAATAACATTTGGGCAGGTAAAACAGTTTTGGTAGGAATTTTGGAAACACTATTAAACATCATCCACCCGCCGGTTGGGATATTCTCAACCTACCGAGAGGGATATTTTCAATCGGCAGTTGGGAAATTCCCCATCAGTTGAAACGTTTCCACCCACCGGAGATGAAGACCATATCCTAATAGAAAATGGTCTCCATGTGTAGAATATACACATGACGGGTGTACATTTTCAATCAACGACTGATAAATTCTCCACTGATTGAAACTTTTCCACCCGCCGGGGATGGAGACCATATCCAAATAGGAAATGGTCTCCATGTGTAGAATATCCACCCAACGGGGTGTATATTTTCAACCAGCGGTTGAGAACTTCCCTATCGGTTGAAATATTTCCACTAGAAGGGGATATAGACCATATTCTAATAGGAAATGGTCTTCATGTGTAGAATAGTCACCCGATAGGGTGTATATTTTCACCCGACAGTTGAGAAATTCCCCACCGGTTGAGAATTTTTCAACGCCGGATCCTTACTTTCCGGATCGTGTATTCAGTACCGACGAATTAGAATAATACCTCACACGACGATTGAAATTTTTTTGACCAGCAGGGTAGTATTCAACTGTCTGTTGAGAATTTGTTACTCGGCGAGGTGGGAGAATAGATTGAACTTAAGAATTATATCACTTTTGTGAATTGTCACCCGGTGGTTGAATGATTTTCAACCAACAGGGTGGAAAGTTCCCCACCAGTTCAAAATTGTTAAACCGCCCGAAGGGGAAGTTTTTTCAAACGTATAATCTTGTATCTAACAAATCTAAACCCTCCGTCATGGGTTCACGAAACCTGCAAGTCCAACACATATATAAATCTAACGTAGATCAGCACATACAAACTAAAACAAACATATAATACAAAATACATAGCGTGATTCAATATACAACATACAATATCATATTCAAACTTAGATTGATAAAACTTAAACCGATCAATATCCAATACAAAAAAACATAGTGTGATTCAAAATAGCAAACACGTTGTTTGGAAAACTAAAACAACAAACAAACAATCAATAAGCCAAGCATGATAAGAATGCATAGACTTGTGATTTGTGCCACCTTCCTAGCAAAGGACATTAGCTCATATGGACTATCATCGAGAGGACGAACACGATTTATCGTGTTAATCACACCAACCGCGGATTGCTCGTCTAGGATACGGCGCGATGTTAATCCACCAATATTTCACAACATACGCTGTGTATTGAGAGGTGAATGTCCTAATGTTTATTTTCAACCACCGTGAATACCTATCGATCACGAACAAGTGCTCCCTCCAGTTGGTCCAATGCCTACCCATAACAACATACCGTAAATTGTCGTCTCTTGTCAAACCAGATCTAGCAGAAATGGGAGCCAACGGCTTCTCTTGGACCCAACCAAACTGCCGCATCACTTGATCCGTGTGATTTACCTTGCTAACGAACATAAGGAAAATGAGGCTGCGATAAAACCCTATTTCCTGCTCTAGAAACGTTGTACGAACATCAAGGTAGGACTGGAAAAGCACATAAGAATAAACAAACATACACATATAAACTTGTAATAAATAAACATATATATTAATCGATGACGTGAACAAACACACTTACATCCGTTTCTTCTTGAGCCACGAGGAGGTCACGGTATTACGACTTCCCACGAGTGTTTTCCGCGGTAAGCTTTTTTGGCAACCACGACAACATCTTCGGATGAGTTGGGCTGTAACCACTATTTACTATAACTCGGAAGGTAGGGAAGTGATCATACACCCAACATTCCAACAAAGCCGAGAAACCCACCAAACGTTTCAAAGAGTGCTTTGAAATGTCTTACAAGCTCTTTTATAGCCAAGTTAATGCGCATGTAACTCATGAAAACTCATCAAGATTCTCCAAGTGCTCAAGATGAACTAGAAAATCACATTGGATATTTTTTTTTGGCTTGTGTTCGTGAATATGGTACATCCAAAAAAAGAAAATAATGTACGTTTCCCTTAACCATCGAAGCCCGAATGCACTCTCATCTTTTGCCTTCATCTCTAGGTGCACGTTTTCGGTAGAAACTCCCAAAAGCTCAACATATCGAGCGTACATATGATCTATCGACTTGGTCATAAAAGGGTTGATAATTTTCTCCTCGAGCGGGAGGCAGGTAATCACATACACGTCGTCCAACTTGATAGTCATGTCGTTGAACGAGAAAACGAATGTGTTAATCTATTGGTGCCACTTTTCAATGAACACCTCATTTATCAACGAGTTCGAATTGAATCTTGGTAAGTGCCACATAAGAGGCCAAAACGGAGTACCTTCCAATAGATCTTTCTCCCCTTGTTGTTTGCTCAGGTCCCATTGACCTAATAGGCCGTATTTGGACTGTACCATAATGTCAGAACGAGACTGAAACAAAGAAAAACACATCAATATACCATAAAATAAATTAGTTCAAGTAACAAACTAATAATTTAAGTCGTAAATTAGATAAGTTACGCCGCACACGAAAGTGAAGTAGGCCATGTGGTGTATATAGTCACGAAACAAAATAATACTACTCTGCAATATGAAAAGGTCCCTCTAGCCTTCCGGATCGCTTGGATGCACTTGGTTACGCACGGGTAGCTCGAGGACATTCGCCTCTTCCTCCTCTTCGGAGTCCCTATGGGCACGAGCCTCTTGTGGAGATGATTTTTGTAAATTACGCTTCCTCGCGGTTACATATATTTACCAGCGTACAGATCGATTGGTATGGTCGGTACATTTTCCATGGTCGGTCGGATCTCCTCCCAAGGTATTGCCACTTGAATTATCTTTTCTAGACGCACAAACGTTTTCCCGTTCACGCCTTGGTACGTTTTGGCTTTTCTCTTTCTCCGGCATCGATGCTTGCTGCTCGAGACATAAAAAAATAGTGTTACAGCTGGTAAACAATTAAGTCCACACTAGGTGAGCCTGAATTCCAATCATGCATGATTAGTTGATGCATAACTTAAACTCTTCAATTTCATGGAAGAAACTTATAAAATTACATTTGGTAGGATCAGCTGGTAGATCACCAAAAGCGGAACTGTACATATCAATTTATTGCTTTGTAAACTTGAACTATTATTGGATTGTTCTGTCCATTTATTTTTATATTCTATAAATTCTATACAATGTGTTTCCAAATAATTATATTGTTTCTTGCAGATAGGTATGGTATGTTGAAAATAGAATTTTTTTATATCCGATGCTATTTAGAAGAAAATCTCCAATCATTAGTTTTTCTTTCTTATTATTAAAATTATTCTTGCATTGATGAGTTGTATAGAAAAGTACTCATTCGACCAAGATCCTATTATAATAGGAAGCTTGCTTTCCCATGTAAGCATTACTTCTTACGTTATGTTATCAAATTTGAATGCTTCAGACGAAATGTGAGATAGTGTTAAGAATGCGAGAAACTTGTTTGAGGGAATAGATTTAAGAAAGAAGCTCGTCGTAGCTTTATTTAAGTAGAAAGAAACTTGTTGGAGAAAATTATCGGTCGACGAAAGAAATATTTATGGCTATGGTTAAATATGGTCTTAAATAATGTTAATTAGTCTTGAAAAATATATAATTTTTGAATTTTTACTATTTTGTCCTTACACCCTGTTTGTTCCCCATCGGTTGAGACCGTTTCAATCGCCGGGGAGGTCTTCGTCGCGTGAGCTATTCTTAACCGTCGGATTGGATCTTCTCACCCACCGGGCCACGCTTCCCACCGATTGAGTATGTCTCACCCGACGAGTATAAAATGGTATTTTTGGTATGTTTTTAAATTTGGCAAACATTTGGAGATGGTTATCTTTTTAGGACCTAATTTAGCCACAACCAATGTTTATTTTCAGGTGATAATGACAAGTGAAATTGCTGAATTAAAGTACAAGCTATTCGGGAACCCAAAAGAGTTATAAAATCAGTTTTCACGCTGAATATGGTGACAAATTCTTTTCAACCCTTATTTATTCAAATAAACATATTTTTATTGAACTTTTTCAGTTTTGTTTGTTTGGATTTGGATTACATCTATCTCTTTCTCTTTGAATTAGGTTTTAGATTATTTTTTATTTTTTAGTTGAAAACGTGGTCGAACTAGTTTTTAATGAATTACATTTTTTGGATATTCATCCGTAATCAGATTTTTGGTTGGATACCATATGGTAACTAATCCATTTTTAATGGTAACACGCCTCTTGTTTAACTTCGAACAAGAGATTGAACAACCAAACCATTGGTTCCAATTTTAATTAATTATCATTGATAAAAACTTCTGCATCACATCGTGCATGTGGCATCATGGATGAACAATTAATATCGTACACGTACTATATTTTACACATAACTGCATCGAGAGCCCACCAGTAGTCTTATATGACCTTGTTCACTTCACATACATGATGGCTTTCAAGAAATGACTGTCTTTTTTTACAATCATTCCATATCGAAAAAAATTAAGTTTGATTAGTTATGATATTTCATAGATGAATAAATATAATATGCGTCACTAGTTACAAATAGAGACGTGAATGATGAAGTTGGTGGGAAATCGTCTTGGACGTCAATTATGGTTGGCGTAAAATTAAAGTTGGCAGGAAAACAAAATTACTGAGAAATAGATGAAATATGATGGATTTTATGTCATTAGACCATCTGGGTGCTTATACATCGGCTGTGGATAATGAACCATCGGTTGCAATCTCACGACACCAATGTTGTCCATATATATGACTGGTGGTGCTACTTGCATGGTTGGTTGTACCGATGATGGTGTTGTAATGAATGATTAGTAAATGGAACCTTCGCTGCTGATGGTATCGCACTTATAGTGCATAGCCATAACGCAGATGTTGTTGGTTTATAAATTGCAAAACCCCAATCAACTCCGGTAGAAGACTGAGAGCGGCATCAACAGACGACTTCTTCTTCTTGGAAACTCATTTCTAACCCATTGTTTTGTGGGGAAATAAATAATTCATCAGCAGAGAATTCGTAACCCATATAAAAATTTAAGGTTTTCTTACTAAAGGTACTGGACATCTCAAAATCACCACATCAAGCTAGGCTATATCTTTTACCCACAAAATAGAAATGAAGAATGAAATAAATAGAAGGGTAGAAATTTTTTACATGTGAACTACGTATTCTCGTAAGTTGGTGAATGTATTAGATGATAAATATAAGTAAAAAAAAGTGAAATCTACTTTTGAAAATGAAATTATACCATCTCTCAAAACAAAATTACTAGGCAAATGGATCAGAGGCCCATAATGTTAACATGGGCATGTCAATAATAAACATATTAAAAAGGAAAACGGTATAAAATATTGTATATATGTTTTATATTATCAGAGAGAATAACACAATAGATCACGTGTGGCAAATACTTACTGACAAATACTTACTGACGACGGTACATTTCACGTCTACAATTTCAAATTTTAAGTTTAAGGTATAAAAAAAGACACATGTCAAGAAATAGAGAACCACATATATACCCCACCTCGTCCTAATTTATTTATATTTCTTTAAAATGAAAATAATCGAATAAATTAGTATTCAAAAGGATTAAGATGAGTCTTGATAAGGCATAACCCGTTGGTCGGAATACATATTTTAACATGGACGAGGTGAGCTCAGTATTTCATTACAAGATCACCGACCATAAAGATAATCCATCAAAACTATAAGACCTCGGTCGGTAAGCGACATGCAATATTATCGTGCAGAGTATAGTCGAGCGAAAGATAAATAATACAGACAACAAATTATCGACCGAGGGAATCTGCAGGAAAATGTTCACTCAACGCACAAGGCCACTAAATACGTTATTAGGAAGACATAAAGAACGTCGGGCCTCACACTCACCCGCAAACACCAGAACAAGAATGACAACCACTTTTTAGATATTGGGACAAACCGAATATTGATTATAATATATAAATAGGCATATGGTCTTAAACTAGTTTGTATGATATTTGTTGCTGTAACATAAAATAGTGAATTATATAAATTGTCTTTTTTTTATTCTTGTTAAACATTTATTGCGAAAATTCCTTATCAACAATCCTGAAGTTTTTGTAAACTCTTTGCACAACTTGGTCACGACCAGTCAAGACTATGTTCTTAAACCCAAAATTTATCACGATGATGTTGGTTTTGCTTTGTCTATTGAAACATAAGGAAACCACAAACCCATCACGATGTTATGAATAGAAATGATAGATAATATTGGCTTATAACCATGAAGGAAAAACTAAAATCTCTTAAGAAGATGGTAAATGGGATTCATGTAAAGCTACTGAATCGTCATAAGCCTGTTTTAGTAAATGGATGTTCAATCCATGTCTTTATGGTGTTGTGTTACTTAGCTACAATGATAGGCGGATGGTTAAGGGTTTTATACAAAAGGAGAGTGTTTATTTTAATTAATTATTTTATCTTGTAAAATAAGCCTCGATTAGGGTTTTGCTGTCACTTGTTGCTAGATATGATCTAGAGTTAGATCAAATTGATATTATTACTACCTTCTTACATGGTCTATTGGAAGAAAAAAATTAAATATATCAGCTAAAAGTGTTTGAAAAAATTAAGTTAGATGATGTGTGTTTGTTGAAGATACCTCTTTGTGGGTTGATACAGTCGTCGATGAAGTGGAATATAATATTGGATTATTTTATAATATTCATCAAGTATGTTCGTAGATACTTTGATAATTGTGTCTATTATAATGGAGAAACACACATTGAGAGATAAGTCTTATAACTATTGCATGTGGATGATATCCTAATAGCTAAAAAATATGAAGATGTTTGAAACGGTGAATAATCAGTTGAAATAAGAGTTTGAGATGAAGAATATGCGAGAGATTATGAGGATACTTGGTATTGATATCAAGAAGAACAAGCTGAATTTGCATTTATTTTTATCTCAACAAAAGTATATACACAAGGTCCTAAGGAATTTCTCTATGTCCAAAGCCAAAGAGGTTAGATCGTCCATTGGTTATGAATTCCAACTTAGTGCCACTCAAGTACCAAATGAATTTATAGATATGAAGTACATGTTGGAGATACCTTATGTCAATATTATTGGTAGTGATATGTATGCTATAATTTATACCAGATCTGATCTATCTGACGTTATAAGTGTTTTGAGAAAATTCGTCTCTAATCAGGGAAACCCATATTGGTATACACTCAAGTGACTCTTGGAATACTTGTTGGGTTTGGAAATTATAGGGGTGTGTTATACTCAGAATGATACAACTGATACAATATTGATAAAGTACGCATACTCTAATTATGCAGGTTGTCTTGACACAAAAAAGTATACTTCGGGTTATCTGTTTACAATGTTTGAGAGAGTGGTTAACTAGGATTCTTTATATATAAGTTCGATGTGTTGTCACTTATGGCAGCCGAATATATGGTTGTTGCAGAAGCTATGAAAGAAGTTATTTAGTTGAAGGGATTTTTGAGTAAAATAACTTGTATGGATCTAATTGTGATTTTGTTCTGTTATAGTAAGTGTTCTCTTCATTTAATGAAGAATCTGAAGTTTCATGAACAAACTAAACTTATAGATATCAAGTTGCACTTCATCCTAGACATGGTGGACATAGAGTAATTGAAGATGGTTAAGATTACTAACAAAGAAAATCTTTGAGATGTTTCGACCAATGTATTATCGATTTCAAAGCTCAAGAACTGCATGAGACTTGTGCAAGTTTGAGATGCATGTGAGATAGCCTCTAAAGATTAGAACATTGGATGGAACGAATGTTGGACTTATTAGTGGAGAGTTGTTAGGTATAGGCTTGAAGTAACTCCCGTACAAAGCAATTTGTCTTTATAACTCGATTTCCTATTTGGTTGAGTTTCCTATTTGTCTTAATTGAATTTGATTTCCTATTCATAAGATTCCATATTTTAAAATTTATCTACAATCTATAAATACAAGAGTCAAAATATGACTTCCGGTTGTAGTTGAGAGTCGAGTTTGTATTCTCTAAATGAGAGTAGAGAAAAAAATTAAATAGGAGAGATAAACACAAAAGCTAAACTCTAGATTCGTATTTTTTTTTAACTTGGGAGGGATTTGTAAAAGATAAAGTGATTGAATTTTTTTTGTATAGAATATTCTTTATAATGTTGTTTGTGATTGAGTTTTGTAGTATTTGGTAAAAAAAAAATTGTAACGTTGTTCATGAATGTAAAAAAATTTGCACTCTAAACCATATAAAGTTTTATATTTTATGTTTAGATTACTTTATTATTGTTTTTACAAAATATGTTAGAAGTATGTTTTAGAACGAACTATTACAAGATCGCAACAATATAAAATGAAAGAGTTGGCAGCTGCTTCCTGTAATTTTAATTATATTGGAAGAGACGTCCAAATAATATAAATGTATTGAATATACTAGTTGTTAGACTTTTAATTATATTGGAAGAGACGACCAAATAATATAAATGTATTGAATATGGCTAGTTGCCCAATCATGACATCTTTTATATGTAAGAACATCCATCCATCCATCTTCAACTCTCTTCACGCCACCGGAAGTGTTGCAACATAAGTCAATTTCTGGAGTTGAAGCTGCATCTTCGACTAGTAAGATACTTTCTATTTTTCGTGTCCTTTCTTTCCTTCTCTTGTAATGATACCGTGAAATATCTTTTTGTTTTTCTTGTTTTTTTCTTTTAAATTTAAAAACTCGAAAATAATACAAAATTGAACACGAACATAGTATAACTTTGCTACTTACGTATAGACGGCTCTGTATATATAACCAAAACTCAAATTACAATTAAGCATAAGAAAAGATATCTAGAGAAATTCAGGTATCAAACAAACACCATAAAAATTAATTAAACTGCTCAAGAAAACCATTAATTCTAATAGCTAATCTTTATTTGTAATTTTGTTTGGTGTGTTCTTACAATTTTAATGTTTTGTATGTTTAAATTTTTATTATTTATGTGTGTGAACTTAATATATATAGTAGTTAGGTTTTATAGAAATTAGATAACTATTGATTATCACCTATCAAAAGTAATTATCTTATCAAACTTAATTGGTATGATACAAAACTAAATAACTATATGTAAAATAACTCAGTATTAGTGAAGGGTCAAGCAGATTCTTGTGTTTTCTGCGTAATCAATCAGATTCTTCGAGCTGTTGAGTTTTCTCCATCGGATATACTTCTCTTTCAATAATTGAAGCTAAAATTTCGTTTTTGTCTTGAATCAAAGACTGCCGGTCTAGTTTCGGTCCTGATTTGGTCTCGTTCAAGTTCGGTCCAGTTCCGTCCGGTTAAAAAAGATTAAACCTAATTATAATTTGAGTTTTATCTTTTTATATTTAAATAAATGATAAAAATTAAAATTTAGAAGTTAGTCTTTATTTTTTATAAAAAAATTGACTATCAATTTTGGTAATATAATATATAAAAAAAATAAATAAAAATAAAAAACAATTTATTTATATGGTTTTATTGGTTCGATACTTTATCGGTTCTACCGGTTTATCGATTTTATTTTTTCGATTTTTTATCTGTCTCGTTTTTTTAAATGATACTGCTAACCGAACCATTAAAATTCGTCCGATTCTTATCGGTTTGGTTACGTCTCGGTTCTCCGAAACTGTTAGGCAGCAATACACCTTTGTAACTCGTTTTATTTTTAAATTTCAACTCCTTTTATTAATAAAATTTCTCCTTTAAATTACAAAAGATACTATATGTAAAATAATGTATGATATTAGACCATCCTTATACTACGAATTACTTTTATTTTTTATTATTAATAAATATCATAATAACTAACTATAGATACTAATAATAGAGAAATTACACCTAAGGTACCTACTCAACTATTTTATTGTCATCTAGTATCCAAAGTTTGATCAATTATCTCTTAATACCCATCACAACTACCTAATTACCACATAGTACCTAACATTATTTTAATACCCTATCTACCATCACCCTTCATGAACAACCACGTAACCAAAAAAAAAATTTCCTACTTTTTCTTTTTATTTTATTTTTAAAAGATCAGTATCTTTCAAACCGGAGTTCGAAAAAAAAATGAAAGTAGCATCGCTTTTATTTTTTTAAATGAACAAAACTAGATCCATTGATGATATTTTTTTATTTTTAAAAATAATAATATTTCATATCCAGAGAATTGTTCAGGAAATCGTGAGTTGCAAACAATTCTCATGATATCCAGAGAGTTGTTCAGGAAATCCCGAGTTGCAAACTATTTATTAAATAGTGTATATTACTTCAAGATACTTCTTATAAAAGGTAAAAGCCGAATTCCTTTTAGTCTCAACTATCATTCTCATGTTATTATTCAATATAAGTAATTTATCCACGTATAAGACTTTTATGACAACTTTATGACCATAAATCTTAGTCTATAAAAACTCACGCGCTCAAGTATACCTAGATCCATCATATATAATGTCACGATCAAACTTTACATATAAATATTAGGGGCTTGTTTTGAGCTATACAATAAATTAATAAGCCTATACAATTATGGTTCATTTTTCGGGAGCACAAATCTTTCGGCTGCTTAATGTAGACCTCTTCGTCCATATATTCATTTAGGATTTTCGTTTTGTTAATTATAATCACAAAATATTTTGTTATGTATACGGTTTTCAAACAGAGCATACATTTCAAAATAACTTATTCATTTTCTTGTAAAAAACAATTGGCTACCAATCGAGTCTTGAACATTTGAATGGTACTATCAATAGGGCATTTCTTAAGAATATCTCCTTATAACTGTTTCATTTGACTTTTTATAGTTTCTTCTTAAAACGCATTATTAGTTACCATTAAACTCATTCTATTTTTTTAAATTCTCTTTAAAACACATAATGTCTAGAAATTATTATTTATTTGTAAAGATTTGGGATCGTCAAATAAAGAAATAACCACAATAAAGTTTAATATTTACAATTTCTTTCAACCAAATAGAAAGATATTTTTTGAGATCCCAACTCATTGTATCTCAAACTTGGGAATTGCTTTATTTAACGTTTGCAAAACTTACAAGATTACTCAACAACCAAATGTGCTTCTTGCAAAATCGTTTCTTATTTTCAACAGGGATTTGAGTTTGATTATCATATATAGTCATAAGTAAATTAATTCCGCTTCTTTTGATTCAATAAATACTTTAGATTTCAAATCTTACAACCTATAATTTTTGTTATTCTTATGTTACAACAATATTGCGTCTTATGGATTTTGGACCCATTTTTGTTATTTTTCGATTCATTCTCTTAAAATGTACAAGATACCCCACACTCTAAAGTTACTAACATTTGTCTTCATAACTCATATGTAAATATTTTAGTTTTCAAAAGAGGAACATAAATTATAATATGATACATCAACGAAATAGAATCACCCCAAAAATTATTATGCCAACTAGGATGAACCACCATAACGTTGCACGTCTAAATTAAGATTATAATTTTTTTCATGTGCGATCAATCCGCTTTATTTCTCTGATGTCAAACATTGATGAATTGTACCATGCTATTTGCAAAATATAGAAAAATCATTTAGGTAAGTATTTTCCTTTTCCATCTCTACCTAATACTTTAATTTTAGTGTTTGATTGGTTCGAATTTTAGTTTTGAAAATCTTAACCATGTCAAAAGTCTCACATTTGTGTTTAAGTGTATGTGTTAGAATATATGTGTAGGTGTGAAATGAACCTCACACACTAGCAAGATAATATGGTCCGCACGGGTTTGCTTTTGGTACACTCCCAAAAGGCCTCTTGCTAGTTGAGGTGGGCTCACACTTATATGAACACTATTCTTTTTCAATATTAGAAATGTGGGGTTCTTGAACAAGTATGAGATGAATTTTACTCTCCAACATCCTCCCTTAAACTTGAACCCATTAATCGGCGGAATAAACGTCATCGAGCAGAATGAACGTCGTCAAATCACAACGCAAACACATCGTTGGATGTGTTGATGGGCAGGATGACATCGCTGGATATTCAACACATTTGCTTCGAATCCCACATTTGTTAAGTTGGCTTTGGTACCATGTTCGAATAGATGTGTAAGCGTGAAACCGAACCTCACACACTAGCAAGATATTGTCCGCTTTGGACCTAAGGGTCCGCACGAGTTTGTTTTTTTTACACTCCCAAAAACGCCTCTTACTAGTTGAGGGACGTTACCACTTATATACACTCTATTATATTTAATGTTAGCAATGTGGGACTCTGGACCAAGTATGAGATGAAGTTTACTCTCCAACAATATGTAAGTTAATATATAATTTATCTTTGTGTATCAAAATATTATTTAATTTATGTACATATCAAGTCTAATAATTTTGTACATCTTTCAATTTTGTATAAGACTTTCACAATTTACCTTTAGACATGGTTCACATTTGTTTTTACAAACTCATATAATAATTTATAAGTCTTATAAATAACTATTCTCTTAATAGTGTAATGTCATATATCTCAAAGTCTATCATTTTATAATAAAAAATATTTGCGCAAACAAAAATAAATAAATTAGTTAGTTTATTAATAACAACTTTAAAAATATATAACTGACCATTTTGTTACATAAAAATTCTTTTGTGACGAAGATATCCGTTTTAGGCGTAAATATCTAAAAATTTACTTGAATTTTTTTTTTCGGAGAGAAAATTTCTGCCATTTAAGAACTCATAACCAATATATTATGGTGTAAATATTTACTCTCTTTTTCTTCTTAAGTTTTGTATCCCCCTCCAGAGAATATATTTTTTATTTTAAAGTCTCCTCCAAAAATTATATATTTTTATTTTAAAATCTCGTATATTTCGACATATTAAGTTATTATCTTTCGTATTTGCACTATCATTTATGTGTTTTGCAATGTGTGTATATGTTAGTTCAAATAATTTTCTAGTTTTAGGTTAAGATTGTAAGACACCTTAAATGTTGCTAACATAAATTTTAGTTTTCTTACCATTTTGTGATATTAGTTTTCTCAGATCAATCATAAAATAAATAAATATTGGTTCGTCACATTCATTTTCGTTCCTAGACTATTTTTTAATGTTAGAAAACTCGAGTGACATAAAATATATTTATAAGGGTTTGCGATCTGATTTGTCTTTCCACCACCACTTAGACTATTAATAAACAAATTTGAACTGTAACTAGGACATATTTTGCACGACAATAATTCGAATCACCGCCACAAAACAATATATCGATACGACAATAGGTTTTCCAGTTTATATATTGTCGCAACAAAGACTTTTAATTATGGTGGTGAGTGTAGCTAAAATAATTTCAAAGTTGTGAGTTGAGCCTCCGACCTAGGCTATTCTAAGATAATTGACACATTATTCCCCGATAAACATAAATCAGCAACTATATATAATAAAAAAAACTCTCATAAGGGAACAACAACACACTTACCTTATAGTTGCAAACAACTCTTAGGAAATAGAGAGAATTGTACACAACCCTCGGGAAATAGAATGAGTTGTAATCAAATGTCAGATTGTAGAGTTGCATAAAACTCTCATGAAATAGATAGAGTTGTAAACAACTCTCAGGATATAGAAAGAGTTGTAAACATCTGCCAAATTATGTAAAAGATGCGAATTGTCGTGGTTATTTTAATTGAGAATAACTCTCAGATAATAGAGTTGCAAACAACTCTCAGGATATATATATATATATAGAGAGAGAGAGAGTTGTAAACAAGTCCTAGATTATAGAGTTGCATACAACTTCCATGAGATAGAGAGAGTATTAAACAACTCACATCAAAATAGAAAGAGTTATAAACATCTCCCATATTATAAAGTTGCAGACAACTCTCGTGAAATAAAGAGAGTTGTAAACAACTGCTAGATTATAGGGTTGCAGACAACTCTCGTGAAATAGAGAGAGTTGTAAACATCTGCCAAATTATAGAGTTGCATACAACTCTGACAAACAACTCTCAGGGTATGTTTTTCAAACAACTCTCTCGGTATGTTTTTCAAACAACTCTCAGAGTATGTTTTTCAAACAACTCTCAGAGTATGCTTTTCAAACAACTCTCAAGTTAGTATTAGTACTTTTAGATAAACCCAGAAACTAAAATACCCACTAACTATCAAAACTACGTGATTTCAGTATAAATAAGCAACGTTGATCATAAAAAAACAGCAACATGTACTTAGAAATCACCAAAAACGCAAAAAAAGAAGAAGATATTTTCGAAATTCGAGACGTACCTGGTTACTGTAACTCGTGCTTTCTTCACCAGCCGACGTAAACTAAACGGAAAGTCGTTGAACGACTCGTGCTTACTTGTTTCAGGGAGGAGACGACGGTGGATGATCGAGAATCAGTGAAGAACGAGAGAATTTTGGGTGGAGGAGTTTAGGGTTTTTTGGTGTAGAGAGGAAAGGCGAACGATTTGTTTCTGGTCTCTAAAAAAATAATGTGTGTTTTGTGGGTTTATGGGGTCTCAAAGGGGGGGTGGAAATGGGTTTGAAGAGAAAAACGGATATATATAGTCGGGGGTATTTTTGTCTAAATTTTAGGTGGAGGTACCAATTGAGACTATCCTAATTTTGGGTAATAGTTGGTAATAAGGTAGTTGGATGGGCATTTAGGGGTACTTTTCTCAATTATAAAACCTTTTATTCAAATATTGTTTAATAAAAATATTTTGAAGATCAATTCCTTTTTTTAATTTTATGTATTAAACATAAAAGTGTTAGAAGATGTTAAAAGCATCCTAGCAGATGAATTTTATTCCAACACATATTTATAAAAATTTAGGTACGTAAATGTGAATATCCTTATAAAGAAAAACTTAGAATTATTTTTTATACATAATCTATATTTATTACCAACAAAAAGAGTCTTATTCCATCCAAATGTGTGCAGTTCAAAAGAAGAACGGCTAAATCTACAAATCCAATTAACATTGAATTGGAATATACGCGGATGGAACTGCTATTATATATAATTGATGTTGTTGTGATTATATTGAAACAGAAATTTGGAACCGCGTGTGAGTTGTCTCAATAGACTCAATATTTTTTTATCATACATTGAACTGTGGATTGATTTTGCTTTTATTACCAATTGTAATCCTTCCAAAAATTTGTAGATTCAGGAAATACACCTGTGTTGTTGTTCTACTGCTAGTGGCAATGGTGGGCTGGTTGAGTATTGCAAAAGATGTTGGGATGAAAGTTGTAGGACTGCTGACGAATCCAGCACAAGAACAATTGAGTTATCTCTTATGTATTACCAGTTTCATAGACGACTTTAAGGAAGCAACGGCGGCTTTGAAATTAAGTCAAGAAAAAGTACAGGATAAAGTTAAGATGGCCGAGGAAAACTGTGAAGAGATTGAGCAAGATGTGTTGAAATGGCAAGATGAGGTGAAGAGATTGAGCAAGATATTTTGCTATCATCTCTAAAAGAGACATTTCCACTCACTGCTTCATTGATCTCTACGAACATGCTTCTTTTCCCACACATATGGTTACTTGTACCGGTGTCAAGATACCAAGTGTTATCTTGACCTTCATTAGTATTTTTGTATGTTAGTAGTAACATATCTTTTTCCTCCGTCTTCTCCTCCACATAGTTGGCCCTCTCCTCAACTCTATTGTTGGGGCCTCTGCATTCTGAAGCATAATGTCCAAACCTTTGACATTTATAGCATTGGATTTGAGATTTATAATACCTCGAGTTTGAATTTCTTCTTCCACGACCTCGTGTTGAGCTTTTCCGTTTCTCGTAGTTGTAGTTGGAATTATTGTTGTTGTAATTCCAGCCACGTCCACGACCATGATAACCACCTCGTCTGCGGCCTCTGCCTCTGCCTCGACCACGTTGGTTTCTATCATCTCCTTGATTTGCATGCATGTCCTTTAGTTCTACTTTGAGGAGTTTCTCGGTGATCTCTTGCTTCTTCCTGTGCTTTTCTTCATAGGCTTGTAATGAGTCTTGAAGTTCTTCAATAATCATTTTCTCCAAGTCTTTAGTTTCTTCAATTGTCACGATGATATGCTCAAATTTGGGATCCAACGAGCGGAGTATTTTTTCGATTACTCTCACATCTTCTAACTTCTCACCATTTCTTTTTAATTGATTAGAAATGGTTGTTACTCTTGAGAAATATTCTGAAATAGATTCGGACGCTTTCATATGTAAGGATTCAAATTCACCTCTTAATGTTTGGAGACGCCTTTTCCACCTTTTCGACTCCTTTGTAAGAGATTTGTAATTTCTCCCACGCTTGCTTAGCGGAAGATGCGCTTGAAATTTTTTCGAAGCCATCATCATCTAATGCTTGATAGATGAGGAAGAGAGCTTTTTTGTCTCTCTTTTTTGAATCCTTCAACGTTGTTTTCTCCTCTTGAGCAAGATTTGCTTCATCTTCGGGTTCGTCAAAACCTTTTTCGACGGCATCCCACACATCATGTGCTCCAAGGAGAGCTTTCATCTTGATACTCCAATTGTCGTAGTTGTTGTTGTTGAGTGTTGGAACTTGGAAGGATGATACACCATTTGCCATATTTTTCAATATGTTGAAAATTTTAAAACAAACTTTTGGAAAGAGCTTGTGGCTCTGATACCACTTTGTTGGCGGAAAATATAAAACAACACTCTCTTTAAAACAAACAAACAACTTTGATATAGATAGAAAAGGAGAAGTATTACAAAACACTCTTACAACTCACACTAGAAGAGAAAATATTTTTCTAACACTCAAGAGAGCATTCTTGTCTCTCTTTTCTCTCACTCTAACTTTCTCTCTAACTTTACTTCTTAGTGTGTTTGGTGATGCACTAGATGGTGGGAGAGCTCCACTATTTATAGAACCATAGTGGAGACAAGGATCCACCATCTAAGATCTTATGGATAGTTAAACACTCAACCTCAACACTACACTCAAGGGAAAGGTGTTTCTTACACTCAACATCAAAGAGTATCTTGCACTCAACCTAAGGATGGCCTTACACACAACCTCCACTACTAAATATTAATTTAAATGTTTCTAGAATATTCTTTCTAGATGGGCCTTATTAAGTGGGTTGGACCCTTTAAGTGGGTTGGGCCCTTTAAGTAGATCAAGTTTATGATCCACCACTTTAATCAATATTGTTATCTAAAAAAATATGATAGGGAGAATGAGAGAATGTAAAACCTAGCCGAAAAATAATTTTGAATGTAGAGAGTATTATAAGTGAACTTACAACTTGAACTTTGGAAAAGTAATAAAAAGAGATTAATGAATGCAGCAGTAAATTTGTGTTTCAAACATTGAACTCACTTGGAGAACGGTGTGCAGTTTTTTGTCCTAAACTACAAATTTTCGTTGTCCGTGATATATAATTGATGTTGTTGTGATTATATTGAAACAGAAATGTGGAACCGCGTGTGAGTTGTCTCAATAGACTCAATATTTTTTTATCATAAATTGAACTGTGGATTGATTTTGTTTTTATTACCAATTGTCATCCTTCTGAAAATTTGTAAATTCAGGAAATACACCTGCGTTGTTGTTCTACTGCTTGTGGCAATGGCGGAGTTATTAATTATGGCAAAAAGTGTTGGGATGAAAGTTGCAGGAATGCTAGCGAATCCAGCACAAGAACATTTGAGGTATCTCTTATGTATTACCACTTTCATAGACGACTTTAAGGAAGCAACGGCGGCTCTAATAATAAGTCAAGAAAAAGTACAGCATAAAGTTGAGATGGCCGGGAGTAACTGTGAAGAGATTGAGCAAGATGTGTTGAAATGGCAAGCTGAGGTGGATAGGGCATTGAGTGAAGTAGAAGTACTTAATAAAGAGATTACTGAAAGGAAAGGTTGTTTCATGTACTCGTTAAGCAAGAAGCTTAATATCATGACACTACAAGTTTTGAAACTTCAAAATGCTTCAAGTAAATGGGTCAAGTCTGAACAAGTGGGTCAAGTTGGTCGCCGTATAGATCTTCAACCTATGGAATTTTCTGAAGGAAGTGGAATCAATTTCTCTCACTCTCGTTCTTCGAAAGAAGCTCTAGATAATATCATATCTTCACTAAAGAGTGAGGAGGTCAACATGATTGGGTTGCATGGGATGGGAGGAGTGGGAAAGACCGCATTGGTCCAACACATTGGCAAAATAGCCAAACAGGATAATCTATTTGCTAAAGTGTTCATGGTTGTCTTCTCCTTGAAACCAGATATTAAAAGTATTCAAGATAAATTTGCTTCTGAATTGAATTTGAATATCGATGCTGAAAAGAATGAAACAGCCCGAGCAAACAAGTTGCTGGCCCGGTTGAAAAAAGAAGAAAACATCCTCATTATACTAGATGATCTTTGGAATCCTATTCAATTAAGAGCAGTCGGATTGGAGTATGATACAAGCCAAAAATGGTGCAAGTATATCATGACTACACGTGATTCCCATATATGCCGTATCATGCCATGTCAAAAGGTTGTTCATCTGGATATCATGACTGAACCTGAAGCATGGGATCTACTTAAAGAAAAGACCGGTCTTGATGATGATGATTCCGCAATCACAGATACAGCTTCTAGAGTTGCAAAAATGTGCGGTGGTTTACATATTGCAATTGAAACACTGGCCGCTGCTTTAAAAGGAAAATCCAAAATCCATTGGGAAGCTGCTTTAAACAAGTTAAATAAATCTAAGTTGTTAACCATCGACCACATAGATAGAAACAAAAATGCTTATTCGTGCTTGGAAACGAGTTATGGCCAATTGGAATATAACGATCTCAAACTATGTTTCTTATTGTGCTCTTTGTATCCTGAAGATTATGAAATTTCTAAAGAAGATCTAGCTAGATTAGCCGCAACTGAGTTGGAGGCTCATGGTTCAATTGAAGATAAAAGAAAGTCTGTGGAAGCCTTCATGGACACACTCATTACTAAATCTTTGTTAATGAAGAGTGGAGAATGTAAGGTGAAGATGCACCCTATGGTCCGTCATTGTGCACTGTGGATATTATCCAAGCCTGAGAACTTCTTGACAGGAACATACATCGGTGAGTCAAGTGGTTTTCCGACTAATGATGTATTGAATGCATGTACAGCGATTTCTATCATGGAAAAACAAAATAAGGAACTGCCAAGAGAGTTAAGTTATCAGAAGCTAAGAGTCTTGTTTGTACGTGGCCAAGATTGGAAATCCATCTCCGGTGAAGTTTTTGAAGTTATGATAAAGCTGCAAGCTCTGTATTTGGAAGAATGCCAACTCCCGGATGACATGTCTTCGTTAAAATGTTTAACGAGCATTGAGATTCTTAGCTTTCGTGGTTCTTCTATCACTCAGCTGCCTGATGGAATAAGTGAAATGAAAAATTTAAAATTGTTGGATGTGTCCAACTGTCAGCAACTAATTAAGATTCCGCATGGTCTGCTACAGAAATTGTTGAATCTAGAAGAACTATATACTCATGGCTCACCGTGCGATCTATGGGGAGAAGGGAAGGGGAAAACTAGTCTTTCGGAGTTGAAAAAACTGACATGCTTGAACATATTCTCAATGGAGGTCAGAAAGGAAAATCTTATGGTAAAAAAGAAAGATCGTGGTAAATCATGGGATGATGGAAATCTAAGCAGGTCCATAATGATATTATTTAATTCAAGTGGTGGGGATTCAGCTTCTGATATGTTGAGAATTGAGAGTGCCGATTCCACTTGGATGAACGAATTGGGAATGTGGGAGCTGTTGAATATAGGTACAATGAGGTGTTTGGCTGAAGGGCCAACCCCACTTGTCCCTTTCACAAATCTCACAGAGGTATCGATTGTTTCTTGCCATCAGTTAACATTTGTTTTCTCGCAATCTCTTGCTCAAAGTCTGGTACAACTACGAGAGTTGCAAATAAAAGACTGCTCTGTTTTGAAGACTGTTATTTCATCGGATAATATGCGAACTCCATGTTTTGGTAAACTAGAAATGCTATGGATAGAAACCTGCCCCAAATTGACATATATCATGTCCATCGACATAGCAGGAGGTCTTGAGAAATTAAAACTTCTTCGTCAATTTAATAACAGTGAACTAAAACACATATTTGGGCCTGAGGAGGATGAAGGAAGTTCAGAAGAGATTCTGCTCCCAAGCCTAGAATTATTGGGTTGCCATATACCAGATCATATTAATCGTATTTCATGCCCATCTTTGAAGAATCTGATGGTTGGTGGAGGGTGGCACGAAAGTGATTTGAATCGTTTTCTTCTAAATGGAAAGGTATGTTTTGGAGTTTTGGAGTAATAAATTTTGTTTGCTTTAAAAGAAAGATTTTACTACAGCTTAGACGATACTCATCAGTTTTTGATATAATATAGTTTTAAATTATATAAATAATTTGTTATTTTAGTTTCTCTCCTCTCTTTTAATAGAAGTTAGAACTAAAACTGCCGAGGTAAAATTTAATGTATTCTTTTTAATGGGGTCAAACACGTGCAGCCCATGTCATACAGAAATTTTGTTAATAATATAATCATAGTCTGTAATATGTTCAAGAATAAGCACTACATACACGTTTAAATCAAACAAATGCTACAAAAGTTGATTTTTTTGGGTTTTTTCTTAATAAACTAACATCAAATGCCTATTTTATATATCATTATAATCGTCCAACTGTTACTGTCCGTTAAATTATATAGTTTCGTAGTCATATCTTTTTAAGCAGACGTTGATATTCTCTCATCGATTAAATAGGACGCCAACACCTCTCTCTCTTATTTGCAGCTAGAAGAGGTCGTGATAGTTGAGGAAGCAGAGACATGGAGATCTGTTTTAACCATACTGGTCGAAAAACAACCGCCCACATTAAAAGAGATCGGTCTTTTTGGTATTGGTGAATTACATAAAATATTTCATCTTGAGGGTCTTGGTAAGGAAGAACCTCATTTGATTGTTTCAATAAAAAACTTGCATCTATGGAGTATTTATGATCTCAGGGATATATGGAGTGGATGCATTAATACCCCTAATCTTACCACCTTGAAGATAGATAAGTGTAAAAGTTTGAGATATATCTTCTCGCCTACTATAGCCCAGAGTCTGCCACACTTGAAGATACTCGAAATTCATGAATGTCAAGATTTGGTGGCAATAATTGAAGCCAACGGTGGAGCTCCAGATAATCTCGACCCTATATATTTTCTTAAACTTGAACATTTTAAGATTAACAAATGCAGTAACTTGAAATATATCTTCCCAGTATCTGTTGCTCGTGGTGATGACACAAAGACTGCCGTGTTCCCACTACTTGCCGAATTAAACCTCTTGGATTTGCCAAAGTTGAAAAGCTTCTCCCCGGTCGGATACCATTTAATATTCCCGTGTTTGGATGATCTGACCGTTCGTCTATGTAATAAGCTTGCAACAAATTTCACTTTCACTTCTTCGGATGGATCGGTGCACGCTGAAACTAAGGTACACATCCATCATTTGACTAACAACACTTCGCTTCTACTAATATACTACAGTTATACAAATAATACAAATCTCCAGTATCGAATTAATTGTGTGATTTTATGGAACTTATTTTCGCTTTAACCGATTTTCATTGTTTCCTAGGATTATTGGGAAAAGCTTGGTGAGCAGTTTGAATACAACTATAAGAGACAAGATTTGACGGATGGATCCAGCTCATCCCGGTCCCAGGATCCCCAGTCCTTAAAAATTCAGGCCCTTTGAATATCAAGATTGCCGTAACATGTTAAATTGATTGGAATGGTGACCATTGGGCCGGTATATCCTACCCTCATATCTGGATATGACTACATACTATGTCTCTCATTTATGGGGCACTATTTTTATCTTTCAGTGCTTATTCTTGATTTCTTATGTGTGCCATGTCAAAATGTAAAAATTGTACTCATATTTGGGCTACTGTTTCTATTTTTCAGAACTCACTGGTGATATTTCGTTTGTGTTTTTGTAAAGACCCTGTTCCGAACCAGCTCTGCCAATGATTTAATATTTGTGTTACACTTCGTTTATTGTTTGAGTTTCTTTATGTAGATTAATGTCATCTTTTCTCTCCAAACTGAAAGTATAGTTTAGAGATATATAAAAGAGATTCTGTATTACATTTGGAACCTAGCTTTTGCTTAATACTCTGGTTTCTACCGGTTTAGCTTTGATTTATGAATAATCATAAATACTACTACCTCGTCTGAAAATATATGTTTTTTCTTAAGAAATTGTTTTTGTTCCAATTTAAATATTTTTTAAAATATCAAATGCAAAATTTAAAAATATATATTAATTTCTACCAATTGATTGCTTTTTTTTTTCACTTTTTATAAAAATAACAATGATAACATTTTTTAATCCAGATGCATAACCTACTTATATAATGGGATGGAAAAAGTAATTTGTAACCGTGGAAAGTTGTCGGTGACAAACATAATAACACTGTTCGTCCTCCAGATATGTTTAATTCTTTTATTGAACCTTTGAATCAAGCACGCACATCGTCCGGAAAGTCGATTGAAAATTATACAAAAATTATTTTCAGTCTTTTTATGGCCTAATTTTTTTTGGAAAATTGTTTCATAATATAACAATTTTTTCGAGTCCCATTCAAGTAAATAGAAATCAAGCTTCCATTACAAACTTTCGTACCGTGGAAAAAATTGGTTTAGAGATTTAAAGTTCTTTTTCATCATTTATCCTCGTAGCCTATTTATAGCTTTCATAGTTCGCATCTCAAACAGATGTATAAGTTTACTAGGTTTGAAAAAGAATACATAACTAGAAGCGAAACACAAACAATGGATCATTGCGTGAGCTGTTGGACACAAACAACATATCACCCGTGACAATTGAAAAATAGAAATAGAAGCCAAACCATGAGAACAATTTCGACAAAGTCAGAAGGGCACAAATTAAAAATTAGGGGTACGCACTAGGCTCGAGGTCATAGTTGTGTATAATGATTATTTCCACCAACTCATGACATTTATGGATTTTAACTATCTTTGAGACTGGTAGAATTTGGCGATGTATCTCAAACTGTTACATTCACTTATAAGCGGTTTGGTAAGATTAGTGGTATATCCTTTAGATATCAAGTTTAGATAATCAAATGAGGTTCTTCTTTAGCAAGACCCTCGAAATGAAACAGTTGTAATTCGCCTATAGAATAAAGTTGTATGTGTGTGGAATGGGGGTTATGACAGACTACCATGTTTTTGTGCTCCAACCTACCAAGAGAAATTTTATCAGCAAATGAGAAAGAGGTATTAAGTTATTATCTCTTAAGTGTAACCTAGAAGTAACTCGTCAATAATGGTATTATCGATGGAGTATATGGACATACACAAACTGTTGATACTTCTGATGTTTGAGTCGTAACTTAGTTGTAGAGAGGTTTATTAATTTTAAGGCCTTATACAAGCCGTAGAACACTAGTGAGTATTGTGTCGAAGGAAATATGTGTTGAGTCGAAGTAGAGTAATCGTAACAAAGCTGGTTGAAGCAAACTAATAAGAAACACCATTTTGCTCCGAAGCAGACTCATTGTAAAATATTCTATTTACTAGGGACCTTATGTTAATTGGGCTTTCTTATATTAATGGAGAAAGATTAATTTTAGTTGTCCGTTAATAGCCTTAAATCTGGAGCGTCTAATGAAGAATTAGAGGTTCCCTAAACCTATAAATAGGAGAAAATATTTTTATGGGATGTGTGATGCGACGCAACAATAATTGTAGAAATACAATAACGTGAGAGTATATTTTATGCGAGAGTGAGAATATATTTTATGAGAGAGTTAAATATCTTTAAGTCTTTTGAGAGATAACTTAGGTGAAAGATAAACACTGGATAGAGGTTTCAATGAATCAAATTATCTTCTGTTACAAAAAGTGATTGAATCTTTTTTGTTTTGAGATTCTTTGTGTAACCTACTTATATATAAACGAGTGTGTGTTGCCCGACGATGTAGGATTTCTTCACAATCTAAAACACGTTAAATATCGTCATGTGTGTTTGGTTTTATTATGTTTTCTAATATTTGTTTCTAGTCTTGTACTTGGAAATTAAATTGTTCTTTCATAACTTCGTTTAATCGTATATCGGGTCTTGCCATGATATATTGATATACTGGTTTAGTACCTAACAAGTGGTTTTGTGAGCGTGGAGCAACATTACAAGGAATAGATCAGTTGTGATATATAAATTGGAAAAGTGGATCTCGTCTGGAAAACTAAAAATCCACAAAAGATGATTTCCATGAAGCTTAGCCTAGATATATTAGACATAACTAATGATTCCAACCTATGTAGAATTAATGTTAAGTCTTACCTTGTACAAAAAGGATTGGTGATTGCGATTTTCTATAAATCTACAGAGGTTGATGTTGTGGTACTGTCTAAACCTCATAATGCCCTCATATTAAGCTAGAGAGATGAGGTGCTATGAAAGGTGTCTGAAGAGCCTACAATATTTTGGATAAGATATCATTTGAAGGCGATTTACATGAAGAAGTCTTTGCGAACAAATTATATTTTAAGAATTAACTTTATACACTATCAATGGATAGTACCACAAAGATCTGAAGACAACTCGATAAAAGCATCTTTATTTCTGTACCGATAAAGTATGGACATTTTTTGGACACCATGATTTACGGTAAAGAGTCCATTACGATGACCGAAGTCAAGAGCGCCTTGAACCCCAAATATTTTCAAAACGAGACTGTTCTGAAGGGTGACTCATAACTCGACGGAAATAGAGAAAAAAGTAACAACAGTAGATGAGACCCTAATCCAAGGGTAACATTATAGATGAAACCTTAATCAAATGATAACAAACACCGAAAATTTAGGTGATAAAAAATATATTATTAAAAAAACTTAAGGCATATAAGGCTTTATATACGAGCTTCTCAAAAACATTATTTTAGAATAGAAGGAAATAAAATATATGTCTCAAAATAGAATCAAATCGAATCTTAATACAATTAGATTTGATTTGAATAAAATAAAATAAAATAATATAAAAAACTTCTTTTGTTTGAGCTTTTGGGCTACATTATCCTCCCCTGGTTGACAAGAATTCCTCTTCAAATCCACAACACCATCACCATCACCAGTCAAAATTATTTTATTTTATTTTATTCAATTTTACATTGAGAATTATAATTGTTGACTTTATCGAAATAAAGAGAATTTTTACACGAGTGTTCCTTATTCGAAGTCACATTAAAACCATCAAGTTGATGAAAATAAATTGGTTTTGAGAACTTTTTCATAGCCTGAAAACAACATCCCAATGTCCTGTTGATGAAAAAACGATTTTGAAACCTGGGACAAAATCTCGATAATAAAATTTCTGCTTAATTCAACGATTGGTAGTTAATTTAAATCCAGTAGTAACTGCTCAACACGATCATCGTCGAAACACCCAGTGTGTCCCCGGATACCCAAACGATATTTGAGTTCTTCATGACCATAGATTTTGTTTTCTCCTTCAGACCTTGAATAAAAAATATCAAGCTTTAGAAACATGTTTCCTCGTTGCAGGAATCTGGCTCTAATACCAATTATGGTGACGTCGAAGATAATAGGAAAGAATTAATGGCTTTATACATTGATAAGAACATCACATCATAAATTATATTCTTGCCCTCGGAAGATTAAAGAAGGAGCTTCAACAAATTATATGTTTCCCTAAATCACACCGTAACTTAAAAGAATTTCTGGAGGATTATTTGCGTGAGGGTTCTTCAACTCCAAGCCAATTTAATCATCAACTTAAAAGAACTAAAAGATTTTATTTTTTTATATCACCTAAACTAATTTGCTTAGGCGGTAAGTCAACCCAATATTGTTTGTGGATGACCAGTATCGTTTCAGGCAAGATACCATCGTCGTTTTTGGTATCCCATCTCATACCTCTTGCAATTCTTTTAACTTCATTCAAAACGCCAACTTCATTCCTAAGATGAGCAGTCCTTCCGGATGTAGTATCCTGTCCATTTTAAAAAGATGCTTTCTAATTTATACATGAATTTATATATATATATATATTTTTGTAAAAAACAAAAAAAAAATTGTTAGAAGTTCAGGTTTAGATTTAGATTTCGATTGTAACTCATTAAATAACGAAATAAATTAATCTTGTAATAATGCAGAAAAATAATTACAGGATGTAGATATTTTTTAATTTTGAAATTCTGAACTTGCCGTTTATGATCTTTGAATCTTTTGCTAAGTTATTATCTTTTAAGAGATGACAACCAAAATCGAACGATTGATTTAGAAGGAAAAACAATTTTTTTATAAAAGCCCGTTTTCTCTCTGTATTTTGATACCGTAGTTTTCAAGAAGTGGGAAACTATTTCTTCTACAGAAAACTAAGAAAATAGTTCTTCTTATTTAACTCTCTGAAACTTCCAGACAGTTACTTAATGAATATCAGTCCTTATTAAATTGCCACTCTTACAAAATAACCCAAAACTTTATGTTTTGGTTAAGTTGTTTATATCTGAATCCAATCCTTCACAGTATTCAGAATTAAACCTCGTATCTATACAATTACCTCCATGATACAAATTTTATCTCCTAGTTTGTCCCTTTATTTATGATTACTTTTATTGGACTAATATTGACGATGGTTCGATACATCGATAAAACATGTGACGACTAAACTCAATAAAAAATTTCCTATAATCTCCCACTTGGATCATCATATGCTACTATTGGATGCATCCACTTAGTGAACGTTCTTAATTTCTATAATCACATCAATAAATTTAACAATCCTGTCAATGACCATTAACGATATAGGATTAAAGTCATCATCAATGGATTTCAAGCCGCAAATAGATCCATCAGTAATCACGATATCGCAACAATCAAATACATGGATTTATCATGCTGTATAACATAAGAATAATATGAAATGTAATCTTAAATATCTAGTCTTAACTGGTCCCACTTAATTGGAGGTCTACTCATAACAAAGTACAAATAATCAAAGATAAGAGCACACCTAATACTTATATATAAATATGTTTGCATTAATGACCTTAAGTTTGCGATTATTATAATACAAACAAATTTAATAGCTTAATACAAACTCCCACTGAAACTAAAAATCCTCTAAGTAAAACACCCATGTTAATGGTGTCTTCAATAAAAGCCTTAGGCATTAATGCCTTCGTAAGAGGATTTGCTAACATAGAGTTTGTCGCTATGTGTTCCGCACTCATTAGACCATTTTGTAGTCTCTCTTTAACATACAAGAACTTGATATCTATATTTTTGGACTTAATAGTGCTCCTATTACTGTCTGAATACTGAACTGCCGAATTATTTTCACAATATAATCTAAGGGGTCTTTTATCCCCTTTAGGATTCGCAGTCCCGTGACAAAGTTTCGCAGCCAAAGCACATGATTGAATGCCTTGAAACAAGAAAACAATTCATCAGCCATGGTGGAAGATGCAATGAGTGTTTCTTTAACATTTTTTCATGATATTTTACCTCCCGCTAAAAGAAATAGAATTCTTGAGATTGAACGACGAGAATCCTCGCATCCAGCGAAATCCGAGTCGGAAAACCCTATGACCTCCAGTTTATCCGACTTCTTATATGTTGACCTGTGAGGTTTTGTTTGTTGCAAATACCAGAGAACTCTTTTGAGTGCTTTCCAGTGTTCCATCCCCGGATTACTTACGTATCTCCCTAAGACACTCACCACAAAATAAATATATGGCAGTGTACAAACTTCAGCATACATCAGACTTCAAACAGCCGAAGCATATGAAATCTTTTGCATTTCCTCAATCTCAATTTTTTTCTTTCGGCATTTCTTAAGGCTTAACTTTTAACCTTTCGATATAGGGGTTTTCTTTCCTTTGTTGTTAGCCATCCTGTAGCATTGTAACATACACTCAATATAAGTATTTTTTGATAAACTTAAAATTCCATGGGATCCATTCCTATGAATTTGAATTCTTAACACAAAGGATACATTACCAAGATCTTTTATATTGAATTTATCCGAAAGAAATTTATTGGTGGTATGTAACAATTCCTTATCGTTTGTGGCCAATGATATGTCATCAACATACAACACTAGAAATATGAATTTACTCCCACTGAAATTTTGATACACACAATCCTCCACTGAATTTATCTCAAAACCAAATGAGACAGTAACTTCAAGGAATTTGCAATACCACTATCGAGCAGCTTGCTTGAGACTATAAATAGATTTTTTTAGTTTGCATACCATCGACTTTGGATCACCGGATATAAAATTTTCAGGTTGTAACATATAAATCGTTTCCTCAATGTCTCCATTAAAAATGCGGTCTTTACATCCATTTGATTGAGCTCAAGTTCAAAGTGTGCAACTAATTGCATGATTATCCGAAAAGAATCATTAGATGAAACTAGAGGGAAAGTTTTTTTAAAGTCAATCCTTTCACGTTGAGTAAACCCCTTATCTACAAGTCATGTTTTATGCCTCTTCATATAACCCTTAGAATCTTGCTTGGTTTTAAAAATCCATTTACAACCAATTGACTTCTTTCCTTCAGGTAATGGAACAAGCTCCCATACCACGTTATCTCACAATGATTTAAACTCTTCGTTCATTTCTTTAATCCACAACTAAGAATCAGAACTTTTCATGTCTTCATGAACACTTAAAGGATCATCTTCTGTTGTACCATAAAATCTCTCATATTCTTGAAGATACACTATATAGTCTAAAGATATAGCGCTTTTCCTTTCTGTAGTAAAACTATAAAAAGATAAAATTTATTTATATTGCACTTGAACTTCTTGAGGAGGTAGAGTTTGTTCTTCTCGAAAGAATTCATTTTGCTCTATTGGAACAATTTGTTCAATTTGGATAACATCCACACGAGGAAGATTAACATCATCTTGAGTATCTATATGTTCTAACGGATCTGATACCATATCAACATATGATACCAAAGTATCATCGTTTGAACTTTCATGAATCTCTACCGATTTTTCCTCAAAATGAATGTGTGTTACTAAATCTCCCCCAAACTCTATATCCTCAAATAATTTCACTGTACCCTTCTCAAATATATTCTATGTGGAAGGCCCATAAAACTTATAACCCGTAATGTGCTTGGGATATCTGATGAAATAACTACTAACCGTTTTGGAGTCCAATTTCTTTTCATTCGGCTTATAAGGCTTCGCTTCAGCTGGACATCCCCAAACATGTAAATATTTGAAACTAGGTTTACGCCCAGTCCAAAGTTCATACGATGTCTTAATATTTTCTTTCGTTGGAACTCTATTAAGTATGTACGTTTCACATTTTATTGCTTCTCCCGAGAGTGATATAGGTAATGTTGAATGACTAATCATACTTTTTACCATATCTTTCAACGTACGGTTTCGTCTCTCAGATACTCCATTCATATTGGGCGAACCAAGCATCGTATATTGAGGGACTATCCCACATTTCTCTAGGAACTTTGCAAACAGTCTATGAAGTTTTTCACCTGAACCGTCATATCTCCAGTAGTATTCACCACCACGGTCTAATCTGACACACTTTATGTCTTTACCAAGTTGTTTTTCAACCTTGGTCTTCAAGATTTTGAACTTGTCAATGGCCTTTGATTGTTCCTGAATCAGATATAGATACCCATATCATGAAAATTCATCAATGAAAGATACAAAATATCATTGGCCGTTCCATGATGTTGTAGGGCCGCAGATGTCTGTATGTATTAAGTTCAAGACCCCTTTCACTTTGTATGCATATAATCTCTTCACTTTGGTATGTTTTCCTTTTATACATTCAACGCAAATGTTGAAGTCTGAAAAATCCAATCCATTTAATAAACCTTCCGAAACAAGTTTTTAAATTCTATTTCTAGAAATGTGACCTAATCGCTTGTGCCAAAGTTTTGCTAAATTTTCTAGTTTACAATTTAGTTTTCGAGGTACGTCCATATTTATTATCGTATTGTGATCCTTTATAGTATCCAATAAATACAAGTTATCATTTTCTACTAAATTTCCGATACCAACAACATTACCATGTAAATAACGACACAAAACTTTCATTTCTAAATAAACAAGAATAACTTAATTTGTCCAACAACGTAAAAGAAATTATGTTCCTTCTAAAATAAGGTAGATACAATATGTCTTTTAAATACAAAAAATGTCCACTAAGAAGCAATAAACGAAAATCACAAATAGAATGAACTAAACACGAACTGTCATCAGCTGTATAGAAGGATGTTTCACCATCACTCAGGCTTCGGTTTCTTATTATACCCTACAAAGAAATACAAACATGAATTGTTGCTGTTGTATCAACCCAACAAGTATTTCTCACCACTGAAACTAAATTGATTTAAGAACATACCATAGAAGTGAAAATACCTTTCGTTTTCATCATAAACCTTCAGTTTTCATATTATTTCTTAAAGTTCCCCGGTTTCTTACAATGTAAGCAACACCCTTTACCAGACGTACCCTTATGCTTCTATTGTCCCGAACCGGATGCATGTACATCTGAACCTTCATACTTTCTCTTAATTTCCTTATCCATCTTAGCTTTCACCATTTTCACTTCTGGATTTTCTTGCTTCATCATTTCCTCCTTTTGTGTTGCCTGAAAGACGAGCTCGTTAAGAGTCCATTTCTTGCGCTGACAGTTATAAGAAGTTTCGAAGTTCTTATATTGAGGAGGAAATAGTGAAAATAAATCTTACCACAACATCTCCTGGAAGGTCAATCTTAAGTGCTTTCAATTTGGAAACCATGTTTGACATTTCCAAGATGTGCTCACGAATAGTCCTTTTTCCATGATATTTCATAGAGGCTAGCAAGCAGCGTCTTAATCTCTACTTTATCGTTCTTAGCAAAATATTCCTCTACCTCTTCGAGGAATATTTTGCATTGGTGATCTCAGGTGGAACTGCACCATGAAAGTCTAACGGAATTGTTTGCTTCATGATTCCTAGACTTTAACTGTTAAACTTTTCCCAAGCCTCTGACTCTTTCTTCTTCGTACGAGATCTGTCTTCAGTCGAAGGTTTAGTTTCATCGACCCTTAATGCTAAGTCCTAATCATGGCACATCAAGTGCAACAACATATCTTCTTTTCAGAGCTCAAAGTTTCTCCCATTAAGTATGGGTGCCTTTTTTCCTTCCGAGTTGTAGAAATACGAATTTGCTAACATAACAAACAACAACAAAAAAATAGCAAAAAATATCACTTAACATATAATCTCCATAGTATTTAACATATAAACATAGTATAATAAAACATACTCTTACAATATCAATAAGATACCTTTGGGCAAACATATTAATTTGTATATGTATAAGTTTGAGCATAATTAATGTTGATTTTACCAATTGACTTAATGAAGAAAATCTTCCGTTGGTCCAATTTTCCTACTTCAATTTTCTTAATGACCAATTCACAAATAATTATCTCGTGTCTAAGATTAATTATGTCAAACTTTAACCTTCATTTGGGCCAACTAAAGTTTACATACTTGTCAATCAAAGACTTGTCAATACTCTAAAATAATTAATTCACCAATAAGGATCACTTTGACAATATATTGGATCATTAATTATTTGTCCAAGTTCGGACAACTAAAACATGCTAATTATTTTGAAAATACTATACGACTACCTATCCACTTAATGTTCAAACTATTTTGTAGTCTATGTATAAATTTAATCGAATTGAATTTACACTCTAAACTCATTATATTATAATATATATTTAATTATATTATAATAAAATTACTCTTATTATAATATAATTATTAATATAAATACTATAATAAAATAATTTATAATTAATAATAAAATAATTTATAATTATATATAATTTTTTTATTATAACATAATTTGTTGACTATAAATATTATAATATAAGTCTTAATTTTTTATATATATATATATATAATTTTTATATGTAACTACCGCATAAATAAAAGAACGGGTCTTTAAATCAACATAACTTTATTAGTTTTTAAACTAATATAACTCTATTAACTATTTTTCTTTTATAACTAACGGAAAAGAAAAAAAGTAGCGATTTAGAGCATCTCCAACAGATACTCTATTTTTTAGGTAAATATAGATTGTATTTGGGTAATGAAATTTAAATTTTACGTTTTACTTCCAACATATAGTGTATATTTAAGTTAGTTGTCAACCCTAAAATAATGGGAGAAAACAAGGGAAGTAACAAATAAACTTTACCTATTGTGTAACTGCTACTACAAATATACCTAGCATAATTTAAGCTAGTAAATATAGATAGTCTTTTACCGTATCTGTTAGAAAGAAAAAAAAATATATATATATATATAATAGTTAAAATTACTTTAAACTATGAATTAGCGTATCTGTTGGGGACGCTCTTAGTGATAAGTAAAAACATGTCTTACTAATTACAGTTATAATTACTTTACTGTCTATGCATGATTCTTTACGCTAATGAGTAATGACTATTAGCTTTTTCAATTTTATATCGTGAAACTCAATTTCACGTCTTAAATGCAATCATAATACTTTTTAAATGCAATCATAATACGTTTTAAAAGAAGACCAGTCCTTATTAAATTTTCACTCTTAAGGACCATAACCGGGTATTATTTTATCTTGCAAAATAACCCTAAACTTTTACATTTTAAGTTGTTTATTTCCGAATCTAATCCTTCTAAGTATTCAGAATTAAACTTAGTATCTATACAATTACCTCCATGATACACATTTTATCTACTAGTCTGTCATTTTCTTTATGATTACTTTTATTGGACTAATATTGACGATAGTCCCATACATCAATAAAACATGTGACGACCAACTCAATGAAAAAATTCCAACAATTCCATCTCATACCTCTTGAGACTCTTTTAACTTCATTCAGAATGACAATTAACTTCATTCAGAATGACAACTTCATCCCGTAAGATGAGCAGTTATTCTAGACGTAGTATCCTGTCCATCTCCAAAAGGATGCTTTCTAATTGACACATGAATTCATATATATTTCTGTAAGAAACAATATTTTCTGATTTTCACAATTAAAAGTTCTATTCTATATATATAACAAAATAGGAATATAGAAAAATGCTTGCTTGTTCTGATACAAACCGAATACTCCATTAGCATGAATGAAGTTATATGTTCTTGGATAAATAGAGAAGCCTTCACACTTAAAGAAGGAATTGAAGAGTAACCAAAAACTAAAAGACTAAAATATAAATCCAAATACCAAAATAGAATTGAAAAGATGTATTTTAACACGTACAAAATAAAACAGAAGATGAATAATGAATTAAAATTATAAACAACAAAGAAACAGTCAATTCCATGCACGAATGTGCCTTGAATTGGAAAATCTATTCACAATCGTCCGTCGCATTGTCGAATTCCAAAAACGTGATTCTGGAAATTCGACACATATTTTTGTGCGTGAAAATACAGGATGCACGGATTTTGTTATAACCGGATCTCGCTATAAAAAAAAAATCTGGATTTAGCCTAGTCCTAAAAAATATTGTTTTACATTTCTCTCTCAATTCAACTCTTTCGCCCATTGATTTAATCCATACTTGTCTCTTATTTCAGGATAAACCTTTCTCTCTCATGTAAAAAAAAAGACCTACCTCTTTCGTCAATTCAACCCACGCTTCTCTCGAAAATATCAGCCCACTCATTTTGGAGAATTAAGTTTGTGTCTTAATGTTATTTTAGGCTTAGTATAATTAGTGTTGTTGAATATAGTACAAGTTTTTGTTTACATAAAAACATCATTATATAGTGTAAGTACTAGAAATATAAATTTAACACTAATTCCTAAATAGAACAGGGAAGTCTCTGTCTTAGTATTGTTTTGAGCTTAATTGTGTTTCTTGGCGACTTTTATGGTTGACCATGACGTGTTCTTGCACTATGTGTTCCAACTCTGAGTGCTTAGATCAAAACCATGTTTTTAACATGAAATTCATAGTTGTTTGTATTTCTAAACATTGTCCCTTATTTAAGCCATATTGCTTGATCATCATGGTTGACACAATTTTTCTATTAAACATGTTCTTCAATCCTTACATTTGATTTTTTTAACAAAAAATAAATATTTCATAATTTTTCTAATAAATTTTTAATCGCAGTACGTATCCTAATTTTCTTTGTGATTTCTACCTCTGGTTGCGATATTACAGCATCAATAATTGAGATTCAACAAAAAAAACGGTCTTATAATATAATGTTCAGGTAGTATAGTAGTCATTGGAACCACTATTTTCATCGAAATTTGATAGCTTTATGTCTATAGATGCTATAGACAAGGTAAGAATTAGTTTCTCCATTACGCCGTCTACTATAACACAAAGTTTAACTAATTTTACGAGAGAAACACCTATTTTACATAAGTAAACTAATTTCTTTTGAACATATTTCCAATTGGTATATGATATCATATTATCTTTTATTCTTTTTCTGATATTCTATTACATCAGCTGGTGTTAGAGCTCCAATTCTTATTACGTAAATACATGAATCATGTTTATGGAATCTAATTTTTCTGATTTGAGGATTAGAATATATAACTTCTTTCAGTCTGCATGCATTATAGAGGAAAATGTCTGCAAGTTCGTAATCATTTCGCATAGTCATGAGAATACAACACTCGATAAACTGCTTTTTACAACACCTTTGTTTTTTTCATTGTCAATCTGTTGTAAATAGTAATTGCACGACTATCGGTTTTGAGCCATTTAATGAAAAACGATTTGTTGTTACAGAGGGATTATAACAGGCCCATTATGTCGTTGAGTAACTTTCTTGGTTGAGACGAGTTTGCAACAAAATTGTTATAATGTTCTTTTTAATAATTAATCAACGAATTGGGTTGGATTTTCGTCACATAGGCCGTTACAATATTTAGCCCGGTAAATGAAATTTTCAACCGCGCCAAATATTTACCAAAATTTACCCCGCTTACTTTTTACCCACCTAAGTTAACCCAATTCTTTTAACCCCGTCCTAAATTTAACCACTTGACCCTTGACTCTTTGACTTTCCTCTCTCTCTGTCTCTCTCTCTCTCTCATCTCTCGATTTTCCTCTGCCCTCTCTCTCTCTCTCTTATCCTCACTTTCCCAGTGAACGACCATTAACTCTACCATCTCTCATCATCGAAACCCTACGAACCCCTATCTTCTTCTTTCAAAAACCCTAATCCCATCTCTAGCCTCTCTCATTTCTCGGTGGTTGTTCTAACAGTCACTCAAAGGTTTGATTTCTTTCTCTGTATTGTTAATTAAGTTTAATTTCTGTCCAATCCCTTTGTTCTTTTCTATTATCTCCTCTCTAAACCAGTGTACAGTCTTAGCATAAGTTTTAATTTTGTTGTATATTAGTTTTTGTTCTGTTCGATTCGATATGCATGTTGTCTTTCAGTTTACAATAGTTTATTGTTTGTTAATAGATTGATGTCATATGTTATAAACATTTAACTTGTCTCTTGAAGGAAGATGGGTTGCAGCAATGTGTTGATTAGAAAGAGTATTGACAACAGGTAATGACTGACTAACAGAAGACTTGTATTTTCCAGTGTGTTTTTGTTGATTTTATTTACTACTATTTGTTGATTAGATTCTTGTTCATTGTCTCTTCGAAAAAGTAAAAGTCTGCTATAAAGGAAGTGTACATTATGTTGATTAGAGGTAATAAATTTTCTATGCGTTTTAGTGTTAAGCTTCATATATACGGTAATGGTGAGTGTATTAGGTTTTTTTCAGTTTACACTTGTTTATTGTTTGTTAATATATAGTTGTTGTTGCTTGTTAACATTATGCTTGTCTGTTGTAGGAATGTGGGTTGCAGCAAGGTTGTAAGGAAGCAGACGATCTATAATTAACAGGTATTGACTGTCTTAACCTGTTAGTTTAAGTAGTTTTCTTCATTTATGCTCTAAATGTGACTCTTATTACTCTATTTGAGTCCATTTATAGTTATAAATCTGACATAGATATTGTATTGTGTTTATGTTATGATTCATTGATTTGGTGAGTATGTAGTGTATTAGTGATTTAGAGAGTATGTGTTGATATTGTGTTTGTGATTCAGTAAGTTTGTGTACTCATGTCTTGTGTTAATGTTGTGAGTCAGTGATTTAGTGTGTATGTATTGTGTCAGTGATTGAGTGACTATGTTTTTTATTGTGTTTTTTATTCAGTAAGTTTGTGTTAACACTCATGTGTTGTGTTGATGTTGTGAGTCAGTGATTTAGTATGTATGGATATCATGTTGTATATCATCTATATGGTTTGATGTTCTGTTTGTAGTTGTGTTTAGGATGATGTAGGCTGTTTGTACATGTCTGATAATTTAACTACAACAGTTTAAGTACAAAAAATACCATTTTTATAAGAATGAGTTCATATGGTGGGTAGTCCTTTATGCTTGTTGTTGTTATTGTGTTTAATGTTTTAAATATGTTTATTTAATGATTGCAATTGTTTTTGGAAGGTATGGTTGGTAAGAATAAAAACCTCAAAGGCAAACAAGCCATGTTAGATAAGCCGAAGAAGTTACTGTTGGTTCTGGTGCCTCAAATTCGCAATCGTTCCCTCAAACTCCGTGATGAAAAATCCGCTCAATCCCCAGCTAGAAAGCCTTTGTCACGGAGGGTAGCTATTATTCGTCTCCAAACAAGACGGAATACCTACCTGAAACAAATTCACATCCATACTCCCACTCAAACTCCAACTCCCACTCCAACTCCCTCTCCCACTCTCACTTCAACTCCCACTCCAACTGCCAGTCCAATTGGGGATGAATCTGCATGTAGGACTTGTCCTAGCACTTCACCAGACATAGAGTCTGGTGACTCTCTACTGATTCCCAGCCTTTTTGAACCAAACACATCTTACCAGCCTCATTCTCAAAGTATAGTTGATGATTACGAATCTGAACAGATTTCAGAAAATGAGCAGGATGATGCCGATGAGGAGGAAGATGAGGTGGAAGATGATGATGAAATGGAAGCGGAGGGGGGATATATTGATGAGGAGCCCGACGAGCAAATGAAAGTGGAGGAAGAGGAGGGTGGCGCCAATAAAGAGGAAATCGAAAAGAAGATGTTGGTGATGTTCAAGAGAAAGTTAGCGGACAAGACATTGGTGTTGATCAAGAGGGAGTGGTGAAGTATTACAAATATCGTGGGTATGCTCTACCTAAACCAAAGCTCAGTCTGGACCGTAAACACGTCACGATCTAAGAGAATATGTAAGTTTCTTAGTAACTTACAACTACATTTATTTCTATTTAAGTATTATCAATGTTTTGGTAAACTGATTTTTTGTTTTGTATTAGACTGAGGCCGGATGATATTCCTCGCTGGTTTGCGCCTGAAATAATACTTCAAATTACAGGCTTCTGCGAGACTTTTAAGAAAACACACCCTGGTTTTATGGCTGACATGTGGAAGGCATTTAAGGTACTAACCGTATTATTATTTGTCCATGTATTATTTGTGGAATTGAATAATTGATTTGTTTTTTGTTTTGTTTGTAGCAATGCTACAATGTAAAAGACAACAATCATGATGTTGTCCACGAGCTGTTCTTGGAATAACTAAATAGTTGTTATAATAATTTTGTGGCTAAAATGAAAGGAAGTACCGTGAAAAGAGCCAACCTGCAGCGTCTATTAGCTGAGCTGATCAATGTTCGGCCACCCTTATTAACGAATAGGCCAAGATTATGGAAGTTATGGGTTGATTTCTGGTGTAGTCCTAAGCAGATGAAGATGTTGGAAACAAACTCGAGAAAACCGCAAAGCTCATCATGGTGGAGCGTGGACTCATGTTGGTGGGTCGAGGAGGCATTCTCGATCAGTTAGTCAGCATATAAGTGTTTTTAATTACTTTGAATTTAAGATGAGTTTTTGTTTTTAATATATTCATTTCTACCCTCTTGTGCAGTTTGAGGAAACCAGAGAAATGTTGTCGGTGGCCAAACGCCTAAGGTTTACATACAGCAAGAAGGATGGCCAGGGCAATGCTACATCAGAATTTGTGAACCCCTCGTCTTTTAAAATCATGGTATTTTTTTGGTTAAATCAGTTTCCTAAAAGATTATATGTATATGTACGTAGTATCTCGTATATTTTGTTTAGTTGATCATTGTGTATACATGTTGTATAGTAGGATTAGTAATTGTATGAAAGTTCTTTTAGGTTACAAAAGACATTGCCTATATAGTCCCATAGTAGGATTATTGATTGTTTGTGTGCTTGACATTTTGAATGACATTGTCTACATATGTTGCATAGTAGGATTATTAATTGTTTTTTGTTTACTTGCCATTGTCGAACGGTAATTTCTATATATGTTTTACAATATGGTTAGTTTTTTCAGCTATCGTGTTGTGAGCGTTAGTTTTATATATTTTTCTGTGGTTATTGCCTTGTTTGTACAATGTGATTGTCTTAGTTTAACTGCTCTTTTGACCTTGTCAATGTACTTCATATAGTTATATGTTTTAATTGTTTCATGTATAACTAATAAAGGTCTTTAATTGTGTTCCGACAATTATAGGAAGAGTGGAAAAAAGCGGTCAGGTCAAAATATGATGATGACGCTAACCCATAATCTGTTGATGATCCAAACCTGTTCTTGTCTCTTTCAACTGTGAAATCGAGAAAGAGGAAATGGTGTTTAATTGGAACAGGATTAGCCAAAGATTCTTATAACATTGTTGGGGAATTTCCTCACAAGGATCAATATCTTCTGTTTTGGGTAGTGAAGAAGCTAAAAAATTGGTGGAGAAGAATGAGAAGATGTCGAAAAGGATGGTGATGCTTGAGAAGGCTATCAAGATTCTCGCTGTACATTCTAAATGATGCTGCCGAGAAGATAATGTTGGGTGACGTGAATTGGTTCGGAAATGGGAATGAAAATAATACAAGTATTGGTGATGGCAGCATAGATTGTAGTGGTGATGTACTAGAGGTTCTTCTCCAACTTGATTAGTTGTTTTATCTTATATGTGGTAATCATACATTTTCGACTGTTGTTTTGTATGATGTACTGGGTTTGGGTGTATGTTGTACACTAATTTTGGTTATTGTGTACTTTGGAGACCTGTTTCATGTTTGATCATAACTTAATGTACATATGTAATGTTTTATCAAAATCTTCTTGTTTCTGTGGTTGTATTTAAATTATTTAAATCAATATAATATCTTATAATCTATCATAACAAATTTCTCCAAATGAAACTTTGTGTGAATATAATTTTGTGATTCTACAATTTTAATTAATTTGGTTTGAATAATCGATTTACAAAATAGATTCTAGGTATTATTGGATTTTTATGTACAAATTGCATAGTTATAACTATTTGCTAATAATAACAATACCTTTTGGTTCCATATACATAATTACAAGTTAAATTTAGTAGATAATGTAAACTGAGTCTATATGGTAAAATAGATAATGTAAATCGAAAAACAAGTGGTAATAATAATTCTAACGTGAAGGCTAATACTAGTAGGAATTAACTACCTGAAAGCCCAAAACCAAACCTACAGGCCTCTGTGCATAATCAACGTTAACTATAGAACTGATAGCATAACCCGGTTGACTCTAGAGCTGAAACTATTGCAAATATTCAATTCATCATCTTCACATAGCAAAACTATAGCCCATCATCTTCACCTTAGCTTTACGTAACCATATCGACAACTTCAATCAGTAGGTGAGTCTCTGTACTTTCCAATCTTTGTTTTTTTCGATTTTGATTGTTCCTTGCTGCTATAACAACTATGAGCTCGCATTGCTGCTGTAATTCTAAGATTCTTAAAGTACTTTTAAGATTCCTAAAGTAAATCTAGTTACCTAAATATATTGTGTTAGGTTAATTTACTTATTTTGTCTCTATTCGAATCTAGTACGACTATCCTAGCTAGTGTCTTTCATTTTTTTTTCGAATCATAAGTCCTTGACATATGCCTACTGATATTCCAACTGCTCGTGACTGGATGTATCATCTTTTTGGATGTTACTAGGACTGTTGTTGCAGATGAATTTTTAGATGATGTGAATAACTTCATTTTATGAGCTTAGATGCACACAAGTTCAGTAGGAGATAGTAGTTTGATATTGTGTCCATGTTCGAAATGCAGAAATATTTACCCAAATACAACTGATATAGTGCACCAGTATATAGTGAGACATGGATTTTTGAAACACTACTATTGTTGGGTATATCATGAAGAGAGTTTAGGGAGTGGGGATAATTCTCAGGGCAGTCCTGCTAACCAATTTTCTCGGGATAAATATCACGAGATGGTAGGTGATGGTTTGGGATTCAGGGAGCCCATCAATGAGAGTGAGGCTCCAAATGAGACTGTTGCTGCATTCTACAAGCTGTTGCGTGATACTGATGAACCAGTTTACAAAGGTTGCACTACAATATCTAAATTAGCGCTGGTGTCCGAACTTATCAACTTGAAATTTGATTCAAAGATTTCCAAGCGGAACCACAAACACTATGTGTCTATTATGAGACGACTAACACCAGAAAACGATAACAGAATTCCATCTACATATTGGCAAGCAAAGAAGTTGTTGATGCCTCTCCGTATGCCTCAGCAAAAATAGACGCATGTGTTGAGAATTGTATTCTGTATTATGGAGATGCGGCCAGCCTCGAGTATTGTTTGTAATGCGGTAAGTCACGTTAAAAATTAGAATCTAATAGAAGGAAAAGTATATCTCAAAAGGTGCTAAATTACTCTCCCATATGCCCCAGACTTCAAAGGCTGTATATGTCGGGAAAGACTGCTAATAATATGGCATGGCACTATCGTAATCCATTTGTTGACGGTTTCATGACACACCCAAGCCATGGTGGTGTGGAATAATTTCGATAATTTTCATCTAAAGTTTGCATCAAAACCATATAATGTGATAGTTGGCTTGTGTACTGATGGATTCAATCCATTTGATAAGTTTGTAAGCAATTACTCTTGTTGGTAGGTGATGGTGTGCATTTACAATCTGCCACCTAGTTTATGCATGAAGGATCCTTACATTTTTATAGCACTTATAATACATAGTCCTCGTAGTCCAGGAAGAGATCTTGATGTGTTCATGCGGCCATTAGTCAAAGAGCTTAAGTATGGGGTGATGATGTTGTGACGTACGATGTTGAAAAACATGTCAATTTTACAATGCGAGTAGCGCTAATATGGACGATCAATGATTTCCCTGCTTATGGCATGTTATCTGGCTGGAGTACGCATGGTAAATTGGCATGCGTATATTTTATGACTGAAACTAATACATATTACCTTGCGAGAGGTAAGAAGGTATGTTGGTTTGATTGTCATCGGAAGTTTCTACGTAAGGACCACCCCGACAGGAAGAATAAGTCGCATTTCTAAAAGGCAAAATAGATACACATGTAGTTGAAAATGAGCGACTTACTTAGGCAAAGACACTAGACTCTGTTCTGCAAGCCACTCCTCCGAATGAATTCGGTGAATCCAATCACGAGCATAAATCACCAGGATATGGTACAGAACATCATTGGACAAAGAAAAACATTTTATGGGAGCTACTTTACTTGAAGGACAATTTGATTAGGCACAATATAGACCTGATGCATAGCGAGAAAAACTGTTTGGAGAATATGATGTTTACTATCATGGATGTTAAATCAAAGACTAAGGACAATGCAAAAGCTAGGGAAGATATCAAGTATTTATGCTCGAGGAGCTATTAGAGTCTGATCGATGACCCAAGGATAGGAAAGGTAAAACCAAAGGCTAATTATGTACTTAACAAAGACCAACAATAGGCTGTTCGAACGTGGCTAGGAAATTTGAAGCTGTCGGACAGTTCTGCAAGCAATCTATCACGATACACATATGTATAGGGTTTTGGTGTCTTGAAAATCCATGATTGTCATATCCTTATGGAGAAATTATTACATGTTGCCTTATGTTATTTGTTACCTAATCCAATATGGGAGACATTAGTTTATTTGTCGGTTCATCAACCCTTCGCGTTGAACATTTACTAATGCTGGAGAAAAATATAGCACAATTAATATGTAAGTTGGAGAAGATATTTCCTTCGGCGTTCTTTGATGTAATGGAGCATCTTCTGATTCATTTTCCATATGAAGCGCTTAATGGTCGACTTTGTCAGTATCAGTGGATGTATCCTTTTAAATCATAAGTTTTTTCTGATCGATTTTAGTAAATGTTTACGTTTTTTGGTTACAAATTAATCGACGCAAACCTTTGTTAAAACCTAGTTAGGTAACTTGGTAAGTTGAAACTCATGGTGACTCAAAAAAACATATTTTGAAGGATCCATCTCACAAGCATACCTTCTCAAAGAGGTGTCATCGTTTTGTGGGATGTATCTAGATGAAAATGTGCAAACAAATCAGCGACAACCACCGAGGAATGATGATGGACTCGAAGTGGAGGCTGACAAACGTTTTTCAATATTTCGGCACCCCAACAGACCAAACAGAGGTAGGAAGAAGTCCGAATACTCCAAAGTTTTGGTAAATTTGTTTAAAACAAAGTTTGTTTCACAACTCGAGTGGAATCCTTTAGCCCCAGTAACACCATGACCAATGTAGTAAAAACAAAGTTTGGGACAATCATGTGAATGCTTGTTCAGCTGTTTTTGGACAAGTCAAGGTGGCTACTGCTTCAATATAGGTTACTCATTTCATATTTTAGAAGTGACCGAAGGGTTGACCAATACTATATACCTATATTGAAGGAGAGACCCACTTGGACTTTCTTTCCTAAGTCTTATTATTGCACAAATTGTCGTTGAGACCACTGATCTTGTATTTTTGTAGTCTTCAAAAATATACAATCATTGGTTTCATTGATAATTTGTGCTCATGGTGGCCTGATAACTTGATGTACAAATCATCTCGTAGAGTAATGTGTGTCTTTGTACAGGTTAGTTGTTGCCTTATAATGGGTCTTTTTCATTGTATAATCATGTGTTTCTAGCGTAATTGACATATTTTTGTACCTATATTGAGGGATAAGCCATTTTGACTCGGTTTTTTAAGTTAATTGCATAAATAGTCACTGGAACTTGTAAGCTTGCATGCAATCCTTTGTTGTTTTTCACTTACTGATCTTTCTTGTAGTGAAATGTATGTAGGCTTTCCACTGAAGCATGAATTGACACTAGACACTAGAAGGCAGAAGAATGAACAAAATCAGAAGATTAAAAAACATAAGGATAAGATGTATAAAGTTGAAGACATCAAGTCATAGTTATATGAAATTTATGTTTGAATGTAAACTTTATTATCCAATCATAACATGTATTGATGAATCGTATTTAGTAGATTATTATATTTTAATTTTGTAATAAGAAAATGTAGCTGGGTAGCTATGCAGCCCCTTGCATAGCTCCCCTATTTTTTTAAATGCCTACTGATATTTAACAACGGGAATATAACAGAAGTGCAAACAATGTTACAACAGGTGAGCAACACTCTACAACAACAGAAAGTGTATTGGAAATTAAATTCAAAATATTTCCAACATATGTGCAACACCGTTAGTGACTGCAACAATTAGTTATCGTGCAAAAGACGTGCAACGACTTCTGTAATGGCTGAAACACTAACAGAATTAATTGTTTCGATAAATTAGTGACACTGAATCTAACCAACTCTTTTAACGAAGCAGTTAGTCGTGGGGCAACAACTATACAACGATTTTTGTCACGACGAACATTAACAGACTTAACCATTTTGATAAATTAGTGTCACGCAATCGCAACAACTCTTGTAACGATGTGACCCGATTCCACCCAGGTCAAATTTTACAATGACGCTCGTTGTAAAAGTTTATCAAAAAGGTTCTGGTGGCAACTAAGTTTAGTTAATGACCCAAGTTAGTACAACCGACATTTTCGGTCTCGAACCTGTTGTGAAGGGCTTGTTGCAACGGTCCTGAAACGATATTCGTCATTCTCAAGGTGTTGTAAAAGCTAGTTTATCCAGTAGTGATATAATTTCAGAAAAGATTTTTCAGAAGCTGGCATTGAAGACCGAAGATCTTGTAAACCTTTACATTATTGGCGGAAAATAAATATGAAACAACACTCTTTTGAACAAACAAACAACTTTATAAAGATGGAAAATAAAAATATTACAAGCCACTCTTTTAACTCACACTACAAGAGAAATATATTTATAACACTCAAAAGAGAATTCTTGTCTCTCTTTATGCTCACTCTAATTTTCTCTCTAAGTTTACTTCTTAGTGTGTTTGGTGATGTCTAGATGGTAGACGAGCTTTATTATTTATAGAATCATAGTGGAGATAAGGATCCACCATCCAAGAGATTATGGATACACAAGCACTCAACCTCAAGACTATACTCACGGTAAAAGTGTTTCTTACACTCAAATAAAAGAGTATCTTGCACTCAACCTAAGGATGGTCTTACACACAACCTCCACTATAACAATAATTAATATTTGATTTGTTTCAAGAACATGGTTTCTTGATGGGCCTCATTAAGTGGGTTGGACCCTTTAATCAGGTCAAGTTTATGATCCACATGCATATTGTCAAGGCAGATAAGGTACAACGAGGTAGTAATTTCTAAACATTGTCTAATTGCATTTTATATTGGTAATTACATAGATAAAATATGGTGTGACGTAGTTACTATGTACGTTTGTCATTTAGTGTTAAGACGTCCATATCAATTTAATAGGAATTTAGTTGGTATGATAGAACAAATCTATACAATTTTGTGATGGATGGTCGCAAGATTACATTAGTGTCATCCAAAAAAATCCTTAAAAACCACATCCATTCGTTAATGAGTTTCGTGCTCATACTGCACCAGTTAACAATCCTAGTTTTGATGATGAAGATGAAAATTTAATAAGCAGTAAAAAAATATGGAAACCGTCAAAAATAAAAACCTATGTAACATGAAGCAGAGTTTATTAAATGAAGATGTCTTTAAATATTCTGACTTTCTTCCCTCGAGTATGTCCGACAAAAACGTTACTAAGGATCAGGCATCAAAAGAGAAAAAAAAACTTGTGGATAAAGTGAAGGCGGTCATTGTTTGGAGTTACAATGACAAACAACAGTGTGATGTGTATTCAAAATTAAAAAATAAAGTGATAAATCTCGTTTCAAACTAAGTTATAGTCTAATATACCGAGCACCAAAAAAATAGCGTCAAGTAAGCTTGAGATGACGCTGGAATCGCTATAATTAAATATACTCCCATTGCTCAAGACGTCCTAACTAGAAAGTTAAATGATAGTAATGGTTTGGAATCAGACGTCGTTGTATCCAATCATGTCTTTAATATGTATGCCAACTACTGCCAAGTACGGCAATATGACCTTTGCACGTCCAGTTTTTGATGGAATATCTAAAAGAAACATCGTCTCATTTCGAGCCTGAAAGAACAAGCTCAAAGATAACAAAGCCATGCTCACGCTTTGAAATCATGATATAAATCTGTATCGTCTGTTTCCAATTCGCTCATCTATATGTACGTGACGTGCAATTGTTGTACTTAAGCCTTATTGGTGTATAACAGGTATCAATGTAAAAAAGGGTAAAACAAAGAAAGACGAGTAAGGTTTATTATTTAGAAAGCGTAACAATTACATAGAGTATAAAGCTCTTATTTATAGAGAAACTATATGGTCTAATGGGCTTAACCCTTATATCTCTAACAACCTCTCCCAAACTCGCAATTCTTATTCTTGCATTGTGAGTTTGTTACATAAAATAAAAACCAAAATTGCAACGAAAACAAAACATCAAACTTCAAAACCATAATCAAACGTCAAAAACCAAACTCGAACTCCAATCTTCAAACTCCAAACTCCAATCTCCAATCTCCAATCTTTAAACTCCTCCAGACTCCAATTTTCAAACTCCAATTTTTAATATCTAATCTCTAATCTCCCATCTCCAATATCCAATATCTATTCTCCATTCTTCAAAATCCAAACTCTAATCTCCAATCTCCAAACTCCAAACTAACTCAAAACGAATCCAAACAAAGCAAAACAAAGCAAAACAAATCCAAACGAATCCAAACAAAGCCAAAAAATCCAAACGATTCCAAACAAGTCCATACCGATGAGGTCGAAGGGGGAGATCTCAACATTGATGGGGTAGACATCACCGGTCTTGGTGGGCTTGGTGAGTACTTCATCAATCTTCCCAGAGACGACTTCACTGGGCCTTATCTCCCTCCGAGCACCTCGAATACGGTCACTTTCAATGGTAAGACCTTTATTGTTTCAAGTGAAAGGGACGTCATAGCCCACTCTTTATTAAGAAATGTTCAGCATGTGCTTGCGTTGGAAAAATAAGTTCGGAATCAGGCAGACATTATCAAGGATCTTAAATCTGACAAAGAGAGGCTGTCCGATGACCTTCGTACTGCCACTTCAAACGTTGCCATCCTAAATGAAGAAAATGAGGAGTTGAAGAGAAACCAAGAGGCAAGTACCACAAAAGTCACCACTTTAGAGGACACCATCACAGAGCTCTGGGAGAAGCTGTCCGGACTGGAGAAAGATCTTGCCACCTCAAAGGGGGAATCCAAGGCCAAAGACCAAATCATCACCAACTTGACCAATGAAAAAATTACTTTTGAGAATACAATGTCCAAGGCTGCCGAGGAGAAAGCTACTTTGCTAAGGGAGCAGGAGGCCAAGATTCAAGCCAAGATCGACGCTTATGCCAACAACGTGATCGACACCCAGGAGGAAATGTATGCCAATGTGAGGTCTGACATGGTTCTACTCTTCCATGAGAAGTTTCCGAAGAGGAACCTAGGGGATTTATAGCTTCATGTTGAGTCCGACGACCTCCCGTATCATACAATGGCTGAAGGGGACAGGCATGGTTACTCCAGTGCTTCCTCATCGGATGACGAAGAACACATCGGGGAGAGCCCTAATGAAGAGCAACGTGATCTCAAAGGGAAGAAAAAGACAGATGAAGGTGAGCCATCTTCAAAGGCTCAACCTTAACTCATGATTTACTTTTTACTTGTTTACCCAAACTAAAGTCCTTAGATGGAAAAGGCACTCTTTTTTGTAATTGTGTCTGGTATCTGACCGGATAGGTTGTTCTTGTTTTATTTTGACAATTCAAAAGTCCTTGGAAGGCCAAGGCACTTTAATTTATTTTAATGAATATCTTTGTTTTGTGAAATTCTAATCCTCTTACATAATATGTTCCAATTTTGATGGCTAGAGTTTAAATAGCCCTTAGTTGTTTCAGTGAGGGTGCTTAAATTCTCCGATGACAAATGTTTAAGTGGTCATCATTCTTTTATTTCAATCCGGATGATGTGACAAAGGACAAAACTAAAATACTTCAGAATTTTTTTTAAGAAGGCATCAAATTTTATTCAAAAGCCCGGACACCTCATTAAAACCTCCCCGTGCCACCAGGAGAGAAGAGTATGCCCCCAGATATTTACATGGATGCTTAAACAAGTAAATATTTATACAAATGCTACTCCAAGTACATCCGGAGATGTTCGATATTCCAAGGGTGAGTCAAAACTCTTCCATCATTGTCTTCTAGCCAATATGTTCTAGGTTAAAGCCTTTCAACAACCATATAAGGTCCTTCCCAAGTTGGAGCCAATTTGCCGAACAGTTTTTATTTAGTGTGTAAGAAGAATTTCCTCAATACCTTGTCCCCCGGTTGGAAATCTCTTCTTTTAACCCTGGAAGCAAATCTACTCCTCATCAAACCCTAATAGTGTGCAACTATAAAGTGGGCTTTAACTCGTCTTTCTTCCCCCAGATCGAGCTGACCTCTGATTGCCACCTCGTTAGCGCGTTCGGAGAAGTTGTGAACACGAAATGATGGGAGAGTTGCTTCTATGGGAGCTACTGCATCCATCCCATAGACCAAAGCAAAGGGTGACTCTTGTGTTGCAGACCTAGGTGTTGTCCGGTAGGCCCACAAGACCTCTTGTAAATAACTAGGCCACTTCCCAGCAGCCCCTTCCAAATTCTTCTTCACACCGGACAGTATAGTTCTGTTAGCCACTTCAACTTGCCCATTTTCTTGTGGGTGGAAATGCGAAGAGAAATAATGTTGTATACCCCTTGAGGCACAGAAGCTCTCCATTTTCTTATTGTCGAACTGTGGCCCGTTGTCTGTTGTTATCTTTCGTGGGACACCAAATCTGCAACAGATGTTGGATAGAATGAATTTTATAACAGCTTTTGACGTTGTTCCTGCTAGAGGGGCTGCTTCAACCCACATCGAAAAGTAATCTATAGCAACAATTATAGTTCTGCGCCCTCCGGACGCCATAGGGAGCGGGCCCACTAAATCCAACCCCCATCAAGCAAAAGGAATAGGCTAATAAATTGACTCTAGAGGAATGGCTAGGACATGAATTTCATTGCTGTACCGTTGGCATGGGTCACATCTTCTTACCAGTTCCTTAGCATCTTTCATGATAGATAGCCAATAGTAACCAGCCAGAAAAACTCTTCTTATTAAAGCCCTGAATCCACAATGAGCTGATCCCTCACCATCATGCAATTCGGAGAGGACTATTTGAGACTCATCATCCCCCAAGCAACGCAGAAGAGGTTTACTGTAAGACTTTTTATACAAAACATCTCTCAATATGATAAAACCACGGGCTTTGTGTTTCAATGTTCTTGCCAATGATTTATCTAAAGCCACGATACCATCAGAGAGGTATTGCAGGAGAGGAAATCTCCAGTCCTGAGTTTGTTTCATCTGTACTTCAAAAACTTCTTCTTCTTTACCCATACCAAGTTGGATGGAGGGGCTCTCCAGCACCTGGATCCATGGATACGACTCTGTATATGCTATGGTTGCCAATGAATCTGCTAACTCATTTTCTGTCCGGGGTATATGTTCATAAACAACACTTTTAAACTTGAGTGCTTCATTTTTAAGAAGAAGTAAGTATTTCACAAGCTGCTCCTTTTTAGCCTCAAATTGACCTTGGGCATGGTGGATAAGAAGTTGGGAGTCACTTAGTAGCCTGACCCTCTTAGCTCCACAAATGTAGGCTAACTTTAATCCAGCTATAGCTGCTTCGTACTCGTACTCATTATTGGATGCCCTGAAAGCAAAACATATAGCTTGGTACATTTTGTCACCATATGGGGAAGTCAAACACACCCCGGCACCACATCCCATAGTGCTAGATCCACCATCTGTTCGGACGACCCATACCTTTTTATCTTTTATGCCAGTAGTCTGCTCCGAATCTGTGTCGGAGTGAAATTCAACTAAAAAATCAGCCACTGCTTGGGCCTTAACTGCTGTTCGAGGAGCAAAATCTATGTCGAAATCCCCCAGCTCTAGTGACCATTTAGTCATCCTGCTTGAAATGTCTGCCTTTTGGAGGATGTTCTTCATGGGAAAAGAAGTCCGGACGATGATAGGATGAGCCTGGAAATAAGGACTCATTTTTCTTGCAGCTATTACTAGGGCCAATGCTAATTTCTCGAGTTTCAAGTAACGCCTTTCTGCATCTATCAAACTTTTGCTATTGTAGTACACCAGATGGGGATAACTATCCACTTCTCTTACCAACACAGCACTAATGGCACAACTTGAAACTGCCAAATATACGAAGAGTGTCTCCCCGTCAACTAGTTTAAATAAAGTTTTGGGGGAGGAAAGGTGCTTCTTGATCTCATTAAAAGCCTCATCGCATTGTGAGGTCCAATCGAATCCCTTTGCACCCTTCAAGGTTTGGAAGAACGGGGCGCACCCGTCCGAAGACCTCGAGATAAATCTGTTTAAAGCAGCTAATCTCCCTGTTAGTCGCTGTACTTCTTTAACATTTCGAGGAGGCTCCATCTGGAATAGAGCATTAAGCTGGTCCGGATCGGGCTGTATCCCATGCTCACTTATAATATAGCCTAGAAACTTCCCGGACTACACTCCAAACACACATTTTTCTCGGTTTAATTTTAAATTCACTTTTACCAAGTTGGCAAAAGTTTCTTGGAGGTCTGCCAAATGCAATTGCTCATCCACACTCTTCACCATCATGTCATCGATGTATACTTCCATATTCCTTCCAATCTGATCAGCAAAAGATTTGTTGACCAATCTCTGATAAGTAGCTGATAAGTGCATTTCATATCACTTATTACGCTTCCATTATTCTTAAAATCATCACCGGCTCTCAAGTATTCGTTGAGTTTTAACGTGTTTTTCCAGTATTATTAAAGTCGCTTGTGCCGCGGGTAAATTGTGATAATATTAATAAATTTGGGTTGAAATTGAAGAAACTGGAAAATATATATTAATGCTAAAAATATATTATGACAGTGATTTTCCAAAAAATATATATTAATGCTTGAAAAATATATTAATGTTGAAAAAAAAGGAAAATATATTTTCTAAGATATTGTTTAAAATATTAAATTAAGAAGAAAATATTAAAGCGAAGCATAAAAGGAAATTAATGCTGAATTAAGAAAAGAATATTAGATTAATCCGAATATTTTATTTAGCTATATTGTTTAAAATATTATTTTATTTAACATAAATATTTACGTTACGTAATTTAATTGTTTATATTATTTTATTTAACATAAATATTTACGTTACGTAATTTAATTGTTTTTAGGGTTTCGGCAGAATATCTATATAAAGAGACAGACGTAAAGGAGAAAGGGGGTGGGCCGTTTGGTTTCTTGTCTTTCGGCAAAATACAAATAAAAGAAAAAAAAAAGAGAATAGAAAAAAGAAAGAAGAAAAAGTCGAATGGCCTACTGACTCTATTACTCTATTACGACAGACTCGAATACCATATACAATTGCTTGTTCGAAAATCAATTGGTGTCAGACTCGAAAAGCAAAGTCAATTGGTGTAAGCAAAACGTGTCAGACTCGAAAAGCAAAGCATATGTTTTTTAATTTATGTTTCTTTTCTTTACTTCTTTTCATTTTGTTTCATAGTGGAAAATTGGTCATTTACGTTAAGCTTTTTAATAGAGTTGTAGGTATAATTTACATACAAAGACATCTGCATTGCAGAGATGAACCAAAATATCTATTACTAATTAATTAATGGGAATTAAAGTTCAGTATCTATTTTTATACAGGGTATAACACTTACTAATATATAAAAATAAGCGACGGCGATTTGACTTTGAGTTTTTTATGGTTTAATATTTTCTAAACTCTTCTTCGCTTATTTTTATTTTTATTGATATTCATCAAACTATGTTAATTTTTAAGACCATGATGATGATTTGTTCGATTATGAACTAATCGTTGTCATGGAACCTTAGCGGATTTGTTTGAATAATATTTAGGGTTTATTTTTTAATTGATTTTTTGAGATATGTTTATCGGTTACCTAGTATGGTTGTGTTTTTTTTGTTAGATGCGTCGCGAACATCTATATTGTTTATCTTTAATGAATACGAAAGTATATTTAAGGGTTAGAACTTGCCATGCTAGCATAGGTTCTTGAATGATTCATATTGTGATTGTTCATGATTCGTAATGTGTCATTAACCATATCATATTACCCTATGTAATCGAAATAGATAACTTGTTCTTAAAACCAATTGTACCTCAATTCATACAGACAGATAGGATTGTCATGCATGCGGTGTTTGCTTAACTGCTATCTCTTTTGTGGTTGATTAAGTGGTTTGGTTTACGTGTACAGAAAGGTAGCGTATTCTGATTTTGAGTTATCTGATTAGTAATCGTAGTATCTTACATATTGATTAAGTATATTAATACTCTAAGTAAAATAAACAATGAAGTTAGGGTTCCATGTTTTCTATCGCATAAGTCAATCTTGTTAGTTAATTTGCTTAGTTATATTCATTCACTCATACTTTATTATTTGTTCCAGCAGTAGTCTAATAATCATACATTGTTGCATAAGTAAATCTTTGTCTTATACACCTAGTCTTTGTGGGAACGATCTTTCTTACTTATTACTTGCTACGATTTGACCGCGTATACTTGCGTGAGAAAAGGACTAACAGGTTTTTGGCGTCGTTGCCGGGGACTCAGTGTTATTTGACAGTTTTATTACTTATCAGCAGGGGTCGTTATAAAACTACTGACTTGATTCGGTTACTTGCTTTTCGAGTGTTTCTTGTGCTTCGGGTACTTGAGCGTGTATACAATGGGAGATCCAGCTCCAAAAGCACTCATGGAGTACTCTCAACCAAAGATCATGGATATTCAGTCTAGCATTGTCAGACCCAATATCGGTGCGAATAATTTTGAGATTAAACCCAGCACTATTCAGATGATGCAAAATTCTTGTCAGTTTGGGGAGCTTCATCTGAGGATCCTAATATTCACATTATGACCCTCCTTGAAATCTGTGATACTTTCAAGTTCAAAGGTGTTTCAGATGATGCCATAATACTGAGACTCTTCCCATTTTCTCTGAGGGACAAAGCTAAGAGCTGGTTACACTCTTTACCAGCAGGCTCGATCACTACTTGGGATATACTAGCACAGAAATTTCTCTCAAAATTCTTTCCTATGGCAAGAACAGCCGCCTTGAGGAATGCTATTACTCAGTTTTCTCAGTCATATGGTGAATCTTTAAGTGAAGCTTGGGAGCGTTACAAAGAGATGCTCAGAAAATGTCCTCATCATGGGATGCCTCATTGGTTAGTAATAAATTGCTTCTACAATGGGTTGGGTGCGCAAACAAGGCCCATGGTCGATGCTGCATCTGGGGGAGCCTTATTAACGAAAAGCTATGAGGAGGCTCATGAGCTCATTGAGATGATGGCTGCTAATGAATTCCAGAACCCTTCTCAGAGACAGTCACCACATAAAGTAGCTGGTATTCTTAACGTAGACACTGCCACTGCTTTAACAGCTCAGCTTGAAGCTCTAAACATGAAGGTAGATTCTTTGACTAAACTAGGGGTACAACAGGTAGCTAGTGTGTGCGAGATTTGTGCTGGAGGGCATGACACTCAAAAATGCCAAATCTCTACTGAGTCAGTGCAATTTGTGAGTAACTTTCAGAGGCAGAATCAACAACCAATCTCAAACACATATCACCCAAGCAACAGAAATCATCCGAACTTCAGTTGGAGCAATAATCAACAAGGTAATCAGCATTATGGTGCTAAGCCATACGCTCCTCCTGGATTTCAGCAACAAGGGTAGCAGCATCAATCTCAACAGTATGCCCCAAGACAACCTCAGAATCAACATCCTGACCCTTCTCAACATTATGTGAGAGACTCTGAATTCGAAGAGATGAAGTTAATGATTAAAAGTCTGATGGTATCTCACAAGACCTTGGAAAATCAGATTGGGCAGATGGCCAGTAACATGATTGTTAGACCTTAGGGAGTTCTTCCTAGCGACACATAACATAATCCAGGTAAACGGGACAGCAAGGAGCAATGCCAAGCTATCACCTTGCGATCAGGAAAGGTTGCTGAGAACCCCACAGTTGAACAAGAGGCGGATTCTTCTCAAAATCAGCCCTCATCTGAGGTTAATTCTGGTCAAGATCAGCCACCTAAAAAGCCATCTCAGTCAGTTGTTGAGCCTACGATCTACCCTCCTCCACCTTTTCTGCAAAGGTTACAGAAACAGAAGCTAGATGCTCAGTTTGGGAGATTTTTGGAGGTATTCAAGAAGCTACACATCAACATACCTTTTGCTGAAGCATTAGAGCAAATGCCTAGTTATGCCAAGTTCATGAAGGGAATTCTTTCGAAAAAGCTAAAACTTGGTGATTTTGAGACAGTGGCGCTCACTGAGGAATGCAGTGCGATCTTACAACAAAAATTGCCTCCCAAACTTAAAGATCCAGGAAGCTTCACCATTCCTTGTTCAATCGACAATTTAACTTTCAGCAAATGTTTATGTGATTTGGGAGCGAGCATCAATCTGATGCCCCTATCTGTGTTTGAGAAACTTGGGCTACCTGGGCCAAAACCGACTAATATCTCTTTGCAACTGGCCGATCGTTTTATTACATATCCTCGTGGGATCGTAGAAGATGTCTTAGTAAAGGTAGACAAGCTCATCTTTCCTGCTGGCTTCGTTATCTTGGATTTCGAAGAGGAAAAAATCATCCCCATCATCATGGGAAGACCATTCTTGGCTACGGGAAAAACTCTGATCGATGTCGAAAAAGGGGAACTCACTATGAGAGTGCAAGATCAGAATGTCACTTTCAACGTTTTCAAGGCTATGAAATCTCCAACAGAGGATGAAGAATGTTTCAGGTTGGATATGATCGATTCTTTGCACAACAATGAGGTGGATCGGTATGCGAGTTCAGATGTTCTAGGAAGAGTTCTACATGGTGAATCTGACTTCGAAGATGAAGAGATAGCTGAATGTGTTCAACTACTACAGGCAGCCCCGTATCAAAAGAGGCTCAATATTCCACATGAGTCGCTCGGACTGGGTGATCTTAAGGATTCTCAGGAAAAGCTTAAACCTTCTCTAGAAGAAGCTCCTAAACTTGAACTCAAACCACTACCAGATCATCTCAGGTATGCTTACTTAGGAGAGTAATCTACATTACCTGTTATTATTGCATCTAACCTTTCAGGTAGTGAGGAAGAAAAGCTATTGAGAGTCCTGAGGAAGTTCAAATCACCCATTGGTTGGACCATAGCAGATATCAAGGGAATCAGTCCCTCTTACTACATGCACAAGATTCTGCTCGAAGAATGGAGCAAACCATCTATCGAGCCTTAGAGGAGACTAAATCATATCATGAAAGAGGTGGTGATGAAAGAAATCCTGAAGTGGCTAGATGCAGGAATTATTTATCCTATCTCAGACAGTCAGTGGGTAAGCCCGGTGCAATGTGTACCAAAGAAGGGAGGAATGACAGTAGTAACAAATGAAAAGAATGAACTCATCCCCACTCGGACAGTCACTGGATGGAGAATTTGCATGGACTATCGTAAATTGAATAAGCCACTAGAAAAGATCACTTTCCCTTGCCATTTATTGATCAGATGTTGGATAGGTTGGCGGGCCATGAATATTACTGTATGCTCGATGGATATTCAGGATACAATCAGATTTGTATAGCTCCAGAAGATCAGGAGAAGACGACCTTCACATGCCCTTTTGGTACCTTTGCTTTTCGACGTGTCTCGTTTGGACTTTGAAATGCACCCGCTACTTTTCAAAGGTGCATGATGGCTATTTTCTCTGAAATGGTTGGTGATATCATGGAGGTGTTCATGTACGATTTCACGGTCTTTGGGAAATCATATGATGGCTGTCTATCTAATCTGGGTAAAGTACTTGAGAGATGTGTGAAAACAAACCTCATTCTTAATTGGGAAAAATGTCACTTCATGGTTCAAGAAGGTATCATCCTTGGACACAAGGTATCTAAGAGAGGTTTAGAAGTAGACAAGGCCAAGCTTGAAACGATCAAAAAGCTTCCTCCTCCTATCTCAGTAAATCTTGGTCATGCTGGATTTTATAGACGTTTTATTCAGGACTTCTCAAAGATCACCAAACCGCTTTGTAGTCTACTAGAAAAGGAAGCTCCCTTTCGATTAACTGAAGAGTGTTCTGTTGCTTTTGAGCTCTTGAAGAAAAAGTTGACATCAGCCCCAATCATCACTGCGCCTAACTGGGAAGAGCCATTTGAGATGATGTGTGATGCTAGTGATTTCGCTGTGGGAGTCGTTCTTGGTCAAAGGAAGCTGAAGGTGTTTCACGTGGTTCACTATGCTAGTAAAACCCTCAATGATGCACAACGAAGCTACACAGTTACTGAAAAAGAGCTTTTGGCTGTTGTCTATGGTTTTGAGAAGTTTAGATCCAACTTGCTTGGTGCTAAAGTCACGGTTTTCACGGATCATTCAGCTATCAAGTACCTGCTATCTAAAAAGGATGCAAAGCCTCGCTTAATTCGATGGGTACTCTTGCTTCAGGAATTCGAGTTGGAAATTAAATACAGAAAGGGGACTGAAAACCAGGTAACTGACCATCTATCACGTCTTGAGCAACATGAGAAAGACAAGGGAGATGGAATCCTTATGAACGAATGTTTCCCAGATGATTAGTTGTTCCTGATCCAAGGAGAAGTACCATGGTTTGCTGATTTTGTTAACTATCTGGTTAGCAATGTGATTCCTTCAGATTTTACTAGGGCTCAACGAAAGAAATTCTTGCATGACGTGAAATGGTATCTTTGGGATGAACCATTCTTGTTTAAACAGTGTGCTGATACGATGATCCGACGTTGCATTCCATACAGTGATATTAAGAAAGTTTTACATGATTGTCACTCTACGGTTTATGGAGGACATTATGCTGGGGATAAGACAGCTGCTCGAGTTCTTCAAGCAGGTTTCTACTGGCCTACCTTGTTTAAGGATGCTCATCTGTACGTTTGTAGATGCGATCGATGCCAAAGGGTTGGTAATATTTCTAGGCGAAATGAGATGCCCCTTAATATGCTTCTTGAGGTTGAGGTATTCGATGTATGGGGAATAGATTTCATGGGACCATTTGTTTCCTCCTGCAACAATCTATACATACTCTTAGCTGTGGATTATGTATCTAAGTGGGTAGAGGTGAAAGCTCTCCCAACTAACGATGCTAAGGTAGTGCTCAATTTCATTCGTAAGCAAATATTCACTCGCTTCGGAACTCCTCGTGCTATAATCAGTGATGGAGGGACTCACTTTTGCAATCATCAGTTCACAGCATTGTTGGCTAAATATGGTGTTTATCATCGTGTTGCTACCGCTTACCACCCTCAAACTAATGGTCAAGCTGAAGTCTTGAATCGAGAAATCAAGCGAATCTTAGAAAAAGTGGTGAATCCTTCAAAGAAAGATTGGTCTCTGAAGTTAGATGAAGCAGTATGGGCATACCGAACGGCTTACAAAACTCCACTTGGGATGTCACCATTGCAGTTAGTATATGGTAAGGCTTGTCATCTTCCAGTAGAACTTGAGCATAAGGCATTCTGGCTTTAAAGAAGTTGAATTTCGACATTCAAGCAGCTGGCGAGAAGCGTGTGCTTCAATTGAATGAACTTGACAAGTTTCGGTCTCAAGCCTATGAGAACTCGAAGATGTATAAGGAAAAAGTCAAGAAATGGCATGATAGGAAGCTTTTACATAAAGCTTTTGAGCCGGGTCAAATGGTTCTTCTTTTCAACTCTCGTCTAAAGCTTTTCCCAGGGAAGCTCAAGTCAAGATGGTTTGGACCTTTTAAAGTCAAGACAGTATATCCACATGGAGCAGTTGAAATCTTTGAGGAATCGCCAGACAAAGCATTCAAAGTCAATGGTCAGCGACTCAAGCATTACTATGGAGATGTGGGGAACCGTGAGGCGTTCAGCATCCGCCTCGACACTATATGATTCCGAGTGGTATCGTCGAGCTATCGACATTAAACAAGCGCTTCGTGGGAGGCAACCCACTGAGAAACAACGATCAACACTGCTGGACGAATAGGGGAGTGTTTCTTTTATCTTTTAATTTCTTGTAGTTGCATTCATCATAGTAGTTATTCATGTTAGTCATGCTTATTTGCATTTTCATGCCATGATTATATAGACTGTCTTTAGGATCGATTTAGTCTATTAGCATAACAAAAAAAATTCATGCATTTCGCGTCCTTGATCCCTTCAGTTGATGTTTCTACTTAAGTAGCCGATGATGAAAATCGTTTGGAATGACAGTAGGAATAAAATTTATTTAGGTTACTTGTCAGTTAGCTTGCTTGATGTAGAAGCACAATTAATATATGTAGACTCATCGTTTGTTTTTATGCTAGTTACGGACACACTTGAGTATTGTTATACATAATCCTTGATTAGGTTCAGAATTACACCTTAATCCTTTATTAGCTCATGGATTGCAAAAAGATAAGTTTGGGGGAGTTGAAAGATAAATATGCGTATTATTCAGTTAGGCGTCAAGGGCTAGTAACCGCTCGTCGACGTACGTCCTCTCGCTGGGGGCTGCGTATTGCGAGTAGTCTAGGGGTGGAATGAGATGGAGCGAAACGCACTCATTCCTAATCTAATTTTTTTTAACAAAAAAAAACCAAAAAGACCAAAAAAGAAGAGAAGAAAAAAAAGGCAAAATTGGCTAGGATGAGCTCTTTGGTACTCGAGTTATTAAGTTCTAGGGGACTTTGTGCCTAGTGACCTAAGACTTTTCCGGTCTGGGATCCGCTAACCTAAAGCTCGCTACATGGCCACCATTGTATAAGTCTTTCAGGGACCTCATCCATTGCACGGTCAAATAAGCCTTTGAGTGTCTGTATATAGAGTAAAGCATAATAAATCTTTGACAACCCCGGAGAAATATGGATGTGCAATTTGACTATAAAGAATCTAGGTTGTATTTCGTTTCTAATCTTGTGATTATTATGATGAGAACAAGTAAGGTCCATTAATTTGTACTAAAAACATGTCGATTGAGTTTGAGCACACACGCACGCTTCTTCACTTGTATTGCTAACATTTGAGTACCTAGTTATTTCACATTCCGAGGTCATTACATTCGTTGAGGCATTTATGCTTAATTAGTTACGGTTACTTGTTCGGGATCATTGCGCTCTTGCATCCATTTAAATTCAGTTGCATTCATGCATCAATTGTTAAACCTGTTTTGCATTGCTTGAGGACAAGCAACGGTTTAAGTTTGGGGGTTTGATAAGTGCATTTCATATCACTTATTACGCTTCCATTATTCTTAAAATCATCACCGGCTCTCAAGTATTCGTTGAGTTTTAACGTGTTTTTCCAGTATTATTAAAGTCGCTTGTACCGCGGGTAAATTGTGATAATATTAATAAATTTGGGTTGAAATTGAAGAAACTGGAAAATTAATGTATTTAGGAAAATTTTGGAATAGTTGAAAAGAAAAGAAAATATATTAATGCTAAAAATATATTATGACGAGTGATTTTCAAATATATATATATATATATATATTAATGCTTGAAATATATTTTGACGAGTGATTTTCCAAGAAAATATATATTAATGCTAAAAATATATTATGACAGTGATTTTCCAAAAAATATATATTAATGCTTGAACAATATATTAATGTTGAAAAAAAGGGAAAATATATTTTCTAAGATATTGTTTAAAATATTAAATTAAGAAGAAAATATTAAACCGAAGTATAAAAGGAAATTAATGCTGAATTAAGAAAAGAATATTAGATTAATCCGAATATTTTATTTAGCTATATTGTTTAAAATATTATTTTATTTAACATAAATATTTACGTTACGTAATGTAATTGTTTATATTATTTTATTTAACATAAATATTTACGTTACATAATTTAATTGTTTTTAGGGTTTCGACAGAATATCTATATAAAGAGACAGACGTAAAGGAGAAAGAGGGTGGGCCGTTTGGTTTCTTGTCTTTCGGCAAAATAAAAAAAAAAAAAAATAGAAAAGAGAAAGAAGAAAAAGTCGAATGGCCTACTGACTCTATTACGACATACTCGAATACCATATACAATTGCCTGTTCGAAAATCAATTGGTGTCAGACTCGAAAAGCAAAGCCAATTGGTGTAAGCAAAACGTGTCAGACTCGAAAATCAAAGCAGATGTTTTTTTAATTTATTTTTCTTTTCTTTACTTCTTTTCATTTTGTTTCATAGTTGAAAACTGGTCATTTACGTTAAGCTTTTTAATAGAGTTGTAGGTATAATTTACATACAAAGATCATACATCTGCGTTGCAGAGATGAACCAAAATATCTATTATTAATTAATTAATGGGAATTAAAGTTCAGTATCTATTTTTATACAGGGTATAACACTTACTAATATATAAAAATAAGCGACGGCGGTTTGACTTTGAGTTTTTTATGGTTTAATATTTTCTAAACTCTTCTTCGTTTATTTTTATTTTTATTTTTATTCACCAAACTATGTTAATTTTTAAGACCATGATGATGATTTGTTCGATTATGAACTAATCGTTGTCATGGAACCTTAGCGGATTTGTTTGAATAATAATTAGGGTGTATTGTTTAATTGATTTTTTGAGATATGTTTATCGGTTACCTAGTATGGTTGTGTTTTTTTTGTTAGATGCGTCGCGAACATCTAGATTGTTTGTCTTTAATGAATACGAAAGTATATTTAAGGGTTAGAACTTACCATGCTAGCATAGGTTCTTGAATGATTCATATTGTGATTGTTCATGATTCGTAATATGTCATTAGCCATATCATATTATCCTATATAATCGAAATAGATAACTTGTGCTTAAAACCAATTGTACCTCAATTCATATAGACATATAGGATTGTCATGCATGCGGTGTTTTCTTAACTGTTATCTCTTTTGTGGTTGATTAAGTGGTTTGGTTTACGTGTACTGAAAGGTAGCGTATTCTGATTTTGAGTTATCTGATTAGTAATCGTAGTATCTTACATATTGATTAAGTATATTAATACTCTAAGTAAAATAAACAATGAAGTTAGGGTTCCATGTTTTCTATCGCATAAGTTAATCTTGTTAGTTAATTTGCTTAGTTATATTCATTCACTCATACTTTATTATTTGTTCCAGCAGTAGTCTAATAATCATACATTGTTGCATAAGTAAATCTTTGTCTTATACACCTAGTCTTCGTGGGAACGATCTTTCTTACTTATTACTTGCTACGATTTGACCGCATATACTTGCGTGAGAAAAGGACTAACAGTAGCCCCAGCATTTTTCAACCCAAACGGCATTACCGTGTAGCAATGAAGACCCCTGTCAGTGATAAATGTAGTATGATCTTGATCCTTTGGATCTACCTGGATCTGATTGTATCCGGAGAAGGCATCCATAAAGGATAACAGCTTGTTCCCAGAGGTGAAGTCTACTAACTGATCAATCTGGGGGACTGGATACAAATCTTTTGGGCAAGCTCTATTGAGATCTGTGAAGTCAATGCACATGCGCCACTTGCCATTTTTCTTTTTTACCAGAACTGGATTGGCAGTCCACAAAGGATATTGCGACTCCTTGATATGCCCCATCTTTGTGAGCCTGTCAACTTCTTGCACAATGACATCAGCCTTTTCCTTAGAAAAAGCTCTTCTCTTTTGAACCACTGGTGCTACGTCTTTCCGGATAGACAGGTGATGTGATATTACTTCTGCTAGAACTCTAGTAACATCAGCATTGCACCAAGCAAAAACGTGGTGATGATTCTTCGAAAACTTTAACATTTTATTTTTCAAAACGGGTGGCATCTTAGACCCTATCTCGACACTTTTTCCTTCTTCTAAACAATGCGTCGCTACCTCCTCGACCGGTATCAACACTCCAGGGGTCTCTATGGGGTCATCAATTTCACCCTCACCCCTAGAAAGCCACTCAAACTGCTATTGTTCGTTGATACGAACTGCCCCCAGTGTTCGGGGAGCCAGAGCTGTAGCATAACATTCTCTTGCAACCTTTTGACTGCTCCGGACGACTCCCACCTGTCCCTGAACAACATATTTCAAGCACTGATGGACTGTTGAAGCCACTGCATGCATCCTAGAGAGGCAAGACCTCCCTAGAATAGCATTATAGCAAGTGGGACAATCCACCATGATAAAAAGTATCTTGACCATTTTCTTCAAAGGGCCCTTGCCCAATAGAACTTCTTCTTCGAACTCTCCGATCACATCTGTTGAGCTGCCGGTAAACCCCACAATTGACCTGTCCGAACTCTGAATTATAGCTGGATTTTTCATTCTCTTGTATGTGGTTAAGAAAAGGATATTGGCTGAGCTTCCAGTATCCACCAGAATTCGTCTTATGTCATTGCCTCCAATAGATGCTCCTATGACATCAACATCCTCATGAGGACCAGCTATATCTCTTAAATCATCTTCATCGAAAACAATGAAGGGCAATAGATTTTGTGATTGATAGGAAGTCATGCCTCCTTCTAGCTGGGTGGCCAAAGTGTGTACATGCCTCTTCCTCGAAGAAGCAGTAGGATCTGTCATAGTATCCCCTCCGAAAATTGTAAGTGACTCAAAAAACTTAATGAGCCCGGAGACCGCCCTAGAACATTCCTCAATTGCACCTACTCTGTTTCGAGTTGGATCAGGATCCAAGTACTCAGATTCCACATCAAACCTTTCAATTATAACCATGGCTCCCTCCGAAGCAGCATTACTTGGACCAACCCGGTGAGTATTGTCAGGCATGTTACCTCCTCTTCTTTTGACATAGGCCCCCAGTTTTCCCCTTTCGATCAAGTTCTGAACCTCTTGCTTCAAAGCTATACAATCATCAGTGGTATGGCCAGTGTCATTGTGATACTGGCAGAAAGAGTTATTGTGATGCTCCCTAGGAGATTGCAGTGTGGCTGGTCTTCTATAGTGCACCTATTCCTTTGTTTTATCATAAATGGTGGCCACACTTTCTTTCAATTCTGCGAACCACTCCGGTTGAACCCAAGGCTCTCTCTTGTTTCTGGATTGCTGACTCTGAGCAGGAGCAGCTGGCTGAGACTGAGCTTTAGCCCTACCATGCCCCTGTCCGGTTTCCCTTGCCTTGTTCCCGGACTGATTCTGATTTGGATTTTGTGCTACCGGGGCAAACTTCACTTGCATGTGCACCCTTGTTTCTTTGTTTCGTCTACGTTAATCTGTTTTCCAACTTGATTCAGCAACCCTCCCCAGCTCATGGCCTTCTTTCTGGTCACTGAATCAACCAAATTGCCAGGATTCAAGCCCTGTCTTAATGATGCTATTGCCCCTTGCTCGAAGCAATTAGCCAACCCATTCTTGGTGTTCACAAAAAGACTTATATATTCTTTTAAGGACTCATTTGGTTCCTGAGCACAATGGATTATTGTGTCTCCATTTCCCTTTAGCTCTTTACTTCCAACGAACTGCCTTCGAAAGGCCACCCAAAAAGTATCGAAATTCTTGATACAGCATTGTGGTAGACTGTTATACCATTTCAGAGCACTCCCCGTAAAATACTGGGAGAATGCTCTACAAAGTAGCTTATCATCGTCATCAAAGTTCATCATAAAGTTCTTGAATTGCTCTAAGTGGTTGTCCGGATCAGTACTGTCATCGTACTTTTCCATTTTGGTGCTGTCAAACCTCTTAGGGAGGTTTCCGGACAGAATTTTGGAAGATAATAGAGTTTGCCTCCAATTTCTACCACGACTGAACACAGTATCCTCATTGGGAGTTGCAAAGATACCTGGTTCATCGTGAAAAGCGAAAGGATCCATCAGCATCCGGTCCACATGCCTCCGGCTATGAGATGACCCTTTACCAATATTCCTCTTCATCCTCCCATGCCTATCTCTTTTTCTCGAATATTTTTTAATCTGCTTTTGCTTCTTTTTAGTTCGACCCTCATTGCTGCTAGAGGATAAGGATTCTTCAACGCCCTCATCGTCCAAAGAGCTATCATGAGATTTTGAGCTTGAGTCAGAGCTCTCCACTTGCTTAGATCGGTGAGACTTTTTGGAGCTGGCATGAGTCTTTTTGGTACTCACATGAGTCTTTGAAGGCTCATGCTCTCTGGGGTTATCGGTGTGATGGGCAACTGATGCTTTGGATTTTTCTTTCATGCCCATCCTAGCCTTTTCTGCCTTCAGGGCTTCTATTTCACCCTTCAGCCTATCGCGCTCTTCGATAGTGTATTCATTGTTTTCACCCACTACTTCGAGCACAGTTGGTGGTACTCCTAGGGCGTCCGGATTCATTCGGACAGACTTTTCTTGCTGGTTTTGAATGCTTGATTCAGGCACCTTCTTCTCCTACTGTGGCCGCCAATTTGGTGAGGATAATTGTCGCCTGAGGGTAGGCTTGTAATTTGTTTTATGTTTAGTGAAAGTATGTGGGTGTTTAATATTTAGAGCAGAGTCTAGAGGGAGAATTAAGCAGCCTGGTTGTATTTAATTTTCATTACCCACATTTAATGCAGGTGGTTGGGTATTTATACCTTTACATTTGGGCTCTTATGGGCTTTCGGGTCATGTGTAATAGACCCGGGTCATGTTTAAAGACCCATGAGCTCTAAGTAGGAGAGCAAGTAGCTTAGTCAAGAAGTGTTTAGGTTTTTTTAATACTTTTTTCATAGTTCGAACAGTCCCATTAGCTAAGTGTCCGGGGAGTAAGCAGAATTCGGACTCATCAGGGTAAACTCCAACCACTTTGTGAACGTAAGTATTTTATTACCTTGGTGGTTAGTTTAAACCTTTGAACATCCTTTTTTCGTGTTTTCATTTTGCAGGTTGGGATTAGGGCCGATGCCCCATGTGCGAGGATATATCCTTGTTGCTTAAATTTGCAAGCACTGGAAGCAGAAGGTTGCAAATTACCGATTCTCTCTTGTTGTAAGAGATACCAAGACCTAAAAAATACTAGCCTCGAAGTAACAGATTTAACCGCTTTTGTTTGAACACTAGGTCATCACTCGGTCATTGTAACATACGTACGATTTCTCACACTTAAAATTTGAATGTTTTGTAGTTTATGATGACGATTATCTTATAAACATTAAGACATTGAATTCTTAATTAAGGGTTCACATTAGTTTACTACATTACACATTAATTTGAAACATTATATAATTAGAAATACAAATGCAAAAAACAGAAATAAATAGATAGTAGAATGAGTTGACATAGTAGACTCAATTTCATGACGAAAGATAGTTCCATCCATGTTCGGAACTTTTTTTGAAAGGATATTCTTCATCTTAACTATTTTCTTCAATAGTTGGGTTAGTTCCAACGCCAATGGCTATCTCATTCGCTCTATTTTATAATTCTTGCATCACATGATCCAAAATCTTTTTCTAATATTATTTTGAAACGTCATACTGAATACATCAAGGGTTTTGCATTGGACTTCGTAAGGTAGTGACTTCATCGGTATAGTTGGAACGATGTTCAGATAAGCTAACTTGTCGGCCACTTCTTCGCATCCGCGTGGTCGGGGCATAATACAACCCGGATACGATGCCTCCATACCTTACTTGAAGTACATCCTGCATAAAACAGCATCGACAAAGCCAAGAGTCTCATCCAGCATCGTGCCTTCACAAACTCAAAATCTTTTATGAGGTTTGCACATTCGTGCACATTCGAATTTAAGTCACCCATTGGTATTGTTTCAATGCATTATGTTATAGCATGGTTCTAATACTTATACATTGATAGTAGGCGATAATTTTTTAAAAAGTTAGCGGAAATCAAATAACATTTGGGCAGGTAAAACAGTTTTGGTAGGAAGTTTGGAAACACTATTAAACATCATCCACCCGCCGGTTGGGATATTCTCAACCTACCGAGAGGGATATTTTCAATCGGCAGTTGGGAAATTCCCCATCAGTTGAAACGTTTCCACCCACCGGAGATGAAGACCATATCCTAATAGAAAATGGTCTCCATGTGTAGAATATACACATGACGGGTGTACATTTTCAATCAACGACTGATAAATTCTCCACTGATTGAAACTTTTCCACCCGCCGGGGATGGAGACCATATCCAAATAGGAAATGGTCTCCATGTGTAGAATATCCACCCAACGGGGTGTATATTTTCAACCAGCGGTTGAGAACTTCCCTATCGGTTGAAACATTTCCACTAGAAGGGGATATAGACCATATTCTAATAGGAAATGGTCTTCATGTGTAGAATAGTCACCCGATAGGGTGTATATTTTCACCCGACAGTTGAGAAATTCCCCACCGGTTGAGAATTTTTCAACGCCGGATCCTTACTTTCCGGATCATGTATTCAGTACCGACGAATTAGAATAATACCTCACACGACGATTGAAATTTTTTTGACCAGCAGGGTAGTATTCAACTGTCTGTTGAGAATTTGTTACTCGGCGAGGTGGGAGAATAGATTGAACTTAAGAATTATATCACTTTTGTGAATTGTCACCCGGTGGTTGAATGATTTTCAACCAACAGGGTGGAAAGTTCCCCACCAGTTCAAAATTGTTAAACCGCCCGAAGGGGAAGTTTTTTCAAACGTATAATCTTGTATCTAACAAATCTAAACCCTCCGTCATGGGTTCACGAAACCTGCAAGTCCAACACATATATAAATCTAACGTAGATCAGCACATACAAACTAAAACAAACATATAATACAAAATACATAGCGTGATTCAATATACAACATACAATATCATATTCAAACTTAGATTGATAAAACTTAAACCGATCAATATCCAATACAAAAAAACATAGTGTGATTCAAAATAGCAAACACGTTGTTTGGAAAACTAAAACAACAAACAAACAATCAATAAGCCAAGCATGATAAGAATGCATAGACTTGTGATTTGTACCACCTTCCTAGCAAAGGACATTAGCTCATATGGACTATCATCGAGAGGACGAACACGATTTATCGTGTTAATCACACCAACCGCGGATTGCTCGTCTAGGATACGGCGCGATGTTAATCCACCAATATTTCACAACATACGCTGTGTATTGAGAGGTGAATGTCCTAATGTTTATTTTCAACCACCGTGAATACCTATCGATCACGAACAAGTGCTCCCTCCAGTTGGTCCAATGCCTACCCATAACAACATACCGTAAATTGTCGTCTCTTGTCAAACCAGATCTAGCAGAAATGGGAGCCAACGGCTTCTCTTGGACCCAACCAAACTGCCGCATCACTTGATCCGTGTGATTTACCTTGCTAACGAACATAAGGAAAATGAGGCTGCGATAAAACCCTATTTCCTGCTCTAGAAACGTTGTACGAACATCAAGGTAGGACTGGAAAAGCACATAAGAATAAACAAACATACACATATAAACTTGTAATAAATAAACATATATATTAATCGATGACGTAAACAAACACACTTACATCCGTTTCTTCTTGAGCCACGAGGAGGTCACGGTATTACGACTTCCCACGAGTGTTTTCCGCGGTAAGCTTTTTTGGCAACCACGACAACATCTTCGGATGAGTTGGGCTGTAACCACTATTTACTATAACTCGGAAGGTAGGGAAGTGATCATACACCCAACATTCCAACAAAGCCGAGAAACCCACTAAACATTTCAAAGAGTGCTTTGAAATGTCTTACAAGCTCTTTTATAGCCAAGTTAATGCGCATGTAACTCATAAAACTCATCAAGATTCTCCAAGTGCTCAAGATGAACTAGAAAATCACATTGGATATTTTTTTTTGGCTTGTGTTCGTGAATATGGTACATCCAAAAAAAGAAAATAATGTACGTTTCCCTTAGCCATCGAAGCCCGAATGCACTCTCATCTTTTGCCTTCATCTCTAGGTGCACGTTTTCGGTAGAAACTCCCAAAAGCTCAACATATCGAGCGTACATATGATCTATCGACTTGGTCATAAAAGGGTTGATAATTTTCTCCTCGAGCGGGAGGCAGGTAATCACATACACGTCGTCCAACTTGATAGTCATGTCGTTGAACGAGAAAACGAATGTGTTAATCTATTGGTGCCACTTTTCAATGAACACCTCATTTATCAACGAGTTCGAATTGAATCTTGGTAAGTGCCACATAAGAGGCCAAAACGGAGTACCTTCCAATAGATCTTTCTCCCCTTGTTGTTTGCTCAGGTCCCATTGACCTAATAGGCCGTATTTGGACTGTACCATAATGTCAGAACGAGACTGAAACAAAGAAAAACACATCAATATACCATAAAATAAATTAGTTCAAGTAACAAACTAATAATTTAAGTCGTAAATTAGATAAGTTACGCCGCACACGAAAGTGAAGTAGGCCATGTGGTGTATATAGTCACGAAACAAAATAATACTACTCTGCAATATGAAAAGGTCCCTCTAGCCTTCCGGATCGCTTGGATGCACTTGGTTACGCACGGGTAGCTCGAGGACATTCGCCTCTTCCTCCTCTTCGGAGTCCCTATGGGCACGAGCCTCTTGTGGAGATGATTTTTGTAAATTACGATTCCTCGCGGTTACATATATTTACCAGCGTACAGATCGATTGGTATGGTCGGTACATTTTCCATGGTCGGTCGGATCTCCTCCCAAGGTATTGCCACTTGAATTATCTTTTCTAGACGCACAAACGTTTTCCCGTTCACGCCTTGGTACGTTTTGGCTTTTCTCTTTCTCCGGCATCGATGCTTGCTGCTCGAGACATAAAAAAATAGTGTTACAGCTGGTAAACAATTAAGTCCACACTAGGTGAGCCTGAATTCCAATCATGCATGATTAGTTGATGCATAACTTAAACTCTTCAATTTCATGGAAGAAACTTATAAAATTACATTTGGTAGGATCAGCTGGTAGATCACCAAAAGCGGAACTGTACATATCAATTTATTGCTTTGTAAACTTGAACTATTATTGGATTGTTCTGTCCATTTATTTTTATATTCTATAAATTCTATACAATGTGTTTCCAAATAATTATATTGTTTCTTGCAGATAGGTATGGTATGTTGAAAATAGAATTTTTTTATATCCGATGCTATTTAGAAGAAAATCTCCAATCATTAGTTTTTCTTTCTTATTATTAAAATTATTCTTGCATTGATGAGTTGTATAGAAAAGTACTCATTCGACCAAGATCCTATTATAATAGGAAGCTTGCTTTCCCATGTAAGCATTACTTCTTACGTTATGTTATCAAATTTGAATGCTTCAGACGAAATGTGAGATAGTGTTAAGAATGCGAGAAACTTGTTTGAGGGAATAGATTTAAGAAAGAAGCTCGTCGTAGCTTTATTTAAGTAGAAAGAAACTTGTTGGAGAAAATTATCGGTCGACGAAAGAAATATTTATGGCTATGGTTAAATATGGTCTTAAATAATGTTAATCAGTCTTGAAAAATATATAATTTTTGAATTTTTACTATTTTGTCCTTACACCCTGTTTGTTCCCCATCGGTTGAGACCGTTTCAATCGCCGGGGAGGTCTTCGTCGCGTGAGCTATTCTTAACCGTCGGATTGGATCTTCTCACCCACCGGGCCACGCTTCCCACCGATTGAGTATGTCTCACCCGACGAGTATAAAATGGTATTTTTGGTATGTTTTTAAATTTGGCAAACATTTGGAGATGGTTATCTTTTTAGGACCCAATTTAGCCACAACCAATGTTTATTTTCAGGTGATAATGACAAGTGAAATTGCTGAATTAAAGTACAAGCTATTCGGGAACCCAAAAGAGTTATAAAATCAGTTTTCACGCTGAATATGGTGACAAATTCTTTTCAACCCTTATTTATTCAAATAAACATATTTTTATTGAACTTTTTCAGTTTTGTTTGTTTGGATTTGGATTACATCTATCTCTTTCTCTTTGAATTAGGTTTTAGATTATTTTTTATTTTTTAGTTGAAAACGTGGTCGAACTAGTTTTTAATGAATTACATTTTTTGGATATTCATCCGTAATCAGATTTTTGGTTGGATACCATATGGTAACTAATCCATTTTTAATGGTAACATGCCTCTTGTTTAACTTCGAACGAGAGATTGAACAACCAAACCATTGGTTCCAGTTTTAATTAATTGTCATTGATAAAAACTTCTGCATCACATCGTGCATGTGGCATCATGGATGAACAATTAATATCGTACACGTACTATATTTTACACATAACTGCATCGAGAGCCCACCAGTAGTCTTATATGACCTTGTTCACTTCACATACATGATGGCTTTCAAGAAATGACTGTCTTTTTTTACAATCATTCCATATCGAAAAAAATTAAGTTTGATTAGTTATGATATTTCATTGATGAATAAATATAATATGCGTCACTAGTTACAAATAGAGACGTGAATGATGAAGTTGGTGGGAAATCGTCTTGGACGTCAATTATGGTTGGCGTAAAATTAAAGTTGGCAGGAAAACAAAATTACTGAGAAATAGATGAAATATGATGGATTTTATGTCATTAGACCATCTGGGTGCTTATACATCGGCTGTGGATAATGAACCATCGGTTGCAATCTCACGACACCAATGTTGTCCATATATATGACTGGTGGTGCTACTTGCATGGTTGGTTGTACCGATGATGGTGTTGTAATGAATGATTAGTAAATGGAACCTTCGCTGCTGATGGTATCGCACTTATAGTGCATAGCCATAACGCAGATGTTGTTGGTTTATAAATTGCAAAACCCCAATCAACTCCGGTAGAAGACTGAGAGCGGCATCAACAGACGACTTCTTCTTCTTGGAAATTCATTTCTAACCCATTGTTTTGTGGGGAAATAAATAATTCATCAGCAGAGAATTCTTAACCCATATAAAAATTTAAGGTTTTCTTACTAAAGGTACTGGACATCTCAAAATCACCACATCAAGCTAGGCTATATCTTTTACCCACAAAATAGAAATGAAGAATGAAATAAATAGAAGGGTAGAAATTTTTTACATGTGAACTACGTATTCTCGTAAGTTGGTGAATGTATTAGATGAAAAATATAAGTAAAAAAAAGTGAAATCTACTTTTGAAAATGAAATTATACCATCTCTCAAAACAAAATTACTAGGCAAATGGATCAGAGGCCCATAATGTTAACATGGGCATGTCAATAATAAACATATTAAAAAGGAAAACGGTATAAAATATTGTATATAGGTTTTATATTATCAGAGAGAATAACACAATAGATCACGTGTGGCAAATACTTACTGACAAATACTTACTGACAACGGTACATTTCACATCTACAATTTCAAATTTTAAGTTTAAGGTATAAAAAAAGACACATGTCAAGAAATAGAGAACCACAAATATACCCCACCTCGTCCTAATTTATTTATATTTCTTTAAAATGAAAATAATCGAATAAATTAGTATTCAAAAGGATTAAGATGAGTCTTGATAAGGCATAACCCGTTGGTCGGAATACATATTTTAACATGGACGAGGTGAGCTCAGTATTTCATTACAAGATCACCGACCATAAAGATAATCCATCAAAACTATAAGACCTCGGTCGGTAAGCGACATGCAATATTATCGTGCAGAGTATAGTCGAGCGAAAGATAAATAATACAGACAACAAATTATCGACCGAGGGAATCTGCAGGAAAATGTTCACTCAACGCACAAGGCCATTAAATACGTTATTAGGAAGACATAAAGAACGTCGGGCCTCACACTCACCCGCAAACACCAGAACAAGAATGACAACCACTTTTTAGATATTGGGACAAACCGAATATTGATTATAATATATAAATAGGCATATGGTCTTAAACTAGTTTGTATGATATTTGTTGCTGTAACATAAAATAGTGAATTATATAAATTGTCTTTTTTTTATTCTTGTTAAACATTTATTGCGAAAATTCCTTATCAACAATCCTGAAGTTTTTGTAAACTCTTTGCACAACTTGGTCACGACCAGTCAAGACTATGTTCTTAAACCCAAAATTTATCACAATGATGTTGGTTTTGCTTTGTCTATTGAAACATAAGGAAACCACAAACCCATCACGATGTTATGAATAGAAATGATAGATAATATTGGCTTATAACCATGAAGGAAAAACTAAAATCTCTTAAGAAGATGGTAAATGGGATTCATGTAAAGCTACTGAATCGTCATAAGCCTGTTTTAGTAAATGGATGTTCAATCCATGTCTTTATGGTGTTGTGTTACTTAGCTACAATGATAGGCGGATGGTTAAGGGTTTTATACAAAAGGAGAGTGTTTATTTTAATGAATTATTTTATCTTGTAAAATAAGCCTCGATTAGGGTTTTGCTGTCACTTGTTGCTAGATATGATCTAGAGTTAGATCAAATTGATATTATTACTACCTTCTTACATGGTCTATTGGAAGAAAAAAATTAAATATATCAGCTAAAAGTGTTTGAAAAAATTATGTTAGATGATGTGTGTTTGTTGAAGATACCTCTTTGTGGGTTGATACAGTCGTCGATGAAGTGGAATATAATATTGGATTATTTTATAATATTCATCAAGTATGTTCGTAGATACTTTGATAATTGTGTCTATTATAATAGAGAAACACACATTGAGAGATAAGTCTTATAACTATTGCATGTGGATGATATCCTAATAGCTAAAAAATATGAAGATGTTTGAAACGGTGAATAATCAGTTGAAATAAGAGTTTGAGATGAAGAATATGCGAGAGATTATGAGGATACTTGGTATTGATATCAAGAAGAACAAGCTGAATTTGCATTTATTTTTATCTCAACAAAAGTATATACACAAGGTCCTAAGGAATTTCTCTATGTCCAAAGCCAAAGAGGTTAGATCGTCCATTGGTTATGAATTCCAACTTAGTGCCACTCAAGTACCAAATGAATTTATAGATATGAAGTACATGTTGGAGATACCTTATGTCAATATTATTGGTAGTGATATGTATGCTATAATTTATACCAGATCTGATCTATCTGACGTTATAAGTGTTTTGAGAAAATTCGTCTCTAATCAGGGAAACCCATATTGGTATACACTCAAGTGACTCTTGGAATACTTGTTGGGTTTGGAAATTATAGGGGTGTGTTATACTCAGAATGATACAACTGATACAATATTGATAAAGTACGCATACTCTAATTATGCAGGTTGTCTTGACACAAAAAAGTATACTTCGGGTTATCTGTTTACAGTGTTTGAGAGAGTGGTTAACTAGGATTCTTTATATATAAGTTCGATGTGTTGTCACTTATGGCAGCCGAATATATGGTTGTTGCAGAAGCTATGAAAGAAGTTATTTAGTTGAAGGGATTTTTGAGTAAAATAACTTGTATGGATCTAATTGTGATTTTGTTCTGTTATAGTAAGTGTTCTCTTCATTTAATGAAGAATCTGAAGTTTCATGAACAAACTAAACTTATAGATATCAAGTTGCACTTCATCCTAGACATGGTGGACATAGAGTAATTGAAGATGGTTAAGATTACTAACAAAGAAAATCTTTGAGATGTTTCGACCAATGTATTATCGATTTCAAAGCTCAAGAACTGCATGAGAATTGTGCAAGTTTGAGATGCATGTGAGATAGCCTCTAAAGATTAGAACATTGGATGGAACGAATGTTGGACTTATTAGTGGAGAGTTGTTAGGTATAGGCTTGAAGTAACTCCCGTACAAAGCAATTTGTCTTTATAACTCGATTTCCTATTTGGTTGAGTTTCCTATTTGTCTTAATTGAATTTGATTTCCTATTCATAAGATTCCATATTTTAAAATTTATCTACAATCTATAAATACAAGAGTCAAAATATGACTTCCGGTTGTAGTTGAGAGTCGAGTTTGTATTCTCTAAATGAGAGTAGAGAAAAAAATTAAATAGGAGAGATAAACACAAAAGCTAAACTCTAGATTCGTATTTTTTTTTAACTTGGGAGGGATTTGTAAAAGATAAAGTGATTGAATTTTTTTTGTATAGAATATTCTTTATAATGTTGTTTGTGATTGAGTTTTGTAGTATTTGGTAAAAAAAAATTGTAACGTTGTTCATGAATGTAAAAAAATTTGCACTCTAAACCATATAAAGTTTTATATTTTATGTTTAGATTACTTTATTATTGTTTTTACAAAATATGTTAGAAGTATGTTTTAGAACGAACTATTACAAGATCGCAACAATATAAAATGAAAGAGTTGGCAGCTGCTTCCTGTAATTTTAATTATATTGGAAGAGACGTCCAAATAATATAAATGTATTGAATATACTAGTTGTTAGACTTTTAATTATATTGGAAGAGACGACCAAATAATATAAATGTATTGAATATGGCTAGTTGCCCAATCATGACATCTTTTATATGTAAGAACATCCATCCATCCATCTTCAACTCTCTTCACGCCACCGGAAGTGTTGCAACATAAGTCAATTTCTGGAGTTGAAGCTGCATCTTCGACTAGTAAGATACTTTCTATTTTTCGTGTCCTTTCTTTCCTTCTCTTGTAATGATACCGTGAAATATCTTTTTGTTTTTCTTGTTTTTTTCTTTTAAATTTAAAAACTCGAAAATAATACAAAATTGAACACGAACATAGTATAACTTTGCTACTTACGTATAGACGGCTCTGTATATATAACCAAAACACAAATTACAATTAAGCATAAGAAAAGATATCTAGAGAAATTCAGGTATCAAACAAACACCATAAAAATTAAATAAACTGCTCAAGAAAACCATTAATTCTAATAGCTAATCTTTATTTGTAATTTTGTTTGGTGTGTTCTTACAATTTTTATGTTTTGTATGTTCAATTTTTTATTATTTATGTGTGTGAATTTAATATATATTATATGTAGTTAGGTTTTATAGAAATTAGATAACTATTGGTTATCACCTATCAAAAGTAATTATCTTATCAAACTTAATAGGTATGATACAAAACTAAATTACTATATGTAAAATAACTCAGTATTAGTGAAGGGTCAAGCAGATTCTTGTGTTTTCTGCGTAATCAATCAGATTCTTCGAGCTGTTGGCTTAATTATTTGGCTTCTTCAATTGTTTATAAAGCATTGATGCTGTTAAGTTATCTCTCCGGCAAGTTATCTTATCAATTACAGCTCGATTTCGAATCCTTCTCTTCTTCCTCTATTCAGTCTTCTGCTGTTGAGTTTTCTCCATCGGAAATACCTCTCTTTCAATAGTTGAAGCTAAAATTTCGTTTTTGTCTTGAATCAAAGACTGCCAGTCTAGTGAAATCCTTGGTGTCCTGAGGTTAGTCTTTTCAGTTCAAAATTTCATTCGGAAATTTCAAAACCTTTCGCACGGAAATGAAAATCCCTCAAATTTAGCCCCTATCTTAAGCAGAGCGGTTATCGGTCCGGTTCGGTACGGGTTTTGATAGAATCAGACCGAACCGTTAAGTTTATCGATTTTGATCCGGTTCGACCGCTAAGTTTTCGATTTTATTTTTTTTAACCGGACGAGGCCGTTAAATTTTCAGTTCAGTTCTAGCTTTGTCTGAGTTCGGTCCGTTCGGATCTGATTTGGTCTGATTTCAATCCCGATTTGGTCACGTTCAAGTTCGCTCCAATTCCGTCTGGTTAAAAAAAATTAAACCCAATTATAGTTTGATTTTTATCTTTTTTATTTAAATAAATGATAAAAATTAAAATTTAGAAGTTAGTCATTATTTTTTATAAAAAAATTGATAATTAACTATCGATTTTGGTAATATAATATCCTGAGCTGCAAATAATTCTCATGATATCTTGAGAATTGTTCAGGGAATCCTGAGTTGGAAACAATTCTCATGATATCTTGAGAATTGTTCAAGAAATCCTGAGTTGCAAACAATTCTCACGATATCGTGAGAATTGTTCAGGAAATCCTGAGTTGCAAACAATTTTCATGATATCCTGAGAATTGTTCAGGAAATCCCGAGAGTCGCGAACAATTCTCAGGATATCGTGAGAATTGTTCAGGAAATCCTGAGTTGCAAACAATTCTCATGATATCATGAGAGTTATTCAGGAAATCCTGAGTTGCAAACTATTTATTAAATAGTGTATACTTCTTCAAGATACTTCTTCTAAAAGGTGGAAGCCGAAATCCTTTTAGTCTCAACTATCATTCTTATGTTATTATTCAATATAAGTAATTTATCCACGTATAAGACTTTTATGACAACTATATGACCATAAATCATAGTAAAAACTCACGTGCTCAATTATACCTAGATCCATCATATATAATGTCACGATCAAACTTTACATATAAATATTAGGGGCTTGTTTTGAGCTATACAATAAATTAATAAGCCTATACGATTATGGTTCATTTTTCGGGAGCACAAATCTTTCGGCTGCTCAATGTAGACCTCTTCGTCCATATATTCATTTAGGGTTGTCGTTTTGTTAATTATAATCACAAAGTATTTTGTTATGTATACGGTTTTCAAACGGAGCATACATTTTAAAATAACATATTCATTTTCTTGTAAAAAGCAATTGGCTACCAATCGAACATTTGAATGGTACTATCAATAGGCCATTTCTTAAGAACATCCCCTTATAACTGTTTCATTTGATTTTTTATACTTGTCTTCTCAAAACGCATTAGTAGTTACCATTGAACTCATTCCATTTTTTTAAATTCTCTTTAAAACACATAATATCTAGAAATTATTATTTATTTGTAAAGATTTGGGATCGTCAAATAAAGAAATAACCACAATAAAGTTAATATTTACAATTTCTTCCAACCAAATAGAAAGATATTTTTTGAGATCCCATCTCATTGTATCTCAAACTTGGGAATTGCTTTATTTAACGTTTACAAAACTTACAAGATTACTCAACAACCAAATGTGCTTCTTGCAAAATCGTTTCTTATTTTCAACAGTGATTTGAGTTTGATTATCATATATAGTCATAAGTAAATTAATTCCACTTCTTTTGATTCAATAATCACGTTAGATTTCAAATCTTACAACCTATAAGTTTTGTTATTCTTATGTTATAACAATATTGCGTTTTATGGATTTTGGACCCATTATTTTTATTTTTTGATTCGTTCTCTTAAAATGTACAAGATACCACACACTCTTTTGGATATTTTAGTGTAATTAGATTAACTAGTCGACCAATATAGTCATAATATATTATCGAGCAAGTCGGAGAGTGTGGAGTACACGCTTGTTAAAATATTATGATTAGTAGATCCAATGGACGGATCCTTGTTCGGGTTAGATTTATGAATGATTAGGTTATTATGAAAATTCATCTAAATTTGAATTTGAAAAAATAATTCAAATTTGAATTTGATTTTTTAATGAGTTTATCATTTGAAATTTCAACCGTTTTTGGACATAAAACTATTTTACAGTTTGAGTATTTTGGTTGAATAAATAAGTATAGTTCTGTAACAGAAGATAACAACAACAAAAATTCATTCTCGTTGTTCAAAAGAATACGCTCTAATTTTATCCGGTTGAAAATTTTGGAGAACCACCAAAATAATTTCAATCTAAAATTGTTAAAACAAGACTTCAGAGTTTATCCAGAAATCTCTAAACAAAATTCCCAACAAAAGATTGAAATTATATATTCTTCTTTTATGAAGAGATTTGTATGAAGATGTTCTTGTTTTATGATTTTTATGAAGATTGAAATGAAGAGATTTGTTCTCATCTTTAAGAGAATCCATAATCAAGTATTAAAACATCAATGGAACTATGGTATCATACATCCTGTAAGTTTTTCTCCCTTGACTTTTGAAAATGATGATAATCTCTGAACTATTTTAAATTTTGTAAAGGATACACACTTTGAATTAATTGTTGTTTTGGTTGTTGGAAGTTTGTATCTAAGACCGAAAATGCTTGAAATCGATAATCGAAAGCATTTAGAGAAAAAAAAGGATATTATTGTGTTAGTCGAAGTTGTCGGTGGATGAAAAATGGTAGACAATGGTTAATAATTGTTGTGCAAATTTGCAAGAACATAGAACTAATGTGGTAATAAGTCTCTGTAACTTTGCAGATTATTAATTTATCATTTGCATGTAATAGGAAATCTGTATTGGTTTTGTACACAAAATTTGTTTGTTTAATAATTAAGGTCTATTACATGTAATTTAATGAAAAGTAAGACGAAAATCATGCTTGTTTGCATGTTAATTATTTAATACAATTTTCGCATGTATCTTTAAACCCATATATGAAAAAAAAGACGAATTTTGCATACAGTTGTTAATGGATAAATTTGTGTACGAGTTTGGTATTTAATAACTGTAATAGCAATTATATCTTTTCTGTGCACAAAACATTTTCATATGTACTGATGACAAATACTTTAATGCAAAATTAGGGTTTGTAGTTAGACAAAATATATTATAATATATAGAATAATGGATTCACACCTATAACAAGTTTGGTTAAAAGTTATGTTTAATAAAATCCATTATATTAACTGGGGTTGAATAAGTGACCCGTTATTTAATGTTGGTTTTCAGTTGTATTAAACTATTGAAAAGGTAATATACACGGATTTTAGCAATACTTAATTTATTAAGTATTAATAAATTTATATATATATATATATATATATATATTTCCGTTGTTTCTTGAAAAGCAGTTATGGTAGAAAACTGATTTTGTTTATTAGTTCGATAAATGTGCAGATGCTATTTGTTAAATAATTGTGAAGTGCCATCATATCGTGTACTTATAGTGGGTGGCAGATTTATTAAATTTTTCATACATGTATTAATATAAGTTGTATTGTATAATATACAAAATAATTTATGAATTTGGTAAATTTTGATGTTATTCGGATATAACATAATTTACAAATTTGGTAAATTTTGATATGTATGTGAGTGACATGTTGATTTTTGGCATTGACCAAATCAACTTGAAGAAATCAAGAAATTCTTATCGTCTAGTTTTGAGATGAAAGATTTGGAAGAAGTTGAAAGGAATCTTGGTATATGTATGTCATGACTAGCACTAGGTCGGATATTGGAGTTGTTGTTGGAATGCTTAGTAGTATATTCGGATGCGAATTATATTTTGAATATGGAAGTCCACTCCTTTACAAGTGGATGTGTATTTATACTTGGAGGACTTGTTATCTCTTGGGTATCTAAGAAACAAAGTTGAATTACTGATTCAACAATGAAATCCGAGTTTGTGGCATTAGCAACAACTAGTAAATAAGTTGAGTGGCTAAGAAATTTATGTATGAATTCCGTTGTGGCCCAAACTGATATCACATATATATATATCAAATGTGATAGTGAAGCTGTCTTGGCAAATGTCGATGGACAAGTTTATAAAGACAGGTCTTGACACTTAGGTGTTAGACTGAATATGGTTCGTGAGCGCATCACGCATTATGTTTCAGTAGAGTTTGTGAGAACTCAATATAATTTAGCCGATCATTTAACCAAAGGGTTAAGTAGAGATCTTGTGCACAAATCGGCTATTGGGATAGGATTAAAGTCCATTTGAAATCTCTCATGTTAAGATACCCAATTCCCATCTAATATGACATTAGGTGCTGAATTCAATGTGGAAAGCTTAACATCTAGAGATTGGAACACATTAGTAGTATTATCCCAACGTATGTGTTCAGACATGCAAGTTGTGGAGGTTGAAGTTTATCTTCTTAATAGCTCTTTTGAAAAATTGCATATGCATGTGCAAGACTAAAAGATCTACCTATTTAAGCATGAAGTTTAGCCGCTTCAAGAAGCTAGGATTTGGCTTTGATATGCTTAAGAAGGATAAGGACACAAGGCTAGTAAAAGATAGTGTCAAGTAAGAACATCTGAGAATGTAAATTTATGTGTATATTATTTTCGAGTATTCATTATGGATAGTAAAGGTTTAATCCTTAGTGATACCTTGATATTCGAATATTTGGAATATGTAATATACTAATATGAAATTCAATCGTCACGATATTTTATTTATGCATAAATTTGTTACTTGTTGAGATTTTGTTTTTGTTAATCATGAATTGCACTAAATGGGGGAAGATTGTTGGATATTTTAGTGTAATTGGATTAACTAGTCGACCAATATAGTCATAATATATTATCGAGCAAGTCGGAGAGTGTGGAGTACACGCTTGTTAGAATATATTATGATTAGTGGGTCCAATGGACGGATCCTTGTTCAGGTTATATTTATTTTGAATGATAAGGCTATTATGAAAATTCATCAAAATTTGAATTTGAAAAAATAGTTTGAATTTGAATTTGATTTTTTAATCAGTTTATCATTTGAAATTTCAACCGTTTTTGGACATAAAACTGTTTTACAGTTGGAGTATTTTGGTTGAATAAATAAGTATGGTTTTGTAACCGAAGATAACAACAACAAAAATTCATTCTCGTTGTTTAAAAGAATACGCTCTGATTTTATCCGGGTGAAAAATTTGGAGAACCACCAAAATAATTTCAATCTGAAATTGTTAAAACAAGACTTCAGAGTTTATCCAGAAATCTCTAAACAAAATTCCCAACACACTCTAAAGTTACTAACATTTGTCTTCATAACTCATATGTAAATATTTTAGTTTTCAAAAGAGGAACATAAATTATAATATGATACATCATCGAAATAGAATCACCCCACAAATTATTATGCTAACTAGGATGAACCACCATAACATTGCACGTCTAAATTAAGATTATACTTTTTTCATGTGCGATCAATCCGCTTTATTTCTCTGATGTCAAACAGTGATGTATTGTACCATGCTGTTTGCAAAATATAGAAAAATCATTTAGGTAAGTATTTTCCTTTTCCATCTTTACCTAATACTTTAATTTTAGTGTTTAATTGGTTCCAATCTTTGTTTTGAAAATCTTAACCATGTCAAAAGTCTCACATTTGTGTTTAAGTGTATGGGTTAGAATAGATGTGTAGGTGTGAAATGAACCTCATACACTAGCAAGATAATATGCTCCGCACGGGTTTGCTTTTGGTACACTCCCAAAAGGCCTCTTGCTAGTTGAGGTGGGCTCACACTTATATAAACTCTAATGTTTTTTCGATATTAGCAATGTGGGGTTCTGGAACAAGTATGAGATGAAGTTTACTCTCCAACATCCTCACTTAAACTTGAACCCATTAATCGGCGGAATAAACGTCGTCGAGCGGAATGAACATCGCCAAATCACAACGGAAACACATCGTTGGATCTGTTGATGGGCAGAATGACGTCGCTGGATATTCAACACATTTGCTTCGAATCCCACATTTGTTAATTTGGCTTTGGTACCATGTTATGATAGATGTGTAAGCGTGAAACTGAGCCTCACACACTAGCAAGATATTGTCCGCTTTGGACCAAAGGGTCCACACGAGTTTGTTTTTTGTACACTCCCGAAAACGCCTCTTACTTGTTGAGGGACGTTACCACTTATATACACTCTATTATATTTAATGTTAGCAATGTGGGACTCTGGACCAAATTTGAGATGAAGTTTACTCTCCAACAATATGTAAGTTAATATATAATTTATCTTTGTGTATCAAAATATTATTTAATTTATGTACATAACAAGTCTAATAATTTTGTACATCTTTCAATTTTGTATAAGACTTTCACAATTTACCTTTAGACATGGTTCAGATTTGTGTACAAACTCATATAATAATTTATAAGTCTTATAATGTCATATATCTCAAAGTCTATCAGTTTATAATAAAAAATATTTGCGCAAACAAAAATAAATAAATTAGTTATTTTATTAATAACAACTTGAAAAATATATAACTGACAATTTTGTTACATAAAAATTCTTTTGTGACGAAGATATCCGTTTTAGGTGTAAAAATCTAAAAAATTACTTGAATTTCTTTTTTCTTTTTTTTCGGAGAGAAAATTTCTGCCATTGAAGAACTCATAACCAATATATTATGGTGTAAATATTTACTCATTTTTTTTCTTAAGTTTTGTATCCCCCTCCAAAGATTATATTTTTTATTTTAAAGTCTCCTCCAAAAATTATATTTTTTTATTTTAGAATCTCGTATATTTTGACATATTACGTTATTATCTTTCGTATTTGCACCATCTTTTATGTGTTTTGCAATGTGTATATATGCTAGTTCAAATAATTTTCTAGTTTTAGATTAACATTCTAAGACACCTTAAATGTTGCTAACATAAATTTTAGTTTTCTTACCATTTGTGATATTAGTTTTCTCAGATCAATGATAAAATAACTAAATATTGGTTCGTCATATTCATTTTTGTTCCTACACTATTTTTTAATGTTAGAAAACTCGAGTGACATAAAATATATTTATAAGGGTTGGCGATCTGATTTGTCTTTCCACCATCATTTAGACTATTAAAAACAAATTTGAAATATAACTAAAACATATTTTGCACAACAATCATTCGAACCACGGCTACAAAATAATCAATCGATACGACAATAGGTTTTCCGTTTATATATTGTCGCAACAAAGACTTTTAATTATGGTGGTGAGTGTTGCTAAAAGAATTTCAAAGTTGTGAGTTGAGCCTCCGACCTAGGCTATTCTAAGATACTTGACACATTATTCCCCGCTAAACATAAATCAGCAACTATATATAATAAAAAACTCTCATAAAGGAACAACAACACACTTACCTTATAGTTGCAAACAACTCTTGGGAAATAAAGAGAATTGTACACAACCCTCGGGAAATAGAATGAGTTGTAATCAAATTCCAGATTGTAGAGTTGCATACAACTCTCAGGAAATAGATAGAGTTGTAAACAACTCTCATGATATATAGAGAGAGTTGTAAACATTTGCCAAATTATGTAGAAGATGCGAATTGTCGTGGTTATTTTAATTAAGAATAACTATCAAATAATAGAGTTGCAAACAACTCTCAGGATATATATATATATATATATATATATATATAGAGAGAGAGAGAGTTGTAAACAAGTCCCGGATTATAGAGTTGCAGACAACTTCCATGAGATAGAGAGAGTTGTAAACAACTCACATCAAAATAGAGAGAGTTGTAAACATCTCTCAGATTATAAAGTTGCAGACAACTCTCGTGAAATAAAAAGAGTTGTAAACAACTGCTAGATTATAGGGTTGCAGACCACTCTCATGAAATAGAGAAAGTTGTAAACATCTGCTAAATTATAGAGTTGCATACAACTCTCACAAACAACTCTGAGGGTATGTTTTTCAAACAACTCTCTCGGTATATTTTTCAAACAACTCTCATGTATGTTTTTCAAACAACTCTCAAGTTAGTATTAGTACTCTTAGATAAACCCATAAACTAAAATACCCTCTAACTATCATAACTACGTGATTTCAGTACAAATAAGCAACATTGATCATAAAAAACAGCAACATGTACTTAGAAATCACCAAAAACGCAAAAAAAAAAAAGAATATATTTCCGAAATTCGAGACGTACCTGGTTAGTGTAACTCGTGCTTTCTTCACCAGCCGGCGTAAACTAAACGGAAAGTCGTTGAACGACTCGTGCTTATTTGTTTCAGGGAGGAGACGACGGTGGATGATCGAGAATCAGTGAAGAACGAGATAATTTTTTGTGGAGGAGTTTAGGGTTTTCTGGTGTAGAGAGGGAAAACGAACGATTTGTTTCTGGTCTCTAAAAAATTAATGTGTGTTTCGTGGGTTTATGGGGTCTCAAAAGGGGGGAAATGAGTTTGAAGAGAAAAACGGGTATATATAGTCGGGGTGTTTTTGCCCAAATTTTAGGTGGAGGTACCAATTGAGACTATACTAATTTTGGGTAATAGTTGGTAATAAGGTAGTTGATGGTTATTTAGGGGTACTTTTCTCAATTATAAAATATTTTATTCAAATATTGTTTAATAAAAATATTTTGAAGATCAATTCCTTTTTTTGAATTTTATGTATTAAACTTAAAAGTGTTAGAAGATGTTAAAAGCATCCTAGCAGATGAATTTTATTCCAACACATATTTATAAAAATTTAGGTACGTAATTGTGAATATCCTTATAAAGAAAAACTTAGAATTATTTTTTATACATAATCTATATTTATTACCAACAAAAAGTCTTCTTCCATCCAAATGTGTGCGGTTCAAAAGAAGAACGGCTAAATCTACAATTAAATCCAATTAACATTGAATTGGAATATGCGAGGATGGAACTGCTATCATATATAATTGATGTTCTTGTGATTATATTGAAACAGAAATGTGAAACTGTGTGTGAGTCGTCTCAATGGACTCAATATTTTTTTATCATGAATTGAACTGTGGATTGATTTTGTTTTTATTACCAATTGTAATCCTTCCAAAAATTTGTAGATTCAGGAAATACACCTGTGTTGTTGTTCTACTGCTAGTGGCAATGGTGGGCTGGTTGAGTATTGCAGAAGATGTTGGGATGAGAGTTGTAGGAATGCTAGCGAATCCAGCACAAGAACATTTGAGGTATCTCTTATGTATTACCACTTTCATAGACGACTTTAAGCAAGCAACGGCGGATTTAATAGTAAGTCAAGAAAAAGTACAGCATAAAGTTGAGATGGCCGGGAGTAACTGTGAAGAGATTGAGCAAGATGTGTTGAAATGGCAAGCTGAGGTGGATAGGGCATTGAGTGAAATAGAAGTACTTAATAAAGAGATTACTGAAAGGAAAGGTTGTTTCATGTACTCGTTATGCAAGAAGCTTAAAAGCATGACAATACAAGTTTTGAAACTGAAAGATGCTTCAAGTGAATGGGTCAAGTCTGAACAAGTGGGTCAAGTTGGTCGCCGTATAGATCTTCAACATATGGAATTTTCTGAAGGAAGTGGAATCAATTTCTCTCACTCTGGTTCTTCGAAAAAAGCTTTCGTTGATATCATAGCTTTGCTAAAGAATAATAAGGTCAACATGATTGGATTGCATGGGATGGGAGGAGTAGGAAAAACAGCATTGGTCCAACACATTGGCAAAATAGCCAAACAGGAAAATCTGTTTGCTAAAGTGTTCATGGTTGTCTTCTCCATGAAACCAGATATTAAAAGTATTCAAGATAAAATTGCTTCTGAACTGAATTTGAATATTGATGCTGAAAAGCATGAAACAGCCCGAGCAAGCAAGTTGCTGGCAAGGTTGAAAAATGAAAAAAAAATACTCATTATACTAGATGATGTTTGGAATCAAATTCAATTAAGAGCCATTGGAATAGAGTTCGATAAAAGCCAAAAAGGGTGTAAATATATTATGACTACACGTGATTCCCATATATGCGGTATCATGGGATGTCAAAAGGTAGTTCATCTGGATATCATGACTGAATCTGAAGCATGTGATCTACTTAAAGAAAAAACCGAACTTGATGATGGTGATTCCCCAATCACAGATATTGAAACACTCGCCACCACTGCTCTAAAAGTTGCAGAAATATGTGGTGGTTTACATATTGCTATTGAAACACTCGCCACTGCTCTAAAAGGAAAAAGCAAAATCCACTGGGAAGCTGCTTTAAACATAGACAACATAGATAGAAACAAAAATGCTTATTCGTGCTTTAAAACGAGTTATGATCAGTTGGAATATAATGATGTCAAAGTCTGTTTCTTACTGTGTTCTTTGTATCCTGAAGATTATGAAATTTCTAAAGAAGATCTAGCTAGATTAGCTGCAACTGAGTTGAAGGGTGATGGTTCAATCGAAGATAAAAGACATTCGGTGGAACTATATATGGATATACTCGTTACTAAATCTTTGTTATTGAAAAGTGGAGGAGAAGGAGAATGTAAGGTGAAGATGCACCCTATGGTCCGTCATTGTGCACTATGGATATTATCAATGCCTGAGAACTTCTTGACAGGAACATACATCGGTGATTTAAGCCGTTTTCCGGCTAATGATGTATTTAATGCATGTATGGCGATTTCTATTATGAAAAAACAAAATAAGGAACTGCCAAGTGAGCTGAATTATCAAAAGCTAAGAGTCTTGTTTGTACGTGGCCAAAATTGGAAATCCATCTCCAGTGAAGTTTTTGAAGTTATGATAAAGCTGCAAGCTCTGCATTTGGAAGAGTGCCAACTCCCGGATGACATGTCTTCATTAAGATATTTAACGAGCATTAAGGTTCTTAGCTTTCGTGGTTCTTCAATCACTCAGCTACCTGATGGAATAAGTGAAATGAAAAATTTACTATTGTTGGATGTGTCCAACTGTCAGCAACTAATTAAGATTCCACATGGTTTGCTAAAGAAATTGTTGAATCTAGAAGAGCTATATACTCATGGCTCAACGTGCAATCTGTGGGGAGAAGAGACGGGGAAAACTAGTCTTTCCGAGTTGAAGCAACTGACATGCTTGAACATATTTTCATTGGAGGTCAAAAAGGAAAATCTTAGCAGGTCCATAATGATATTATTTAATTCAAGTGGTGGAGATTCAGCTTCTGATATCTTAAGAATTGAGAGTGCTGATTCCAGTTGGATGAATGTATTGGGAAAGTGGGAGCTGCAACTGTTGCCTGAAATGAGGTGTTTGTCGGAAGGGCCAGCGCCACTTGTCCCTTTCACAAATCTGACACATCTATCTATTGATTCATGCCATCAGTTAACATCTGTTTTTTCTCAATCTGTTGCTCAAAGTATGGTACAATTACGAAAGTTGATTATAAATGACTGCTCTGTTTTGGAGCATATCATCCTAAAAGAGAATGGGAATACCCGACCTCTATGTTTTGGTAAGCTAGAAAAACTATATATATCCCACTGCCCCAAATTGACATATATCATGTCCATTCCCACAGCCAGAGGACTTGAGAAATTAAAAAATCTTATAGAAATTGGTAACAGTAAATTGACACACATATTTGGTCCTGAGGAGGAAGAAGGAAATTCGGAGGGGGTTGTGCTCCCAAGCCTAACAAAATTGGGTTACGGTGAACCAGCTCATATTAATCGTATTTCATACCCACCTTTGAAGTCTCTATTCGTAAGAGAATGCGACGAAGCAGATTTGAATCGATTTCTTCTAGATGAAAAGGTATGTTTTCTACAGTTTCAAAGTAATATATTTTGTTCTGCTTTGAAAGAAAAATGTTGCTACAGTTTCCGCAATACTCATCAGTTTCTTATATGATATAGTTTTAAATTATATAAATGATTTGTTATTTTGTTATGTTAGAACTAAAACTGCGAAGGTAAAATTTAATGTATTTTGTTTACGGGGTCAAACACGTCCAACCCATGTCATACAGAAATTTGGTTACTAATATAATCATATTCTCTAATATGTTCAAGAATAAGCACTGCATTACATACTCGTAAATGAAACAAATGCTACAAAAGTTGATTTTTTTCGGTTTTTTCTAAGAGCCTAACTTCAAATGTCTATTTTATGTATCATTATTGTCGTCCAGCTGTTACTGTCCGTTAATTATATGTAGTTTCGTAGTCATATCTTTTGCAGCAGAAGTTGATATTCTATCCTGGACTAAACAGGTCGTGATTTATTTTATTCACACCAACACCTCTCTCTCTCTTATTTGCAGCTACAAGAGCTCGGGTTACTTGTCTCGAAACCGAAAACATGGAACTCTGTTTTAACCATACTGGTTGAACGACAACCGCCCACATTAAAAGCGATCAGTCTTTTTGGTATTGGTAAATTACATAAAATATTTCATCTTGACGGTCTTGGTAACCGAGAACCTCATTTGATTGTTTCAGTAGAGTTATTGGATATAGCGGGTATTTATGATCTGATGGATATATGGAGTGGAGGCATTAATACCCCTAACCTTACCACCTTGAAGATAAAGCAATGTACAAGTTTGAGATTTATCTTCTCGCCTACTATAGCCCAGAGTCTGCCACACTTGAAGATACTCGAAATTAATGAATGTCAAGATTTGGTGGCAATAATTGGTGAAGCCAACGGTGGAGCTCCAGATAGCCTCGACCCTATATATTTTCTTAAACTTGAACATTTTAAGATTAACAAATGCAGTAACTTGAAATATATCTTCCCAGTATCTGTTGCTCGAGGTGATGACACAAAGATTGCCGTGTTCCCATTACTTGCCGAATTAAACCTCTTGGATTTGCCAAAGTTGAAAAGCTTCTCCCCGGTGGGATACCATTTAAAATTCCCGTGTTTGGATGATCTGACCGTTCGTCTATGTAATAAGCTTGCAACAAATTTCACTTTCACTTCTTCGGATGGATCCGTGCACGCTGAAACTAAGGTACACATCCATCATTTGACTAACAACACTTCGCTTCTACTAATATACTACAGTTATACAAATAATACAAATCTCCAGTATCGAATCAATTGTGTGATTATATGGAACTTTTTTTCGCTTTAACCTATTTTCATTGGTTCCTAGGATTATTGGGAAAGGCTCGGCGAGCAGTTTGAATACAAATATAAGAGAAAAGATTTGACCGATGGATCCAGCTCATCCGGGTCCCAGGATTCCCAGTCCTTAAAAATTCAGGCCCTTTGAATATCAAGATTGCCGTAACATGTTAAATTGATTGGAATGGTGACCATTGGGCCGGTATATCCTACCCTCATATCTGTTATGTATTTGTCCGTTGATAAACTACTTACTATGTCTCTCATGTGTGCTGTACTATTTGTATATTTAATTGCTTACATTTAATTTGTTATTTGTACCTTTATATTTGTGCTACTATTTGTATTTAATGTCTCTTTAATATTGTTTCGTGATATATTTTTTTTATCGGCCTTTTTGATATATTGTAGTTCGATTCTTAATTGCAACCCGTATTACTATTTCAATTGGTTGGTTAGTCAATTTTGATCCTGTAGGTGTATATTACAGTTTGGTCATATTAAAAGCATATCCACTTGCTATTGTAAACATGGGTATAGAAAGGACATCTTTTACTAATATACAAAAAAAATATTGTGTCGTGAACCACAATAAAACATCAAATGGGTTATTATCATTATATATACCCAAATGGAACAAAGTTTGTAAACATATGTTCAAGTCATTAACATCTCGACTAGTTGTTGACATATACGGGGTTCTCAACATAAAAATTATACATGTTATACAAATAAAATGATGTATCATATTACGTTTTAACGAGAGAATCAAGAGAGAGAAACACTATTCCGTGGAAAATTTTCAAGGAGCTTCATTTTAAAAAAAAAAAAAATTTTAACCTCAAATTCCCATTAATCAAATATGTAAAAAAAAAACACCCATTTTTGTTGATTTTATAGGTTATTTCAAACTGTTGTTCGTTCTCTTCCAAATATGGTCAAAATCCATCATTTTTGTTGAGCCTAAAAAATTTCACGTGATTTTACTTTACCAAATCTGATAAAAACATCTGTTTTTTTAATCTAAAGTTCATTCAAACTTGTTGTTCCTCCTCTCCAGATCTGGTCAAAATCCACCATTTTTGTTGAGCTTGAAGCTTAATCATGTGACATAAAAGATTCAGCTGCAACCGCCTCCGCTTTGTTTTCTTTGTTAGTTTTTGTTTTAGTGCAAGTTGGTCATTTTTTTGTCCTTTTTAGGCTTTTTATCAGGTTTGGGAACTTTCACATGCAATTGAAAGAGGAATAAAGGTATCTTTGAAGCTTCCATGGATGCTTAAGACCTTAAGATATCCCCAAAACTCAAACCCCAAAATGGTGAACATAAAAACCAGCCCCAAAACATACAATTTTGGTTGCAAAAATTGGTGGAACTTGTTGTTGATAAACTTATAAATAAGAAGGAGGAAATGTCAAAACAAGCTGTTGTTGGTCATGCTTGCTCTGGTTCTAACCAGTAAGCTTCTAAAGAGGTTATACATGAGTTTCCACCATTTCTATGCAAAAAGTCATCAATACAAAGTTTCTTAAAAATGTTTCATTCTGATGACGATTTTGATAATGTTTCAAACGAGATTGATGTTCTTAGACAACCTCCTTATCCAAGTGTTTCTCTAACAATTAGGGAGTTGATACATAGATGAAACATATTCAATGGATGTTGTGGGAAAAAATCTCAAAAAGTAGCGACTAAGCAGTTGTTTGATAAAAGTTCATGGAAAAATAGTTCAATGCTAAACATTTTTCCAGGACAACCGTAAGTCGACTACCGATATCAAGCTTTGGTATAAGGCTCGAGTTAGCAAGAATAATAATGAATTTTTTATTTATATTTGCAATGTGATAAATCTCGTGGATAGACTAAATTCTCCCTTGATTGGCTATGTGGCCGAAAATCAAACGGAAAGCAAGCTATAATTAAACATTTTCAAACATGAAAGGTAAGGCACAACTTAACTTGTATCCAAGTGGCTGGATTATATTTAATTTCTTGGATGAAGGTTCTATAGATTAAGTTCTCATTATTGGTTGCTCATTTATGATAAAAATACTATCGGACCTCTTTGAGTTTACGAATAAGGTAATAAACCAAGTCTTGATTAGGGTTCAGCTCTCAAACTTTCCTTCGAAATTATAGAATGAGAACACTTTGAGAAATCTTGCTAAAAATATTGGCAATCTATTCTACTCAAATTTTTTAACTCACGTTATAAAATGAATTTTGTATGCTAGCATCTTGATAGAGGTTGACGTTTCTAGGTCGTTAACCAAATGAATTGTATGCAAGACAACGAATGGCAATTGTTTTTTCCAAAGAGTTTTTCTATAAGTTTGTTCTCAAATTGTGTGATGCTTGCAAGGCTATTGGTCATGATAGATAACATTTTTATAATGATAGAACCCGACCAATTGGTACTCCTTGGTCAAAACACCTCTTGTTGGGCAATGAAAAGGTAGCCATAAGGAACAGGCAATCATTGGAATGACTCAACCAATTCTAGAAAGAGTGGGTTGCAATGTACCGGACAAAGAAAATTCATTAATGGCAACTGACAAGCCAAAATAGTTTGTGGTGGAAGATCTTATTGTGGACGGCGAAGTCGGGATTATTAGCCTTTAAACACTCAAGCTACTAGTAACACTAATTCTTCGAGTAAAGACGATGATATTATTTTCATGTTTTTAAACACTAAATCTACTAGTAACGATAATTCTTTGAGTGAAAATGATGATACTCTCTTTACTCGGATGAATCTATCAATACTAGACCGCTAAACAACACCATGAGATAATGACTAATTAAACCATATCTCGTCTAAAAAGAATATGGTTCACATCCATGATAGGATGGATAAAAATGAGGGACTTCAAGAGGCTGGTGGATTTATCTTGGTTGGAAAGATACTTTGAGGCACCATAATCAGGCACCGAGGGAACAATCAACCAATTGAAAAACCTTCAAAGGCAAGAAAAGACACATATAAAACTACCATTGATATGAGGGAGGGGACCCAAGCTCTTATAACCATTTATGAAGATCGTTTGGTAGAACATTAGCACACTCATAAAATAGAATGGAGTATGTGACTTACTGCGTTGTAATAATATAGATATCTTATATAATCACATAACCAAATATACTAAACGTGGTGTGTGGAATTTTAGACGTACAAAACTCCGGAGTAGGGAATGGGTCAACTTGATTAACTATGGTGAATAGCTAAATGTTGCATGAATTATTATAGGTGTATTTTAACAACATGTTGAATTTTGATGAACGTTTTTAATATAAACGATGATACACCTTATAATTTAATGTAATTTGGGAATAATTGTGCGCAATCGAGACTTATCGATCTTGTCAAGTTTGATAGAGCAATGAGAAATATTTATTGGTGCACATTGACAATGAATCGCTTTGTAAAATCCTTACCCCATAATTATTTCTTATCATTTTTCATGGGCTAAAAAATTATGATTAGTCACCGGAATTGGTTACGTGTATCAAAATAACCATTTGTGTTCATCTTTGTATTTTAACGGTCACTTTTGTTGGCCTCGTTTTACATATGTGGTCACTCGTACGTATTTTTCATTCGATCGTGACATGTACCATCCAAACAGTATCGGTTTTTTTGTTGCAATTTTAGTCGTTCCAAATTTTAGACCTACTATATCCTTCTTTCAAAAAAATTTACTATTTAACTTTCCTTTGTCCAATTCTACAAATTAAATTAAATTTTTACTATTTACCTATTAAAACATACCACTTTCTTTTAGTTTATATTTTATTTTAATAACTATTGGAACCAGATCAAATCCAATTAAATTAAAACGAACTGATGAGACCCAGTTAAAATTCGGCCCATCTCCATATCTCATTAATCTAATCATTATCTCCTTAATTTTAGGAGCTGGTTCAAATTACTGTAAATAGTTTGCCTTATCCAAGAAAATAAGAGAAATAAGATTCACAATGAATGCCAATTCTTACTTCAACTTGATTTTGATCAACCGATTCTATTTTGGGTACAATGATTTCAGTTTTTTTCACTACTTACACTCTTCCAATAGACACTTATGTGTTGCTTCCCAGTACCAAATACTTTTCTCACTTGGAGTGTGAAGGGATAATTTGTTTTTTTGGTAGTATCGTTATCCGTTTTATCTTTAGTAGTGTCATATTTACTAACATTGGCGTCTTCGGGCTTCTACATATCATATATGAAAGAAACATTTAGTTTCTTCTGAGTAAGAATGTGTTGTCATGCTTTGCTCGACATATAGCTCGATATATTTTGGGAAGATTTTGAAAGTATGGTCCTATGAAACTGTGTTGTGAACATTGTTTGTAAGTATTCTTCTCAATATCGTTGCATGATATTTTTCTATCAATGTTTTACGCTGGTTGAGAAATTGGTCAGTTAAATTTTTTCTTGACTTCAATAATGATACATTTGGATTTATTAGCTTCTTCAATTGCAAGCTCCAGATTCTTGATTTCTTGCTTCAAATATGTTTTTGATGATTCAAGAGTTTAAATTTTATCATTTTTAATTTCAAGTCATTGTCAATATGTAGTTTTTTCTTTGACCATTCCTTCTCAATATTTTCCAATTCATTAATGGACCTCCAGTCTCTTGATTTGTCTCGGTAGTTCGATTTACCGCATCCATATCCTCTGGTTGAATTTCTTCCTCTCGACTCTGTATGTAAGACTGATGAGATTGATGACTCACCTGATTCTCTACTTCGAATCTCTTCACCGATAACTAGGTCACGAACATCATCAAATTTCAACTTATTGCTTCCTGACGAGCTACTCACCGTTGTGACAGTAGCATTCCAACTATCTAGTAGTGATGACAACAGTATCAGTGCTCGTATTTCTTCATCAAAATCAATTTCAATTGAACTCAACTGGTTTGTGATTGTATTGAGTTCATTGAGGTGTTGAGCTACTGACGTGCCTTCTGTCATTCACAAATTGAATAAACACCTCATCAAGTGAACTTTGTTAGACGCTGATGGTTTCTCATACATACTATAGAGAGCCTTCATAAGACCCGCGGTGGTTGTTTCCTTTACGATGTTAAAAGCAACATTGTGGTATATCATCAATCAGATGACTCCAAGAGCTTGTCTGTCAAGAAGGGTTCATTCTTCATCTTTCATACTCTCTGGTTTCTTTTCTGAAAGGGGTCGATAAAGCTTTTTCTAGTATAGATAATCTTCAACCTGCATCTTCCAAAACCCAGAATCTACACCAACGAATTTTTCGAGTCTCACCTTTCCTTCGTATATAGCCATTGCTCCCACTCAAATCTGATCTCTTATGTATTGCTACCAGTTTGGCTCTACTGATATTAAGTTCTTTCTTAGATCGGGGATATATCTGACATCTTTCAGTTCCCATACAAACCCATTCAACTTAATCTTCACAGTACCTTTACCAATAATATCACAAGGTTGATCATCACCAAGATATACTTTTCCAAGGTTACCAGGGACATACCTCTCGAAGAATTCTTTCTTTGAATTTGCGTGAAACGATGCTCCATAATCTAACACCCAAGACTCTTCCCTGCTTTCTAAGAAGCATATTAATGCATCGTCTCCTTTTGAAGCGTTTGATTTTTTTAGGAGATGGAAATCTATGGTTGAGAATGAGACAAGTCTGAAGATTAAAAAGCTAAGAACGGATAATGGTGGAGAATATGAGGACACCAAATTCAAGAAGTTTTGCTATGAACATGGGATCAGGATGCAGAGAACCGTGCCAGGTATGCCTCAACACAATGGTATTGCCGAACATATGAACATAATGTTAACAGAAAGAGCTAGAAGAATTCGTATACAGTCTGGTTTCCCAAAGCAGTTCTGGGCAGAAGCGACCAACACATCGGCTTACCTGGTTAACCGAGGCCCATCGATTCCCTTAGAACATAGGATAACCGATGAGGTATGGAGTCGTAATGATATAAAATTATCACCTCTAAGAGTATTTGGTTGTACTGTATATGTTCATATAAGTGATCAAGGCAGGAACAAGCTTGATCCGAAATCGAAGAAATGTTTCCTGATCGGCTATGGTGAAGATGAGTTCGGTTATCTTCCCGACCCCATGTTCCCAACAGAACATGCTTGAACTATCTGTTACATACCAATGGAGGGGAACCTGAATGCTATGATCAAGCTTGCCAGACCAGGGATGTTAGTAAGTGGGAGCTTGCCATGAAAAATGAGATGAAGTCTTTAATCTCAAATGATACATGGGACCTAACTGAGTTACGAATGGGTAAGAATGCATTTCATAACAAATGGGTGTATCGGGTGAAAGATGAGCATGATGGCTCTAAGATATACAAAGCCTGACTAGTTGTCAAAGGGTTCCAGCAAAAGGAATGAATTGATTACATTGATATTTTTACTCCAGTTGTAAAGCTCAATACTATTAGATCAGTGTTGAGTATTGTTGCCATTGAAAACTTTTATCTTGAACAGTTAGATGAAAAGACAGTGAAGATGATGTAAGTGTTAAACACATTAAAGAGATATGGAGTGAATTTAAAAAGACACTATAATTTAGGGAGTCATAAGTTACACATTACTGTAAAACGTTTTTTCTCCCTTGTGTTTCAGTCACTACAAAAAACCAAGAGCTAGGGTTTTTTTGTATGTATAAAAAATGGCTGAATCACTGTGTCTTTCAAATAAAATCGATTTGCAGCAGGTCTGGAGACGTAGGCATAATTTGCTGAACTCCGTTAACAATTGTGTGTTTGATTTCACTTTTGTTTTGTGTTTCTTTTCTTTTGATTTGATTGCATGAAAATTGTGTATTTTCCCAAAACTCCTCTTTACCTCAAGCAAATTTAGAAGTGATTTGCCGAAAAATTAGCGTATTTCCTTTACAAATGGTATCAGAGCACCAGGCCCAGACAGAACGCGATGTGGTGGGGTGTGATGTGGGTGAAATTCTCAGTTGCTGAACATCGTACCAGAAGCCAGGAGCCATACTCAAGGTGAATGATCTGTTGGATAAATGGAGCGCCTGATGGCTCATCAAGCAGGTGGCTTGATTAAAAAGCGGCGCAGTGTCATCGAAAGATGGAGTGTTTGATAGCTCATCAAACAGGTGGCTTGATCAAGGAGCAGTACAGTACCATCTGATAGTGAGCAGATAGATCCGACCTAAAGCTCTAGAGTTCAGGCTTCTCTCTACCTGACTAGAGTAAGCAGATGAAAGTCAATTGAGAGGAGTCTAGAATGGTATTTTTTTCGAGAGGAGGAGTGTTAGGTGCGACCAAAGTCCCACATCCCACATCGGTTAAACATGGGAAGAAATATCAGTATATAAGTTAAGAACATCTCCATTAGCGTGAGGCCTTTTAGAAGTGGACCAAAAACAAAGTCGTGCGGGCCAGTGGGCCCAAAGCAGACAATGTCACCCTAGTGTGGAGATCGGAGTATTCTTACTTATATACAAAGACGGAATATGCAGACCTTATATTCCTTACAAGCCCTGCTATCAAAGAAAATGATACTGATGATGCTGGTGGAATTCAAGTTGTTAATAAGAATCTGAGACCGCCTCGGATATGGATCAGTTTAACAAAAGTCAAGTGGATAAGCCTATTATAATTTCACCTATAGGGCTTGATCAGAATAAAAGCAAAGTTATGGTCTTGGAGAGTCCACTGAGATTCTCCTACCTTTGCTCCCTTTACCATCTAACTACCATATCTTTCAAATAGTAACGAATAGAGTGCTATGATTGACCTTCAATCTCCACTATTACCATTGGACCGTCAGCTCAAACGGTATCTGAATATGTTGTGTTACAATAAGATGAGTATGACGGACATGTTATGAAGGCAATTTGAACTAGAAATAGAGGTGCGTTTTGAGAGTAATATTTTATTAAGTATTTTTTTAAGAACGTTTTTAGATGATTGCAATGTGGTTTAAAATTTTGCATTTACATCATAACTGGATGATATTTGCTTATCGACGAATGAAACTACATGGTATCCAAGTGATGGATAACTTCAAGGTTAAACCTATGTCATGTGGATCTAATAAAGCAAATTTAAACGAGGTTATGCTTGTTTAAAACAAAAGTTTAAGAAATTGGCGAAGGGTAAGCAGGAAGTTGACAACTTAGTTAGGAAGGTGAGCACCGAGAGAGATGCTCTGAGGGTTCAAAATGTAGAATTGATTGGTAAAAAATCGTCTATAGTCACTCAAAGTGCAGAGTAACATTCTCAAAATTGGAAGCTTATTTTGCCAAAATGATAACTTGATTTCTTATAATGTTAAGCTATTGGCTCAAAATGTTAGATTTTCGGATCATATCATTATTCTGTCAACCGGTATCAATGCAAAGATTACTAAGAATGTTGACTTCAGTCTTAAAATGTTAGTTTGATAGCTGAGGTGAAAGATATCAATGCAAAGATTACTAAGAATGTTGACTTAAGTCTTAAAATGTTAGCTTGATAGCTGAGGTGAAAGAAAGCAAGCAGGTCATGGAAGATGGTAAGAACGAGATTGTAGCGGAGTCTACAAAGGTAATCAAGAACAAAGCAAACGAGCCTATCGAATTTACACAACGTCTACTAGAGAGAGTGTGGAAGGAAGCTATCCTACAGGTTTGGAGAAAAAATCCCAACATTATCTTGGATGATTTTTAAGTACTTGGTATCTGAGCATGAACGTCTTGGATCTTCACGGGATGAAGAAGGAGAAGATGAAAGTGAAAGTGAAATGGGTGAGGATGAAGTAATCGTTCTTAAAGAAAATTGATAAGGAAATATATTCTTTAGGGACCTAAATGTAATTAATAAGGACTTAATTGATAAGTTCTATTAACATAGAGTTTAATTAAGCCTTATAAGAAATATAGGGGCTGAAATGTAAATATCCTTTTATGTAATCGCTCGTCTAACTAACTTACTAAGCCTATTTAAAGAGGCTGAAGAGGTTATTGACACATATGAAATAATCAGAAGCAAAAGATCTTATTCACTACCTAAAATTCTCGCTGCGGATTCTTGTGTTCTCTATTTTCTCAATTCAACTTTTATTCTTACCAAATTTGCGCTAGAAAGAGGGGGCGAAGATACCTTGATCGATAGATCAAAAATCGAGTCTCGAATTTGTTCGTTTTCTGAAGAATTTTGTTTGTATTTTTGCTGATCGGAGATGAATTCGGAAGAAGGAGATAATCCACCTGTTCGAAAAGCTTTGGAGACTTTGAAATCTGATCTGCAAGAGAAAGAGGCAGGTAAGTCAATTCCAACTCAATCAAACCAATTTGATTTCGAAGGAAAAATGAATGAGATGATAAGAAAAGTGGCAGAGCTTGATGAATTTGTTAAAGAAAAGAAAAATAATAATGCCGCTAGACTTAGATCTAAAATAGCGAGAGGTGATCAAGATGATCAGTCGGATCCGTCAAATGACGACGGCGACGTTCAATATGTACGGCGTAAAATACATTTTGAGCGAAAAAAGGAGCATAGTAGAATAAAAAGAAAAGAAAAGTTGCAGAATCGACAGTATGTGGACTCTAGTGATGAAGAGGATTTCGAAAATTCGGAGTCAGATGAAACACCGAGATATGAGCATTCTCGAGGCCATTCAAGAGGAGGAGGATATGAACTCCGGCCAGCTAAGGTGTATAAGGAAGGAAGGCAAAAGAAGGAAAGGCGAGTATATTCGCCTCGGAAATATTCGCCTCGGAAATATGAAGGTGAGTCAAGTTTATATGCTACTGTGGGAATGAGAAACGAAGACCAATATGTTCAAGGAGTCGACTAGATGGACTCACCATTGATCAGAGAGATTAGATCTGTACCGCTTCCGAGGCGGTTCGATATTTCCAAAATTGACAAGTTTGATGGAACTCAAGATCCAGATGATCATATAGAACAATTCAAAAACTATATGACTAATTTCGAAGACGACGATAAATTGGTGTGTAGAGCGTTCTCTCAGACATTCAAGGGAACTGCACTGAAATGGTACAACAAGATTCCTAAGGAGTCTATTGCAAATTTTAGAGGCTTTTACACAGCTTTCCGAAGACAGTTTGTGGGAAGCAAGGAAATGAGAGCTAATGGAGATACGATAATACAATGCAAGCAAGCTGTGGGAGAAAAGTTAAAGGATTATACTAAAAGATTTGTGTCAACAAAAGCTGGACTAGATGATTGTGAAGAGGTGGTGGCTATGGCAGCGTTTAGACAAGGATTGTTGCCATGAGATTTAGCAGATGAGACTACAAGGCGTAGGGCATTAACATTTGGAGCTCTCATGGCTCAGGTTGAAGATCAGATCAAAGTCGAAGAGTCGATGCGGGTTCGAGGAGGAGGCAGTACTATTCAGAAGGGGAATAGTCAAGTGAACACTTCGAATAATAACTCATCGCGCCCGAGGGGTAATCAAAATGTTTCTAATCAAGGAGGTTCGAACTCATACCAAGGGGTTCTTCGAGCTCGTACCAAGGGGGTTATAATCAGCACAACTCTAATAATCAACAACAGTTCAGATCCAGATCGAATGTGTGGGTAAGACCAGAATATTATGCGGATTTGACTGAAAGTGTGGCTTCGATATATGAGAAAACCAGGGGAACATTAAATTTCAGAAAGCCACCAGCGATTAATAGGCCAAGAGAGGAACACAATAACAAGTTCTGCAGGTATCATGATGATATTGGGCATGATACAAATGATTGTATTGCTTTAAAGAAGGAGATACAGATTCTGATAGAAAATGGAAAGTTGCTGGAGTACGTCAAAAAGAATGCTAAAGCTGTAACTCAGAAAATTGGTAATCCTAATTCTAAGCAGGAAACTGCACTGATGATTTTAGATGCTGCAGGTGATGAGTTTGATGTGGCTTCGGAATATGTCGACCCAGACCCTAGTCGATTGTTGTTGATGTCAGTAAATGAGCCGATGCGTGAGGGACGTGTTCGAGATTTGTGTGCCTTCTTCGAGTCACTGATAATATTTGGGGGAGATTCGATGACTAACAACACTAATAATTCGAGGAAGAGACATATAGTGAATTTAACGCATCAAATTGAGGGAGGAGCATCGGCACACCTAAGCAACAAGAAAGATGTCCCATTTATGATTTTCGATGGGGATGATTTGAGAGGAATTACTAGGCCACATGAAGATGCAGTGGTCATTGGAGCAGAAGTATGTGGGGTGGAGATTCGACGAGTGTTGATTGATACTGGGAGCTCTGCTAATGTGTTGTTCAAGTCAACATATGATAGATTAACCGCTCCGCCTCGAATAGAAAGGTGAGAGAGAACTATCATTGGGTTTACTGGTGCAACAGCAAATGTGATAGGGGAGTTCGAAGGTGAGATTTCTTTGGGAAAAGGGCCTTTCAAAAAGAAAGTACAAGTACTTTTTATGGTGGTAGACTGTCAATCGAGCTACAACGCTATTTTTAGAAGGTCATGGCTGGCTAAAATGTATGCTATAGTTTCTACGGTTCATCAATGTTTGAAGTATGTGATCGGGGATCGAGTCGACGTAGTTCGAAGTGATCAAAAGGTAGCAAGAGAGTGTTACGATGCTGCGTTTAGACTACGTGGCAGAGGTACTGATGATCCAATGGAGAATTAGCAGTTTGGGGGGTTGTCTTCTGGTGGTACAGATGAGGGAATTGATGATCCGAGGTCAACCCCGAGTTCTGTGGTGGTAAGTGAAGAAATAGAAGAATATGTTTTCAATAATGGCAGGGTACTTCGAATTGGGACTTTGTTGTCTTTATCAATGCGAGAAAGATTGTTGAATTTTTTGTCTGAGAATTTGGATGTATTTGCTTGGAGGTCCGAGGATGTAGTGGGGGTCCCAAGTGATATCATATGTCATAGCTTGGCAGTGGATCCGAAGGTCAAACCGATAATTCAAAAAAGAAGAGATTTTTCGTTGGAAAAATCCGAGGCCATAGTTGCTGAGGTAGATCGATTGTATAAGATGGGGCATATCAGGGAGTCTAATTATCCGAGGTGGACGGCTAATCCTGTGGTAGTGAAAAAGAAGAGTGAAAAATGGAGAATGTGTGTAGACTTCACAGATTTAAACAGAGCCTGCCCAAAAGATCCTTTTCCAGTGCCTCGAATTGACCAGTTGGTGGATTCTACTTCTGGAAATAAAATTTTGACATTTATGGATGCATTTTCAGGGTATAATCAGATTCGAATGAATCCAGAGGATTAAGAAAGCACAACTTTTATTACTGATCGAGGTTTACACTGTTATAAAGTGATGCCGTTTGGATTAAAAAATGCTGGGTCTACATATCAGAGGTTGATGAATAAGGTGTGTGCTTCACAAATAGGGAGGAATATCGAAGTGTACATCGATGATATGCTTGTTAAGAGCAAAAGTGATGATGAACACATTGATGATTTAGAAGAGACGTTTTTAAATCTCAGAGCCATACAGTTGAAGTTGAACCCAGAAAAATGCACATTTGGAGTCCGATCTGGTAAGTTTCTGGGGTATATGATTAGTGAAAGAGGAATTGAAGTGGACCCAGAACAGTTGAAGGCTCTGATATCAATGTCTTCACCTCGGAATATCAAAGAAGTGCAAATGTTAACGGGTAGGTTAGCAGCTTTGAACAGATTCATTTCTCGTTTTTCAGATAAGTGCTTGCCTTTTTTCCAGGTGCTGCGTCGACCAAATAATTTTGAGTGGACTTCGGATTGTGAAGAAACTTTTGTGAAGATCAAAAATCTTTTGTCCTCTCCTAAAATATTATCAAAGCCTCGAAAGGGTGAGCAATTATTTTTGTATATAGCAGTATCGGATTATGCAGTGAGTGCAGTTCTGGTTAGTGAAGATACGAGGGTTTCGAAGCCTGTCTACTATGTCAGTAAAAGTTTGGTTGATGCTGAAAAACGTTATTTGAAGCTCGAAAAATTGGCACTGTGTATAGTAGTGGCAGCAAGAAAAATGCGTCCTTACTTCCAGGCACATACGATTGTGGTTCGAACTTCATATCCATTGAAAAATGTGTTGCAAAAGCCAGATATCTCAGGAAGGATGACTAAGTGGTCTGTAGAACTAGGAGATTTCGATGTGTTATTCTCTCCTCGAACAGCTATCAAAGCTCAAGCCCTAGCAGACTTCTTGGTTGAGTTTCATTCGAGCAGATCCGAAGAGAAAGATGGTGAAAAAGTGAACACGAATCCGACGTGGACAGTACGAACTGATGGGGGATCCAGTAATAAAGGGTCGAGTGCAGGAGTTGAATTGGTGGCACCAACAGGGGAGTTTATGTTTCAAGCTATAAAATTTGGATTTCATGCTTCGAATAATGAAGCTGAATATGAAGCTGTGCTAGCAAGATTGCGGTTAGCAAGGATTTGTGGAGCAATATTTGTGCGCTTAGAAACAGATTCGCAGCTGGTAGTTAACCATGTTAAAGGGGTGTCAGAAGCTAAAAAGGATCGTTTGGTTTTGTACTTGCAAGAGCTACGAGGTATGATGGCACAATTTGAAAATGTCGAGGTGGAGCATATTCGAAGAGGTAACAACACAATGGCTGATTCTTTAGCAACAATGGCTTACTCTGAAGAATATCCATGGATCGTGACACAACCATTGCCCTCGATTATATCAAGTTCTGAGCAATGTGAATTTGTTGAGGAGGTAGTAAATGATCCGAAGCGCGTTCGAGGTGATTGGAGGATTGACTTGTTAAACTTTATTTCGAAGGGAATACTACCTCTTTATAAACACTTGCTCAAGAAAATAAAGTATAAAGCTCTTGGTTATGTAGTATTAGATGGGATATTGTACAAGAGATCTGCGTCGAAACCTTTGTTACGATGTTTGAGTAAGCAAGAGTCTCAAAACATTCTTTCTGAATTACATGATGGAGATGGGTCAGCTCATTGTGGATTCAAAGCTTTAACGCGTAGGGTATTGTTGGCAGGGTATTATTGGCCTACCATATTGCAGGATGCCAAGTTATTAGTTCGAAGCTGTGATACTTGTCAGAGGTATGCAAATTCAATACATAAACCAGTAGTACCCCTAATGACAATATCAGAGGCGGTTCCTTTCGATAGGTGGGGGATTGATTTAGTAGGACCATTACTTGTGGCTTCAGGTGGAAGACAGATGATTATTGTTGCGGTTGATTATTTTTCGAAGTGGGCAGAAGCAGAACCTTTAGCTGGGACAAAAGCTAAGGATGTAATCAAGTTTATTCTATGTAACATCTGCTACCGTTTTGGAGTTCCTCGAAAAATAACAACGGACAACGGTCCTCAATTTAATAACAAGGAAATGGATTCTTTTTGCTCTTCGAAAGGAATACAACAATGCTTTTCTACTCCTTTCCACCCTCAAGCAAATGGGCAGGTGGAAGTTACAAATAGATCTATTTTGGAGGGTTTAAAGAAAAATTTGGCAGGAGCATCAGGGAAATGGCCAAATTATCTTCAAGAAGTGTTGTGGGCATATCGAACAACCCCTAGAGAGGCCACAAAGGAGACTCCTTTCTCTTTGGTGTATGGAATGGACGCTGTGTGCCCTGCTGAATCTACATTGCCTTCCTACAGGTTATTACGATATTCCGACGTGGATAATGATGAAGCTAGAAGGGTTGAGCTTGATTTGTTAGAGGAAAAAAGGGTCAAAGCGCATTTGAATGTGGTTCATTATCAAACCTTAATGAGAAGCAGGTACGATGCTAAAGTTAAGAAGAGAAAGTTCAAAGTTGGCAATCGGGTGTTGCGAAAAGTATTTCGTCATACTAAGGACAAGCACCTCGGAAAATTGGCTCCGAATTAGGAGGGTCCTTATGAAGTCAAAATGAAGGTCAAGCCAGGTTCCTACAGGTTGTCTGATCGTGAGGGGAGGATGCTCAACCACCCTTGGAATATAGAGCATTTGAAATTGTACTGTGAGTAAAATTGAACTTCGAATTTTTGCAAACAGACATACTCTTTCCTTATCTGTTGGCCCAGAAAGGTTTTAATGAGGTGTCTGGCTAATATTGAATTTTATAATAAAATTTCTTTTGGCCATTGGTTGTTTAGTATGATGAGTGATTTATTATTTTGGTAACTTGGCAAAGACTGATCATCTTTGAAAATTGACCAAGAATAATTTTCCAAAGCCATAGCTTTGAAGAAACAACCTAATTTTTGAGGTGCCACGTCTTATGAGTGCATCTAATTTTCGAGGTGCCACGTCTTATGAGTGCATCTAATTTTCGAGGTGCCACATCTTATGAGTGCATCTAATTTTCGAGGTGCCACGTCTTATGAGTGAATCTAATTTTCGAGGTGTCACGTCTTATGAGTGCATCTAATTTTCGAGGTGCCACGTTTTATGAGTGCATTTAATTTTCGAAATGACAAGTTTAAATAAGTACACCAGAAATTTGAAATATTAAGAAAGTTGCTTGTTTCATCGGATGAAACTTGAAGCTTACAAAAAGGAGAAAACTACTTAATTAAAACACACAAAAAACAAGCGCGACATGTATAATCTACTGTTTAGTCATCTTCTTCTTCCGATGACCCTTCTGAAGCATTGTCTTCTTCTGAGGAGCTTGATGGCACCTCGAATGCTTCCTTTGGACGTTCTTCTTCTGGAACTTGTTTCCAAAAGTCTGTTAAATTCAATCTTGGATAAGCAGCATATACTTCTCGAAGAAGCTTGATAGCTGTATCAGTTTGAGCTTTCTTGATACCATTAAGCATCACAGAACCAACAGCAGCTTCGGCCTTTTTGACGGCAGCTTTCTTTTCTTCCTCGAATCCTGTTCGAAGCGTAGTCAATTGAGTTTGGCAATTTTCCAGTTTTTCCTGAGTTTCTTTAACAAGTTTCTCAGCATCGGTAGATTTTTTCTTTTCTTCGGAAATGGCAGTAGAATGTTGAGATTTTAGATTTTCAAGAGTCAGTCGATGAGAAGTCTCCAGAGCTTTGATTTCTTCTTTATGCTCCTTAAGAAGCTTTCCTTTTTCAGCTTCGAAATTTTGAAGTGCTTCGTTTTTTGAAGCCTTTTCAGACTCTGTTTCCTTTTTGCTCTTGATTAACTCTTGTGCAAGGAGCTCCAATTGTGTATGAGAATTGTTCACCTCTTCACATAATTTTTTGGCTGCAGCACTTAAATTTGTAAAAGGTCGAAGAATTGAAGTTACCTCATCGGATCTGTCAGGATTGGGCAAATTCGATGGGTGATGATGAACAGGAACGATTGCATTAGATTTTGAAGTTATGGCAGCATCGGTAGAAGTTGATGGAATGGTGTTGATAGGTCGAGAATCTTCACCAGTGGCTGCAAAATCTCTGCTCGAATTAAATTCTTCGAGGTTAAGATAATCAATTTTCTGGCTATCTCCTAATGCCAGTCCCCCTTGAGGATTTTCTTCAATAAAGATTTTTTCATGCACCTCGGAAGCCAATACCTCTTCGAGAATGTCAGCTTCGTTCTTTTTCTTTGGAGTAGTGGACTTCCTCTTTTTCTTCTTTGGAATATTGCTTTCCTTCTTTTTCTTTTTCAGTGCAGGTTCGTCCTCTTCGGATATTGGAGGAAGTTGAGAGGCAGACGCTTTTCGTTTTCCTGCAGGCTTCGAATGTTTGGAAGAATTAGCCTTGCTTGTGTTGGGTGTTCTGAGGGTTTGCTTTCCCTTCTTCTTCAGTGGCAGGTGACTTTCACTTCGATTCCTGGTGGGAAGGTAGGTTTTCCCATCTGGTGCAAGTATTCTCTGAACTACTTTAATAGGATCTGGGGGGAGCATCGGATCTTCAGGGAAGTCAGCTCCCAAGGATATGCGCCAGAGGTGGCTGTTGACAAAGTTGATTGGTTCAAAAGCTGAGTGAAAGCCATTTCCCCAGGCTTTTTCTGCCCACTCAGCCATTTTCTGGAAGATAACCTTTGCGGTCTTTCGACGACTTTTAAATCTCCTCGGAATTTCTAAAAAAAAAAGGAGAATAAACAGTTAGATAAGTGAACTTGGTTAATTTAACTAGGCTTAATAAGTTTAAAAAAAAATTACTTACTGCTATCTCTCCAGGTGAGAGTGAGTTTTGAGGGGTTGGCATCGGAAATCTCTTTGCCATTTTCCCAAGCTCCTGATAGAAAGACAAATTTTTGCTTCTAAAATTTGTCAGCTTCGAGGAGGTCGTCGATAATCTTCAGATCATCCTCCAGGGTTAGGTAGTAGAAGGGTAAAACTGGCCCATTAGAGATTTTGGTCAGCGAAATGAAGTCTTCTATTTCGAGGGGGATGCCTTCTAGCCTCGACACCATGATAGCAGAGAATAAGGTGAACAGCTGGTTTGGAGTGACTTGTGTTGGACACAACCCAAGAATCTCGAAGTACCTCACAATCATGGGATCGAGGGGAAATCGAAGTCCCCAGTTGAAAAGCTCGGGATAAACTACCAGTTCATTCTTCTGACAATTCAGAGGTGTTTCTCCTTCTTCTGGTAGTCGAAGAACAACGTTGTCTGCTAGCCCCCATAGTTTCTTGAGTTGTTCTTTTTCTGATTCGAGGTAGTAGGTGTATTGTACATTTTTCAGGGCAAGAATATACCGAGGACAAAGTGGTTGAAGGTTCTCCTGAACCAAAGCAGCAACATCCTCGGGGAGGGTAATGGGAGGTTTCTTTCCTCGATTTCTCTGTGGGGGGATTACCCCGTCAGCCTCGGATTCCTCTTCGGCATCAGATTCAGTGGCTTCAGAGTCATTTTCTTTGTTATTTTCTTCATCGGTAGCTTCATCCTGACGACTTCGAATTTGAGTCTCAGTTTGAGTCACAGGAAATTGGTTGACTATTCTCTGGAGTAGCGTCAACCATTTCTTGTGGGGGAGGAGAGGAGGTTTCTGCATCGTCACCCATTGCTAGAAAGGTTGAATTTTTGCTACGTTTAACTTTAACAGCTTCGGATTGAAGGATAGGTGATTTGGGTTGAAGTTTTTTAGTTGCTTCGAATTGTAGGATAGGTGATTTGGGTTGAAGTTTTGTAGTTGCTTCGAATTGTAGGATAGGTGATTTGGGTTGTAGTTTTTTATCAGTTGGTGGTTTGTCGGAAGTGACAACCTTAGATTTTCGATGAGGTCTCAATGGTGGAGAAGTAGGTTGATTTCGAGGAGGAAAGGGTTGTTGGCTAGATTCTGGGTTGGAAGCTAGGGGTGAAGATGAGGTAGCAAGATTGGGATCGAAGTTACCGTATTTGAAGGTGGTAGAGGAAGAATGAGGACCGTTGTAGATCAACCCAGCAGCTCTGTATTCTTCAGCTCTCTCTCCAATACAAAGGTAATCGTAGGCACCGAATACTTGATTACTAGAGCCAGGGAAGAGAGATTTCTTTGTTGTTCTTGGTTTTCTGGGTTTAGATCTTTTGTATTTGGGATATCTTCTCATACAATAGATGTAAATCTGGGAGGTTGTTCTTTGTGAATGAAGGAATGATGTTTCTGGGAAGGCAGTAGAAGATGAAGATGAAGGTGGCTTAAGAAAGAAGTGATTTATCTAAAAAGCTCTCAGTGAAGGTGGAGCTAGGTATTTATAGTTAAAAATAATGACGTTGAGGATTTGAAAAGGCAAAACCAGTGAAGTGTTCTCATTGGATGGAATATGAAACGTGGAAGAAAACGTGTTGTGTCACAGACCTATCAAGGAGGGTCAAGTCAATCTTTCAAGTAGGGGTCAGAAAATTCGAAGCATAAGTAAAGTTATATCTCTAGTCAGAAGATTCGAAGTGGAGGCAAGGTTGAATTTCAAGTTAGCAGATTCGAAGTAAGTGGGGAGTTTATTTGCACTTACTCTTAGATTCGAAGTAAGGTTGCAAGTCATTAGGCTTAATCAGAATGAAGAGGCTGGATAAAGGAAGTTTTATTCGCCAAGGTGTAATTTTCGAAGAGTGAATAGTTCTTATAAATTGTCTGTATAAGAACTAGGGGGGCTACTGATAAGGAAATATATTCTTTAGGGACCTAAATGTAATTAATAAGGACTTAATTGATAAGTTCTATTAACATAGAGTTTAATTAAGCCTTATAAGAAATATAGGGGCTGAAATGTAAATATCCTTTTATGTAACCGCTCGTCTAACTAACTTACTAAGCCTATTGAAAGAGGCTGAAGAGGTTATTGACACCTATGAAATAATCAGAAGCAAAAGATCTTATTCACTACCTAAAATTCTCGCTGCGGATTCTTGTGTTCTCTATTTTCTCAATTCAACTTTTATTCTTACCAAAAATAATATCATTGAAGGTGGAGCGGATGTATCTCTGAATGACCAAGATGAGGAGAAAATATTAATATAATTCCTTCTGGTATTAATCAAACTTATGAGGTTGTTGCCGAAGAGATTTCTCTACCTCGTGTTAATCGAATTGAAGAGGTTTTTTTAAAGCCATTTCTTTTAGTTCATGGATTTACTGTGCTGTAATTTTATTGCTTAGTTGATGAAAACTTTTTGGTTTGTAAATTCTTCAAAATTATGACAGTTTTTATATGGCGTGTTGTTATGCTAACAACGTATTTCTATTTTTATTCATGACATGGGGTCGGGTATGAATTTGACTCATGAGTCAAGGCATAGTATGGACACTTGAGTAATCGTATGGCTTATGATCTTTAAGTTTGGTTGATTTACCATGTTCTCTAATTTAATATTTTAAGTCAGTGCTCAGTAGCGCCACTTTTGTATCCTTGCATGCTTGAGTAATTAACCATGTTCGCTAATTTGACATTTTAAATCACGGCTCAGTATGGTCACTTGTGTAACCTTATAGGCTTGGTTTATTAACTATGTTGACTATTTTGAAATTTTAAATCACGATTCAGTATCGTCACTTGGATAACCTCATGATTGTTTGACCTTAGATTTGGTTTATTAACCATGTTCGCTTACTGCTCATAGTATACGACCCTTTTTTGTATTGTAGTTTTGTTTGATTTAGAGAAGTAATATAACACATTAAACTATCTTTATGTGGTGTCTTTATTGTCATGCTCAAAGATTACTTAACGAATAATTATCTAACGCCCATATCCATATTTGCTTCAAGTTTTTGCTTTTCGAAAAGATTTAATGTTTTTCGTTTTCAAATGAATTTCTTAATTAACAAATACGTTGTGCGTCATTATAACAACTGTCTCGCGCCAGAAAAAAATAAAAAAAATGCACAACTATTTTACAAAGTCTTGTTATATAATTTTAGGTGTTCGATGTTCCAAAGGTATTTTAGTGCGTTCATTTCCATGTCTTCTAACTGACAGGTTTCATGATACCTTTTAGAGATTATTGGTTGCTATATTTCTCATGTTTTTATTATTTTATCCCTGGAATATTTTTTGCATGATAAAATCATCATCTAAAAGAGCATGTGGCTTCAATTTGGAATCGAATATGCTCATTAAAATTTTATAGTGCTCTTTTTGAACTCGAGCTTGATGTTTCTCAATCAAGTTAAGAGAAATTTGTCGTTCATTACTATTGTTTCTTCCGAATAATATTTGATTATGTGACTAGGGATAATGATCTATGCGGGAACTACAAAAATTAATCTCATATACTAAAAATATGAAATTTCTAGTGGTCGACCTGGGGTCGTCCTATACGCTCAAATCACCTATGTTAATTCATCAGGCCACTTTTCTTGGCTTTCAAAATATTTTTCTTGATTTATTGAATAATGGATATGTTCGTTACATTTTTATATGGTAATTTTCTTCGGGTAATACGAAGTCGAAAAATATTGTTCCACCTTATATCTTTTACAAAACGTCATCATCACCTCATTCGAAAACTGAGGTCTGTTATATATCATTTATATTCTAGGGATCCCAAACCTGGATAAGATATGTCTTTGCAAGAAGTTGTAAATTTCTTGAGCCCTCGTCTTGTACAAATCTTTCGGTTCAACACATTTTGTAAAGTAGTCGACTATCACTACTAAGATTTATCATTTTCTTGTAGCCATATGTAAATGTCCCACTAGGTTGATCCACGTTTATCAAATGGACAAGTCACTAGGACTATGCTCATTGGTTCATTAGCCAAATTAATAATATTATAAAACTTTTGACATGCGTCACATCCTTGGACGATGGCCTCGGCATCCGTTGCTATCTTTGGCCAATAAAAATCAGCCAATAGAAAACCCTTGATTAAACTGCAGTGCTCACAGTGAGTCCCACTGACCTCTTCGTGCAAGAATTAAGAATAAAAATAGTTTCATCTTCGTTCAGACAATGTAGCATTGGTCTCGTAGCACCTTTTTTGTATAGGATATCTTCAAGGATCGCATAATTAACTGCTTATATTATCGGTACCCTAGCATCAGCTTTATCTTTAGGGAGAAATTTTGTCTTATAGACACGATAAGTACTCTTGTCGCCAATCTTCAATTATTATTTTTGTCATGACCTCTTCCTCCTTCATGTTACCCTCTTAAGTTGGTATTTTTTGGATTATAACAAGTGGGCAATTTCCTGAAACTATTATTTTCGCCAAAGAATTTGTAACTGAATTATCCACACGAGGTACTTGTTTGTATTCTACTCGTTCGAATTTATTTTTCCATTCTTGTAGTGCCTCCAGGTACACCCCCCCCCCCCTTTTCTCTCATTTTCTATTGATTATCCTCATATAGACCTTTCCTTAGACTTATCGCCAATTGAGATTTTGATCACACTCGTATAACGTTTACTCTGGAGATGTGAGCCATATTCAAACCACCTAAAAAATCACATTTGACCACATTATTAGTGACTTTGAAACATAATTTGATTGATTTCATTATTTCTTACCGAAAGAATGACTTCAAGATAATGTCAACTCATTATCCATTCCATCAACTCCAACTAGACATTCCAAGTATTTTTCAAAATCTGATTGTATACTTTTTTTATCGTCTAGTATTTTTCCCATAAACACTTTTATAAAGTCTGTGAATGTTTGATGTTTGATTGTTGTACGAGGTTCATACAAAATCTCATACTATCCCAATTATACTGACTATCGCGTCAGTAGATTTGAAATATCTAAATTTTGTAGTAATTGTTTAGGGAAAAAAGTTCGTAAGATAAGGGTATGACTTTGAAAATACAGACTCATTTTTCTTGCACATACCACCATTCTCAAGGTCAATTTCTCTAGATTTAAATATCTATTTTTGGCATCGATCATACTTCTATTTACATAATAAATCGATTCGTGTGACCCTTTTTCCTCCCTAACCAGGATCACACGCACACATGATTGGAGATAAATTAGTATAAATATAGTGATTCGCCTCGTACTGGAGCCGAAAGAACATCTAGGGAGTACATAAATTCTTTCAACGCACGAAAGGCATCGCTGCACTCTTTATTTCAGCAGAATTTCATTTCCCTCTTAAGGACTTCAAATGAGGGGTGCTTCTTATTATAAGTTTAGAGATAAAATACTTTATTAGTGCTTCAAGAAAATATGTTGGAGTTCTTTTTTATAATTCTGACATTCTACATTTGAAATCTTGACTTATTTGACTTCTGGTTCTAACCACTAGCCTACTTGCTGGTGTTTTCTCAACTACTTCACCCAAGGTTCTTTATTAACATTTGTTTCAAATTTCTCGTTTTTATCTGATTGAAGACCCCCCCCCTAGGTGTGTTGATTGTTATCGTGTAACAACTCTCGGTAGTTCTCTAACTACCTCTGACCATAGCCCACAATTACCAAACGTTAGACTTCACCAACAGAATTAGACGACTTATCTTCATAGTTGACCAATTTTCTATTGGTCTTCTTATAGGGGGTACCTTAACCATTTTTGTAGATGGTTTTAAAAATAAAATTGGTCAAGATACCACCAAAACACTTGTGACTATGAATGTGATTATATCCAAATTAATTACTAAAGCGTCTCCATGACGGGTAACAACACCTCTCAGATCATCGTCGTTAAAACTCAAGTTGGCGACCATATTTCTATAATGGTGGTGTTATGACTCGTCCACCAGGTGAACCTCTAAGTTTTTGTTAGAATTGGGTTTTAGCCCTGACATCATGTCCCACTAGAAATCGTATGCAGCCAATATTGTTTTTCTCTTGACGTCTTATATTTTCTCCAATTCCTCGTACATTGGTGCCTCGTTATCATTCTTTTTGCATCGCTCCTCGTACCTATGCTTGATGAATTGAACGAGCTCCCCATTGTCAATGAACCTTTAGATATCTTCTGGGAACTCTTAGCTATCAATTATTGCATGACCATGATCGTTATGGTATGCACATAAATACCTACAAGATCTTTTGTACCTACGGGCTAACATCTTTTGAGGTAGATGACACTTTGCTCTCTTTTTGGTTTTGTCGAAGATAACTGCAATATTCCCAGCTAGAGGTGTACACCTTTGAGTTGGATTATCATAATACAAGGCCCTCAGTTTACATAATGGAGCTCTCGTGACCTTGTCACGCCTGACCTTGTCATATTTTTTCATGTCTGGTATTAACACCTTTGATTCTTAAGGTTTACGGAAGACAAAGCTCCTTTTTTAGAGTATTTGAGTCTGATAAATTGATTCACTCTTATCGAAATATCTCATATTTTCAATAGGAAATCTAACAAAAACATCGTATAGTGGTTCGTTTGTGTCCAATTATATCTTGAACGATGCCACAACAACATCCTCCTTGCATATCAATAAATTGTTCATCTCACAAACAAATCTCGGAAGATAGATTTTCATTGTTAACATATTTATATGTTACATATTCACAATGGATTTTCTCTCTTTTTTATTCAATTTGATACCAACGAATCGATTTCTGAAGATGCTCTAAAGGCCTTCAAAATCTTGAATCGTTCCTTTCATTAAGCTATTGAGCCAGTCAAGTGTGTTTCCTTTAAACGTCATGGAAAAAGCTCTGCAAAGTAGAACTTTGTCAAGATTGATATCTATCATGTTTTTGAACTATTCCAGGTGGTGTTTCAGATCCCATGAACCGTCATATGTATTCATTTGTTAATGATCTAATTTTCGAGGAAGCTTGCTTGACATCAAAAACTTTCCTAGTGAAGGGAGATTTTTGTTGTCATATTTGGTATTTTCTTGTAATAATTCAACTCTTTCCTCTCCTTATTCACCTTTAAAACCATATTACTTGATTAGTCCTTGTACTCGGTATTGTTTAGCTTTTTTATTTTCTTCTTGTTACCATTACTCTCACCCATATGTTCAGCACTATTGGCCTTTGCTCTCTCATTTTCCACACAGCTTACTTTACTTACTTCATTGTTCAATCCAATCTTCTTTTTCTTTTTTCTGACATGACATTATGTGATAACAACTACAGCACCTTGGTTAACGCATATATTCTAACCTTGGCATCCTCGTCCCTTTTAAGTTTCAATTAATTTTCCTTAAGTTGTTCATGATTTAGCTCTTCAATCTATATTTAGACAACATGAATGTTAGACAGAGTATCCAATATGTCTTGCCTTGAGATTTGTTCTCTCAATATTTGCATTCGATTAGCGGGCATATAGGTTGTTACATCAACCAGGCCGTTTTGGGCTCGATTACCCCCATACGATGTACCAGATGTCTCTCCGTCTAGTTGATTACCAACTTCCATCGTAACTACTTGACTCTTTTTCTCTTGAACAATTATAGTGTGCGTGGTTATTGGCTTGCCTCAATTTAGTCTCGTTATTGGTTATTGCTATTAACTAGCAATCTTGTCGTGATTCTGGACAGTCACCAAATTTCCTCGATTAGGACAAATTGCCAGATTTTCACTTTCGATTATCGATCTTGTCATCATTATTGGTATGCTAAAACTTGGATCCTTAAAAAGAAAATGATTTCCCCAAGGTAATGCCCAATTTGATAAGGGATTTTCATCTCACATTTAAATTCAAAATGATGAAGTTTAATCAAGAAAGAATATATTATGAATATAATGATTTTTATAATATCGGAAGCTCTCAACCTTTTCATTTAGGGGTTGTACTTTATTGTACAAAATAGTATCTCTCCATCTTTACTCTTTAATTGTTACACCTTTGAACATGTTATCATGCCTTAAATGTTGGTCAAGTTTTCAAATAAATGTTTAGACATAATTTTTAGTAACTTGTTGCGCAATGACAAATATCATGTCATCATAAGAGTTGGAACATTTTTTTATGCGCTCGTCTTGTACCTTCATGACCCATGTCTGGTAGTGTCTTTATAATCTTTTTCTTATATCGCTTATCACCCTCGACATGTATATCCACCTCATCCTCCGATTTTCTCCTACTATCTTCATGACCCTCGTTTGGTAGTTTCTTTATGACCTTCATTTGATGCCACTTATCACCCTCGTCTTGTATGTATCTTCATAGTCCTTTGGTTGCCTCGTATTACCTGCAACTTATCTTTTTGTTATTCTTTTATATAAGCTTACCCATCATTGTAATGAGTATATATTATATGTAGGATATCGCCTTATCACACTCTTGATGAAGAGCGATAAATGCACAAAGAATTTCAATGCATTAGTTTAAAAAAAATACAAAGGAAAATCATGTTGCAATGGTTTCATTAGTTGATAGTACTTTGTCTACATCAGAAGACCAAGTGGCGAATGGTTTTGTTAGCTACTATAAGGATCTTCTTGGCACCCAAATAGAACAAGTTGGTTGACAACAAGGTATGTGGGTTTGTACCATGTCTGGGAGATGAGAAACGAAAACTAATGGGTACCGATATATTTGAAGATAAGATTCAGATGCTATTAACAAAATTAGGAGAGAAAAGTCCCACAGAACCGATGAATTTTTTGTCTCACTCTTTCAAATCTTCTTGGGATGCTACTGGTGTGGACTTTATTACTTCTGCTATGGAGTTCTTTTAAATCTCTTCCATATAAAGCAACTTAAACTAGGTTATTGTATTAATACCAAAGTCAAGCCATACTACTTCCATGATGGATTGTAGGTCGATTTATATGTATAATGTTTTGTATAAGCTAATCACTCATATATTAGATTTCCAAACGGAACCGGTTCTAAATTTATTTGTGGACATAACTCAGTCAGCCTTTGTGCAAGGATGATTGGTGACATAAAACGTACTTCTAATGCAAGATTTAATGTGAGGTTACAATCGAAAGAGATATTCGCCAAGATATACTATTAATACCAACCTTCTTAAAGCATATGACATGATATATTAAGATTTCTTGGAATAAGTATTGAAAGGGATCAAATTCTTCGATTAATTTATTTGGTGGGTAATCGAATGCATAGTGTCTCATTCTTATTCAGTTTTGAGAAACAACATCATTCGTGGATTTTTTAAAAGGAGGAAGGGGTTGTGATAGGTTCATAATTTATCTCTTTATGTCTTCGTCTTTTGGTATGCGTACTTTTATATATTGAAACATAAAACCCAGGTTTCTAGTTCCATCTAAAATGTGATAACATTAAATTACACATCTTAATGTTGCGAGTGCTTTATGTTGTTAGCATGAGGGGATAAGTAATAGATTGGGATTCTTTTGAGTAGCCTTCAAGGTCTCGGTTCAAATTTAGGGCTACACTTTCATATCCTCAAATCCAAAATTTATATGGCTAGAATATGGCCATAGTATATATTAATGAAAATTTACTTAATGAGTTATATATTTCAATGCAATGTAAATGAAAAATATATAATTACAATAAAATGAAGTACATACAACCAAATAAAAAGTATGTCTCGGGTGCTATTATAAAAATTTCCAAAAAATCAACAATTATCTAAATAAACAACACTCATCCTAATGGTGTGTTCCTGATAAATTAAAGGTTGTATTACTTAAGTAAGATGATCTGTGACCATGTGTTTGTATCAATATGTTATACACTTATGTGACAACTATGTACCCTCTCTTTAACATACATGAATTCAATATGTATACTTTTAGACTTAGTTGAGCTCCTGTTACTCAACTATAGAATTATTGTCACATTATAACCTTAGGAGACTTTTTATACCTTCGATAATGACTAAAATATTTAACTATAGTTATTGTTTAGACGTATCGTACTGGATGATGCAACTAGTGTTACTTAACATTTTTTCATAATACTATAGCTTAAAATAATAGGAAGATTCTCAGTAAAGTTCTATTATATTTGTTTGCACAATCAATAAAAAATTGAGTTGGAATTCCCAACGATCTTCAGGTTATCCGACTTTATATATATATATATATATATATATATATATATATATATTAACATGTGTCTTTTTATTTGTCGCTTATACCAGAGAATCCTTTTGATCGCTTTTTAATGATTTGCCTTCAGATTATTTACATACCTTACCACGAACTCGAAAATAATAAATGATCCGATCTTGTATAAACTTGAGCATATATCAAACTTTTTCTTGTCGAAGTACATAAAAGTTTTTGTATTTTCTCAATCTTAATGTTTGGCTTTGGACATCGACTTACACCTTGTTTGTCTTGTTTTACTATAAAAGTAAGTGCAATAAAAATATGAATTTAATCCCACTAAATGTTTGATACCCACAATCGCCAATCAAGTTCATCTCATAACTAAAGGAGACTAGTATCTCAAAGAACTTATGAAGCCACTATCGAGAAGCCAATTTGAGTTCAAAAATTGATTTTTTATTTATGTATACCATATACCTTGGATCACCAATTACAAAGTTCTCAAGTTGAATTATATAGAATATTTTCTCGATGTCACTATTAAGAAAAACGATCTTAATATCCATTTGATAAAGCTTTAAGTCAAAGTTTGCAACTACTATCATAACTGATCTAAAATAGTTTTTCATGAAATTGGAGAGGAAGTCATTTTAAATGTGATCCCTTCATGTTGAGTATAACTTATTACCACAACTCACGCTTTATGTTTTTTATGTTACCCTTATAATCTTGTTTGGTTTTTTAAACTCACTTTCGACCAATCTGCTTTATTTCTTAAAGTAATGGGCTAAGCTCCCAAAATGCATTATATTGTATTAACTTAATTTTTCTTTTATAACGTTGATCCACAACTGAGAATTAAAAACAATCATGGCTTTATGGAAACAAGATAAATTTGTTACCATTATACCATATAATTATTTATGTTCTTGAATATACATTATATGATCCAAAGATATAGTGTTCTTTCAATCTTTAATGGACCTTCTTAATGGTATTATTTCTTATGTTTTCTCTTCTTAAAGAGGTAGAGTTTTTTCTTCTTGAACAATTAATTTTTTTCATATGTGGAAGACAACTATCATCTTGAGTATATTTATGTTCTAACAATACTGAAATGATTGGCATTGAAACCAAATCATCTGATAAATTAGTATCATCAATATGGATCATTGTGGTGTGATATGATGGTTTTGTAACCTAGTTATCTTTGATCATCAATTCACCAACATCCTCCTTTTGAGCTAATATGTTGGTTTTATGACATACATTTCTTTGTCAGAACCTTCCTGAATCTCTAGGATTCTTCCTCAAAATAAACATTTGTTCCTAAATTATTCCTCTCAAACTCAACATCCTCAAAGAACCTAGATGTACATGTCTTAAACATTACTATAATGGAAGATTCAAAAATTTTAAATCCATGTAATTGTTTGAAATATCCAATGAAATAACAGTTAACCACCTTAGTGTCCAATTTGTATTGATTCGATCTATAAGACTTCACTTAATATGGGCATCCCCAAACATGTGAATGTTTTACGTTAGGCTTGCACTTATCTCAAAGTTTATGTGAGGTTTGAATAATTGCTTATATGGGATCTATGTGGATAATTTTTATAACACGTTTGATGGTATTTCCCTATAGTGATATTTGGTTTGGTTTATTTTGGGCTGGGGGTAATTTTGTAAAGTGTTTTGCAAAGTATTTTGAGTATTAAATATTTGGTATTAAGTAGTGAGAGATTTGAGCAGCCTGGTTGTATTAAATGTTCATTACATTCATTAATGAAAGTAGTTGGGGTATTTATACCCTTATTAAGGACACATGGGCTTACGTGTCAAGTTATGGAACCGGGTCAAGTTTAAGGACCCATTAATCTTCTAAGCTGATTAGCACATAGCTTAGTTAAAAGGTGTTTAGGTGTTTCTTTACTTTTGTCCAGTCTGGGTAGTTCAGTGGTACGTTTATGTCCGGATTGCCCTTGTCCAGATAACTCAGTGAGTTGTGACTACATAATCTGAACTCGTCAGTAGCCACTTTTTTAGGCCTTGTCAAATATCTTTGGTAGGACTAAAAAATTTACTTATCCAGTGGAGACTTTGTCCAACCTGCCTGTGCATTCAGTTTGAAGTTTGTCGGAACTGACTTCTTATTCAAGAATTCTAAGAGTTTTCTTTTTGGATCGTGGGACACCTGTCACAATCTGGTTCGACCTACCAACCGTTTTTCTTCCTAGATCGATGCTCCCACTAAGCCTTAAAAGTGACCTAGGCATTTAATCCTTCACACATTTGTGTCGTCTTTAATCATCACCAAACCCTTTTCAACTTCTCTTAGGTAACAGTCATTTTTTTTACTGTTAGATAAATCATTTTTCACTATTTCTTTATCTTCATCACTCAAAAACTTTCTAGAGAGATTTTCACTCTTGTATTCAAACTTATTCTTGAAGAGTTTTATGTTCACAGCCAGAAACACACTTGTTAATGGCGGCTGGTTAAACTTATCAGAGCTAGAAAAGGCGAGAAAAGTTGAAAGGGAGAATCGCATTGCTGCCGGTCTCTCAGTTTCCCCAAGCGAAAGGTCTGGTGAACCAACCCAAGAAGTTGATCAAGGATCATCCTCTTCCAGAAATCCCAAGCCCAGATAGTTATTCAAACCAAGCCTCTTTCCTCTCCTCTCAGGCTCTTCTATTCAGGAGTCCCAACCTTCCATTGCCAAGGAAAAAGTGGTTTCGAGTGTCAGAAAACCTTTCCCTTTCATAGTTATGGGTTCATACATTGAGAAGTCCCCGGACAAATCAACTCCACACTGGACGACTCGTCTAGCCAAATCCCAAACAGCTACTTCACTACCAAAGCCCTCAAGATCGGAGGCATCTAAGGCAACATCAAAAGATAAGCCCTCCGGATCGGAGGTATCTAAAATAGCATCAAAAGATAAGCCATCCGGATTGGAGGCATCTAAAATAGCCTCAATAGCCTAGTCCTCCGGATCCCAACCTCAACCGGACACCATGCCTTCAGAAACAACAGGCGCTCATTCATCCGAACAGCCTTTGGTGCCAGAAGCTGATCCCTCTCCCCCCATCCAAGGAAATTGATAAACCTTCCACAGTGATGGAAGAAGTAATGGAAGACAGTATCGAAGAGGCTCCCTTCGAAACTGAAGCATCAGGTCAAACTAGGGATGTTGCTTCTGATAGAGAGGGGAAAGGAAAAGTCAAGGTCTGCTTGACCCATCCGGAGCTTTCGGAGTGCCTAGAGGGCAAGGTAGGCCCTTGCTTCAAAAATGTCACTATTAAATATATAATAGATCTTCAAAACATTAACTATGTCTACACTCATATTGTTGATTTGGGCCAGATCCGGACGAAATAGGGGATCCCAGAGTTAGTGAAGGTAAGGATACCTGTCACTCTGGAGACTTCGATGGACTGTAAACTCAATGAGGTGGTCATCTTCACTAAGGTGCTAAACTGGGGACTTCGATTCTCATTGCACCCAGAAATTGTTAGGTATTTCCACTTGGTGAAGCTCTACCCAAGCCAGCTAAGTCCAAACGCCTGGTATTCTCTCCTTGCTTGCATAAAGGTATCAATGTTGTCCAATATCCCTCTCCTAATGGAGCAATTTGCCGATGTGGCAAGTCTATACAAGAATCACCACATTCCATTCTACCATCATAATATGGGGAACGATTTCAAGGTGGTAGACGACTTACTAGAGTCTGAGAAGAACTGGAGGAGACAGTTTCTGTTTATCAGTGAGTCATGGGAGAATGGTAGAAAGATCAAGGCCGACACCAATCCTAGTATGTTAACTAGCATATGAAAGAGTACTGGTAAGTTTTTTATCTTTCTTTTTCCAGTTCTTCTTTTTAACTCATAAGTATTCCTCTCCTCATTTATCTATTACTTCTTTTTCAGTGTTGTCGAACGAGTTCACCGGATACCTAGAGGAGGGGAAAACAACCTGTGCCAAACATAATGCATGGGTTGCGGAGCATTGGGGGAATGTCTTCCACAATTGCTTCACCTCAGGTAATCTTGTGAGGTCCCATCTGTGGAAAACCACAAGTCAGAGGGACCTCACATGGACAGAGCTAACTACGCCGCCTTCACCTGGTGTGATTCTCAAGCGAACGGAGGCCAAATATGGTAAATTGGCTTTACCTTCCAATGCTAAATCTCCCAGCAAGATGAAAGGGAAGAAGAAGAAAGCTGCAGCAGATCCGGTCAAAACTGCCACAAAAGGGACTGGTTCAGGGAACCCAGGGGGAATCGACGCTGCCTTGCTTAAAGTAGTAGAGGCTGAGACTGTTAGGGAGGCAAGAGAATCACAAAACACACCAAAGTCTCACAAAAAGGACCGGAAGTGAAGAGCAAGTAGTGACGAAAATGCTACCAAAAAGAAGAAGGTCATCTTAGGAAAAGAAATAATGCTTCGTCCTTCAGAGCTTCTACCTCCACCAGCCCCTATAGATCCCACTCTACAAAAGAAGATCCCAACAGGTCTGAAATCCAGAGAGGGTACTGGGGGAGGAATTGAAGGAGTGGACATTAGTTCCCTTCAAGACATTGTTTATACTTCAATGACTCTGAGAAGGATGATTTTGCAGGTCCCTTCCACCCTTCGAGCTATGGTAACATGGTGACCTATAACGGTAAGTCTTTCTCCGTCTCCGGAGAACAAGATGTTGTGGCTCATTCCCTTATTGGTCATATCTAGCCAGTGCTTAACCTAGAGAGACAAGTGAAAAGCCAGACCACACTCATCAATACCCTTACTATTGACAAAGAGTCTCTGTCATCCAATCTTCTCAATGTCAATCAGAGCATAGAAGAACTAAAGAAAGAGATAGAAGCTCTGAGGAAGGACAAGGAAGATCTATCAACCAAGCTGGCCACTCCGGAGACTGCCAGTATTGAGCTCCAAACTAAGTGCTCCGGTTTGGAAAAGGATCTCACAACATCAAGGGAGGACCTGAATACCAAAGATGGTGTCATTCAAGCCTTGTCCGGTGAGAAGACTTCCCTAGAAGGTACTGTGTCTAAGATGGCCAATGAGAAAGAGGACTTGGTGAAGCAGCAAGAACAAACTATTTAGGCAAGCATTGATAAATATACCAACGAGGTGATAGACTCCTTAGAGACAAGATATGCTGAGGTTAACTCTGACATGGTGTTGCTCTTCTATGAAACTTTTCCAAAGAGGACCCTTGGTCCCTTATGGAAATTTGTAGATTATGACGACATCTCATTTCACACTATGGATGCTGGTGAAATGTACTATTATACCAGTATCATATATTCCACCACTGATGAAGAGGAATGAACTAGTGAGAGTTCGAGTGCGGAACTCAAAAGTCCCAAGAAAGGAGGTGACGAAGGAAAATCCGAAGGGAACAAGCCTTAAGGTTTAAACATCTTTTTGTTTTCTTACTTTTGTGAACGATTAAAGTCCTTGGATGGCCAAGGCATATTTTGTAACATTGTTTGGTTAGAGTCCGAATAGGTCTTTGAAATACTTATAGTCCTTGGATGGCCAAGGCATATTTTGTACTCCCTATTCGGTTAAAGTCCTTCGATGGCCAAGGAATATTTTGTACTCCATATTCGGTTAAAGTCCGAAGAGGTTTATTTATCAAATCTTTCTTTGTTTAACACTTTTTTCCCTTTAATTTTAATGGCTAATGTTTAAATAGCCCCAACTATTTCAGAAGTATTATAGTGAGAGTGTTTAATATCTCTGATGACATATGTTTAATGTTCATCACTCAACCAGGTTTATCTGATCTACCAAAGATCCAAAGTGTTGAACCAGTGATTTATACTTGAATTGAATTGTAGTTAAACAACACTAGATGTTTTAAGAAGGCATCACATTTTATTGAATAAAAAAATCGGACACCTTATTAAAACCTCCCCGCGCCACCAGGGTAGGAAAGAGTATGTCCCCTAATATTTACATTGATACCTAACAAGTAAATATTTACACAATTTCCCTCTAGATATAACCTGAGATGTTCAATATTCCATGGGTACTTCAAAACCCTCCCTTTTTTGTCCTGAAGCCTATATGTCCCAGGCTTAAGATTTTCGGAGACCTCATAGGGGCCTTCCCAGTTTGGAGCTAGCTTACCGAACTGCTTCTCCTTGGTGTGTAGGAAAACTTTCCTCAAAACTTTATCTTCCAGTTGAAAATCTTTTCTCTGGACCTTGGAAGCAAACATGTTCCTCATCAAAGCTTGGTAGTGGGTTGTTTTCAAGTGAGCATTAACCCTTCTTTCTTCTATTAAGTCCAACTGATTCCTAATTGCTATCTCATTAGCCTGTTTGGAATAGTTATGGACCCTGTATGATGGTAAGGTAGTTTAAATAGGGGTAATGTCATCCATCCCATACACCAAAGAAAAAGGAGATTTTAGTCTAGCAGTCCGAGGAGTAGTTCGATATGCCCATAATACTTCTTGTAGATAGCTTGGCCACTTCCCTGCTGCCCTCTCTAGGTTCTTTTTTAATCCGGACAGAATAGTTGTTAGAAACTTCAACCTGTCTGTTCCCTTTTGAATAGAAGGAAGAAGAGAAGCAGTGCTGAATGCCTCTAGAGGCACAAAAATTCTCCATATCCTTGTTATCAAACTGGGGCCCATTATCTGTGGTAATCTTCTGAGAAATCCCAAATCTGCAACATATATTGGATAAGATGAATTTTATGACAGCTTTTGAAGTGGTTCCTGCCAAAGGAGCTAACACTATCCATTTTGAGAAGTAATCAATAGCAACTATAATAGTCTTGCGCCCTCCGGACGTCATTGGCAGATGCCCAACTAAATCTAATCCCCAACGAGCAAAAGGTACTACCTCAGAAATCGACTCCATAAGTACTCCTGGTATATGAATTTTTTTGTCATACCTTTGACATGGATCGCACTTCTTCACCACTTCGTTAGCATCTGCCATTATGGATGGCTAATAGTACCCAGCCAACAATACTCTTCGGGTTAGTGCCCTGTAGCCACAATGAGCTGACCTTTCACCATCGTGTAGTTCGGATAGAGCAACTTGAGATTCTTCAACCCCCAAACAACGTAGGAAAGTTCTACTGAAAGATGTTTTATAGAGAAATTCCCTTATGATAAAAAATCCACGAGCCCTGTGTTTAATTTTTCTTGTTATAGCTTTATCCGGAGGCAAAACCTCATCAGAAATGTATTGAAGAATAAGATATCTCCAATCTCTAGGCTGAACTACTTGTATACTGAAGCTTTCCTCCTTTTCCTTGCTCTGGCTTGACGGTAAGGATGGACATTCTTGTACATGAATCCCAGGGTAGGACTCATAATATGCTATGGTTGCCAAGGAATCTACCAGCGTATTTTATGATCTAGGAATATGCTCGTAACAAACACTTTTGAAATTGGCTGCAACCTCTTTAAGGATGAGTAAGTATTTGATCAGTTGTTTCTTATTGGCCTCAGATTGACCTTGAGCATGGTGGATAGGAAGTTGGGAATAACTCATCAACCTAACTATTTTAGCCCCACATAAGAAAGCTAATTTAAGACCAGCTATAGCTGCTTCATATTCAGACACATTGTTAGAGGCCCTGAATCCAAAGCATATAGCCTGGTACATTTTATCACCATACGGAGAGGTTAGGCAAATTCCAGCTCCACAGCCCATTGTGCTTAACCCACCATCAGCCCGGAATACCCATTCTTTTTTTATTTTCCCTTCGGAAACTTGTTTAGAACTCTTATCCGGATGGAATTCTACCAGGAAATCAGCAACAGATTGAGCCTTGATAGCAGTTCGTGGGGCAAAATCAATGTCATAATCACCCAACTCTACTGACCACTTGGTCATCCTGCTTGATATGTCTGCTTTCTGAAGAACATTCTTCAATTGAAAAGACGTTCGGATAATGATGGAATGATACTGAATATACGACCTCATTTTTCTTGCAGCAATCACTAAGGCTAGTGCCAGCTTTTCAAGCTTCAAGTATCACTTCTCAGCATATATCAAGATTTTGCTGATGTAGTACACCGGACGAGGGTAATTGTCCACCTCTCTTACCAATACTGCACTTATAGCGCATTCTAACACAGCCAAGTATACATACAGTGTTTCTCCTTGTATGGGCTTGAAAAGGGTCTTCGGTGAAGACAAGTGTTTCTTTATTTCATCAAAAGCTTGGCTGCATTGTGGAGACCAATTAAAGTCTTAAGCACTCTTCAGGGTTTGGAAAAACGGTGCACACTTATCTGAAGATCTTGAAATAAAATGATTCAAAGCAGCCAATCTTCCAGTAAGCCTCTGGACTTCTTTAGTATTCCGAGGAGGATCCATTTCTAATAGGGCATTCAACTGATCCGGATCGGGCTGTATCCCTTTCTCACTTATTATGTACCCCAAAAAAAATTCGGACCGAACCACAAAGGCACACTTTTCTGGATTCAGTTTCAAATTCATCATTGTCAGATTGGCAAAAGTTTCCCGAAGGTCAATTATATGCAAATCCTCCTCTAAGCTTATAACCATCAGGTCATCTATGTACACCTCCATATTCCTGTCAATCTGATTAGCAAATTTTTTGTTTACTAACCTCTTGGTAAGTATCCCTAGGATTCTTCAACCCAAAAGGCATCACCTTATAACAATGGAGACCCCTGTCTGTAACAAACGTAGTATGATCTTGGTCCTTCGGATGCACCTAAATCTGGTTGTACTCGGAGAAGGTATCCATGGAGGACAACAACTTGTTGTCAGACGTTGAGTCCACCAACTGATCTATCCGGGGGATCGGACAAAGATCCTTTGGGCAAGCTCTGTTGAGGTCAGTAAAATCAATACACATACGCCATATCCTATTATTTTTCTTGACCAACACTAGATTGGCAGTCCATAAAGGATACTGGGACTCCTTTATGTGCCCCATCTTGGTAAGTCGGTCAACCTCTTGGACTATTACATCAGCTTTCTCCTTAGAGAAGGCCCTTCTTTTCTGCACGACAGGCGCAACATCACTCTGAATTGATAGCTTGTGAGAGATGACGCTTGCAGGCACTCCGGTTACATCACCATTGCACCAAGAAAAAACATTTTGATTATCTGACAAAAAGGACAACAATTTATTTTTTTAATTCTGACGCCATCTTGGAGCCAATCTTTATACTTCTACCCTCTACCAAGGGGTGGCTTTCAACTTCTTCCACCGGTATTATAACACTAGGGGCTTCTTTGGGGTCATCAATCTCACCCTCCCCCTCCGAAGGCCCCAATAACTGCTAATCTTCATTGATTCGAACTGCTCCCAAAGTTTTAGGAGCAAGTGCAGTTGCATAGCACTCCCTTTCTATTTTCTGACTACTTCGAACAACACCCACTTGTCCTTGAACCGCATACTTCAAACACTGATGAACTGTTGAGGCTACAACATGCATTCTAGAAAATCCAGGACCTCCCAAAGATTAAATTATAACATGTGGGGCAGTCTACCACAACGAATAACACTCTAACCAATTTTTTAAAAGGCCCCTTGCCCAACAGCACCTCTTCCTCAAACTCCCCGATTACATCCGCAGAGCTCCCTATGAAGCCCATGATAGTTCTGTTTGACCGTTGAATAACGGAAGGATTTTTTATCTTCTTGTAAGAACTTAAAAAGAGGGTGTTTGCCGAATTGCCCGTGTCTATCAGAATTTGTCTGATATCATTACCTCCAATAGATGCTCGTATCACCACAGCATCCTCATGAGGCCCGGCGATATTTCTTAAATCATCCTCATCAAAGACTATAAATGGGAAAGGGGTTTGGGACTGATAAGAAGACATGGCCCCTTCCAACTGAGTAGCCAGAGAGTGAACATGCCTCTTCCTTGATGAAGGAGTTGGCGCTGTCATGGTATCCCCTCTGAATATAGTAAGTGACTCAAATAAACTAATGAGTCCGGACACCGTCTTAGTTTGTTCTGTTATGATCCATATTTTATTTCGGGTTGGATCAGGATCCAGGTACTCTGAATCAACATCAAATCTTTCAAGGATCACCATTGCCCCCTCCGGAGAAAATGTTCCCGCATTGTTCGTCAGCCTAGTTCGAGAAGCATTTTCAGGCCTGTTTCCACCTCTTCTTTTGACATAAGCCCCCAACTTACCTCTTTCAATGAGATTCTGTACTTCCTGCTTCAGAGAAATTTAGTCTTGGGTGTTCTGGCCAGTATCATTGTGATATTCGCAAAAACATGTATTTTGAGTGTCTCTGGGAGACTGCAGTGCTGCTGGTTTCCGGAAATGGACTTCATCCTTAGTCTTATCATAAATTGTGTCCACATTCTCTTTTAATTCTGAAAACGACTCTGGTTGAACCCAAGGATCTCTTTTACTCCTCGACTGCTGACTCTGGGATTGATTTTGGTTGGATTGAGCCTGCTTAGCCCTGTTGGACCCTTATCTTGTCTCATTAGCCTTATACTCGGACTGGTTTTGGTTTTGAGCTGCTGTGGTGGACCTCACCTGACGGTGCACCCTAGTTTTATTGGTTTCATCCACGTTAATCTGCTTCCCCACTTGATTTAATAAGCCATCCCAAGTCATGGCCTTTTTCATAGAAGAAATTGCTACATGTTCGAAGCAATCTGCTAACCCGTTCTTGGTATTTACGAATTGACTTATATAGTCCTTCAAGGACTCATTTGGCTCTTGGGCACAATGGATGATAGTATCTCCATTGCCCTTCACCTCCATACTTCTCATAAATTTCCTTCGAAAGGTAACCCAGAATGTATCAAAGTTTTTGATACACCCCTAGGGTAAACTGTTGTACCACTTAAAAGCACATCCGTAAAAGATTAGGAGAAGGCTCTACACAGAAGTTTGTCATCATCATCAAAATTCATCATGAAGTTCTTAAACTGCTCCAGATGATTGTCCGGTTCCTTACCCCCATCGTATTTTTCCATTTTGGAACTGTCAAACCTTTTGGGTAGGTTTCTGGACAGTATCTTGGCAGACAATGGCGATTGTCTCCAATTTCTATTACGACTGAAGATTGTGTCTTCATTAGGTGTTGTAAAGATACTTGGTTTGGTCTGAAAAGCAAAAACATCGATCAGCAACTAATCCACGTTCATGTGGTTGTGGCTGTGAGATGACCCTTTGCCCAGATGTCTTTTAAGTCTCTCATGTCTATCTCTCTTTCTTGAATATTTTTTAACTAGTTTTTATTTGTTCCTGGACCTCCCTTCATCACTGCTTGATGACAAAGACTCCTCAAGCTCAGCCTCGTTCAAAGAGCTGTTGGAAGAGTCAGAATCTGAACTTTCAACCGGCTTGGACCGGTAAGTCTTCTTGGAACTGACATGAGTCTTCTTTGAACTCAAATGAGTCTTTGTCGATGGATCATTATCCCTGGGATTGTTAGTATGCTAGATGGATGACGCCCTCGACTTCTCCTTTATACCAATTTCTGCTTGTTTTATGGCCATCAACGCCTCTATTTTTGCCCTTAACTTGTCTCGCTCTTCGCCTCTATTAAATGTTTGGTATAAAGTAGTGAGATATTGGAGCAGCCTGGTTGTATTGAATCTTCATTACTTTCATTAATGAAAGTAGTTGGGTTATTTATACCCTTAATTAAGGACCCATGGGCCTACGGGTCAAGTTTTGGAACTGGGTCAAGTTAATGACACATTAATCTTCTAAGCTCATTATCACATAGCTTAGTCAAAAGGTGTTTAGGTGTTTCTTTACTTTTTTCCAGTCCGGATAGTTCAGTGGTACGTTTATGTACGGATTTCCCTTGTCTAGATAACTCAGTGAGTTGTGACTAGATAATCTGAACTCATCAATATTGATAGAGTTGGATGGTTAATCTTACATCTCACCATACTTTTAAGGATTTGGTATTGTCTTTCATATACACATTTTTATTCTAGATGAGCTTAATATTGTACCATGAGGAACTCCACTTCACTCATCCAAGTACTTTGCAAATGGTCCATAACGTTGTTCACTCAAACTGCCATATTTGTAGTATCACCACCTTGGTCACATACAACACACTTAATTATCTTACTAAGTTCTTTAATTTCGGTATAAAAATCTACGAACTTGTCTTAGGGCTTCTGATATCTCACGAAGAGAAGTCACCGAAAAAAGTTATAACATATCATTTTTTGTTCCATGATGCCTTTGAGAACAGTTCACATTTATTAGTATGTATAAACCCCAAGAATTCTTTCGCTTTGTATGCACCTAACCTTTTTATTATGGAATATTTTCTCTTGATACATTCGATGCAATCACTATATTCTAAAATAATCAAGTGAACTTAATAAACCTTTCAATAATAAGCTTATCCATTCCTTTCTTAGAGATATGACTACAGTGCTTGTGTTAAATATTTTATAAATTTCTAGCTTTACAACTTAGTTTATCATATGCTTGTATTTTCATTATTTCGTTCTGATATTTAATAGTATTTAATAAATAAAAATTATAATTTCTTATTAAATATTTAGTTCATATGACATGATTATGTAAAGAAATAGTCATTTTTCTTATTCCTAAAAATACTTGGACATCCAAATGTATATTTTATAAGAAAATAATCAAATTCCTACTAAAATATTTCAAATGCAATACATATTCATCAGAAAGAAAGAACTTTAAAATAATAAATGACATAAACTAAACGTAATTTTTCTTTACTTAATAGATGTATATTTCACCATCATCGAGGCCTCAACTTCTTGTTGTACCCTACAAAGAAATATATGATAGATTTATCTTTCACCATCATCGAGGCTTCAGCTTCTTGTTGTACCCTACAAAGAAATGCAACCATGGGTGATCGCAATCGTATCAACTCCCTTTTGAGATGTTCTGTTCTCTTACAAAACTAAATTGATTTCAGAATATAATAGAGTTGTGAGATTACTGTGAGCTTTTATGCAAGCTTGTTATTTTTCAACTCCCTTTTGAGATGTTATGTTCTCTTATAAAAAAATATAAACTTGTAGTATGTGATTCCTTAGGTTTTATTTTCTAAAAACCTCAAGTCTTACTAAATTAGCTATCATACTTTATCTTCTCTGCTTTCCCTTGTTGATAACTCGGCATATGCACCCTAGGACGTTATTGTCTAAGAGTTTCATCTTCTTGAGTAGTATGAGAAATCCGTTCACTAACTCGTGATTTCTCACGCTGGTAGAAAACTGAAATGCAAACCCTACCACAACTTCTTTGGGAATGTCAATCTTTAGTACCTTTAATTTTGATGTGATCATTGACATCCCAAAAACATGTTGCATTATTGTCTTTCTTCCATTAAACTTCATAGTGGAATGTTGTATTATCAACATATTAATCTCCACCTGATTAAACATGGAAACCCATTTTTCAACTAATCTAAGAGATTTAATTGCATGGAAGATCTTAGTCAAAACATCCACATAAAATTCCAAAGGTTTTCATTGTTTCATTATTTCCAAACATAACCTATTTAACTCATCCCACGTATTGAATTATGTTTACTCCTTATACCAACTATTTTTAGTACAGATCATAAGCTACACAGTCTTTAATGTTTGGTCAAAATTATAACAGTTTAAGTATAATTTCATGTTATGCTTTCATTCAAAACAAAATAATATATCTAGAATGGGAAGTATATTGTCTAATGGGTTTAAGGTATCGACTATAACTATATATATATATGACAAACAACGTATAAACATCACATTCATTAACATATTGTTACGAGAAATAACAAAGTGAACTGCCAAGTAGCAAATTGTATTATCAAAAGAGAGAGAAATTACATTGATTAGGGATATATCTTTTTATTTATACTCTCTATTACCATTATCTCCCATTAATCCACTCTTTGACTTCACTAAATGTACGTTTTAAGTACTCTTACATCATGGCCACTACATTAATGGTTTGACCAATTATGCTAACATGGCGTTAAAACAATAATCTGATTATTTCTTATTATGTAAGGTGTTTGGTCAGCTCTATGTGCTCAGTTTGCCTTAGTTTCTTCATATCTTGGACGTCATTCTAGTCATTCCCTTCTCCTCCCGGTAAGGTACTATGTTGGCCTTACCCGTGTGAGAAACTGAGCTCTTCTTCAATATTTTCTCTTCTGCTTGGTGTGCTTCTTGTCCGGCTCTCACCTAGCCTCGGCAAGAGTCTGATTATCTTTTCGTGACTTCGCCATTTTTTTTCCTACTCGGCGAAGTCCTTCGAACGACGGATTCCTAATTTCTTCTTTGTTCGCACTTTCTTCCTACTTTGCAACCAGCTCGACCTATAACCTTTTCTGCTCTGCTACTTGTTCGGTTATTCCTGTTTATTCTCTTCGCGTGATGATTAATCCCTCATCAGGATAACCCATACTTCAGAGAATGCATGGTGAATACATACAAATTCCTGAAATAAATCTATAATTAATATACGTAAGAATTGAAAAAGATAACGTAAACCCATATGATGTCAACTTAGTAATTATGATACGTTTGAATAAATAATGGAAAACAGCCACGTGTCGATAGTTATAGGTGTGTGGGTGCGAGTGGTTTGACCTTTAGGTATGATTGTCAGAAGAAAGTGGTATTTTGGTTTATGTTGGAGATGTTTAAGGCTAGATTTCATCGTCATTAACCACGTGTGAAGTTACTATGCACTTTTCAAATCTACTCTAGGATTTTGCAAATCATAAGTCTATTTATTAAACTTCGAAACGATATCACAGACATTAACGCAGTTTCGTCATCAACCTTAAGAACACTTTCAGGCAATTCATATTATTTATATAAGTATGCTAATAATTTTTTCTTGTTCTTTTGCTTATAACAAACACCTTGATACTACACCCTCTTGGTGCGACTATAGGGACCTGAATAACCCCCATTAGTGGTAGCGGTGTTCATGTGTGAGTTGTTCCACGAACTGCATACTTTTACTTCTCGTATTAACTCATTGTAGTTGTCTAGACACAAAATGGGTCCAAGAAATATTGCCAAGAAGAAGGAGAAAATGGTGACGGTTGTAGAGTCAGAGTTTGAAAACTCTGTGTTTTTAGAATAATAATTTTAACGAATAGCCCATAAATATGGATATATAGACGCAGATGGCCTTCTTAGTTTTAGGGCTCGAGATGGTATACCCAGTGATATTAATTTTAGGGTTCCAGATGTTGAGGAGCATCGCTTACAAGCGATGGAGAATGAACATTGCTTGTTTACAACTGTATCTGACTAGGGTCTACGTTTGCCATTAACGGGCATAATCCATGATTTCTTCAGTTTTATGGGCATATGCCCAACTCAGTTAGTGGCAAATGGGTGGAGAACCCTCCTTAGTATTTCTTTAAGTCCGCAATTTCTAGGCATCTCAATCTGCTTAGCAGATTTGTTAGTTGTAGTAGATGTGGCCAAAATTAGCTAAGTATCCTTTCTTTTATTCCAAGTTGCTGGTATTAGAAAATAGTAGAGTTGTCGAGCTCAAACAAGAACTTGAAACATTCATTCGTTTTTGTCTCCGGTAACTGGGAGCATTAAATACCTTACTGAAGTTTTAGCTTGAACAAAAGTGGAAAACCAAATGTAAGGAATATACGCAGAATTATGCGCTGCTATTAGCTTCGTGTTACCTCTAATTGAGATGTTTAAATGTGCGGGTGAAGGGAAACACCATGAGTGGTGTAAATAGGGCTTGGTAGAGGGAATTGTCAATCCGTTGATTAAAATTTCAAATTTATAAAGTTCCACGTGGCTACAAGAACTTTTGCGGTTATTCACTCAGGTTAACTACCTACAAGCTGGGTTGTGGCTAATTGTTGAGCTGAACATTGGGCGGACGGAACAATAACCATGACTGGTACAGGAGAAAAGGAAAGGATAGCTTGTTTCAGAGCATTGATGGATCAGCACTATAGGGAACTGAATATCACTATGGTGTTCTTATTAATTCCTTAGGGTCGGAAGATGAAGAAGGTTGAGGGATTCTCATCCTGTCAATATCAGACAGAGAAGGAAGAAGAAGTGTTTAGTGTAAAAGGGGTTGATGAAGAGAATGAGGCTCTTCCGGGAAATAACATAAATGTGGATTGTGCACGTCGAACCCGCCAATCAAATAAAGTTTGGAACGTTAAGTAAGTTCGCCCCACTGGTTGGAGTAATAGAAGGTGGAGTTGGAATCATTTTTAAAGTGAACCTCCTTGTATCTGAGGCAAGGAAATCAGTGATTCCACCAGAATAAGATACAGGGGACCAACTCAAGCCAATAGAGAAGACTGTATCATCTTTTATTCCTGATGCATGATTGTAAAAATATCGGGAACAATATATTTGGTTAAGTTTTTGTTCATTTTAAAGTTCATTTTGTAAAGTTGTTGTTTTTCCACAAGATGTAGATGGGTGAATTGAAGTAAGTGTTGGCATATGTATGTCGTAAATTGATAACTAGGAATTTTTGTTACTTTGTGGAGATATGTTTCTGTTTATTTTTATTTTATCTAGTAGACATCAGAATAGCACTTTTTTGATACAAAATACCATCTAAACACAATACTTAGTAATCAGTAATTAAAGTATTTGAGTCGTTGTCTTTTCAGTCGGGAGAAAACCAGATTTAAGATAAAGTAGATAGGTTCCCTCCAATCTTCGGTGTTGATAATCGTGTGCACCCCATCGTTCCTAGGAATAAGCTCAGTCGTTGGCAGTTGTTGTGTGATAAGGAGGGGATTATCCCCTGAGGTTGTGGCCTTTGTAAGAGTATCGGCATAGCTGATTTCTTACCGCGGAACGTCCTCATATTATACTCTTACAACTTGTAATTCACATTCTTTAGCACTGCCAAGTAGCCTCTTATCCCCTCTTTCTTAGCGTCATAAATTCCCCGAGCTTGGTTCATTACCAACAGCGAATATGAACTGATCCTGAAAAGGTAGCCCCACATATCAGTGCTAATTTCATACCATAAATAACTTATTTATACTCGACTACATTATTAGTAACTGGAAAGTTGAAGCAAACCTCTTGTCGAATCCCTTATCCCGTTGACAAGTGGAGGATAACATTTGCTCTTACTCCTGACATACTCGAGTCTCCCTCGGTTTCTACAATCCATTCGAGTAAGTCTGCTGGTAACAGGGTATTATGTTTTTCATGAGGCATGCGTCTAGGTGAAGAAACTTTGGTTATAAAGTTCACCATAACTTGTCCCTTGATCGTCGTACGCGGCTCGAACTGGATATCATATTCCCTAAACTCAAAGCTTCATTTGGTCAACCTTCCAAAAGTATCCGAATTTTGCATAACCAATTTGGGAGGGAAAGATGTTTGTACGATAACTGTTTGCCCCTAGAAATAAGGGCGCATTTTTTAAGCGGCTATTACCAACCCTAATGCAAATTTTTCCAGATTGAGGTATCTAGTCTCTATGTGAACCAATGTCTTGCTAGTGTAATAGACAGGACGTTGGACCCATTCTCACTTTCTTACCAAGACTGCGCTGACCAAAAACTGTAAAACAAAAAAATAAAGGAACAACAACTCCCCAACGAGGGGCGCAGATAAACTTTCCAGCGACATGAGGTAGTTCTTAAGTTTGGTATATGCCCTGCTACACTCCTTGGTGCACTCGAACTTCTTGGCCCCCCGAATTATCTCAAAAAAGGATGGTTTTTGTCTGAAGCTCTCGAAATAAAGAGGGAGAGCGCTACCAGGCATCCGTTAAGATATTATACCTCTTTGATTTTGCTTGGTTCTATCTGGATAACTGTTGTAGTTGCGTCGGGTCGGCCTCGATCTCTTTTTTACAGACGATGTATCTTAAGAATTTTCCGCGTCAGACTCCGAATGAGCATTTGATCATATTGAGCTTCAAGTTGTACTGGCGTAGGAAATCGAACACCATTCGAAGTGTTAGGAGGTATTGTTATATTGTGTGTGTTTTAATGATCATATCATCAATATAAGCCTCCATATACTGATCTAAGTGATCGGTAAATATGTGGTTGACCAGTACTTGATATGTTGAACCGGCATTCTTAAGTCCATACGGCATGAGCCCTCTTTCGGTCTGAAACGCGTTCATGAATGATAAAAACTCACACCCCGAAGCTGAGTTCACTACTTGGTCAATGTGGAGTAATAGGAATGCGTATTTTGGACAAGCACTGTTCAGATCGGTGAAATCGACACACATGCACCACTGACCTCTTTTTTTTTTTACTAAAACCGGGTTTGCTAGCTAGAGTGGGTATCGGGCTGGTCGTATGTGGTTGATCCTAGACAACTTTGTTACTTCTGCGAAAATAGCCTATTACTTCTCTACATAAAAAGATCTTCTTTTTTACCGTACGGGTTTTGTATAAGGATCGATAACCAATTAATGGCAGATGATTGACGGATCGATACTGGAAACATCACTAGATTCCCACGCAAACACATCCAAATTTCTTTCTAATAGTTCTATTAAAGACTGCTTAAAAGAAAAGTGTAAATGATTACCTAACCAAAACGTTCGACCTTTGTCCAGTACCTCATCTACTAGGTCTGTTGGTTCCTCCTCTGGTTGTTCTGTGTCCCTCGGATTATCCATAGGTTCGGGTGAGGGAGTTACGCCTACGCTTGTTTACTGCTCTCTATCACCGGCTGATTGATATCTCAAGGGCTTGGTCGAATCCACCGCTACCGCATAGCATGATCTCCTAGTATGCCGGCTTCCTCTGATTATTCCCACTACATATCCTATTAGGTACTTGATGCATTGTCTGAGTGTGCATGGTGTATCCTCCGTTTGATGCAGCCATGGTTTGCTAATTATTGTTTGATATGAACTAGGAGAATCCAATATCATGGACAAAGTTTTGAGCTCGCGCTTTGTGGCTCAGTAACCCGTTTTAACCATTACTTCAACCTTGCATACATATTGGGATACTTGTCCCTCGTAGCCGACTAATGTCTGGTGAGTTGACTTGAAAGGAGGAACATTCTTCATTATATCATGGCTTCCTTTGAATATGATATTAGCAGATCTCCATCCATCAACTAGAACTCAAGTCACCATGACTCCATATATCAAGGTTTATTGTTAAGGCATCTTCGTGGGGCAATGAGGTCGTGGTAGTTGCGGTACGAATGATACTCGACTCCGCATGTTTATAAGTCAGATCGCACTCTTTTTCCCGTCTTTGCTATGTGCCCTTGCTCGGAGTTTTCGTCTGAGATAGTATAGAGTGATGGAGATTGGTTATCAGCATCGGAGATCGTATTACTAGCCACCTTCGAACGCCTTTCTGTGTTGAGATCCTCTTTATTTATCAGCTCGGATTGGCCCCCGCAATAGTGAATAGACATTGTTGCTTTTTTTTATCTTATGGGGCATCGTTACTAGTTTTTTCTTCGACGCTCAGATCCACCTCTTCCCTCTGCTCGGGTTGCCTTTGGTAATCCTGTTGTTTTATAAACTGGACGAGTTCCCATTGTCTATCGGCCTCTGAATCTTCTCTCTGAGCTGCCAACACTTGCCAGTCGAATGCCCATGATCATTATAGTAGAACAGAAGTATCTATTTGAACTTTTGAAACTAAGATCACTCATTACTCGCGGTGTCTGGTATTTCGTCCTCTCGTTCGTTTGATTATATATGACCGATATGGTTTTGGTCAGTGAGGTGAATTTCCTAGACGGAATTTCATAGCATTAAGGTCTTCGACTAGTGTTCTTTTGAGGTGCATCACCAATCTTTCTTTGTTCAGACACTCCCCCTTTAGGGTCTGCGGTTTATTGGTCGGGTGAATCCCCTTTTTCGAGCATCATCTACTCGTATGAATGTGTCTGCTCGAGCAAAGAGGTCACTTATTACCTCCGTGGGGAATTTGATCAGGTCAGCATATATTTATCCTCTCTGATCCAGACCTCTCTTGAGAGAGGCCACAACCATGTTCTCTTGCAGGTCGGTTAATACATTCATGGCATAAAATAAAATATCTAACATAACTCTTAAGAGACTCACCTCGCCTTTGGTAGAGGTCCATGATGGAATCACACTCGCGCTTGAGTTCCTTGTTTCCAATGAAACGTTCCATGAACGCCTTCCATAGGCCGGAGAAGTCATGGATGGACCCTTTGGGAAGGCCAATCCATGGTGTTTCCATTGAGAGTCATTGAGAGTCCTCGTAATAGCATGTCATCATTGGGATTGAATACCATCTCATATTACGGAATTGTTTGAGGTGTCTCTCTCAGTCGGTTGTACCACCATAGGCCTTTATTCTGAACGGGTCGAATTTCCTCGGCAACTGGGCCTCCAAGATTTTCTCTGCAAAAGGCGATTCATTAAGGATATAATTTGACATTCGGGATCTTACCTAATTGTAGTGAACGGCAGCTTCCTCCCTGGCTCTTTTTCAAGCAGCGCAGTGCACTCCCTACCTTAATTTGTGCTCTTTAGATCGTTTTCTACTTCAACTCTCACCCTCTCTCTCTCTCTCTTTTGTCATCACGCTTAGAGGACCGGTCCCCTTTATTGACACGACTAGCATCAGGTCTAGATGGATGATTAGCTCAGCTTGCTCTTTTTGTCTTAGCATTTAGGGTGTAGAGCACATCATTAATCCCTGCTATGGTTCCATGCATTTCCTGCTCCCGATCATCTTGCTCGTATGCCACCTTGAGTTGCTCCTACTGGAGATTCTAGATTTGTTGCTCCAGTTGCCGGAAAGTTGGTACTACCTTCGGGTTCTCACTAAGGACCTCTTGCATGGCATGGATTGCCACCAATCTGGCAGAGTTAGCTTCTGGATCAGCGTCGATCACTTGTTGTACCACTCGCGTGATCGGCTCCATTGGTTCAACAGCAGCTGTAACCATGACATCCGGGCCGGCAGCTGTGGTGGAGTTTGTTGCGTCTTCCCTCGTTGGTCGATTCACTTCGGTTCTCCTATCCACCACTGCTTCACTTATTTATGGGATCTCTCTCTCTCAATCCATGGCCTAGTTACTACCATAGTATTCTTAATATTTTAGATAAATGCTTTGCGATTTTCCACAGACGACGCTAATTGTTTTATGGGAAATAACAAAGTGAACTGCCAGTAGCAAATTGTATTATCAAAGAAAAGAGAGATTACATCGATTAGGGTTCTATCCCTTTATTTATACTCTCTATTACCATTATCTCCTATTACTCCAGTCTTTGGCTCCACTAAATGTATGTTTAAACTACTCTTACATCAAGGAGCCTAATTTAATGGCCACTACATTATTGGTTTTACCAATTATGCTAACGTGGCTTTAAACCGCTAATCTGATTATTTCTTATTATGCAAGGTTCTCGGTTAGCTTTATGTGCGCGGTGTTTCTTACTTGCTTGATATCTTGGACGCCTTTCTAGTCCTTCCCTTCTCCTCTCGGTAAGGTGTTATGTTGGCCTTACCCGTGGAAGAAACCGAGCTCTTCTCCAATCTTTTCCCTTCTTCTTGGTGTGCTTCCTATCTGACTCTCCCCTAGACTCGGTAAGGGTCTGATTATTTTTTCATGACTTCGCTCTTCATTTTCCCTACTTGGCGAAGTCCGTCGAACGACTGATTCATAATTGCTTATTTGTTCGCACTTCCTTTCTAGTTTGCAACCAGCTCGGCCTATAACCTTTTCTGCTCTACTCCTTGTTCGGTTATTCGTGTTAATTCTTTTCGTGTGGTGATTATCCCCTCATCACATATAAGCCTTAGAAAATAGTTTTTAAAATATTTTATATTACATGTGAAACATAACATACATCGTCAATAAGATACATTTTTAAAAATATATCAACATGTATTTTTATAAGTACGAGAAATATCATTATTGATCCAATTTAATTTGATAAAACCCTCATTAGGGTTGGTTTCTCTATTTTTAACTAAACCTCTATTGATCAGTTCATAAGTGACATTTTCATGTTTATTATTAAATATGTCAACCATTAAAGTTTATAATTCATAATTCATTTACCAGAATTATAACAACCTTAATCATGCACTTTTATTGATCATTCAAACACCAAACAATAATCATATATAAAACAACCCAAACATATTAAGTGGTGCATGCCCCTATATGTCGCGAAAACTTCAAATAAATAGCATGTTTTCACGGAAACATCAAGGGTTTTCGTAGCAAATATGTGTTGTTACGAGTTTTTGCTTGATTTTCGATCTATGGGCTTCAAATTCATCTTTTCTGGCAACAAATCAAACACAAAATTGAATACCCTAATTGTTTTTTATAATTAACTAGTAAGAGATAAACATGAAACCTTAATCATGCTTCATGTAAGCAAAAAATTAAACCAAATGTATTCAAACTCTAAATCCACATATTAACTATCCCAAACAACAATAAATATCACGATGGTGTGACATTTTTATTGAAATTTAAATGAATATAATTTTTCAGTTGATTGTAAAAAAAACTACAAATCGATCTATAAAAGACTTGTTATAATACCAATTGTATGATGTTTGAATCGTTCAAACACCTAATGCTAAAATATCAATCTCCTTTAGATATCGATGAATCACTAAAAATGGAATAGATACTTACATGACAATGTAGACAATCAGTTCCCACAGCGGTGTTATTTGCTTGTTCATTTGTCTTTCTTGTTTACCTCTAATTTTATAATCTTGTTTTTTTCTGATAATATAGATCGTGTACCTTGAATCAAGAAATAAATGTTATTATAATAATATAAATAGGCAGTAGATGGTATTAGGGCTAGACTTTTAGGTTTTTCAATGATCCAAAGAATAATATACTGATTATCCCTTTCATGTATAAAAGTGTAATTGCTCGGTTGGACTTAAGCTTAATTTCACTATACCTTATATTGCATACTATAGTGAGAGACCATCACCCAACTAATTTTTTCTCCCAAATTAATTTCTAAGCTTATGTTTAGTCTTAATTTTCAATGTTCGGGTTCAATAATTTATAAAATATGAGTTTAATCGGGTATCAACATAATTACCTCCATAATTAATTTTCATATATTGTTTTAGTTCCTAATTATTTTATTTATCCGATTATTTATTAATTGGATCATCTATTAACAATATTCAAATACATCATTAAGCATAGACTGATCCATATACTCTAAATTACACCATCTTAGAGTTCACATGTAGGAAAAACTCACTATGATATTAGGATTGCGATGTAGGCAATTGAGGTAGGGCCCAACTACACTACCTAAGCATATCTAGCATAGCACTAACATAGGATAAGTTGATTCAAACATGATGAGACCTTATGTTCCTACCCAACGGTCTCACAACCATAATAAGCAAATGCGAGGCACTCTCCCGGTAGAGGTTGACACAGAAGGTGAATTTGGTAGTCCTTTTCCACTCGATCGTCTTGGAGAACTTGAACGCGATGAAGATTATGAAGAAAGCCTTGAAGAACAAAATAAAATGAGCATAGTTTTTGGACACCAACAACATCCAGTTATTTTTTATTTTCAAAGAGCATTAGGATTTTAATATGTTCATAATGGGGGTAAATATTTTAATACTTATATTTATTTAATATTTCACTTATATGTATACTTCATAAGTTGTAAATGCATTTTTGTTTAATTTGCTACAGTCCCCTACGGGTTTACACCTCTAGATACATTCAGGTAAAGTTGTTCTTGTTTAAGACTCCATTTGTTCCTTTAATAGGTTAACTTTGTTAGTTTAACACTAGCTGGACATTGACGGAGGTTTTCATCGCAAGATGATACCAATAGACTAACACATTCTAGTTTAACTTTATAGAGTTGTACATCATGATTGATAATGTCTAAATTATCCTTAGTCTTTCATTATAGACTTATCTATTAGAGTTAGGACAATACGAAACCAAAGATGAGTTATGTTTAGAGTATCAGCAATTTTTGGGGATTAATTCGTTTGATATCTATCATGAGATATAGAGAAAAATAGGGCCGATTTTTTGTTTGATATCGTTGCGGGGATACTTTGACTGCTGAGGAGTATTTAAATTCAAACCAACTAGGATAAGGGTCCAAATCACTAAGATGCCCATGCATATCTCAAATATTTTTTTGGATGCACCAAATTTGTTGATAGTAGCCAAACGTGTGTGCATGAATATTTTATTTTGAATTTAAAGACTTGGATAGAATGGAAAATTATGCTTGGGATCTCTATTTTTCCTTTCTCTACCGCGGATTGGGGAAGCTTCAAATTTGAAGGGTAGGAACTTGAAAAATTTTATCGGGTTTGTTGTATTATTAGATGTACAATCACTTTTTATGTATCTGATATTTGACAAACTCGTCTTACAATCCGACGAAGCCAAAAATTGTTTGTTGGTCACTTAAGAAGTTGGCATCCTTGGAGGTGCGGCCAAAAGACTTACATCGCAACCTTTTGGATATTAATATGAATATGCATAAATTTAGTTCTCTTAACAATATTTAACAGATTTTCTTTATCATTTCTTCTAATCTATTTTGTGTTTTGTTTTATAGGTTATCTTTTAGTCATACATTTGACTATGTTGAAACACATATGTTGGAGAGATTTATGCGATAGTTTGGTATCGTATATGATGTACATATGTTACCTCTACAAGCCAATGAATTCTCGAATAAGGTAAAGGATACCGCCTGATATAGTTGGAGATAATATGTTTGGATGGAGTTAAGTATACATTTGATGAGTAAATAGTGTTTGATAAATGGTATTGCATCATCTTTCTATTCGATTATAGATACATATATTGACTATTTAAGGCGGTGCAGATGGTATATTATTACCAAGAGGGATGTTGGTGATGGATAACTTATCAATGTAATGAAAACTAGGAGTTTTCGGTATATTCGATTGCATGAGGATAATATTTGAATTGATGCTGCATCTCAGTCTGGTTGTTTCGATTTCCAAATATATATAATTTCATTCTAAAAATCCATAGAGGTATTGTTGTTTCCTCTTTATGTACTTCTTCATATTTCCAAGAACATTCTTGTTAATGTGTCAATGACATAGAATGTGTGTTGTTTTGTGAACTTTTTTTCTAAAGTACTCATCAATATTAAATCGTTATTTTTCAAAACCATGGTCGGTTCTTCAATCGAGTTAGCTTTCATCAATGACTGTAAATAATCTAGTACCCACTTGTTATGTTTAACTTTCTCCTAGGGCATAAACATAAACCTGATATAAAAAGTCAAATTGGTTGAAGTTCTTTCGACGATCTAAAACAAATGCATTTCGTACCTTATTATCTTATCTTGTAGGTGCTATCCGTTATTAAAAAAATTGAAAAACGTGTAATAAATCCACATTTAATGGGTGTACAAATGAGATATATGTAACAACATCATTAGGTCTTTGTTGAACCTATCTCATTTGAAATAATTAAATTTTTTGAGTTTCCACAACACTTATTACAACTATGGCCGACCACATTTCTCCATAAACTGGTATTTCTTTTCCAATGTTGTATACAATATGCTTGCTCGACATGTTTATTATGTATAAATATTTCAATTTTCTCAAAATATCACTAGGGCAAACTCCTGTCAAGGTAAGTTGGTCTACATATTCCAACTCATCTATTAATAATTTATTCATGTATGAATGAGATTGAAAGTGTTTCTCTATTAGATGGTTCTGTGTTCTGCTTATAACCTCTAAGGATCGCTGATCTAAACTGACCATATTTCCCTTCATCTTAAAAGGACATCCACGCTGTTTTTATCCAAACTTTTTTCTATAAGATCGTTTAGCTCAACCCCATTTTATACCATCCTGATCTCTCGCATGAGAAATATAGTCGAGGAGTCTTTATGTTATGCACATCATTATGACGTCTTAATATCATAACAACCTCATTTTATTTGCTATATTTTTTAACTCACTCGCACAATTCATCTTTCATATACATGGCCATATTCAAGTTCAACTTGGTCCGTGTTATTTTTCTCCTATAATACAATATTACATAAGTTAAATTAATAATAAAAACATACATATTGGTCATAAAACACATCAGAATTGTTAGGTGTAGACTATAAGTAATTCCTTAACAAAGCGACTTGCCTATTTTGTTGGGTTTCCTATTTTGAAAGGTTTCATATTTAACTGATTTTCTTATTTAACTGGGTTTTCTAATTTTTTGGGTTTCTTATTTAACTAGGTTTTCTACTTTGACTAAAACATTGCATTTTGTTCTTAATTGAACTGGATTTCCTATTTATGATATTTCATATTTTCTTTTCTGGAATCTATAAATGGAAAACGTAAGACATAGGTTTTAATTGTAGCTGAGCAATAAGTCTGCATTCTCTAAGCGAGATAAAATTCTAGTTCTGAAAGAGAGTAGTGAGGAAATAGAGATAAACATATTTCTTTGTAATCTATAAGTGATTTGTAACAGCGGTAGTGATTGAGTTTTCTTATGTTTGATAAAGTCTTCTTTATAACCTCCTTAATAATAAAACATAGTATTTTTTTACCGCGGATGTAGAGTTTCTTCACAATTCGAACCAGGTAAAATTTGTCTTGTGTGCTTAGTTTATTTTTTATTTCTTTCTTTTATTATTTCAAACAAACACAGTGGAAGCTCTGTATTAGGATAAACAATTTATCGACAAGTGTTGTAGTGAGCGTGGAGCAACTAAGAAGAGACGTACTTCTTAAAACCAAAAGGTCACGAAAGATAAGTTCTATGAAGCTTAACCGAGAAAAATACAATAGAGAGAATGAATTTAGCTTTTGAGAATTTAAGTTATATTTTACCTAATATAGAAGGGATTTGTTTCTTCCATTGATGAAAAATCTACAAGGGTTGATGTCGTGGTATTGTATAAATCTCATAGTAACCTCATACAGAGCTCGATAGATGAAATATTGTGTGAGTTATCTGAAGAGTCTACAGTGTTGCGGATATAGAACGGCTAGATGTGATTTACATTAAGAAGTTCTTGGTAAACAGATTGTTTTCAAGAAACAATTTTACACGTTGGCAATGTATGATAGCAAGGAGATTCATAGATTCCTTGATTATTTAGTAGAATTGTTCTTGACTTAAATGCGTTTGGGGCCAAAATGGAAGGCGCGAACCATGAAATCATCCTTCTAAATTCTTTATCGGAGGTATATGAACACTTTGTTGATATTATGCTCTACCTCAAAGAGTCCCTTACGATGGTTAAAGTAAAGAGTACATTGAATTCAAAATATCTTTAACGGAAGACAGATATGAAGGGTAACTTTGAAGGTCCCATACTGAATATGAGGGGTCGGTCAGGGATGAGAGATTCAAACAAGAAAAGAAGAATCGTTAAAATTTTAAAAGGGCTGAGATGGATTTTAAGTTAGATATTGGTTGTGCAAGAAAGAAAACCATATTAGTAGGAACTGTGCATAGAATATAAAGGGAAACAGTAATCCAAATACCAAAGTTGGAGTTGTTGTATAATATGATTGTGAGTACACTAATGCTTTAACGGATGTTTTTTTATTTCAGGTACAACAATAAATGGGTGTTGTATTTGGACGCATCATCCACATAACTTCCAATATACACTGGTTTACAGATTTGAGATTTTTTTAAAGTAGAAGGGTCATCCTCGAGAATGATGAATAATATATTGTCAAATGGGTTGGAACTATTCAGCTCAAATTCTTTATAGGACTTGAAAGAGTAATTAACAACGTAAGATATATACCCAAAGTTAAACGTAACCTTCTTTATACTGGGATGTTGAATGAGGAATATTTTATATATATGGGTGAATACCACAGACTTAGGTTCTCATAAGGCTCACTAGTTGTTATGAAAGCTTATATGACTAACAAAGTTCTTGTTCTTTAAGGCTTTATAATGATAGGTGTATCTAATATAGAGAATGATTCAACTAGATTGTAAAATATTTAGTTAAGGAATTTGACTAAAAAACCTAGGTGAACTTAGCAAACAGAGGTTGTTCCATGATAGCATACCTTAGTAGTTAGGTCGCTATGAAAGTTATGTGTTGGGTAAAATCAATAGGGTTAAGTTTTTGTCTAGCGTCCATACAACCAATGGTGTGTTTTACTATGTTCATTCGGATCTTTGGGGTCTCACACGAGAATCTACTATAGTTGGTGCAAGGTACTTCATATCGCGTACAAATTACTATTTTATAAAAGTATGGGTTATACTTTTGAAGACCAAAGATAAAGTATTTGATGTTTTTATGAACTAGAATATTTTGATGGATATTCAGACCGAGAAAGTATAAAAGAAGCTTCGAACTAATAATGGCTTCAAATATGTGAACATATAGTTATCTAGCTATTGTATAAATCTAGTTATTACTAGATACCAAACTATGAGTGAGATTCCCTAACGGAATGAGCTTACTCAAAGAATGACTTGAACCTTACTGGAAGAGTTAGGTGTATGCTTCATATAACTTAATGGGCCGAAGATTCTGGGTGTAAGTTGTGACTACAACTGCGTATATAATCACAGGAGTCCATCTACCGTACTGAAGTTTCTTTGTACTCAAGAGGCCTGGAATAAAGCGAAACCTAGGCTGGAATATTTAAGAGGGTTTAAATGTGCTACCCACGCATATGTGAAGAAAGATAAGTTTCGGTCACAAGCATTGAATGTTTAAAAAGGGTCTAGGTTGTAGTACCTTCAACCTGGATGTCAGAATGGTATGATGAGAATGGAAGTGGTTTTCAATGAGGAGGATATGTCATTGAAGATGACGGTGGAGACACATCATAATATGGTCGAGAAGAGATGTGATTTAGATTATGGGTCTAATCTAGAGAGTGAATCTGACGATACTTATGTCGAAGATAATTTAGGACTTAGTACAGCTTTAACTCATGCAGAGGAAATTCAACCACAACATGGGGCTGAAGATGGACGAGATTCTGAGGTTCCATGACCTTTGGATTATCAGGTTGGAGAGCTACATGTCTTGATGGTTATCAATTAACGAGAAATAGAGCAAGGAGACCAAACAGACTGTCGTAGATGTATGGTTATGATGATGTAAATGGTCATACTTATTGATTGAAATAGAAGAAGATGTTTTTGAACCAGAGAGTTATCACGGTCTTATAAAAGGCAATGATAAAGATAAGTGGCTTGATATCATGAGGGAAGAACTGAGATATCTCAGGATTGTGGGCACATAGATTCTTGTGAAGCAACCGAGGGATCAGAAGCTTATTGAAATTAAATGGATATTTAAAATAAAACCATGTATTCATGGTATTGAGTTACAAAATTGTAAGGCTAGGTTTGTGGCTAATGATTTACGTAAAAGGAGGATGTTGATTTCAATGAGATTTTTGCGTTAGTTGTGAAACAAGCCTCAATCATGGCATCAGAGAGACTATGATGATATTTCATATTGATATCAGGAGTAACATACCGAATGATTATTTAATCTTATTTCAACAAGAATATATACACAGAAGATCCTAAGGGAGTTTTACATGTTTAGAGCTAAAGAGGTTGGAACTTCACGAGTGTCCAATTCAAACTTAGTATCACTCAAGCACCAACCGAAGTTGCAGATAACATGCCAACTTTATCGGTAACATTATGTATGCTACGATTTGCAAGAGACATAATATTTCCTACGTCGTAATTACTTTGAGAAGATTCATGTATAATCCGGAAAGCCGCATTGGCATGCAGTCAAGTGGCTCATGAGATACTTGAAGGGTTTGGTTGATGTTGGGTTGTGTTACAATAAGAAGTATATGGTTGATATAGTGCTGTGAGGATATATGGCCTCTAATTATGCATACTGCCTTGACACAAGAGTCTGGTTAGGATTAAATGTTTATTTTGTTTGGTGGAGTGGTTAATTTGAATATTTTTATACAAAATTTCATTTCGCTATCATCTAAGAAAGCTGAATATATGTCTGCTACAAAAGCTAGAGAGGAAGTTATTAGGCTGAAGGGATTGTTGGTTGAAGAGATAATACTAGTGTCTTTCATTTAATAAAAAATCTCAAGTTCCATGTGTGAATTAAACACGTAGATATCAAGCTTCGCTTCATTTGAGACGTGGTGGAGAGAGAATCAAAATGACTAAAATTGCTAGCGAAAAAAATCTTTTGGTTGTTTTGACTAATGTATTATCAATTTAAAATCTTACGAATTACATAAAACTTGTGCAAGTTTCGGATGAAAATGAACTAATCACTAAACAATACAACATTTGATGCAACAAATATTGAAGTTACTATAAGCCTAAATAAAAAATTGTTAGTTGCCTAGCGACTTGTATATCTTACTGAATATCCTATTTTGCTAGGTTTTTTATTTAACAGAGTTACGTTGCCGTGTGTTTTTAATTGAACTGGATTTTTATTTGTGAGATTCTGTTCTATTTTTTAAATTTTATAAATAAATAGAAAACACAACAAAAGTTTTAGGGGTAGCTGAGCGTCAAGCCCGTATATAAACCATGTTTAACATTTGAATCATAAAAGATGCTATATAAATCCATAATCCAAAAATACAGATAACAATCATTTTGCTTATACTTAATCAACTTATTGATTAGGAGTTAATTGCAATAACAACCAGGAGTAAAACTGCTTTTTTAAATAGAAAATAAATCATTATATCAAAGATCACATCTTTGATTGCATCTAACACTGAAGCCTCTTTGATATATAAAAGAATAACAGAACATATAATACTAATTAAAAACAAATTGTTTAACTTCTACAGGAAGAAAAAAAAAAACTTCCTTCAAAAAATAACAAATATTAAAAGGAAATTCAAATCCATATAATCAAACAACCAAATATAAATCTACATACTATCTAAGAGGATGATACATTATTAGTCCCAATCATACAAGCATAAAGCTCATCTATCTCAACAACCTGACCATCACTCACTCCTTCACAAGAATTAAAATCATCACCAAAAGAAGAACAACAACAATAACCAACACCAACACCAACATTAAAACAATTACCACAATCATTCTCTCTTTTCTTCATTTCAATACTCAACATTTCTTGACACCTCCTTACTTCTTCTTGAAGCATTTTAACATCTCTCTCTAGCTTTCTCTTATCACCCAGTGCAGTCTCTAGCTTCACCTGAAGCGTGCTATAGTCTAGTTCCAGGCTCTGAGTCCTCCACCTAGCGCGCTTGTTCTGGTACCAAATTGCGACTTGTCGCGGTGGCACCCCAAGTTGGTTCGAGAGCCGGAGTTTGAGTTCTGGCTCGAGTTTCTTGTCTGGCACGAAACTGCTCTCCAGTAGTCGAATTTGGTCTTGTGTCAGTTTTTTCTTGTTGTGTTTTGGATTATGGATCTTTTGGGCTCGAAAAAAATCCATTCTTTAAAATCGTGAGCTTCTCTTTTTTTCTTCGAGTGATGATGGGTTGCGTGTTGATGTTGTCTTATAGATATATAAATGAGGTAGTGTGAGCCCTAGTTTACTTAAGGAAGTGGGAAATGAACAGGGTTGATTTTGATTTTATTAGAATTGTAAACTAAATTTATTATGCATGCATATGACTTCACGTGGGTTTTGGTCCTACTCAATAAATTAATGTAATACTATACATTATCTGGATATAAATGAGAGGTTACACAATTTATTAAACTAGTGCTCCTAAATTAGATTATATTTATAATTACAAGACATGTTCATGGTGTAAACACAACTAAACACATTATTTTCTTTACATATCGGAACGACAAAGGGTTGGATTCGTGGCCGCTTACAATATTCTGCGGTGTATTTAAGTTGTTTATTAAGAATTCTATTTATCGTTCCGATGGAATTTTGCTTCAAAGCTCGCGCGGCAATTTAATTGCGAAGACTTAGGCAATAATATGTGCCTTTTGGATTTGATGGTTCTTACTGTGGATGGTGGCCCGAATTCTGATATAGAGGTGTTCACCCGTGATTTGGTATGCAGTAATTTTGTCCCGTACGGGTGCCGGTAGAATCGTTGGTTGATGGTTTTCAGGATCTGTAAACCGACTGAACTACTAAAAATGAGATCGAATTTTATTGTCCTCTAGTACTCAAAGTTTGATCAATTATTTTTTAATACTCACCTCAACTATCTAATTACCATTTAGTATCTAACATTATTTTAATACCCTAACTACTATCACCCTTCATGAACAACCACGTAACCAAAAAAAAAAATTTCTTACTTTTTCTTTTTATTTTATTTTTGAAAGATTTGTATCTTTCAAACCGGAGTTCGAAACTAGATCCATTGATGATATTATTTTAATACCGTAATTACTATCATTTTTGCTTTTTTTTTAAAAAACAAAACTAAATCCATTGATAATATTTTTTTATTTAAAAAAAAAATTGCACCAGAACAACTCTTACGAAATCCTGAGAGTTGTTCTAGAAATCCTGAGTTGCAAACAACTCTCAGGTTATCCTCAGAGTTGTTCAGAAAATCCTCAGTTGCAAACAACTCTCAGGATATCCTGAGAGTTGTTCAAAAATCCTGAGAGTTGCAAACAACTCTCATGATATCTTGAGAGTTGTTCAGGAAATCCTGAGTTGCAAACAATTCTCATGATATCATGAGAATTGCAAACACCTCGAGATACGAGCGGGTATATATCGTCGGGGGTATTTTTGTTCAAATTTCAATTCGAAGTATCAAGTTACACTATCCAAAAAATGGGTACCATTGGGTAATTAAATAGTTGAGAAGGTATTTATCAGAATTTTTCTCTTAGAAAAAAAATCAAAATATAATCTTTAAATTTTAATTTTTTATATTATTTATTTAATTAAAATTTAATTTAATTTTCAAAAAAATAACCGATCAAAATTAGACAGAAATCAGAACGAAATGAACCAAACCGGATCGAATCATACCGAACTAGTTTCCAAAATCAGAATGAGATTTTAACGGTCGGATCTGGACCGAGGACCGCTTTAAATGCGGAGATCAATAGGATAAACTAACATGTCTCACGAAACTAAAGGTCAAGTTCAAAATACTTTCCAGAACTACAAATGCACGAATTTGGATTATCAAGTGTATACCAAACCAAAAATTGAAAGACAAAAATAGTTAAATTATTGATATAGTATAAAACATAGTCAAATATAGTGTTACGTCAGCTGTAATGTGCTGTTTGGAAGGAAACAGTAGTTCCCCACATTGATGTTTACATATAATTCGGTAGGTGCTGTGTAATGGCATATGTTCATGCACCTACGATAGGACTAATAGGAGTTGTAAAATTGGGCCCTGGAACCTGGGGTCTGCGACCCCGTTCATCATCAGGTTTTATCAGTTCGGGATCTTTAGTACCCACCAAACAGTACTTCGATCAACTAGATTCTGACCCATATGCATGCATGAATAAATTCAGTCTTGAGTCAACACGTATTGCCACCAGCTTGGCATTACACTTAACTAAATACAATTATAAAACTACATCTATGATTAGAAAAAAAAAATCATTAGCTTACAACGGGATGAAAAATTTAGGCCATATTCGGTTCAATTATTGCAATTTTAGAGTTCATAGTATGATTCATTGAATCTGTTAAAGAGACGATGAGAGATTAAGAGATAACAGCAAACTATTGATATATAAGTTATGATAAGGATACTGCCATAATCATCCCAATAGCTAGATTAAACCACAGGTTTATATGGATATGAATATAATACTGTATTCCCGACATAGACTGCTTAGAATCACTCGTCGATAACATTAACCAGCTCGTATTCGACTAGAGAAAGATTGTTATCCTCCTTCACCACAAAAGTTGATGGCTCGGTGACCTCGATACGACCCCATTTATCAACAGCTAACCTCATTGATCCCTTGAACATGACTATCTTGGCATTACGGATATTAACAGTTGAACCAGGCTTCATCAAATCAACTGCATCAATAATCGCATCATCAGGGACATTTAGTTATTGCTGTAATACTCGAATTCAGCTGAATAGACGTAGATAACCATCACCCTAATATCAATACTATGTAATAAAGACCAGTTAATCATGTCATGAACTATTTCAAAGTTTCGAGTCAACGAAGGCACATAAGCCAAACCACCATATCCTTCTAGTCTATAGTTTAGGAAGACGAGCATAAGATAATTGTTGGTAAGTAAACTAACATGTCAAACAAAATTTCATCATATTTTTTGAAAAAAAATGGTATTTAAAGCTCATGAGAGTATGATAAAGTTCAGTAAAATAAGCAACAGATAAGACCCTTCTTGTAAAACATGAGCACAAACTGTAACTAGATAGCCAACCCAACCCACGAAACAAAAGGACATAAGTTCCTAAAAAAGCAAAAGTGAACTTAGTATAGATGAACATTGTCATATATCCCCTTCCTTTCCCTGAAGATTGCAAAGAAGTTCCTGTAATAACTCTTTCTTATATAAAGATATCGGCTTTAAATAGTAATTAATCAATTATCATCAAATTCGTGGCAAATAGTCACTAAACTAAAACACGTCTGGTTTTACTCTCTTGGCTAATAGAGTCGGGTTTTAGTTATTTGACTATCTATCTTGTCTAAAGTCGGTGTCCGGTGGATATACTTAGGGTACTAAATTTATCAAAAATGGACAGTCATCGCACCCGATGCAGATTAACTTTATCCAAAATAGCAGTGAATAAACTGAAACCAAACCTTTTTTAGTCGAAGTATCGACGAAAATGGATAGTAAAGGACTATTTAATTAGTGTTCAAAGCCTAAACATATCCTTTAGACAGTAAGGTGGACCAACTATAAGTCTATAACCAAACATTAAACAGTAATCTGAAGTTTAGCAATAAACATAACTCTTTAGGATTACCAAAATCGAGCTCGATGTGCACCTACTGAGTTCATCTATGCATAAAACTACGAGAACAGAACTAAGAATCAAAATGTACATGAGAAGAAACGCAACAAGGACTGTATCGTACCTTGCTCGTTACGAGCTGTGAACACAATAGTGCCGGTTTCATCTCCGACAAGGCACTCGGCAACACGAGTCTGTCGAGGGTTTCTAGACGTTGATCCTGGCTTCTGCCACACGTTGGTCGAATTCACCACCTTAACAGTCAGAGTATGACCATTAGTGCCAGGACTAAGCTTTTCAACCTTAATAAACACTGGTTTCCTTAGCGCTGGCTTCGATATTTGACTTGATTGTTCCTGTGCCGGTGGTGGTGTAGTCGCCATTGTTTGCAGTAACGATCGATTGCACAAGCAGAGAGGAAGTGGGAGAAGGAGATAGAAAAACCCCTAACCCTAGAATTGAGGCTAATCAGTGAAACGAAACGATTGAGTGGCTCTTTATCTTCATCTTTGTGGGACTTTTCGTTTGCCATTTATGTGTAATGCATAGCATTGACTCGTCATTAGCTTTCGACGACGTGGTTTGCTATACTTTGGGAAACCAGAGGTTGATGTTTCTATTTTGCATCCTCCATGTTTTGTATGCTTCACACTTTACACCTTTTTAACTTTACATATTCCACATTAGATGGAGTGAAGTTATATTCTTACATCTACACTCCAAATTATATTTTATGTATAAGAGCATGTTAAATAAGTTATTATATGTTCGGTTATATTTAATTTTGGGTGATTTTCATATAAATACTAAAATAGAATTTCAATATCAATATGTTACTTTGCTTAATTATTAACAAAAAAAATATATATTTTATTAATTATTAATAAAGACATAGTTTGTCCGTTAACAATTATTCAGTCCGTTGTAAAATTTTGTTGGGTACTAATTCATTGGACAAGAGATAAGATAAATCGTGTAATCACATGTTATATAACACAATTTGATCTGTATGTCTAAAAAGGGGTAGTTGAGTTTGTGGAGTAAGGCATGTGTGTGATCAAAGGTCACGTGTCCGAATTTTTCTACAAATATTTTAAAAATAATTATTTTTTAAAATTTTATCCCAAAACGGGTAGCCGAGATGATGGAATAAGCCATGTTCGTGACCAAAGATAAGGCGTTTGAGACAAACGCTTTTTTGGTTGAACCTGTCATGGTTTACCCTGTGCACATTCATCGAGTAGCAGTTGCGGGTTCTTTCCGGGGAAAAAAAAACTTGATGCGTATGAATTAATTATCTATATTATCACTCTAAATAAAAGATTTATTTGATGAGTAAAGATCTTATTCCCACTTATGTACACATAACATATGTTGATTTGTATTATCTTTGTCTTCTCTTTCATATCTATTCGAGAATCGGATCTACTTAACCGGTTGGCGTTGTGTGTGGAAACTAATTGGTTCTCTTATATTCTTTATCTCAAAACTTAGATTCAAATAAAAAAAAACACAAAAGAAATAGTAAAACCACAATTTTACCACCATCAACCGATGGTAGATACACGTGAATATCTGAATCTAAGAAGATGATCTGATCCTTTTAGTCGTCGACAGAGAGTTATATATCCGAAATTTTTTGAAGGAGAAAGTTAATCGTTTTTCATCATTGTTATTCTCTTGTTTTTTATTTATCTTTACTGGTTAGTAAAAATCTTGATTCTCTAATGGGATTTCCATTGAAAACAAATGAATCAAACGGTCAGATCCGGACGAACATATCTGAATAGCAAAGATAAAGAGAATTCTAAACAGACAAATAATAAAGAAAAAGGAAGCGACCAAGCAACCATTCCACTTCAGCCTAACCAGAAGGATCTAAAGGGTAAAGATGAATAGGAATAAGTCAAACCTTAAAAATTTTGCCGCTCCAACCGAACGGACAGATCTAGAGGGTAAAGATGAAAATGAATTAGCCAAACCCCAACAATCGTTCCACTTCAGCCGAACAAACAAATTCTGATGATAAAGATGGAGAGAAAATGCGAGATGTGAAGGCTACCAATTTTAATTTTTAAACAAACTATGCGAGAGGATTCTCTAACATAAATGGAAGACGTAAGAACTGTACATGAGAAATGGCTTAGTCCGACCTAGTTTCGGCTCAGCCTCAACATGCAATGGGTCAGCCTTAACATGTTACGACTCGACATCAGCAAGTCATATCTCATCATCGACATGCAACAAATCAATTTCACCGAGATTTAACTCTGCCTCAACAGGTCATGACTCGACCTCATCAAGATTCAACTTAACCTCAGCATGCCACGACTTAGCCTTAGCAAGATTCAGATCAGCTTCCAAAGGCCACGACTCAACCTCGTTAAAATTTGGCTTAACATTAAACACAACGACTTAGTATCATGAAGATTTGATCTAGCCACATATCCGCTTCATTAATATTTGGCTCAACCACAACAGTTCATGGCTAGACCTTAACAAAATTTGGCTCAACCACGTCTCAGCCTTGACAATACCCTATGGTGCAACCGAGAATCTCACCAAGCTATAAATAGGCCTCTTGCGGTGAATCCATAGTGATAATGCATGACATATTCCAACTATGAACATCCAATGGATGTTGAGAAGTTATCGATCAATCTCCTGCTTCTACCGTTACGACTACCCCGACCACGCATATCTCAAATGTCAGTAGTTGGTGCAGGAGATAAAAAAATAAGAAGAAACTAATAATTTTAAGATTTTGTAGATAATGTGACCACTCTTATTTGTTGCTTGAAATATGAGATATGATGTCCTGAAATGAAGGCCGAAAATGAAAATGAAAATGAGAGAGACGACGTCACAAAGTCCATACTTAGATAGCACTATCGGCACATTACAAACTTACCCAAATTTCCCTTTGAACTAAGGTTGATGTCACAAAGAATTTTGTGATCGAGGATTTTCTAACAAGAGAAAGAACTTGCGAATTTGTTGTCATGGAAAGAGGAGGAGATGGACCACCAATTGAAAGCGAAACATTAAAATGAGAAAAACGATTCACATGATTGAGAGCGTCGACAAACCAAGACAGCAAATGTATTGCTTTAATTAAATAGCCAATAAGCTCCACCACCACAATCGGTGATCCAACCGCTTCAAATCTGAGATCCATCATCTGGAAAATAGAGATGATAGTGATCTGCAAGAATTGCACGCTAACTTTAAAAATTTGCAAGAGATATTATGTACTCCATCTCCGCTAGTGAGATCGAGGATCCAATCTTCATAAGTCATTGAGGAGAAGGAAAATGATGATACAACAAAGCTCCATGATAAATAAGGACTACACAACCATTTTGGCCAGCAGACACAAATTTTTCTCAGGTACCGAATTCGATAGCAACAAAGATGTATCGGTTGAGGATCTTCCAGACATAATAGAAGATCTCGCGTAAAAAGAAGAGTGCAAAAATAAGCAAAACTCTTGTGTCAAAATATGCTAGTGAGGGAAGAAAAGAAAATGTTTGCGAGCAATGGCCCTCCAACCATAGGTTTGATGATATGCATGTCGAACTACGAACAAACATTCAACTTCAGTCGAATGGGCAACAACTTCCACCGAGACTCCAATAAATTTTACAACAAGCTCCTCATTCGTCCAAACAAATCTCTAACATGATTCTTATGTATTTTGGCTTAGTTCGGCCAAGTAACGACGCCGCCTCAGCAAGATTTCGGCCCAACTTTGGCTTATCAGAAGCAATTTTTTCCTCAAATTCATCAAAAATTGGCTTAACCTTAACAAGATTCGGTCTAGCCTTGGCTCCGCCTTAACTAACCTTGATTTAAATTCAGAAAAATTTGGTTCAGTTTAAGCAAGATTCGTCATAGACTTGGCTCAACCTTAGCAAGATTCAACTTACCTCAACATGTCATAGCTAAGTTCAACATAGAAAAGTATCAGTTCAGCAAGGCCTCGACCTACAAAATAAAGTTTGTTTTTCATCAAATATAATTTTTACGAACACAATAAAGTATAAGAATATATGATAAACTTATGAGCCAAACACAAATAAAAATGAGATTTATAAGCAAATAACCAAATTAATACTTGGCTTCAGAGTCATACCACTGACGTCCCTCGCATGTCGAACTAGACCAAACATTTTCCTATTTTCTATAAAAATATCATAAATCTCTCGAACGTTTTAAAAGTGAAACAAAAGCTAACTAAAATTTTATTTTGTTAAATTTGGTTTATCATAAGCAAGTTTTGTCTCAAATCCATCAAATATTAGCTTAACCTCGCAAGATTCGATCCAACCTTGGCTCTGCCTTAACAAGTCTTGGTTCAACTTCAGCAAGAATTAGTTCAGCTTAAGCTATTACAGGAAATAAATTAGATTAATATCTAATTTATTTAGTATAATATATATTTAGTCAAAGATTGAGTTAATATATATTGTAGTATAATATATATCATAATCAATTATAGTCAATAGTCTATGTCAACTTTAGAAAAATAAATATTATAGTATTAATTGTTGTAACTGCTACAAAGTAGGGGTAAAAAACACGGTTAGTCCTCCATGTTTACCACTTGTATCAACATAGTCCCTTTCGTTCACTTCTGCATAAAACTCATCCCCTTCGTTTTAAAAATTTACAAATATAGTCCCCTGCACATATAAACCATTTAAAAACTGACACATGGCACTTAAATTCTAAGTTTTGTATCACTTTTGGTCCCCAAATCCTAAGTTTTGTATCACTTTTGGTCCCCAAATCCTAAGTTTTGTATCAGTTTTGGTCCCCAAATCCCAAGTTTTGTATTACTTTTGGTCCCCCAAAATATATGGAGGGACTAATCGTGCAAATTATTAAAATGAAGGGGATGAATTCGAGCCGTTTCATATTAAATTTACGGGGAAAAATTATTCTGCTTGGGAATTTCAATTTCAATTGTATGTGAAAGGAAAAGAATTATGGGGTCATATTGATGGGAGTGATCCTGCCCCTCTAGATGTTAATGCTTTGTCCAAGTGGGAAATAACAGATGCTAGAATCATGACTTGGATTCTTAGTTCGCTCGAACCTCATCTTGTTCTCACCTTGAAGCCCTATAAAACCATTGCTGGTATGTGGAATTATCTAAAGACAATTTATAATCAAGACAACTCTGCTAGAAGATTTCAATTGGAGTATGAATTGGCTAATTACACTCAAGGAAGTCTTTCCATTGAAACATATTTTTCAGGTTTTCAAAACTTTTGGGCAGATTATTCAGATATAATTTATGCCGATATTCCTGCTTCAGCTCTTTCTACTATCCAGACAATGCATGCAACCAGCCAGACGAGATCAGTTGTTAATGAAGCTACGACCAGATTTTGACATCGCACAGTCTAATCTGATGAATCGTCATCCTGTACCATCTTTGGATGCATGTTTGGGTGAACTTCTTCGTGAGGAGCAGCGGATGATAACTCAGGCATCTATTGAACATCAAGCTAGTATCAGTACACAGATTCCGGTAGCTTATGCAACACAAGCGAGAAATAAAAATAGAGACATGTGTGCCATCCAATGCTATAGTTGTAATTCTTTCGGCCACATTGCTCGAGATTGTCCCAAAAAGGTCTGCAACTACTGCAAGAAACAAGGGCACATCATCTCTGCTTGACCCACTCGACCTGAACGACGACAAGGTACTGCTTATCATGCCTCCATTAGTGCTTGTTCTACTGCATTGCCTACTGCCTCGCCGATTGTTCATGTTCCTTCTCCAACAACAAATCCAAACACACTTACTCCTGAAATGGTTCAACAAATGATAATTTCTGCTTTTTCTGCTTTTGGACTCTCAGGTAATCCAAAACATTATTCCACACCATGGTATTTCGATTCTGGAGCCTCAAACCATATGACAAATACCGTTGTTCCTCTGTCTAATGTTAAAAAATATGATGGAGATTTGAAAATTAACACTGCTGATGGTCATTTTGTGCCTATTAGTGCTGTTGGTGATCTTTCTTCCATATTCACTAATGTTTTTGTGTCTCCTGACCTCTCCACAAATCTTATTTATCTGTATGGTTCGTCCTAGACTTGGCTCAGCCTCAACAAGATTCAGCTTAACGAGATGATGCAAAAAATACATTTTATGCATTTATGTGAAACAACAAATTCATGTTTTTAAAAATTTGAACTGCACGTTCATTTTATAAATATTTTGAATGATTTTTTTATTTTATTAAAATGTAAATGATAAATTTATTTTAAAATTTAAATAGATTTGCTTGTAGATATTTTTTATATATATTTTTTAAAAATTGAACATTTAAATATATTGAATACATTTAGAAAAAAATTTGGGTATACATAAAAAGTTCTTTTGGATTAAATATCTTTTAAGGACTGTGCATGTTTCTCCGATTGAACCAGGAACAGATGTTTTTCAAACAAACTAACAAGAAAACGACATCGTCGGAGTCATCTCCTTCCTTCCCCACACGACCACCACATTGCTCTAGTGCCTGAAAATTTTATGCGGAAAACAGGAAATTGAAGATAAAAAATGGCTGATCGAGTCAAGGACTGGGATTTTCATTTAAGAACATTATCTATTAGCTCCAGAGACTCCGGTTCATCAAACGATCCCGCTTCGGATCCTGCTGTTCTTCAATCCGTAAGTTTTTGTTAACAACGTGGGTCCTTTTCTCTTACATATGAATACGAATTTTCGATTTGCTTATAATAGGTGAAGAAGCTACACGAGTTGTGCAAAGCAGAGAAGTCCGAGGATTTGGTGGCTAGGGTTTATCCACACATTAATAAGCTCTTCCAGCGGTCGGTTGCTTCCTTGTCTCAGTCGCTGTATCTATCTCAATCCAGGACATCTAATGGCCTCCTCTTGCTGGTTCACTTCAGTTCAATTCCTATAACATTCTATTAGTAACTAGATTGTATTGATATAAACAGCATCTTGTGTTTACTTTATAGGCCATTCTTCAATTTTACGTTGATTTTGGAGATATGGTTCTACATGATGCTGATCCAAGTTTGAGGACCTTCTTCCGTTCTTGCTTGAGTCGGTAATAGCTAATTAAGTATTCATAGTCTTCGATATTAGTGTTGTTTGTGCTTCAGTGTTTGTTCTATGATGATGGATATGTATTGTGAGATTACTTGTGTTTTTAATTTGCAGTGAGTTTGCTGACCCAGATGTAGCTGAGACAACCTTGGATTTTTTATATATGAACAAGAATAAATTTTTGAGTTCTTTTCCTAACTTGCTGCCTCAGGTATGATTATACTTATGTGTGATGCTTTCATTATTGATTCATGTGTCCTTGTTTTCGTAAAGATGTCAGATACATGATACATATAAGTTTGTCCTTGAGAACAAAGAAGATATGAGTATGCTTGAGCTGTGTAGCACTTGTTTGGAAGTTAATTGCAGACATGAAATGCCAGTAGTTCTTTATGATCAAATGTCACCTTTAGGTTTCCACTTCTTATGGGTTTATATTAGTCTCCCGTTTATTCCCTTTTTCTCTTCATTCCGGACAAATGTTTTTTAACTCACTAGATACGAAGTGAAAGAAGACAAAATTTATGCTCAGTGCATCTGACATGAAATTTTTCCATGTGATTGCAGTTTTTCCCTTTGCTACTCAAACTGATTGTATGGAATGGAGATAAGTAAGTCGTTAGAATCCAGCTTGTCTATATCATTTGGCATACATGTCTTTCATTAATCTTCCCTGTTATCAGCTTTGTTATGTTGGCAAAATGAATGAAAAAAATATCATTAGGTTCTCACCCGGGGAGACCAAACTCTACCTACCACCTCTTTTTTTTTTTGCGGCAGACCGTGATGAAGAAATGCTTCTTAGTGAATTCGATGTAGTGAAGATATACCATAACTGCTGCGATTAATTGTTGCAGGTTAGAAAAATCATTCGTGAAGATTTTTCCTGGATTAATGTCCCCCGGATCAATTCTTCCCCTACTTCCATCTATTCTAGACTTGCCAAGTGAGTTTGTGTATCTGTTGACTATTCTGGTCTGTCTTTCTTCAAGGGTCAGACAGTATTGACTGCTATTAACAGTGCAGCATGTTTACCTTGTTTGTTTATTTATAGGTAGTCAAATGCATGATGTTAATACTTCACCATGTTATTTTCTGAGGTGTCAGATACTTGCTTATCTAGACTCTGATTGTTCTCATATCTGATTATAAATATTCATTTATTCTTTTTATTTTCTTTTTGCCAGTTTTGGTTGTGGCACTAGAAAAGGTAGAAAGAAGCTCAGGGTCACGAATTGGAAGTGGCATTGCTTCAATCCAGAAGAATACAGCCTCTGAGGTCATTGTCTAAACTATTAAAAAGCATGTGGTCAATACAGTACATGGTTTCCCACTGCGATCAATGATACACAAGTTGTATGGATGCAGATGCTTCTAGCACTCATGGATGAGGCTTACACAGGTTCAACTATTGGCGGTGGTGGAGACGACTCTGAATCTGAGGATAACAACGGCATAGATTCAGTTGATCCAGTGTTCCTAGAACTTTTGAAGGATGAAAATGATGGTCTAGCGGTATGTCCCTTCTTGCCTCAATTTGTCTCTCAAACTAGATGATGTAGATACTTACGTAGTATTAGAGATAGTTTATCCTCTTTGTTGTACATGGAGGTCGTTGGATATTAGAAACTACTAGCCACTAGTTTGCTTCGTTTTTCATATGATCTGGAATAAACATAAAGGGTCTCATCTTCAGTTCTAGTTTCCTTTTTCACTGTCAGCTTATTTTGTGTAAACAACTTCCCATCATCATTTTCCTGAATGTCGTATCATTTATCAGCAAGCAGAGTGACCAGCTGTTGGGAATACTCGAAAGAGTCTTTTATGATATATCTTTAAGGGGTGATATATCCATTTGATAAATTCAAAGCTCTGGGGTCATAGACACCCTAAATTCTAGCTCACTTACAATTGCATGAGCATTCTTGTAGCATATTCAGGATTGTTCTCTTAATATCTATTCAAGTTGGTAACTGAAACTTGTTGGGGTATAATATCTACTTATTTTGTTATGATTGCACTGGCCTTTATCTTAATAAACGTTTTACTTAGATGCTACATTGTCAACTACTAGAAGCTATAATATTGTAGTGTCTATTGAGTTTGCACATAATTCTTTTTTAAAACGGTGTTGAAGCTGTTAGTTGATGTTTTATTCGTAGGAACGAAGCTGGACTTCTCCTGGCGTGGCGGCTGCAATACAAGCTGCAATTAACGGCCGCCAATCTGAAAGGCTGAAGCACACGCTCAAGTTGGCCCCTAGGCTTCTTGATGTGTTTTTTACGATTGCATTACGTGAAGTCAATGATTGTATGTCAATCGATATTTATGTAATTTCGTTTGCGCTATATATATATATATATATATATATATATATCTCACACTTAGTCATATATTTACCTTGCTTAGCTTCTGGGTTTTTTTGCAGCTTTAATATGTGCACTAATTCCCCTGCTAATGAGAAGGAATTCCACATTATTTCCGGAAAAGAATTTTTCTTTTGAGGTGCTTAGATAATTTATATCGTCAAAATTTTCTTGTGATATACTACTGATTTTGTATAATTAGTGTATTGTCTGCTGAAAATAAATTTTCAATAAGTATACAATAAGATATGGTATAATTGAAACCAAGTCTAACTTAATATATTTGACTGTCTCTGGGAATTTTATTTACATCAATTTATCTAGGATACATTGTTGCTTGGACATTTGTCCGTTGTAAAATCTCCAAATCTACACTGCAGAAGTTGCTGATATCCTCTGTTTATTCGCTTGTCGCTGAAAATAGATTCAAAGTGTACAATAGGATATGTTTTAATTGAAAGCAAGTCTAACTAGTATCTTTGATTGCCATTGGGAATTTCAGTTACTGTCATTTATCTTGGATTTATTGTTGCTTGGAAATTTGACACTTATAAAGTCTCAAACACTACACTGCAGCAGTTTGGAATGGGATTCTCATTTGTCTAAGAAATGATGTGTGTAGGTCCGCAGGAGGCTGATGGAATTCATACTTGCTGCATTTCAGCGATCACCGGGCTTTATTCCACCACTGAAGGTACTTTCACACTCATGTGTTGCTTGATATCAGTCGTATTCAGTATTTCAGTTGTTGCACTAATGCCAGCCACATATGGTATACTCTGGACTCAAGAAAGCCAGATGTAGCCATATGCTAAAATGGGCCAAAAGCGAGATCGTGCAGCGCTTAATCCAATAGATAATTTGTTTTTCATGCATTCTTTAGGCTCAAAACATTAGTCTCTCAACTCAATCATTTGTACCAGACTATAACTGGCGGTCGATAAGAAGATACGAGATGTGCAAGCTTAGGCCTATTAAACTTACCCTTTAACTTAATTTTCCCATATCTAACAGATTTTTGGGTTGTGGATACTCATTAGTCAAGTTTGTAAAATTTCTGTTGCAAGTGGATGAAGGTGCTGTGCTTGGGAATTTTTGGAGGGGTAGTCATACGAAAATTGAATTTGGTTATTTGCATGCACAATAGTGCATTTATTCGTATTTTATAATAATATCTATATTCTGCACGAACTGTGCTTATACTTGTCTCATTGGTTAATCTAACTTTATTTCAGAAGCCTATCATGGATCGGCTTGGAGAAGCTTATGAAAGTCCTGCTAAGGTCAGTTAATTATATCCCTGTTCCTCCTGGCAGAACTTGATAATCATATATTTACACGTTAAATTCTGAGGATAGATGTTTATCGTTTCACGTTCAATGATTGTCTACCTTTATCATTTTTCAATACTGTCATTTATGCTGAATCTCTGTTAGTCAGTTGGTCATTTTACTTTTTGGTTGATTCGTCAGTTGATTATAGGCATTGGAGTACAACAATTTGACATGTGAACCTTTTATGATGTTAGTTAGTCGATGAATGACCTATATTCTTTCTTCAGTTATCCTTGTTGGTCTGTTGATATTATTCCTTTTTATTTTTGGCAGAAGATACTATAATGTTTCACTTATCCTTACATTGGTAAATTTATAGATTATAATTGTTATGGTTTCTTGATAGACCGAATTGGCCTTACAATTGTGTTGGGCCATTGGGGAGTATGGGGGTGGTGGAGAATCACATAAGGATGCAGCTCGTGAGCTTTTTGAAAGTTTAGAGTTACTTCTATATGAAAACCTATCATCTAGGTACTAATATGTCTGACCGAGTTTCAAGATTCTGCTTTTAGTGCGATTAGTTGTCTCATCTGACAACTTCCTTCCTTTTTTCTATCTAAGCCGTCTAGGTCTGGGGCAGGATTCAGGCATTAGCTCTGATGAGAAATTCAGAAAGGCATCGCACTCGAGGCTTTTATGTTTTGTTATCACGGCGATTGCAAAACTGGCCACATACCACCGTGAATTGTTACCAAGGGCACGTGTGTCCCTCGGGAAGGTCAGTGTTTCATTTATTACTGTGATTTGAAACAATGACATAGCTTTAGACCGTATAACAAAAGAGCACAAACAAGGGATCGAGTCCCAGAGGTAGTAGAACCATATGTAGTATGTATATCTCTGCTGACAGTTTTCCATCTTACTCAGGTAGCTCGATCTCGAATTTCTGATGTTAGGGTTTGGAAACGTGCTCATGATTATTTGGGCTTAATGAGTGAACCTGGGATTTGTTGGTCTGTTTTAGGGCCTTCGCGGCCTTCTGACACACAAACGCGATACCCGGGCACCGTCAACTGGAGTGAAGGAGGCAGGAAAATGATTGCACATCTTCCATTTTATATTCTCGGTGAACATGAAGGTAACTTTTAAAAAATTAAAATAAATGAAAATTTTAATATGCCTAAACTATATAATATTTAAAAACGCCTTGATATGGCTTGGGACATCCAATCTTTAGTGCTTTTCGTTTGTTTAATCTTGCAACAACTAAATCCACTTTACCTGGAACATAAATATGTAGTCGGAGAGATGTCGTTTTGTATTTTAATTTGTTATGAGTTCAACTTTCTCAAAAGCCTTTGGTAAATCTTTCGATTGCAGGTCCCCCATTTCACGATTTTTCAATTTCAGACGTTATTCCTGCCAGATGACAGAAACTTATTTGTTGTGGAAAGAAATGCATCTCGTGGTTTGTTCTGCACTAGACGTTTGGAGCTTACAGATCAATCCTTATCTTTTCTTCTACTGTCCAGAAAATTGTATTTTTTTCGCGTCACTTCAGCCGGTCAAAATATACATACCGGGTTATAGTATGATCCAATCTGCAGTCTTATATTGTTTAACCGAAGTCATCTGATGTAATTATTTATACCAATGTTCCTGCTTTTGCTTCAATTTATTTGTAGCTTGTAAATTCAACAATCAAATCTATCTTTATTTAATAAATAATGTTTATTTCTGCTTTCTCAAAGTTGATTTTAAATTTTTTATTGCACATCTAGTATCTTTTACATCAGATTTCATCTTTATGTTTCGATAAGAAAAGTTAAAATTATAACCAAAAGAAAAACAAAATTAGAAAAAGGAAAGAGGTTCAAATCCAGCCCTGCTTTGAATAGAAGCGGAGCAATGGAATTGAAGCAGATGGAGCCACTGGTTTTCCGGCAAATCCAACCACTGAGTCTCTTATCCTTATTTATTTCAATGGCTACGGCTACAGAGACCAATTTATTTAAATTTCATCAGCTACGAGTCTAAACAAGTCTATACTTAAATTTATATGACAGAAAAAGTTGGACTATACTGGTATATATTATGTTTGGTTTTCTAGTACAAATGCACTACCATATGATACAAGATAATCTTCTCCAACTTAATGACTAAGATTACTTGGCATGTCTTCTATAGAAGGATTTTATTCTCCTGAAACCTTCTTCAAGGGCTAATGTATCAGCTGCAAAAGTTATACGGAGCCAGTTCTTTAGCCCTACTGCAGTTCCTGCAAACAAGATCACATACTTGTTAACTTAAAGATGGTCGACAAACAAAAAAGTTACTCATGGTAGTGATTTATTGCGATTGGTGTTTCAAAACCAAACAATAATTACAGCAACGTTTCATTACTCACCTGGAAGAAGAATCACCGACTCCTCTCTGGCAAGCTTGAAACAGAAGTCAATGTCATCACTTATATCGTCCAGTAGCGAGAGATTTAGTTTAACCTGAAAATCAACAAGCCTCTAATATTACAATAATCCCACAATATTCTCTTTAAGCCTATAAACAAGATCTGGTATTTCCTCACCATTACAGCCATAGCTCCTTCGGGTTTGTAAGGACAATCAATGCAGGGTATGTCCTGTACCCTATCATAACATACGTCCGACGACAGCTTGAGCATGTTTAAAGTTTTCTTAAAGAATAGTTCATCGGTTTGTTCAAGGATTTTAGGAACCGCCGCCTAAAGCATTCAAAACCATTTCAACTCAATTAAAGTAAAAAACGTACCGAAATACAACTTTGTCTAATTATTTCGTTTTGTTTACAGAATACAGACCTGAATGAAAGTCGCAGGACCTCCAAGAATATCGAAATATTTCTTAATACGTTCAATAACCTGACAATCAAATCCATAAAAAATGATCAACAACAAAAAAAGAAAGATGTTTGTATAATTTGTTGTAAACGGAAACCAACCTTTGGTTGTTTAAACATGCCAGAAGGGTCAGTGGTCACGAACCACCCGAGCCGCCAACCAGGTACTATCCATCTTTTAGACAAGGATCCAAGTGTTAAAACAGGAACTATTGATCCAAAAACTCCCATCGGCACAAACGGATTTCTCCCAAAAGCAAGGTGTCCGTATACTTCATCCGCAATCACTATAGTTTTCATCTTTTCCGCTGTTTCCGCAATCTAAAACATAAAAAATAAAAAACAAAATCGCTTTAAATTTCTCGGGTGCTGTTTGTTTTAATATTTTAAATCCGTGATTACTAACTAACCTTCTTTAAATGTTCATAACTGTATACATTCCCACAGGGATTACCCGGGTTTATAACCACTAATCCAATAGTGTTATGATCAGCCAGAGCTTCGATCGACTCAAAATCAACCTCCCAGCCTTGTTCGGGTATGAGATCATAGTATCGGACTTCAATGCTTCTAAAACTACAGCAAAGTTGATAAATAGGAAATCCAGGCTTCGGAAGCAGTACATTAGAGCCCGGCCGAGCGAGCATTGATAATGCTACGTCTATAGCTTGTGTGCACCCGGATGTCACAAATACATCGTCCGGTGATAACTTATAAGGAAGATCGCGCGATAGATATTCAGCAATCGCCCTATAACGTACATAACATAATAAATTAAACAAAAATCTCGAACCATATAGGAGTAACACATTTATGGGACAATTGTAGACTGATTTCTATCCTAAATTTTGCTAATTTCGGTAAATAATCAAAATTTTGAAAACTTATGCAAATCTGACAATTATAGACTCTAACTTGAATTGCTTCAAATTGAATTCAGTGGCTAAAGTGTTGAGATTGAAAACAATCAAACAAATCGATTAACTAACAAAATTCAACTCAAGAACTCATCATAATTAAAAACTCGATTGTAAAATTCAAGAACCGACAAAGATTGAACTCACGAACTGAATCCTAATCAACTACAAGTCAATAGAAGTCACCTTCTTGTTTGAGGTAGACCAACGGTGGGTGCATAGCCATTAAATTTATCGCAAGAGAGAGAATCAAGCACAGACAAGGGAGCTAGATGTGTCGTACGGAAACAAGAGTACGCAGTCGGGTCACCCATTCCTAAAGAAATCACTTTGGTGTCTTGGCTTTCATCGATACTCTGCATCAACAAACTCAAAATACCTTTGATTGTAATAACATTCGATGTTGTTGTTGTTGTTGTTGTTTCGGGTTCATGGTTTGCTGTTCCATTGATCTCCATTGCTGTCGCTATTGTTTTTGTTCGAGTTTTGTTTGGTTTTTTTGGGGGGTTTTGGAATTGAAAATGGGGTTGTAGTCAGAAGGTCCGTGATAGACATAAAAGAAGAAGCCAAAGTGAGAGATATAAAAAATAGAGTAGAGACATGCACCAATTTATACCACATGTTGTCATTTAAGGTCCCCGTTGTTGTTGCATGGAAACCAAATCTCAACTCTCAAGCAGCAGCTGTCATCAGTTAATGTAAAATTAAGATACGTTATTTAATTATTTAATAAGTCGTATAATGTTTTTTTTTTCTTAAACCTACTTTTATTTATATATTTGATTTTTATGTTGTTGTTTGTTCATACTTTTATATTTTTAAATTTTTAACAATTAAGGATCAAGTAAAAGGTAAGCCTAAATGTATAATTTCTTAGCTCATCCTTAGTAGTGTTGTTTGTAAAAATGTTACATTTTATAATTTAAAATTTAAAATTAAAATTTTAATTATGCATTTTAAAAAATATTATATAAAAATAAGACCTATCAAATATTAATGAAGATCTATATGTTTTTATAAATATTTATAATTTTGTTTTAAAATTATACAAAATATAAAATGATATTTGATATAATAGCATTATGCGTTGGCATCCTGATTAACAGATTTCGACGAATGATTTTATGTCTCTAACCAATAATAAGTAGAAAGTTTAAAATAAATTTTGTAGACATATCTTTTCAAAACAGTTTAACCATTTTTTGACAATTCGGTTGACCTTCATAACAACTGATTAAGATATCTTTTCAAAACCTATCATACAAAATCATCGTTATTTGGTATGATTCTCTCATTGATAATTCGATTGAATCTCCTATCGTAACTGATCAACGATTTAATAATAATCAAATTAAAACTGAGTATACCCGCACCATAATTGAGGTATGTATTATGAGAGAATAATTGTTTACCATTGGATCACCAATATTTTGTAGATTATTTATCCCGTCCTATAAGATACAATTTTTTATATAATTTTGAAACCAATTTATTCAAATTTGTTTCATGCGTACACATATATCAAATATTATCGTATCAGACTCCTCGTATCACTAAATATCTTATAACAAAGCTGAAAAATGTAAGAATAAATATAATTTCTTACCGTAAATCATATCTGACATCATCCATACTTTTATATAGGTTTGAACTCTTATTATGATTTATTACCTCTTTTTTTTTTATTCAAACTTTTGTTTGGCATCGTCCGAGCACTTGTTTCGTCTGGATCCAGTTCAAAAATTCTGAATATCTGTTGATTGGTATTCTAACTTCTGAAAGTTAATTCATTGTTATTACCAAAACTCTTTTTCGGTTTGATGATGTCCTAAACTTATGTTCAATAGCTTCTAACGTCACCATACACCCACGATTGAACATTTTTTATCACACGATCATGTAACATGTACTAACAAGTCACATAACTAGTGCTTTACAGACATGGGAGTAGGAAATTAGTTGGCATAGTCCCAACATTTTGACCAAATAAAGTGAACCTCATCGTTGCGGCTTCAATTCACAATTTTCTAAATCTGAAGAATTTGCGTGATATCTCCCAACCTATGGTTCTTTCTTATGTGATGTTTTGACCGTTAGTCGATCCAACTAGCAAAAAACTCTCAGAATATTACCAACGATAACTTTTACATGAATCTACCCACACTGATTAATCAAATCTGGCTAGCAAAGCTAAGCATTTTAATTATTCATCTTTCTATATATTTTTTCATTCACGCAAACTAGGATTTTATATAAAGGCGAATACAAATTCATCTAATTTCAATATTATTTGCTAACCCTCCACTAGGGCTGTCAAAAAAATCTGAAAAATATGATATCCGACCGAAATATTCGATATCAATCTGAATAAAATGGATAATATCCGTATTCGAAAGAAAACGGATAATATTCGTATCCGAATTCGTGTCTGAATATAGCGGATATGGATATAGTCATATCCGTATTCGAAATATTCGATATCCGAAATTTTATAAATATATATATATATATAATTTTTTTTATATTTAATCATGTTTTTTAGCTATCCCACATTGTAAAAAGAAAAACAAATTACTAACAAAGTTGGTCATAAATATGGAGGGTTGTTTCTTTAAAAATGTATCGTATCCCACGTATAAAGTTGGAAAAAGAGTTGTTACCAAGCTGTTTATAAAACACATGGTGACTTTTCTTAATAAGTACATCTTGTTTTGTCTTATGACTCTTATCCCACATCTAAAATGTGGAAAATAATTGCTATCAAACTTTCTATAAAAGACTTGGTGGCTTTTCAAAATAAGTATATTTTTCTTAGCCTTATCCCACATTTGAAATGGGAATATGAATTTATACTAAGGTCTTATAAAAGTAGTCCAACTAATAATGCAATTAGTTAAAAAATTTAGTGGAAATTTAGATGTTCGGATTCAAATATTATTCGTATACAGATAATATCCGTCAGATACAGATTTGGATATTATTTTAAAAAAAGTTGGATTCGAATTCGGATTCGGATATAGAGAGATTTATATCCAAAATATCTGTTTGACAGCCCTACCCTGTTTGACACACACACACACATAACATGAGAGAGTCCTAGATATACGATGAGTAGATCTTATTTTTTATTTAGAGACCAAATAATATTGTTTCTATAAATGGAGAATCAAATAATAATTTATAAAAATATAAATTTTTATCCAACATGTATGACAAATTCATACTTTATCTACCAAAAAATAAACAAATAGATATTGCATTGGTTTTACAAACCTTAATAATTTCTTTGAAGCACTACTTGACAGTTTCGTATATCAATCTGTTAGTTGACATCACCTTGGTAAATTGAATGTTTTATTTTATAGATGCATACTCCACCTGTGATCAATTCCCAATACACACAGACGATCAAGAGTATGTAACATTTATGACCAAATATAGTTTATATTTCTATAAAGTACTATCATTCAGCTTCAAATTACATAGGCAAATTAGTAATCGTCGATAAATAAAATATCCAACCAACAATTTGATCACAACATGAAACATATATTGATGACTTACTAGTCATGAGTGGTGGATATACAAATTATTTGGCCGGTTTGATTGCAATTTTAGAGAATCTTTAGTTGGTGAACTAGAATTAAATTCTAAAAAATACGCATTTGGCCTACGATTAGAAAATTCTTAGAAGCCATGTAAATATACATCTTCCAAGCTAGGATAGCCTCAAACCATATTAGGTAATTTGTTATGACAAAGGTTCTAATAGTCAGAGAAATAGATTTTTGGTTCATCTTACATCCCCAACATGAGACACATATTATTAATATATTAAGTCCAAATTTAACACCTCAAACAACAAAGTAAAATATAAAACTATTGTATCCAGACCTCGACTTACATACATTTTGAGGTCGCGAAAAATAAGATACTCAATGATTCTTAATTCATAATTAATTATTCCATTGCCAAGCCAATGCCAGGAATATAACCTCTTTAAATATTTATGAAAGTTATGATGCCAAACAGAGTTGTTTGAATAAGTAAATTAGAAACAAGTACCACGAGATAAAATTAAAACAGTCAACACAGTAGTCACTCTCACCTGGATTGACCTAACGCCTTAAGCCGACCTCCAAAAATATCTTCATGTCGCTTGGTTCTCTCATGCAAATCTATTTTTCTGCGGTGCTAGAAATCTATTGAGGAGTAAGTGGAGATTTAATTTCCAAACATACATTTATAATAGAATTTATATTACTATTTATATTCACGGCGACGATTATTCTCTCATATGCAAAACGTGTTTGTCATGAGCACATCTACTTCTAGAATTGAATATTCTTATTATGGATTTGAGAATTTTTCTTCAAATTAATCTTGGATGATTCAAAATTTGGTCATTGGTTCATTATGTGAAAAAATAAAAAATAAACAAACAAAAGTATTTTGTTTTGCATAATATATTCAGCCAAGTCAAATAATACCTTAATTTTTCATTATCACTCACTTCGAGATAATTCAAATAGGTGGAGCCTCATTATAAAAAAAAATATCACTCACTTCGAGATAATTCAAATAGGTGGAGCCCTCATTATAAAAAAAAGTTTAAAATTTTTGTTATCAAGTAAACAACCATATCACAAATCAGTTTAGGTAGTCAAAGCCTTGCATCAGGTAGAAGTGCTTAAAGTTTTGAATACAAGCAATCAATCAAATTTTGGATCAATTCCGACTCTTGAACTTTATCCAAAAGTAGCTCAAAAATATTGTATGAAAACGAAGCATCATGTTTACCTAGATATAATGGTTTACGTCCATGATAGCCTCTTATTTTACCTCATTGATTTTATTTAATCTTTTTTAGTTTGTTATTTTATTTTTCATACATCACATTTGGTAAAGTTTTATTTGCGCAATCCCCAAACGGCATGTACCAAGAGGCAAACAATTATCGATCTTTTTAGGACGACAAAAACATGTTAAGATTGTTGGAGAAACTCTAAAGTCATATGATGTCTATCGATCTTTTTAGGACGGCGAAAATACGTTAAGATTGTTGGAAAAAATCTACAGTCATATAATGTGACTATTTCCCGGTTATGACTGTTATGTTATATATTTATTTAATATATTTATGGACCAATAATAATTTAAATCAACATGCTATATATATATTATGACATTGTCTTAAGGTAGTCCAATAGTAATCGAGTTAATTAAATTATATAATTAACTAAATTGGACCTATGAGTGAAAAATAGTGTTATTGTTTTAGGTGTGGTAACCGATTTGAATTTGGGCACTATGAAAGAGAGGAACAAAATCTCAACACTTATGCCTGAATTAAAAACTCATGGAGTAAATTGATTTAATTTACTCGGTTATGGTCCCCGATCACAACACTGTAAAAGGTTAGAGGCTTAAAACTTAGGGTTTCAAGTTGCAGCATATATAAAGAAATGACTAGGTTTTAGCATTCATTCAGCCAAAACTCAAACACTCAAAACAATCGTTGTCTTGTTGATTGGTAGACCTCTAATCATGGTTTTGCGGGTTCTCAGTTACAGATCTTAAAGATCGATTGACAAGCAATAGTGATCCCGAAGATCACCTGAAAACGGTAGATTCTTGAAAACATACGATGGAGAATGACAATTGGTAAACCCGTTAATTTTCATTTTTAATTTATTCTTAATAGGCGAACCAATATATAAAAGAACTTCAATATATTTTCGTGGTTAGATGAGCGATTCATCAAATGTAACTATTTTTTTATAAGACATGTGTTGGACTAAGAGTTTTATGTTCACTTTAGTTGCGATGTTCTTAGCTTATTCGAATGTCAATAACGGGTTGCGGAACCAAAAATAATAGTGATGTTATGTCAGGTAGGTTAACACTATTGATGGTCTAGATTGATGTAGTTGGACAAGCCCAAACGAATCGTATTGCTGTTTTAATGCTTTTACTGTATTTTTTCTAAACAAATGATGCATTTTATTAAAATAGCCCGTCAAATCTAATTATGTTCAAATTTGACTAAACTATATTTTATTGCATTTGAGATATTTTTTTTATTTTGGATTAGGACTCGGAGCAACCTTTATTTAAGCTCTCAAACCCTACTGTTAAAACACCTTTTGTTGAACTAAACTATTTTCTTGAACTTGTTAAATTCTTTATACCATATGGTTAGGATTTTTATCTATTTTTCTTGAATTTATAATTCTTCCTCTATCATGGATGCTCTTAATAAGTAAGAAAATATTGAATATTTTCAAATAAATAAATATATAATTTACTTCAAAATATAATAATAATAATGATAATATTAAATACTTTGAGTCCATGGAAGAAGTACATCCGGTTCGGCTTCTATTTGGCGTGCTGCAAATCTGACAAAAAGTCGGTCAAAAATAATAATTTAGGTATAAATTAATATTGTTATATAGGTTAATATTTCATCTAAATTCTCAATCGGTATTAATAACATACTAAAACTAATGCCTCATAGATGGGGTCTAGGTTCTGATACCTCTAAATATACTACATGTCGAGTTTTGGGACATACTAAACCAATTTTTTTTTACATAAAATGAATAGTTTAGAGCACCAAGACCGATGTCTTAGGCAAAAACTGGTAACATAACTGAGACTTTTGGAAAAAATTACCCTTCCAAACTCTCTTTGGTATTGTCCACATGCTAGGTCCTGAGGATTTTTATTGGGACCACACATTCTCATAGATGATGAAATCTTCACTAGCTCATCATATATCAATGAAGCAACTCGTTCACCATAAAAATGATTATGAACCGTTATAGCTCCTTCTTTGTTTGAACCGAGCCACCAACTCAATACTCAGAACATCCGTCCACTTTCTAATTAAGTCTCATAACATTTCAATTATCCTATTATTTGAACTTGACATACTCCTAGATTACCACTTTTCTTGAATGCACAGGTTGGGTGGTTCCAGACCCTTTATACTTTTCGGAACCATCTCACTAATCATGCATATACGTTGATATTGTGGTGTATTTTTTGTAGGTTAGAACCCCGATGTTATGTAGTTTTCAGACATTATGAGATTATGATACTCTTTTCTCTAGTCTGACACTATAAATTTACTAACAAAGATGTGACAGAGTAGAAAAGGAAAATGTTACACTAAAGAAAAGATTTAAGAATAGTGTGTCTATGAAGAAGGTGAGTTGTTTGATTTGAAGAGATGAGACTGTATAATCAATCGTTGACTGTTCAAAGCAAAGAAAAAATATAGCTAAGTTTTGATGTACTCAATGGTAAATGAGTCATGCAAATCTATTGGATCCATTGCAAGATCTGGTCCATGTGCAAAACCCAAAAATAACCTAAGTGAAGTATTATGCCTAAGATCACAAAACATAATGTAACAACCACACATGCACAAATCCATCAGAATTACAATATCAAATATTTGAGGATAAGACTATGTAACAACTTTAGAGAATATTCCTTGTGAAAGAATAATAGTAAAACAGTTGTATTATATATATATATATAGTATTATACATGTAACAAATGAATTAACTGGAATAATAACATACATAAAATTTATTCTTCTTATTCCTAATCATAAATTATTTCTTAGTATGAGAGCTTTAATGTAAAATATAAGCTCTCGAACCCTTAGCTCATACTCATCCATTTTTGGTGGTCTTTTACATGATTTGATGACAACCAACAAAAATTGAATCATACAAATGAGCAACATTAGCAATCAACTTGAGCTAGATCACACAAAGTTTCTACTATGGACATTTATGATTGTTCATGTAATCAAAGATAATAAACTCTTTGGTCATATTACATAGGATACCCCATTTTCTTATAAGTTTCAACCTGATTCAAATGGTGCTCTACTTGGAAATCCAGCTTTAGCAAGACTGGCAGTCTAAGGAATAATTTTTAAATGAGATGAATTTTCATTACAATTACTCCAAAAACAACAGCACAATTACTGGAGCATGAGGTATCTAAAGACTTATGAGATTTATTATTTAAGCTCTATGGTTCACATATCAGGGACATTGTCTCCTATTTCAAAAGACAATTTTACAAAACAAGAAAAAAAACCTTTAAAATGGGTGAGTATCTTGCTAAAATAGAAACTATTTTTGATAACCTAGCCATATTTGTCTCTCATGTCCTTATTGTTAATCTAGTAGCACATGTATTGATTGGCCTAGGTAAAGACTCCACTCTTATTGTAGTGAGTCTGGCAGAAAAGGAAGATCTAACATGGATGAATCTTCAATAATATTTCCTAACTTTTGAGAGCATATTTGAGGAACTCTCAAACTTCTAAGGATCCATGATCAGTCTAAATCTAGTGCCTACAAACAAAAATGTCACAAAATGACAAACAACACTCCAACAACACTAAAAAATCACGAGGTTAAAGTAATTTATCTAGGAGTCACGTTCGTGGGTTTATAGGGAAATTTCATAACAACTACAAAGGTAGAGTTATTTTGGTGTCTAATTCTATGTTTTTTTACCTTAAAAATGGAACTTTAGATTGCACCATCTATCTTCTAGATTTCTGTGTCAGATCCTAAATCTATGTAATGCTCCTTTAATTAAAAAAAAATTACTTTATGTGATCATTGTGAGCTTAATAAATCTTGCAAGTTACGTTTTCCTATTTCATATTATCATGCTTCCAATATCTTAGATCTTGTTCACACTAACTAAAAATGGCTACAAACACTACATAATTTTCTTAGATGATTACAATAGGTTTTATTGGGTTTATCCTTTGAAGTAAATGAATGATCAAATTTCTATATTTCAAGAGTTTAAGAAGCTAGCTGAGAATCAGTTTGAAAGACACATCAAGGTCTTTCAAAATGATGGAAGTGGAGAATATAAAGCTTTTCCAACCATTCGCCAAGACCCGTGGTATTCATCCTAGAATGTAATGCTCTCACACATCTCTCATAATGGAAGAGCAGAGAGGAGACACGTGCACATTGTTGAGACTAACCTACCCCTTTTGGGTCAATCTCACTTGCCTTTCTCCTATTCGTCTGATACTTTCAGCATAGCTACTTATCTAACTAACAAGCTTTCAACACCTATATTGGATAATAAAACACTTTATGAACTATTTTACCTTTGAAAACTGACTACTCGGTCTTAAAGGTCTTTTGTTCTGCATGTTTTCCCTATATAATATCCTATTAGCAAAACATAGTTTATACTCCTTAAATGTTGTTTTTGTGGCTATTCTTCCACTCACAAAGGTTACAAGTGCATAAATCCAACATGTAAATTTATTATCTCTACACATGTAGTCTTCAATGAAAATGATTTTCCCCATTTTTGCCAGTTCTTTAATACCAAAAGTCCAAACACTCTACTATCTATACCCTACTCAAACTAGTTTGACTTGTTTCCTAAAATGTCTACCACATTTTCAGTTCACTGATGCTACAATGAAATTCAACTCACATGCCTATAATTCTACTAAGAATGAGTTGTTATCTCACGATATCCTAATTCCAATCTACATCGTGTTCCAAGTTCTTATGTTCTTGCTAACCCTGCACAAAACATAACAGTTCATTCTCCACTAGATTTCAACCTTTTCGCATCCAAATACAATACAAAATATGCCTCACAAGCACCTCATTCACACAACAACTCTACTTCACCCAGCCAATTACTTCATTCCAATCAACTACACCTCCATCACTAAAATTACATATAGATCATGTTTTATCTAGCCAAATTATCTAACAAAAGGTTTGGTAACTGCTCCCCAACTCTGTTAGATGCTAAAAATAATCCACCCCCAATCCACACTCATCTTATGCACACCATAGTAAATGATGATACCTCTAAACCTAAAAGTATCTACACTGATTTTATTACCATAACTATGAGTTCACCTAAGGTACGGACTAGTTTTAAACAAGATGATCTCATCATACCTGGTATGAAGCTATGCAGGTTGAGTTTAAGGCTTTGGTATATAACAATACTTGGTCATTGACTACATGGACCTCTAAAATGAATGTTTTTTTGCAGCAAATGGGTTTAACGACTTAAGTATGGGGCTAATGATACTGTACAAAGACACAAAAATACTTGGTGGCTAAAGGATTCTATCAATCTCATGGCATTGATTTTTATGAAACCTTTAGCCCATTCATTGAATCATCACCAATCAGACTAGTGTTGAGCATTATTGTGCCTAAAAAATGGAGCATTAGCTAGACATCAGACACAACTACATGACTTTGTAGATCCTATTTAGCCACATCATATTTGTAAGTTTTATACGACACTTTATGGACTCAAACAAGCTCCAAAAGCATGGTTTTCAAAACTCAAGAATATTATAATTGGTTGGGATTTTCAGGACTCTAAATCAGACAATTCTATGTTTTTCTTTATCACAAAATAGGTGAACCTAATAATCTTAATTTATATTAATGAGATAATTATCACTGGAAATAAGTCCCAAGATTTACATGGTTTTATCCTGTCTTTACACTCTATTTTATCTCTCAAATATATGGGTAACCTCCACTTATTTCTAAGAATGGAAGTGACCAGAGATACTGCATGCCTATACATCACTCAAAGATAATATGTTGAGAACCTTTTGATATGGAAATATTTAAAACTTGTGACACTCAAATGGTTGCTGGGAAGTATATGTCTCTTCATGATGGTGAGCTATTCTATGACCCTATAATTTGTCGTAGTTTGTTAGACTTTCTTAAGTATCCATTGAAAAAATAGGTCTCACATAACCTTTGTCGTAAACAAACTATATTAATTCTTATAAGCACAAAAAACTATCTTAATTATTAAAAGCGCCAACAAATATACATATATATAATAGAAAAACGATATTGAGGTACTTATCTAGCACAAAATCACTTGACATTCACCTAAAACCTTATTCTTAATATTTTCTCACTAGTTTCTCAGTTGTTGACTAGGCTATTTCAGTTGATGATTGACGATCCATTGAATGTTATTGTACTTTTTTATGTGCCTCCCTCATCTCATGGTCCTCTAAAAAGAAGCACCTTATTGCTCGTTCTACTGAATCAAAGTACCGAGTTTTAGCAAACATATCCTCTAAAATCATTTAGCTACAGTCAATACTATGAGAGATTCAAGTTCTTTTGGTTAGACTTTTGGTTGTATGGTGCAACAATAAGAGAGTTGCTTCATTTTCATCCAATCAATCTTCCACGAGTGAACAAAGCACATAGAAATTGATGTTCACTTTGTTCACAACCAAGTTTTGTGACATTCTCTTCTTTCTCACAAAAAACCGTTGATTCTTTTACCAAATCACTCACTCATGTTCGTTTTAGTTTTATGAGGATCAAACTGGAGCTTAGAATCCCCCCACTCAATTTGGGGGGGGGGGGGGGGGGGTGGGGGGTAATAAAGTAAAAAACAAATATGTTAAACTACAGAAGATATTTGAAGAATGGTGTGTCAATGAAGAAGATTAATGGGTTGATTTGAAGATAATGGACTAGATAAACAGTCATTGGATGTTCAAAGCAAAGGTCAAAACATAGATAAGTTTTATTGTACTCAAACGTCACCGAGTCAGGTAAATCTATTAGATCCATTACCAAGATCTTATCCGTGTATAAAACCAAAAACTGGTCCAAGTGTAGTACTAGGTCTAAGATCACAAAGCATAATGTAAAATACAATGCAACAACCACATGTGCACATATCCATCCGAATTACATCAAATTATTTATTTAAGTTTTCTTCCTTCTTTACATGTTAGCTTTTATTATTATATAACTTTTATAATTAAATTATTTCAAAATTATTTAAAAAAAATTATTTGTTAGAAAATAGCACCCCGTTTAGATATTGGGTCAAACCAACTCAAAATAAAATATAAAAAGATATGAACACGTGTTAAACAATTTTTTTTTTCTGGGTCTTATTCTATACAATTTATTTGTTTACGTAGTTTGAAGAGAATGTTTTTCAAATACATTTTGTTAATTCCTTTTTAAATAGGAAACTAAGATTAATAACTTTTCGGAAAATAGTTAGAGATTATATTTGATAAGAATGAATTTTGTACTACCCAATTATTAGGTATGCTAGAAAATTAAGTTTATTGGGTAGTAATGAAAACTAGAAAAACAAAACATAGTACGTATAACACAATCAACAATACAATTGTTAAATTAATTTGAAATAACTAATCTCTTAATCTCCTTGATATATTTTCTATAAACAAAATCTTGCTTTAAAATAAGAAATATATTACTGTCTTGAGTTATTTTACACTCTGAGTATTCAAATAGCAATTTTAAAATTCATATAAATGAATTTCATCACGAATATAATTTTGAGAAAAGTACCCATAAATACCTTCTCAACTATCAAATACCAAAATGGTACCCGTTTTTGGACTAGTTTCATAAACTACCTAGAGCCAATATATGGACAATTATACCCTCAAGGGTATAAAAGGGGTTGTTTTCTTGAAACCCACTTTTTTCACACCTTCTAATCAGACTTTTAGGTTCCAATTCCCCCATTTTCACATTTCTAAATTTGAGGAGAGAGAAACACGTGAAACCAGAGGAAACCCAAAAGTTTTTTTTGAAACCAGACCTCACCTTCGACAACATTCCGGCGAAGCCAGACCACACTCTGTTCCGATATCTCAACGAACCGCTTCCACCGTCTTTGCTCCGATATCTCGAGCAACCACCGGCGACCGTCGAACCAGAACGAAGTTTCCTCCGGTACGAACGAAACCGTCGACCAGCGACTCTGTTATTCCTTATTTCTTCGAACCGAACCAGGTATTGTCTCTGTTCTTGCTTAATTCCGTCGAACCGATCCGTCTACATACTGTCTCTGTTTTTTGCTACTGCATTCGTATTCAAAGCTGTTCTTGATGCTTGTGATGCTCAGGGTGGTTTACAGAAGTTGCTCTTGCTTTTAAGTGATGTTGCGGCTGTTAGATCTGGACTGAACTCTGGATCTGTAAACCTGCCTAATTCAACATCACTTCGAAATGATCGGCCAACAGCAACAGCACTGACATCTTCAGAAAAGCAGATAGCTTATCACACTTGCTGTTGTAAGCATTGTGAGTTTACGTAGGGTTGGTCCATATCTAGCAATATTGGTTGCATTATCTATCAGTGTTTGTGTATAGTTTACAGTCCGACGCCATGGGTTTGAACCTGGTGGAGAAGAGGCGGAGGAAGAGGAAGAAGAAGAAGAGGAAGAAGAGGCGGAGGAATCTGATGGAGATGATTCTGATTAGGGTTGAACATGTCGATGTAGTATCATGGAACTGTTGGTTTATATTTTGTTGTGTTTAACGTTTGTTTATGCTTTTTTTGGACTGTAACGAAACACAAACCCTGTGCAGTTGAAGGAAGCAGTTTTACTTGCAGTTATTTAAAAGAATAGCAATGTTGGAAAACTAAGATATCAGAGTTATGGTAAATTTAAAAGAACAGTGTATGTGGACCTAATGTATAAGATGTAAGCATAGATAGCAAGGTTGAATAAAGTGGATATCAGAGTATAACAGCATAGATAGCAATGTATAAATGAATACATATCAGAGTCTTAACAAATGTAAGTAAAGTATCAGATGGATCTACAACGAAACAGAAAACATACTTTAATTTATCTGTTAGATGTAAAATACATAATCTATCAAATTTGTATAGCGTGGCTATCAGATTGTAGCAGCATAGATAGAAATGTACACATGAATATATATCAGAGTCTGAAACAAACAGACATGAAACGTGTCAATGTTAAAAATGTAAGAAGCATAAGTCAAAATACAAGGAGTGCTTATCTTTGAGATGAATCAGGCATGAAAGATGTGATAAACCTCTTGAACAAATGTAAGCAAAGTATCAGATGGATGAACAACGAAACAGAAAACATACTTTTATTTATCTGTTAGATGTAAAATACATAATCTATCAAAGTTGAATAAATGGGCTATCAGATTGTAACAGCATAGATAGCAATGTACACATGAATAGATATCAGAGTCTGAAACAAACAGACATGAAACGTGTCAATGTTAAAAGTGTAAGAAGCATAAGTCAAAATACAAGGAGTGCTTATCTTTGAGATGAATCAGGCATGAAAGATGTGATAAACCTCTTGAACAAATGTAAGCAAAGTATCAGATAGATGAACAACAAAACAGAAAACATACTTTTATTTATCTGTTAGATGTAAAATACATAATCTATCAAAGTTGAATAAAGGGGCTATCAGATTGTAACAGCATAAATAGCAATGTACACATGAATAGATATCAGAGTCTGAAACAAACAGACATGAAACGTGTCAATGTTAAAAGTGTAAGAAACGTAAGTCAAAATACAAGGAGTGCTTATCTTTGAGATGAATCAGGCATGAAAGATTTGAAGTACATCTTTAAAAAATGTAAGTAAAGTATCAGATGGATGTAAACGAAAACAGTAAACATACTTTGATGTATCTGTTAGATGCAAAATCCAGAATCTATCAATGTTGAATAGAGTGGCTATCAGAGTATAAAAGCATAGATAGCAATGTATACGTGAATAGATATCATAGTCAGAAAGAAACATACATGGAACATGTAAATGTTAAAAGTGTACAAAACATAAGTCGAAAGATAAGGAGTGCTTATCTTTGAGATGTAAAATGTTACAAAAAAGTCGGTAAATAATGTTTAGAACGGAGCATCACATGACCTCCTATTATGCCCCGATTTGAAACATCGACCACAACGGGACTGGCTATGACATAATCAAAATGTTGAATTGAATCACAACAGCTTAATTGGATTGAAACAGTGAGTCAGTTTATATATACAATGCAATAACTTAAAGAAGGTACATGAACTATGGTAACGAAAGGAATGAAAACGGCACTTCTTCAGTTACTCCCTTTTCCATCTCCATTTTGCACCTCCCATTTTGCAGTACCCAACACAGCTTGAAGCTCCCTCGAAAGAAACTACTCATAAATACCTCGAAAGATCATGCTGTATCTAGCAATGTCTCATGCTGTATCTAGCAATGTCTCGTGCTGTATCTAGCAATGTCTCATGCTGTATCTAGCAATGTCTCATGCTGTATCTAGCAATGTCTCATGCTGTATCTAGCAATGTCTCATGCTGTATCTAGCAATGTCTCATGCTGTATCTAGCAATGTCTCATGCTGTATCTAGCACTGTATACAAGGCATAAATCGCAACTGATAAAGAATATAGTGTCTAGCAATCAGATATGCACTAAAATCGCAATGTATAAAACAGAGCTGGAAAACTGCAATTTCTTACCGGAATGTAATCAGAGCCGGTATCGATGCTTTGATTCGACCAGAAACAGAAACTAAACGATTTCTTGCCATTAATATACATTAGCTACGCTAGTGAATCTATTGTTAAGATCGAAAATGGAAACTTATTTCAAAAAACAGCATTGCAAGATATTTTTCAACACAAATAGCAAACTGTCATACCTAAACTATCAGGGTATATGGACTATTGGTCTGGTTTCAAACACATATATCAACCTATTATAGCTAACATATAAGGGTGTATGCAGCAAGAGGAAATAGTTTGAAACATATAGCAATATCACGTACCTAAACTACAAGAGTCATGGTCTATTTATCAACACATATAGCAACATGCCATAACTAAGATATCAAGGTGTATGCTGTCAGGTTTAATCTACAAACACATCAAACCTATCAGGGTCTATGCAGTGATCTAGCAACATCAAACATACAATTGCAGGCGACAAATCGCAATGTGTATCCATATAAATATCAGGGTTCAAAACAGAGGTGGAAAAATGAAATTACTCACCGGAATGTGATCGGAGCTGGTTTGGATGATTTGAATTGAGCAGAAGCAGATGGTAATAAGTTTCCTGCAATTAACGTACATTATATGAGAGTCTAGAATCGATTTCGAAAATGGAAAACAATTTTGAAACTAAAAACTCAGCTGTGTTACTGACCTGAAAGATGTACCGTTTTTGGCTATGATTTCGAAACTTAAATCAGTTGTTATGAGGCTGAGATACGGTGGTCTAGGAGGCTGAGATACGGTGCAAGATCGGAGCTCGACCGGCTGAGACGGTGCAAAATCGGAGCTAGGAGACTCTGGATGAAGCTGACGACGTCAAACCAGAATTCTGAAACTCGCCGGTGATCGGAACAATCTGAAAAGGCGATTATATTATATGGATCGCCGGTGATTAAGACTAGTTCGACGGTGGTTGTATGGTTCGCCGGTGGAGAGAGAGAAGAAGAGGAGAAAGAGAGAAGAAGAGGAGAGAGAAGAGTAAGAGTGGAGGCTGTTTTGAATTTCAAAATTCAAAAATAGAATGGGGGCTGTAACAAAAAACCCTAATTTTTCACAAATCAACCTTATATACTAGGTTGAGGGTAATCTTGGTATTAAAAAAAGAAAAGGTATTAGAAGTGGGTATGTTTAATGAGATGGGTATTAAGTGAGCATTAACCCATTTTTGGCTACTAGGTTGTAATAAGTTTGGTTAAAAGGTACTTAGTGTGTCATTTCCCTATAATTTTTAATTAATGACCAGTTTTCTCAAATTTAAGCCTTAAAAGTGAAATATATATAATTATAATTTAAAAGTTACTTTGAAGATTGCTTTGTAATATAATATGTTTGTGACTAAATTGTAATTTAAGACATAAAGTTCGGCCACTAATGTTATGAAATATAAAAACATAAATTGCAATCTTATGCATATTTTCTTTTTGTCCTAAGCGACGATTATTCTGATGGCGTGTTTTATTGTGAGTACATGTAATGTGTTAATCCAATCAAAGGTGAAGACTAGTTTCAGACGTCTATCTAACTCAGGTTTTCCTGGTTTTTTTATACGTAGGAAGATATCGCTATCTCGCTTACCTTTTCGGAACGACTCAATTGATATGTGGCAAATCAATCCCCATACAAAATATGATTAAATGTTTTTTTCTTTTGTCAATTTCATCGGCCTATTCTCCTTCTAATCGGCTCAAAAGTTTATGTCCAATTAATTTGAATGGTCTATTTTGGTTTTCCAAACGAAAGTTGATAATTCAGACCTAAATTTTGATTAGGTGGATTGATTGAGATATGAAAATAGAAAATAAATTTTAAAAATAAAATAATTGAGAAATAAATAAATAATATTTAAATAAGATAAAATAAAGTTAGAAATTATTGATGGAATGAGTAATTTATTTTTTTTAAAAGAGTTTCTCATTTAGTTATATTTAAAAAATAAATGAATAATTTATTTTTATATCCACGAATTAGTAATATAAATTATGGTATTGCACAACGGTTAGAGATGGTTTATGTAACTATGACGGTGACAGTGACGATGACGATGACATAACTTTAAAATTCATGTATGTGTTACTTTGCAGAGCTCAAGCCAAAGCATGCCTCTCCATGATAGGGAGGTCCAGATTCATGCTACTCATGGAGCGGCCTTCCTAGTTTCAGCCACTTTTCAATTTATTTTTTGCTTAAGTTTAGGACATATTTTGGTTCAAGAAGGTGTTTTGCATGTTACCTTATTTTGGATAAATTTACTTGTTTTTCGTTATTGGACATATTTAGTTTCTCGTGTTCATTTGGAAATGGAAAACTTCAGATTGTTCATGATCAACGGTTAGTTGGCTATGGTCTGCTTGATTGTGATGATAGAATATATCAATTAGTCTTTATTATTTATCATACTATAATAAATGTCATGAATAAAGTAACTTCTAAAAATTCAGCCTTTATATAGCACAAACATTTAGGTAATATCTCTAAAAAATAATGGTCAAGCTTGTGTCTGAGGGTCTATTGAGTCCACTTGATTCCACTAATTTAGACAAATGTATAGAGTGTATCAAAGGGAAGCATTGGGGCCTCTCATGCTAAAAATATCTTGGAGTTAATCCATACAAAAATATGTGATACATTCCCTACGACATTATGGAAGTGCCAACGATACTCTATTTCTTTTACAGACGATTTTTTCACGTTATGGTTACATATATTTGATTCATGAGAATTTATAGGCTGTTAACATGTTCAAATCCTTCAAGGTTGAAATTGAGTTACAACTAGGTAAACATATTAAATTTATCAGATCTTACCGTCGTGGTGAATACAATTGCAAATATTATGGATCATAGTATAAATATCATATACCATTCACTCTCTACCTCCATGAGTGTGGGATTGTCCCTCAATATAACTTACCGTGTACGCTCACTAAGAAAGGTTTCTATGAGTGGAAAAATCACACAATAATTTACATGTTTAGAAGCATGATAGCTAATTCAAGTCTACCATATACAATACGAAGGAAACTCTTAAGTGTGCTGCATATATCTTAAACATATACCTTCTTCAGAAATAACTAAAACATCATATAACTTATTCAAAAGGCGTAAGCCTAGTTTTTAAAAATTTCATATTTAGGGGTGTCCAGCTAAAGTTAATCCATATAGGTCTAGTGAGCAAAATCTGGACTCCGAATATGTTATTTACAATTTGATAAGGCACCCAGACCACTCCAAGGTTTATAAGTTTTTTAATCCCACTGAACGATCTATATTTGAGACGAGAAAGATTATTTGAGGGTGCAGAATGTGAGGGGAAGGATTAATATAATGTTATCAATTTTGAGGAATAATTGGAACTCATTCATGCAGTCTCAAACATTGATGAGACGGCTACAATAAGCTTACCAGTCATCAATAGCATGTTAGGGAATTCAACTATAATTTCTTTGACTGAGAATGTGCCTCCACCTCCAATAGAAATTTTGATATTGTTTATGAGGAACAAATTCAATAGCCACAAGAAATATAACAAAATAATTAGCCGATATTGCATAAGTTCACTCGAAAGAGGAGAAATCCAATGTCTTCGGACAATGTGACATTTTTTGGTGAACATGAAGGTACTTCAAACGTTATGGAAGAGGACAATTCACCTTTCAAGATCTCATGAAGAGTTAAAAATTTAAATTATAGATTGAAACAATAAATGCATAGTATAAATCGATGCAAGATAATTCAGGTTGAGATCATACCACTCTACTGAAGGTAAGAAAAAACTAGGTTTAAAATTGATGTTTAAAACCAAATGTGATGTCTCAATTAAAATGGGAAGATACAAACACATCTTGTAGCATAAGGGTACAATCAAACTGATGATTATACGTAGAATTTTCTCTAGTATCATCAAAGGACTTATTTAGAATAAGCATGGCCCTTTGTTGCTCATTTTGACTTAGAGCTCCGCCAAATAGATGTTAAGACCGTGTTTCTCAATGTAGACATCGAAGAAACGATTTGCATGAAGCAACCTGAATATTTTATGGTCTAAGGTAAAAAAATTGACGGTTTGTAAATCAAATAAATCCATTTATGGGCTCAAACATGCGTCTCGTTGATGGTATTACAAATCCTTTGACACTGTCACCTTATTCGATTTTGAGGTAAACCTAACCTAAGAATATGTATTACGTAAGATCATTGGAAGTAAAATGATATATCTACTGCTTTATATCTGTGACATACTTCTAGCAACTAATGATGTAGGATTATTACATGCCACCAAGAAATTTCTATCAGACAAATTTGATCTGAAAGATCTTGGGAAGCCTCATATATGTTAGGGATTTGTATAATAAGGAACCATTGTAAGGGCATCATTGGTCTCTCATAAGAAGCTTATATTGAGAGCATGTTGCCTCAATATGGCTTTGATAAGATGAGTGAAAAGAGATAAGTTGTCACTCAGTGAGTGGTCCAAACCCAACTTGGAGATTTAGTTAATACGAAATATACCATATGTCATTTATAGTCAGAATACTGGGAAGGTACATAAGCAAACCATGATTTTCTCATTGGAATGCTGTAAAAATAGTACTTTGGTACTTAAAGAATACCACGCATTTTAGACTAACATATAGCACAACGAATAACCTAGAGATCAAGGGATATTCAAAATCATATTATATGGGGTGCGTGGATACTAGAAAGTTTACCATTAGATATTTGTTCATTCTAGTGGGAGGTGGTATATCGTGAAAGACTGTGAAACATACTCCTATCACGACTTTGACAATAACAGCAAAGTATGAGGTGTACTTTACTGCATCAACCCACGCACTTTGGCTAAGTAATTTTATCACAAAATTGCATGTAGTGAAGAGAATTTTAAGACCCATTTGAATTTATTGTGATAATGCTTCGACTGGCATATATTTCAATGGGAACCATAGCGCCAACAAGTTTATGCATATAGACATTAAGTTCTAATCTGTAAAATAGTGAATTCAGAAAGGTCAAATAAATGTGGAACATATTGATACACACTCCATGATAGCAGATTCATTTTAAGGCATTGTCACCCTCCGTCTTTGAGGAGCATATGGCTCTCATGGGAATTCTTGGTTATTAGTTTTTGTCTGACATGGATAGACGTTCGGTGATTATTTGTTAGCAACAACGCTACATAAGTGCACATTTAGATAAATATAATTTAGTACATATGAATAATTCAAGTGAGAGATTGTTAGGAAATCCTGATTTAGAATGTCTCATGCTGTGTAATTTAGGGTATTCACGCCTGTTTAAAGTCATAAATACAAATATTAAAGCAATAAATAATATTATTATTATTAATAATATTTATGTTAAATATAATTATTAAGTCTTATGGTGTTATAATTAAAGTATGGATATCGATTGCGCTAAATTTTACCTCGAGGGATCATCTTCTAATCCAACAATTAAGTATTAAGCTTAAAATCCAATAAAGTTTATAGTTCCTATTGGTAGAGAATCCGTCAAGAACATTAAGTGCATTATTTTATTTAGAGAAATTAATTGAGAGAAAGAATAATAAATAAGAGAAGAGAAACCACTTATTCTTTTGAATAAAACAATTAAGTAAAAATAATAAAAAAATTATTCTTTTAGAATAAAAAATATAATAAAAAGTGTATTATTTATTTAATACTTAATAGGGTCCATTTATATAGAAATTATATTATTGTAGTTAAAATATAAAGGAGAACCCTATTTTATTATGGTTAATGCATTCAAGTTTCGTCGTATAAAAGAAAAAATATTTTTCTCTCTATTCTTTATTATCGATTCTTCAAACTATTCTTTTAGAGTTCCTGTTTTTTCCTTTCAAAAAACTTATCTTCACCAGCTCTCAAGTCAATAGAAGATCCATAACCAGCATCCCCCTCTACCTAACAGGAATCAAGAAAAACTTCCACTATAGATTCACAGAAGTATCTTAGAGATTTAGAAAATCGTAAGTACTTCATATCTCTTATTCATATTTTTATTTCAACATAAAGAGATTAGATTACTAGTGTTTGAATTAAAGGTATGGATACCCGTGAATTATTTCTAGGTTCTGACATTTTCAAGAACGTGAAGATTTATGGGATCTAAAATTGACACGAAAGTTATAAAAAACGACTTGTGGGATCTTAAAGTACATTATATATGGTTTCTTGAGGATTTTTCCATAAGATTATAGAATTAGTTGCATATTTTGGCAAAAAAACTCATTGAATAAAGTGAATATTGTTCTTTAATGAGGATATTTAAAAAATAATTTATATGGTGCAACTAGAATAGTCTTACCTTATTATTCAAAGTAAATAGTGTACAAAGTATGAAAATTCATTTATAAACTCAAACAAGCTTATCAATAATAGTACTAGACTAGAAATATCTCGAAGTTATTATCCCATTTGACTTTGAGATAATTTTTATAAATAATTGTTTATATCAAATTTTCACTAAAAAATAAGTTCATCTTTTAGTGATGTATGTTATTGGAATTTATTGGAGAAGAAAGATAGAAATTTACTACATGGCCCTAAATCGAATAAATTTAATTTGATAGATCTTGGAGATGCGATTTTGATATTATGAATCCAAATTTATGAAACCCATAAATTTATGGATTTATTTTTTAATGTGTACATTAAAAACATGTTATACAATTATAAAATAGAAAATGACAAACTACCATTGAAAAAAGACTCATTTAGTCTTGGTGAATGTCCCAAAATCAAATGAGGTTGAAAAAAACAGGATAATATCACCACAGAAATCCAAGACTAAATTATACTACCATTTGGTATCTCAAGTATCATTATTACCTACTTAATATCCATTTTTAACTCCAACTAAATACCCAATGATAAACTCAGATAATTCTTAGGTAAGTTCAAATGCGGAAATGTATGTAGGAAAATGTTTGTCTAAGAAATGTTCGTATTGGATACATTTAGTAAGAGAATCTGTGTTTTGTAGAGAGAGAAAGAGACAAAAGGAATAAATGTAGCAATAATTGACTGTACAAGAGGTGTATAGTAAAATTACATGATTACCACTGTAGAAGTGGATTTCTCACCCCACTCTTCTACTCTTTATAAACAAATTCTAAGGGTATATCATTTATCCCCTCTAACTCTTATGTTTGCTTTACTTTAGTCCTTGACCACTAAGTACATTAATTTATTTATTGTATTTAATATAATAAACCTTGTTATTATTTATATTTTCCTTCCCTTATCAGTAGTCCCCCAGTTCTTGTGAAGATATCTGAATGAAGACTGACTAACACGTACTATTATTCTCTTCTTTCGGTCCTCCCCGGACTTTATAGCATTCAAACTTCTTTGTATGACCTTCTGTACTTCTGCCCAGATTTCTCATATCTCATGCTCTGATGAAAATGCTTCGTTACTCGTGTTCCATAAGTGAATTACTTTTGGTAAGCCACTCAGATTATATGCTGAGGGACTTGTTCGAACTTATGACCTCAACTCTGGTCACAATGACCTCACCTAAATCATCATTCATTTTAGCTTTGCGTATATTTTCGTAGGCGTTATACTTTCAGAAATGATTTAGAATATAAAGTCACTTCTGGCCACGTATCACGTGTCTACCACTGCATGTCGGCGCGCTATTTGAAACGGTTTCTGAAGGAGGTAACATGTCAAAGAGACTTTTGAATCTAAATTTTCACCTTCTTTCCCTTATTGCCCTTAGTTTCACTACAAATGTTTGTCTTCTTCTTTAGTTCTAAGTCTACATCTTTTATTCCCGCTTACCTTTGTGTAGAAAACGCCTGTTCAAGAGAGAGAGAGAAATAACCTTCAAATCACACTTTTCTTAGTCTTTCATGCCTGACGAGTTTATTAATCTAGAAAAATATAAACATTGGAGGTGGTTTAATATCTCAAACCAAGCTTCTATACGTAGAACTTCTGGTGGTAGAGGGTATCCACCGCTTGTAGACATCTTTCAGACAAATTTCAATAATAGCTGGTCTCTTTTTCGCGAACGCATTTCTCTTGCTGCCCCGCCCTCCGGTCAAGCTTGCTAAAAAAATAGGAAGGTTAGCCCTTCTTCATCTAAATCTACTCACAAATCTTCTCATTTATTAATGATGGGTGATGAAAACGAAAAGCTTGCTGGAGTAAATGCAAGAGATCATATTAAGACGAAGAGATCCCCAGATCCACCTACAAAGTCTATCCGGGTAAAAATTTCATCTTCTATCGCAACCCCTCAGGTAACTCCTCAGGGGTCCCCTCAAACGACTCCTGAGGTTATCCCCTAGAAATATTCTACAAAGAATGTTCACTTGGAACAGTTTTTGAAATCATCCCTGAAATCCAAGAGAAAACTTTGATTGACGAGTCTGACAGTGACCATGAAAAGAATGATGTGGTTATGGTTGAGGCACAACCCTTACAAGTTGTTCCCACGGTGATTCCTCCCCCCCGGACCATCTGTGCCAAGTCAATGTGTACCTTTTCTTCCCCCGGAAATTACGACTGACCTCCTTCCTCAGCGAGGAGAGACTTCCTCGGTGAAGAAGGATAAGAAAAAGAAAAAGAGGAAACGTGCCACAACTTGTCCTCGAATATAGAAGATGTTTTGGGGGATAATATTTGCGGCATTGAAATCAAGCATCTAGTTTCCATTTACAGAGTGAAGTACAAATATTTCCACCCGAACGATGAGGTGAAACTTAGAGATCAATGAGCGATCCCCATAAATATTATCATTCGGTTTCCCACCGTTGGAGAGACTCTGTTGTCCGTTCGCAATCATGAACTGATTCTTTACACCGAACTCATAAATTGAGGCCTTCGTTTTCCTCTTAATCCTGCTCTAGTGGAATACTTCAATCTTATCGGATTTTTCCCCTCTCAAGCTGGCGCTAACATATGGTATACACTCATGGCCTGCATCATGGCATCTAGGCTGAGACAGCCCTCTCCATGGAGAAACTCATCTCCATATCAGGTGTAGCTAAAAACTCTCATTACCCATTTTATTCTATTGGTTTTGCAAGTTAATACAAGGTGATCAAATATTTCTTAGAGGCCGATAAAAAATGGAAGCAACAATGTATTTTTATCTCTGGGCTATGGGAGACCAGCTTTAAAGATTCTGATGACCTTCCTCATCGGTTGACTTTAAAGTGGTCTGAGAAAGGTATGTATCCTCATATGTTATTCTATTTTACTTATTAAAATTGGTTAACTTAAGGTATTTCTTTTAAACAACTATGAAGGGAATTGCCAAACCCTTTACAAGTTACGTGAAATCTGCAAAGACAATATTTGAGATGCTAAGTATCTAGGCGGGTGAAAATTGGAGCCATAAATTTCATCACGGTTTCATGCCAATGAACTTGGTAAGAATCAATCTTTGAAGATACGATCCTGGTTATAAAAACTCCATGTCCGAACTCATGGTGCCCCCGCCTGAATGATGTTATTCTCAAACGACTGGAAGACTTGGACAATATGGTTTACCTTCCCACTCGGGTTTGATCTACCAGTCATTAAGATGTAGAGAAACCCGATGAGGAGGATGGATGGACCAAAGAGGATGCAAACTCGGAGAATAATGTCCCCGAGGACTAAAGGGTTGAAGTCCAAGGAGACCAACGAAATGAAACTCAAGAAGCAAGGCCGACAGAAGTTCAACAAGAAAACCAAGTTGATATCCGAGTAAGCCCCCGTACTAGTGTCCGAGAAGAAAACCATAAGGATGGTATGAAACTTCAGTTTAAGTAAGACGGCTGGGAGAGCAGGGGCTGTGAGGCCGAGGAGGCCCACTGCTGAGGAGAAACAATAGAAAGTAGTTGACAGTGAAAGGGAAAGTGACAACACAACTTATCCAAGCATACCCCTATGAAGAAAGTTATTATAGTCTACTCGGATTCTGGGGGATAATTTTCCCTTCATAAGAAACAGCCTGCTCGTCAAGAAGAAATTTTTGAGGAAGGTGAATATCTCTCCCATGCCTCAGCTTACTTTGATGTTTATAAAAATAACTGTGTGGCCAATGAGTTAAACAAATTGATTCGTGCTACTGCTCTTCTCGAAAGGAAATCTAATCATAAAGATCTGTACAAAAATGAAGTCCCTCCAACAAAGGGGTGAAGTAAAGAGGCTGACTACTGAGGGGACCAATTTGAAGAATGAAGTGAAAAACTTAAAATATGAACTTGTCAAAGAGAAAGAGATATATACCCAGTTGAAGAAGGTTGAGGATGAACTCTCTCAAGAGAAAACGATATTCTTTGATCGCTTATCTAGTATTACTTACTTAGAGACTAAACTCTCTGAGGATACAAGTGAGTTTGACGATGAACGAGAGCATTTCATTACTATGGATACCGAACGGGACACTCTCATCGATAGTCTTGTTGAATCTTGTGCAAAAACTAAAACATACTTTGAGAATGTTGTTGTAGGCATTGAAAAGCTGTCAAAAGAGTACGAATCTATGAAGAAGGACTTTGAGACCGAGAAGAAGAAAATTTTGGATGCGTATGCAACCAGTATTTCCTATCGCCTTAAAAAAAGAGATGCTAACATGAAATCCGCTCTGGTGTTAGAGGTGCATGAGATATTTTCGGACTTGAAGTTAGGAAGCCTTTTGCAACGTTGTATTGAAAGACATCGCTCTGTAGGTGTTTCTATGGAAGATTTAGAATTTAGTGATGACTCAGAAAGTTCATCCTCAGAATTTGACTCTCTAGAAGGTAGTAAGATAAATTCCGCATTCGAATATTATAGTTAAACATTATCATCTTTGTTTTGTTGATCATCTGTAAACGTAAACATGTGGAAATTTGGTTTGTAAGACTACCCTCATGTTGTGAGGATTTTTGATGATGTAATTCTGCTTTCCAAATTTACTTTTACACTACAAATTTCCCCATATTAAAATGTTTGACGTGAAAAAAAAATTACTCATGTTTTCCCCGGATAAATAGTTTCTTAATATGAAATAATCCCATAATTTTAATTTTTCATATGTTTTCCCTCGGAATTTAAATCAACTTTTTTCTTAGGTAAAAGATCTTTTATGTTAGAGCGTTTGACCCATTTTTTAAACGATGAAGGCTTTAACCACCTTTCTTGGTTCAAAATAATGAACGCTCTCTTAGGAATGTGTTTTGAATTAAAAATGATGAATATTCTTGTCAAAACCTTTTTGGAGTATCTTTTGAGTTCAAAAAGATGAACATTATAGTCCAAACGTTTTTGGAGTATCTTTTGAGTTAAAAAAAATTAACATTATTGTGCAAACTTTTTTGGAGAGTCTTTTGAGTTCAAAAAGATGAACATTCTCGTCCAAACTTTTTTAGAGTTTTATTTGAGTTAAAAAAGATGAAGATTCTACAAATCAGTTTAAGACGACAAAGGGGTTTTATATATAAGTCGGCTATTAGGACACCTCGTTAAAACCTTCCTGCGCAACCAGGGTGAGGAAATAGTATGCCACTGATACTTACATAAAATGATAAAGAGAAGATTAGTCGCTCATTCACTCTAAATAAATTTTGAGGTGCTCAATGTTCCAAGGATGGGGAAGATCTCTTCCTTCTTTATTTTTGAGTATATATGTCTCTGGCTTGATCTTCTTTGTCACCGTGTACAGACTCTCCCAATTATGAGCCAACATTCTGAGCCTATTTTCTTTTATGTGAAGGAAGACCTTCCTCAAAACTTTGTCCCCGAATTTGAGCTCTTTTCTTCTAACTTTTGACGCATACCGACTTCTTATTCGAGTCTGATAATGTAAAGAATTTAAGTGTGCCCTTCTTCTTTTTTCCTCTATCGGATCCAACTCTGTGCGCTTTCCCCTATCATTTGTTACCTCAGAGTATTCACTTAACCTGAACGATGGGAACATTGTTTCTGACGGTACCACTACGTTAATCTCATAAACAAGTACAACTGGCGACCCTTGCGTTGCAGCCCGAAGAGTTGTTCAATAAGCCCATAGAACTTCTTGTAGATAGTCTGGCCATTTCCGATCTTACCTTCCAGATTATTCCTTAGCCCATCTAAAATTGTTTGATTGGTCACCTCGACCTAGACATTTTATTTAGGCTGAAAATGTGCTGAGAAGCATTTTTGTATCCCCTTAGATGCACAAAAATCTTTCATTGCATTGTTATCAAACTGCGGTCCATTATCCATTGTAATGTTTATTGGTACACCAAAGCGAAAATAGACGTTAGAAACAATAAACTTGATCACATCATTCGCTCTTGTTCCTGCTAATGGCTCAACGTCCATCCACTTAGAAAAGTAATCTACTGCAACGATGATTGTGTGCCGACCTCCTGATGCCATCGGAAGAGGTCCGACCAGATCAATGCCCCACCGGTCAAATGGTAAAGACTCTGGTATCAAATCGAGGGGTACGCCTGGTGCATGGATCGTGTTAGTAAATCTTTGGCATGTATCGCACTCTTGCGCTAAGCCTTTGCATCTGAAGAAAGGGTCGGCCAGTAATACCCAGCAAGAAGAATTATTCGTATCAATGTTTTGTAGCCACAATATGCTGACCCTTCTATGTCAAGCAACTCTGAAAGTATCATTTGTGATTTATCCTTCCCTAAGCATCGGAGTAAATGACGACTAAAATATTTCTTATATAGTATGTCCCCGAGTACAACATATCCATAGGCTTTGAATCGTATTCTTTTAGGCATTACCTTATCAACTGGTAATATGTCTTTTACCAAGAATTATTGTATCTCACTCCTTCAATCCTTCACTATAGATGTGGAAAATTGGAAGGCCTCAACACATCCTTCAACTGATTCGGGCCCCTGAACAATCGAAGTGTTTTCCTGGATGACTATCCACGATTACTCCTCTGAGTATGATGCTCTAGCCAAAGAATCGGACATTGAATTCCCAGCCCTATGGACATGTTCGTCATTGACGCCCTCGAAACTCAAAGTTAAGGCCTTCAAAACCCCTAGATATTTTACCAAGTGATGTTTTCTTGCATTCGACCGACCAAAAACATGGTTTATCAGCTTCGTACTCGACAAATATTTGATGTTTTAAACCTGAATCAGATGGCTTGATACATAGCGATTCCCTCTGGAGATACCAATTTTACCCCTACTCCACAACCAGACGAGCTTGAACCTCCATCGTTTCAGACTGTCCATTCTGTTCCAAGTTCTTCTTTATCAACTTTTATTTCATTCCGATCAGAGTGAAACTCAACTAAGAAATCAGCTAGTGTTTGTGCTTTAATAACAGTTCTTGGTTCAAATTCAATATCAATATCTCCAAGCTTCACTGAACACTTCGTCATTCTTCCCGACACGTCAGGCCTTTGTATTATGTTATTCAATGAAAAAAATGTTCGTAAAACAATTGAATGAGCCTGAAAGTAAGGCCTTATTTTTCTTGCAGATGTAACTAGTGCAAGAGCTAACTTTTCAAACTTGAGATATTGCTTCTCAATATCCAGAAGGTTGTTACTCACATAATAAACCGTCTTCGGAACATTCAACTCTTCTCGGATTAAAACCATACTCACCGCAAAATCTGACACTGCCAAATAGATGTATAACATTTCCCCCGGATTTGGCTTTGGCAAGACTTCCATTGAAGAAAGGTATTTTTTTATATGATGAAAGGAATCCAAACATTCTTGAGTCCAGTAAAACCAATTTGCTTTTCTCAGCACTTGGAAGAAAGGGTCGAAATTATCCAAGGACCGGGATATGAACCTATTCAACGTTGCTAATCTTCCGGTTAGGATTTGTACTTGTTTGATCGTTCTTGGTGGGGCCATGGTGCACAGAGCATTTAGATGTACCGGATCGGCTTCAATACCCTTTTCACTGACTATGTAGCCAGAAAAATTTCCAGATCTTACCCTGAACGTGCACTTCTCCGGATTCAATTTCAGATTTATCTATGCCAAATTGGAAAAAGTTTCTTCTAAATCAGCCAAATGATTTTCATCTTTAAGGCTCTTAACTAGCATGTCATAAATCGAAACCTCAATATTTCTTCCAATCTGACACTCGAAAGCTTTATTTACTAACCGTTGGTACGTTGCCCCAACATTTTTAAACCGAATGGCATTACCTTGTAACAATATAAACCTCTTCCGGTAATAAAAGTTGTGCTCTCTTGATCTCTTGGGTCCATTTGGATCTGATTGTACCCGACATAGACATCCATAAAAGACAACAACCGGTTTCCTGATGTTGAGTCAACCAACTAATCTATTCTGAGCACAGGGAAAGGATCTTTGGGGCACGCTCTGTTTAAATTTGTGAAGTCCACACACATTCGCTAGTTTTCGTTTCTCTTCTTTACTAGGACCGGGTTAGAAGTGCACAAAGGATATTGTGACTCGCGTATGTGACCCACTTTGGTTAAACGATCCACCTCTAACATTATCGCTTCTCTTTTTTCTTGAGAAAATGATATCTTCTTCTGTATGATCGGACGAACATTGTTTCATATTACAAGCCTGTGATAGATGAAGTTTGTTGGAACCCCTGTGACATCCTATATACACCATGCAAACAAATATAATTGTGTTGTAAGAAATTTGATTAAACTTAATTTTACCTCCTGGGATAATTTTGTACCGATCCTAAAGATTTTACCCGAACAAAACACATGATCCTCAAAACTGTCATCTGGGACCATGAACCCGGAGGCTTCCATCAGATCATCTACGGGATCAGACTCCATGGGAGCCCCGCTGATTACTATTCTTTTTTCGACTCAACCTCTTTTAAATGTTTGGTGGCCAACGCTGCTCGATAACATTCTCTTGCCATCTTTTGGCTATTTCTTATTACTCTCATGCTGCTTCATATCACATACTTCAAACATTGATGGATAGTAGATAGCACGGCGTGCATTTTAGACAATAAAAAAAGCACATAACTCACTAACCTTTCCTCTTGCTATCGGCTCTTTTACCATGTTTATACTGTTTATGCTCGATTTCGGGTCTAAATATTCGACGGCAATATCGAATGCATCTATGGACTCTTCATTGATTGCTTCGGATATCAGCATTGCATCCTCTTGCTTATGAACTGGTTCTTGCTTAAGAGAAACCGTTGTATTAGTCTTCACAAAATTGATTAACTTTCCATTTTATATAAAATATTGCACCTTTTTTTTTCAACGCCGCACAATCTTTTGTATCATGCTCGATATCTTCATGATACTGATAATATTTATTTTTCCTATGTTCCCTTGGGGTCTACGTTGGGAAAATCTTAAGAAAATGTACATTTGTATGCGCCTTCTTAAAAATAGTTGATACATACTCGGTCAAATCAACATAATGAGCGGGTCGGACCCACTTGTTGGACATGGGTCGAATATACTGTTGAGCGTTGACCGCATATGCATACTGTTGATTGTTCATTGCCATTTAAAGCGGTTGACCTGTAGCTTGAACTGGTGCTCGGGATCGGACTGTTGTCATTGGCTGCGACACCTATGGTTGGACATTCACTGGTGGTACACTGACTCTTATCAAGGTCATATCTTGGTAGAATTGGGACATTGATTCTCTCTCTAAAGCTCTAGTTTCTTCAACTATAATCTGATTCTCTATCTGATCCAACAATATTCCAAATTTCATGGCATGTATCTCTGCGATATTATCTTTCCTCCCCCTAGAAGCAAACCCATTCGGAAAGCAGCCATAGCCATTTTGTCTTCATAAAATTCCATATATGTCTTTACCCGAATAAAACGCTTCGTATACTCTTTTAAAATCTCTCCAACTTTTTGCGTGCACTAAATGATAGTATCCCCATTCGCTCGGAATTTTTTGTTTCCAACGAAGTGCTGTCGAAACATACTCCAAAACATATCAAAATTATTTATACACCCTTGAGGCAAACGGTTATACCACTTTGATGCAACATTCTTGAATGTTTTAGAGAATTCCTTGCACAATAACTTGTCATCATCATCATAGTTGATCATGAAATTCTTGAACTGTTCAATGTGACTATCTGAATCTTGGGTCTCATCAAACTTTTCCAGCTTGGAAATGTCGAACCACTTGGGGAGGTGTCCGAACAAGATCTCAGGAGAAAGTAGAGATGACCTCCAACCATGTCTAACCTTGTAAGAACTCCCCGCCGGACCTTCATTTGCAGCCATATAGAGCCTTTTCTCTCTCGGAAAAGTAAATTGATCATTGACTCTGTAATCCTGATTGTAGTTATCAGATTGAAGTTGTCTATGAGGAGTTACATATTCTAGTTAGACTGCATTCACCGCTTTGTCGGGCTCTTCGGAATATAGATTTCTCTTCCCTTAATCATGATTCTTCTTCCTCGAACCTTTCATTCTCCGATTGGTCCGATGGGAACTTTAATGCACCTTTGAATCTCTTTGTTTTTTATCTGCTTTATACCTAGCACTGGTATCTGAGGATGAAAATTCATCTGATGTAAGAGAAGTATACTCACTAGATTCTGATGATTCGTATTGTTGTTTAGATCTACCTCGCCTTTTGGAAGATCGATGACTTTTCCTACGTCGTCTTTTCTCAAGCTGAACGACATCTTGAGTCTGATCTTCCATGACGCGTTCTCATCAGACTTCTGACTTGACTCTTCTTGAGCTTATTATCAGTAGTTTTTATGCGTTTAGCCTTTCAATGTCTTCCAACAACTCTTTGCACTTGGAAACCAAGACAAGCTCTTCAAGGAGCTCTTTAGCATATCGATTATGGTTGTTTCTTTCATTTGTGACTTGCTCTTCCATCAAAGGGTCTCCAGATACAACTCTGATCAATTTATTTGGCATATTTACCTCCACCTCACCACAAACTTCAGTTTTTTTTTTTTTTTACTTAAGATTATTTTATATTTTTGGAACGTTAATTCTCGGTACCACTCAGGTTCCCACAGACGGTGCCACTAATGAACTCACATAATTCTTAGGTAAGTTCAAATGCGGAAATGTTCGTTGGAGAGCGTTTGTCTAAGAAATGTTCATATATGATACTTTTAGTAAGAGAATTTGTGTTTTGTAGAGAGAGAAAAAGATAAAAAGAATAAATGTAACATTAATTGACTAATCATTGGCCCTTTTCCCCAAAAGGAAATGTCCTTTATATAGTACAAGAAGTGAATAGTAAAATTACATGATTACCACTGTAAAAGTGGATTTCTCACCCCACTCTTCTACTCTTTATAAACAATTTCTAAGGGAATATCATTTAGCCCCTCTAACTCTTTTGTTTGCTTTACTTTAGTCATTGACCACTAAATACATGAATTGATTTATTGTATTTAATATAATAAACCTTGTTATTATTTATAGTTTTCTTCCCTTATCAGTAGCCCCTCATTCCTTGTGAAGATATCTGAATGAGGACTGACTAACATGTACTATTATTCTCTTCTTTCGATCCTCCCAAGACTTTATAGCATTCAAACTTCTTTGTATGACCTTTTGTACTTCTGCCCGAATTTCTATTATCTCATGCTCTGATCAAAAAGGCTTCGTTACTCGTATTCCTAAGTGAATTGTTTTTGGTAAGCCACTTGGATTATGTGCTGAGGCACTTGTTTGAACTTATGACCTCAACTCTGGTCACGGCGACCTCACCTAATTCACCATTCCTTTCATTTTTGTGTATCTTCGCCTAGCCCTTATGCTATCAGAAATAATTTAGAAGATGAAGTCACTTCTGGCCACGTGTCGCGTATCTACCACTTCATTTTGGCGCACAATTTGAAACGGTTTGTGAAGGAGGTAACGTGTCAAAGAGACTTTTGAATCTAACTTTTCACTTTGTGCCTCTTATTTCCCTTAGTTTCACTATAAATGTTCGTCTCCTTTTGTAGTTCTAAGTTTACATATTTTATTCCTCCTTACCTTTGTGTAGAAAACACTTTTTATATCGAGAGAGAGAGAGAGGAATAACTTTCAATGAAATATTTTAGAGATCTTGGCTCTCCAGAATACATGTTGTGGCCTCTACGTTCCACCAATGTTTGAAATACGCTGTCCAGGGGCAAGCAGGTGCTCTCCGGAGCAGTCAGAAGATAGACAGAGAATGTTATGCAACGGCCCTTGCCTCTAAGTCTATAGAGGCAGTCAAGGTTAACAGAGATTATCAGCTATTGGAGCCTTCCACCAATGAGAATGAAATTGATGATCCCATGGAGGCTCCTAGTGTCATAATACCTATTGAGGAGGTTGAAACCCACTCCCTCGCTGAGGGTAAGAATGTTAAAATTGGTACTAAGTTGGCACTAGATTTGAAACACCGGTTGTTGTCCTTTTTGATGAATAATCAACATGTCTTTGCGTGTTGCAATAATTATTTTATCGGAGTGCCAGCTGATATTATTTCTCATAAGTTGTCCATACGCACTGATGTTGCGCCAGTTGTACAGAGGAGAAGGTTTTTCTCTAAGGAAAAAACAGATGTGATTGTTCAGGAAGTTGATCGTTTGACCAAGATGGGTCACATTAATGAATCCCATTACCCTTTGTGGACTGTCAACCCTGTTCTGGTCAAGAAAAAGAATGGAAATTTGCACATGTGCATTGATTTTACTGATCTTAGTAGGGCATGCTCCAAATATCTTTATCTCGTTCCTCGGATAGATCAGTTGGTGGATTCGACTTCTAAGAATAAGTTATTGTCATTCATGGATGCATTTTCACGGTACAATCACATACAAGTAGATCTGAAGGATCAAGACCATATTACTTTCATTATAGACAGAGGTTTTCTTTGTTATAAGGTGATGTCATTCGGACTGAAAACTGTTTGGGCCACTTATCAAAGATTAGTAAATAAAGCCTTTGTTAATCAAATTGGCAGAAACATGGAAGTTTATATAGATGATAAGATGGTTAAAATCTTGGAGGAAGATGCACATATATCTGACCTTCAAGAAACATTTTCTAACTTAGAGGCTGTGAATTTGAAACTAAACCCTGAAAAGTGTGTTTTTAAGGTCCGGTCTGGAAAGTTCTTGGGTTACATAATAAGTGAAAAAATAATTTAACATGATCTGGATCAACTTAATGCCCTACTAGCTATGGATCCTCCTCGGAGCACCAAAGAAGTACAAATACTGACCGGACGATTGGCTACTTTGAACAGGCTTATTTCAAGATCAGCAGACAAATGTGCTCCGTTCTCCCAGGTGTTGAGGAATTCCAAAAAAATTAATTGGTTTCCACAATGTGATCAAGCATTTATTAAAATCATGAAGCATTTGCCTTCACCTAAGAATCTCTTCAAACCTGTTCTGGAAGAAAAACTCTACATATACTTATCAGTATCATAATATGCAATAAGTGTTGTGCTGGTAAGAGAGGTGGATCATAACTCTCGTCCGGAATATTACATTAGCAAAAGCTTGTTGGATGCTGAAAGAAGATATTTAAAGTTAGAGAAACTAGCACTGGCCTTAGTAATGGCGGCAAGAAAAATGAGACCATACTTCCAAGCTTATTTTATTTCCGTTCGAATATATTTTCCTCTACATAGTGTTCTTCAAAAAGCCAATGTATCAAGCAGAATGACCAAGAGGTCAGTTGAGTTGGGTGATTATGATATTGATTTTTCTCTCCATACGGTAATTATAGCCTAGTCAGTGGTCGATTTCTTGGTAAAGTTTCATGTTACTAGATCTTATGGACAGACGTCAGAAAGTCACTCTAAGAAAGAATGGGTAGTCTGAACTGATGATGGATCTAGTACTATGCGATGTGGGGTTGGAATATGTTTAACTTCTCCCTATGGTGATACCATGTACCAGGCTATATGTTTTGGTTTCAGGGCTTCTAACTATGAATTTGAAGATGAAGCAACTATAGCTAGTCTTAAGCTAGCCCTCATATGCGGCACCAAAAGACTCTGATTAATGAGTGACTCCTAATTGATGATTCATCATGCTCAAGGACAATCTGAAGCAAAGAAATAACAATTGATAATATACTTGCTAATGTTGAGAGAAGTTGCTGCAAGCTTCAAGAGTATCTAATACGAACATATCCCTAGATTGGAGAATACTGTGGCAGACTATTTGGCAACCATAGCTTATTCAGAATTTTACCCGTGGATTCTTGTGCAAGAATGTCCATCAATACAGACGGGTCAAGAAAAGGGTAAAGAGAATGAATAAAATATGAGCATACTCGCTATACAACCTAAGGACTGGAGGTATGACATTCTCTAGTTTATCTTTGATGGGATATTGCCTCCGGATAAAGCTATGGCTAAGAAAATTAAATATAAAGCTCGTGGTTTCTTGGTATTAAGGAAATTTTTTTACAATAAATCTTTCAGCAGGCTCCTCTTGTGTTGTTTTGGATTTGAAGAATCCCAGGTTGGCTTTGTAGACACAGTGTGCAATACTCTCTTCTCATTTCCACCCTCAAGCAAATGGGCAAGTTGAAGTTGCTAATCGGAAAATTTTGTCTGGGCTGAAGAAAATCTAGAATGAGCTGCAGGAGAGTGGCCAAATTACCTATAAGAAGTATTATGGGCTTACCGAACCACACATCGGGTTGCTACACAAGAATCACCTTGTGCTCTTGTTTATGGGATGGATGCAATCACTCCCATATAAGCTACTTTACCATCTCACAGAGTCCAAAACTATTCCGAACAGGCCAATGACATAGTAGTCAGGAATTAGTTGGATTTGATTAAAGAAAGAAGAGTTAAAATGCATTTGAGAACAATATATTACCAGGGTCTTATGAGGAGCAAATTTTCCTCCAAAGTTAAATGAAGAGATTTTTTGATGGACAAAGTCTTAAGGAAAGTCTTTTTAGACACCAAAGAAAAATAGTTCGGCAAGCTGGCTCCGAATTGAGAAGGTCCTTATATGGTGTATGGGAAAGTTAAACCAGGAACATACACGCTGCAAAACAAGGAAGGGAGAATATTAAAACACCTATGGAACGTTGAACACCTCAGGTTATACTTAGAATAGAACTCTATTGTAAATATTTACTTTTTAAAGGTCAATGTAAATATTATGGGGCATACTCTTTCCTACCCTGGTGGAGCGGGGAGGTTTTAACAAGGTGTCCGAGTGTTTCAATAATATCTTATGCCTTCTTAAAAAGTCTAGTGTGAGCTGGTTGGATATTAAATACTTATTAAATACCCCGGCTCTCAACATCTTTTAGTTGATCGGACATTTTAAACAATTAGTCATATTCACTAAACATATGTGATAGGAATCATTTAATACCCTTACTTAACAACTCTGATATATTGAAGGCTATTTGGGCATTGGCCATAAAGAGTTAAACAAAATTCAAACGAATGGAAACATGATATTAAAGTCTAATCGGAATAAAACTGATCCATGGTTCACAGATGCCTTGACCATTCGAGGACTTTAAGTTTTTGAGAACATAAATTAAACAAATAACATAGCAAAATTCCTTGGTCATCCAATGACTTTAGTCTTTTAAAGAAAATACATACAACATAACCTTAGGGCTTGTTCCCTTCCGGTATTTCGTCACCATCTACTTTCTTTGGACTTTTGAGTTCAGCACTTGAACTCTATTTGACCCCTTAGTTATCTTCAGAATCATCTTCGCTCGAATAACCATTCTTGTCGCCATCTTTCATTGTATGGAAAAGAAGTTCTTCGTATTCCATGAATTTCCACAATGGACCAAGGTTTTTCTTTGGGAAAGTCTCGTGCAACAGTAAGACCATATCAGATTTAATTCCATCATCTCTCTTCTCCAAGGAATCCACTATTCCACTAGCATACTTCTCTATCCCTGAAGCTATTTCTTGAGCTTGCTTACTTATTAAGGAAGCATTCTCATTTGTCTTCTCTTTAACAAGTTTCTCCAAGTTGACCTTGTCTTCGAATAAAGTCTGGATAGTGTTATCTCTAGCTTCTAGTTGCTCCGTCAAAGCTTTGATCGTATTGGAAGAAGAAGTTTCGAGTTTGGAATACTTGGTCTGGCGGTCTTTTTTAGCCTCTTCTGACTTGAGCAGTTCGGCGGCCAAATCCTCATTCTCGTTCTTCAATGATTCCATCTTTTGCTGAGCGGTAGAGAGGTTGTTAGTCAAGATCTGTTTCTCCATAGTTAGGGAGTTTATGGTAGTTGTTTGATCCCTCACTTGTCTCTCCAAATCAACCACTAGACGAATATAACCCAATAGGGCATGACTCAGGGGGTCTTTCTCACTTTATATCACATAAGTCTTACCATTATGGGTCACAACCTTGGATGAATTGACATGATGATAAGGCCCCGCGAAGTCATACTTGTCCATTTCATTGAAATATATGTTAATATTCTAAAAGGCATCGAGATTTACCTCTCCATAAGCAGTGGACTGTTCGGAATAAAGTTTGGGTGGAATTTCTTCTTGCAAAGTAGGATCAGCAGGAGCCGGAGGAGGAATCTCAGAAGAATGTAGAATTATCTTTAATCTCATAGTGACTTTTTTATTTTTTGCAGCTTTTTCATCGTTGTTTACTTTGCGCTTCTTATCCTTCTTTGTAATCTTTGGTAGGTTGTCTGATCCCCCAGCTTCTTTGACAGTGGCTTCAATTGCTTCCAGCAGAACAGCATTGATCCCTTCTTGATTCTCCGGACCGTTCCCTTCGGAAGTTAGTTGAGGTGGGTCTGTTGTGGTTTTCTTCTTTCTTTTGTTATTCATTTTGTCCAAATGGTTAGGGGCTTTGGCTCTTGAAGGCAGATAAAGCTTGGCTTCCTTAGCCTCAGTAATTTTCAGGATAACATCTGCGAGACGAGGAGTGGTCAGTTCTTTCCAGGATAGCTCCCTTATCCCTGTAGTATTCCACAAATGAGATCTCACAAAGTTCTCTGAGGTAAAGCAATTGTGGAAACGATTCTCCCATTTTTCCAAAGCACATGCTTTCAACTTAGCACATGTGCTTTGACTAGCTTCTAGATGTTTTGAAAACTTCTTTGGAAAAACTGAAAAGAGACATAAGTCAGTTCGGAATAACTTCTTTTAATATTTAAAAGACTAAGGGGAACATAAATAAAAGTTACCTATACTCTTCCAGCAACTAGTGAGTTGGCTTGGATTAGAATCAATTTTTATCTTCTTCCCATTCTCCCAGGATCTGCTGATGAACAGGAATCGTATCCTCCGTGGTTTTTCGGACTCCAGTAAGTCATTTATCATTTTGTAATTGCCATATTGTAGTGGTAGAAGGGAATTTGATGGTTCTTGCACAAACCCGCTACTGTTGCAAATTGCTTCATGGGTAGTGGAAGTTTTGATAACCTTGAAGCCATTATGCCCGCCCGCAAGGTGTAACAAGCGTTTGGACTCAGTTGGCTCAGACATAAATTGATCATGTGAACGTACCTAACTATCTCTGGATCAAAAGGAAACCGAAGGCCCCAGTTCAGCACCTCGGTATATAATACTAACTCTTTAAGTTTGCAGTCAATCGGAGTCTCCAGGGTGACTGGGATTCTCACCTTAATCGATTCGGGGAAGCCTCACTTTGTTCGAATACGATCCAACTCAGCAGTGTGGGTGTACACTAAGTAATGTTCTGGAGAGCTAACAGATACTTTACGCTAACCTTCTAGAAATTTGGCCCCACGTTTCCTTCCTGATACTCCGGAAGCGCATCCGGATTGGATAGACCCATTTTATTTTTTCCCTTCCGATCTGCTGTGGTATCCTTCATTTGCACGGACGCCTCAAAAGCAATATCTTCTATGTTGTCCTCCATAGTTTCTTCCATTACGGTGGACTATTGTTCGGATGGATTAGTTGTTTCCAGGGTTTTTATCATCTCCGAACTAGTATGTTTCGAAGATCTAGGAGTGGACTTAGCCTTGGATTTGGCGAGTTATTCGGTGAGGGGTGTTCTTTTCAGGAGACTTCTTATCGTTTGAACTCATGGCAATGAAGGGTGAAGGTTTCCTAACACTAGAAACTGCATTTTCTTTAGGGAGAGGGTTATGGGATTCTTGAACAGATGATCCTGATTGAAGAGGAGAAAGAGTTGGGACAAAAGGAAATTTCTGACTTTAGATGACTTGGATGACGATGAACCTTGGTCTGTGTTTGCTTTTAGTTGATTGAGTTCTTCGCCAGAAGAGACAGGAAGACCAGCAACGATTCTTTCGTCTCTTGCAACTTTTCTCGCTCTCTTCAACTCAGAAAAATTTAGCCAACCCCCCTTTACTAGTGCGTTTCTGGCTGTGAACATACATGACTCGAACACAATTTGAAAAGAGTACTAAGATTTCTCTCTCTAGAAATTCTTGTGTTTTTAAGACAATGGAACAGTAAAATTGAGTTAAATAACTGGGAAAGTATGAGAGGTTACCTTGGGGAAGATAAACTGATCATAGCCATGATTAAGGGCTATTAAGTATAGGGGTTACACCCTAAGTAACTTTCTAGCATAGTGGGTACGAGAATCTAGGAGAAAAACGACTGAGAGGTCGAACCAGATCCTGACACGTGTCCTACGTTAGAATATGACTCTTGAAATTCTTAACGGTAAAATCATTCCACCCGAATTCCGACTGGGCTCACTCTTGAAATTCTTGACATAAAAAATGGTCTATTCAGTTCGGTTACAAAGGCATATCGGAAGAACACATCCCACGTTGAAAATGCGTTGGTTTCTATTTTTTCGATTAGCTCTAATATGGAAGTATGATTTTAAGGACTAAATTGTAAATAATGTAAATTTAAGGATTAAACTGTAAATAATGTAAGTCCAGTCCTTAAACTATAAATAATGTAAGTTTTAGAGAACATTTGTGACTATGTAATATTATTAAGGACTAAAGGGTAATTTGTTCTCTTTTGTAACAGATTTCACTTTAAGGCCAAGTCTTGGCTCCTCTATATAAAGGGCAAGGCTTACTTAATAAAGGGGTTGAACATTTTTTCTACTGAACTCATTTGTACTTAAACTTTCTCTCTCTAAAAATTCTCTAACTCTTTCTCTCTTTAGAATTCTCTTATAACAATATCCTAAGGCAAAATCTATACTCACCAAATTGGCGACTCCACTGGGGACAGAATAAAGAATCAGTAACTTTATCTGTTCAAATTTGATACAATCTTCCTATATTTTTTTTTCAAATTTTATACAATGAATCCCAAAAATAATCCTTCGCTTCGATCGGCGATTGAAACTTTAAAAGATGATTTACAGAGAGACGAAAATAGGCTAGATGGATCATCTCTGATCCAAACTCAATCAGACATTAGATAAGATAAGATAAATGCGTTAAATGAAAAATATGAACGACGAGAACAAGAAATCCACTCGGCGAAGCTCAAATCCGAGGTTAGACAAGAGAATAAAAAAATGATATGGGAGATGAATCTGATCGATCCTGTGTTGATCGAAGAGCTAAAACTGAGCATAAAAAAGCGTGATTTGTGTCTCCTAAAGAGAAATATTCCTCTCGCAAAGGGAAAACAGACAAGAAAAAGTATATAACATCTAGTGATGAGGAGGTAGAAAGCTCTGCTTCGGGTTTTAAAAGATACAAGGCTTCTTTGAAAGAGGAATCGGACAGAGAGCAGTCGAGGAAGCATAAAAAGGAAAGCAAATCTAAAAGGGACAATGTTCCTCGTTCTATGTGATACGAAGGAAATTCTTCGAATCAGTATGCTGAGACTGATCGAAATCTATATGCAATAATGGGAACAAATGATCAGTTTGTGCAAGGTGTCGACTGGAGAATTTCTCCATCGACAAGTGAAATTTGCTCTATAACGCTTCCGAAACGTTTTGAAATTTCCAAAGTAGAAAAGTTTGATGGGATGCAAGATCCCGATGATCACATCGAACAATTTAAGAACTATATGATGAAATTTGAAGATGATGACCGGCTGGTGTGTCGTGCATTTTTGCAAACTTTTAAGTGAACAGCTTTAAAGTGGTACAATCAGATTCAGAGGGGGTCCATTTCAAATTTTAGGAATTTTTACACTGCGTTTCGAAGGCAGTTTGTTGGGAGTAAAGAAATGAGAGCAAATGGAAACCATTATTCAGTGCAAGCAAGCATCTGGAGAGAAGTTGAAGGATTATACGAAGAGATTCATTTTGACCAAAGCTAGTTTGGACAACTGTGAAGAGAATGCGGTAATGGCAGCTTTTCGCCAAGGATTATTGCCAGGGGATCTGGCCGATGAGACTACGAAGAGAAGAGCCTTAACTTTTGGAGCTTTGATGGCTCAAGTTGAGGATCAGATTAAAGTCAAGGATTCAACTAGAGTCCGAGGAGGACCGGTTAGCACTCCAAATAATTCGAGTCAGGCGGCCAATAACCAAGGGCAGCCCTCAAATAGAAATGGTAATCAACATAGAAGATTTTGAATAACAAATTGCCTCCTCGGAGTGGTGGATATTCAAATCACACTCCATCTAACAATTATAACAGGCCAATGCCAAATCAATGGGTTCAACCAGATTACTATGCTGATCTGGCCGAGAATGTAGTTGTGATTTGGGATAAGACCAAGAGCTTTGTAAATTTTAGGAAGCCATCACAAATTAATAGGCTAAGAGAGGAAAGGAACAACAAATTTTGTAGATATCATGAGGATATCGGGCATGATACCAATGACTGCATTTCTCTGAATAAAGAGGTTCGAACTTTGATTGAAAATGGGAAGCTCTTGACTTATGTAAAGTCGCAAGAGAGTATTGCATCAACTTCGAAGGCTGCGCCAGCTGAGAATTTGATGATTTTGAATTCAAAGATTGAACCATTTGATGCTTCTTCTGAATATGTGGAGAAGGATCCAAACATGTTTCTTTTGATGGCAGTTGAAGAGCCCATAAAAAAGGGACATATGCGAGATTTATGTAAATTCTTTGAGTCGTTAACAATTTTCGGAGGGAAGAGACATGTTGTCAATTTGACAACTCAAATTTAAGGGAAGATAGTCTACACATTTATATGGAAATAATGGTATTTCTTCTATTTTTTGATGAGGATGATCTACGAGGTACAGCATAGCCACATTAAGATGGTGTGGTTATTGGAGAAGAGGTGGCTGGCGTCAAAATTTGATGTGTGCTTATTGACACTGGTAGTTCTGCTATGTTCTTTTTAAGTCAACCTATGATAGAATGACAAATCCACCTCGGATTTCTCAATCAGATCGGACAATTATAGGATTTATGGGTGTAACAGCTCGTATTGTTGAGGAATTCGAGGGAGAAGTAAGCTTGGGAAAAGGACCATTTAAGAAGAAGGTCCAAGTGTTTTTTGTGGTGGTAGACTATCCCACAAGTTACAATGCTATTTTCGGAAGATCATGGCTTTCAGGATTGTATGGGGTTGTATCAACAGTTCATCAATGTTTCAAGTATGTGATTGGAGATCGGATTGGGCTCGTTCGAGGCGATCAGAAGGTAGCTAGGGAATGTTATTCCACTGCACTCCAGATCTGAGGATCCAGTAGTGGGGTTTTAATTCATGAATAACAGTTAGAAGGGGTGCCCTCAGATTTGGAAGAAACGGTTGACGATCCGAGGGAAATCCCAAGGTCTTTAACGGTAAGTGAAGAAATTGAGGAGTTTACTTTTTCGGAAGGAGGGGTGCTTCAAATTGGAACCTTATTGACCCCGCTTTTCTGTCAACAACTGTTAGATTTTTTATCTCATAATTTGGATGTTTTCGCTTGGAAGACAGAGGATGTAACAGGAGTACCAATTGAGGTAATTCGTCGCAGCTTGGCTATTGATCCGAAGGTGAAGCCAATTATTCATAAAAGAAGAGTATTTTCCTTGAAAAAAATAGAAGCAATTGTTGTCGAGGTAGATCGATTATCTAAGGTCGAACACATAAGGGAGTTTCAGTATCCTTTGTGGACAACAAAGCCCTTAGTTGTCAAAAAGAAGAATGGGAAATAGCAAATGTGTGTGGATTTTATAGATTTGAATCGATCTTGTCCCAAAGATCCATTTCTTGTTCCTCGAATAGATTAGCTGATTGATTCTACTTCAGGCAATAAAATTTTAACTTATGTTTGCCGGATACAATCAAATTCAAATGGATCCAAAAGATCAATAATGCACAACTTTCATAACTGATAGGGCTTGCACTGTTATAGGGTTATGCCCTTTGGATTGAAAAATGTTGGAGCCACTTATCAGAGGTTGATAAATAAAGCTTTTGCTACTCAGATCAGAAGGCATATGAAGGTATATATAGACGACATAGTGGTAAAAAATTCAAAGGATGAAGTACATCTTAATGATTTAGAGGAAACTTTTTTGAATTTAAGGGCAATCAGGTTAAAGTTAAATCCTGAAAATGTACCTTTGGAGTTCGGTCATGGAAGTTATTGGGCTTTGTCATTAGTGAAAAAGGTATAGAAGTTGACCCAGAACAGTTGAAAGCCTTAATAAAAATGAATTCACCTCGGTCTATCAAAGAAGTGTAAATTCAGACAGGAAGGTTAGCAGCACTTAATCGATTTATTTTTAGATTTTCTGAGAAATACTTTCCTTTCTTTCAAGTTTTACAAGGACCAAGCAGGTTTGAATGGACATCATAATATGAGACAGCGTTCACAAATATTAAAAATTTGTTATCATCACGAGAAATTTTGTCAAAACCTCGAAATGGGAAGAATCTCTTTTTGTACATTGCGGTATCGGATTTTGCACTAAGTGCAGTGTTAATTAGTGAAGATTCAGGAGTTCCGAAGCCGGTGTACTACATTAATAAAAGTTTAGTGGCAGTGGAAAAGAGACATTTGAAATTAGAAAAATTGGCATTAGCACTAGTTGTTGCTGCTAGGAAGATGCGTCCATATTTTCAAGCGCATACTATTGAAATCTGAACTTCATTCCCTTTAAAAAATATTTACAACGACCTGATATTTTGGGGAGAATGACCAAGTTATCAGTGGAGTTGGGGGACTATGACATTTTGTTTACACCTCGAATAGCAATAAAGGCCCAAGCATTGGCAGATTTTTTTGTTGAATTCCATTCGAGCCGATCAGATGTTGAAGAGAGTAAAGAACATGTACCAGTAAATTCGAGGTGGGTTGTCCGAACAAATGGATGATTTAATGTTTGAGGATGCAGTTCTGGGGTTCAATTAATAGCTCCAACTAAAGAAACGATGATTCAATCTATTAAATTTGGTTTTCATGCTTCAAACAATTAAGCTGAATATAAAGATGCTTTGGCAGGTTTAAGATTGGCAAAATTTTGTGGAGCAACTTCTGTACACTTGGAAACGGATTATCAGTTGTTAGTAAATCATGTATCTACATTTTCTGAAGCAAGAAATGATCGTTTAATTTTATATCTTCGGGAACTTCGGAATTTAATGCTTCTGTTTGACAATGTTGTTGTGGAATATATTGGTCGAGAGAGTAACATGGTGGCTGATTCTTTAACAAATATCGCTTACAAGGAAGAATATTCTTAGATTTTGTTACAAGAAAATCCTTCAATTGTTACTCAATCTAATCAGTGTGAATGCATAGACGAATTCTTTGTTACAGATGAAATTATCTGAGGCGATTGGCGAGCAGATATTCTCAGTTTTTTTACTCAAGGAACATTACCGGATGATTCGAGGTTGGCCAAAAAATTGAGAGGTAAAGTCTTCAGATATATAGTGTTAAATGGAATATTGTATAAAACAGCATTGAGCAGACCATTATTACGATGTTTAGGCAAGAAAGAATCACATAAGGTGTTATCAGAATTGCATAGTGGTGAAGGCTCAGCTCATTGCGGGTTTAAAGCTCTATCACGACGAGCTTTACTTGCAGGGTTCTATTGGTCTACAATCATGAATGATGCTAAGAATTTAGTTCAAAGTTGTGATACTTGTTAGAGATTTGCTAATGATATTCACAGGCCAGTGGTGCCGCTTATGTCTATAACCTAGGTGGTACCGTTTGATAGATGGGGGATTGATCTGGTGGGTCCTTTGCTGATGGCTTCTGGAGGAAGACAGATGATAATCGTAGCGGTGGATTACTTTACAAAGTGGGCCGAGGCAGAACCGCTATCAAGGACAAAGGCAAAAGATGTGATCAAGTTTATTGTGAACAGCATTTGTTGTCGTTTTGGAGTTCCTCGGGGGATTGCAACAGATAATGACAGATAACAAAGAGATGGCTTCATTTCGCACGTCGAAAGGAATTCAGCAATGTTTTTTTACGATTTATCATCCTCTAGCTACTGGACAAGTGGAGGTAACAAACTAGATAATTTTAGATGGCTTGAAGAATAATTTGACGGGGGCAGCAGGAAAATGGCCAAATTATTTGCAAGAGGTGTTTTGGGCTTATCGGACAACTCCTACAGAAGCTACAAAAGAGACTCATTTTGCTTTGGCATATGGAATGGATGTAGTCAACCCTATAAAATATACGATGTCATCTTTTAGGATAAATCAATATTCTGAAAGATCCAATGATGAAGTTCAAAGTGAAAACTTAGATTTGATTGAAGAGAAAAGAGTTCAAGCTCATTTGAATGTAATCTATTATCAAACTCTTATGAGGAATAGATATGATTTGAAGGTGAAGAGAATAGAAGAGAATTTAAAGAAGGTGATAAGGTGTTGAGAAAAGTATTCTTGCACACAAAGGAGAAGAGCCTTGGAAAAATGGCTCCGAATTAGGAAGGGCCCTATATGGTTGTTGAAAGGATAAAGCCACGGTCTTATCGTCTTTGTGATTTCGAACGGAGGATGCTTCAACATCCATGGAATATACAACACTTGAAGCTTTATTGGGAGTGGATTTGTCTTTGTATTTTGGAATTTTTACTTTCGAATGGCGCACTATTTTCTACCATGTTGGCCTAGGAAGGTTTTAACGAGGCATTGTGTACATATTTAATATTATCAATAAAATTCGTTTTTGGCCAGTGGTTGTTTACACATGTTTGAGTAAAACTATCTTAACAACTTATCAAAGACTGATCAGCTTTGAGGTTAGTTAAGAGTAGAATGTTCTGAAGTCTTTATAATCATTTTCGAAGAAACAACCATGTTTAATAAACACATGACAGTTTTTGCGAAGTGCAACGTTTAATAATGCACTGGATGTTTTGGGAAATGCAACGCTTAATAATGCATTGGATTTTTTCGAAGTGCAAAGGTATTTGAAGTGGTAAGCTTACAATTTATAATTATACGTTGAAAGTTCAAAGTACTTATCATATTTATTTTAAAATTTTAGCATCGGATAATATATGAAGAGAATAAAAATAACAAGTTAGGAAACATTTGTCGATTTGACTAATTCTTTGAATACAAAAATCAAATTTCTAATCTGAGAAATATAAAAAAAAAGTAATAAAGTTATTCAGACGACTCATCCTCATCGGATGATTCTTCCTCTGAAGATGATGAGTCGGGGATAGGATTGAAAGCTTCAATTAGACGCTTTTTGATAGGAATATTGTTCCAAAAACTTGTGAGGTTAATCTCCGGATAAGTAGCATGAATTTCTCGGAGAAGAGTGATGGTTGTTTCTTCTTTCCTCTTGTTAATAGCAGCCAACATGTTTTTGAAAATTTATCTTCGGCAACAGCAACAGCAACAACTTTTTCCTCCTTGAAATCTTTTTTCAATTTAGTTATTTCATCGGAACTCTTTATTTTTTTCCTCGCAAAGGGTAGGAGAGTTTTGGAGACCTTTGGATTTGGATATTTCAGTAGCCAGTTTATTGGTATGATCAGTTTTGAGCTTATTCATATCTTTTTCATGAGAAGCCTTCGGCGCTTCTTTGTCAGCAATATGTGTTGTTCGCAGATGATTTTTCATGAAGAGAGCGTCTTGAATAAGCTCCGACCTTGCTAGTTCATACATATGAAATTGCTCGGCCACTTTGCACTGAAAATATTCCCTTAGTTTTTTCTCATCTTCAGCAAGACCTTTGTAGTGGACCATGTATTTGGTCAACTGTTTCAGATGGTTTTGAGAAGCTTCGACTTGGGAAGCAAGTGCTTTTGCTGCAGCATCGAGATCGCTAAATGGTTGGAGTATAGCAGTGATCGCAGGATTTGGAGGAGGAGGAGGAATTTATGTTGATATAGGACAAGGAATCATATCTACAGTTGTGGTTGGTACAGAGGGACGGATAATCTCTGGAGACACTTCGACAGTTTTTGGTCTCCCAAAATTAATCATATGATTTTGAATGTCTTGGAGAACAGGATCGTCTTCTTCAACAAGCTCTTGTGTATTGTTAAAATTGATGAAACTGTGAGGATCGAAGTTTTCAGCATTTTGATTTCCTCATTAACATTGTCTTCAATGATTATCAAGGTGTTTTCATTGGTTGTTTGTTCTTCGACCGAAGGGTTTTGTTGATTTTCAACAGTAATGATCTCTTCTTCATCGACCAGCATATACGCAGTGATTTTGGCTTGTTTTTTTCCATGGGAACTGGAAGAAGTTTTGTTTTTCTACGAAGACGGTTCTTGATTTTTCCCTTCTTCGATGGGTGAAAGGGTTTGCTCTCCTGCTTTTTGTTTTTGAGGATTTATTTTCGATGGAGTTGAAGGGTTAGCACCAGATGTGCTAGCTGTCTTTTTACTTCTATTTTCCTTCTTAGCCTTTTCTTTTTTCTTTTTTGATAAATGACTTTCTGACCCATTACGAATAGGGAGGAAGACTTTGCAGTCGGGATAAACTAACCTTTTGCAGGCTATTTTCGGATTGGGCTCTGACATCAAATTTTGAGGTGGCAAGGCTTCTTCTGAGATTGGAAACAGGTGGCTATTAAGGAAGTTTATTGGTTGGAAGGCGGTGTGGAAGGTATTATTTCACTCTTTCTCAGCCCAAGCGGCAAGTTTCTAGAAAATCTCTTTAGCATCTGGTCGACGTACTGGAATATCGCCTCGAAATTTCTGAAATAATCATGCAAGTAAATGATTAAGGAAAGAGAAAGATAAAATACAAAATTTATATCAAAATGTATAATTTTCGAAGTGCTTACGGTTGCTTCTCCAGATGAGATTTAGCTTTGAAGGATTGGCATCGGAAATATCCTTGCCATTCTCCTATGCTCATGAGATCAAGATAATTTTTTCTTCCAGAATTTATCAGCTTCTAAGAGATCATCGATGATTTTGAGATTATCCACTAGGGTGAGGTAATAAAAGGGAAGCTTCAGACCTTTCGATAATTGAGTTAACCAGATGAAACCCTTGATGTTGATTGGAATCTTGGATAGTCGAGATACCATTATCACTGACATAAGAGTGAACCATTGATTCAGTGTCACTTGAATAGGGAATAAGTTGAGAAGTTTGAAGTATTCCACGATCATAGGATCCCGTGGAAACCGTAGACCCCAATTAATGATTTCAGGGTAGACTACTAACTTGTCGTCTTTGCACTCTAAGGGAGTTTCTCCTTTATTAGGCAATCGAACTGTTATTTTCTCTCACATTCCATATTTCCTTTTTAAATCCGAATCCTGGCTCTCTTTGTAATATATGTATCGAACTTTTTTCAATTAAATGATGTAACTAGTATTGAGATCCCTTAAATTTTCGCCAATTGCAACTCTTTCTTCTTCAAAAACAAAGTCTGGTTCTTTCGTTGTTCGAGGCTTATGGCTATTTTCTGAGTTCCCGTCATTAGATTTAGCTTCATGGTCAGTTCTGGTAGCCTCAGAATCAGCTTCATTGGCTCCTGATGTTTCTTCTCTAGTTTGGGAAGGGTTTTCTTGAGGCAATGGATCCACAGTTTCTTGTGATGGATTATTTTCTTGAGGAACTTCCTAGGTTATTTCTCTCTGAGGAGAACCTTGAATATACGGGTTCAAAGGGGGAGGAGTTGGAATGATTTTTGAATCGTCTCTCATGGCTATAAAAGTTCTTCTTTTTCTGGTTGTTGAAGGATGATTTGAAGAAGGAGTATTTGATATTTTCATTAAGGAAGATTCTTCACTAATCCAATGAGAAACTTTAATTTGAGAAGAAGAGACTCGAAGTGTTTTAGGAGCTAGAACTTTGGAAGAGGGACGTTCTTCGATTATCGGAGAAGGAGAGAAAGCATGAATTTTGGTTGGATCAAAATTACCATACTAAATTGTTTTTGTGGTTGTTCCAACAGGAGCGTTATTGATTAATCCTGTAGCTTTATATTCCTATGCTCGTTGAGTAATGCAAAAGAAGTTGTACGATCCGAAGACTAAGTTGTTATCAGGTTCTGGAGATTTTGATTTTTCAGGAAACTTAGTCTTGGATTTTCTGTTTTTTTAGTTATTTCTCATAAACCGGATGAAGATTGATCGGAGAAGATGAATATTAATTGGAAAGCTTGGTTTTTTATGATGAAGATACTGGAAAAGATGAAGAACGCGATGAAGGTAGCCAAGTGTTTGAATTCTCTCTCAAGTGATTTGTATTGTGAGAATGAAAAGTGAGGCTATTATTGAATTTATAGAAAGATAAGAAGACGTATTTTGATGGTGATAGGGCAGCATACAAAGCGGTGAGAAGATTAGGAGTTCGACATTTGTCAGACTATGCATCTAGCTATGGGTCTAGAAGATATATAGTCATGATGGATTTGAACAGTAATATGAAACAGTTACATTTATGTACACTTTTGATAAAATTTGATGATTATATTTTGAAGCTCTACATCCATAATGCTTTGAGGAGAATCATTAGCTTCGAAGTTACATTTGTTTTTTGTTGCTTCGAATTTTTATTTGTTTTTTGCTGCTTCGAATTTACCAAAGTTTTTGGCTTCGAATTTACATTTTCTGATTGATTTGTGGACTTCGAGCCTATATCATAACAACTGATACGACATATGGAAGAATTCGAAGACATTTTAGTTCTTATTCATTTATTGACATGAGAACTAGGGGGGCTAATGATATGGAAGTAGGATTTTAAGGATTAAATTGTAAATAATGTAAATTTAAGGATTAAACTGAAAATAATGTAAGTTTAGTCCTTAAATTATAAATAATGTAAGTTGTAGAGAAAATTTGTGACTACGTAATATTATTAAGGACTAAAGGGTAATTTGTCCTTTTTTGTAACCGATTTCACTTTAAGACTAAGTTTTGGCTCCTCTATATAAAGGGCGAGGCTTACCTAATAAAGGAGTTGAACATTTTTTCTACTAAACTCATTTGTACTTAAACTTTCTCTCTCTAAAAACTCTTCAACTCTTTCTCTCTCTAAGAATTCTCTTATAACAATTTCCTAAGGCAAAATCTATACTCGTCAAGCTCTTTCAAAGATCATTTGCAAGACTTAAATGGACTACTAATAAGGTCGGATATTTTAAGCATTGTATTTTGCTTTTGTCCGAAGGGAAGTTCGGACCAAACCACTACTATGAAAAACCGAACAGGACTAATTTAATGGAATATGACTAAGCTAGGTGTTGGTTATTTCACACCAAATTCTAATGGAGTCTTAAACTTGACCCGACTCCACAATCTGACCCGATATGCCTATGGGTCATTAATTAAGTATAAATACCCCAACCACTTTCATTAATGAGGATAATCAGAATTTAATACAAGCGCACAGCTTAATTATCTCACTACACTCTACCTTAAACATTAAATTCCTAAAACATTTTACTAAATTACCCTCAAACAGAAATAAACCACACCAGCTACTAAGACTAAAACATGTGAGTCTACTACAAGACAAACCATACGAGACTAGAGCTACTGAACATGTGATTCTACTGCAAGGAAAACCATGTGAGACTAGTGCTACTGAACATGTGATTCTACTGCAATTGAACCTCCAATTCTATTTCAATTGAACATGCGATTATCCTATAACTATAACATGTGGGACTTAAACATTTAATACCTTTTCATCTCTGAGTTGGTTTATCTTTTAAATTATATCGAAGGTTGATGATTTTGACTTCAATCCCCCACCATTTGTAGCATCTTGAAATCATATTGGCCATTACTTCTGCTTTTGTATTGATTGTGTGCTTCATAATGTATGGTTGCATCAAATATATATCAGCATTATTACAGCTTTTTTACTTATTTAATTATGTAGCCATATGCTTACCATTAAAAGCACAACACATTTGATAACTCTATCAGGTTTTTCAGAGACACATGTTCGAATTGACTCAACTAGCTTCTCTTTTATTGTTGTGGACCAATAATACTTGTTTATTTTTTAAAATTCTTCGACACCAATGATCGTTGTTATACCTTATATATCTCGTGATACTAAATAGAACTAGTTAGAGCACATTACTAATGGATTTGTCGATTGCTTCATGTAAAACACAACACAATTAAACATCTAATCCTATTGTGAAAAATACATGCTTATCTAGATCAAATAAACCATGTGAGACTAGTACAAGTAAATATGTGACCCTGGTGAAAACCCACATGGAAACCTCGATCAAACTAACCATAGGAGACTAGTACAATTAACTATGCGGTCTTGTTTAAGAAATCAGATGCAAGACTGATGTATTTAAACATACGATCCTAGTGAAATAATTACATGCAAGTCTAGATCAAATAGACCATGTGAGACTACTATAACAAAATATGTGATCCTTGTGAAAAAAATATATGCCATACTAGTTTTTATTAACAATTTCTGACTAGTGCATATTAACAATGCAAGAGTGGTGAAAAAACTACATGTCAGTCTTCAAACATACGCTAATAATGATAAAGTCATACATTTATCAAATTATTTGATATTGGTTTTAATTTGTTTTTGCCAACTTTTCTTGAATTTTCGTTTATAAGTATGTTTATATGATCCTCGACTATGTTTCTTGACCATCGCTTTAGCGGAGTTTTAATCCTTCTTTTGAGCTTAAAATAATTTCCTCGTTGCTATGTTTCAACCCAAAAATAGTTTTTACATCATTGGTCGTTAGTTTTACAAGTTTGGACCCAATTTTTAAAGCATTGTTTCCATCAAGTATATCTTTATGATCTCAGTTATAATCAGATAATGTTTTTTTATTAAGAGCCTCTCATTGCAAAAACCATAGAAGTCTTTAATATTGTATAGAAAAGTGTTTCATTCACAACTTCTATGTGTTCATTGGTAATAATTTGACTATTCTATTTAATTAAATTCAGTATGTTAATTAAACCCCATCTAAAGAACCATACTTTAAGAGATATTCTATCCTGTAAAAACACCATGCGAGACGGGTTGATGAAACAATCCAGACTAAAAACCTATGTAGCATAACCATGCGAGACCATACATAATGGATATTTATAACATCTTTGAATTCTAGAAAATAAACATGACATGCACAAGTACACGTGAAACTATACGATTCATGTGTAAAGTGAATCAAAATTTGAAAACCAGTGTGAGATGTGTGTAGGACAGATAAAGAATATGCGAGACGTGGGTCGTTTTCACCTTCGCAAATGAAACCAAAAATAGTTTCAAAACATTAAATAATAGGACACGAGATAGTGCGACCTTATTATACTCTGAAACCCTGTATTTAGCCAAAATGACAATATGAATGTGAGTTTCACTAACGAACCCTAACTAAAAACCTATTTCATGTTAATTTAAGACTTCTAGATTGAGTTAACTAAACTTCAAACATCCAAATATAGAAAAACAAAAACTAGTACCTAGTTCTTACCTGTGAGTTTGGCAGTCACGTGCTTTGAATGGAGGTCTGTTAGTGGATGTATAGAGTTAATCCTACTCCAAACACATATTGTATTTTAAAATCAATCTTTCCGAACAAATAATTGTACGTCAAACAAATTGTAGCTCCAAATCAAAGTTCTTTGGTGTTTCTTTTAGTTCTTCATTTTTTGGGTTTAAGAGGGAAGTTAGGTAGATAAAGAAGTAAGTATCTGAAATATTTTTGGTTCAAATGAGTGAAAAAATATATGTTAGCCTAAAACAATATATTTATACTAATTTGGGTAATTTTTTGTCTAATTTTATAGTCTAAATATCTATTAGTAGTTTGCAATTTTGGATATTAAATGGTAATGAGATACTTTATTGGCTATTTATGGACAGTTCATTCAAAAAAATAAAAAATTATGTGTGCTCTAGTTAATCGGAATCTAATAAATACTTAATTTTGTATAAGATCATATACTATTTTTGTTATAACAATGTTAAAAATAGTAAAAACAAATTATTTTCTATATACTTTTTTTTAATTAACAAAATTGTATCGACTAAAATTTATTTCTTAGACATTTTATTAATATTTTTCCTTACAAATAATACTTTCATAAAGGTATAGTTTTAGGTAGTAATATTGATTATCTTTGATTATATTTCTCTTTTCCTGTTGATGGTCCAATGAGCTAGTTTCGATATGAAAACAATAACCCATCTTCTTTTGATATCAGCTATCAACCCTTCCTCTAGGTTGTTGATCTTCTCCTCTCTCAAGTTGTACCATTAGGATTGAGTCTGAGTTGAATCTGTGAAACATCTTAACAATAAAAATGTTAGAATCTTTGATTTATTCTTTAATTTGATGATAATTTCTGATGTAATTGAATATAGCTAGATCATTCATTATGATTGTAATCCTAGGCCCTTAAGTAACCAATTCAAAGACCTAAAAAATTTATGGCCCTAAAAGAGTTAGGAATTTGATTGTTTAATAAATCATGTTTCATTTTATATTTAAGGTTCCAACAAGCCAACCAATCAGCAGCTTGATTTTGGGTTCTAAATATGTGATTAATAGTCATTGATTGGTATATAGTTTCCTACCATAATTTATTATGGAGTTTGAATACCAATGAGAAGAACTCTTAGATAGCATATCAATTATAATGGAAGAATCATATTTAATATCGACATATTTAAATCTTTTTTTATGAGATATTATAAGACCGTCTAGGAGTTCCCTACATTATGTAACTAGAGGGGATGTTTGCAGTTCATATTTTTTGTGTCACCAATTCATATTTTCATCTTTTTTTTTATTAAATTATAAGATTTTCCAAGAGTTAACTAATCTTTTGTTGTGTCACCACATCATATTTTCCTCTTAAGAATGTTTGCATTGTCTAGTCCAGATAGAATATAAAGTAAATTTTATCTAGAAAAACTTTAGAATAAATAGTTTGGTCATCATATTTTAGCTTTGTTTCTAAAATGTCAGATAGTCTATCAGGTAATCAATGGTAACATTGTTTTAATATGAATAGACATGTTGGTTGACTAGAAGCAACATCTAATAAGGTGTTGTATAGTCATGTATCTACCTATTATTATATATAAAATATCATCTAAATGAGCATATTTTCCAAGATATAGATTAGTTAACAAACATGTGATTAACTGATTATATTTGGGCAGAATTGACACTTGGATGCAATACTAAAACTTATTTTTTGTAAATTATTGTCTACTAAAACCCGGCCTTTCATAACTTTCCAAATAAGAAATGAATATTTAATTGGAATAATGTTATTCTAAGTCTCATCGAATAGATTGGAAGCGGTACTTCTATAACTTACATAATTCCAATTTTGTTAGTATTGAATTCACCTAATTTTACTAATGATCATAATATTTTATCCTCCAAATCATTATGAATTGTAATATTTAGTATTAAATTAATGTCAATATTTGATCTAAGCTTAGTTAGATCATGACTACAATTTGAACAGAACTCATTAATCATTTCTTTTATATACCAATCATGATTAGAATCATTTGAAAGATTAATTATAAACCATTTATCAAACCAAAAAACATTGTATTTCCATTCCCTAAGTTACATACAATGAAAGGTTCAACAATATACATTATAGAGTTTAATATTTTGCAAGTCTTTGAGCCTTTTGATTTTGTTTTAATTTTAAGGGGATATGCATTTTTAAAGTAAACAAAACACGTATACCTATCCCATATAGATATGTTTTAATGATATTTAAACCATAGTTTACATAAAAAAAGTATCATGTAAGTTTGTGAGCTTTCTAATATTCATCACACCTTCCTTATACGGCTTGCTTATAGAGTTCCAGTTAGTCCTTATTATAGTTTGAGAGGACTCTTTATATCCCCATAGAAATCTATTAAAGAATTTTTCAATTCTATTTATTATTATCTTACGAAGATTATAACATTGAATGTGGTAAAAAGTTATAGTCATTGGTACTAATTGTATCAGTACTAATCTACCACCAAAAGAAAGAGATTTACAATCCCAATTATGAATTCTGGATCTTATTTTGTTTACTAAGTCATCAAATAGACATGATTTGTTACTGTTCAGAGCTGAAATGCCTAAGTATTTCAAATGTAGTGATTTATTTTTTAATCTAGTGTCCTCTTCAAGTGATCTTATTCTAATATGATTAATTCTGGTTGAAACTATAACGCTAGAATTTTTTATATTTATAAATTGCAAGGCATTTCTTGATGGAGCTTCAGAAAGGATTTTAAGTCATTAACATTGTTCATAGAGCCATTTTTAAAGATGACAAAGTTATCTGGTAAAGATCAATTAATTATTATACATGTCACTTCTAGTTTTGAATTTTATTGTTGGGTTATTGTTGAAAAACCAGTTTATACCTCTATGAGGTATTCCTCTATAATAAGGAAAATGATAGGGAAGTGGGATTCCAGCGCCTGATTCCATTAAGTCTTTGAAATATCCTTTGAGGTCGCCATTAATTATTATTGAGAAGAAAATATCATTTATGTTATTACTTGTAAGTTTAATAAAGTTACTGTGAAAACCAAATGCTTTCATAACATTAAGGATAAAACTGTAACATATTTTATCAAATGTCTTAGTCATGTTAATTTTTAACAATATATTTCTACATATAAATTTTTTGTTAAATCATATATAAGCTCTTGAGAGAGGAGGATGTTCATGTATGTTTCTTCTATGAACAAAACTTTCTTGCAAACCAGAGATGATCTTAGGTATAATTATAGTTAATCTATCATTTAATATTATAGACAATATCTTATTAAAAATAAATCAAAGACTAATTGTTTTGAAGTCTTTCCAGTTTTTATGGCTGTCTATTTAGGGGATTAAACAAATGACAATTGAGAAAATACCATTTAGAGCATAGTTTCAAAAAAGTATCTACCTCAGCATAACATACGTCATTTTGAATAATAGGCTAACATGTTTGGTAGAATGTTGCATTGAACCCATCAGGCCCAGCAACACTATTTGGGTTAGACCCTTTAATTGATTTATGAAATTCTTCATTTGTAGGAATGGTGAGGAGGAATTGATTATCAGCATTAGATATTAAGTTTGGGATGATATTCATAGGATCTATATATTGTTTAATAATTTTAATAGTTGCTAATTGGTGTGAATTAAAGTTGTAGGGAGTGAATTCAAAACAAAGAGTTTACAGTGGAAGTTTTTAGTAGTGAAAAGTACCTCTGAATATATCATAGGTCAAAATAACTCCTTCAGCCTCTTTAAATAGGCAAGGTGAGTTAGTTAGAGAAACGGTTACATATTGTCATATTTACAATTTAACCCCTAGGTTTCTCCTAAAGCTTAATTTAATCCTATAATTACAGAATTTGTCATTTTAGTCCCTAAAGAATACCTTTCCTTATCAGTAGCCCCCCTAGTTCTTATACATTAATGTATAGGAACTATTAGCTCTTCGAATTCTTCCTCGGATCAGCGTTATTTTACATCTTTATTATGATTGAATTCAATAAATTAGGACTCTCTTCGAATTCATGAGTAGGTGCAAACGAATTCTCAACTGCCTCGAATTTAACTCCTCGTCGAATTTGACTTCTTGTGGAACTGCTTTGCCTTTGGTTTCCAAACATTATTACTTCACACATAGTTTAATAACACTTTGAAATCTCTGAACCCTACTTGATGGACTGATTAGACTCCTAGTAATAGACCCATGACATCACTAGCTTCCTTTTCGTTTCATATTCCACCCAATAACAACAGATCACTTGTTCCACACTTTCACATTCTCGACGTTACTCTTTACCCTATAAATACTCAGCTATTCATTCAATTAAAAGCTTTTTAGAGAATCCACCTTTGAAACATCTCCAGATTGTTCTTCATCTTCAACCTACTCATCTTCAACCTGTTCATCTTCAACCTATTCGTCTTCTCTTGTTCATCTTCAACCTGTTCATCTTCTCTTGTCTTACCAAGCAACCTCTCATACCAAAAACCATTGTATGAGAAGATACCCTAGATACAATAGATTTAAACCCAGAAGACCAGTAAGATCAAAGAAAAATCTTTTTCCTGGTTCCAGTAACCAAGTATTTGGGGCCTACGATTATCTTTGTATTTCTCGAAGAGCCAAAGAATACAAAGCTGCTGGGTTAATCTATAACGGTCCTCACTCTTCCTGCACCACTTTTAAATATGGCAACTTTAATCCAAACCTTGCCACTTCGTCTTCACCTCTAGCTTCTAACCCAGAAAGTAGCTCAACGACCTCTTCTCTCCAAAATCCAGCCAAACCTTCACTACTAAGACCTCATCGGAAACCTAAAGTAGTTACTTTAGACAAACCACCCACTTATAATAAATCACAACTCAAATCACCTGTCCTTCAATTCGAAGAGACACAAAACCCTCAAACCAAAACACTTCCTCCTCAATTCGAGGCTATTAGAGCTAAACGTTCCAAAAAATCATCTTTCTTAGTAATGGGTGAAGAAACAAAAACCTCTTCCACTCCTCAACACTCTCCTCCTCCCCCACAAGAAGTGGATGATACTACACCAGAGTGTAGTCAGCCAATTCCTGTGACTCAACAAGAAACACAAACTCGAAGTCACTCCGAGGAAGGTCACAAAAAGGATGATTCAGAAGCTACTGAATCTGATGCCGAGGAGGAATCCGAGGCTGAAGGCGTAGCTCCTCCAAAGAAACCTCGAGGGAAAAAAGCTCTTATTACTCTTCCTGATAAGGTTGCCTCCTTAGTTCAAGAAAATCTCAAGCCTCTTTCTGCCTGGTACATTCTTGCTTTGAAGAATGTATCTTACAGCTACTACCTCGAATCAGAGAAGGAGCAACTCAGAAAACTATGGGGATTAACTGACAACATGACTCTTCGATTACCAGTTGAAGGAGAGACACCCTTAAGCTGTCAAAAAGATGAGCTAGTAGTGTACCCTGAGCTCTTCAACTGGGGACTTCGGTTTCCCCTTGATCCGATGATAGTAAAGTTCTTCGAAATCCACCAACTGTGCCCAACCCAGGTTACTCCGAACTTGCTCTTCACTTTATTTTCAGCAATCATGGTATCAAGACTTGGAGGCATCCCCCTCGAAATTGAGGACTTCATTTCAGTAACCAAAATTTCAAATGGCCCAGTTCTGCCATTTTATTACCTAACCCTTGAAGACAATTTAAAAATCATTGACGACCTCCTCGAAGCTGATAAGATCTGGAAACAAAGGTTCGTCTTCCTGTCAGGTGCCTGGGAAAATGGCAAAGATATTTCCGATGCCAACCCTTCTAAACTTACCCTCACCTGGAGAGACAATAGTAAGTGATGTTTTTCTTTATTTATGTGGTTGCTTTTGAATCAATTTACCTGGCTAACTATTTGTCTCTCTTCAGAAATTCCGAGGCGATTTAAAAGTCGTCGAAAAGAGGCCAAACTTATCTTCCAGAAAATGGCTGAGTGGGCTGAAAAGGCTTGGGGAAATGGCTTCCATTCAGCATTTGATCCTATTAACTTTGTTAATAGCCATCTTTGGCGAATATCATTGGGGGCTGACTTCCCTGAAGATCCGATGACGCCACCAGATCCTCTTCTAGCAGTTCAAAGGATACTTGCACCAGATGGGAAGTGCTATCTCCCACTTCGGAATCGAAGTGACAGCCATCTTCCTTTAAAGAAAAAAGGAAAGAAGAAACCCAGCACCAGCAAAACTAAACCTCCTACTACTTCGAAGAGAGTAGGGAAGAGAAAAATGTCTGCGCCTTCGCTTCCCACCATATCCGAAGAAGACCAGCCTATCCTGAAAAGGACAAAGAAAAAAGACACTTCTCCAAAAAAGAAGGATAGTAAGTCTAACAAGCCCAATGAGAAGAATGAGGCTGATATATTAGAGGCTGTGCTAGCTTCCGAGGCACGAGGTAAAACTTTTGTCGAGGAAAATCCTGAAGGAGGTATAACCCTTGGAGATAAACAAATAGATGACTATCTAAACTTTGATGACTTCAACTCAAGTGGAGATTTCGTACTTTCTGGCTCTCAACCTGCCAACGTTGTTCCACCAATTTCTACCGAGGCTGCTACAGCTTCTACATCTAACCCTTTTGCTCCTGTTCATCAGCCATTAGTCTTTCCTCACTCAGAGAAATCCGATGAGGTAATTTCGATTCTTCAACCTTTCCCAAATCTAATTACTGCAGTAACAAAATTATACGAAGAGGTGAGCAAATCTCAAAGCCAATTGGAGCGTCTTGCCCAAGAGTTAGTTAGAAGCAGAAAAGAAACAGAGTCTGAAAAGACTTCGAAACATGAAGCACTCCAAAAATTCGAAGCTGAAAAAGAACAGCTTCTTAAAAAACACAAGGAGGAAGTCGAAGCGCTTAAAACTACTCATCTGGAAGCTCTTGAAAGTCTGAAAGCTGAACATTCTACTGCCATCTCCGATGCTACTGCACTTATTAAGGAAACAAAAGATAAACTGGAAAAAATCCAAAGTGAGATTACTACACTTCGAACAGGATTCGAAGAAGAAAAGAAGGCTGCAGTCAAACAGGCTGAAACTAAGGTTAGTTCTGTAATGCTCGAAGGCATGAAGAAAACTCAAATTGATACATCTATTCAACTTCTTCGAGAAGTTCATGCTGCTTGTCCAAGACTAGATTTATCAGACCTTTGGAAACGAGTTCCAGAAGATCAACGTCCCAAGGAGGCTTTCGAAGCGCCACCAAGCTCCTCCTCAGAAGATGCAAATAGTTCCGAAGAGGAATCATCAGAAGGAGAAGAAGATGATGCCTAATAGGCTAAGCAACTTGTTTTTGTTTTTTGTGTATGTGATTAAGTACTCCCTCCTTTTCTTTTTGTAAACTTCGTATTTTATTCCACGAGGAAATCACTTATCTTTTTTTTTATATCTTAAATTTCTGGTGTACTTGTTTAAACTGGTTATTCTTAAACATAAATGCTTAAGTCATGACACTTCGAAAAATAGATGCACTCATAAGGCGTGGCACCTCGAAAAATAGATGCACTCATAAGACGTGGCACCTCGAAAAATAGATGCACTCATAAGACGTGGCACCTCGAAAAATAGATGCACTCATAAGACGTGGCACCTCGAAAAAATTTGGTTGTTTCTTCAAAGCTGTCGCTTCGGAACATTATTCTTGGTCAACTTTCAAAGATGATCAATCCTTGCCAAATTACCAAAATAATAAATCACACATCATAACAAACAACCAATGGCCAAAAGAAATTTTATTAAAAAATTCAATATTAATCAGACACCTCGTTAAAACCTTTCTGGGCCAACAGATAAGGAAAGAGTATGTCTGTTTTACAAAAATTCGAAGTTCAGTTTTACTCACAGTACAATTTCAAGTGCTTTATGTTCCAAGGATGCTTGAGCATTCTCCCTTCTCGATCTGATAACCTGTAAGAACCTGGTTTGACCCTCATTTTAACTTCGTAAGGACCTTCCCAATTCGGAGCCAATTTTCCGAGGTGTTTATCCTTAGTGTGAAGAAACACTTTTCGCAACACTAGATCACCAAGTTTGAATTCCCTTCTCTTAACTTTAGCATCGTACCTGCTTCTCATTAACGTTTGATAATGAATCACATTTAAATGTGCCTTGACCCTTTTTTCTTCCAATAAATCAAGTTCCACCCTTCTAGCCTCATCGTTATCTGCATCGGAATATTGTAATAGTCTATAAGAGGGCAACGTAGATTCAGCAGGGCACACAGCGTCCATCCCATATACTAAAGAAAAAGGGGTCTCTTTTGTAGCCTCTCTAGGAGTTGTTCTATATGCCCATAATACTTCTTGAAGGAAATTTGGCCATTTCCCTGCTGCTCCTGCCAAATTTTTCTTCAAGCCATCCAAAATAGATCTATTTGTAACCTCTACCTGTCCATTTGCCTGAGGATGAAAAGGAGTGGAAAAACATTGCTGTATCCCTTTCGAAGAGCAAAAAGAGTCCATTTCCTTGTTATTAAATTGAGGACCATTATCAGTTGTTATTTTCCGAGGTACTCCAAAACGGTAGCAAATGTTGCTTTGAATAAACTTGATTACATCCTTAGCTTTTGTCCCAGCTAAGGGCTCTGCTTCTGCCCACTTCGAAAAATAATCAACCGCAACAATAATCATTTGTCTTCCTCCAGAAGCCATAGGTAATGGTCCCACCAAATCAATTCCCCACCTATCAAAAGGAACCGCCTCTGAAATTGTCATTAGGGGTACTGCTGGTTTGTGTATTAAATTTGCATACCTTTGGCAAGTGTCACAACTTCGAACTAATGACTTGGCATCTTGCAAAATGGTAGGCCAATAATATCCTGCCAACAATACTCTACGCGTTAAAGCTCTAAATCCACAATGAGCTGACCCATCTCCATCATGCAGTTCGGACAAAACATTCTGAGACTCATCCTTGCCTAAACATCGTAGTAAAGGTTTTGAAGCAGACCTTTTGTACAGCACCCCATCCAGTACCACATAGCCAAGGGATTTGTACTTTATTTTCTTGAGCAAGTGTTTATCCATAGGTAATATTCCATTTGAAATAAAGTTTAACAAGTTAAACCTCCAATCTCCTCGAGCGCACGTCGGATTATTTACTACCTCATCAACCACTTCACATTGCTCAGGATTTGATATGATCGAAGGCGATGGTTGTGTTACAATCCATGGGTATTCTTCTGAGTAAGCCATCGTTGCCAAAGAATCAGCCATAGTGTTGTTTCCTCTTCGAATATGCTCCACTTCGACATTTTCAAACTGCGCCATCATCCCCCGAAGTTCTTGTAGGTACAAAACCAAACGCTCCTTTTTAGCTTCTGATACCCCTTTAACGTGGTTAACTACCAACTGTGAATCTGTTTCCAAGCGCACAAACATTGCTCCACAAATCTTCGCCAACCTTAACCCTGCTAGCACAGCCTCATATTCAGCTTCGTTATTTGAAGCATGAAAGCCAAATTTTATAGCTTGAAACATAAATTCCCCCGTTGGTGCCACCAATTCCACTCCTGCACTTGACCCTTTACTACTGGATCCCCCATCAGTTCGAATTGTCCACGTCGGATTCTCATTCACCTTTTCTGCATCTTTCTCTTCGGATCTGCTCGAGTGAAACTCCACCAGAAAATCTGCTAAAGCTTGAGCTTTGATAGCTGTCCGAGGAGAAAATAGCACATCGAAATCTCCCAATTCCACAGACCACTTTGTCATCCTTCCTGAAATGTCTGGTTTTTGTAAAACATTCTTTAATGGATATGAAGTTCGAACTACAATCGTATGTGCCTGGAAGTAAGGGCGCATCTTTCTTGCTGCCACTACTATACACAGTGCCAATTTTTCGAGCTTCAAATAACGTTTCTCAGCATCAACCAAACTTTTGCTGACATAGTAAACAGGCTTCGAAATTTTTGTGTCTTCACTGACCAAAACTGCGCTCACTGCATAATCTGACACTGCTATATACAAAAATAACTGCTCACCTTTCCGAGGCTTTGATAATATTTCAGGAGAGGACAAAAGATTTTTTATCTTCAAAAAGGCTTCTTCACAATCCGAAGTCCACTCGAAATTATTGGGTTTACGCAACACCTGGAAAAAAGGCAAGCACTTATCTGAAAAACGAGAAATGAATCTGTTCAGAGCTGCTAACCTGCCTGTTAACATTTGCACTTCTTTGATATTCCGAGGTGAAGACATCGATATCAGGGCCTTCAACTGTTCTGGATCCACCTCGATTCCTCTCTCACTAATCATATACCCCAAAAATTTGCCAGATCGGACTCCAAATGTGCATTTTTCTGGATTCAACTTCAATTGAATGGCTCTAAGATTAAAAAACGTTTCTTCTAAATCATCAATATGTTCATCATCACCCTTGCTTTTAACAAGCATGTCATCGATGTACACTTCAATATTTCTCCCAATCTGTGAAGCAAACGCCTTATTCATCAGCCTTTGATATGTTGATCCAGCATTTTTCAATCCAAATGGCATTACTTTATAGCAATGCAAACCTCTATCAGTAATAAAAGTCGTGCTTTCTTCATCATCTGGATTCATTCGAATTTGATTATACCCCGAAAATGCATCCATGAAAGTCAGAATTTTATTTCCCGAAGTGGAATCCACTAACTGATCTATTCGAGGCACCGGAAAAGGGTCTTTTGGACAGGCTCTATTCAAATCTGTGAAGTCCACACACATTCGCCATTTTCCATTCTTCTTTTTTACTACCACCGGATTAGCCGTCCACCTCGGATAATTGGCCTCCCTAATGTGCCCCATCCTGTATAACCGATCCACTTCGGCAACTATAGCCTCAGATTTCTCCAATGAAAAAGCCCTTCTTTTTTGGATAATTGGTTTGACCTTTGGATCAACCGCTAAGCTATGACATATGATGTTGCTTGGGACCCCTACTACATCTTCGGATTTCCAGGCAAACACATCCAAGTTCTCAGACAAAAAATTCAACAACTTTTCTCGCATTGACAAAGATAGCAGAGTGCCAATTCGAAGTACCCTGCCATTATTAAAAATATATTCCTCTATTTCTTCATTGACCACTACAGAACTCGGGGTTGACCTCGGATCATCAATTCCCTCGTCTGTTTCACCACAAGACAACCCCCCAAACTGCTAACTCTCCATGAAATCATCAGAACTTTTACCACGTAGCCTAAATGCAGCAGCATAACATTCTCTTGCCACCTTTTGGTCACTTCGGACTACGCCAACTCTGTCCTCGACCACATACTTCAGACACTGATGAATTGTAGAAACTACAGCGTACATTTTGGCCAACCATGATCTCCCAAGAATAGCATTGTAACTTGACGGACAATCCACCACCACAAAAAGCACCTGTACTTTCTTCTTGAAAGGCCCTTTTCCCAAGGAAATTTCACCTTCGAATTCACCTATCACAATTGCCGATGCGCCGGTAAATCCAATGATGGTCCTCTCTGATTTTTCTATTCGAGGTGGTGCAGTCAACCTATCATACGTTGACTTAAAAAGCACATTAGCAGAGCTTCCTGTGTCGATCAGCACTCGTCGAATCTCCACCCCGCATACTTCTGCTCCAATGACCACCGCATCCTCATGCGGCCCAGTAATGCCCCTCAAATCATCTCCGTCGAAAATTATAAAGGGCACATCCTTCCTGCTGCTTAGATGTGCCGATGCGCCTCCCTCAATTTGCCGCGTTAAGTTTACTATATGCCTCTTCCTCGAATTATTGGTGTTGTTGGTCATCGAATCTCCTCCAAATATGGTTAGTGATTCAAAAAAGGCACAAAGATCTCGAACACGTCCCTGACGCATTGGCTCATCGATCGACATTAACAAAAGTCGACTAGGGTCCGGTTCGACATATTCTGAGGCTACATCGAAACCATCTGCCTCACCTGCAACATCTAAAATCATTAACGCAGTTTCCTGCTTAGAATTGGGATTACCTCCTTTAGGAGCTGTTGCCTTGGCATTTTTCCTGACATACTCTAACAGCTTTCCATTTTCAATCAGGATTTGCATCTCCTTCTTCAGGGCAATGCAATCATTTGTATCATGGCCGATGTCTTCATGATACCTACATAATTTATTATTGCGCTCCTCTCTTGGCCTGTTGATAGCTGGTGGCTTTCTAAAATTGATTGTTCCCTTTGTTTTTTCATATATTGAAGCCACACTCTCAGTTAAATCTGCATAGTAATCCGGCCTTACCCACACATTCGACCTGGACCTAAATTGCTGCTGATTGTTCGAATTATGTTGATTATATCCCCCTTGATACGAATTCGAGGTTCCTCGGTTAGAAACATTTTGATTGTTCTTCGGACGCGAGGAATTGTTATTTGAGACGTTAGATTGTCCACTCCCCTTCTGAACAGTACTAGCACCTCCTCGAACCCTCGTCGATTCTTCGACCTTAATCTGGTCCTCAACCTGGGCCATAAGAGCTCCAAACGTTAACGCCCTGCGCCTCGTAGTCTCATCGGCTAAATCCCCAGGCAACAGCCCTTGCCTGAACGCTGCCATAGCCACACTTTATTCACAGTCATCCAACTCAGCCTTTGTTGACACAAACCTCTTAGTATAATCTTTCAACTTCTCTCCCACAGCCTGCTTGCACTGTATTATCGTATCTCCATTAGCTCTCATCTCCTTGCTTCCCACAAACTGTCTGCGAAAAGCAGTGTAGAAACTTCTAAAATTTGCAATCGATTCCTTAGGAATCTTATTAAACCATTTTAAAGCAGTTCCCTTAAATGTTTGAGAAAAATCTCTACACACCAATCTATCATCATCTTCGAAGTTAGTCATGTAGTTTTTAAATTGTTCTATGTGGTCATCGGGATCTTGAGTCCCATCAAACTTTTCAACTTTAGAAATATCAAACTGCCTCGGTAATGGCACAGATCTGATCTCCCTCACCAATGGTGAGTCCCTCCAGTCAACTCCCTGGACATACTGGTCCTCATTTCTCATCCCTACAGTTGCATATAAGCTGGACTCACCTTCATACTTCCGAGGCGAACATCTCCGAGGCGAGTATTTCCGAGGTGAGTATACTCGCCTTTCTTTCTTTTTTCTTCCTTCCCTGTACATCTTAGCTGGTCGGAGCTCACGCTCTGCTCTTCCTGAATGGCCTCGAGAGCGTTCGTACCTCGGCGTCTCATCGGACTCGGAATCTTCGAAGTCCTCTTCATCACTAGAGTTTACATACAGTCGCCTTTGTAACTTTTCTTTCCTCTTTATCCCGCTATATTCTTTTTTTTGTTCATATCGTGCTTTACGCCGATCACAGTGATCATCGCCATCGTGCATCGACTGATCCGATTGATCATTCTGATCGCCCCCCGCAATCTTAGACCTAAGCCTAGCACCATCATTATTATCCCCCTTCTTTTTTACCAATTCGTCAAGCTCAGCCACCTTCCTGCCTCTTGCAGATCAGATTTCAGCGTTTCCATCGCCTTGCGAACGGATGGATTGTCACCTTCCTCCGGATTCATCTTCAAACAGCAAAAAATCAAACGAAATATGAAAATTCGAACGAAAAACCTTTAAAAACGAGAACTCGAACGTCGATTTTTGATCTGTTGATCAAGGTATCCTCGCCCCCTCCTTCTAGCGCCAATTTGGTGTGAATTAAAGTTGTAGGGAGTGAATTCAAAACAAAGAGTTTACAGTGGAAGTTTTTAGTAGTGAAAAGTACCTCTGAATATATCATAGGTCAAAATAACTCCTTCAGCCTCTTTGAATAGGCAAGGTGAGTTAGTTAGAGAAACGGTTACATATTGTCATATTTACAATTTAACCCCTAGGTTTCTCCTAAAGCTTAATTTAATCCTATAATTACAGAATTTGTCATTTTAGTCCCTAAAGAATACCTTTCCTTATCACTAATAAATATTAGAAATAGTTTACAGTTAGTTCACTCATTTTATTTTGATCTTCTACCCATATTCTTTCATGATATATCCTATTGATCTTGTTCTTTATTTATCTTTTCTTTTAAAAAATTGTGAAAAAGATGAGTATTTTTATCACTCTTCTTGATCCAGTTGATACAAAAATTTTATTCCCAATAGGTTTCTTCTCTTTCCAATAGATTAAGATCATTTGCATTAACTTTAGATAGGTTAATATTTTTCTCTAAATTTTGGGTTTCTTGAAATTTATTTTCAAACAAAGTAACCTTTTCCTCAGCTTTGGAAATAGCATTAAAATTATTGCCAAAAGTTTATGATTCCAAGATTTAAGTTTAGTTTTAATTCTTTTGAGTTTTTGCCAAAAAATAAATAATGGTTGACCAACTAATGGAGGATTTCATGCCTCTTCTCTAGGTGAATTTTCCAAATATTAAGGAATTTGAATGATGGTTATGGTTTAAATAAGTTGTTAGATTTTGAAATGCATAATGGGGAATGGTCTGAGCAGGTTTTGGCTAAGTGTTTGACATGGATATTTTCAAAATAGTTTCTCATTGTAGCATTTATTAAAACAAATTCTAATATTTTCAAATTTCTCTTATTTGTCCAAGTATATATGGAGCTTATGAATCCTGCATCCTCTAAAAATCAATCTAATATTGTGTTATTACAATCATCAATAATTCTTAAACACAATGTTGAACATGAAAGTTTCTTAGAGAAATTAGTGATGCAGTTGAAATCACCCATAAGAATCCTATCTAGTGGATTGTTAGCTAAGTCTCTAATATTATCACATAAAGGTAATTCAATTTATCCAAGAACACTTTGCATAAATGACTGTTACCATAAAATATTTGTTTAATGTTGAGTGTTGGACTTTTAAGTGGATGAGTTGGTCATGGTTGCAGATCACATCCACTATAAAAGTACCCTTCAAATGATCAATATTTTTTTGTTTACATTTGATGTTTCATGACTAAATCCAAGTTTTTAAATTGGTTTCAAGTTTGGTTTCAGCTAACATTGGATCCTGTAAGACCATAAAATCTGTTTTTTCAGCTTTTAGTATTGATTTTAATCTTCTAGTTGTGACTTTATTTCCTACACCTCTAACATTCTAGTTTAGTATTTTAATAGTATTTAAATATAGATGTTGAAGGTTTATTTTGTCTTTTAAAGTTTGTTGTTTATTGTTTAAAGTCACTAATCTAACTTTTATTTTAGCTTTGTTTGTTTTCTTACTAATCGCATCTTTGAACTCTTGATCCTTGACATTATGGTCATATGTTGGGGTACTGGTAAACTACCAATTAAGGTAGGCTTTATAGAATTTTCAGCTTGATCATTCTCTAATGAATCATTAACAAAATTAAACTTATTTCCAAGGTTCATTGAATGTAGAACTTCAATTATTCCAAGGTTTACCTCATCAATAGTTATAGAGGTGCTTGTTGAAGGAGAATTATTTTCCTCTTTTTCTATATTTTGTTTGTTTGTTTGTTTTTTCATTAAATACTCTTCAGATTCCTCAATAGTTACATTATTATTATTATTTAAAGGTTTTTAGTTGTCTTTTCTTGTTTCACTAATTATTATATATTTTACTTTAGGATTTCAGACTTCTGAAAATTTTACAGGTTTTTTGTCTTGGTTGTTTATAGGATGTTTTAAGTTTAAATTATTTCCAGATTCTTGTATGTCATTTGAAATTGTTTTCTAGTTACATTGGCTTACATTACGGCCAAGATGGTGGAAATCAAGACAATATAATGGTTTGTCTCCATATATAATGTCCAGCTAAAACTCATCTTGAGCCTCAAAATCTATCCAAATTTTGTTACTGAAAGGCTTGGATACGTCCAACTTTATCCAAGCCTGACACTAATTGTATTAAACCCTATTTCTATATGGGATCCCTATATTTAATGGTCTTTCATAGTTTTGACTATGATGCTAATGGTATCATTATTGTATAAAAAATCAGGGATCTTAGGAGATGTAAACCACACTCGAGTCACATAGGACTCTATTTTAGGGTTGAACTCAAAATCCCATTTTAGAAGCTTTATAGAATGTTGTCCAATTGACCAAACATTCTTCTTCATATAATTTTTAAGTCCTCTACTAGATCTATTTCAACCAGTATGTGTATTTGGTCTCATACAAATAAATTAAAGTCTCCTGTTAGATGTAACTATTTTATAAATGATTAGATAACATGCATTTTGGTCTACATAGAAAAAAATTCCTATTAGAGTAAATCTAGAATTGTTAAGAAGAAGAGACTTATCGTGTTCCGTAAAATGCACTACATTGAAGTCTCATTTGGATGAAATGCTCATTGGACCTTGTAGAACCTCATTCTTGGAAGATCTTGGCTTTACTGCTTCCATATATGATTTTGTTTTGTATTGCAGATGAAGAGTCTTCATATCTTGATGAGGATACTGGTCGTAAGTAGGGTTCATCCTTAGAGCATGAAAATGATCTTCATACTTCTGTGAAGATTTACCCATATTTCTTTCTTCATTCGGGTGATGCTCATGATCTTGATCATTCTCCTTCGAATAAGATTCATGGTTTGATATTTTATCTTTTTTGTATTCTGTGCGTTTGACGTAATCTTCATTTTTGAACTTTTGTTTAAAGATATTGTTGGATCTTGTTGTTGCTGATTAAAATTTTCCTCCATTTCTTTAAATAAGTGACTTTGGTCAGTCACCATAACTAATCGAATTCGGATCTCGTTAAGGAAACAGATCTTTTCATCTGGATCTTAGATCTGTTCTTGTAGCGGCTAACCTTAGAATTATTTTCTTACGCACGACTCTGATTTCTTAGATTCAACTTGGATGGAGAATTTTTTAAATATAAAAATACTTTCTTAGATATATAACATTTACTTCAAAACGAATGATCATTGATTTCAGTTGAGCAACGGAAGAGATGAGACATCAGAAGAGAAAAAAATATTATTTCTTATAAGGCTATGAATCTCGTATCGACATATATTCAGTTACAAATTTTACCTAAAAAATATCGGTATATAATATTAAATATAAAAATACTTTCTTAGATATATAACATCTACGTCAACTTTTATATTTTTTTTAAAATATTTTGGCATTATTATATATAAATGAATCGATTTGATTTGTATAATCCAAATGGAAAAGAAATCCAAACCAAACCCATATAAACAGTTAGCTTAGTCTAGATTATGTTCTCATTATTAATCGTTCTTTGAAAGTAATTCTCAAAAGGGCGTAGCTATTATCTCCATAGTACTTGTTATTTTATCCATACAAAAATTTTGAAAAAATTACAAAAGTAGATTTTACTTTGTTACCCTTAAGTTAATATTTAATTTATATCTTATTACCTTTTACTTGTTTTTGTAATCACAAAGAATCGTCATTTATATTTTATTACCCTTTACTTGTTTTGTAATCACACAAAGAATCGTGTAGATACGTCTTCAAAATAAAGACGAAAAACTTCTAAAGAGAGACAAAAACTTTTTGACACTAGATCCTTGTATTTGGTTTCGGTATTTTATTTTTGAATGGTTTGGCTTTCATTCAACAATTACAGTAGCTTGCCAATGAGTGAGATGATATAGACTTTAAAAAATACAGGTGTTGGTATCAACCACATTTATTTTAAAATCATTTTTGATTTCGAAACGGAAACTAGAAAAAAAACTACGCTTTTTTGGAAAAAAATATGCAGTAGATCAGTCCATGTGAAAAAAAGTGCACTTGCTTATGAGATGAGATCTCAGAATCGACTAGTGATTCTAAAAAAATGCAGTTGATTCCGAGATGGGGTCTTGAAATCAACTGGCAATTTTAAAAGGAAAGTGCAGTTGATTCCGAGACGGGGTCTCAGAATCAACTCTCGATTTTGAAAAAAATATATACATATATGTTAGTGTCGTTAGTGTTTCTGGGACTAGACTAAAAAATTATGACATTTTAAATATCAGATATGTTATTTCAAAAAAATTAGCTTTGTGGTGTGTATAATCCATTTCTTTAATCAGGGTGATAGACTTCAAACCATTGTTTTATAAAACCATAATTTTTTAAATCTTATATAAAAATAACGAGAAGGAATACACTACTTGATAGTATTTACTAAGCGAAAATAAACATAGGAAGCCGTAATTTTTTAAATCTTATATAAAAATAATCAAAAAGAATACACTACTCGATGGTATTTGCTAACGAAAATAAACACTAAGAAGAGAGGAAAAAAATTGCAGGACGAGAAAAAATACACACAAAAGAGAAGAAAAAAGAAAGAAGTTGTAAGGAGAGAAAAAAAGAGTATAAAAAGAAGTTCTTTTTAATAAAAATAAAAATAAAAATATAAAACGAAATTCCCTAAACAGAAAAAATAAAAAAATCATAAAAAAATGAAATAAATAACAATAATAACAGAAAAAATAACTATAAGTCTATACCATTCTCAAAATTAGACGTGGTTTATTAGCGGACAAGGCCATCTTACAAAACCATACTCCATTTATCAACAAAGCTTTACAGGCCTAAGTATTTCAAGCCCAAACCAAAACCTCTACCTCACAAAACCAAGATTTTAGGCCCACTACAAGTATCAAATTTGTTTGCTTTTAGATTTCGAAATTCAAACCCAGTTCGAATTGTAAACTTAAAAAGAAACAAGAGAACAATATATCATTATTATTACACTTCGGTAAGTGGCGTTACGATCCTGGGCGTAAATCGCAAACAGTTCGATAGTTCTGTAAAATTACAATATGAGAGCAAAAGTATTGCATAGAATCATATTTTGTTCCCAAACAAAGTAAACAAAATATTGAAATTGATTTGGCATAGCCAGCCATAGGGACGTGGCCATCACATGATAAGACCTTGTAGTCCAATCGACGGTACGTGTTGTATATTCATAATTCTCCTCTTTTTCATCGCTATCCACTAGAGTTGTCAATCAACGGCTATCGTTTACTTTCACCAAATCACATTGATTTGATTATCACGTGACCATACGTTGACCTTTTATTCTCATTTATTTAAACATATTTATTATCAGGAAACGGGGACGTCTATTTTATTAGTAACGGATTACAATTACACACACTCTATTTGATTACTAACGGATTACAAACATACAGGCAGCCCCTATTGTTAAATTATCAGATTTATGTATTTAAAAAAAAATTACAATAGGTTATACTCTAATATGTCTTCAACTATTTTTATTTGTTTTAATTTTTTTTTTCTTTTCAGATTTTATTTAAGAGGAAAGTACATTTAAGATTCAGTACCCAAATTATTATCCATTTTAGATTCATATTTTTATATTTTTACGATGAAACTCTATTTTACAGAAGTATTTATTATTTAAGACCTAATAATACCTTTTATACCTCTATTCACTTATACAAAAACTTTTAACATCCTACCCTACTTTTTCTCTCTCTTCATTCTTATCGGTTAAATTCTTCTTCATTTCTCTCTATAACAAAACAATAACAATAGCAATCTTTCAAACTTTAAGAACTTTTAAAGGAAGGATAGAACAAGATGAAGCATCTGAAAATAGAAACACACCTAGAAAACTTGGGAAATCACTAAAACTTGTTTCATCTCCCCCAAAGACCAAGCCCTGACCATATAACCCAAAATATGTGGTTCTGATGCACCACTAGCTGAACAATAAACAATGCGTGCTTCAGGGAGTTTTGCCCGTTATATTAGTATTCAAGTTTCTAGACCACAAATGCATAAACTTTACCAACCTCAACATACAGAGCTTAACAATTATGTTTTACAAACCAGATTTGAGAAGTACTTAAATAGATGCAAAAAAAATGTTTGTAAAAAAAATTCAAAACATATCATGAGTGGTACTAGTTTTGTTCATCTTAAAAAAACAAAACCAACGGTATTTTCAGATTATTATTTTTCTAAGTTACGGTTTAAATGATACAAACTTCTTTAAAAAATAAATTTAAAGGGTAAACGAAAAAGATGCGGAACCTTCTTTATTTTGATAGATGTGAAACCTTCTTTATTTTATTTTGATAGATGATAAACCTTCTTTATTTATTTTGATAGATGTTAAACTTTTTTATTTTGATAGATGCGAAACCTTCTTTATTTTGATACATGCGAAACCTTCTTTATTTATTTTGATAGATGTTAAACCTTATTTATTTATTTTGATAGATGCTAAACCTTATTTATTTTGATAGATGCAAAAACTTCTTTATTTATTTTGATAGATGCTAAGCCTTATTTATTTATTTTGATAGATGTTAAACCTTCTTTATTCTGATAGATGTGAAACCTTCTTTATTCTGATAGATGTTAAACCTTCTTCATTTTGGTGGATGTGAAATCTTCTTTATTTTGATAGATGCGAAAGCTTCTTTATTTTGGTCTATGCGAAATCTTTTTTATTTTGATAAATACTAAAGCTTCTTTATTTTGATAGGTGCGAAACCTTCTTTATTTTGCTAGATGAGAAACCTCTTTGTTCTGATAGATGTGAAACCTTCTTTATTTTGGTAGATGCGAAACCAGTCACTAGATGCAAAACCATATAACTGAGAAACGTGTGTAAAATATATATTTTAAGAAAAATCAAAATATATCATGAGTAGTACTAGTTTTGTTTTGTCTTAAAAAAACGAAACCAATGGTATTTTCATATTCTTTTTTCCGAGTTGCTGTTTAAAAGATACGGACCTTTAAAAATTTAATATAAAAAAAGAAAGAAAGAGAAATTGGTTACTGGATTTTATATAAAAGGGTAATCAAGGTATAAAATCTCTTTAAAAATTAGGCTTTTATCCGTAATAGCTTTGTGGAACATGTCTTTATAGGTAAGTCTCCCTTTATCTATTTTCTACAATTATTGTTTTTTACTTTTATTATTTTTATAATATAAATTATTTAATAAAAGAAATAGATTATAGGATATCTTGGAGAGATATATGAAATTTATGTTAGAATTACAAGATAATGACATTTAAGTACTCAATCATGCATGTTCTGTTAGAATATGAAAGTGTAACATGCGGAGAGAAAAAACTCAAATGTATTAAACTGAAGTAGAAGACGACTTTAAATAGTCTACCAGAAGTGTTTCGTATTCCAGCCGATAAATGATAGCTTTTATTGATTGGAATAGTAACAGTTAAAATACCAATTCATATAACGTCTAAATATTAATTCCTACAAAGTCTAGTTGTTAAATAAGATAATTAAACCAAGTAATAATTAAATCAATTCAAACAAATCCCCCTCCCCTCTCTAAATTGGATATGCCTGGAAAATAACTAGTTTAATCTTCTAGTGCTTGCACTCCAAGTGAACTTCGACACTTAATAAACGTCTCCAGCATCACTAACTTTGTCATTATATATGTAACTTGTTCTTTTGTTCCACAATAAATAATCTTCACAACTTTTTTATTTGTAAGATCTCATAGATAATGATATCTTGCATCGATATGCTTCGTGCGCATATGCATCACTGATTCTTTTAAGATTTTAATTGAAGAAGTGTTGTCGCAATAGATTTCCAGACACTCGGATTGTTCAAAGTGATTTGTTCCATAATTTATTTGAGCCAGACACAATGACAAACACAAGATGTTGCAGCTATGTATTGTGTTTTGGTTGTAGACAAAGTAACTACCTCTTGTTTAATTGAGCTCCAACATATTGCAGTTTCATTGAACATAAAAACATAATCTTAAGTGTTTTTTTTATCATCGAGATCACCAACATAATCACTGTTCGTGTATGCTTTCACCTTCATCTATGATCCTCTTTTATAAAAAAAAATACCAAACTTCATTGTACCTTTTAAGTATCATAGAACTCTCTTAGCTGCTGCATATCTCCTTTCATTGGTTTGGCCATGAACCGAGGCAATAAGCATACCACATACATCATGCCAGGTCTTGTAAATGTTAGGTACACTAGACAACCCACCAACTGATTGTATAGAGTAGCATCAGCTTCTTTTCCAACTCTTTTATTTGAGAGTTTAGAATTTGGGACAATGGGATTTTTTACTGAATTACAATATGTCATGTCAAACATTCCAAACACCTCACTGAGCACTTTTTGTGTCTTAAGTGAATCCCATCTTGGCTTTAATGAATATCAACACCAAGAAAGAACTTCATCAAAACAAGATCAGTCATCTCAAATTCTTGTGTTATTCACAACTTAAACTCTTCAATTAATTGTTCATCATTTCCAGTTTAAATAAAATTATCTACATAGAGACTTACCATGATATACTTCATTTATTCCCTCTTAATGAATAATGTGTGATCATGACTACTTCTTTCGAATCTTTCTTGCTTGAAATACCTCTTTAACCGACAAAACAAAGCCCGAGGAGCTTGCTTTAAACCATATAAAGGTTTATTGAGTCGATATAGCTTATCTTCTCCACCTTTTTTGACAATAACCTTTGGTTGATCCACATACACCACTTCTTTTAATTCTACATATAAGAAGACATTTTTTACATTTAAATTGATATACTTTCCAAATTTTGTGTCCAACGACAGCCAATAAAATTTTAATTGTATCACATCTTGCAACTCGTGCAAAGACTTCATCATAGCCAATGTCTTTTTCTTCTGCATATTATTTCACCACCAATCTTGCTCTGTATCTATACACCTCTTTATTTTCATTTGATTTAGTCTTGAAAACATGTTTAACCCTGATTTTCTTTGCATTAGTAAGGAGAGTTACAAGTTCCCATATGTTGTTTTTCTCAATGGCTTATACTTCACATTTCATTGCTTCAATCCACTTTGTTTCTTTGACAGTTTCTTTAAATTGCATCGGATTAGCATAACACATAAATAGTGCCAATGCCATTTGTACTTCACCTTTTTCATTTGAAATATTTTCTCCACTTTCATAATCTTACATTTATATTGGTGCTCTATGACTTCGTTTCTGATATGTGTCAGGTTGAGGTGACATGATATTATTTTCACCAATGACATCTTCTTTAACATCTTTGATCTTTTCATCCTTCTCATCACTAATAGTGTATTATTCTCCCACATACAAGAGTATCATCAGAATGTTTCACATCAACATTTCAAACTCATTTCTCTTTTTTTCAGATATTATATCCTAACTAATGATAATTTCCTTTAAATTTGGATCATAAAGTCGATATACTTTTGACTCATTGCTTACTCTAAGTAAAGCAGACTTATGGCTCATGTTATCTAACTTTTTTCTATATTGTTCAGAGGTGTGCACATGGCCTATGCAATAAAAAATTCTGAAATAACCCACACTTCATTTAATTCATCTTTAGCACTCTTTTGGAACCATATCACTTACAACACTTGTCACACTTCTGTTTAACACATGACATGTCCACTTAGCCGCCTCAAGCTAAAACTTATTTGACATGCTCTTTTTTACGAGTAGACATCTGACCATGTTCATGATTGTGTGATTTATTCTCTCGGCTACTCTATTTTGCTGAAGAGTGTGGGCAGCAGTTAGTTGTCTTTTGATTCCATTTTTTTCACAAAATTGGTTGAAGCTATTTGAAATAAATTCTCCTTCTTTATCATTTGTCAGACAACATATAAATTTTCCAGCTTTATTTTCGATAAGGCATTTGAAGTTTTTAAAAACAACAAAAGCTTCATTCTTTTCTGACAAAAAATATATCCAGCTTTTGCGACTATAACTATCTACGAACGAGAATATGTACCTTTTTACACTCTGAGAAGTAAGAGATATCAACCCAAATAAGTCTGCATGAACAAGCTTCAATTTCTTTATTGCTCGCCACTGACTTTTCTTTAACATGATTTTCTTACGTTGTTTTCTAATATTGCATAATTCATATATTTTTTTACCTCTTTCATTTGAGGTAATCTATTTACCATTTGATTTTCTTGCACAGTCTTGATGTATGTGTTGCTCAATTTCCCGTAGCGCATGTGTTATAAACCCGATTACTCATCCTCTTCTACTTTCAGACATCTATTTAGACAATATTTTCTAAATGCATATATAGTGAACATGCGGTTTATTGTCATTGTAGAGTTTACAATCAAACCTTTACGAGAATGGTAGATTTTGCATGCTCTTTGGTCAATCAAAATAGTTAAACCATTTTTCTTGAAGTTGCCAAACACTCAGTAGATTCTGGAACAAAAAACACATATGTTAATATTTAGGTCAGCCCTTCAACTTCAAACTTCACATTTCCTTTTCACATCACCTTTATTTGTGAGTTATTCCCTAGTTTTACTCTATGTCTAAAGTTTTCATTTAGCTCAACATACCAATTTTTGTAACAAGCCATATGATTTGAGCAACCAGAATCGATAAACCAAATCCCTTTATCTTCAAACTCTTTGATATTCATATAATCCATTAAAAGTAATTTTTCTCCTACATCGAACTCAATGTAGTTTGCTATTTTTTCTCCATTTGGGCACTCATATTGATAATGTCCTAGCTTGTGATACTTGAAGCACTTAGTATGATCTATGTTAATAGTTCATCATCTTCCATATTTTCCATTTCCTCTCGAGAAATTACTTCCCCATCTGCCAAAATTACTTATTCCACTGCCTTGTCCATAGCTACGAACACTTTCAATACTTGTTCTTCAAATACCTTGCATTGTAGCTTCTGTTTAGGAACAAGTAATAAGCTTTTCAACTCATTAAATGTCATTTGATCAATACCTTGTAACTTCTCAACTGAACATACAATATAATTGAAATCGTTTGGCATCATGTGTCGGATTTTCTCAACAATCTTTACATCTTCCAGGTTTTCTTCACAGTTTATCATGTCATTTTATATGACCATGACTCTTCCAAAATAATATGTTACTCTCTCACCCATCTTCATCCTTTCTATTTCAAACAATATTCGAAGCCTCTAGAGTTAAGCACACTTTCATTCTTTCATTGCCGTGATACTTGGTCTTCATTACTTCCAAAAGTTGTTTGGATGTTTGCTTTTGAGTGATGGTCTTCAAAATAGTTTTTTCGATTGACTGAAACATATAATTATATCTTCAAATCTTTAAGCCTAAATTCATCCAACATCTTGTGTTGCACCGCCATCAACCCTTCACCTTCTCCAAATTCCTTGTGAGCTAGTTGAATCACACACCAGAACTTTTTTGAACGTAAGAGATTCTCTATGAGTAAACTTCAGTGATCGTAATCTCCATGAAATTTAGGCATATAACGTCTAAAATACTAATTCATATAATGTCTAATTATTAAATAATATAATTAAAGCAATTAAAAATTAAATCAATTCCAACTTTTGGAACTACAAAAACACAAAGGTTATAGATAATTACTAATCTGATATAAACTAAAAAAGGTATAGTTGTAATATTAATCATATGACTATATGAATTAATTCCAAAATCATCTCATTCAAAAATTAATTAGTGCAATTCTCACAAAAGGCGGTTAATGAAACAACAAGAATAATTCAGTGACAAAAAATAAATATGGGTTATACCGACTAGATAATAGGTACTAAGATTAATCATAGGTTGAAAAACATACGGTATCCGCATACGCTGTGGTGGTAGGTTAGTAAAAAATTGAATTTCTCTCTCTTCAAATGTCATATATAGTTTTACCAAAATATGAACGCCAAATATAATGGATGCGAGAAAGAGATTAGTTCACATCCATTCTTATCTAAGTTGGTCAATTATGGTAATTTAGCATGAACACGAGCTTAGTATTGGTCGCATCATATATACATTGAGTGAATTCATAATCATATAGATCCATCACAAAATACTGGAGAGGATCTTAGTTCACAGGTTATGAGTTTATCCCGAGTAGATAAATTATCCGGGGTGGTTAGCTAATAATGAAGAAATAACAAAGGATGTTGTATTTATGTCATGCTAACCCAACCCACACGACAATTGAAGTGAGTGTTTTGGATGGCTTGGTATGTGTCTTTGATGGTAAAATGCACATTTTCACTCTTAGAGGTCCAACAATGGACATTATTAAAGTTGATAATGGGAGGTAGTAGCGAGAGTATGATGTTGCTTAACTCTTGAAGCGTGTGATGGTTTCTCGTGCTTATAAACCTTATTTGAGTTGGCCAATTTTAGTGTTAATCTTTTATGATGTCAAGAGTTTTTAGATTATTATCAAGTCTAGAATCATAAACTATTCATTGCTCATAATTGGTTTCATGTAGGTTAGGACCCAATCTCATGAACGTTGAGATTTTTACAAGTCAAAGGCTTAAGACGTAAAATGTTACTCCAAACCAATGTGGGATATCAGTCAAGCTTTATCGTCAATTTTTTTAAAATATTTTATGTTTTTAACCAATTAAAGAAGATAAAATTGTTATTATTGTAATAGTGGACCAAAGACGTTTGAGGATAACGACTTGCTTCAAGTTTTAAGGTCTAGAATCCCAAGGTTACCATCTAATTTGGACAAGCTAACAGTTGAGCAAACCACATTAGCCTTTTAAACCTTCATCACATGGAAATACTAGGATAAATGCCGAAGAGTTTGAGATAGTTCATTAAGGATCTTAGTAGAATAATAAATATAAATGAACAATAAAATTGGCCCATAAAAAATATAGAAGTAATAAATTAAAGTATACCACCATAAGAGAGATGTTGTTAGGTCAACGAATCAATACACGAAATAACATTATTTATGAGAGGTGGCAATCTTTATATGAAAGTATTCCCGTGAGAAGGGGATACTCTTATATGTTTTACTTGGATGGAATCAACGTTGTATCCAAAATTTTTAATCAAATCTTATCTTAGAATAGGGTTCACCCATTAGAGAATAATGTATTTTACCCAGACTAACTTGAAGGCTCGAGACGTCAAAGAATTCATTAAGATCCATCTTGATAAATTTGAGGAAGTTAAGATCACCTCGGCAGAAAAATCATTAAATCATCAACAAAAAATAAATTTTTGGCATTTCTAATGGAAATTAAATTTCATATCATTTTTTTCTCTTTAAGAATATTGGAAAGGACTTGTCATATTAGAACGAACAATATTAAATATAAATGGTTCCCTTGTTTGAGTCTTATCCTATTAAGAAACTTCCCATGATGGTCACAATTTATGTTGACACTATAGAAGGGGGTAGAGATACAATGAATAATCCATGTAATAATCATTTCAGGGAAATTTATGTTAAAAATAATATCAAGAATTATGTGGCATTGAACATTTTGAAAATCTTTAAAGGTAGATTTTGAGTACAACCATGAGACTTTTACAATTAATTCGGTAACCCTTAAGGATTTCTTAAAAATTAAGGATGTTCTCATAAATACTTCACCATGAATTGAAACTCGGTTGAGATTTATCAATCAGTTAAGAAATCGAGTCCTTAATTATATTGGTCGTGATTTTGGATATAATCTTATACATAACATTGGAACAAGCGATAAACCTAAAATTTGTAAGCGATTGAAGAAGAGTCTTTTGGGGGGACGAAAGTATCAAAATTGAAATTCCAAGAAAGGTCTAGAATACAAGAGTGAAATAATTTGTGCCCCTTTCATAAAAATAATTCCCCATAATATTCCACGAGTAAACCCATGTTGTAGCCATTGTGCATTTGTTAATTTAGATATTGAACAAGTTTTCTTAATATCCTCGTATGTTACAAAGCAAACCATGGAAGCATTATTATGAGAGTTTATAATTTTATTAATTACAGTGGAGACCCCTGAGAGTCTCAAGTAGCCAAGAGGGCGATTGGTACCAATGATTTTAGAGAAGTAGTTCAGAAATATATTAACAACCCAAGATGTATATGTTACAAGGTCTCATCAACTATTATAAAATTAAACTATTTTATTACGTAACATACAAGTTTTATTACTATTATACAATAACTTTTTTTCTCGATATTCTAGTTGTAAATATGTCTCTCTTAATTTTTGTTTCAAATATGAGAAAGATAATAGACGAAGAAGCCTCAATCATTTTCGAGACATGAAGAGTCTTATATGAGTCTTGCGGAATATGGGAATAAATGCTGAAGATAACATTTCAGGTGTTGAGAATCTGGTTGTTAAAACACAAAATTCATATTGATTTAGGTCATGAATGACATGTTGAAGTCTTATTAGTTTTTGTGAAACCATGCACATTCCTTAATCGGGCTTTAGAATGTACAAGCAAGTAGAGATAATATTTTTGTAATAATTGTGAGAGTGTCACATACTAAAATATTTAAAGGGATTTTTATACTTGGATGATGGATGCTAAGATTTAAAGTGACAATTGTGTGATCTGACGTGCGAGTGAAGCCACATAGGAAAAATATATTATAAAATGCTTATCTCAATAGTGTTTTACTAAGACGTGGTCAATTTTTAACGATTTGTGATTAAGATATTATTTATTAGTCCATGTGAATTCTAAACCAGAGGACTAATGACGTTGAATTCACATTGATATCAGCATGAGCTAAAATTACCAATAATAAAGCTTTTATGATATATGAAAATGACATGTCCCTATAGTTTTATAATAGTGTTGAAATCAATAGTGTTGAAATCCTCAAGAACAACCCACGAATACTCCTGATCTGAAGTCAAAATGGTTTACAAATCCGACCAGAGTGGGAGGTGATTAAGCATATCTGTAAATATAAATATGTCAGAGACTCAAGAATAAAAGTAAGAGTTCAGACTTATAACTTTAAAATGAATGTATCATGGAGATGATAATAAGATATAGATAAAAATTACACTCAGATTCCAGATAATCCATATATTTTCCAAAAAATATGAGGCATGGTTTTTACATAATGTCAGAAAGGATATATCGTTAAAAATGTATATATGGAAGAGAGAGAAAAATAAAAGTGAAAGTTAAGACTTCTAGATTTGTAATGAATGTATCATGGAGAGGACAAGAGGATAGCGATGAAAAATTAGACTTTTTAGATTCTAGATAATCCAGATCTTTCCTGAAGGATGAGAGGCATGGATTTTAACACAATGCCAAAAATGATCCATAAATTTGATTATAGAATTCATCTTAGGTAAATGAACCCTGGTTTCTATTAGAATCATTGTAAATTACTAACAGTGATGATACATACATCAGTAAAAAATTATGCAACTACATATTTATATAGTGGTTCGGGACATGTTCGGCATCCTTATTATGCTTACTAAATACATATAAGTTACTTGTTCTAAATTTCAAGTGAAGACATACAAACGAATAATTAAGACATATAAATTACATGTTCTAGGTTGTAGAAGAAGACAACGCTGTTGATTTATTATGTTAAGTTAGAATACATAAAAATATATATATGCTAGAATTTTATAATAAAAAATAGACAAAAATACTCTTATGCCGTGATATAAATATATAACTAATAGCCCCTTTATAATCACGATATTATGCTAATAAATATCAAGATTTCGTAAGATAATAAAAAGAAGCACTGAAACGAAGTATGGTTTGTAAACATATCAACAATATGTATAAATGAAAGAATGAATTGCAATGTGATAGTGTCAATCTATAGGTGGTGGTGAGTGACATGAAAATCAATCTCGAAAATATGCTTGATTCACTTATGGAAAACTAAATTGTATGTCATATGAATAACACTATAATTGTCACAATGTGGTAAAGTAGGATGAAAAAGTGAAATACTCATATCAACAAGTAGCTAACACCTATATCAACAAGTAGCTAACGCAAGCAAACAAATTAGAAGTAGTCAAGGTCATGGCATGATACTCACCTTGTGTTGAAGATCATGAAATAAAAACTTGTTTTTCTCTTCTATGAAATAAGCGAGTCACTTAAGGAAAAAAATGAATGTTAGGTTTGCAGTTGTATGATCACCAACACAATTCACATCAAAGTAAGAACGTAGCTCCAAACACATGGAATGAAACAATTGACTATAAATATGAGTACCCTAAGGATGCCTAATAACACAAAGAATAAAAGCTCAATAAATTTCTGTAGGGAAATGAAAAGGTGACTAACCACATGAAAAATATGAAAAACATTCAATATATGATGAGTCATAATAAGATAACCAAACCTTCTAAAATGGTATGATAGAGACATGAATTCCCCAAAGGAGTGTTATATGGCATAGAGTATCGATTGTTAGGTTCAAGAGGATTTTCTCAACAATTATTTTGAGTCGAGCATGCTCGACGCGTATTTTGATTGAAAGACTAGCAATTGTTTTAGATAAAAGCAACCTCAATTCTCAAAAAAAAAATAAGGTAACATACACAAGTATTTCATAGCAAAATAATTTGCTAATTCAAACCTTAAACATTTAATATCATAATAATCATCATCAATAATTATCATTCACCAACATACAAAGATAATATAATACGACACACCGTGGAAATAATAACAAATAACTTGAATCATGATGCTAAGTAAATTATAGTGTAAATTTATGTTATTTATATGTTTGAATTTTAACAATTTATAAATTTAAATTTCACCCATTTATAAATTTTCTATAGTTTCTATTTCTAACCATCACGTATCTGTCCTTTTATGTTTCACGTTATAGCTTTTGTCCCGATAATTAAGATATATCATCATTATTTTTGAAATGGTAAAAATTAAATCTACTTTCCATAAATAACATTCTTCTGTAATATGGGTAGATAGTACTGTGAGCAAAATTTAAGTAAATAATTAAATTAAAAAATATATAATAGTAAACGGTAATAATTAATGTTAGGGTTTGGTTAAATTATGGCCCAAAAGGATAACCAGTTTGACCAATTTTAAAGGTTATCAAAAATACTTTTTAATCCCCGCCGGTTGAATCAGCGGGGAAGCTCCCCGCTAGGTGAATATACGTGGTCCGGTGGGTGAACAAACGGGTCCAAGGACAAAATCGTTAAAGTAAAAAAACGCTCAAACTTTAGGAATGATTAACATTTTTTGGACCATAATTTAGCCATCCTTGATGTTATCTTGAAATTTGAAAAAATCAATTAATTTGGAACAAATATTTTTTTCTATAATGACATATTTTGGGACATATGAAGTAATAAAATTTAATTTTCTTTGTTTTCATCTTTTATTCAGGAGGAGTGCATGTCTTCTCGATTTGTGTTTTAAACTTTAGTTGTTTAATATATAAAATACAATAACCTCAAATAATAATTAAGTTCAAATTCGTGTAGATACAACTTATATTTTTAAATAACAATTAGGTTAATCCGATTTACGTTTCGTTCTCTTAGACTAATAATTTGTACGAAATAATTTTAACTATGTTAATTTTTTTCCATATAAGAAAAGGTGCGACCCATAGTTTACAATAAACGAACATAAATGGGGGAGCAAATTGAAAAGGTCTTGGAAAAACAGAGGACGTCGTATTAAAGTTACAATAATGGAGTTTTATGCGGACCCTACTCGTGGTGCTGCAGGCTGCAGCACTGTAGATGGACGGCGGCGCAGATTACTTCAACCTGTCGTCATTCGTAATCGACTTGCTTTGTGATCTCTCGGTTTACGAGTCTTTATATTTTTGGTTTTCTATTATTGTCGTTTTGTTTTGTTTTGCTTGGTTTTCCTTTTAGTTTATGTAATAAATTTTCAGATAAAGCTGGGGTATAAAGTTTGATTGGAGTAGAACACTGCAGATGGAATAATACCAGACTATTTTCTTTTTCGATAGGAAATGAATTTGGGATACAAATATGATTTCAATTATATCAAATGCTTAAATTAAGAATTCAAATCGAATAGGAATATAGGAGTATATACTACTATAAGAGTTTGGTTAACTAAATTAGTAGTAAAATTTATGACATATACAATAAATTTAAGCTTGCTCCAATTAAAATTAATCCACCTCTAATTAGAAAACCAGTTCAGAAAATAAATCCAATAAATCCAATCGATTTTTTAATAAATTTTAAATTTTAAATAAAAAATAATTAAATCATTACGAACTCACTACATATATTTGGGATATATTCTGAAAAATAATTGAAATGAAAAATTTGTAAAATCTCGTAATTAAAATCCAAATATAATGGTATGAAAACTCGTATAACAATACCTATGATTGTTGTTGATCTAATTTAGGTTTATTTATTTGGATTCAATAAGAAGGTTAAACTATGGATTTTAGTTTTTAGAATTAGATCGGAATGTTAAATTTTTTGTTTGATACTGTTTGGTTTAGTCCGATTCGGTTTTGATTTCAGTTCGGTCTCGTTTCATTTCGGTTTGGTCTATTTAAAAATATATTTAATTATAATTTGATTTTCATTTTTTTACTATAGATATAGATGATATAAAAAATTTAGTTTAGAAAATAATTTTTGATTTTTGTTATTGGTTCTTACCTAATAATTTTGGTAATATAATATATACAAAATAAAAATAAATTTTACAAAAATGACGACTCTAATGGGTCTATCGGTTTGATTCTGTATTAGTTCTACGGATTCCGGTTATATTTGGTATGTTATGTAGCGATTTTATCGGTTGGGTTCTATATCGGTTCTATCAGTTTATCGGTTTTATGAGTTCAATTCCAGACTAGTTCTATCAATTTGATTCCTTATCGCTCTCAATTTTTAGAATAAAATCATAAACCGAACTGTTAGGGTTCGATCCGGTTCTTATCGGTTTGGTTGTGGTCCGGTTTTCACCAAAACAAGAGACAGCTGCTATATAAGCTCAGTCAAGTAAGACCTTATATGGAAGATGGTACAATCCACAAAAAGAGCCATAATACACCAAAAGCTACGTCAAACTGATATCAATGAGCAAGTCCAAACCCACCTTAACAACTGCAATCGAAAATTGGAAACCTGTAATGTACAAAAGAATTCTAAGAGATGCTTAAGAAGTAGAGGAAGCAAACCAGAAAACCTTGGCGCCAAGAAATCTGAACATGCCAGTAAACATATGATTAGAAATCGCAGAGTAAGGGGTGAAAATAAAACCATTCATTATTGAGTTTCTCTCCCGTTAGACATGATAGACCCAAAGCAAGTGCACCAAAAATGGTGATATCACGAAAAGGCTAATCATAGCCTCTAATGACTAGTTATACCAATCATGGCGAGAAATGACAAAACCAAAATTAAAGTTCGTTGTCTTCCATATACTTCGAGTGTAAACATAATCATAAATGATATATGATTTAAATAACTTGTATTTGAATGACAAAGAACACCATCGAGGGGTATTTAAACCCTAGATTTTGAGCCTATCTTGGATCGTCAATTTCTTCTGAATGATAAAACAAAGAATAAAATAATGACTGAAGATATTATAGTTGTTCCAAGCTAAACTCGTCCATCCGACACGGGGAGAATGTGAGTAGATCACATGCTAAATATCATTAATGGTGAACTCAATATTCCTCATTTTAGCGGTCCAACAATGGACGTCGTTAAACTCAATACTATATATACGAAGTGATTGGATGACATTGTTAATCTTCAATAGATTGAAATATTTTAATATAAGCATCAAGACACAAATCATGAATGATACTCTAACAATGATGATTAACAAAAAGAAGTAGACAAAACAGATGTATGACATTGACCTCCTATTACCAATCATCATTTTATATATCTTATAAGCTATAGGCTTGAGACAAACCATATTTATCCATTCTCGTAAGAAGGAGTTATCAAGTTTTAAATTACATAAAAAAATATTTTTTTGTTTTAATCCATTCACACCAAAATAAATTAATATAGCTACGAAACATTTTCTAAAGTTGTTTGAGAATGGTCGTCTGACTCTGGGTTTTTAGATCTAAAATCCTAAGGCCACCTTCATTCAAAAGTAAGGTTACTCTTAACCAAGCTACATTCGCACCCAAGACATTCATCTAATGGTCAGAGCAAAAGAAGCGACATAAAGACTACGAGAGTTCGTTAAGAACTATTGTAAGGATGATGAAGATAGAAAACCAATAAATTCGTATTGTGAAGAGCACATAATTAATTGGTTAGAGTCTACCAGCGTAGGAAAAGTGATTGAAAGTCCAAAAGTTAATACATGGAGTAATTTTGTCTATAATGGGGGAGACAGCTGGTATGATACAAACGACCCGTGAGAGGTGGAACTCCAAGATATTTAATCGAGAGAGAACCCCGTGATATTGATCAACTCAGTTCTTAGAGAGGGACTATAAGAACATGTAACTCTTTTCAGGGACAACTTTAATACATGATAGATCATATAAGTCATTGAGACCATTATTTATAAGGTTGGTAGAATTAATACCGCCATGATTGAACATCATCGGATCATATGCGAAGCAGATGTTGACAATCTTGAGTTTATGACACTTTTAATGGAATTTGAAGTTCAAATCAGTACTTTTTCTCTGTTAGGATACACGATCGAACTTGTATGACTAAGATGAATAAAAAGGTAACAAAATACCTCATTGTCTAAAACCTTTTATACCATTTATTTTTTGTGAATTTTCGTTCATGTTAATATTATAGGATAAAGTGGAAATACATTAAATAATTCAAGTTATCATCTGATCATATTGTGGGGGGTAACGTTTGCCATTTGTGTCATTTATACTCCTTATCTAACTTTATCAATTATATCCTCTACGAATGTCGATATAGAGTATCTAACATGTAACCAACATGAAGTTTAACTTTGCTCTTCTAGCTATGATCGGCCTAACTGGTCTCAAGATGCAAAATGACCACATTCACGTCTTCGTAACCTTTGTTGTTAGGGAAATTATCTACCACGTCTGGCGGGAGAGTAATTTAAGATTTTTGGCTCTCCTGCCATTCATGCCCCTCTGATTTCCAATCGTATGACTCTTAACCTATGATTTAGATTTTTTGGCATAAAAATGGTATGACCGTTGTAAATAACCCCGTCTTTTGCACCATTTAATTGTTTTTTGTTTTTGTTTTTGTTTTTGTTTTTGTTTTTTTGTCTTATTCATTTATCTTCTCCTTTGAAGTACAACAGTGGTTGATCGATTCGATAGTTTTTTTGGTTTTCGTTGGAACGATTATATCGTAAAAAATAAGTACCATGTTGCATTATTCCCCTCGTATTGGATTGGACATGTTATTTTTTTATAGATCATTTTCGTTATTTTATGCACATAGCTGAATCACTCTCATTTTTTTGGTATGTTGTTTTTCAACCCTTTGTTATATTGTTCTCATTTCTTCTAATTTTTTTAGTTGATTCATTATTTACCAACTGTATTATGTATTATAAATTTTTGTATTTTTTATTTTCTATTTTAAATTTATCCGTTTTAGATTGTGACGCCGAAATTGTTTACTAAATTCTGTGTTATTATCTTTGATTTTTTTTTATATACGGGTTATATGTATAAATTTTATCATATTTAATTTTTTATATTTTATTCAAAAATAAACTAAACCACCCATTAAAAAATAAAATTCTAAAATTTCAAAACAAAAAATCAGCAATTAACATATACCGAATTTATATATTTATATGATTTCGATTGTTTAGTTTATTAATATTATTAATCATGTTATATTTTTCTGTTAATAGTAATTTATTAGTAAATATTAACCCATAATGTTACATGTAAAAATTCATGCATTTTTTTAGAAAAGGTTTAGACTATTATTTTGTACGTGGTTGAATAAATAGGGCTACTAAATAGATCCAATTAGGTTAGGTGTAATTTGGTTGGGTCAGGTGAACCCAAAAAAGGAGAAGATCATGGGGGATTTCCAAACTTATTTTGGATATATACTCGTAAAGTAAATCTTCACACCTTTTTAAAGCTTAACACCAATTAGGTAACCCAACACTATCCATATATGTGTCTTTATTTTATTATAATTAAAATTACTAAATTACTAAATAAATTTAATAACTGGATCATGATTTGATTCGATTTAAAGCCTGTGTTGCAATGTTTCTCGTAGTCCGAGCATGACACGTCACATATCTAATCGATAAGATGGGTGGATGGGATTGCTTGATATGATGCATCCTTCATACACTTTCCCTATAATTATTACTCCTACTCTTTCAACTTTAGAAGTAATTTCCACTCCATAATCATGAATTTTACATAATTCTATTTTTTAGAAAAAAAAAACTTTATTCAACAATCGATTCATATATGAGTATATAAATAAATGACGTGGTACGTTCAGTCGTGGTAGCATCAACGTCGCCTCCTACAACCACTCTCTTCAGTCTTCAGTCTCAGATTTACCTACTTGTTTTTATAAGAAATGACCGATTGTTATTTATTTTGACTTTTTATACATATTTCAGCAAAACATGCACTATATAATCTGAGAAGTTATCCATTAGAGGAATAGGTGGGTAAGGTATACGGATGACCAAATGTTATTAGTTCGGAATTTTTATAGATGTTTTTTTTGGCTGAACATGTTATTTTAGTCGGTCTATCTTTTGGTTTTGGTTTGCTTATTTGCATCGGACTGACTGATGATTTATTTTGTACGAGTTTTCTCTAAAAAAAATTAAAACTTATTTTTTATACTTACTATTCAATTTTATTTAATGTTTATATATCAATTTATTTATTATATTTTTCTTAATGTTGTAGTACTATTTTACCGATAAATTATATATAAATGTGAATCTTAAATGATGGTGGCAGTGAGTAATAAATTTAATAGTTTATTCCTAATTACAGTAGAGCAGCGGGAGCTGTACTACTGATACTTAAATAGGATGATAATTGGGTATTTAATTTACTTACTAATTGTGGTTGACATTTCAGGCAAATATATACTCCATATTTTAAAACTGTCACAAGAAGATACTCCTACTTAAATCTGTATCACTAATCACTGTATGTATAGGTGAGTCAGAGATTTTAAAGTTGTACTAATTGCCAGTAATATGAATTAAATATTAGCGAGACACAAATATTTCGCAATAGATGGACACTACTATACCAAACTAGATTGTCTTTTAATTCAATGGGTAAGGTTTTAATTCAAAATTTTACACTAGCGGATGCGATAAATTTTGAATAGGTAAACTAATCTGAAGTAGCGACAAAGATGATTGTATAGAATTTATTATTATTATTATTATTATTATTATTATTATTAAAACAATAATTTAAAACGGAATTTAAAATAAGGCAAACAAGTTTTTTAAGATAATAGTTTTAAAACAACCTTTAAAAATAAACAAATAGAGTAATAATGATAAAAGGGTTCATATTAATGGTTCTTGAAAAAATATTAGATTTTATAAATAGATATCTTAGATTTTATATATATAGCTAAGTTCAATGAATTTATAGATATTAACATGGGTGAGTAGTCATAAAGCGAGTGAACAAAACTATTTACATTATTATTAGTAGTTTTTTTTTTAGTTTTAGCATAAGTAACGAAGGATGACTACTTTTGACTTTCTGAAATACTATGTTAGGAATATGGGGTATGGTCCGAAGATCCTCACGGTTTTGCATTTGGTCTACTACCAAAAGGCCTCATTCTAGTTGAGGTGTGTTCTTACTTATATACCGCTGATCCTTCCCATGTTTAACCGATGTGGGATGTGAGACTTTGCTCGCCACCCTAACAAATCCTCCTCTCGAACAAAGTACCACTTAGCCTCCTCTCAATTGACTTTCATCCGCTCACTCTAATAAGAGAATGCTCCTCCACCTGAGCAATAGAGCTTTTACAGCGGATCTATCTACTCACTCGACCATCATGCGCTTGTTCCTTAGCTCCACTATCCACTCCAATCAAGTACCACCGCTTGATGAGTCATGGACGCTCTAGCTCCACTATCCACTCCAATCAAGTACTACCGCTTGATGAGTCATGGACGCTCCGAACTAGGATGTATAAAGTAGATCATTCACCTTGAGCATGACTACTGGTTCATCATGTTCGACCTCGGCCGAGAATATTACCACCATCACGTTCCGTCTGGGCCTGACGCTCTGATACTATCCACTCCAATCAAGTACCACCGCTTGATGAGTCATGGACGCTCTAGCTCCACTATTCACTCCAATCAAGTACTACCGCTTGATGAGTCATGAACGCTCCGAACTAGGATGTATAGAGTAGATCATTCACCTTGAGCATGACTACTGGTTCATCATGTTCGACCTCGGCCGAGAATATTACCACCATCATGTTCCGTCTGGGCCTGACGCTCTGATACCACGTGTTAAGGAATATGGGGGTCCGGTCCGCATATTCTGCCTCCGTATATAAGTAAGAACATAACCGATCTCAACACTAGTATGATATTGTCCGCTTTGGCACCCGAAGGCCCTCACGGTTTTGCATTTGGTCCACTACCAAAAGGCCTCAAACTAGTTGAGGTATGTTCTTACTTATATACCGCTGATCCTTCCCATGTTTAACCGATGTGGGATGTGAGACTTTGGTCGCCACCCTAACATACTATTTGTTGTAGTAGGAAACTTATGTATCCGAACTTGTTATTTGCCAAGACATTATCTTTACATCCGGAGTTTTTATATTTTACATACTGAAACGATTATGCTAGTCATCTTTTGTTAGACTCTTAAGAGTCCTAAGATTTGTTTATTTAATTTATCTTAACCAATATGTCATTAGACTTCTCTGATTATGTTCGTACTTTATTGAATCTTCCTCATTAAAATTATTCGTCGATCAAAATCTCCATTAAAGATTAAAAAAACTATATTATGTCGAAGGGAAATAGTATAACTAACACTCAATAGACCAATAAGGGATTGCTTATTTTTATTTACTTACTTAATTTTTTTTATTTGCTTCGAAATTATTCAAGTCATTGTTAAGTATAGTTAGGTGCCCCCAAAGTATTTGGTGAAAGATGAAGTAAAGATTGATTAAGATGAGTCGAATTAGTATCTACAAAACCTATATCTACAAAAGTTATCTTACTTGTTGATAATCACATTAGTATTTGAGTTTACACGATATGCGGTATTTTGATAGATAATTTCTACAGAGTTGACAATTAATTTTGTTGTTAAATCAATTAGCAAAGAGGTTAGACCAAAGAAACATATGATAATCACCACTTCAGCTTGTTTTAACTCCTCAGTGGTTGTAGACCATGCTATCGATGTTTTTTTATAATATGATATAGTCTGTTGTAGCTTTTTTACAAGTTTTTATTGTTGCAGATACTCATGATAATGAGACTCTTGTTGTAGACCTATATAATGGTTTATCTAAAATAGGTTTTTTTTCCGAGACTGTTTATACGACATTTTTTTTCTTGAATACATTTATGAGATAATAATTTAGTTTATCACTTTAACCAGTGGAATAATGTTTTCAACCTTTTTTCTACCTTCAAATTTTGCTGAAAGACAAATGAGTTTAAAACTACGATGCAATTTTATTTTTCATATTTTTTAAAACAAAAACTTATTATATTTTGGATATATATTACTAGATATTTAAAAATATTCTTAACTGATGGACTATGATTGTCAGTAAAATCCATCATTTAACTAATATATATGACCATTAGGAAATTCTTAATTGTGCTATTCAAGATTTTGAATAAAATGTTGATTTAAAAACAGATCTTCAAACTAAAATTGAGAGTGAGAAACGACTAAAGGCCAAACTTAAAAATTCACTAAATAAGGAAAATATTTCAAAGCTGGTCCAAGATTGAAGTCGCGAATGACATTAACGAATAACTTAAAAACAAGTCGTTTGCTATGTCTCAGTTAAAGAGTGTCATTGCTTCATACTTATGATAAGACATTTTATGTTAGTTGGAGGTTTGGGCGTTTCTTGAAGGATGTTACTTTTATCAACGACATTTTACTTATATAAAGAAACTAAAAATTTATAAAATCAATTTTAATGTTGTTATATAATTTGGGTGGTCTATTGACAAATAGCTCATTGATACTAAATCCAAAACTGCATTTGTAAAATCTAAGCTGCTAGAATGGTAAATGCATTTAAAGGGAAACTAGATTCAGTGTATGATCTTTTATTAAATTAACAATATGTTAAAACCAAATACGATGTTGCTTATTATGCACAAATGATTAAATCAAATCGTGTACCTGTTATAGAGACTCGACCTAGGTTAGTCTGAGATTCTCACCAAGAATACCCTGATGTGAACTTATATTATTTTTGGCATTATGTTTCCAAAATTGAATGGTCAAATAACTTACAATTGAGTGATCTACCTCTTGAATATTATTTTTTTATTGGGTTATGATAATAGAGGTTCATATATTTACGAATTTATACAGAAATATAACATAGGGAGGTTGTAGATGCAATGAATTATAATGTTCCCGAAAGTCAAAAATGTTAAGAGACACGACGCTGGAACTAGTAATCTCCCAACTACTTATTATATGAATAATAATGTTTAAGATAGTGGTGTTAATAATTTTTGAAGTTGTTAGTACACAAGCTATTAGTATTTCAGATGAAGTTGGTATTACTTTTACCAAAGATGTAATTGCTTCCAATAACAATGTTCATATTTAACCTCTAATTTTTTTGTACTACTAAAAGTATTTCGATGTATTTTTGTATTATTAATGTTATTTTGTTTTATCGTGCTCTTCGTTATAGTTTTGTTTAATGAGTCTTTATGATTTTTATAAACACTTTACGTTCTCTATTTTTTTATTAGTTGATGAATTTTAATAGGTTAAGACTTTATTTTATAAAAATTATGCTCCTTACTTGGAGTTCTCCAATAATTTTCTAATCGTCATAAGGATGCACGACTCCCGTTAGGATTTTTTTGGAAGAAGGTGTCTGGAGGGAATCATTTTTCTCAATCAAGCAAGAATGCCTCAATTGGATAAATTCACTTTGGAAGCAATCGAAGATTGCTTTATTGTTTAAAGACTACTTTTTTAATCGTCTGAGACTTGCTTTTTGTTTTAATGATCTTTGTAAATACTTAGGTGTTTTTTGTAGACTCATATTCTATTGGCACGTTGGTTATCTTATGCTTATATTTTGTACTTATTCTTAAAAAAAATGAAGTAAAACTTGGTATTTTGGCAAGAAAATATTTTATTAATGTTGAATGTCACCTTAAAACCTTCTCGCGCCACCAAAACAGGAAAGAGTACATTGTTTAATAAATATATTTTACATATAGTAATAAGTTACAAACTAAATTTTTAACGACTATGGTAGATTTTTAAGTGTTGTATATTATAGGGGTGTTGAACTTGGTTTCTTTCTTCAACTAGTAGTTTGTAAGTTTTTTGCTTTATTTTGGCTTCAATCGTGAAATGACCCACCCAGTTTGGAGCAAATTTACTGAGAATTTTGTCATTTGTATGAAATAAAACTCTTTGTAACACTTTATCTCATAGTTTAAAACCGATGAACCACATATTGAAGTTATATATTCCCCATTAATTCTTTAGAATGTTATGACTGAAAACGTGCTTTGAATTTTCTTTCGTCAATTACATCTAACTCATAAGTTGGAGTTGGGCACTACTCGCTTCATCATATGTTGTAACTCTATAAGATGTCATACAAATTTTAGATGGTACTGTTATCACTATTATACTATGGAAAATGGTGTTTCTTCTGTTGTTGTTCTATGAGTAGTTTTACATGACCATAATACCTTTTTTAGAAAGTCTAGCCATGTTTATGTTGCTCTCTCCCAAATCTTATCAATACCTTATATAATTATCTTTTTAGTTAATTCAACTTGTTCGTTGGCTTAAGGATGAAAAAAGCAATATACAATTTATTTTACTCAATTATGAGCATAAAGCTTTAAATATTTATCATTCTCGAATTGGGTTTCATTATTCGTAGTATTGACCTTTGGAATTTTAGACCATTAGTATATATTTACTTTTTGAAAGTGATTACCTCATTTACCATAATGTCTATCGATGGTTGTGCTTCCATCCACTTTGAGAAGTAATCTATAATAAATAGTATAAACTTTTTTTTTCACATGAGTATATTGGTAAAAGTCCCACAAATATCCAACCCATATCTATCAAGTGAGATTTATTATGTTATTGTTTCCAATGGTACTTGTACTTGTATTGAGTTGTCTAATTATTGACATGTTTTATATTATTTGGCTTTTTATGTCATTTATTATTATTGCCCAATAATAAGTATTTTTTATTAAAGCCCATTGTAGCCGCAATGAGCACTTCATTCTTCGTTATGTATATATTCTCGGATGAACACTACTTTATACGTGCATTTAAGTAATGACTAAGTTATCATTTTCTTATATACTGTGTATGAAGCCCATACGAATCTTGTCGAACTCATCATTATCTTTCTTGCTTCTTCTGTATCCTTGGGGAGTACGCTTTCAACAAGGTATTTCTTGATCAGAGTTATACAATATTCTTCTTCCTTATTTATTATATTACCATTACTCTCGTATATGTAAATGTCGATAAGAACCAGTAGGGTAATATAATAAATGGATTTTCTTAAAAAATTACTATTTGGGTAAAAAATGTGCAGTTGAAGATGCAAGTGAATCAACAGTTGTTTTTCAGTTCTCGGGACTTATTCGAATTTTACTTGATTAAACCGAGAAACTTGTATTTAAGGATCTTTCAAGTACTTCAAATTTTATCCTTATTTTAATAAAACTCTTTGTAACACTTTATCTCATAGTTTAAAACCGATGAACCACATATTGAAGTTATATATTCCCCATTAATTCTTTATAATGTTATGACTGAAAACGTGCTTTGAATTTTCTTTCGTCAATTACATCTAACTCATAAGTTGGAGTTGGGCACTACTCGCTTCATCATATGTTGTAACTCTATAAGATGTCATACAAATTTTAGATGGTACTATTATCACTATTATACTATGGAAAATGGTGTTTCTTCTGTTGTTGTTCTATGAGTAGTTTTACATGACCATAAGACCTTTTTTAGAAAGTCTAGCCATGTTTATGTTGCTCTCTCCCAAATCTTATCAATACCTTATATAATTATCTTTTTAGTTAATTCAACTTGTTCGTTGGCTTAAGGATGAAAAAAGGAATATACAATTTATTTTACTCAATTATGAGCATAAAGCTTTAAATATTTATCATTCTCGAATTGGGTTTCATTATTCGTAGTATTGACCTTTGGAATTTTAGACCATTAGTATATATTTACTTTTTGAAAGTGATTACCTCATTTACCATGATGTCTATCGATGGTTGTGCTTCCACCCACTTTGAGAAGTAATCTATAATAAATAGTATAAACTTTTTTTTTCACATGAGTATATTGGTAAAAGTCCCACAAATATCCAACCCATATCTATCAAGTGAGATTTATTATGTTATTGTTTCCAATGGTACTTGTACTTGTATTGAGTTGTCTAATTATTGACATGTTTTATATTATTTGGCTTTTTATGTCATTTATTATTATTGCCCAATAATAAGAATTTTTTATTAAAGCCCATTGTAGCCGCAATGAGCACTTCATTCTTCGTTATGTATATATTCTCGGATGAACACTACTTTATACGTGCATTTAAGTAATGACTAAGTTATCATTTTCTTATATACTGTGTATGAAGCCCATACGAATCTTGTCAAACTCATCATTATCTTTCTTGCTTCTTCTGTATCATTGGGGAGTACGCTTTCAACAAGGTATTTCTTGATCAGAGTTATACAATATTCTTCTTCCTTATTTATTATATTACCATTACTCTCGTATATGTAAATGTCGATAAGAACCAGTAGGATAATTTAATAAATGGATTTTCTTAAAAAAATTACTATTTGGGTAAAAAATGTGCAGCTGAAGATGCAAGTGAATCAACAGTTGTTTTTCAGTTCTCGGGACTTATTCGAATTTTACTTGATTAAACCGAGAAACTTGTATCTAAGGATCTTTCAAGTACTTAAAATTTTATCCTTTTTCCCTTTAGCTTATTAAAATGCATGATTGACAATTAACTAAGAGTCTATGAAGAACTATACTTTTCTAGCTCCACAGATCTTTGTTAGCCAAAATCTTATGATTGTGACTTCATAGTCCGGTTCGTTATTCGATGATGGAAATCCAAAATTTCTGGACTAATTCAAGATTATCTCTGTTAAAGATATGAGCTGGACTCATGCTCTTAAAAATTTATCGTTGCTTCATACATCAGTCATAACCTTCCAAGTATCCTCATAACGCTCTTTTGATAATATTTGTCTCCCATATTGAAATTCCACCAGAGATTCTAGCAACACATGGGATTTGATAGTTGTTTTAGGCTAAAAGTGGATATTGCAATATTCTAATTATGTTAACCACTTGGTCAGTTTTCCATATATATATATATATCTTTAATAGTACATTTCCTAAAGGGAAGAGTATCTTAACTATTATAGAATGTGATTTGAAGTATGAGCTCATTTATTTAATTGCAACTACTAGTTCCAAAGAAGTTTATCTAATTGTACTTATATAGTTTCAGTTGGTAATAAATATTTACTTACATAATATATAACTTTAGACTATCTCCTTTTCCCCTGATTAGTATTGCATTGATAACATAATCTGAGACTACAAGATAGAAATACAAAGTTTTTTCTTGATAGGGCTTTCATAATACTTATGGAGAAGCAAAAAACGTATGTATATTATTTAACATTTCATCATGCGCAAGAGTACATTCTACATTTTTGTTCCTCTTAAAACTTGAAAGAAATGTTGACACTTGTCTGAAGATCTTAACAAAAACTTGTTAAGTGTTGTTAATCTTCCATTTAGAACTTGAACTTATTTTATGTTCCTTAATGGTTTCATTGTTGCTAAATTTGCAAGCGACGCGAGTTCTGATTTGATTTTTTTTGCTTACCATATATCCCAATAATTTTCTCGACCGTATGTTGAATGTGAATTTTTGTTACATTAAACTTGAGATTAACTCATCTGAGATTTACAAATGTCACAGTCAAACATTCTAGCCTCTTCATAAAACTGTGTCACCGACATGTCATCAATGTAGGCTTGTATATTTTGTCCCAATTGAGTTTAAAAGATCTTGCTCATTAGTTTTTAATAAGTTTATGGTACATTCCTTAATCGAAATGTCATTATTTTATAGATTTATAATCCTCTTTCAATAATGAAGGTTACGTGTTCCTAATCCTCTTAACGCATTTGCATTTGGTTATATCCCGCAAACGCATCGATGAAGAATAGTATTTTATTCTTGGATATCACATCTACTAGCTAGTCAATCCTTGACAGTGGAAAGGAATCCTTCAAGCATGTTTTGTTAAACTTTATGTAGTGCACGTACATACTCCATTTTTTGTTCTTATTCTTGACTATAACTAGATTGCATGTCATCATGGGTTAATAGAACTCTCATATATATCCCACAATAGCTAGTTTGTTCATTGTTCAACGATCACCTCTATTTTTTGTTTGGAATATAATAATTTTTTATATGATATGCTTAAATGTTTTATTTATACATACTTTGTGACATACAACTTATATTGGGACTCCGGTTACATTATGTGTACTTCATTCAAACATATCCAAGCTATTTAAAAATATATACATAAGATCGGTTGGGATATCCCGGTCGATCTTCAAGGTTTGTCTGTTTCCAAATGTATATCTTATACATCTTCCCCCGCTTGCACCAGGTGAGGTTTTCTTTGGGTTCCATCTAAAATGACACATTATTCTTATGATTGATATGATTTGAGTGATATTAATTATGCATAGCACTTATTGCAGATCTTTTTATTTCTTCCAAGGACAACCACATTATCGTTGATTGGGTACCCTAAATATTGGTGTACCATATATAATATGATGTGTACATGATCTAAAGATCATCTTCTTAATATGATATTATATGTATAATGTGGATCTACTATCATATATACACATTATATTTTTTTCTATATTCTTTCCTCATAAAGGAAACATTCAAGATTAACTCTTCTAGTATAATTATATTTTCTTCGGTGAAGCCAGTGAGGACGCTTTAAGTTGGGTTCAACACTTTCGTTCATCTCATTTTTTTCCATAAGTATCTATGTACATGATATATGTCGAGTTGTTGTTGTTAATCATCACCCTTTTGATTTATACTCGGCTAGCTCCACCGTTATCTAAACCACGTCGTTGTGTGGAGATGTCATCCATTTCAAATAATCACATGTGAATAAAAACAAAGAATATGAATCTTAGTATAAACATGGGACATCTATCCTTGATATTGAACCTATATTTCATTTGAATATCTTTACCTTGACTTTTTGGATTATCTAGAATGTGGATCTCATCATGCAATTGCATATATTGAATGTCTTCTTGGATCTATGTCCAAGTATCGTTATTTTCTCCAGTTATTTTAATTGCGTTAATATCTAGTACTCATTGTTCTTTGTCTCGACCCAATTTTGTTTGATGATATATTTTCACAAACCTTATCTAGGTTCATATTTTTCTTTCTTTTTAACAAACTCATTAAGTTTTCCTTCATCTAATAGACTTTGGATATAGTGATGTAAAACACAATAACATATAGTAAAAATACTAATATTACCACGAAACTTACAATATTTTTTTATCTTTATGATTTTGTGCTCCATATAATTTCCCCGACCACTTTTATTTGACTGTATTTTTTATCATTTCATAAATTGCAAAGCTCTGCGTCACCTCTGTAAATAGTCATCTTGGGGGTAGTCAGTCCTCCTAACAACTTTTGAATTATTCATTGTAACCTTGAGTATGATTATTTTATGGCTTCAACAAAGTGATGTACCATTATTTGTAGGTGTTTCATTTTTATACTTATATGGGCCACTGTGTTTTTTCAGCTAGTCGAAGGGAATTTCACCGAGTTAATATATCTTCATAATTCTTGGACTTAGAAACTCTATTTACTTTAATATAGCACTTCACTTGAGCCAGTAGATCACAAAACTTTAGATTATTTTTTCATTACATTGAAGAGAGAAAAATATATAATTCTATTCCTGAATGAAGTTACGACCACCAGATCTCAAAAATCTTACAATTTTTATTTTAGTTTATACGAATCACTCGGTTAACTCTCCAAGACTTTTATTGGGCATTTGATTGCAGTGAACTATATAGTCTTTATATCATTTAATTACATTAGAACATACACAATGATTCCAGATAGTCGTTTAAAGAATCTTATCACTTTTGATGCTTCTTTTTTTGGAATATTAAACCATTGCATGACGTTTCCTCAAAGCGTCATGGAAAATACCATGAATTTAATTTTTTCGCGAGCTCCATGCTATAACATCTCTATATTTAATTAATTAATTTGGAGTTATGGGTCTCATTTTTCGTAGTACTTATCCATATTATGTGTGTTGGATACCGACGATAGGAGTATGTACATGATTTTTAGTGTTATTGAGGACTCTTCATCGAGTAAATATTCTTCATCCATGTAATAACTATTTACGAATGGGTATGCTTGATGATACCCTGGGTCTTTATTAATTTTTAACATATAGGTCTTTATTGTTCTTCAACATAACTAATTAATCCTTGAAGTATTTGTTATGTTGTGCCTGTTAATGTCATTGTAAATTCAGTTGCTTATACCCTCTCGAGATATGTGGGTAACCCTGATTCCAATTAGGATAAATTGATTGCTATTCTGGAAGCCTGCTTGCACTTTAAAATTAGTCTGCAACATCCACGACTTAGAAGTCGGGATTTGCTGCTGGTTGGGGAGAATCCCCAACTTGGTCGTGAGAACTATTGGAATCTCAAATATTGCCCATATAATCGATGGTACCTTGCTTGATGCAATGAATATCATGGTTGAATTCCAACGTTATGAAGGTATTTTTATAAAGTTGTCTAAATATTATGATGTGATGGTGTTGGTGCTTTAGTTTCCATAATTGTAGAAAATACTAGTTTTTTATTTGGCTTGTCATGAGACTATCGAGGCTAACTATCATATTTTCCCTTCTGATATACCCTAATGTCAGAATTTCGCTTCTTATATTTTGGTGACATTATCATCACTTCATGCTTCTACTAGAGGATCGTTGGTCTAAATTATGTATGTCTTATTTGTTATTCACATTGAGATGCAACTTCTTCATATGAGGGTCGTTTAGAAAATGGTCTATCATCATTTCATGAATTGCATTATCTTATTCCTCTTTATCCACACGATGATCAACAAATTTGACTATAAGAGATTGGGAGACCAATTGTTCCTGCAAGAATAAAAAATTGTTAGCTTGTTTTTCTTGGAACTGCTAAGCTAATCGCTCAAAATGAGTGAGAGAGACTGCATAAGCCATCGATACCAGAGGTTGTTCTTTAGGAATCCATTTATGACTCTTCATCAACGAACATATCATATATTTCTTTAGAACTTAATAACTACTAGTTTTGACTTTTCTTCTATGCTGTGATTGCTTGGGAAAAAATATTTATTTCCCACAAACGATGTTAATTGGTATGGTGAATTCTGAATAGGTAAATTAATATGAAGTAGTGGTAATGGAAAGTTTATGAGAGAATCTAATAGTAATAATAATATATACTTTATTGATGATTATTAGGTCTTTTTATAGAGTTTACAAGTAAAGAAATGTATCTCTCATATACTATAAATATATTGTATTTGATATTATTTTAGGGTAATTTACCGATAACCATCAAGCATCAAAACTATTTACCTATAATACCATAGGTTTGAATAAGTACTTATAACCATCTAATTTTATAATTAATTATCGATTTACACTTAAAATTTATATTAATATCAATATGCCCTTTAACCATTTTATCTTTCCTGGTTTTAATTTTTTAAATGTTATATCTTTCAAATTATAGCTCAAAAAATGATCCGAAAAATATCATTGGTTTCGTTTTTTCGACAAACAAAACTAGATCCATGAAAGATTTTTTTTTGTTTGTGTAAATATGTGCAATTGAGTTGTGAAATAAGTTTGATTGTGTGAAAAAACAAAATATAATTTGTGTTTATAAAAATAAATATTATTTTTATGTAAAACAACTAACGTTGTTGTAGATACTATAATATTTGTATTTTTATGTTGAAAACTTGTTTCTTATATAAATAAAATGTTTGGAGTGTGCTAAAAGTGCAAAATTAGTCTAAAAACAAAATACGACTTGTTATTTTGTGAAAATATGTTTTAATTGGGTTTGAAACAACTAAATTTACTCTACGTTGTCTGTTTCATAATACCTGTCATTTTATAGAAGAAATTTTGGTTCATATATCGGTGTATAAATTTAATGCGTAATAGATATTTTTATTTATTTTCTACCAATAACTATTGAATTTATTGTAGATTTTATTAAGTTTTAACCAATCAAATTTATTACGTTTACTTTTTTGTAGAAGAAAGATAAGTAATTATGAGATTCCTTAATATGTGTGAACATGCCTTAAACGACTAATATTATGAAACAAAGGGAGTAATAGGTAAAATATACGTATTTTTATGTTACAAAACTTTTTTTTTAAAACAAATTAGATTTTGTTAAATGTGCAAAATTACATGTAAGTGGGTGTGAAAAAACAATTTTGTTCTCATTGTGTAATAAACAAACGTGTTACACGAAAATAAGAAGAAAATAGTTGCGTAAATAAGATTTTTGTTGTAAAATAAGTTTTATTGTGTGCAAAAGTAAAATACAACCAAAAATAAAATACAACTTGTTGTTGTGAAAATAAATGTTAATTTATGGTGAAATAACTAACTTTTTTGTAGTTGCTAAAATGCGTGCGAAATTAGTCTGAAATACAATATACAACTATTTTTTTATAAAAATAAGTGTTAATTAAATGTGAAACAACTAACTTTTGGTAGTTGCTAAAAGATGTATATTTTTTTATCAAAAAAAATTGTTTTTTTATTAAAATAATTAGATTTTGTTAACTATGTGAAATGACGTGTAATTGGGATACACAATTATATGTAAATATGGTGCTAAAAAACAATTTTGTTCAGGTCGCGTAATTAGGTGCAAGCATGTTTAAAAAATGGTTGCGTAAATATTACTTTTGGTTTTGAAATAGGGTTAAAAACCAAACTACAATTTGTTATTGTGAAAATAAGTGTTAATTTGGTACGAAACAACTAACTTTTTTGTTGTTGGTAAAATATGTGTTTTGTGTTGAAAAAACTTGTTTAAGATGAAATGTGTTAAGAGTGCGAGATTAATGTATTTGGATGGTGAAATTAGTCTGAAAAAAATGTCTAAAAATATCATTTATATATTTAGTTTGTTCGTTTACAAAATATATATATATATATATATATATATATATATATATATTGGATTGTTATTTTTTCAATTGGAATTTAAAAAATAAGAAGTTTTGCACATAAAATTAACTATTAAATAAAATGATAGATATTGTGGGTTTGAAAATATTCTAAATTAAATATTTGTATAGAGGATAGGTTATTAGACAATCAATTGGATTCTATATACTATTAATAATATTATTTGTCAATTTAAAATCTAAAATCTAAAATTTATGTTTATTCAAAATTGATAATTTATAGCCTAAAATATTATTAGGTTAAAAATGTGTGTTAAAAAAATATTATTAAAAATATATATTGACAATGTAAATTATTACCGGACGATAAACGGTAATTTCACAAAAGTAAAATTTAATTTTATATATCAATTATGAGTATAATTTATTTTACATCAAGAACAGAAACGAAGCCATGCCTATAGCTGTCAAAGGCTACCAACAACCCATGTACTGCTAGGGTAAAAACTTTTCTCTTTCGCTTATTCACAATCACCACCTACTACCCCGTTGAAAAAAAAAAACTATTTGTCTTTTTCACTTAAACCCGAAAGTATAAATAAATAAATGATTAAAAAACTTGACCCTAGTACTATACTGTTTTATACACACTAGTAAAATATAATATTTTTTGTTTGTTTTTCTTATGACATATGCATATTTATATTGTCATTTGAATGGACGAAAACCTGAATATATATATACGGAAAATATATTGAAAAGGAAAAAAGGAGAGTAAAAGAAAAAGTGGAAAATAATAAGTGAGAGAAAAGTTAAAAAAAAAGAAGGATAAAAAGGTGGCGTAACGGGGTGGAGCAATACACACCGACTCCTTCTGTCAAAGTGTGATAATTAAATATTGTACTGTGCTGACATGGGAAGATATCAAAACAGGCTTTTATAGATTATATACATATTGTCTAAATTGCAAATATACATCCTTTCATTGTTTTCATACCTTTTCAAATCAGACCCATAATTTTACATCATCTACGATTTTTATTGGACAATACCATTTCTCATAAATGGATACATAAATTTTATTTTATGAAACGGTTGTAGATAATTTTTTTTTTAATATATATAAATTCTTATAGCATGTAGCGGAGACTAAAGATATATAAGTTGAAGACTGAAGGAGAAGAGAAAAGGATTTTAAATTATAAAATTCTGATTCAATTCACAAAATGTAGTTGATAGCAATTCAAAGCTGGCTTGAAACTTCACCTGTCATGTATTCTTCACATCCCACCACAAACGAAGGGGCGAATCAGTGAGACCAAGTTTATCTCTGAAGAAAGAGAAACGATGGTGAGGGGTTTTGTGAGACAGTCAACTAGCTAGTCGTGAGACGGAACAAAGCGAATCTGGAGAGAGCCGTGAAGAATTTGTTCACGGATGAAGTGGATATCGAGTTCGATATTCTTCGTCCTCACGTGGAAGACTGGATTACATGCAAGAGAGCTCGCTCATAAGTTATCACACCATATGACTGAAGGAGGCGCTACTGGAGACTAAATTTCAATGATTATAAAACGCAACCAAATAAGTTCTGCCGATAAATTTGCCAAAGACCTATATTCAGACTCAGTTGAAGAACGAGCGACTACATTCTGCTTTTTGGAGGACCATGAAACCAGCGAATCTCCAAGGTAAACGCAATACACTCCTACACTTCTTCTACCATCAGGAAAATACGCCCAATCGGCATCAGAGATACCATATAGTTGAAGGTTACAACTCGGTTTGATATGGAATCCAACCCAACTAGACCCAGATAAGTAACGAAGCACTCTTTTTAAGCTTTGCCAATGTATTGTAGTATGTGTCTGCTGATATTGGCTTAGCTTATTGACAGCAAAGGCAATATCAGGTCGGGTGTGTGTTAGGTACTGTAATGCTCCTAACAGACTTCTATACGGTGTAAGGTCTGCAAGAGGAGTCCCAAAGGTGCTTGAAAGATGGACACCAGCAGTAATAGGCGTTGGATACAACTTAGACTGATAGAGCCCTTGCGAAATCAGTAAGTTTTTAATATACTGATGTTGTGTTAGGTAAATTTATGTGGGGTCACGATGAACCTATATTCCAAGGAATAGATGGAGTGGCCCCATGTCTTTGAGTGAGAACATAGCATTCAACTTGTGAACAAAACCCTGCAAACACTCTGTTTGTGTTCCTGTGACAAGAATGTCATCAACATAGACCAAAATTAGGATAACAGTGGCTTTAGAGATAAAATAGAATAGGGAACAGTCAGCACGAGAATTTTTGAAAACCCATTGTAGTAATGTATCATTCAGTCTAAGGTACCAGGCTATTGGAGCCTATTTTAGACCATACAATGCCTTGTGGAGCTTGCACACATTGGTAGGCTGCGCAGGGTCCTAAAAGCCTTCTGGTTGAGCCATATACACATCCTCAGTGAGAAACCCATTGAGAAACGCATTGTTAATGTCCAACTATCTGACCTCCCACTCCTTTGACACAACCAAAGTAAGAACAAGCCTGACTGTAGATGGTTTGATCACGGTACTGAATGTCTATGAGAAATCAGTGTCAGGGTGAAACCCCTTTGCAAGCATGGCCTTATACCTCTGAATTGAACCATCTATGTGATGCTTCACCTTGTACACCCACTTACATCCCATAACATTCTAGTTAGGAGTCCAGGGAACCAATGAAGTATTGTTAGACATAGGAGCTTGATATTTAGCCTCCATAGCAATGACCCAGTATGGACTTAGAGCAGCTTTAGAGTTACGATTTCCATCTTGAGACCTAGTTTGCATAGGATGAGTGTGGGAACCAGAAGATGGCTTAGATAAGTGATCAGGGTGAGAAAAAGGCAAACAAATAGATATTTTAGGGGTTAAAATGACAGACAAGGCTTAGTGAAGTATTTAAGACATGTTTGTGGGTAGGTCGATGACTGTTACTAGATGTGGTAACATAAGAAGGAAGACTTGTATGAGTTTATGGTGAGTGAGGACTAGTAGGAGTGGTAGAGATAGCACAAGTATCAGCACCAGGGATAGATGAATTTAGATCATTACCTTGTGAGGGAGACTGTTGTAGAGAGCTAGGTTCTTAAGAGACACCAAGAAGAGTAGGAGATGTGGATAAGTATTCATTAGTCACAAGCTCTGTATGTAGATGAGGAAGCCACAACTCTAGGGGAAATTTTTTAGAAGACTCAGATTGTGAACTGTGCAAGAAGTTTCCTTGAAAGGGGAAATCTGTCTCATTGAAAACCACATTTTGAGATATATAGACTTTGCCTATAGAACTGAGACACACATAACCTTTGTGAAACTGACTAAACCCTAAAAAGACACATTTTGTAGTATGAAACTGAAACTTGCGAGTCTGATATGACCCGGGACATGGAAAGCTAGCACAACCAAAAGTTTTCAGAACTAGGTAGTTTGGCACTTTGTGAAACAACAACTCATATGGTGACTTGTTAGATACAACTGAAGTAGGTAGTCTGTTTATAAGATAGACAACAGTTTCAAAAGCTTGTACCCAAAACTTGTATGGCAGACTGGCTTGTGCTAAGAGAGTCAGTCATATCTCTACATGATGTCTATGTTTGCGCTCAGCTCTACCATTCTGAGCTGAAGTACGAGGACAAGACTTCCTCAGAATAAAAGCCTGCTCTTGATCTATAGTAGACAAAGGTAAATATTCCCTTCCACCATCACACTCAACAACCTTCATAGACTTGTCAAATTGTTTTTTAACAAGGCATTTGAATACTTTGAACACACCAACAACTTGAATTTTATGTTTGATATGATAGAACCAAGTAAATCTAGTATGATTATCTATAAAAATTACATAATATTTGTGACCCTACGTGGAGAGAATAGAAGAGTGACCCCATACATATGTATGTATGAGGTCTAACACACTGTTAGCATAAGAATGAGACATAGGATAAGGTAGAACATGAGATTTTCCAAACTGACAGGCTTCACAAAAGCTACACTCATCTCTTAAAACAGAAGTAAGATTACAAATTTTAAGAACAATGTTTAAATTTTTTTATGATGGATGGCCAAGATTCCTATGTTATCTATCATTTAGGGAATTAGAAAGACCAACAGACAGATCAGTAGAAAGAGATACATTAGTGACTCGAGAACTAGACTTTGTAATGACAGAATGAACCTCTTGTGCTGGTGACTTAGGAATACTCTCCATCTTGTACAACCCACTCTCAGTAGTCCCTTTGAGAAGCATAGTCCTTGACACCTTGTCCTTCACAAGACAAAAACCATTATGAAATTCAACAACTATATTGTTATGACTAGTGAGTTGTGAGACATACAACAAGTTCTTATTTATTTTAGGCACATGTATAATATTTCTTAGGAAATAGGTGTTTTAGTGAGGGATTGCAAACTAGAGTTCCCAATATGATAAATTGGCAACCTGTGACCACTACCAACCATGATGCCTTTGTTACGTGCATACTCAGTTTTCTGAGTCAACACATTTGAATTCCCTATAACATGGTGACTAGCACCAGTGTCAGCATACCAGGCAGAGTCTCCAGTTGAGTCTTGAGTTTCTAGATAAGCTGCATGATCTCTATTCCCTTTAGGTTGTTCTGATGAGGTGGATCCCATAACAGATCGATCATCTCCATAGTAACAAACTGAATCCGTATGTCCATACCTATTGCATATCTGACAAGTAGGTTTATTTTGGAAAAAACATCCCCCTCTCCCTCTAAAGAAATTGTTTCTTCCTCTTCAATTGTTTGAATAGTTGTTTCTTCCTCTATTATTTCTGTAAACACCTTTATACTGTCCATAAAAATTCCCCTGGTTGTTGTTGTTACCTTATGATTTATACTATGTATTTTGAGTAAAATTAGTAGAAGCTAGGTTTAGGTTGGAAACATTATTTTGTAGACTCAATAGCTTTCTAGTCTGCTCTCAAACGTTAACAGACTAGTCTAAAGATCCGACCAACCTACTGACTCCTTATCTGCTAGACTAACAACAATTGGAGTGTACTCATAGTCCAAATCAGCAAGTACTTGAGTCACAAAATTATCAATAGACACTCCACAACCATCCAACACAACATTATCAGCTATATTCTTTATTTTACTTAGTTAATCAATCATGCTAGAGGTACCTTTACGTGTCCTCTAAAACTCAGACTTGTAGTAAGTAATTCTGGCTCTTGTTTTTGAGCCAGAAAGCTTGCTAACAGCATCTCACAGTTCCTTTGAAGTACCTTTTTGCATCAGTTGAATAACCACTTCATAACTCATAGTAGAATATAGTCATCCAAGAAGAAGCTGATCCTTAGCGATCCAGTATTCATGATCAATATTTTCAGTAATGTTTCCTTCAGAATCACTAGTAAACTTAGGAGGAGAGGGCTTGTCCCCTGTGATAAAACCTCCTATTTTATTCCCTTTAACAATAGGTAGTGCCATCGTTCTTCATAATAAATAGTTGTTTCTGTCAAGTCTGAGCTGATTACTGTTATTGTTACTGATTGTTTGCATGAGCACACTTTTGGTAGCACTGGAGAAGTAGCCAAGAAGAACTGAGCCTAACGAATCATTACTTAGTGTAGGTGATTCCGAATTTGCCATTGAAGGCCTTAAAGACTCTGATACTAAGTTGAAGACTGAAGGAGAAGAGAAGGATTTTAAATTGTAAAATTCTGATTCAATTCACAAAATGTAGTCAATAGTACAGTTTTTATAGTTAGACTAGGAATCTAATTGGTTAGGCAGTTTTGCCACATATTGTAAGTTGTTACATAGTTTGTTATACTTATTTATTTATCCAACTAGTATTTAATAAGTGTTACTAGACCATAACAACATCACAACGTGTGATGTAGTCCATAGAGTTGCTGGACACATATTGGGCTTAACCACTCATAAATACTGACCCGGTTGAAGATCCGTAACACTGAAACCATCGTGACCACTTCGACAAAGTAGAGTGTTGTCTGAAGAAACCATAAATCCTGTTCTCTCTTCACTATCTCTTCCTCACACTTAATCCAGCAACCATGAGAGACCTGATTGAAGTTTCAAGTAATTCAAAGTTGGCTTGAAACTTTACATGTCATGTATTCTTCACAATATATATATATATATATATATATATATATATAATATAATAAAAGTTATTAAATTAATTTAACAAAATACTAAAAAAGAATAAACATGTAACTTTGCTATTGGTATCTGCAGTTTATCTCATCTAATAAAAAAAAGTTCGGTGAATATACCAACAACTACGATTTTGAGTTTATATTAACAAAACTCAATTATATTTAGATTTCATTTAATAGTCAAAATCCAGTATACTATGTTTATATTTTTTTTCTTATTATTTTTTAAAAATAAATATTAATATTATTTCCCAAATATTTGAGATTTATTTCAAATATAGACATAAGAAAATCAATATAAAAATAAATGATTAGTTTAGACATCGAATAATATAAATATTTAAAAAGAAGGTTGTGAAACTAACGGAATAACGAAAAATTATAGGTTAGTGTTACACCACAAAAATGTATACAAATAAAAACACGTGGTAAATGCATACAACAAAAAGAATGTAGAATATAAATATGGTTTACACTCACCAATCAATTTTGTGTGATACCGCAAAGGTGAAACTTTGAGGGAAATAAATTTTTTTCCAATTTACTCCCGTCATACGTGCTATATTATTACACCAAAACATAAGCACCGAAGATGACAAATGCGAGAGGGGAACAACACGACGCCTTTCTAATCCATGAAAGTCAATAAGTGTCGATTAGTATGAACCCAAGATTAAAACTGGTTGCGAATCAGATACTATGAGTGAAACAACATTCATAGATGATATGGTTGATGAATTTAGCACAACACACATTCTGATGGTAAGTTTGATCCCGAACTTATAAGTTTGTGGTTGCTAATTTCCTTAGATTGCAAGTCATATAATAAAGGAATAACATGATATTTGTACTTAGTCATAGTAATACAACACACTTGACACAAGGGATGGACATATGAATGATGTTGTAGATGTCTTATGAGTGTGAAGTTTGTCATTGATTGCAAAATTTGTGTTTCCACGAAATCAAATTATCTAATATATATATATATATATATATATATATATATATATATATATGCACACATATAGCGTGTCATGTAAAATGTTTAAACCTTAGACTTTGAGAGGTCCTCCATCATTCTAGACATGAATATCACGGATGACCTAAATTCAGGATGTGTCTCAGCTAATCAGGGTGTCTAAACTTCCAACTAATCAAAGTCTGAAAAAGTTATAAAGTACCTCATATAATTTGGACTTTCCAACTTTATATCGTCAACATAACAACCATTATAGCTCTGAAGACTTGTATGAACTATGCATAAGAGACGTATAGTTTGTTATATATGTATCTACTCTGGTAAATTTTATAAAATTTTAATATATATATAAATAATAATAATAATAAACAAAAAAAAATCATTACATTTTGAGATAATGAAAATAGAAAAAACATGAAATGAATGGGAAAAACAATGATTAGATTAAATTATAATTATTTTTATAGGATCAATGCATGAATTATGTTGTTTAATACATCATAAAAACTAAATTTTAGAAAAATAAATCGGTAACACGTAAAAAATATTGTTCATGTTTTCATAAAAATAAATAAATATTATTTCACTTGGTATCTAAAAAATAGAATGACAAGTAAATCACATAAGCCACAATATTTTCATTCGATAAAATGTATTTTATTCATACATATAACATAATTTTAAACTTTTTTGTATTTTTTAGTTATGACAAAAATAAACAAATCATCCAAATATAGTTTTGAATATATATATATATATATATATATATATACATATATATATATATATAGTTTATATATATATATATATAAATTATTTATTATAAAACAAAATAAAACTATGTTGTTAGTATATTCCCAAGTGATAACATAATATCCTAAATTAATGGACGTAAAAGAAAAGAATAATTTGTATGTAACAAATAATATATTTTTACGTTCTTTTTAGTAATATAATTTTGTTAAATAAGAGCATACAATTTATTTATAAAATAATTATTAACGAAAATAATAATAAATACTATTACAAAAAATTTAATAATTTTATAAAACTAGATTTGTCACTTAAAACATACATTATTTTTTAATTTAAGTTTCGTCAAAGAACAGATGATTATAATATAAATATTTAATATAATAAAAATAATTATTTTAATTTTAATATATATATATATATATATATATATATTATTACAAAAGTTATTTGGTATGCTAATTCTATATAAACAACTATCCTTAAATATAAATTTGATCCTTGTTGTCGTTCCACGTGTGTGTATATATATATATATACACATAATCACATTTAAAATGAATTATATATATATAATATAATATAAAAATGATTTTTAAATTTTTAAATTTTATTAAAAATATTTAATATCAAAAGATAACATGACTCGTACATATATTAAATATATTTAAACAAACTTTTACTATTATAAGTTATGTTTTATACTACTAATTAAATTAATTTATAGGTTTTTAATTAATTATATAAATATTTTAACCAATAAGTTACATATATTCTAAATTTTAAATAACCAGCTATGGTTTATATAAAATATTATGTACCAATAACATTTTCTATTATTATTATTATTTATTTATAATATATATTATTTGACAAAAAAGTCAATTTTATAATTTTAAATTATACAAAAATATATATGGTTTATTATTTATGAAAAAAACTTAAATAATTTTATTAGTGGATGATATTGTTGTGGGTATTTTAAATTATATAAAATAAACAATTTTTATTTTTTTAAATTATATAAAAATAGATTATAAAATAATAATATTATAATAAATATTTAAATAATAATAAAATATATTTTATGTCTTAAAATATATTTTTATTAAATTATAAATTATAATATATATTTATTAAAAAAGTAATAAAAATCAAATGTAATTTTTGTCTATATAGCTAATTTTTTATTTCATAATTTCTAATTTATCGAAAAAAATTAAAAGACCATAATGTTTTAAATATGTAGAACTATCATCGATTTATTTCACACTATTTTTTTGTATCTTATATGTGTGCATAGTATGTAAATATTATTTATTTAATACAATGTTATTTATTTTATTATTTTGTATGGTTTGAAAAATAAATCTTAAAATTTTGGTCGTCACGTATGGTAATGATTAAAACAATCATATTGCCAATAAATTAATATGTGATTCTTATAAGTATGTAGGAGTATCCAAGCCCAAAATGACCAAGTAAGTTATAAATTTGGTAATGATAAATATAGCTCATGTTATGCTTGTAGATATTATGGAACCAAAACTATAATACAATAAATATTAAAACTTAAGTTGAATCATGAAAGACGTTTCGAGGGAATATTTGACGTTTTGAGATATTTAACTGATTGAAATAAATTTTAAACAAAGACAATGACTCTTCTCACAGTGCACGATATATCTTTTGAGTTTTTTTAAATGATTAACAACCAATGATAATATATGGTGAAGTTTATTTTCGTTTGAGGGTAATTTTGTCCAGAGTTTTGTGGTATTTCAAAGGTATTTAATGTTTGGATAAAGTGTAGAGGGAGAATTGAGCTGTCTGGTTGTATTTAATTTTCATTACCCTCATTAAATGAAAGTGGTTGGGTATTTATACCCTTAACCTTGGGCCACATGGGCTTTCGGGTCGTGTTTATGGATTCAGGTCGAGTTCAAAGACCCATTAGTTTTAAGCAGGTAGATAATTAGCTTAGTCATGAAGTGATTAAGGTTTTAGTACATTTAGTTCAGTTCGGATAGTTCAGTGGGTGGGCTTTATCCGAATTGCCCATGTCCGATCCTCATAGTGAGTGGTGATAAAATCCGGACTCATCAGTAGCGCATTTTTTAGGTTGTGTTCGAAGGCCTTTGACAAGACCTAAAAAATAGTCCACAAGCACTTGTAACTATGTCCAGACAGATTTCAAGTTTGCGTAATGATTTACCCGGACTGATAAAGCTCTCAGAAACTGAAAAGTTTTACCAGAGATCGTGGGACACGTGTCCTTCCCTGATTCGCCACACCGGCCGTTTTTTCTCCTAAAATGGCGCTCCCACTTGCTTCGAAAATCAACTTCTTCATTTAATGCAGGTGACATTAGCGGCGTTTTTTAATTATTACATTTACCCTTTCAAATTCTCCTAGGTATCGAAGCATCTTTTGTTCCTTCACTATAAATTAGTTCACTTTTCACTGTTTTATCATCCTCTTTACCTCTACTCCATTAATCTTCAAAGTTTTCATCTTTCAAAAAACCTTTCTTTTGGTGCGAGTTTATGTTCACAGCAAGAAACGCTTCAGTAAAAGGTGGGTGACTCAATTTGTCAGAGTTAGAAAAAGCTCAAGGGGTTGAACGAGAAAGACGAATCACTGCAGGCCTCCCTATTTCCCCTGTCGATAAACCGGAAACACAAAGCTCAGAGCCTGACCGGGGTTCTTCTTCAACTAAGAGTGCTAAACCTAGGAGGTTGTTCCAGTCCAATCTTTCACCAATCGTCTCAGGCTCATCGATCCAGGAGTCAGAGCCTGTTGTTGAACTAGGGCAGGTGGTCACAATTTTTAAGAAACCTTCCCCATTCATAGCCATGGGGTCATATGTTGATATTTCCCCGGAAAAACTGGTAGATAGACGAAGGGTCGTCTGGTAAAAGGGCAGGCTGCTGGCACACAGCCTAAACCAAAATCCACGCCTTCGAAATCCGGGGCAAAAAGTAAAACCACAGGGTCAGAAGCACCCATCAATCTTCCCAATGACAAGTTGTCCGGTCCGGAGACGACTAGCTCAAGTCTTCGAAAAGAGACCTCCGGGTCCGAGCCCTAACCGGACTCTAGACCACAAGAGGGAAATGATGCTCAACAATCCGGAGGGCCTACTGAGCCAATCACCAGCCTTTGTCTTCCTAAAACAGCTGACAACCCCTCCATGGTGATGGAGGATGTAATGGAAGACAACATTGAAGAAACCCCTTTTGAGACTGACGTCTCCGGGAAAACTAGTGAGACTGCCATCACTAGGAAGATCAAAGGCAAGGAAAAAGTGTGTCCAAAGCATCCGAACCTGCCAGAGTACCTTGTGGGAAAAGTGGGGCCTTGTTTCCACAAAGTGAGTGTTAAGTATTTGATGGCCATGCAGAAAATCAAGTATGCTTTCATTCACATAGCTGAACTTGGCCGGATGAGGACGAAGTGGGGAATTCCATAATATGTAAGAATAAGAATTCCAATCGATCCGGAGACGCCCATGGACTGTAAGCTCAACGAGATTGTCTTCTATACTGAGCTGTTGAAATAGGGACTAAGGTTTCCCTTGGACCCAGAAATAGTCAGATATTTCCATCTGATTAAGTTGTGCCCAAGCCAGCTAAGCCCCAATGCATGGTTCACTCTTATGGCATGTATCATGGCTTCAAGGCTCTCCGGAATTCCTCTTCCGATGGAGAAATTTGCTGCTGTGGCAAGCCTCTGCAGAAATCATCTCATCCCTTTCTATCACTTCAACATGGGTGATAACTACAAGGTGGTGGATGACTTGCTTGAGTCAGAGAAAGGCTGGAAGACTCAATTTATGTTCGTCAGCGGTGCTTGGGAGAATATGAAGAAAATTAAAGCTGGTGTCAACCCAAGCATGCTTACCAGCAGATGGCGTAGTGATGGTAACAATCTCACTACATACTTCTACTTTTACTTATGCCAAATTTGTTATCTAATTCTTCTTCTTTTGCTTTTTGGTAGTGCTGCCCAAGGACTTTAGTGATTACTTAGAGGTCGGGCAGAGTACATGTGCCAAGCTTAATTTACGGGCTGCTGAAATATGGGGAAATCGCTTCCACAACTGCTTTATCGGAGGTAATTTTACCAGATCCTATATTTGGAATACCACTGACCAGAGGGATCTGTCTTGGGAGGAAATAACCACCCCACCCCCTCCTAAGGTGATTCTCCGGAAAATAGAGGGAAAAGATGGGAAATTGGTCTTGCCGGGCAGAGCTAAAGCCCCAAGCAAGATGAAGGGCAAAAAAGCTAAGGCCAAGCAAGATGTGGTGTAGGCTAATCCAACCGAGGTGGAGGAAGCTGTCCCACCAAACGCAGAGGGACAAGGTCAAGGGCAAATCGATGATGCCTTACTACAAGTGGTGGAACACGAGAGCACTAAAGAAGCAGCTGGGTCTCCAAAATCTCAAAAGGTCTCCAATAAGATCAGAAAACGGGGAACAAAAGATGAAGACTGGGATGCCAAGAAGACTTCCAAGGGAGATGAGGTTTCTCTCCGGGCTCCGGAGCCACTGCCTCCAGTTAACCCCACTGATCCTACTCGAGCAGAAGAGATCCCCGGTGACTTTCAAACCAGAGAGGTTGGAGGAGGGGATATCAGTATTGAGGGTGTCGACATCACTAGGCTTAAGGGGATTGGTCTTTATTTTGAAAACCTCCCCAGAGATGATTTTGGTGGGCCCTACCTTCCCCCAAGTTCTTCGAACACCGTCACATTCAACGGTAAGTCTTTTTCTGTCTCAAGTGAAAGAGATGTTATTGCTCACTCGTTATTGAGCAATGTCCAGCCAGTGCTTATCTTGGAGAAGCAAGTGCGCAACGAGACAACCATCATCAATACCCTCAATTCTGACAAGGAGAAACTGTCTAGCGATCTTCTTAGTGCCAACCAAAATACTGAGGTATTGAGGAAAGAGAATGAAGAGTTGAAGAAAAGTCTGGAGGACTTGGTCAAAAGGTTGGCCACTTCGGAAGAAGTTGTCAAAGAACTCCAGTTAAAGCAATCTGATCTAGTAAAAGACCTCTTTTCATCAAAAGATGAGGTGAAGGCCTAGGATAGCATCATTCAGGCCTTAACTAATGACAATATCTCTCTTGAAAACAATGTGTCCAAGGCTGAGCAAGAAAAGGCTGACTTATTAAGGGAGCAGGAAAAAACAATACATGCTAGGATTGATGCTTATACTAATGAGGTTATAGATTCTCAGGAGGAAAGGTATGCTGAAGTCAAGTCAGATATGGTCCTGCTCTTTCATGAAAAATTTCCGAAGAGGACATTGGGAGATTTATGGAGATTTGTGGAGTATGAAGACATTCCCCACCATACTATGGCTGAGGGTGATAGGCATGGCTACTCCAGTGGCTGGGATGACACCACTGATGAAGAAGAAGAGACTGGGGAGAGCCCGGATGATGACCCAAAGAAGAAGAAGCCAAGTGAGGCTGAGCCATCTACAAAGGCTCAGTCTTAGAGTATCAATTATCTTTATAATTTTGTTGTGATTGAACCAAAGTCCTTGGATGCCAATGCATTTTTTGTAACCGTGCCTGGTCCTTGTCCGGATAAACCTTTCTTGTTTTGACAATTCAAAGTCCTTGGATGGCCAAGGTATTTCGTATGTTTTAATGAGTGGTTTTATTTTACATAACTCATGCATCGTTTCATGATTTTTTTTTTTAATTTTGGTGGCTAATGTTCAAACAGCCCTTAGTTATTTCATAAGTATTTTAAAGTGAGAGTGTTTAAATTCTCCGATGACCAATGTTTAAGTAGTCATCACTCCACCAATTTAATCCGGTCTGCTATTGATAAAAAATTTCAGAGAAAGCTTTTAATAGAAACACTCCGAATCTTTTAAGAATGCATCAAATTTTATAAAAAAGCCCGGACACCTCATTAAAACCTCCCTGCGCCACCAGGGTAGGAAATAGTATGCCCCCAAATATTTACATGAACTGTTAAGCAAGTAAATATTTACATAGTTTCTATTCCAAGTACAAGCGGAGGTGTTCAATGTTCCAGTGGTGATTCAAAATCCTTCCATCTTTGTCTTGGAGCCGGTATGTCCCAGGCTTAAGCTTTTCAATGACCACATAGGGTCCTTCCCAAGTTGGAGCCAACTTACCGAACTGCTTCTCTTTAGTATGTAGGAAAATTTTTCTCAATACCTTAGCCCGTGGCTGGAAATCCCTTCTCTTAACTTTAGAAGCAAACCTGCTTCTCATCAAACCTTGATAGTGTGCAGCTCTAAGGTGAGCCTTAACTCTTCTTTCTTCTATTAAGTCAACCTGGCCTCTGATTGCCACCTCGTTAGCGTGCTCGGAAAAATTATGAACTCGAAATGAAGGGAGATTAGCTTTTATGGGAGCTATGACATCCATCCCATATACTAAGGAAAATGGGGACTCTTGTGTTGCAGCCCCGGGAGTGGTCCGGTAAGCCCACAAAACTTCTTGCAAATAACTAGGCCATTTTCCAACAGCCCCTTCTAAATTCTTCTTTAGACCGGACAGTATTGTCCTGTTGGCCACTTCGACCTGACCATTTGCTTGTGGGTGTAAAGGAGAAGAGAAGCAATTTTGTATGCTTCTAGAGGCACAAAAACTCTCTATTTATTTGTTGTCGAACTGTGGCCCATTGTCTGTTGTTATCTTTTGTGGAATTCTAAATCTGCAACAGATATTGGATAAAATGAATTTTATAACAGCTTTTGATGGCGTACCTGCCAATGGAGCTGCTTCAATCCACTTCGAAAAGTAATCAATAGCAACGATTATAGTTCTGCGCCCCCCGGATGCCATGGATAGAGGTCCCACTAAATCCAACCCCCATCGAGCAAAATGTATTGGCTCAGAAATTGACTCTAAAGGGATGGTTGGGATATAAATTTAATTGTTATATCTCTGGTATGGGTCACACTTTTTTACCAACTCCCTAGCATCTTGCATTATGGAGGGCCAATAGTACCCAACTAACAAAACTCTTCTTGTCAGGGCCCTAAATCCGTAGTGAGCTGATCCCTCACCATCATGTAACTCAGAGAGTACTATTTGAGACTCATCGACCCCCAAACATCATAAGAGGGGTTTACTATAAGACTTCTTATAAATAAAATCTCTTAGAATGACAAAACCACGAGCCTTGTACTTTACTTTCCTTGCTACTGCTTTTTACGGAGGGAGGATGCCATCTAAGAGATATTGAAGGAGAGGAAATCTCCAATCTTGAGGCTGTTTTATCGGTATATTCAAACTTTCTTATTCTTTATCCGGATTGAGTTGAATGGATGGGCATTCCAGCACATGAATCCAGGGGTAGGACTCAGTATAGGCTATGGTTGCCAAAGAGTCTGCTAGCGTATTTTCTGTTCGGAGTATGTGTTCATAGGTGATGCTTTTAAAATTAAGTGCCACTTCTTTGAGAAGAAGTAAGTATTTAACTAGCTGCTCCTTTTGGCTTCGGATTGACCTTGTGCATGATGGACAAGGAGCTGGGAATCGCTCATTTAACTTGACCCTTTTGGCTCAACAAATAAGAGCTAATTTTAAAACCAGCTATAGCAGCTTCATATTCGGACTCATTATTAGAAGCCCTGAAAGAATAACATATAGCTTGGTACATTCTGTCACCGTATGGAGAGGTTAAACATACCCCATCACCACATCCCATGGTACTTGATCCTCCATCAGTCCGGACGACCCAGACTTTTTTGTCTTTCACACCATTTTCTTGCTCAGTATCCCGATCTGAATGGAATTTAATTAAGAAATCAGCCACAGCTTGGGCTTTGACTGCTGTTCGAGGAGCAAAATCAATATCATAGTCTCCCAGCTCTACCGACCATTTGGTCATTCTACTTGAAACGTCAGCTTTTTGGAGAACATTTTTCAAAGGGAAAGAAGTCCGGACGATGATGGAATGAGCCTGAAAACAGGGTTTCATTTTTCTTGCAGCAATTACCAAGGCCAACGCCAACTTCTCAAGCTTCAAATATCATTTTTCAGCATCTATCAAGCTTTTGCTGATATAGTACACCGGATGAGGATAATTGTCCACCTCTCTTACCAATACTGCACTTATTGCGCAATAAAAAATGGCTAAATACACATAAAGCGTTTCTCCATCAACAGGTTTAAACAAAGTTTTGGGGGAAGACAAATGCTTTTTAATTTCATTGAAGGCCTCATGACACTTTAAGGACCAGTTGAAGTCCTTTACACCTTTCAAAGTTTGAAAAAACGGGGCACACCTGTCCGAAGACCTTGAAATGAATCTATTTAATGCAGCCAGCCTCCCAGTCAATCGTTGTACTTCTTTAATATTCCGAGGAGGCTCCATTTGTAGTAAAGCATTAAGGTGGTCTGGATCTGGCTGTATCCCTTGCTCACTTATCACATACCCCAAGAATTTCCCGGACTGTACTCCAAACACACACTTTTCTGGGTTTAATTTCAAATTTACTTTCACTAAGTTAGCAAAAGTTTCTTGGAGATCTGCCAAGTGTAGCTCTTCGTCCACACTTTTCACCATCATGTCTTCGAAGTAAACTTCCATGTTTCTTCCAATTTGATCAGCAAAAGCCTTGTTTACCAACCTCTGATAAGTAGCCCCAGCATTTTTTAACCCAAATGGCATCACCTTGTAACAATGAAGGACCCTATCAGTAAAAAATGTAGTATGTTCTTGATCCTTCGGAGAAGGCATCCATAAAGGATATCAGCTTGTTTCCAGATATAAAGTCCACCAACTGATCAATCCGGGGGACCAGGTATAAGTCCTTTGGGCAAGCTCTGTTGAGATCTGTAAAATCGATGCACATACGCCACTTGCCATGTTTCTTTTTTACCAACACCGGATTGGCCGTCAATAAAGGGTATTGAGACTCCTTTATGTGCCTCATTTTAGTAAGTCGGTCGACCTCTTGAACTATGACATCAGCCTTTTCCTTAGAAAATGCTCTTTTCTTTTGTATCACAGGTGTTACGTCTCTTCGGATGGACAATTGTTGTGACATAATATCTGCTGGTACTCTGGTAACATTAGCATTGCACCAAGCAAAAACATGCTGATGGTCTTTCAAGAATTTTAACATTTTATCTTTTAAGTCCAGTATCATTTTGGATCCCATCTTGACATTTTTTCCTTCAGTCAGAGAGTGAGTTTCAACTTCTTCAATTGGTATTAAAATACCAGGGGTGTCTCTTGGGTCATCTATTTCACCCTCTCCCCCAGGAGGGCCCCTCAAACAGTTATTCCTCGTTGATCCGAACTGCCCCCAATGTCCGAGGGGCCAGTGCAGTTGCATAACATTCTCTTGCTACCTTTTGGCTGCTCCGAACAACTCCCACTTGTCCTTGCACAGCATACTTCAAGAATTGGTGGACCGTTGAGGCCACGATATGCATCCTAGAGAGCCAAGATCTCCCTATAATAGTATTATATCAAGTGGGACAATGCACCACAACGAATAGTATTCTAACCATCTTTTTGAAAGGGCCTTTGCCCAACAAAACCTCCTCCTCAAACTCCCCGATTACATCCGCTGAGCTTCCAGTAAAACCCACAATTGACCTGTTCGAACGCTGAATCACTGCTGGATTCTTCATTTGTTTATAGGTAGTTAAAAAGAGAATGTTGGCAGAACTTCCGGTATCCACCAAAATTCGTCTTATGTCATTGCCCCCGATAGATGCTCCTATGACAACATCATCTTCATAAGGACCAGCTATATCCCTCAAGTTATCTTCGTTGAAAACAATGAAGGGAAATGGAATCTGCGATTGATAAGAAGTCATGCCCCATTCTAGTTGGGTAGCTAAAGTATGAACGTGCCTCTTTCTCGAAGAAGCAGTCGGTGCTGTCATGGTATCTCCTCCAAAAATTGTGAGTGACTTATAAAAGTTGATAAGTCCGGACACCGACTTGAAATGTTCTGTGACAACACCCACTTTATTCCGGGTTGGATCAGGGTTCAAATATTCTGACTCTACATCGAATCTTTCGATTATGACCATATCCCTATCCGGAGCCGACGTGCCTGCATTGTTCGAACCAACCCGATGAGCGTTATCAGGTCTATTTCCACCTCTTCTTTTAACATACGCTCCCAACTTTCCTCTTTCAATCAAATTCTGGACTTCTTGCTTCAAAGTAATACAATCCTCAGTGGTATGGCCAGTATCATTGTGATACTGGCAAAAACAATTGTTGCGGCTCTCCTTAGGAGATTGTAGCGCAGCCGACCTTTTATAGTGTACTTCGTCTTTTGTTTTATCATAAATGGTGGCTATGTTTTCTTTCAACTCAGCAAACCACTCCGGTTGAACCCAAGGCCCTCGTTTATTTCTAGATTGTTGACTCTGGGCTGGTGCAGCTGGCTGAGACTAAGCTTTGGCTCTGTTATGACCATGTCGGCCTCCCTAGCCTTGTTTCCGGACTGGTTTTGGTTTGGATTTGGTGCAGCCGGAGCAGACTTCACCTGCCTGTGCACCCTAGTTTTATTTGTTTCATCTACATTAATCTGCTTTCCGACCTGATTCAGCAGACCTCCCCACGTCATAGCCTTTTTTCTGGTTACTGAATCAGCCAAGTTCCCAGGGTTTAAGCCCTGCCTCAAAGAGGCTATTGCTACCTGCTCGAAGCAATCAGCCAATCCATTATTAGTATTCACAAAATGGCTTATGTTTTCTTTTAAAGATTCGTTTAGTTCTTGGGCACAATGGATAATCGTGTCTCCATTTCCCTTTACTTCCTTACTTCCAACAAATTGCCTCCGGAAGACTACCCAAAAACTGTCAAAATTCCTAATACGGCCTTGTGGCAAACTGTATTACCATTTCAGAACACTCCCCGTAAATGATTGGGAGAATGCTCTACAAAGTAACTTGTCGTCATCATCAAAATTCATCATGAAATTTTGAATTGTTCCAAGTGATTATCCGGGTCTTTACTGCCATCGTATTTTTCCATTTTTGTACTTTCAAACCTCTTAGGAAGGTTCCCGGATAGTATCTTGGAGGACAATGGAGATTGTCTCCAATTTCGGCCACGACTGAAAACCGTATCTTCGTTAAGAGTTGCAAAGATACATGGTTCATCATGAAAGGTAAAAGGATCCATCACCATCCGATCTACATGTCTCGGGCTATGAGACGATCCTTTGCCTATATGCCTCTTTAACCTTCCATGCCTATCCTATTTTCTTGAGTACTTTTTGACTAACTTTTGTTTCTTTTTAGAACGGCCTTCATCACTACTGGATGACAAGGATTCTTCGACTCCACCTTCACCTGAGGAGCTACTTGAAGATTCTGAGTCTGAATCAGAGCTCTCTACTGGCGAGACTTTTTTGAGCTAGCATGAGTCTTTTTTGTGCTCATATGGGTTTTTGAGGGCTCGTGTTCTCTTGGATTGTCAGTATGATGAGCAACTGACGCCTTAGATTTTTCTTTTATGCCCATCTCTGCCCTCTTGGCAGCCCTCAGAGCTTCTATTTCAACTTTTAACCTATCTCGCTCCTCAATGGTATATTCATCATTTTCTCCCACCACTTCAGCCAAAGCTGGTGGTACTTCCTGCTCGTCCGGATTCATCCGAACTGGTTTTTCCTAATGGTTTTGAATGCTAGATTCAGGCACCTTCTCCTCCCACTATGGTCGCCAATTTGGTGAGGTTTATTTTCGTTTGAGGGTAATTTTATTCAGAGTTTTGTGGTATTTCAAAGGTATTTAATGTTTGGATAGAGTATAGAGGGAGAATTGAGCTGCCTGGTTGTATTTAATTTTCATTATTCTCATTAAATGAAAGTGGTTGGGTATTTATACCCTTAACCTTGGGCCACATGGGCTTTCGGGTCGTGTTTATAGATTCGGGTCGAGTTCAAAGACCCATTAGTTTTAAGCAGGTAGATAATTAGCTTAGTCATGAAGTGATTAAAGTTTTAGTACATTTAGTTCAGTTCGGATAGTTCAGTGGGTGGGCTTTATCCGAAGTGCCCCTGTCCGGTCCTCATGGTGAGTGGTGATAAAATCCGGACTCATCAATATACGTATTCAATCTCTTAATACATTAGGTCACTGTCACTGCTGTGATGTTATGACGTTACGAGAGTACACTAGTTATACTATCACGACATGAAAATCTCTATGACACTAAACATCTTGTCGCATCGACCTTCTAGTTTTTCAGAAGAAAAAAGTTTATTCTGATGAGTCCGAATTCGAAGAGCTCCCCGGAAGGGTAGTCCAAAGTAAATCACCCCGTAAATCCGGACAGACTCCATGACTTCAATTCGAACAGCACTGATTGAACCGGACAGATGATTTTGAACACTGCAAACATAAGGCAGTTCGAACTATGACTAAAGTACTAAAAAACCTAATCACTATCTGACTAAGCTACCTGTACATCTGCTTAAAACTCATGGGTCTTTAAACATGACCCGGGTCCATTAAACTTGACCCAAAAGCCCATAAGGGCCCAAATCTTACACTATAAATGCCCAACCACCAGCATTAACTAGGGGTAAGAAAAATTAACTGCTGCCAGGCTGCTTAATTCTCTCTCCACCCTTGAAACACTTTGAAACACCCTGAAATACCTTAAAACACCCTTAAACACCACCACACCACCGTGAAACACCCTTACGCCGCCTTAAAACTCCACTTAAAATTACCAGCCTACCCTCAGGCTACTTTTATCCTCACCAAATTGGCGACCACAGTGGGAGGCGACGGTGCCTGAATCAAGCATTCAAAACCAAGTAAGGAAATTCTGTCCGAATGAATCCGGATAACCCAGAGCTTCCACCAGCTTTGCTCGAAGTGGTGGAAGAGAACGATGAATACACTGTCCAAGAGCGTGACAGGTTGAGGGTTGAAATAGAAGCTCTGAGGGCTGAAAAGGCCAAGATGGGCATGAAGGAGAAATCCAAAGCATCAGTTACTCATCGTTCTGATAACCCTCGAGAGCATGAGGCTTCAAAGACTCATGTGAGCACTAAAAAGACACATGCCAATTCAAAAAAGTCTCACCGGTCCAAGCCTGTGGAGAGTTCTGACTCAAGTTCAGAATCTTCGGACAGCTCTTCGGACAGTGAGGGAAATGAAAAATCCTTGTCCTCCAGTAGTGATGAAGGGCGAACCAGGAAAAAGCAGAAGCAAGTTAAAAAGTATTCTAGAAAAAGAGACCATCATGGAAGAATGAAAAGGCACATTGGGAAATGATCATCCCACAGCCGGAGACATATAGACCGGATGGTGGTGGATCCATTTGCCTTCCATGATGAGCCAGGTATCTTTGCAACACCTAATGAGGATACCGTGTTCAGTCGTGGAAGGAATTGGAGGCAGTCTCCACTGTCTTCTAAAATCCTGTCCGGGAACCTCCCCAAGAGGTTTGACAGCACAAAGATGGAGAAGTACGATGGCAGTACTGATCCGGACAATCATCTGGAGCAATTCAAGAACTTCATGATGAACTTTGATGATGATGATAAACTACTCTGCAGGGCATTCTCCCAATCCTTTACGGGGAGTGCTCTGAAGTGGTACAACAGCCTTCCTCAGGGTTGTATCAGAGACTTTGATACCTTTTGGGTGGCCTTTCGAAGGCAATTTGTGGGGAGTAAGGAGCTCAAGGGTAATGGAGATACCATAATCCATTGTGCCCAAGAGCCAAATGAATCGTTGAAAGAATACATAAGTCGTTTTGTGAACACAAAGAACGGGCTGGCTGATTGCTTTGAACAAGTGGCAATAGCATCCCTGAGACAAGGTTTGAACCCTGGCAACCTGGCCGATTCGGTAACAAGGAAGAAAGCCATGACCTGGGGTGGATTGCTGAATCAAGTTGGCAAGCAAATAAATGTTGATGAAACAAAAAAGACCAGGGTGCACAGGCAGGTGAGATCCACCCCGGTGACACCAACTCCCAATCCAAACCAGTCCGGCAACAAAGCTAGAGAAACCGGACAGGGGCATGGAAGAGGAAAAGCTCAGTCTCAACCAGCTGCCCCTGCACAAAGCCAACAGTCTAAAAACAAAAGGGGGCCGTGGGTCCAACCGGAGTGGTTTGCAGAGCTCAAAGAAAGTGTGGCGACCATTTTCGAAAAAACTAAAGATGAAGTACACTACCGGAGACAGGCAACCTTGCAGTCTCCCCGAGAACATCGAAACAGTTCTTTTTGTCAATATCACAATGATATTGGCCATACTACTGATGATTGCATAGCCTTGAAACAAGAGGTTCAGAACCTGATTGAAAGAGGGAAATTGGGTGCATACGTTAAAAGAAGAGGAGGCAACAGGCCTGATAACACTCACCGGGCTGGTCCGGTTAATGCTGCCCCAGAAGGGGCTATGGTAATCGTTGAAAGGTTTGATGTGGAATCTGAATACTTAGACCCTGATCCAACAAGAAACAGAGTGGGTGCAATTGAGGAGCGTTCCAGGTCGGTCTCCGGGCTCATTAAATTCTTTGAGTCCTTGACAATTTTCGGAGGGGACACCGTAACGGCTCCTACCACTTCATCAAGAAAAAGGCATGTTCATAATTTGGCAACCCAACTAGAAGGGGGCATGACCTCTTATCAATCGTCAAATTTATTCCCATTCATTGTCTTTGATGGGGATGATTTGAGAGACATTGCTGGCCCTCATGAAGATGTTGTTGTCATAGGAGCATCGATAGGGGGCAATGAGATAAGGCGAATCCTGGTAGATACTGGGAGCTCTGCCAATATCCTTTTCCTAGATACTTACAAGAAAATGAAAAATCCAGCTGTGATTCAAAAGTCAGACCGATCGATTGTAGGCTTCACGGGCAGCTCAGCTGATGTAATCGGTGAGTTCGAAGAAGAAGTATTGTTGGGCAGAGGCCCTTTCAAGAAAACGGTTAGAATACTTTTCATTGTGGTGGACTGTCCCACTTGTTACAATGCTATTCTAGGGAGATCTTGGCTCTCTAGGACGCATGCAGTGGCCTCAACAGTCCATCAGTATCTAAAATACGCTGTTCAGAGGCAGGTTGGGGTTGTCCGGAGCAGTCAAAAAGTTGCAAGAGAATGTTATGCCACTGCCTTGGCTCCGCGAACGCTGGGGGCAGTCCGTGTACTTGACCAATAGCAGTTTGAGGGCCTTTCTGGGGGTGAGGGTGAAATTGATGACCCCAGAGAGACTCCCGGAGTGTTGATCCCAGTTGAAGAGGTTGAGACACACTGCTTGGAAGAAGGGAAATTTGTCAAGATAGGGTCCAAAATGCCACAAGTGTTGAAAGAAGAGATGTTAAAATTCTTAAAAGACCATCAGCATGTCTTTGCTTGGTGCAATGCTGATGTTACTGGAGTTCCATCAGAGGTGATTTCCCATCACCTATCTGTCCGGAGGGATGTGGCACCTGTGGTGCAAAAGATGAGAGCTTTTTCAAAAGAAAAGGCTGATGTCATTGTACAAGAGGTTGACAGACTCACAAAGATGGGGCACATTAAAGAATCTCAGTACCCTTTGTGGACTGCCAATCCAGTTTTGGTAAAAAAGAAGAACGGTAAATGGCGAATGTGCATTGACTTCACAGATCTCAATCAAGCTTGCCCAAAAGACTTGTATCCGGTTCCCCGGATAGATCAGTTGGTAGATTCTACTTCTGGGAACAAGCTACTCTCCTTTATGGATGCTTTCTCCGGGTACAATCAGATCCAGGTGGATCCAAGAGATCAAGAGCATACCACTTTTGTTACTGATAGAGGATTACACTGCTACAAGGTGATGCCTTTTGGTTTGAAAAATGCTGGGGCTACTTATCAAAGGTTAGTCAATAAAGCATTTGCTGATCAAATTGGAAGAAATATGGAGGTTTACATTGACGATATGATGGTGAAAAGTGTGGATGAGCAGCTGCACTTGTCCGACCTCCAGGAGACTTTTGCCAACCTGGTCAAGGTAAATTTAAAGTTAAATCCTGAAAAATGTGTGTTCGGAGTTCAGTCCGGGAAGTTCTTAGGGTATATTATAAGTGAGCATGGAATACAGCCCGACCCGGACCAACTCAATGCTTTATTTCAAATGGAGCCTCCTCGAAACGTTAAAGAAGTGCAGCGGTTAACGAGGAGGTTAGCAGCTTTGAACAGATTCATCTCAAGGTCTTCGGACAGATGTGCTCCTTTCTTTCAAACTTTGAAGGGTGCAAAGGGGTTTGAGTGGACACCACAGTGTGTTGAGGCATTCAATGAAATCAAAAAGCATCTGTCCTCCCCCAAGACCTTGTTCAAACCAGTCGATGGAGAGACTCTTTTTGTGTATCTGGCTGTTTCAAGTTGTGCCATCAGTGCTGTGCTAGTGAGGGAGGTTGATGGGTATCCTCACCCAGTATACTACATCAGCAAAAGCCTGATTGATGCTGAACGTCGTTACTTGAAACTCGAGAAACTAGCATTGGCCTTGGTGATAGCTGCGAGAAAGATGAGGCCTTATTTTCAGGCTCATCCTATCGTTGTCCGGACATCCTTCCCTTTAAAGAATGTCCTTCAAAAAGCAGACATTTCAAGCAGAATGACAAAGTGGTCAGTAGAGTTGGGGGACTTCGACATAGACTTTGCTCCTCGAACAGCAGTAAAAGCTCAAGCTGTGGCAGATTTTCTGGTCGAATTCCATTCCGATAGGGACTCAGAGCAATCTGTTGATTCAAAAGACAAAAAAGTGTGGATTGTCCGAACAGATGGAGGATCCAGTGCCATAGGATCTGGGGCAGGAATATGTCTTACTTCCCCCTATGGGGACAACATGTTCCAAGCTATTTGTTTTGCTTTCAGAGCATCTAATAACGAGTCCGAATACGAAGCAGCGATAGCTGGGTTGAAATTGGCTTATATCTGTGGAGCAAAAAGGGTCAAGCTGCTAAGCGACTCCCAATTGCTTGTCCACCATGCCTTGGGCCTATCAGAAGCCAGAAAAGAACAATTGATTAAATATTTACTTCTCCTGAAAAATGAAGCAATGAAGTTTAAAGCTGTTATTTATGAACATATTCCCCGGGCAGAGAATGAGCTAGCAGACAGTTGGCCACAATAGCATACACGGAGTCCTATCCATGGATCCATGTGCTTGAAAGTCCTTCTATTCAACTTGATGAAGGGGAAAAAGAAGAAGTCTTTGAAATACAAGTAAATGAGCCTCAGGATTGGAGGTCTCCTCTTATACAATATCTGTCCGATGGCATCGTACCTTTGAATAAATCACAAGCCAGGACTCTAAAACACAAGGCTCGTGGTTTCATCATGATTAGAGAGGTCTTATACAAGAAATCCTATAGCAAACCTCTCCTATGATGTTTAGGAGATCATGAGTCACAAATGGTTCTCTCCGAATTGCATGATGGTGAGGGATCAGCCCATTGTGGATTTAGAGCATTAACAAGAAGAGTGCTTCTCTCCGGATATTATTGGCCTTCAATAATGAAAGATGCCAAGGAACTGGTAAGAAGGTGTGACCCATGCCAGAGGTACAGCAATGAAATTCATGTACCAGCCATTCCTTTGGAATCAATTTCTGAGCCTATCCCTTTTGCTCGATGGGGATTAGACTTAGTTGGGCCTCTCCCTATGGCGTCCGGAGGGTGTAAAACCATAATCGTAGCCATTGACTACTTTTCGAAGTGGATAGAAGCAGCCCCCTTGGCAGGAACAACATCAAAGGCTGTTATAAAATTCATTCTATCCAACATATGTTGCAGATTTGGTGTTCCCCAGAGAATAACAACAGACAATGGGCCACAGTTTGACAACAGAGAAATGGAGAGCTTCTGTGCCTCAAGGGGTATTCAGCACTGCTTTTCTTCACCATTCCACCCACAAGCCAATGGGCAAGTTGAAGTGGCAAACAGAACGATACTGTCCGGTTTAAAGAAAAATTTGGAAGGGGCTGCTGGGAAGTGGCCTAGTTATTTACAAGAAGTCTTGTGGGCCTACCGGACAACACCTGGGGCTGCAACACAAGAGTCACCTTTTGCCTTGGTCTATGGGATGGATGCAGTAGCCCCCATAGAAAAGACACTCCCCTCTTTTCGTGTTCATAACTTCTCCGGACAGGCTAATGAAATGGCAGTTAGAAATCAACTTGACTTAATTGAAGAAAGGCGAGTAAAAGCTCATCTTAGAATGGCACACTATCAAGGCTTGATGAGAAGCAGGTTTGCTTCTAAGGTTAAAAGAAGGGATTTTCAACCAGGAGATAAGGTATTGAGGAAAGTTTTCTTGCATACCAAGGAAAAGCTCTTCGGAAAACTGGCCCCAACCTGGGAAGGTCCCTACACTGTGGTTGAAAGAATCAAACCTGGCACATACTGGTTAGAAGACAAAAATGGCAGGGTTTTAACTCACCCTTGGAATATTGAACACCTTCGAATGTATTTGGAATAAAACTTATGTAAATATTTACTTGTTTAAATATCCATGTAAATATTTGGGGGCATACCACTATCTTTCTCCGGCGCCACGGAGAGCTTTAAATGAAACTTGGAACTTTCTTGAATTAATTTTCTAAGTTTTTGCAAAATTCTGTTGATTGTCATAATATTCGGACTGAAAAGTCTAAGGGCTACTTAAATTCTAGCCAGAGAAACTAAACACTCTCACAACACGATAACTCGAGATTACTTAAACTCCAAGATATTTAAACAGACTATGGAATAAGAGAAGGGTTGTGCGAGATAAAACGTTCATTCAATAAATTTAAAGTTGCCTTGGCCTTCCAAGGACTTTTTAAACAAGTTTAAACACAATACAAAAATCTGTCCGGACAAAACGGACAGCATCACAAAAAAGGTGCCTTGGCCTTCCAAGGACTTTGGTTCGAACAAAAAGTAAGCAGAATAAATTACCAACTAAGGGGGAGCCTTTGAAGATGGCTCACCCTCATCTGTTCCCTTGGTCTTGATATCGCTTTTTTCCTCAATGACCTTCTTGCCTTTGGGGTCAGCCTCTTCTTCACCCGGACTCTCTCCGGTTTCCTCCTCGTCACCAGATGAGGATATATCAGTGTACCCTTCATCAACCATGGTCCAATATGGAAGATCGTCATCATCCACATAACGCCATAAGTCCCCAAGTCTCCTCTTTGGGAACTTCTCGTGAAATAGAAGGACCATGTCGGACTTCACCTTTTCAATTAATAATTCCTCACTCCGAATCATCTCCTTGGCATAAGCGTTGATTTTGGCTTTGATCATGGCCTCTTGATCCTTCACCAGAGCAGCTTTCTCGCCAACAGCCTGAGTCACTGCATTCTCTAAAGCGAGTTTGTCAGTAGTCAGATTGGTGACAAGTTTCTCTTTTGCTGCAGTCTCATCTTTTGAGGTTTTCAAGTCCTTCTCCAATTCGGACAGCTTAGCCTGGAGGTCTTCTAGGGTTTTCTCTAAAGAGGCAACTTTTGTGTTGTTTTCATTTTGACTCCTCTTCAGCTGTTCGTTTGACTCCTTGAGCAAGTCGACCTTAGTAGTGGCACTCCGGAGGTCATCGGACAGTTTTTCCTTCTCAGACTTAAGCTCTTTAATGGTTTCTGCCTGACTCCGGACTTGCCTTTCTAGGGTAAGTACTGGTTGTACGTTGCTCAGGAGGGAATGAGCTATAACATCCCTCTCGCTGGAAACCAAAAAAGTCTTACCGTTGAAGTTTACCGTGTTGGAACTACTGGGAGGAACATATGGCCCTGCGAACTCATCTCTTGACAGGCCGAGGAAGTAATCACCCAAAGGACCCAGGCCGGTGACATCCACTTCGTCCATGTTAATCTCTCCCCTAGCAACTTCATCAGTGCGGAATTCCATTGGAATCCCTTCATTGAGATTCCCTGGGATCTCTTCGGCTAAGGTTGGGTCAGTTGGGAATGTGGGCTCCGGATCCCGGACAGCAAACTCTTCTTCTTGAGAAGTCTTCTTCTTTTTTACTTCTCTGTCAGCACTATCGCTTGCTTGCTTGCGAGTTCGTTTGGAGGCCCTTAGAGGTTTTGAGGGAGTCTCTCCGTGTTTCTTACTTTCCACTTCTACCACATGTAGAAGGTTTGCATCGACTTGAGCTGGGACTGGCACCTCTGTGTCAGTTGGAGCCTTTTTCTCCGTATCCACTGCCGTTTTCCTCCCTTTCTTCTTCTGGCCCTTCATTTTACTTGGGGCTTTGGCCCGGGCAGGAAGGAAAAGGGTCCCATCTAGTTCATGAGACCTCCTCAGCACTATGTCATCCTCAGGAGGGGTGGAGAACTCCTCCCATGATAAATCCCTTCGACCTGTGGTGTTCCACAGGTGAGATCTCGCCAAGTTTCCCGGAGTGAAAGCCTTGTGAAACCGGTTCTCCCAGTTCTCTGCGGCCCATGCATTTATCTTGCCACAGGTGTCCTGTCCGGCTTTCAGATAGTCTCCGAACTCTTTTGGCAGTTCTAACAAAACAAAAGAATAACCAGTTAGTGAAAGCTTAAAGAAGGGAAGATTCGAATAGAAAACTTAAGGAAAGAACTTACGATCGCTTCTCCATCTGCTTCGAAGAAGGCTAGGATTCTCCCCAACCTTAATCTTCTTCCCATTCTCCCATGAGCCACTTATAAACAAGAACTGGCTCCTCCATTTATTCTCCGACTCCAGGAGATCATCGACGGCTTTCAGATTGTTCCCCATATTAAAATGATAAAAAGGGAATTGGTGGTGTTTGCACAAGCTAGCAACAGCAGCAAACTCTTCCATGGGAAGAGGGATTCCGGACAGCCTGGACGCCATAATGCATGACATCAAGGTGTACCATCCGTTGGGGCTCAGCTGCGATGGACATAGCTTGACTAAATGGAAATAGCGCACTATCTCCGGATCCAATGGGAACCTGAGTCCCCAATTGAACAGCTCTGTAAAAAAGACAATCTGGTTTCTCTTGCAATCCATCGGGGTCTCCGGATCGATGGGAATTCGGATCTTTACGTTTTCAGGGATCCCCCACTTAGTGCGAAGCCGTCCCAAGTCTCTAGTATGAATAAACATGTACTTGGTTTTTAACAAAGATAAGAGATACTTAAATTCTACCTTGTGAAAGCAGGGCCCAACTTTCCCTTCAAGGCTCTCCGGCAGATCCGGACGGCTCAGGTACAAATCCTCTTTGCCTTTCTTGGCAACAACTATTGCAGTTTCAGCTTGTCCGGAAGACTCAGACTCAAACCTGACCTCCTCAGTGGAGTCTTCCATCCTCTCCTCCATTACTGTTGGGGGAGCTTCTGCAGAAACAGCCCGGGGAGGGATGAAGCTTGGTACAGCTGATCCTCCGGACTGGCGGCTCGTTGTATGTTTCTGAGTCCTCACCTCAGTTTGAGCTTCTGAGGTCGAAGTTTCCTTAGGAGGTAGTGGACTGCTAGCCTCCGGACCAACCGGCCTCTCCCGGAGGGTTCTAACAGTTGTTCCGGACCCTGACCCACTGGTATTTTTTTAGGAGAGTCCCTTAACCAGTCTACTTGGTCTTTTCATGATCAGCTTGTCTGGAGAATGATCGGAGTCGGACCCCATAGCAATAAAAGTGGTTTTCTTCCTAACACTGGTAACAGCGACCCCCGGTTCGACAGTGGGGATTGATTCTTGGACTGATGAGCCAGAAACTATTGGGGAGAGTGTTGATTGAAAGAGTTTTCTAGGTTTCGTACCTTTCGAAGACGACGAACCTCTATCAGATTCTTCGATTGAAGGGGCTGGATTTTCAACAGGCGACGCCTGAAGCCCTGCTGCAAGTCTCTTCTCTTTTTCAACCCTTTGAGCTTTCTCTAGTTCTGAAAGATTGAGCCAGCCACCCTTGATTAGAGCTGTTCTTGCTGTGAACATAAAACAACTAAGGAAAGTTTGAAGTTTTAGAGAGATGAAGTTTTGAGTGAAATGACAAAGTAAAAGTGAAAATGAAACTGTGAAAGACAAATGGAATTTATAGTAAATGTAAAAAAGAGTTTGATTCCTAAGAGAATCCGAAAAGTTGGGCAATGATTAAAAAACGGCGCTGACATCATCAATAGCATTTAAAGAAGTAACTTGTTCGAGAAAGTGGTGCAACTTTCAAGGTGAGAAAACGGCTAAAAGTAACCAACCAGAGAGTGACACGTGTCCCACTACTTCTGACAAAGAACCGTTTGGAAGTCGTAACGGTTGGACTGTCCGGGCCTATTTCAATTCTCTTCGAATTGGAAGGCCACTTCTTCAATCGGACTGTTTTTTAGTTCTTTAACAAGGACACTTGTTCAAATACCTAAAAAAGGGGCTCCTGATGAGTCCGAATTCGAAGAGCTCCCCGGAAGGGTAGTCCAAAGTAAATCACCCCGTAAATCCGGACAGACTCCATGACTTCAATTCGAACAGCACTGATTGAACCGGACAGATGATTTTGAACATTGCAAACATAAGGCAGTTCGAACTATGACTAAAGTACTAAAAAACCTAATCACTATCTGACTAAGCTACCTGTACATCTGCTTAAAACTCATGGGTCTTTAAACATGACCCGGGTCCATTAAACTTGACCCAAAAGCCCATAAGGGCCCAAATCTTACACTATAAATGCCCAACCACCAGCATTAACTAGGGGTAAGAAAAATTAACTGCTGCCAGGCTGCTTAATTCTCTCTCCACCCTTGAAACACTTTGAAACACCCTGAAATACCTTAAAACACCCTTAAACACCACCACACCACCGTGAAACACCCTTACGCCGCCTTAAAACTCCACTTAAAATTACCAGCCTACCCTCAGGCTACTTTTATCCTCACCATATTCAATTCTAGTTATGAGCTTTCTGGATTATGGGGTTCAAAAGTATAATATTGTAAGCATGTCCATATATATAGGATTCTAAAATATGTTTTTTTTAATTTGATGAACTGAAAATCTAGATAATATGATAATAATATAATGCGTATATGTTTAATCATCATTCATAAAATCATATTTTTAAATCTCAACAACTCAATTATGTAAATTTATGTTCAAAATGATAATTGATTTAGAAAACTAAATCAACCTCTAATATGTACATATTAGGCTCTAACAATAATTGTAGATATTATGTAGCCAAAACCTTTATCAACAAACATTAAAACTACAATGTAGAGGAGAAATTGAATCCCTAAGGAAGCTTTGCAGAATACTTGGCATCTATAGCGATCATATGGATTGAAAATAATTAAAGTAAGTATATTAACTCTTTCCATGGTATATGTGATATCTTTCTAGTTTTCTTCTTGGAGAAGTAAAAACCAAAGACGACGTGTGTACTCAATCTCTTAAAGTTTTAGGGATGAAAGCATTAAAGTTTTGAATGTTTATTATATGATTTTTTTAAAAAATTTATATCTAATATCTCTTTATACAATATCTAGTCTAAGTTGATAAAACATAATGATATTGTGCCCTTAGAAAACCATTATTTTATTGGGCTCATATAGCCAATATTTATAATATTAGATTAAAACGAGTCTCATTGTAAATATCAATTGGTCCAACTAATATACACACTAGACATGTGATCCAATTTAAATTAATATTGAATATATTTAAATAAGTATATTATAATTATAATAACTTGGATATTGTAAATATATATGGATAAAACATTCTAATTAAATATACATTTCACACCATTTTCACCGTCGTTTAAAAAATAGACAACACAATAACACAACAAATTATATAATACTTGATTATAAAATAGACATCAAATCAAAATAAAATTTAAAATTTCATAAGGTCGTGAAAATATTATATATTCGGAAGTCTGAACACCAACTAGATGAGTAATCTTAACACCGTGTTAATTTTACGGATGAACAAAAACATTAGAGACATATATGACATTAATGGAAAATACACATCAAAATATATATGAGTATATCATTCTTGAATATAAAATGCAGATGTTATGATTAAAGTAAGACAAAACATGTTAATGTTTACAAAGTTGGAGTAAACTAATGATAAGATATGTTGTTGGTAGATGAATAATCATCAAGGAAAATAACGAGTTTTCAATTATTTTCATATATTATGTTATTATGAACTTTCATAAATATTAGTATGTAGTTGATGATTTAATCATGATAACAAACTGATTGCATCGATATTTAGTAAATATAAAATTAGACCGACTTATACTAAAGTAAGAAAACAAATCAATTAGTACATATAACATTAACATTAGATTATTGAAACATTAGTTTTGATTCTTTAGAGGTAAAAAACCTTATTGACTTCAAATTTAGATTTTATAATGCTAAAATGAGATGGATAATAGTGATTACTATGCAAATTATCTTAAAAATATCTAATCCTTTTACAATCAAATGCAAATCTTTTTTTGTTTAATATGTTGTGATTTACAAATAAATACAAAATACCTCATTATCTTTTTGGACAATCAAATGAAAAGATTTTTTACTAATCGTATATTATCCACCAAAATAATAATTGCTGAAATGTTACGGAAATACATTAATATAAGTAAAAATACAATTTTTATAATGCAAATGCAATAGAAAATAATTTTATTTCAATACGATATGTATAAAAATTACACATTAGAATTATCCAATAGTTGGTATACTCGTCCCATTTATATATAAGATAATTGCAATATTTTTTTATATTGGGGTTATCTTAATTCAAATCATTTGTTTATTCTTGTAATTTGAATAATCTAGGGCCATACCAAAGTAGAATATCTCTCATATTTTTTAAGATAACTTTGGTTTCAATGATATAAATGACAAGATATAATTATGTACCCGTATGTTTCAAACACAATATTTAACTAAAAGTTATCTTGATTATATTGTTAAAAATTAAAATTAGTTATAACAACGTATTGGCCTATAGAAGCATTAAAAATGAACTGATTTATTAATATTACTAGACGGCGTGACCATTACGGTAGATCAAGCACTATAATAACAATAAACAAAATACATTTAATTAGACAACACTTACTTAACAAAAATCATGTTTGGATTATAGCATAATTATATAAAAAAATATACATGAAATAAAACATCATACAAAGAATCTTGAGTAGTTATTCAAATTTTACAATATGAAAAAAAGAGTACAAAATGATGGCTTCCAACTCAAATGGAATTTGTAAGACAAATTATAAATCAATACAAAAATAACAAAGAATTATCAAAAATTTAGATATTAATAAACAAAATTGCGTTTGTTATCTAAAAAACAAAAGTAAATCAATTTTATTAAAAATATAAATTTGATATTATGTGGTTGAAAACTATTATTTATTTATATAAATGATAAATTATTTATAAAATAGAATTTATAATTAAAAATAATCCAACTAGTTGTATAAAATAACTAGTTTACTAAATAAAACCATAAAATTATATATATAGTATTTGATTGGTTTACTTTACTCTTTTTAATAGTGAGTGATATGATTTCCTATTTTTTGTCTATAATAGTTAGATACACGATAGTACGGAATCTATTTAATGACTAATAAAATGGATTTGAATTTTATTTGAATGACAATAACATACAATTTATCCTCTTATTTATCATTATTATATTTTTTCCTATTTTTTATATTTTTTAAATTGACATATATAACGATTTAATGTTAAAAGTTTGAATGTTCAAACTCTTAAATCTGTATTTCAAAATTTATTTAGATGTTGGTCAATCCATAAACATGCAGAATTACATGATAATGTAGATATCTCTGTTGCTACACTTTATACTCTTCCAATCTTGAATCTTCAATAATGATATAAGTCTCATGATCTTAAGAACGAGATGAAAATATTAAAAGATTTGACTCAAATATGCTAACGAACATAGCGGCGTATTCCTTTTAGATAAATGATTGAAAAGATAAAACACCATAAATCATCTTTATGTATGAAGTGCAATTCGAATTATATTTTTCTCTTTGGTCAAATAACAATGTAACTAATTTTTTCTCTCTTAAATTGGTTTTTAAACTCTATTTTATTTTTTATTGTTAACATATGGGGTTCAAACCTTCATGATATGACATAATATACTACCCTTATAAGACACAAACAACATACCATGTAAAGTTTTGAAACTCAAGCCTCGTCTATTCAAATTCAAGAAGCAAGATCTAGGATCACGTCCTTGGCGCAGGTAATCTCACCATAAAACGTGCATAAAAGTGACCATTTAATTTATCATTTGAACCAAGTAACTTTTAACTAGAAGAAGTGTAAAAACATACAGCCTCCAGCTTGGCCATTTGGCCAAGCACGGTGTAACAAGTGGTTGCACGCAACACGACCCCTTACTTGGACATTATAGCCAATTATATATTAACATATGGTCGCGTGCCATGCACGACCCCTTACTTGGCAAAATGAGAATTTGCATCATAACATAGGGTTGCGTGACCTCGCATACCAGTAACTTGGCCAAATTATGGTCAATTGCATCTTAACCAGGGATCGTGCATGCACGTACAACTCCTAAAATAGACAAATAAGTAAGTAAATTGTATGCGCGACCCCTCACTTAGCCATCATAGTTAAGTGAATCCGAACAAGAGGGCGAGCGCCAATGCACGACTCCTAACTTTTTCCAATTGCCAAGTGTATTGTGAGTAGTGGTCAATCACAAACATGAACTCTCAGTTGGCCATTATGGACAGGTGCATTCCAACAAGATGTCATTCTCGTACAAGAGTTACCCCTATAACAAATATCATATAACCGTTGGACTAGTAAGATCATACCTACATGCGTTTGTTAGAGTTCCATTTTAGAATGTCGAAACTATTTTTTTTCTTCAGTTGTGGGCTATTATTTGATTTTGTTTTCTTTTAGATCCCACTATGGTTTACATATCTCAGATTTGTTGTTTTTATTTGTTGGCCTTCAACTAAACCATCAGGGTATAACTTATGTATTTGTACATACTTCTATTGTCTTTTAATTTATTGTATTATTTTCAAAAACGAAAAAACATCAATTCAATTTTAAATACAAAAAAAAATTACCTTATAGTTATTCTCATTTAAAGGATAATGAATCAGTACATAAACATAAATACATATTTATAAAAGTATTTTTATCAAGTTTAAAAAATACAATATATTTATAAACTATATATTATATATTATAAATAAATATACTTTAGAAAGATTCAACTTTTCTTTACATGTATCCCTATTCGATTTGCAACTTCGTTGTGTATTCGAATTAAAATTGTCATGACAACCCCAAAGTATTTCATGTCCGAGACTTAACCTTAAGACCCTTAATTATGTCATGTGACATAATGATTTTTTTTTTCCAATGGATTTTGAATGTTTGGATTTGGATTTTGAATGTTTGGATTTGGATTTTGACCCATCTCAAACTAATAACGGATATCTTCTCGGACTCATAAATGTCTTATTATTACTAAATAAACATGCGAGACATGTACTACTTGATGATAAAGATGCGAGACCACAGTTACTCATTCCGATAAAAAGAAAAGGAAATCATCAATAGAAATAGTTTGTTTTATCTTCAAAAAACAATGTATGGTCTCGCATGATTTAAACATTTGTGGTCCATTGTTAGTAAACACGAAAACTCAATCTGGTGTGACTAGATTTACTCTCAGAAGATTAAAGATAATAAGTTACGGTCTTTAAAGATTGATTCTTCTTCCTCTTGGACTTGGAGGAAAATTTTAAACCTTAGGCCTTTCGCTAGCCATTTGTACATGGTTACGATTGGTAGTTAAGATAAGACCTCCTTCTGGTTTGACATGTGGTTACTTTTAACCTCTTTGGTCAACAACTACGAGCATAGTATTATTCATGATTCTCGTATTGCGAGCAACCTCAAGGTCTCCGATATCATCCGAGACAGTCTGTGGAACTGGCCGACTTTAAGGTCTGCCAATGCTAGAAATATTTGTAATTTTTGTGAGATTAACCATCTCAACCTCTCTCTCCCTCCTCCCAACATCAAATACAACGATGTCCACTATTGGATTGCTAAAAGAGGTATCACCAATTTCACTATTAAGGATACATATAATGTTATTCGTACGCCCATCATATGTGTCAGATGCCCGAGGTTGATATGGCATAAATTTAATACTTCGCGCTATGCGTTCATCATTTGCTTGCTATCCAAGAAAAACTTTCCACCCATGATAAGCTTCTGAGTTGGGGTCTAAACATCGCCCGGACTGTCTTGTGCAATTCTGCCTTAAAAATGATTAATCATATCCTTTATGACTGTAGTTACACTTAGAGCATCTGGGGTTTTGCAAGTTCTAACCTTGGTTTATCTTTTAAACACAATATCAATTGGATCTCTTGGATCCATGAGGCGTCCAACTGGCCTTCATCCAGTTTGCGATACGTTTGGCGTGCCTGCTTTGGTGTTGTTGTCTACCACATCTGGTGTGAAAGTAATGCTGGAATTTTTAGATTTTCTCCATCTCTCGCATCTGCTTTGGTGTTGTTGTCTTGCCATTCTAGTCATCTTAATGATCTAACTTAATTTTGTTTTGTGTTTTGATTGGAACAACCTTCTTCCATTATGGTCTATTGATTTTGCTCGCTTTCATTGTTGTTGCTTGCCTCTTTGATCATAACGTCTCTCCTCCCTTACTTTACTTTGCTTGTTTGTGTTTGACAAATTGCAATCACCCCCTCTCGCTCGTTTGCTGCTTTACTCATATATTTTTTCGTCTTCGTGCTTTGTTACGTTGTCGTTGTTGGTTTTCTGCACTTTCACTTACCCCTTATTTCGGTTTGGAATAGGATATGACCTACTTATCTTCTAACTATATTCTTTTATGGCTCTTAATACATTTTCTCTGGACATGCCCTATGTATTTGTATGAACAATTTTTATATTTATTTAATACATTTAAAAAAAATCAATTAAAACATGAACATGTAAGCCTATTAAAATTCATACTACTTTCATTATAATCTATTTAAATATATTGGATAAAACTAATAATCTATGTATCGCATGATTAACAAATTTTGTTTTGAAACTAAAATCAAATTTGATATAGAAAGCCGCAGTGGAGTCCGAAAAGTACAATAATCGAGCCATCTTAAATTACAACATACCTTCTCTCTCATCATACCAAAGAAAATAAAATAAAATAAAAGAATGCAATATAACAGGGTAAATAACAAATAAAAAAGTGTACTTTTCGACCATTTTACTTTAATCCACCACTTCTTTTAACAAAAACACTATAGACCATAGAAATCATTTATGATTCTACAAATTCAAGTGTTTTAAAAATCTACTCTTTCATCACTTGTTTCCAATACTATTATCATATATCCATATTTTTATTAAATAAATAAATAATATACTGCAGTTTTTTTTTTTTTTTATGTTCGTAAAGACTAAATAGAATAGAAATGGTGACGTTATATAAAATTATAAAAAGAAGTAAAATTTTATATGTTTTGGCCGTATCTAAAAAAACCACTTTCTGTTCCTTCTAATTTCATTTTTCTTTTACTGACAGAGAATACATCTGTGCCTTGTACATTTATCTCACGCACGCACGCATCCTCAGAGACATACATCACCCTCTCTCTCTCTCTCTCTCTCAAACGGGTGCCTATCATTTCCATAGCTAGAGAGAGAAAGACAGAAGAAAATTTCAGAATAGGACAGTGCAAGAACAGAGAAAAACACAGTTTTTTATCAGACCAAATAAAAATCCTTAATTATTCATAATTCATACGTCTGCCACTTGATTCATCAAATCCCCATGGAAAACCCACCAATATAAAATCACCCTTCTATCTCTAAACTCCTCAACCAAAAAATTCAAACACCTTTTCAGATTCTGGATTTTCATTTTTTTAAATAATGGAATCCAATTACTACAACTTCAACCATAGTGATTCTCATCTACCTCCTGGTTTTAGATTCCACCCAACTGATGAAGAACTCATCACTTGCTATCTCCTCAAAAAAGTAATTGATAGTAACTTCATTGCTCGAGCCATTGCTGAAGTTGACCTCAACAAGTGTGAACCATGGCAGCTACCTGGTAAGATAACATTTTTTCGTTTCTTAATACAATCCAGTCTATTATTTTTATGTTAAAAGTTATAATCTTTTCGGTTGTGTGTTGTAACAATGTAGAGAAAGCGAAAATGGGAGATAAAGAGTGGTATTTTTTTAGCTTACGTGACCGGAAGTACCCGACTGGTTTAAGGACGAATAGAGCAACTGAAGCTGGGTACTGGAAAGCGACTGGTAAAGACAGAGAGATTTACAGTTCGAAGACATGTGCTTTAGTTGGTATGAAGAAGACACTGGTTTTCTACAAAGGAAGAGCTCCTAAAGGTGAAAAAAGCAACTGGGTTATGCATGAGTATCGTCTTGACGGCAAATTTGCTTATCATTATATATCCAGAAGCTCAAAGGTAACTATTTTACTGTCTACTGTTTTCTCGTTAACTCCATTAGGGTTTCGTAATCTATACTTAAATCTAAAGTAAACTTTTTTTTTAATGCTTATAGGATGAATGGGTCATATCAAGAGTCTTTCAAAAGAATCTACCCGGTGGTGGCGCTATCATCAGCGGTGGAGCTTCCTCCGGTACTGACACGATAAAGAAAATGAAATATAACCCGGAACCCAGTTCTCCATTATCCATCACACTTCCTCCTCTCTTTGATCCGGCCGCCTTATCCGTCGACAGCTGCTCATTCGACGGTAACACCACACCAACTACTACAACAAGCGAGCACGTGTCCTGTTTCTCCACTATTTCTGCTGCCGCCGGAACGGCCGCAGCAGCCTCTTCTTGTTTCGAACCTGTTAATTTGTACCCGCCGATTACATCGCTCAATCACATTTCCGCCGCCGACCCATTTTCACAATATTCGAGAAATATCTCCGGCGGTTATCACGCGCTGAGATCGCTTCAGGAGAATCTTAACTTGCCAGTTTTCCCTGATTCCTCTTTAAATTTTCCGACGGCGGTTCCACTTTCTTACGGTGCGTCCGGAAATTGGCATGCTGTTCAAGAAGAGAGTCTTGGTAAAATTGGCGTTGGTCCTTCTGGTATTGACTGTATGTGGAACTACTGATGATGACCGAGAGAGTCCTGATCTGCAATTTGTTTTACAGTTATGGTGTTGCTTAGTGTTTAAGTTTATCTTAATTAGTATTTTTATCTATGATTCTATCAGAAAGGACGAGGTTTTGTCTATTTATTATTCTGCTTTAAACAAATTATGAGTAGCCTAATCACATTACTGTTTACTCTTTAAGTTGTAACGTTCCGGTTTACATATACCGGATTTGTTGGTTCTTTAGTTATTCCATCCGATTTATTATTAATTTTATGTATTAATTTAAAAAATGGTTATAACAAGTTCGATTTTCTCTTCGTAATAAGATTTGGTTAAAATCATTAAATAAGCCGTTAGAAGACGAAGAAACCTGTCGGCAAAAATATGTGAAGAATATAGTTTTTGAACGTACCAACTAGGTTTTACGAATCGTATTGGGGAATTTGGCGTCTATATATCATTAGGATAGCGGTACACATTTAATTGCCTGGCGGGCTGCCTATTATTATTTTTAATAAAAATATTGAAAATTATATTATGATTGAATTTATATACTCCAAATAAACTGCTAACAAATATTATAGAAATTTACTGAAATATGTACTATATATACTCTTAATTTTAAAAAAAATATGACGTATAATGATCATGTATTTTTACTTATCATCATGAATGGACGGTCCACTTTGCGACGACGATAGAGTCTAGAGTGGCACGTGATACGTACGTGCATTGGCATTGTTGGGAAAAGAAAATGCAATCAGTATATTTGCATTTTTGGGTCTGTGGGTTGGTCTGTGCATGGGCATGGATCGGCACGCGGTGCACATTTTTGTAGCCGAAGTTTTGGATCTTTGCTTTTTGGCTCATTCTCTTCTCATCATTTCGTTTTACATTTCGGGTTTTATAGTATAGGTAGCTGTTAAAAGCCATACTACAATGGTTGAGTATAATTAATTTGATTTTCTTTTCCCCTACTTAAAATTAATACTAACTTTTGAAGATGGACGGAAAGCATAGTTTTATATCGATATGAGTAGGTTTATAACTAACTTATTATTATATTTAATAATTTTATACATTTTTCTAGTAAGGTTTGATTTTTTAAACATTATTGCTAATACTAGTACTATCAGATGTTTACTGGTATCCAAATAACGTGGATCTCAAACGATTTACAGAATTCGCAAGTTGTTCATATAATTATAGATTTATGGTCGTATGAGGATTGATATACATCAAACATACATAAAGCATTCGACCCAATCTTTTTTCATGCATAACTCGAAGAAGTATGCATTGTTTACGTAAGTGAGATAACTAGTGTGTAAGGTATAATGGAGAACATATGTCTGAAAGGTACATGGTTAATATACCAGTTTAGAGAAGTTAAAATTGACGAAAAATCTATGAAAATTCACGATGGAGTGTCTAAATCATTCAAAAGTTTTGAACTGGTTGGGCTGAAGGGACCAATTAAAAAGGACGTTAATTCCAACATCAACGCGAATCTTCATCGTCATCAAGTGAAGGACCCATTGATTTGGTTGAAAATGAGAGCCCTCTAATAGAAGATGTTACCGACGCTCATGCTCTAGGCTCTGTGATCAAACTAGAGGTGAAAAACCGCACCCTTACCCGAATGCCCGACAACGCCAGACCCAAGCGCTTGAGAAACCGCCTCAAGTCTGACTATAACCTCCTCCATAACCAGGAAAAATCATCCTTAACCCACACACCAACTTATTCCTTAATTTGGGCAACAACCTATCCACCAATCTATGCGCCCACCCGACCTTGGGGGCAAGATATTTCCAGCTGCACCCCTATAGTTAAACCCCTCATTACCTGAATCTTTATCCTTTGTATTCCATCAGGTTAATCTTGAGAATTATCAAGACTCTAGACGTGTTTTAATTTTTGAAGGCATAACATGTCAAGGTCTTCATTGGCACTTGGGAACTTGTTAGAAGAATTTTAAAAACTATATTAAACAGTTCAAAAATATAATGCTTAACTTCGAGGGGGATGACCAACTAAATTGCATGACTTTCTTCCTAGCTTCTAAAGATAATATTTTAATATGGTTCAACAAATTGCCTCTCGGATCAGTTTAATTTTAAAGTGTTAACGTATATGTTCAAAGATCAGTTTATTATAAGTATTATCATAATAGAGAGAGATGGCTACACCGTGCAATACAAGCAATAATGGAATGAGATTTTGAGGGAAAATATATAATATTTAATAGAAACAAAGAATATACTTTGAATATTATCAAGAGATCGTGACATGTGCTTCATTTATGCAAGATATTTTGCTAGGCTTGTTGGCAGAAGATAATATGAAGCATTTTTTTTATAATATTCAAATCTTTGCTAACTCAGGTTGAGTCACATATTAAGGTGCAAAAGATAATACGTTTGAGGGTTAGGCCAAACCGCCAACATCCTACCCATCAAAAGTCACCCTCAACATCAGTAATAGTATATTATCATCCACCTTATATCATGCTCATTAATCATACTATCCTCAGCCAATTACCCAAGTAAGTTCAGCCACAGTTCTGATCATGCCTAGACTTTTGGGCCCTGAACGAGGTAATACTTCAAGAAGAGTGCAGACTAACAATAAAAACAATTTATAGGTAGTTATACAAAAAGATAGAGAGAATAAACATGTTGAAAATAAAAAGGTGAACTATATTGAGTTTACGAAGAGCATATCAACCATGTGCGATAATTTTAAAAGTTTCGTGCACTTTTGGAAGCTTCCAAAAAATAATCTCCTCAAAGAAACATATAAATCTAATAGATTTGTAAGTACCATAATGATGTTGGTCATTTTACAAGATAATGTAATGGTATAAGAAAATAGATCAAGACCCTTATTGAAGATGGTAAATTTATTAAATTTGTGAAGAACAAGACTTTAGTAGAACGTAGAGAAGTCAAGTTCAAAGCCAAACAGTCCAAACCAAGAACAAAAGGTTTGAGAATTAAGGCACTAAATGTTCACCCAAATAAAAAATACCATGATAATTATTGATAATACTGGAGGCGATGCCGAAGATCAAGAAAATGGTTACTTGGATATTGACCCCAATTGAGACGTACTCATTGGTGACGACAAAACCTGATCGGAAGGTATTTTTGGTATTTGCTTAGGTGGTGTAATAAATTCAGGGTGAAATGTAGAAAGATAATTGATGTGCTTGTATTTAATGTCTAAAGAGATAATGTTTTAACCCTTTTAAAAGCTATACTATTGAGTATTTATAGATTAATTTTAGATTCATAGGCTAACTGGGTCGGGTTCATGAATACGGGTCAACCCATCATCCTCCAAGCCCATCAACATTGGTTTTATATTATATATATTTCATAAACACATATTATAGTTAGCACCAACTTAGTCATTATTGTATTTATTTTGGGTCTAAATTGCCTCCCTTGAAGAAGTCCTACGCCTGGTATACGCTGATGTCCTGCATAATGGCGTCACGTCTTTCCGGTCGGGTGATGCCCATGGAGCAGTACATTGCTATGTCCGGGCTGTCCAAATCCCCGAAGTCGGCTTTCTTCTACTCTTCCCTTGCCAACACTTGGAAAATAGTGAATGATTTTCTCGAGGGCGACAAGGGTTGGAAGCACCGCTTCGTCTTCATAAGCGGCTGCTGGGAAAATGGCCGACCTTATAGTTGGGAGAATCAGAGGACGTTGCTTCGGACATGGGTTCCTGATGGTATGTAATCATCGTTTTTTTTTTAACATTCCCGAGCCTTTTTGCAGTGTCTAAGGAATTCATCCAGGGGCGGAAAAAGGACAATTTTAAGGCGGGCAAGGCTACCTTCCAAGTGCTGAAGGACTATGCAAAAACCCACTAGGGTCGGGCCATGCATCAGTGCTTTAATAACACAAATCTGATAATGAGAAACCTCTGGCGTTGCTCATCAGAAGTGCTATCGATTGAGCAGCTGCGCCAGCCCCCCAGTACGGAAGACTTGATCGCCAAAACCACAACTCCCGACGCGCATCTGTTTCTACCGAAGCGCAACAAGGCGCCTAGTAAGCGCCCAAAATCCGACGATGAGGTCGAACAAGTTGCTGCCGGTGCTGAGGAGGTTGATGCTCGAGGGCCCTAGGATGAAGCTGCTGCTGAGAATGAGGAGGTGCCACCGACCCAGGAACTGGTTCTGAAGCGGAAGGGAAAAACCAGCGCAGGTGGAAACCATGGTAAAAAACCCAAGCGGTCAAAGAAGGAAGGCGGCTTAGTTCCTGCTGTAAAAAACGCCACTGCTCCGGAGCTTTTCGGTCAGTACGAGAGAGTTGGTGGCTTAGAGGCAACCCCTGTGGTGGTAATTCCCGATGATGCTAGCCCATCCAAAACCTCGGATCCTGCCGCGGCGTCATCGAGTACCCGGTGCTAACTATGCTTGGAAGCCCCCACACTTTCCCGCTGCAGGGAACCGATGAACTGGCCTTATCCCTGTATAACTTGCTTGTACCAGCTGCTATGAAGGAGCGTCGGTCAATTGAGCTGGGCCAGAAGCTAGAGAGCGTAGAGGCGAAAATCATTGGTCTGGAAGATGAAGTGCAGAAGGCCAAAACGGCTCAGGCATTGGCGGAGGGGCGGGCTCAAGAGGCTGCTCGGGTCGTAGAAGAGACAAATAAGGCCGAGGAAGATCGTGCCGCTGCCTTGACCCGGGAGATCTAAGAGCTGAAGGATTCGAACACTGCATTTGCGGAAAAGTGTAAGAAGTGGATGGAAAAGGAGACAACTGATGCTAAGGCCTCGTATGTGCTGTCATTTCATAATCGCTTCCCGGACCTTCACCTGGGGGCGATGTGGCTGGACGTGCCGGAGGAGGACCGCCCTTCTGACGTTGTCTGTGAAGATGAGTCGGATGACGAGTGATCCGGACACCCTATTTTTGTTGTTTTAAGTATCTGACTTTGTTGTTTTGTTGCATCTGATTTTTGGGGGCTGCGGGGTCCCCTATTAATTTTCTATGCGAACAATCATATTATTTTTATGTTGCCATGTGATCGTGTATTTCTCGCCATAGTATTTTAGTAGATGTTTTAACTTAAAAACTAAACAACCCATAGAGGTGCTGTTGATTGATATGATAGATCGGAAATTGGAAAATATAGATTAGTGCGGAAACCGAAAAACCAAAGGAGGTTCTGTAGATCAATATAATATTGAAAATTCCTGATGAGATCGGGAACCGTAAAATGTGGATTAGTTCGGAAACTAAAAAAACCAAAGTAGGTTCTGTAGATCAATATAATATTGAAAATTCCTCGTGGGGTCGGGAATCGTAAAATGTGGATTAGTTCGGAAACTAAAAAACCAAAGTAGGTTCTGTAGATCAATATAATATTGAAAATTCCTCGTGGGGTCGGGAATCGTAAAATGTGGATTAGTTTGGAAACTAAAAAACCAAAGTAGATTCTGTAGATCAATATAATATTGAAAATTCCTCGTGGGGTCGGGAATCGTAAAATGTGGATTAGTTCGGAAACTAAAAAACCAAAGTAGGTTCTATAGCGCAATCCAGGTTTGCAGAGCCAAACGCCGACCAACTCGTCAGCTGATCGAGTTTGTAGCACTTCAAAAATTAGAAGGCAAAATCAAATTTCGATTAATTCAATCAAGGGGGTCGGGTGTTCATGATGCCTCATTAAAACCTCCTCGCGCCACCGAGGTAGGAAAAAGTGCATCCCCGACCAATAAGTTCTTACAGACCATGTCTAACGAATTACATATATTTATAACTATTCTAAATACAACTGTAGATGTTTGATGTTCCATGATAGTCTCAAAGGCTTCCCGAGCTTGTTCTGCAGGCGATATGTCCCGCTCTTGATTTTTTCTATGATTTCATATGGTCCTTCCCAATTCGGGACGAGCTTGCCGAGGCTTTTATCTTTGGTGTGCAGAAAAACGCGCCTCAAAACCTTGTCACCGACTTTAAACTCCCGACGGCGTACCTTAGATGCGTATCGACTTCTCATCAGGGTCTGATAGTGCAAAGAGTTCAACTGAGCGCGACTGCGCTTTTCTTCTATAAGATCGAGAGCGAGTCGTCTGCTGCCGTCGTTTGTGTTTTCCTCATAGGTACTGACTCTGAAAGATGGAAAAATGGACTCTGCTGGGGTAACCGCGTCCATACCATACACCAGAGTATAAGGTGATTCCTGGGTTGCCGTCCGGGGGGTGGTTCGGTAGGCCCATAACACTTCTTGTAGGTAGTCCGGCCACTTACCAGCTTTTCCTTCGAGGTTCTTTCTGAGTCCGTCCAAAATGGTTCGGTTGGTGACTTCGACCTGCCCGTTTGCTTGAGGATGGAACGGAGCGGAAAAACATTGTCTGATCCTGTGAGTTGTGCAAAAAGCTTTCATTTCTTCGTTGTCGAACTGCGGTCCGTTATCCATAGTTAGCCTCTGGGGTACCCCGAACCGACAACATATGTTGGACCAGATAAATTTGATGATGTTTTTTGCCTTGGTGGCCGATAGCGGCTCAGCTTCGACCCATTTGGAAAATAGTCTACTGCCACGACAATTGTCTGTCTCCCTCCCGATGCCATTGGTAGTGGTCCGACAAGGTCGATTCCCCATCGGTCAAAGGGTAGTCCTTCAGATATGGACTCTAGAGGAGCTGCGGGAACGTTTATCGCGTTTGCGAATCTTTGACATGTGTCGCAAGTTTTCACTATTAGTCGTGCATCTGCTGTTATCGTAGGCCAATAAAACCTACGAGAAAAATCCTTCTAATTAAAGCCTTGTAACCGGAATGTGCCGCACCCTCACCGTCATGTAGTTCGGATACAATTATTTGTGACTCGTTGACCCCCAGGCATCTGAGCAGAGGGCGGCTGAATGATTTCTTGTATAGTACGTCGCCTAATAGTATGTAACCCCGGGCCTTATTGCGAACCTTTCGAGCCGAGGCGCCATCGCTAGGTAGTCTACCTTCGGCTAAGAAGGCGATAATATCACGCCGCCAATCCGAGATTGTTACGGAGGAGACCTGACAAGCGGTTTTAGGTCGGTTATCAAGTTCTTGTCGTTTGATGATGGATGGATTTTCTTGCTCGGTTACCCAGGGATAGCTGCTCGAGCAGGAAGCTGTCGCCAAGGAATCTGCCACCATGTTTTCGCTCATCGGGACGTGTTCGTACGTGATTTTGACGAACGAGGCAGCTAGCACTCTGAGTGCTGCTAAGTATTGTACCAGATGCTCTTTCCTAGCTTCCGCAATTCCCGAGGCTTGGTTTATCAAAAGTTGGGAATCACTCACGAGACGTACTTGCTTTGCCCCACATACTTGCGATAACCGTAGCCCGACAAGGGCAGCCTCGTACTCAGCCTCGTTGTTCGAAGTATGGAAACCAAATCGAATGGCCTGGTGCATACTAATGCCCGTTGGGGTAATTATTTGTATCCCCACTCCGCAGCCACTGACATTCGCTCCCCCGTCGGTGCGGATGGTCCTCTCATTCAGTTCGACTTCTTTAGACGGTGCATCCTGATTCGGACGTTCGAAGTGGAACTCCACTAAAAAATCAGCCAGAATTTGGCCTTTAATGGCTGTCCGCGGTTCAAAGTTGATGTCGAAATCGCCTAATTCGACCGACCATTTGGACATCCTCCCGGACATGTCTGGTCGCTGGAGGACATACTTGAGCGGAAACGAGGTTCGGACTACGATAGGATGGGCTTGAAAATATGGGCGCATTTTTCGTGCTGCTGTTACTAAGGCTAGAGCCATTTTCTCCAACCTTAAATAACGAGTTTCCGCATCCAGCAAGCTCTTGCTTACAAAGTAAACCACTGCAGGGGCTGGTCCCGACTCAGTGATTAAGGCCACACTGACTGCAAAGTCAGTAACTGCAATGTAAAGAAAAAGGGTCTCGCCTGTTACGGGCTTTGTTAAGAGGTTTGGAGACGACAGATATCGTTTAATCCCCAAGAACGCTTCGTCACATTCGGGCGTCCACACAAAAGTTTTGGCTTGTCTCAAGACCTGAAAAAAGGGAGCGCACTTGTCAGATGAACGAGAGATAAAACAGTTTAAAGCAGCCAGACGCCCAGTTAGGATCTGGACTTCCTTGATGTTCTTGGGTGGAGTCATGTCGGTAAGAGCTCAGAGCTGGATGGGATCGGCTTCAATCCCTTTTTCGCTAACGAAGAAACCTAGGAATTTTCCCGACCGGACCCCGAAGGAGCATTTTTCTGGGTTGAGCTTAAGGTTTATACCCCATAGGTTATCAAAAGTTTCTCGTAGATCGGTAAGATGAGCTTCTTCTGTGCCGCTCTTGACTAACATGTCATCGATGTATACCTCCATATTCCTCCCAATTTGTCCCTCAAACGTTTTATTAACTAGCCTCTGGTATGTTGCCCCGACATTTTTTAGTCCGAACGGCATGACTTTGTAACAATACAGTCCTCGGCCTGTTATAAATGTGGTGCTTTCCTGATCTGCAGCGTGTAATTTGATCTGATTATAGCCGGCGTATGCATCCATGAATGAAAGTAATCTATTCCCCGAAGTCGAGTCTACCAATTGGTCAATCTTCGGCATCGGGAAAGGGTCCTTCGGACACGCCCGATTGAGGTCGGTGAAATCCACGCACATTCTCCATTTCCCGTTTTTCTTCTTGACCAGAACGGGATTGGAGGTCCACAACGGGTAACTTGCTTCCTTTATGTGTCCGACACTGATCATTCTCTCGACTTCGCGTAAGATAATGTCTGTCTTTTCCGGGGAAAAAACCCGACGCTTTTGGGAGATCGGTCTGGCGTTTTTGTTGATAGTTAGTCTGTGGATGACACAAGATTCTGGGACCCCGGTTACATCCCTTGAGCACCATGCGAACAAATCTAGGTTTTCCCGCAGTAGAGACAGTAACTGTTCCCTGAAGATTGGTGACAAGCACACCCCGATCTGCAGAACTTTCCCTTCGGCAAATAGGTGTTGTTCACATTCTTCGTCGGTAGTCAGATAGCTAGGGGCTTCCCTAGGATCATCAACAGGTAACGACCCTAGGGTGAGCCCCTTTGATTGCTATTCCCGAGCTTGAACCATCTCTTGATCTTTTTTAGGTGCCAATGCTGCTCGGTAACACTCCCGTGCTGCTTTCTGGCTACTTCGGACTATACCCACGTTGTTTCCGACCACGTATTTTAAACACTGGTGGATTGTAGAAGATACCGTATGCATTCGCGATATCCACGATCGGCCGAAAATTACGTTGTGGGAAGCTGGTGCGTCTACTACCACGAATAAAACGGTAACCTCTTTCTTGAATGGGTCGCGGCCTAATTGGACGATGCCCTCAAATTATCCTATAACGTCAGCTGCTGACCCCGTAAATCCCACTATGGTACGGTCTGATCGTGTGATGATCGGCGGCGTCCTAAACTTGACGAAAGTGGATGCGAAGATTATGTTGGCCGAACTACCGGTATCTACCAAGATGCGTCGGACTTCCTCCCCCGCAATGGCTGCCCCGATCACAATGGCATCCTCATGAGGGACGCTTTTGGACTGGGAGTAAGGTCGAGCCTCTAACTAAGTGGTTAGGTTCACAATGTGCCTTTTCCTAGAAGAGTGCGTGGTTCCTGCCATAGAATCTCCCCCAAAAATAGTTAGGGATTCAAAGAATTCACAAAGGCTTCTTACATTACCGACGTTTTCCTCTGCTTCCTCCTCGATGATTCCGATGATGTTGCGGTTTGCTTCGGGGTCAAGGTACTCAATGGAAACATCGAAAGGGTCGGTTACCTCGGAGATGGTCATTGTGGTTTCGGGCTTCGGAATTATCACGACTTCCTTTGAAGTCGTACTCTGCTGTGCTTTCTTAACGTATTCCAGGAGGTTCCCATGTTCTATGAGCATCTGTATTTCTTTCTCCAGGGCAATGCAGTCCTTAATATCATGCCCCACGTCTTCGTGATAGCGACAATAGCGGTTGTTCCTCTGTTCCCGAGGCGTTGGTATCGGGAAAGGCCTTCGGTCCATCCCGTTTTTTTTAGTTTTTTCGTAGATCGACGATACACGCACTGTGAGGTCTGCGAAGTAAGCAGGCCGGATCCATTTGTTAGACATGGGTCGCGAAGTCGTCTGACTCGTCTGCTTTGGTTTCTTGCTTGTTGGAGCCGAAGGTTTGGTGGATACTGGCTGGGTCGGATGTATTGTGTTGACCGGTTGGGCTGCCCGAGCGTAGCTCGATTGAGTTCCCAGCCTTATTACTACCGATGCTTGGGCACTTTGCTGAATTTGCGCTGCCAGCTCGAACGCTTCGGTTTCTTCGATTAATATTTGCTTTTCTATTTGAGCCAGAAGCGCGGAGAAAGTGAATGCCTGTTTTTTCGTTACTGCTTGCTTCATAGGTCCCGGGAGTAAGCCTAAACGAAACGCGGTTAAAGCCACATTCTCTTCGCAGTGGTCCAGGTCGGTCTTAGCGTCAATAAATCGTCGGGTATACTCCATGAGGCTTTCCCCCAACCTCTGTCTACAATTCATAATAGTGTCCCTGTTCGCTCGGAAACTCTTACTTCCAACGAAATGCTGCCTAAACATCGTCCAGAACATCCCGAAGTTTTTGATGCAGCCTTGTGGTAAACGGTTGTACCACTTGGACGCCTGATCTCGGAAGGTCATAGAGAATGATCTACACAGGAGTTTATCATCATTGTCGAAACTCAGCATGAAGTTTTTGAAGGCCTCCAGGTGGTTATCCAGGTCCTTCTTCCCATCGTACTTCTCTAGCTTGGAAATAACAAATCGCTTCGGGAGCAGCCCCGCTAATATGTCGTCGGACAATGGCGAGGCTCTCCAATTAACTCCGAACCCGAAAGCTCCGCCTCCGAGTCCTTCTGTCTGAACTCCGTAGAGTCCCTCGTCCCCTAGACTGATAAACTGACTGCTGGTTCGGTAACCTAGGTTTTGGTTGTTCGATGGTTGCCACGGCACCTGAGGCAGCGCTGCTCGCTCTTCACGACTGGCTGCGGGTATGTCTTCATTCTCAAACAACACCGGATTTCGTTTCTTGGTGCTGCCCTTTTTGTACTTCGGGGAGTCTGTCTTGGGTCCTCGGAGGCGTCGGGAACGATTTTTATGTGCGCGTTGGACTCTTTCCCGTCGTCGGTACTCCCTGCCCGATGAGTCATCTAAGGTGTAGTCAGCGGACACGCCGTGATGGTCCTCCGGGTATCGTTGTGTTCTGGCATTTTGCCCTTCCTCGGGATGAGGCTCTCGATAACACCTGACAGGTCGGGCTTCGATGTGAGGTCCAACAGTGGGGTTGCCCTCCTCGCGGTCCTCCAAGAGTGGTTCTTTGTCTTTTCCTTCCCAGACCATTTTCTCGTCTAGTGCCCGCTCTCTTTCGGCGTTTAGCCTGGCAATGTCTTCTAGGAGCTGTCTTCGGGTCATGATTAGGGTCGACCGTTTGTCCCGACCCTTGTCGTAGCGCCCCCGACCTGGGGCTTCTTCGCCTTCGGATACCGAAATGGTTCGGATTACTTCTCTACCGACCCTCTCTCCCACAGCCTCGTCATTCATCTTTTAAAGCGTGATTTTCAAAGAAAAGAGATTCCTTTTTGGTATCACGGGTTCCCACAGACGACGCCAATGATGAGTAAATAAATGACTTATGGAATATTTGGGATCTAGAGTGTGATGTGACTAGAGAGAGAAAGTGTAGAGAGAGAAGGTGAAAAAAGAATAGAATAATATTCAATGTCCCCCCTACCAAGAATAAAGAATCCCCCTTTTATAGTGTTGTAAGGTGGACCCATTTATGTTCTTAGTGGGCCTGCTTTATTACCTCTTTAGTCCCTTATTGTTTATATTGTTTACAAATTACTCTCTAACTTACAACAAATACTCAAATAAATACATTAGTTTCCTTTTATTAACAATTGGCTCTTTGCCCCTATTACTGGCGAATTGTTCCCTTATCAGTGTCGATCAAGATTCTTTGGATTTATGTTCCCTCAATAGATGACCCTATTACCACAACACCCTCGTGTGGTCCTGCAACATCTCTTAATTTATCTTCATCGAATACTATGAAGGGGGTACGGTTTTGGTAAAGATGGGAAGATATTTTCCCTTAATTTCCTAGAAAAACTCGAATGTGTTGTCATTGTATCCTCTCAGAAAATGGTTAATGAAGAATTGACACAGTTTGGAAACTTTCCTTGTATATTCTGCTACCATATTGACTTGATTGGAATCCGGATCGAGATCTGGGTACTCAGAATCCACATCGAATCACTCAATAATCACCATTGAACTCTCTTGTTTGGAAACTTCTCTATTTTTTTGGATGCTAGGTGACGTGGTATGAGCCCCACTTGTACTTGGTTATGGCTTGTTTCTCATTTGCCTATTACTCCCTTGTGATTTTACAAAAGTAGTTAATTTTCCATTTTTGATCAACGATTGTATCCCATAATTTAGAGTAATACAATCTTTATTTTCATGTCCAACATCATTATGGTATTTGTAGAACCTCGTGTTCCAATTTTCCCTTGGATTTTGGATGGGTGTTGGCCTTTGGAATTGCACAACATTCTTAGTCTTATTATAAATGATTGCCATATTTTCAATCAATTCCACCAAAGAACCATGTTGGACCTATTGATTCTCCCTTTCTCTAAATTATTGACCCTGATTATATTGGCTATATCTTTGCTGATGAGAACCTTTCCCGGAGTCCCTCAGATGATAGCTAATTGGAGCTTGTGATTGGCTACTAGCCTGTAGGACATGAGTCGAAGGGGCATGTCTATACTGATGAGGTTTCCTTAGTCTCTTGGTTTCCTCCACAATAAGTTTCTTTCCAACTTGGTTTAACAAACCACCCCAAGTCATTTCCTTCTTCCGAGTCATTGAATCAACCAAATTTCCAGCTAACAACCTTTTTCGAAGTGAAGCTATGGCCACCCGTTCAAAAAAACTGCCAAACCATCTTTAATATTCACAAAATACTTGATGCAATATTTTACGGATTAATTTAGATATTGCCAACAACGGATTATTGTATCCCCGTTCTATATAAGTTCTTTACTTATCACAAACTTCTTGATTGATCCATGCAGTAATCTATTTACCACTTCAAGGCGCTATCCTTGAAAGTTTGGGAGAAAGACCTGCACAATAGTTCGTCATCATAATTAAAGATCATCATGAAATTTTTAAATTTCTTGAGATGATTGTCAGGGTCTTGGCTCCCATCTTATTTCTCCATTTTCAAACTATCAAAACGCATAGGTAAATATCCAGAGAGATTTTTTTTGAAAACAACGACGATTGTCTCCAATTATGTCGTTGGCTAAACATATGGTCCTCATTGGGAGTGGCAAAAATCCCGAGCTCGGATTGCAAAAAGAATTGTTCACTTAACAAGTGATTTATGCTATGGTTTTCTGACCCCTTCATCTTTCTCTGAGACTCTTTCTTTTTCCTTTTACCATTTTAATCCTTTTTATTTCCTGAATAATCTTGTTTACTATATCTACAATGATTTTTTGAATGTTTTTTTGTTAACTTTCCTTTCTTTCTTCTATGACAATGATCACTACTCAAAGAAAAGAGGAAACCTCTGACTCCGATTCCGTTGTTGATCCCTCAACAGACTCCGATGTACTTGAACAAAGTTTAGTCATATGTTCCTTTTTAGATTCTTCGCGGGCTTTGAGAAACTAGTCATTCAGACCTTGCTTTGGATTATGTTGGGGATTATTATCTGGCTCATCATATTTGGAATGCTCTGATAGATTTTTTCCCCCTAGATCATTTTCAGTCTACCTTTGAGCTCTCAATGCCTTCCGCTTTTAACTTATAAAGCTCTTCATGCATGAAAAACCTTTCCACAGTATCATGATTCATATAAGACGCATGCACATGCTCCTCTTTTAGTCCGATATCTTCATTTTCAAGAAGGAGATCTGTTTGCATATTGTGATCCATGCCTCAAAGAAATTCGAATTTAAATTTGCATGTTAGGTTTTAGATATTGTTATCCAAATGCCTTTCACTCCCACTATTAGTCACTAATATGATGTGGACAAAACCTGATCGGATGGTAATTTTGGTATTTACTTAGGTGGTATTAAAGTCATAGTGGAAGGTCAAAAGATGATAAAGGTGCCTGTATTTAATGTCTAGAGAGATAATGTTCCCACCGTATTAAATGCTATATTTTTTAGTATTAATAGATTAAATTAAGGTTTATGAGCCAACCGGGTCGATTCATGAATACGGCTCAACCTATCGTTCTCCAAGCCCATCAACATTGGTTTTATATTATACATATTTCACAAACATATAGATACTTAATATACAACTTAGTCAGTATTTTATTTTGGGTCTAAATTTCCCCCCTCGTAGAAGTCTGACCCCTTGTTGTCTATTGGTCTCAACGATATCCGACTCTATCACTCATGACTATAGCTAATGGAGGCTCGTTATCAAGAATCACTAATTCTTCAAAAAAAAGACACACTTTTGAGCTTGGGTGCCAAATCGAACGCAAACATATTCTCACAGTCACCGACAATTTTACTTGCCGATGATTGTTATCAATGACTATCTTTAAAGGATAATCGTACATTATCAAGATGTTGTGTTTATTACTGGTTGTATTACAGAGGTTAAGATAAGCAGATTACTTGTAGAAATTACAGTTTGACAACCATAATATTCAAAAACACAGTTGGTAAGATAAATAACCCCCATATATATTAAAGTTATGATTGACGGTGGTTGGCTTCACATGTGAGGATGCCAAGATTTTGGGCAAGATTGAGGCTAATGTCTAGCTGGGCATAAAAGAGTTCAAAAAAGCCATGAATATCTTGTTCATGGTAGTTAATAACCTTTTTGTTTGTAATGCCATTATGGGATGGACATAGCTCAATGAAATACATGCTAGTGCCTCCACTTTTCACCAATGCATCCGCTATATACTGAATGGAAAACTAGAAGTTGTATAAGGAAATTGAAAGATCCATCGTGAATGTTATGCAACCTCTCTTATGCTAATATATAATATTTGATTAATGATTGGACCCTTTTCCCCAAACGGGGTGGTCTTTTATATAGTACAAGTGGTACATATTTAATTTACATATTTACTCTTGTTAATGAGCTACTTTACACCTCACTACATTATCAACCATAAACACTTGTACTAGTTATTATATAATGTACCCTAAATATTATATATTTATCAAGTTTATAACCAATACTTTATTACATTTAATTAACTCATTTATTAATCCAAATCTACTTGTTCTTTCCAATATTTTCTTCCCTTATCAATAGCCCCCCCAGTCCTTGTGATGATATTTTGAACAAGCACTGACTCATAGAAGCGGATTTTTATTTCTCCTGTATTCCCTCAAACATTTCTTTCACAAGGTTTCCTTGTCGGACCTTTCTTCCACTAACGCTTCTTACCTAATTATTCTTCCATAGGCCCTTCTTGGGAAGTTCTTTTTGTTTGGTCTCCTCAAATTATTCTTCCATTGGCCCTTCTCGGGAAGTTATTTTTGTTTGGTCTCCTAAAATTATTCTTCCCTTAACTTCCCATCGAATTATTCTTTCTATGATAATTTTTAGACACCTTTTTCAAAAGATATTCTCGAATTATTTTTTAATAGGCTCCTCATCGAATAATTATTCCACTTGTGCTTTTTCAAAATTATGACTTCATTATTGGTAATTACGACCTCATGATCACCGATTATTTGTTCTAGTCGGCATGTCAGATAATTTCTAGACTGATGATGTCATTAAATTCCATGTGTCAATTATTTCCTAATGCATGTTAACATGCCTTCCAAAATAATTCGTAGAACAAGATGAGTGTCAGAAAACCTTCACACTTCTCAATGCGCGTGCACGTCAGATCATAAGCAAAGTAGTCGTTCTCTAAAAAAAATCTTCAACTTCTTTAGGCCCTCGTATCCCTTAAAAGCCCATGATTTATCTATACATATTCGACTCTACTCACAATTTCAAGGTCACACATACTCACCCATTCTAGAGAGATAAATAGATTTTTGGTTTAGAGAGAGAAACAACTTGTCCCACTAAATACTTTTTTTGATCCTTCATGAGTAAGAAATCCAAAGGGCTTGAAATATAAAAATTTAAGAGTGGTTTAATATTGCAAACAAAGCTGAAGAAAAGAGGTTTCCCGGCATAAAAGAGAAACTCAAGGCTTTAGAAATTCTTCAAACAACCTCTTATCATTAATGGTCTCCTCTCTAGTTACATTACGACGTAGGAAAAACCTCAAGTAAAAATATTTTAACTGCTCCTCTTGCTATCCATCCCCCATTCAAACTTGTTTGAAGCGCAACAAATTTGACTTTGGTCATTCTAAAGAAATTCGCAAAGCTTCTCCATTTCTTCCAATGGATGACAAATACCAAAAACCTGAAAAAGCTAAAAAAGATGAGTTTAAGAGGAAACAAATCTGGGGCGAGCTAAATGATTCAAGAAGATAAAGCTTACATCCTTTGTCCCTAATCACCATATCACACCACAAGGTACTCCTCAAACCACCCCCGAGTTTCTCCTCGGAAACATTCGTAAGAAATTGTTCAAATAGTCCACCTATAACATTCATTTTAGAAATGCATGAAAAACACTTAGTTAGAGAATCATATGACAATCAAGAGGGAGATGGTATAATTCATGTTGAAGCTCAACCCATTCAAGCTATCCGTGCACTGATTCGTCCAATCAAATCTTCTGGACCGACTCAAGAATATTCTCATCTTGATATTATGACCACATATCATGTTCATCAAGAAAAAAACACGAAAAAGAAGGATTCTATTGAATTACCCTCGAATATATAAGCTATTATGGGAAACATTCTCCTTGAGGTTGAGTCTAGACATCTTGTTCCACTTCATAAGATTAAGTACTAGTATTTTCACTCGTCCGAGGAGGTTAAATTGCGAGATCGATGGTGGATTCCAGACTATATCACTATTCGGTTTCTTGAGATTGGAGAGACGTATTTGTCCGTTCGAAATCATGAATTGGTTATCTACACCAAGATTATAAGTTGGGTTTTCGAGTACTTTTTGGTCATACTCTAGTGGAGTAATTTTATCTGATAAATCTATGCCCGACCCAAGCCGGCCCCAACATGTGGTTCACGCTGATGGCTTGTTGTATGGCTTCCTGAATTGCTCAAGTCAGATTTTCTATGGAATAGCTCATTGGGTTGACTGGTGGAAAAAAAATATAAGATTATAAAAGATCTTCTAAAATCTGATAAAAAGTGGAAGCAAAGGTTCATCTTTGTCTCTGGATTATGAAGACCGACTTTGAGCAGTCTGTTGAGATGCCTCATCAGCTTACAGTGAAGTGGAATAGTTGATGTATTTATTTTCATTCTTGCTTTATCTTACTTATTCAAATCATTCTCTTGCACTAAAGATTTCTTTTAGGACAATTATGAAACGGATATCAAAACCGTTTGTGGACCATGTTAAATCAGCAAGTCAGATATATGCCCAGTTGAGCTATTGTGATGGCAGTGCTTGGAATCATAAATTCCACAAGTGTTTTACTGCTTAAATCTTGGACAAAAGCGAACTTTAGAGGATTGATCTGACTCAGGAGAAATCAATAAAGGAACTTATGGTGTCTCCCACAGAGAACGCAATACTTAAGAGATTTGAGTGATTATACAATCTTGTTTACCCCCCTACTATGGGCAAGGGCTCCCAGTCACAGGGACCCCAAAAAGACCGAGGAAGAAGAGGATAATACTGATGGTGGTAATGGTTTAAAAACAAAAGTCAGGGATAAGAAAGAGGTTGATGTTGATCTTCAGGTTGTAGTTGAGGTGAGACCTGTTAGGAAAGATGGTGGTGTAAGGCCATCAAAGAGACTTTCTGCTAAATAAATAGGTAAGAAGAAGGATATTGGTGATGAAGAGGATGACAACACAATTGTTCCAAGCTGGCATGCTATAAAAAATGTTGTCGTTGTCGATTTGGACTCTGCTGGGGAGTCTGTTTCTCAAAGAAAACATACCACTAACGAAGGATATCAAGAAAATCTTCCAGGGTATGTGGAACATGTTTCCCCTGCCACATCTTACTTTGATGTCTATGAGAACGATTTCATGGCGAATGATATTAATAGGTTACTTTATGTTGTTGCCCTCCTCGAAAGAAAAACCAATTGGAAGGATCGCTACAAAAATGAAGTCATCCAAAAGAGAGCCGATGTGAAAAGGCTAAAGAGAAGAACTTACATGTGAGAATAAAACCTCCGCGGAGCGTTTGAAAAATATTGGAGCGCTTGAAATTAAATTAACCAAGGAAAAATATGAGTTCGATAACGAGCATGAGTTATTTATCACCAAGGAAATTGAATGGAACACCTTCATTCATGGTCTATTTGATTCTTGTAATCAGACCAAAACACATTTTGAGAATACTGTCAAAGAGATTGAGTGACTCACTATTGAGAAAGAATATTTTAGAGAAATACGCTTAGAATTACTAGAACATATGTCTTGAGGAGTACGCTGGTGACTGTGTCTCCTACTTAGAAAGGAGGGATGCAACATGAGCGCTTTCCCAACTTAAAATTATGAAGTTTTTGGGAGCGGGTAATAGAAAAACATCATCCGGTGAGATTTTTCTTGGTAGATGAGGAATCAACCAGCGACTCAGAAGAGTCAATAAATTCCTTCTCCAGTAGCTGCTCATCAGTAGGCAGTCACGAAGGTAGCCCTTCAAAGTAAGGTTGAGGTATATTACTTAGTTTTTATTTTCAGTACTTTTATGTAAGCTTTGTAAACTGATCATACCATGGGCATATTTTTGTTAAGTTATTTTGTTTCCATGATACACTTTGTACTATAAAAGTTCTTAATAAAAAAATTCTTTGGTTACATTTCTTCCCTCAAACTTTTTCATATAACAAAAATTGTTAATCGTTATCTTTCATAAACAAGGGACTCCACAGATCTACACCCAAACTTTTTCATATGGAAAATGTTATTACACTTATCTTTTTATAAAATACTTCCAGTTATCTCCTCTAAACTTCTTTATATGAAAACATTATTATACTTAAATTTTTATAATAAGTTTTTAGTTTTTTACTCAAAACTTTTTCATATGAAATATTATTATACTTAACTTTTTATAGAAGATTTTTAGTTATTTACTCCAAAAAATTTCATACGAAAATATAATTATACTTAACTTTTTATAAAATATTTTTTAGTTTTCTCCACCAAACGTTTTCATATGAAAATATTATTATACTTAAACTTTTATAAAATATTTTGAGGTTTCTCCTCCAAACTTTTTCAAATACTATTATACTTCACTTTTTATAAAGGAGTTTCAACTTGTAAACTAACATTCGTTGGAGGAAACTTCCATTTTAAGAAGATAGATATTATAGACCAACATTGGTTGGAAAACCCTTTCGGTCCAAGAAGATAAAACTTGTAAACCAAAATTTGTTAGAAGACCAAAAAGATAAAAATTATGGACCAATGTTCGTCGGAAGACCCTTCCTGTCCAAAAATATAAAAATGTAGACCACATTCGTTAGGAGACTCTCTCGGTCTAAAAAGATATAAAATAATAGACCAAAATTCGTTGGAAGACCCTTCCGGTCCAAAAAGATAAAAATTATAGACCAACATTCGTTGGAAGATCCTTCGGGTCCAAAAACATAAAAAAATTAAACCAACATTCGTTGAAAGACCCTTCCGGTCCAAAAATATAAAATTTGTAGAGTTGTTTAAATATGGTAAAGAAATATCATATATAAGTCGGCTTCGAGGGCACCTCAATAAAACCTTCCTGCGCCACCAGGGTAGGAAAATGTATGTCACCGATATTTACACATATTTTAAAAAATATATACAAACTTTCAAACTTATATATCCATTCCAAATACAATTTAAGGTGTTAAATGTTCCACGGGTGATGAAGATCTCTTCCTTCTTTATCTTTGAGTCAATATGTCCACGGCTTTACCTTTTTAGTTATCATATATGAACCTTCTCAGTTAGGACCTAGCTTGTCACGCTGTTTTTTTTTCCGTATGAAGACATACTTTCTTCAAAACCTTGTCCCCTGCTTTAAATTCACATGATTTAACTCTGGAAGCGTACCGAATAAACTTCCAAATATTGTTCATGTCTATTTCTGGAAACTTTTTATTATCGTGAAAAAATTGAATGACACTCATTAACCACTTTTCAAATTTTTATGATTAGACCCACCAAGTTTCCAACAAGATTCTTCATACATTTTTGGGAAGACGAGGTGGATGCCTCTAGTTTTTGCAGCATTATCAACCTAGAATTGCGATATACGAGTTTGAAGCATGGACTATTATTAACAAAGTAATATAGTATTCTCAATATTGATGTACTCCAACATAGCCAAATCCTCTCTTAAAGTTAACCAAATTTTGGTTAATATTGGTGAGCTGTCATTATTTATTAGATTCATTTTAGTCATAACTCTATATATGTATAGATTAGTTAATAATGATTCTTCATAACAAGTGATGGCCCATTCTAAATTATCATTATTAAAGGTTAAGTAAGCAATTGAATTTCAGTATTTATAGTACGACGAATCATCAACCAACTGAACTATTAAATATTTGTAATATACTTTTTTAGAAACTTGTCACATCTTAAATAATGTATCTCCCAAAAAAATAGTAAACATCATATGTTGTTTCCCTTTATCCTCTTTTTTTCTTTACAGTCTTTCATCTCTCTGACCTTCGTCATTTTTTTCTTTTCTCTTTTGTCATCCCCTTATCTTGGCGAACTGAACCAACTTACCATTTTCTATTAACTTTCACACTTCATCATGAAAATGAAAAAACTGATTTGTCGTATGACCATGATCATTATAATAAACATAAAAGTACCTTTGAGATATTTCGTTATTCGGTACAAGTATTCCGTAGAGAGGCTGATAATTTAATTTACCATTCATCTTATAAGAAATAGATGCAATATTTTCAGTCAAAATAGTAAACCTCTTATTCGGTAGTGATAATTTTGATTCCATAAATTTCAGACGCTAAGAGGCTCGTCTCTTTGACTCTTCAAATCTTATAAAAAAAATTATAGTTTCTAAAATATCTATATTAAATAAACAAGAAACATGGCCATGTCTTTATACATGTAAACCTTTGGTATGAGTCGTATGTTAAATGATGCCACCACCACATCTTCATTACACATTATCAAACCAGTTAGACCATCTTGGACATTAATAACATTCGTTGGAAGACCAAAAAGATAAAAATTATGGACCAATATTCGTCGGAAGACCCTTCTTGTCCAAAAATATAAAATTGTAGACCAACATTCGTTGGGAGACCTTCTCGGTCCAAAAAGATATAAAATAATAGACCAAAATTCGTTGGAAGACCCTTCCGGTCCAAAAAGATAAAAATTATAGACCAACATTCGTTGGAAGATCCTTCAGGTCCAAAAAGATAAAAAAATTAAACCAACATTCGTTGAAAGACCCTTCTGGTCCAAAAAGATAAAATCTGTAGAGTTGTTTAAATATGGTAAAGAAATATCATACATAAGTCGGCTTTGAGGGCACCTCAATAAAACCTTCCTGCGCCACCAGGGTAGAAAAATGTATATCACCGATATTTACACATATTTTAAAAAATATGTACAAACTTTCAAACTTATATATCCATTCCAAATACAATTTAAGGTGCTAAATGTTCCACAGGTGATGAAAATCTCTTCTTTCTTTATCTTTGAGTCAATATGTCCACGGCTTTACTTTTTTAGTTATCATATACGAACCTGCCCAATTAGGACCTAGCTTGCCAAGTTGTTTTTCTTTCGTATGAAGACATACTTTCTTCAACACCTTGTCCCCTGCTTTAAATTCACATGATTTAAATCTGTAAGTGTACCGAATAAACTTCCAAATATTGTTCATGTCTATTTCTGGAAACTTTTTTATCGTGAAAAAATTGAATGACACTCATTAACCACTTTTTAAATTTTTATGATTAGACACACCAAGTTTCCAACAAGATACTTCATACATTTTTGGAAAGACGAGGTGGATGTCTCTAGTTTTTGAAGCATTATCAACCTAGAATTGCTATATATAAGTTTGAAGCATGGACTATTATTAACAAAGTACTATAGTATTCTCAATATTAATGTACTCCAACATAGCCAAATCCTCTTTTAAAGTTGACCAAATTTTGGTTAATATTGGTGAGCTGCCATTATCTATTAGAATCATTTTAGTAATAACTCTATATATGTATAGATTAGTTAATAATGATTCTCCATAACGAGTGATGACCCCTTCTAAATTATCATTATTAAAGGTTAAGTAAGAAATTGAATTTCAGTATTTATAGTACGACGAATCATCAACCAACTGAACTATTAAATATTTATAATATATTTTTTAGAAACTTGTCACATCTTAAATAATGTATCTCCCAAAAAGATGGTAAACATCATATATTGTTTCCCTTTATCCTCTTTTTTTTCTTTACAATCTTTCATCTCTCTGACCTTCGTCACTTTTTTCTTTTCTCTTTTGTCATCCCCTTATCTTGGCGACCTGAACCAACTTACCATTTTCTATTAACTTTCACACTTCATCACGCAAATGAAAAAAATGATTTGTCGTATGACCATGATCATTATAATAAACATAAAAATACCTTTGAGATATTTCGTTATTTGGTACAAGCATTCCGTGGGGAGGCTGATAATTTAAATTTACCATTCATCTTATAAGAAATAGATGCAATATTTTCAGTCAAAATAGTAAACCTCTTATTCGGTAGTGATAATTTTGATTCCATAAATTACAGACGCTAAGAGGCTCGTCTCTTTGACTCTTCAAAATTTATAAATTATTCTATAGTTTCTAAAATATCTACATTAAATAAACAAGAAACATGGCCATGTCTTTATACATGTAAACCTTCGGTATGAGTCGTATTTAAATGATGCCACCACCACATCTTCATTACACATTGCCAAACCAGTTAGACCATCTTGGATATTAATAACATTCGTTGGAATACCAAAAAGATAAAAATTATGGACCAATGTTCGTCGGAAGACCCTTCCTGTCCAAAAGTATAAAATTGTATACCAACATTCGTTGGGAGACCCTCTCGGTCCAAAAAGATATAAAATAATAGACCAAAATTCGTTGGAAGACCCTTCCAGTCCAAAAAGATAAAAATTATAGACCAACATTCGTTGGAAGATCCTTCGGGTCCAAAAACATAAAAAATTTAAACCAACATTCGTTGACAGACCCTTCTGGTCCAAAAAGATAAAATTTGTAGAGTTGTTTAAAGATGGTAAAGAAATTTCATATATAAGTCGGCTTTGAGGGCACCTCTATAAAACCTTCCTGCGCCACCAGGGTAGGAAAATGTATGTCACCGATATTTACACATATTTTAAAAAATATATACAAACTTTCAAACTTATATATCCATTCCAAATACAATTTAAGGGGCTAAATGTTCCACCGGTGATGAAGATCTCCTCCTTCTTTATCTTTGAGTCAATATGTCCACGGCTTTACCTTTTTAGTTATCATATACGAACCTTCCAAATTGGGACCTAGCTTGCCAAGATGTTTTTTTTTTCGTATGAAGACATGCTTTCTTCTACACCTTGTCCCCTGCTTTAAATTCACATGATTTAAATCTGGAAGCGTACCGAATAAACTTCTAAATATTGTTCATGTCTATTTCTAGAAACTTTTTATTATCGTGAAAAACTTGAATGATATTCATTAACCACTTTTCAAATTTTTATGATTAGACCCACCAAGTTTCCAACAAGATACTTCATACATTTTTGGAAAGATGAGGTGGATGCCTCTAGTTTTTGCAGCATTATCAACCTAGAATTGCGATATATGAGTTTGAAGCATGGACTATTATTAACAAAGAACTATAGTATTCTCAATATTGATGTACTCCAACAAAGCCAAATCCTCTTTTAAAGTTGACCAAATTTTTGTTAATATTGGTGAGCTGCCATTATCTATTAGAATCATTTTAGTCATAACTCTATATATGTATATATTAGTTAATAATGATTCTTCATAACGAGTGATGGCCCCTTCTAAATTATCATTATTAAAGGTTAAGTAAGCAATTGAATTTCAGTATTTATAGTACGACGAATCATCAACCAACTGAACTATTAAATATTTATAATATATTTTTTTAGAAACTTGTCACATCTTAAATAATGTATCTCCCAAAAAAATGGTAAACATCATATGTTGTTTCCCTTTATCCTCTTTTTTTCTTTACAATCTTACATCTCTCTGACCTTCGTCACTTTTTTCTTTTCTCTTTTGTCATCCCCTTATCTTGGCGAACTGAACCAACTTACCATTTTCTATTAACTTTCACACTTCATCATGCAAATGAAAAAAATGATTTTTCGTATGACCATGATCATAATAATAAACATAAAAATACCTTTGATATATTTCGTTATTTGGTACAAGCATTCCATGGGGAGGCTGATAATTTAATTTACCATGCATCTTATAATAAATAGATGCAATATTTTCAGTCAAAATAGTAAACCTCTTATTCGGTAGTGATAATTTTGATTCCATAAATTTCAGACGCTAAAAGGCTCGTCTTTTTGACTCTTCAAATTTTATAAATTATTTTATAGTTTTTTAAAATATCTACATTAAATAAACAAGAAACATGGCCATGTCTTTATACATGTAAACCTTCGGTATGAGTCGTATGTTAAATGATGGCACCACCACATCTTCATTATACATTGCCAAACCAGTTAGACCATCTTGGACATTAATAACATTCGTTGGAAGACCAAAAAGATAAAAATTATGGACCAATGTTCGTTGGAAGACCCTTCCTGTCCAAAAATATAAAATTGTATACCAACATTCGTTGGGAGACCCTCTCGGTCCAAAAAGATATAAAATAATAGACCAAAATTCGTTGGAAGACCCTTCCAGTCCAAAAAGATAAAAATTATAGACCAACATTCGTTGGAAGATCCTTCGGGTCCAAAAACATAAAAAAATTTAAACTAACATTCGTTGAAAGACCCTTCTGGTCCAAAAAGATAAAATTTGTAGAGTTGTTTAAAGATGGTAAAGAAATTTCATATATAAGTCGGCTTTGAGGGCACCTCTATAAAACCTTCCTGCGCCACCAGGGTAGGAAAATGTATGTCACCGATTTTTACACATATTTTAAAAAACATATACAAACTTTCAAACTTATATACCCATTCCAAATACAATGTAAGATGCTAAATGTTCCACGAGTGATGAAGATGTCTTCCTTCTTTATCTTTGAGTCAATATGTTCACGGATTTACTTTTTTAGTTATCATATACGAACCTTCCCAGTTAGGACCTAGCTTGCCAAGCTGTTTTTATTTCGTATGAAGACATACTTTCTTCAACACCTTGTCCCTTGCTTTAAATTCACATTATTTAACTCTGGAAGCGTACCGATTTTTCATCAAAGTTGATAGTGAAAGTAATTCAGGTGTGCTCTCTTTCTCTTTTCTTCTATCAAATCTAAGTTTGTACGTTTTGCTTTATCATTGGTTTATTTGGAGTACTCATTGATTTGATATAAAGGAAAACTGAATTCAGATGGAACAACTGCATACATCTCATAGACTAACGCAAACAGTGATTCTTGGCTAGATGTTTGAGGAGTAGTTCTGTATTCCCACAAAACTTCCTATAAATAATTCGGCCATTTCCCAGCCTTACCCTCCAAATTCTTTCTCAACCCATCAAAAGTTGTTCTATTAGTGACTTCAACTTGGTCGTTTGTTTGTGGATGGAAAGGTACCGAGAAACATTGTTGAATTCTTTTAGCCTCACAAAAGGCTTTCATTTGTTTATCAATTTTTTGCCCATTATCCATCATCATTTTTCTTGGAGCCTCAAAACGACAACAAATATTAGAGACAATGAATCTGATCACATCTTTAACTTTTGTTCCAGCTAATGGTTCTGCTTCCACCCACTTAGAAAAATAATCTACAGCAAAAATTATCGTCTGCCGTCCTCTTGAGGCCATTGGTAATGGTCCGACGAGTTCAATCACCCATTGATCAAATGGTAATGACTCAAAGATTGACTCAAAAGGCACTTATGGTGTGTGAATTGTGTTAGCAAATCTTTGGCAAGTTTCACACATTTAAACTAACTCTTTAGTGTCCAAAATAATTGTAGGCCAATAATATCATGTTATAAAAACTCTTCATATCAAAGTTTTATAGCCACGATGAGCGGATCTTTCTCCACCATGTAATTTTGACAATATTATTTACGACTCATTTTCTTCGAGGCATCGAAGTAAAGGTATGCTAAAGTATTTTTTATACAAGATATCTCCAAGGACTACGTATCAATATGCCTTAAATCGTATTCTTTTAGCCATTACTTTGTCAACATGTAATACATCACTTACCAAGAACTCTTTAATTGTACTCATACAATCTTTTGTTCTGCTTGTAAAGATTTGAAAAGCTTCAACTAGCCCTTCTGCTAACTCGGACCCCTTTGTTATTGAAGGATTTTCCTATGTGATAATCCAAGGATACTCCTCAGAATATGAAGCAGTAGCCAAAGAATCAGCCATAGAATTTCCAGTTCTATGAATAGGTTCGCATTTAACGCTTTTAAAGGCCAATGTTAAGTTTTTAACACTCCCAAATACCTTACTAAATAATTTTTTATTACCTCGGATTGACCAGATGCATGATTTATAAGAAGTTGTGAGTCAGTTACCAGCCTTACTCTTTTGGCCTCACACATCTGAGCAAGTCTCAATCCTGCCAAAGCAGCTTCATACTATGTCTCATTATTTGATGCTTTAAATCTGAAACGGATAGCTTGATGCATAGAAATTCCTTATGGAGAAATCAACTCCACCCTTGCCCCACATTCTGATGTACTCAAACCCCCATATGTTTGGACTATCCACTATCACTCAAAGTTTTCTTCATCAACCTCCATATTTGACTGCTCATAATGAAATTCGACTAAGAAATTTGCTAATACTTGAGCTTTGATTGCAGTCTTATATTCGAATTCAATATCAAAATATCGCAGTTCAATCAACCACTTAGTCACTCTCTTGATATATTAGGCTTCTGTAACATATTTTTCAGTGGAAAAGATGTTTGTAGGGTGATTGAGTGACCCTGAAAATAAGGTCTCATTTTCCGAGCAACAGTTTCTAGCGCGAGGGCTAATTTTTCTAACTTTAGATACCGTTTCTCAGCATCCAAAAAACGTTTACTAATGTAGTACACTGGTCTTAGGCAAATATATTCCTCTCGAATCAAAACAGCACTCACAACATAATCTGACATTGCCAATTAAACATATAACTTCTCCCCCAAATTTGGCTTTGTTGGAATTTATGGAAATATATTCTTTGATTGGATGAAATGCCTTGGAACATTCTTGGTTCCAGTCACAATAATTTTCTTGTCTTGGTACTTGGAAAAAGGGAGAAAACTTGTCTGATGATTGCGATATAAATTCAGGGATGCCAACCTCCATATTAAAATTTGTACTTCTTTAATCGTATGAGGTGGTGCCATAGTGCTCAAAGCATTTAGCTGTATTGGATTAGCTTCTATTCCCCGCTCATTTATTATGTACCCAAGAAAATTTCAGAACCGCACTCCAAATGTACATTTTTCTAGATTCAATTTCAAATTTATCTTTTTTAAATTAACAAAAGTTTCTTCAAGATTTGTCAAGTGGTCCTCATCCTTTATGATTTTTAATAACATATCATCAATATACATCTTCCACGATGAAGATTTTGTTTTCTTAATCTTTTGGATCTGAGTATAACCAACATAAGCATCAATGAAAGAAAGTAATCGATTTCCTGAAGTAGAATCTACTAATTGATCTATACGGGAACCGGGACGGGATCCTTGAACAAACCCTATTTAGATTGGTGAAATCCACACACATTCGCCATTTACTGTTTTAGTTTTTACTAAAACCGGATTGGGAATCCATAAAGGATATTTTGACTCAAGTATGTGACCAACATTGGTCAACCAATCTATCTCATTCGCAATTGCCTCAGCCTTTTTTTGGGAAACAAATCTCCTATTTTGGATGATCGGACGAACATTACTTCAGACTGCTAACTTATGACAAATAATATATGTGGATACCCTTGTAATGTCATTTGTACACTAAGCAAACATGTGTAACTTAGGTAATAAAAAATAATTTATTTTTTCCTTACTTTTGGAGATAACTTTCTGTAAAACTTTTACCATGAGAGAAAGCATAATCCTCAAAACTTTTGTATGGGATCATAAATCTGGGGGCCTTCATCAGATCATTTATGGGATCAGATCATGAGGAAGACCTTGTTGGTTGTTATTCTTTCTTTGACTCAACATCCTTGATTTTCTTAAAGGCCAAAGTCGTTCGATATCACTCTTTTACCATCTTTTGACTGCTTCTGACCGTTCTCATATTGTTTCCCACGACATACTTCACACATTGAAAAAAATTTGATGGCATAACATGCACTCTAGACAGCTAAGACCTTCTAGTTTTTTTATTATAAAACATTGGATCATTTACCACTGTAAATAAGAATGTCACTACCTTTTTAATGGTCCCCGACTTGATTCATTTTTCCTTTCGAACTCTCTTACCACTTTGGCTGTAACTCCAGTAGACCGTACAATTGTTCGATCTGATCGAAGGATCGTTGATGGATTTTTTATCTGACTATAAGTAGTCATAAATAGCTAAGGTACCAGTATCAATGAAAATTCTTGGCATTTTATCCCCATCAATATTTTGCTACAATAACTACCGCATATTCGTGTGGACCAGCTACATACCTCATGTCATCGTCTTCAAAACAAAGTATTAGAGATGGATTTATGTATAAATATGGTGAATCACCCGCCTCCAATTGATTTGGTAGGCTAACAATGTGCCTATTTAGAGAATAATCTGATGTCCCTGTACTAGTATATCCTCCAAAAACTGTTAGTGACTCAAAGAAAATACATAATTCACTAACCTTTCATCTTACAATCGGCTCTTCCACCATATTTATGCTGTTTATGTCTAGTTTCAGGTCTAAATACTCTATGGAAATATCAAATGTATCAGTAGATTCGTTATCAATAGGTTCTGAGATCATTAAAACATCTTTTTTTTGGAGCATTTTCTTGTTTCAGAGCATTTTCTTCTTACAAATGTTGTCAGCTTTCCATTTTCAATTAAGCCATGTATCTCTTTTTCAACGCCGCACAATCTTTCATATCATGCCTAATATCCTCATTATACTTACAATACCTATTTCTTATGCTCTCCCTTAGATTATGTATTGAAAATGGCTTACAAAGTTGTACGTGTGGATGTGTTCTTTCAATAATTGTCACTACACACTTAGTTAGCTCGGCAAAATGTCATGGTCAGACCCATTTGTTTGACATGGGTGAGACATATTGCTGAGTATTCACAATTGGTGCATACTATTTCATCTTTGAATTATTGTTTGAACTAGTACTTGAGCTCAGAAAACGTTTATTGGTTGTGAACTGTTTCGTGGTGTCATCGAAATTTGACAGAACTAGTTATGCTTAACATGTTCCCAACAACTCTTTTCTGATGCTCGTGTTTCTTCCACCAAAATTATTTTCTCTACTTGATCCATCAAAGCCCCAAATGTCATGGTTTTTTTTTCCAGCATCCTTATCCTTCAAAATTCTCGGACGCAATCATACCCTAAAAGCTACTAGTGCCACTTTATCCTCACAACTTTCCATATAGATTTTCACTTTGATAAAATGATTTGTGTACTCCTTGAGGCTCTCCTCCACCTTTTGCCTACGATATATTATAGTATCATCATTCATGTAGAACTTTATGTTTCCGATAAAATTTTAATGAGAGATATTCGAGAACATATCAAAATTCTTAATACAACCCTCATGAAAACGATTGTACCACTTTGAAGCTGCATTCTTGAAGGTTTGGGAGAAGTCTCTACATAGAAATTTTTCATCATCATCATAATTGATCACAAGGTTCTTGAATTGTTCAATTTGGTTGTCCGGATTTTGTGTTTTGTCGAAATTTTCCAGTTTTGAGATATCAAACCACTTCGGCAGATGTTCAAAAAGAATTTTCGAGGAGAGAAGAGATGACCTCCAATTATGGTCCATTATACATATTACCCACATGGCTTTCATTCATTGTCGAGTATAAACCTTTTTCGGATAGATAGATAAACTGATTACTCACATAATACTCGAGGTTATGGCTTCCAGACGGAATCTGCATAAGAGGGTTTACTTATTCCTTCCTATTAACATTTACAACCCTATCATCATCCTCAGACCTAAGTCATTTTTTTCTTTTGTTCATTATTTTATTTCCTCGCACCTTAACACGATAATATGTCCGACGACCATCTCTTTGCCTTCTCGAATTCATTTTCTTGTAATTATTTGGATGCCGATCATCACTTTCAAGGGAAAAAGATTCATCTGAGTCATATGATGAATCATCGCTAGAGTCATTTGATTTATAAATTTTTTAGATTTCTCTCTTCTCTTCATAAAGTAACAATTTACTATTTGATGCCTCCCATCTGTCTGATGAGCATTTTTCATGCGATCTTTTTCAGTTATTTATTCTCTTTGGATTTCAGATTTGAGCATTTATGAACTCAGTTTCACTGCATTCTTAGCATTTAATCTTTCAATATCTTCCAAAATTTCTTTCCTCCGAGCTACTAAAGTGGATTCTTCTATAAGCTCCTCGGCATATCGGAAACTGTTGTTTATTTCGTTTGTTCAAACCATTTATTCCTCGACATATGGATCTCCAGATGGACCTCCGGTCACATAATTCTTCGTACCAGACTCTAAGCTTCCAAACATTTCCATGTCCATTACCCTCACGTCATTTTGATATAAGATTTATGGTTTTGGAAAGACAATTCAGAGTACCAATCGTCTTCCCACACACGACGCCACTGATAGTTCCAGAGATTTTTAAGTGAAGTTTTATGTTACGATGATGTTCGTATGATATTAACTGTTATAGTAATCTTCGTATGCGAGTGTTTTTAGAAAGAGAAATTAAATGATTAGAGAGAAAAAGAGACAAAAGGAATAAAGTAGTAATAATTAACTAATGATTGGAAATTTTCCCCCAACAGGGGTGGTCCTTTATATAGTACAAGTGGTACACCTTTAATTTACTTTACACCCCACTACACTACTAACTATAAGCACTTGTATTAGTTATTACATAATGCACCCTCAATATTATATGTTTGTTTAATTTACACCCAATATTTTATTATATTTAATTAACGTATTTATCAATTTACTTCTACTTTTTCTTTCCAATATTTTCTCCTTATATCATTGACGACCTTCACAAGTCCCATAGTATGGTAATACATGGCAAAGACATAACATTATGAGCATTTTCTAAGGGAAAATATTTAAAAGTTGGCACGAACCTTGCAGGTAGCCTCTGACCTAATTTATTATCATTTTGACTAACAATCTAGATGTTTTGCTTGGAGATCCAAATATGTTATAATGGTATCACCATCATTTTTCATAAATTGTCAGTCAATTCTAACATTCAAATAATAATTCAAAGGAGAAGAGCTTTCTTCCTTGAGAATGCATAGGCCATTATGGCCAATGTAGACTTGCTATCAAGTGTCCCTTATATTTGAGAATCTACCTACCATGCTTAGACAATCAACCTGGTCTTAGTCCCAAAAAAGGACCGGAATTGGTGTGTATGGACTTCACTGAATTAATCATAACACATATAAAGGACCCCTTCCTAATGCCAATGGTAGATCATTTGGGAGACTCAGTATTGAGCAAAACATTGTTATCATTCGTGGATGTCAATGCAGATTATAACTATATATATATATATATATATAAATCTGATAGATCATGAGTGCACTACATTTATTACCAACTGAGCATGTTATGCTATAAGGTTCGTGCTTTTTGGAATTCAATATTTAGGGGAAACTTACAAAAAAAACATTCACTGTTCAGATAGGCAAGATCATTCAGGTGTATATTGATGATATACTCGTAAAGAGTCGACAATACCGACTATATCAAAGGCTTAGAAAAAATATTCAAGAACTAAAAAGCCATTAACTAAAAGTTAAAAGTAGAAAAGTGCACCTTTGGGGTTCAGTCGTGTAAAATCTTAGGCTACCTAATTAGTGAAAGAGGTATAAAAGAAGATCCCTCATAGTTGGCAGCCTTGGCATACATCTCCCATTCAGATCAGTCAAGAAAGTTCAGATATTGACTAGTAGGTTAAATACCCTCTAAAATTCCATATCTCGTTTCTATGATAAATTCCTTTACTTCTTCCAAGTGTTGAATAAGACCAATTGTTTTAATATTCTAAGAATTAAGTTCGAAAAAAAATTAAAAATTATTTATCTTCTCAAAAGATCCTTTGAAAGTTTATGCCTGACAAGATAATCTACATATACCTTGTAGTCTCAGACTATGTCGTTAGTGCATTACCACTCAGAGATGTAGATGAAGGGCAACATCCAATCTATTTTTTAATCAAGAGCCTTGTGGATGTGGAACAAGGTATTTGTTGTTAGAAAAAATGACCATTGTCTTGGTAGTGACAACATGAAATATGAGACCATATTTCTAATGTCATTCCATTTTTGTCTAAACTTCTTTATCACTTCAGAATATAATGCAAAGGTTGGAATTTTATGGTGTCTTAACTCGTCGGTATTACGACACATCTTAAAAATCCAATGACAACCATAAAAGCTCATGTATTAAGTAATTTCCTATCCGATTTTCATGCTGTAAGACCTTTTACTACTCATGGGAATCTACCTTCAGAATGGGTAGTCCGGACGGATAGTGGGTCAAGTATTTTAGGATGTAAGGCCAACATAAATTTCACCATTTCATTATGAGATGTTATACACTATTTAATAGACTTTGGTTTTCAGGAAACTAATAATGAAGCTGAGTATGAAGCAACGATCTTAGGAGTCCTACTAGCTCAAATTTCTGGTGCTAGAATGATAAAGTTACTTAACGATTCATATATGATAATAAATCACACTCTCAGGCAAGAAAAAGCTTAAAAGGACACTCACGTATAATACTTGGAGATACTTAAGATTCATACTAAAATAACAATGATACTCTAAAATAATTTGTGTTTGAGAGTGATATAAAGCATCATTTTATTATTATATCCATTTTGTTATAAAATATTCTTAGTATAAAATAGATCGTAACATGTAATTTTTATGAAAAAACAAAAAGACAATATTGTCGTAATAAAGTTTTTCTATTATCACACTGCAACGAATTAAAGTGATAAGACTATTACAACACATTTTTTTGTTTAAAATAAATCTTCCATTTTTACACCAATGTGATACCAATGATATAATATATATTTAGAAAGGATTACAAAAAAATAATTTTTTTTTCAAAATAGTTTTTTGGTTCAACAAATCGAATTTTTCACACGTAAGAGATTATGAATCAAGTTATAATTTAAGAACCACTTCTAAATTTATCTTTAAAATTCATGAATAAAAGAATTTTAACCAAGCTTGATACACAAATTGGAACTATTTTTTTATTATGACAAACTCACTTATACAATGGAATGTCTTTTATATGAAAAAACTTGGTGAAAGTTGATGACTCAAATTTAAAAAGATCACGTGTTAAACACTCATATATATTTTCCGCCATCTTTTTGTTATGAGACTATATTTAAGTTTAATAATGGTTACAAATTTATTAGTCATGCAATAGATATTTTCTTAAATTATATAACTCGGACAAAAAATGCTTTTTTATCCAGGATAACTCCTAAAAAGAAATACCATGTTTAAAAAATATATATATATATTTTTATATGAGAAAGTACAACCAGTGGTTCCAAAAACTAAAAAAATTATCGGGAAACAAAATATTAGGTAGTTCAAATATAATAATGGAAAAACAAGAAGGAAATCAAGAAGTTGTTACTAGCCCAACATATTACTTATATCAAGTTTTTGTGATGTCCTCGTTAATTTTGGTAATAGGATTATTCATGCACATGACATAATTTTACATTTTGTTATATTTTTATTGGAAAAAATAAACAAATCATCCAAATATAATTAAAAAAAATACATATAAAATGATTTATTATAAAATAAAAAATATTATATTGTTAATATACTCAGAACACACAACATAATATATTTATAACTCTGATAAAATAACAATATCAAATCATGTATATGCAACAAACAATATATGTTAATTTTGTGTCTCAATAGTATAATTTTGCTAAGTGATGTCATACAATAATTTATGCGAAATACTAAATATTATTATAATTTTTTAATAATTTAAAAAATTAAGCGAAAATATAAAATTACACTTTGTGTTTCATATGTCTAGTTTACTTAAAACACCGCTGATTATAACATATACAAAAATAATCATCTAAATTTTAAATAAGAAATAAGAAATAATATATGGAACATGTCGTAATCTAATTATGTATTATTATAAAATCTTGTTTAAAATATTAGTTATATATAGATAACTAATATTGTCATGTATAGTTTATATAAAAATAATATGGACTAATAACATTTTATTTTATATTATATTATTAATTTTTAATATATATTATTTGACAAAAAAATATGTTTATATTTTTAAATTATAAATGATATATTATTGATTATCTTTCAGTTATTTAAGATAATGTTTGTTTTAATGATATAAATGACGATATATTATAATTATGTAACGATTGTGTTTTAAATCCAATACATCTAAAAGTCGGCTAAAAATGAGCATTAGTCTTCCTTGTTTCACCCTTGTATCAAACTAGTTCTGTATCTCCATTTTTGACTCACATTCATCTCTTATGTTTCAGAAAATTGCATGGTTAGTTCCCTCGCACATGTGAGTCCTGAGAAACAAACACGCGGTAGTCTAAACATCCAATTTTTGTCTCACTTTTGGTCCTCCAATAAATATGCCATTTTATACATTTTCTTATGCTTAATCAACTTCCCCGTCAGCTGCCACCTAATTTTTACCATTTACTATAAATTTTTACCATTTACCATTAAACCTTAATTTTTATATTTATTAACTTATTATAATATTAAGTTGGACCGGATTAAACTATGAACCCAACAACCTAACTTAATCGCCTAATTAACTTATCCATAACCCAAACCAAAAGATTAAATTCAAAACAAAATTCTCAATTACTGAATCCCCAATATGTGGATTCTCAGGATTAGTTCTCTCTCTCTCTATGTTGAATCATTTTAAGCATTCATGGTCAATACTTAAAAAAGACATGAATAACCCTTTCGATTAAGGATTAGTTTCGAGCTACTCATGGTTAGAGTATTCATTCATTTCTCATAATTGTCTATATGTTCGAGATATGAGATATAGATTATATATATAATGTAAAAAACCATTGTATCCTCGATTATTGGGTATGTTAATTTTTGAAATTTATAGATTTTGCTAGAGTTGTCGGTTAAACAATGAATGTTTTATTTTTTCGGTTTAGAAATTTTATTTTCCACGTATTTATAAAACATAAACCACAATTGATGTTGATAATCCATAGTCTATGGATTTTGGTTATTGTTAAGCACCACAAATAAAAGTTAATCAATTTTACTAAGGTGTTCTTGATGGAAAAAATAGGTTAGGGTTGATAGTACAAATATACAAACGTCAATTATATTTATCCATCAGAAGCATCTGGTGTTAAGAAAACATTTATCATCGTTTAAGTAGTTGATTAATTAGACCAAAAAATGTAATTTCTTGATTTATTAAGTAGGTTGAATATTTCTTCTTTACATAATGGGTAAAATTGCGAATAATAGTAAATATTGACTAACATTATTAAAATATCAACTTTCATGTTCTAAAATCATCAATATGAATTGATAGTTTATATATATATATAATTTGGTTTATCTTCTAACATTCCTCATCAGTCAAAATATTCAAATAAGACCAAAATAATACCATTTGTAAAGAAGACGGTTCCAGTGCAGCAAAACAAAATATAATTACATGAATTGGGATAGAAAATGACATGCAATGCAGCGGAACATAGAAGTCTGCAGTGCAATGAAACATTGGAGGTTGCAGTAACCAAAAAAAAAGCAGAGGCAACATAGACCAAAACTACGGGGCAACAAATACAAGAATTATGGAGAAATCAAATACAAGAGCTACAGAAGCATCAAAGATAAAACTTGTCTTTGGGGGCACCGAAGACAAAGTTTTCAAAAACAACAAAAACAAGAGTTGTAGGGCGGGGGAAGAAAAGAGTTGTAGGAGCTACAAAAGAGAGAGTTGTAGAATAGGAAAAAATAGAGTTGTAGGAGCTGCAAAAAGAGAGCAATAGGAAAAACAAAGAAAAAGTTGTGGATGGTCAAAACGAAAGTAATATTTTAATTTTTCTCTATGCAATAAAAAAATGACTAACAAATAAATAAAAAAATATTTTATTTTCTCTTGAACGAACAGTTAAATAAGAATTATACCGAATGGAAAAAATCAACTCTCGAACTCTAAAGCTCCGATTAAAATCAGCTCTAATTTTTTTTATGACGTAACAATGATAGATATTACAAAGATAAAACTTAGTCTAACGATAAAAATAAAAAATATTTTGATTTTGAACTTTTTTTATAAACAAAGTATCATACTTTTAAAAATTATTAGTCAAAATTAAAAACCATTAAAAACTTCTCTCAACGGATATTTATAACAACTATCCACCGACATAAATAAAGACACAAAAGAAGAATAATGAGTACTAATTTTAGGCTCTAATATCATGCGAAAATATAATTTCTTGATTTATTAAGAGATCAAATATATTTATATATTTATATAGTGGGTACAAGAAATGTATACTTAAAAAGACGTCAATAGTAACAAATATGACTAACATTAATATATATATATAAAATAATATTGAATTTCTATTTTAAGATTATTAATATGAATCGACATTCAAACATATAACAAAAATTATCTTCTAATAACAAAAAATGTTTATTCTTGACTACCAAAATTTCCTACTCCTTTTGGTATGCTGAAATACAAAAGCTCAAAGGTTCCTCCATAATTGAGGATCTTCGAAAGTTGGTTAATTGTAAATAATTATTAAGAAAAAACAAACAACACAAAGTTTCCATCAAAACTTTTTACGAGAGATATGAATTTGTGTCATTAAGGTCGCAAACATTGAAGCTTGTAGCTCAAAAGGTAACATAAAAATATAGTTAGATGTCCAAATGTATTATGCAACAATAATGATGATCATCATCAAGCACCTTACAAAAAAAAAACTAGCACTTTCAAGTTTAAGGACACCTCATATGACAAACTTTGAAATAATTAATTGTTGTGTTTTGAATAATACGACCCCTGAAAAAGTATACGCGACTGACTTATTTGGTATAAGTTTGTAGAATAAAATTGTCGAATACAATTGATTTATGAATGTAATTATATAGTCTTTATGACATTTAAGAATGTTTTGTGACAAATATTTATGAAGATTGAAGTCATATCATGTTCATGTGGTAGGTCATTGCGTTGTATGTGCATTATATGTTATTTTTATGCTCTTAGTATTGCAACCACATATACACGTAGAGAATTTTCGACACCTACACCACTGAGGATGGCTCTGGACAACATGTATGCACATACAAGTTTCTTCCAATAATCTCATATTAACAATATATTTCAAGTCTTTGCAATAATATTTGACTACCTTCATCGATCTTTCACTCTTTGTTCAAATATTTCTGATAAGAAGTATGTGGAAAGAACCGATATATTCTCTTTAGAGCTCTGACCTCTAGTTTGAAAGATGGATTCTAGCTAATCATCGTTGTTGGTCCATTAGTCTCAATTTCTTCACCTTATCCCTCAATGGTGTTAAATAACATCATTATACATTCGATTTTATATATGAAATTGGCGTGACCGTTTGTTTTTTCTTTCGAACTAAAAGAGAAAACATTCACCTTGAAACGAAACCAAAACGAGAATAGTCAAAGTTATTAGCATATTCATCGATTGGGATCATTTAAGTAACAAATATCGAATCACGTATCACTTTTGGTTTATCAATTGGGACCATTTAGGCAACAAATATGGTGTTCTCATTGTGGTTAAATTCAAGTTATGATTAGTAGGGTGATAAATCAATAGTGAAGGATATTTCTTCTGATATGTAACTTGTTTGCCTCGTTTCTTATAATCTCGTGATCATGGGTTTGTTTCTCAAAGACTACGCAATCATAAGTGAATATATGATCCATTTGAAGTGTTTGAGTTAGAGCAGAAGATTTAGAAGTTATATAAGGTCTTAATTATAATACTAAAATTGTGCGGGTTGTAACTGTATTGAGTGTTTTGCTCCATGGAATGAGGTTTTAGTTATATTATCTAGTTAGAATGGTTCCATTCCCTTAAATCAATAAATAAGATTCATATCCAATATTTTATTTATAAACTTAAGACTATTAATATTATATATTTGACTCATTATATCTTAAAATCAACGATAAAATATAGTTTTCATATTTATAAACCTAGTCTTGAATGTGTGATTAACCTTTATTTTTTCAAATAATTTATACACTCAATCCTCGTCAGGTTATATAGTGAGAATTGTATTTTTATATTGTAAAATAAGTTTTGATATAATAAAAAAAAGTTAAAAGAACTAGTTCAATGTGGAATTCGATAGTCATTATAAAACTAAAAACGTGACTTCCATAAATACTTTCCTATTTTTTGATAGAATATACCAAAAAATATTAGTGAATCACAAAAAATAAATGATCGTCTAGTGAAATGAATATGATTCTCTTATATTGTTAAAAAATTTGAAAATAAAACATTAAGATCTTTAATTAATAATAATATATTAAAAAGATTCGTGAATAAAATCGTACGAATTAGATAAAGCATAACCAATTACAGAAGGATGGCCATATTTTGGTGTCTGCTTGTTTGGTTTCCGTGCTCTATCCATCGCCAGTTGATAAATGTGAATTTTATATTGCTATCCCATCAAATCATCCGAAGGACCTTGAACACCAAACCCCCAGCCATATTCATACTCATGTAATGGTCAAACTTTCTAGGTAAGAACCAAAGAGGAACGATCTTTAAAATATTCCTCGTTAAAAATATCTCAAACTTCACTTTGTAGATCAGATCCATCATAATTTAGCATATGTTCCTGAAAGTACTAGAGTATCAGTCGTCTTCTTCAATAATATGTACTCCTCATTGAAAACTATATCTCTTCGTATGAAAGCCTTCTGACGTCCAAGTTTAAGGAACCACAAAAATCTATACCATTTTACTCATTCTGGATAGTCAAGGAACAAACATTTTAATGCTATTGACGTAGGCTTATTATGGTTAACATATGCATATACAACATATTTGAAAACTCTCAATTGTTCCAACTTAGGCTTGTTTTCGGTCCATGCCTCTTGAGGACAAAGAAATCTAAACGTCATAAACAGAATCCTGTTGATGATATATGCATCCATTATCGTGCCTTATCCCTAGAATCTTTAACTCGTTTGGGATGTATGAGGCATACATCTAACTCGTTCTAAAATGGTTCAATTAGTTCTCTCAACAAGACAGTTTTGTTGGAGAGTCACAATTACGGTTTGATATCTCGTAATGTCAAGCTTCGTACAATAGCTAGTGAATTTCTTGTTTACATATTTATCGCTACCATCAATCTTAAGATTATTCAAAAAATTTCTGATTTGATTCTCAATAAAAGTTTTTTAGTTCACGAAGACAACAAATGCTTCATTAGTGGTCTTTAAAAGTATAACCCATACTTTATATAATACTCATGTATCAGTGACATAAAGTACATTGCACAATCTATGGTAGGTTCTCGTGTGAGACCTTAAAGGTCTGAATGAAAATAACTAAGTACTTCATTGAATGTCTAATTGATAGGTAAAAACTTCACCCTTTTGATGTTACTTAAAACAAATCTTTCGTAAAAACTCATCTTCCGAATTGCGGTGCCATCTAACTACCCATATTTACTTAGTTCATTGATTCCAAAACTTATTTAAATGACCCAGACGATGATGCCTAACCTGGTAAAATCATTCACCACACTAGACACCCTCTGTTACTACTACAAAGCGCTAAAAACAAACAAACAATTAGTCATGTTAACTTTCATAACAACTCAGGAGCCTTGCAATAATTTAAGTCTACCATCTTCACCCCTATAGGTAAACCCATCATTGTCTAACTTCTCAATTAAAGAAGGTATCATTTAACCTTGAGTACATAACTTAAATTTTTACTCACTATCTCAAGTCTTATAGACAAATTGAGCTAAACCATTCCAATCCTTTGGATATTACATGATTCATCATTGCGATGCACCCAAAAAATACCTATTTATCATTGTGCCTGTAAAAATAAGATGTCATTAATCCATCAAGGTACTCACATTCATCAGACACCACTGCTGATAGTTGTTGCACTTTTCTTTCTCCGGATAGTTCCCGATTGATATCTCTTATTTTTTTGATGTCCAACAATTTTTTTGAACATATACCATCCCTTATAGACTTTGATCAAGATTTTCCTCTAATCTTGCTGGCATCTCTCTTTATTGACCGATCTCTCACACTCATTCTATGCCTTTTAGAGTCACCATTGAGAATAATTTTCCTTTGAAAATAATTGAAGTTCAAAGCACTCTTGAAATCTCCCATCGTAAGGAAGTATTTCCATAGAGCATGGTGTTCATATAGTGTTAATAATCATTCGATAAAAAAATTGAAGATGATAATTTATTTGTCCTCTTCCTCCACCTTCGCATTCACCTCAAGAGAGAGAACCACTAATTCAGTCCCATGCATGTCGAGTTCAGTCTCTACACCATTCTACTTCGTTGATGGTATCTCTGTCACTATAGACATACCAACCAAACCTTACAAAAAGGGGTCTGTCTACTTATAGCTTCAATACAAGGACCATCTACTTCTACAAACTTATAAATAGGCGTATCAAGTTTCCTATTGGTTTCAAAAATCCTCCGGTCACTAGATCTAGTTCTAGCATTCTTGGTATATTTATCAGGCGATGTAGTTTGTTCATGGCTTTAAGCCTTGACCATTCGGCCACTCTTTTCAACCCCCTGATCTGTATATCTCATCTTTACACTTTTGGCTTTCTCAATTTTCATAAGAATAGGTTTTACAAGAGTCATCCTACATATGGATCATCTCACTCCTACCTTTCTCTCAAAGTACAATATTCTATTTTGCTATAAAAACAACAATAAACTTTGGAAGATTTTTAGAAGGAGTATCCTCCGCCTCCTCATCCATCTCAAATCCTAGATGATGGCAATATCATTCAGCCATAAGCTTGTTGGCTATAAATTATTCAAGCACCCACATGAATCTGTATGAATACCTCATTTGAGAAGCCTAGCTTACCAACTTTACATAATACTATTTGGTATATATCGCTTTCTCAAAGAATATCCCTTCACCAACAATAAGCATATATAAGAAACCTGATCACACATACATATCATATCCAAATGGTGATATCACAACCAAATTGTGCAAGATATATAACTTGCTTTTGAAATTCCATGTGCGAGAATATGGGATCTAAGGGATACTTCCACCGCCAAGGGAAGTATATTCTCTTGATTTATAACACGGATAACAGCAAGAAAAATGACATTCTCCTGTACAAATATCTTATTTAACATGGTTTGTTGTAAGCATATTTCATACCCAAATTTTTACATCCTTTTACTTATAGTGTGGAAGATATTGTACTAGATGGAAACTATAGTTATTGGACTGTAGCTAGAGTGCAATACGACGTCGAGGATAATTGGTCATCAACGAGACAATAATTGATTGTTGAATTAAATGAGAAATTAGATTTTTAATTAGACGCGTATGGCACATAAAACGTTTTAATTAAAGAAATGAACGAGATAGCTTCGTTCAAAAGTCATCCGACGGACCATATATATTGGATGACATTGCTCGACATCGCGAATATTATAGCCATTCGCTATCAATACGTGGTATGTAGTTTTCTCTCTCAAATAATCAACAACGTATTTAAATTTACATGGTTTCTACCTCATTAAAAACCTATAAAAGATATTGAAATTTCTTTTGTGCGTAATTGTCATTTTGTATCCTTAGGTGAATCAATTAAATTATGATATATTACGTTTATAATGTTCCTTAATCCTTATATTATTTTTTGTAGGTTCATATGGAGGAAATTAAATGAATGTCATAACTATACACCATTTGGATGTTTTTCCATATCGAAGAACCAAGTGCATGTGCAATGAAGTAATAACCATGATTAATATACATTTACAAACCAAGTCACCGATCTTATTTTACCCAAAAGTAACGTATTTGAGCAAAAATGTGTGATTTTATATGATGCAAAATATAATGTTTTATTATGTTATTTTTTAATTTCCAACTTAATTTTATACTTTTTTATTATACCATTTTTCTTTCAAACTTAACTGCATAATGTTTGCAATTTTTTTATCATGCTTTAATTTATTTTTAGTATGGTAAGAGATATAGTAATATATCTTATTAGGGTGGTTAATATATATTATTAAAATATACTTATTAGGTGCGGAGATAAGAAAATTCATCGTAAATAACATTAAAATCTTTGTCGATAATTTATTTGTCTTCATTTGTTATTATATTGAACATGTGTCACTATTTGATTAAAATTCATGGATTATGATATTATATCAAACACATGTCGATGTTTTGATTAGTCTTTCTGGATTACGATATCCATACCCCACACTCGTTAGATCACATTATCCTAAACTGATATTGTATAAATAAAAACGTCATTCATGGTGAACATAAAACTATACAAATTGAGAAAAAATATTATTGTGGATATTGTCGGAGATTCATATTTGAAGAAAGATACTAAAGAAGTAGGGAAAATTATGCCAAAATATAGAGAATGGTATAAGGATTCATTGGTTTGTAATTTTTGTACCTATACAACGTCGACCGTTTCATTCTACCAAGAGCCTCAGACAGTCAGGTTGACGTAAAAAAAGATGAAAATATTTAAAAACCATGAGAACACACATAGTTTTGGACCTTGGATACGAAATATACCAAGCTGCGCTTGAGCTGTACAAGAGTCTTGTCACAAATACATTAAGTGAAGAACATATGAATAAGATGGCAAATCTACTCAAATGCAGCGATGTGATAATATACTCATTGTATAATATAGCCACTAACTTGTGAAAATGGTCAAATATTTACACCCCCAACATCCTGATGAACCCGCAAAAACCCTTTCTCTCATTAACCGAACTCTTCCATAGCGCATAATATGATATAACTAGAACAATGTCAAGTGACTCCATTTATACTTCTCCATAACGTTATAATACTCTATGAATTACAAATAATCAACAAAACAACATTACTTGTCTTGTTGGCAAATATCCAATAACCAATGAAATAAAAGAGATAAACCCGAATGATATGGATAACATGTGCAGGTGTGACCTCACTATTATGATAATCATCTACCGTAAAAGTCTCCCGCAATCATGTCAAATCAATAGACCTATTGGTCATACTTTTCTTCCCATTGAGCTCCTTACCAAGAGTTTTAATGCTGACACCAAACAAAATTGAGATATAACCATATGATCCTCTCAATATCTCTCTGGTACTCGTTAAAATCAAGCAATACACCTATAACGACAAGATCCGTAATTGTATGGTTATTGTCCAATGTAACCGTTATCTCACCAAAATAAAAATATAAGAGCACTCTCTATGAGTGCCACGCTCGATGAATGACTCGACGAAGGGAAAATTTATTAACCGATATAACAAGCAGTCAAGTGAATCGAAAAACATTCTCATAAACTCGACTCTAACTATGAAGATCCCATTTGCAAAGAGTATCATACAAGGCGAAACACTACAAGGAATCTCAATGTTAAAAAACATACAACATATCAGTAACAAAACTAAAGCTTTTTATTCAAACATATGATTTTGATAAACTTACATCCCCGTTGAAGACGGTGTGTGCATCGTGTTGAAAGTAGTTCGGAGACAAATTGAAACGTGAGATAAGATGTTACAAATTTGTCTCTGAAAAGCCGTTATGTGTAGTAGTGCTCGACATTCCCTGTCTAGAAATAACTCCAAATTAGAAAAAAAAAACGTCCCATATCATCCGAAAAATAATAAAAAAATGAACCATACCCTTAATTACCACATTACCATAAATTATTAGATTAATTACTAGTCGCGAATCACGAAAAATAACATAAAAAATGTCATCTTTTCAATAACAATCCTACGGAAAACCATCCTTTATACTTTTGAGATTTTTAATAAATATTTTTTCAACCGAAAATTTAAAAATATTCGTAAAATACAAGTTAGGTATTATTTAACAAAACATGATATGAAAGCAGTATAAACTTATCGCGCATCGGAGAATTTGCCACGTAATCGTTGAAGTCTCGCCCCGTTCTTCTAGCTACTTTCCCTCTCTCTATCCTTGTCTTTCTTCCTAAGCGCAAGCAATCTATCGTGATGGCCGAAGAGTACGCCATAACTGATGTAGCTCAGTTACTCAAATCAGCTTCTGATTTCGCTAACTATCCTGGTACAACTTTTGTTCTTTGTTGTATCTATGTCTTCTGTTTGATGTGCTTTTGATTTATTCATATTTCATTACAGGCCTCTTGAATGATGCTTCAATTAGGGAGTTTCTCGATCGTTTTCCTCTTTCAGTCATTATTAAGTGATCATCTTCACTCCCTATAAATTCCTACTTTCTTTTGTTTAGTGTGGAATTGAGTTTAGGGATTTGACTTTTAGTTGATGATATGTTGTTACGCAGCGCTTTACAGACGAGAAGTGATCAGCCTGGTCTAGAAACTGTTCTGGTTTCTTGTCTTGACAGGATCTTTCAGACAGAATGTGGTGCTTCTCTCATCCCTCACAATATGGTACTTGATGAATTTTACTGATTACCCTCTATACATTGCCCAGTATGCTTTCAACTTTACATGTGTATGTCATTTTCACCTGTTAGTTAGTGGAGGCACCTTATAATTTGCTATGTTATTGATGTTTATTCAGAAATTTGTGGAAGTTGGTCTCAAGGCAAATTCTCAACCAGTTAGATGTTTGGCATGCAAAACTGTATGTACTCATAAGCCTAGTAAGCCTGATGTTATTGTGGAAACATTGTTCTTTGTTGAGATTATATATTAACTATATGCAGGTTACTTACTTGTTGGAGCATCTTGAAGATGATAGGGTCTTTCCTACACAACTGGTTATTGACTATAACATCTATCCTCTTTTGCTTGATTGCCTTGTAAATGGGTAAGAAATAGTTTTGTTAGTATATTCATCTTTGTTTGAGCATCTATAAACTTATACGACCTTCTGAAAAGGAAAAACAGTTGCAGATGGTTATAAATTTTTTATTTCGAAACTGTATCGATGCTCCTTTATTGACCTCTACGTACACGAGTATCTCTTGGATAGTGCTTGTTGATAGAGTTTTTCATATTTTTCCATACAATGCCTTTTAAATTAATCGAGTGTTCATTGGAAGAAATAAATGTAATAGTCAGAGTTACTATATCGGTACGTCTTTATACTGCATTGGATTCTTAGCTCGCAACACAGCAGTCATGTCTTATTTTTCTGAAGGAATGAACAAGTAGCAGATGCTTCAGTCCATGCAATTAAGACCCTAGCTGAAACTCCACTAGGCTTGGTAAGGATGTGGCTACTGTTATTCCATTTTTTTTATGCTTCGTTTAATAGTTTATTTTAATAAATATTGTAATAAGCTGGTTAATACTAATCGGCATAAACTTCTACGCAGTCTGTTGTTTTCCCAGTTGATAGCAATGCAGCTACATACCTTGGAAACTTGGCAGCACAATCTTCTTCATTGGTAATGGTTTTTATTTTTTGTATTTTTGTACTTTCTAATGCTGTTATGGTCCATATAGAGTTTCAGCATTGCTTCACTCGTTGCTTTTGCAGCAGACGTGGTATCACATTTGCTAAATATAGCCAAAATCCTCACTTCTCCAACTTTGTATAATGAATTTTGCAAATAGATATGGAACATATATTCTATTTAAGACTTAAATTTTCTACTTATTAAGACAATTATTGATCATATAATTAGATAATTTAACAAAGGATAGTGATCTTTTTGACTTCTATAGTAATATTATTATAAGTTTTGTGCAATAAATTATTTAAGTAAATTTTTTAATTAGTAATATTCCAAATATAATTTTATTACTTAATCTTGAACAATTGTAATCTTGAAAGTTTTCTTTGCTGTAATTTGTTACGATTTTTCGAAACAAAATAAGGAAGATTAAAACATGATTAGTATAAAAAGGGAGGGCTAAAGAAAAAGCTTAATCCTGCCCATTTTGTTTTTAATATTTAAGATACGGTTTATGATCTAGTGCTTTTTGGCCATTCATACTTTCTTGAGGTAACTTTTGCTAAAATCTCAGCTATAAACTTTCAGGGACGTGTCCGTGTTATTTCTTTAATCGTGAAGCTATTCTCTATATCTAGCTCTGTGGCATCAGTGATATACAATTTGAAGCTGCTTAGTTTGTTGGAGATGGAAGTCAGCAACACAGACACTCTTGTGGCCTTGAATGCACTGGAGCTCTTTTATGAGGTAGGCCATAATTCTCTCTCTCTGTCTCTACATTATTAGCATTTTAAGTTACATTTATACTGCCTGTCTAAATATTTTATGTCAGTATCTTGACAATCGTACATGCATTTTAGTAGCGTTTGCAATATCATATTATCCTATTCATCCATGACACATAAAGTTGTTCCATGCAAATATAGGTTATTTTTTTTGGTTGGTCTTAGTAAATTCTTTTACGGTGTACCATCTTTAATTGGTTAGATGTTACAATCTTTTTTCATCTTCCGAATTGGTTTAGCTGCCAATATATATTACCTCTTATGTTAGTTTAGGACAAATTCGATCTTTTAACTAGTGTTAAGTTTTGCAATCTGTTTAGTGTAGCATGTCTTTTGAAATATCTTTTTATTGGCTTGATGTCTGGTTTCTTGCATGTATTCTACGGATTAAAGTTGGTAGACATCCCACACAGTACTGAATTTTTGTCAAGGACCAAACTTCTTCAAGTTCTACGTACTATCATCAGGTTTGCTTGTGGGATAAGCTCCAATTGATCTTATGTTTTGTCAAAGGAATCTAGACTAAATTTCTAATTCGTTCACCGCTCAACATGTTTTATGCACACCGGCTGATCCCCTCCTTGTAGCAACACATTAGTAGGAGAAACTTTAAGATCGAGAGCAATGATGATAATTGGCAGGCTTCTCTCAAAAGAGAATGTATATGAGTTTATTGACGAATCTAGTAAGACCTATACTTGATCCCTGATGCTCTCTTTGCCAATTTCTGTTTACTATCATAAGGGTTGTATCAAGCATGCCTTACTTGCTCTACATCTACCTTTAATTTGATTGTTTGTATCACATAATTCTTAGTCTGCATGACTAAAGTTGAATTAATCTTCCCGAAAGGTAAATGCCATTTATGCTTATCCCTGATGCTCTATTTGATAATTTTCGTTTACTATAAGTCGAAGTATCAAGCATGTCTTACTAACTCTACATCTACTTTAATTTGATTGTTTGTATCACATAATTCTTTGTCTGCATGAGTAAAGTAGATTTAATATTTCCGAAAGATAAATTCCATTGCTTTGTTAGATGTAATTGTCATATGTAATTTGAGTCTTTCAGTAAAGTTGGGTTGGCATTTTCGAGTGTGTATCTCCTAGCAGCATGCATGTAATATTATGTAGGTCAATCTACCAGACGTGCAAATTTTAATGCATTTTTTTCTTTCCAATGCAGCCGTTAGAGATGTGATTTCAACCCTTGATGTAAGACTTGAAACACTTGAGGCTGGGGATGCTGATGAATATGAATCTGCACTTGAAGCATTGGGTCAAATCGGATCAAGTATGTCTAGCTGACTGATCTATAGGCTAAGGAGATGATGCATTATATATTTATTTGCTTTTCACTGTTTCTGGTGTAGACGCAGATAAAGTCACTTTTTCTATATTACACCAGTTTCTCAAAGAAAATGTTAAGATGTATGGTGAAATGTTTGCTGACTGTCTTGAGTGGAGTCAATAATTCTACATCTAATCCGGTATTTTAATTGTTGTAGCAATTCAAGGAGCAACTTTACTCCTGACAATTTCACCGCCTGCAGCTAGGCATGTGATAACTGCTGCATTTGATCGCCAAGGACGTGGAAGACAACTAGTGAGCACAACTATTTCTAATTTTATTAGAAGGGTCTTTCTCTTCAGTTTTCTTTTATTTCTCATGATTTAAAGTATACAAATACAACAGCAGTTTTTAGAGTTTTAAGGAATTTTCGCCTGTCAAATTTCATCTTGCATAGCTGTAAGAAAGGAATATGTTCCCGAATTCAGTGTTGTCCCAGATATCATCTTCAGGAATTATTCAACTAACGTTCTCCCCCTTTTGGGAATGACACATCGGTTCTTAGACTCTTTTTGGTCCAGGTGTACAAAAGGTTAACGGGGTTATGACAAAATTAGAATCCTTAAAATAAAGACCGATCTTAAATTGTTGAAGCATCACTACCTAAGCATGTAGAGCCAAAATGTTAAATCATATGTTGAATTAATTTTTAACTGTTAAGGTAGATATTAGATTGACGTGGAAATAATTTTTGCTAAGCATCAGTTAGCAGATAAATCTTTTGTCTTTTTGTCAGTTATTTTTTCTCGATTTTCTCTTTTTCATATTTTATTCATTAATAATATCTTTTAACTAAAAAATGGGTAATTCATTTTCTCTATTTCATATTTTATTCATTAATAATATCTTTTAAGTAAAAAATAGGTAATTCATTTTCTCTATTTCATATTTTATTCATTAATAATATCTTATTGGATAAGATTAGAGTAGAGTCAAATCCATTAGCTAAAAAATAGGTAAATCATATTATCTTTATGGTACATTAATATTTAGCATTTAGACTTATAAATATAATTTTAAATGGCAAATGCAGGCTGCACTCCACGCACTTGGTTATATTGTAGGAGAAACAAGGCCAGAGACCATGATATTACTAGATGGTATTGCCGAAGAAACTCTTAGACATTTGATATACGATGTTGCATCCAGGAGTACGAAACTGTTACCCTCGGTCCGTACCAAATTATCCCTCTTCTTTTTTCCATGAGCATAATTTTATTCTTGGTCTTTTATGGAAGTGAATATTAATGATAATAGTTGTGCCCTATGCAATGAATGGTAACTAAAGTATAAATTTATAACTGTCAGGGTCTTTTTCTCTCAGTTCTTCAACAGGCCGCAGAAACTCGGCTGGGGGTGAGTATTGCAGTAAATATTCTTCACGCATTCATATTGTAGACTATAATTAGCAACCACAGATTTTTTCATGTGGTGTTGCATTTCTCAATCTTTTCAGGGATATAGAATGTTAGCAGGGATGGCAGCTAGGCCATGGTGTTTGATTGAAATCTGCTCGAAAGAAGATATAATAAATATAGTGACTGATTCAGTTATCGAAACCACAAAAATAGGTCTTGTTAAATTTGAATACCCATAAACAAAACATCGCAAATATTTTTTGGTTTCTTTTTAATCTTTATTATTTCGGTATAATTCAGGTATGGAAGCTAGATTTAGCTGTTGTAGGGCAATTCATAAGGCTTTTGTATCTAGTAAACTCATCAGTGACCCTACTCGGGCTGGACTTGCTCAAAAGGTAATGGCTGAAAATGTATATGCTATAGTTTTCTAATAACAATTGTAAATGTTTTGATATCTTGATGTCCTTGATAATTTATAGTAGCTTTGACATCCGAAAGAAATCAGGGTTTAACTTTTTTTATATTGCAGTTGCAGGAAGCTATTTCAAATGGTCCGTATATTGTTTAACTTTTTTTATATTGCAGTTGCAGGAAGCTATTTCAAATGGTCCGTATATTGTGAAAAAGCGTGGAGCACAACCAATAGTGAAGACAGCTGAAAGATCTTAGATTTGAGGTGAAGTGTGTTGTTACATAGGGAATATTACGGATTCGTTCTTTTTATTACACATGAAAGTGTACCTGTTGTGTGGTAAAGTGTTCATCTGCCGGGTGGAACAAATCTTGTAAACAAGATCTAAACAATTTGAGGATCTTTGGTTGGAACTCTTACCGTAGGGGTGGAAACTTCGTTGTCTCGTCCCGTTTAAAACTCGGATAGTCCTGTCCCGTTTAAAACTAATCCCGTCGTGACAGAATTTTGGCATTAGTTTCGTCTCGTCAACAGACTACCAGATTTTTTAGTACCTTTATTAAAAATCAATTTATTCGGATTAATATCATTGACCAAGAAACTCAAAGCTTGTGTAGCAAAAAAGATTAAGTAGATATGGGGATAAAAATACATCAAAGTTACCAAAGAACCGCATACATCTTGATAAGCGACCAAAGAACAACGCATAACTTATCAACAACCAAAGAACGGGACATAACTTGATCAGCAGTAGAACATCAGTTCTGTGACATTGTCTTTAATTATTGGTAAGGCTCTAAATGGCACCTCCTTCCGTGTAGCTCCAACCTCACTCGAACCACTGGCCGAGTCACTTTCTTCTTAGGAATCCTTTATGTAGCGGGCTTTGAATGCAGCAAGATGTGCGGAGGTTGGTAATTATCATGTAATGTCTCACAAGCCGTTCGAATTGAATCCAACTCATAGCAAAACTTGATAAAATTGGCCTTCACCCGTACCATCTCTATAATAAATAATCCTTTCTGGCTTTCGCCCAGTGTGCCTCTTGAAATTTTTTTAGCTGATCCCTGTATCATACCTCTTTGTCTACGAACTCCTGCAGAATCAGTAAATGATTCATACAGATTTTGAATAATCTCTTCACGATGAGCCTGCGCAGAGACAAGTGCTCCGTACTTAGAGACACGAGGCCAGTCCTTTGAGGCAACAACAATAGCTATAGATGGGCATGAGTCCTTGCCAGGCTGTGGACGAGTTATATCAGCCCCAAATATGAAGTGGGGCGTTTACCAACCCCAGTAAGTCTATTGGAAAGAACATTAGACAGCAGATTGTTTCCACCTCCGACCTTGACACTAATATCTAGCGATACGTTTCCCAAGTATTGATCAGAAAAGTTCTTTGCATGCTGATGCTGACAGCACTGTGAGACGATTCCCAGCTCTGTTTCGCATACCCGTTTGATTGTGCCATATTGCCCGGGCACATCTGGTAGAAGGATGGTCAACACCTGCAGTCTCCTTCCTTTTGGAAGACTTGCAGTAAGCTCTGTAAGACGGCTTTCGATACGATCCGGGCTACCGTTGTTCATTGGAATTACAGGTACTGGGTTGAATTCTATTCCTTTGTTGCGGCACATTTTAACCAATTTGTAGCAAAAATCAGAATCTGCATTAATATGTACGCTTTGGGAGAAGTTGATAAACGCCCAATGATCTACTTTGCCACCATTAAACACTTGCAGGTCCATCATATTCTATTTGCTGTAACGGGGAGTAACGTCACGCTGACGGCCACTATCAAGGTATGTAAGCTTCAGAGGGTACAGAAGTCGGGCCTCCAACACAACAAGTTGATTCATCACATCCGTTCCAAATTCATTGCTCATCAGTTTACCCAGGCTATAATTATTCCCTACAATAGTCTGCTTAATAGTATTCTCTCTCATGTGGGCGCTTACAAGTTGCTCTAAGCTAGGCACTAACTTGTCTCTCGTTGAGTTTTTTGGTACAACGCTACCCTTCTGTAATTCTACATAGCTCTATTAGGAAATATGCGGGCTTCAAATCACTACCAGATTGAAGAGCAGGCATGTTAGGATATATCACTTTGAATTTGTGTTTTGCATGAAAATATTCTGTCACAGAAATAGTGGTATTTTCCGCAAGACTGAATGTCAATTGGTTTATAGGAAGTGGAGACAAGCCTGATAACTTAATACTTATCTTCTGGCCATAAGGATCTAATTCCACCCGTGAAGATTGAAAACCCTCCTTACTTTATTGAGAGTTTGTTCGGATAGTGGCCATGTTAAGTCTCTGATGGACAAATACTTCTTAATGAAATCCGGCACTTTAAGTGGCTCGTAGAAAGATCTAGCAGAAACGTCTATATCGAGAGAGAGTCGTAATGGGTTAATCACAAACTCTGGCAGTAACCAGAGTAGTTCTGAACACCGTCACCAAAATCACCATTTCCTAAATAGTTATGTACCTTGATTAAGGCATCATCCGAAAAACAACATCAAGTACTTGAAGCGAGTATCGTGGCATTTCGGTTTGTCTACTAAGCAGAAATTCCCTGAGATTGTGCATGTCTGGTTTGGAAGCAAATTTGACAACAACTTTGAATTGCCAATCATTCTTCCAACAGGAGGAAGAGACCTTATTTATTAGGTAATTTGAGGATAACAAACAAATCTTTTTTTTTTGTAATAAACAGGTCCCTCACGTTTTCAATTTGTAATAAACAAGTCCTTCAATTTTTTAGAAAAAGATTTGTTTGTTACGTTTTTAAAACATAGAGGACCGGTTTATTACAGAGATAAAGAATAAACCCGATAATTTGACATTAAACTCCCGTGAAACAAATATAGAGACTCTTTATGCCATTATAAGCAGGCAAAAATAAGTACATAAAACAAAATAAGATTTAATAGATAGCAAAAAAATGTTTAATATTTATATAAATAAAATGATATAATAAATTAATTAGTTAAATAATAAAGATATAGAATAAAAAAATAAAACAAAAAAATCTATAAAACAATCAAATTGGAAAAAAAGTTAACTCCTAGGTCAATAATTTTGATTTGTAAAAAATTATCACGTTCAAAAAGTTTTAGTCTTAAAAAATGGCGGTTTTGATGATTTTGATTGTCAATTTTTTGGTAAATTGTGTCTGATTGCATATTTTTAGCTATTCATCATGAGTAATATTGTTGAAGTGATGATTGATTCTATGATTTTGACGGTAACTAATTCTACATTTTGTTTTGGGTGACGAGAAGTTTATCTAACCCACTCATTATTTGAGTATGCGTTTATTGTGGTTTATCAGAATTACTATTAACATTGAAAGTAGTCGTTTTTTGTATCCTATCGTGTCCGACTTCCATCACCCACCTTTGATGTGGATTAGGTCTACAACGAATGTTGAAGTGTTAGACTTGCTACAAACGTTTCAAGAAATATTCAAAAACCTGCCACTTCGACAAAAAGTGTCCATTTTAAGAATATACCTATTGCATTCTTAGAGATGTCTTTCCAAATCTTGAACCTCACCAAATTGGACGCTCAAGACATCCACTAACATATATCCCATTATTTCTAAGTTACTGAATTAGTATAATTCCATAAGGTAGATATTTTTTACCACCATAAATAACTCATATGCTTAATGATCAAATTTAGTAAATTTATTCTGTGTCCCGACACTATAGTAGCAGTTGCAAATGATGGAAAATATAACAAGTTCAAATTATTATTATTATTAGGAATGCAACAAATATTAACCAATTTCAAATCTAATTTATGAACTCCGCTAAAATTATGTCTACTAGTAGGTCTAAGATTATTGCCAACCATTGGATAAGGTCTACAATTATTCAGTATTTTGATTGTTTTATTCAACAACATATGCCAATTAGTAGACCAGTTCTTATGAGGATAACTTAAAGACTTTCAAAAAACTCTTAAATCATCATGTCATGCCAAACTAAATTTTCGTTCTAGGTCAGTTTTAAAAAAGCTATACCGCGTATAATTAATTTTGCAACTCATCCCCATATTATTCACAATTATTCTTGTGGTTGAATAAAATTGTTGTAATAATTCTATTACCATTTGCAACTAAATTTGGTAAAATAAAACCAACCCTAAGAAGATTAAATAACACTTGGATACCTACATCATCGTTAAACTCATCATGCTCAAAAAGCATACCTACGTTTGATTCTATTTGGAACGTGAACATCGTCGTTAGCGCCATCTCGAATATCCTCACTTGATTATTCTTCCATATGTTCAGATACATCTTCTATTTTTTCCCTCTCGAATCTTTTTCTCAACGAGGATTCTTCACGGGCATATTTTCAAGTATTTTTTTACTTGCCCTTAGAGTCATTCAATATAAATCAAATAAATTTATGAATTGAGAAAATAAGATTTGAAGGATAATTTTCAATATAGTAGAAGTAGAATGATGGTTTAATAAAGTAGGAGAAGAAATATCATATTTATAGCTAAATATGTTGGCTAGACGTTAATGGAAATGACATCTGTTCCGCGAAGCCAAATGAATATTTGTTTTTCGGAGAAGGCAATTTTTTTCGAGTTTCTTCTCGATAAATATATACGAAACTCCTCTATTTCTCATTCATCTCTCCGTTAATATTTCAAACAATGTTAATCTTTCCAAAAGCTTTGAAACCTTACTACTATAATCTCTCAAACCCAACCACTACAATCATACTATAATCTCTCAAACCAAGTTCTTCTTCTATAATCTTCTTTTACAATCTTCGATCAAAATTTATATTCGATCTACACAATAAAGTTTGCTTGGCGGTGGAGGATCATTGGTGATTTAACTGGTTGATATCATTTTTTTCATTTATTTTTTATTTTGCTATTCTTTAATTTGTTTCATTTACTAGTTGTTTCATATATCTTTTAAAAAAATATTTAAATGAAATCAAACGAAAAGCGACAAAATGTCCAACCTCAACCTATGTCTAATCCATACCTAAATTTTTTTTGATTATATATTTATGATCCCGTAGATAATGGTCTAAACAATTCAATTTTTGAAATGCATTCTTCCCATGCTAGTGGTATTGACGATAAAAGTGCTTTGAAGTCTAGAAAGAAAACATCTTGGGTATGGTTTCACTTTCTTGTAAAACCCAAAGATAATACATTTATGTATAAATATTGTGAAAAATTATATACATATACGTTTAGAAAAACAAATTGCAAGACTGGGGGTATGAAAAGATACTTAGCTAAACAAGAAATTAAAGATCATTTTAGAATTCATAAAGAAGAGAATATAATCGTAGATCCGAATGTCGTAATGCATTTGTTTTTAATGAAAATACATATAGGAAAGAAACCACGATATATGTCGTTGATAGTGTAAAAATATTTGGTTTTGGCGACTCTTATGGATATGTGACTTCGATGAAAGATAAGATCAACCCAAGATCCACACGCATCCCACATAAGTTTATGAGAGCCAAAAATATAAAATATTTTAAAGACCAATAACAAATCGTTAATGGTACAATATTAAATTTTCTTATATGACTAGTTAAATAAATTTTCCATGTAAATTTATTTAACTAGTCATATAACAACATTTCATGAATTTGATGTTATGTATGTTACTTTATATTGGCAAGCACACTGTTGTTGTAATTAGCGATAGTCTACTAGAGTGTATGCGTGATTTTATTATTACAAATAAAATTATATCAATTGCATTTGATAATGCATTTGCAAACGGTGCAACTATTGATTTAGTGAAAATTGATTGCAAACTTGATTTTCATAAAATATTTCGTACTAGATGTTTATGTCATATATATCAATTGGTTGTAAAATATGGAATAAATGCGACATTCCTTAATTATGTGAAGCCTATTTAAAAGACGGTCCTACTATACTCAACCTCGTGTCCTAGATGAAAATATTGGAAAGAAAATGTTTTGACTAGTGGAAAGAAATAAAATTAAAGTTTTAGATCTCGAAACTAGATGGAACTCTACATGTCATATTCTTGCATGTGCTTATATGTATAAGGATGTGACTAACCATCTTTATAATTATTATAATTTTGGTGATCCTCTTGATGATCAACATTGGCATTATTGTGCTCCACTGTTACATATCTTGAAGCCATTTAAAGATGTAACTTAAACCTTTTCTACGTAATATACTCCTAACATTCATTTGACCCTTTTTAATATTACTAGTATTGCCATGCATATAAATATATATGGATAAGAATTTATGTCTCGAAATGGTTCCTGGCATATAAGCAACATTTAAAAATTATTTTCATCAGATCCACACGTTTATGCTATTGTGTGTATTTTTTTTAGTTTTTTTTAAAAATTACAGGATTTATCTTGTTAGTAGAGTATTTTTATGAAAGTATAGAACTTGTTAAGAGAACATATAACTATCAATTGACTCTTATTTTTATAAATTATATAACGAATATGCTGATAAATATGGGAGAAATTAAAATGCTAGATCTTTAGATCTAGCGAGTAGTTGTAGTAATAGGGGAGATACAAAAATTGTAATACTAATAACTATGTAGAAACTACAATGCTAAATAGATGGGTGAAAAAATAATATCCTCAAGCTGATATTGAATTGGCTACATATTTGAACACTTCATATGATGTAGATCAATAAGATGCAAAAAACCCACTTGTTATCTTAAGACAGTGGAAGTGCAAAGAAAACTAGATTTCTATTCTATGTAGGTTAGTTAGGGAGGTTTTTTGGATACGTAGTCTACAATGACAAGTGAATGTACGTTTAGTCAGGTCAAACTACAATACATAATTAAACAATCCAGACTGACTAGCGATGCACTTGGAGCATGTGTTGCAGTCAATGACTAGTCTGCGACAATCGATATGATGTAAAACCAATAATACGAAATGAAAGAGAATCAAGTGGACATCTTTGATGAATTTGAAGAAGATATTTTGAATGAAGCTGCTTCGGGACGTGATGATGAAAAAACAGTTGAATTAGAAGACGAATTGTTTTATGATGAAACACATTTGTAATAGAAATTTATTAGTGAGTTTTTAATAAGGTAGTTAAATTTGATAATATTTGTAAAACTCATTGCCTGCAAGAGTATAAAGTGTGAAAGTGTTAAATCAATAACTTTTTTTACCATTCGATCTTATAATGAAACAACTTATCACAATTGTTTTTTACCATTTATAAAATAAACATTCATATGATTTAGACTAGTATGATGCAAAAAATCCCTGTTGATATCTTAAGTTGGTGGAAGTACAAAGAAGACCAACTTCCTATTCTTTGCAGGTTAGCTAGAGAGGTTTTTTCAATACTCATGTCTATAGTGGTAACTGAATGCGCGTTTAGTCAGACCATGTTGTAATACATAACTAAATGATCAATACTAACTAGCGATGCACTTAAAGATGAATTGTTTTATAATGAATCACATTTATAATACAAATTTATTAGTGAGTTTTTAATAAGATAGTTCAATTTGATAACATTTGTACAACTCCCAGCCGCAATAGTATAAACTGCGATAAACATAGATCAATAAAATTTATTTTTTATCCTTCAATATCATAATGTAATTACTTATCACAATTTTGTTACCACTTATGAAACAAATAAAATATATCAACTTATACTATAATCAAACTATACAAATTATTTTATTACTAGTAATGATAAAAATATAACAACACTTCTAATACTTATAATCAAATTATAATAATAATCAAAGTATAACGATAAAAATATAATAACCTTATACTACTTTTAAATTATAACATAAAAACTATGTAATCAAACTACAAAGTCTATATCAATTTGTTTATCAAACAATAACAATACTTTTTATATGTATGTTACAAAAATAATAGAAGATTAAACATTAATAATTGTTTCCTTAAATATTACAAACTCAACTCTTAAAATTCTACAATATTATAAGGAATATAAAAGTAAAATTATTATGAGTTTTGGACGAATGTGATTCTTACAGTGATGCAATGAGACGAGATTACCCACCGTGATAAAATTCTACGTATTCTATCGTTCGTATTTCGTGTTCAGTTATCGTGATACCGTGGCAGCTTGTTGTACATCCCGTTGTGTTTTATTCAATTTGCTACCCTTAATTTACAATATAACACATTCGATTCATTTGTTTATGCTTATTACCAATCTTGTGATTTTTTAAAATTAAAATATATGATTAGATTTGATGTTTATTTGTTAATATATTTGTGGACCGATATTCTAAATATATATTTGGTCATATCATAAAATAGCGCGATAATAAAATTAATCAGATTAAGTATATTATATATAATTAATTAGATATTGAGCATATAAGTGAAAAGATATTATGGACTAATAAATGTGGTAATCGGTTTGAATTTGGATATAGTAAATGTGTATTCCCAAATGTTAACACTTAAACATGAACTGTTAATTCAAGGACTAGATTGATAAAATCAATTTAGTGGGTTTTAGTCTCCGGTCACAAAGCAGCATAAGTTATGGGACTTATAAAAACATGTCTTTAATAGTATTTGATTATAAAATGAATGATTGGGATTCAAATATTACTTTAACCTAAATCCAAAGAAGATCAATCTCCGCTTGAGAAGAAGACTAATAACTGTTTTGCAGGAACAAAGTCTTGAAGAACTCTAAAACAAGATTCAAGCGCAGTAGAATCTGAAGAAGGATTATGGATACTAGAAGTAGCCAAAATAGTGTCTCTTCAGTTTATTATATAGTAGAAAATCATGCAAATTCTTTAATAATATTTCGAATATTTGATTTTGATGTGATTCAATTAGTTTTATCAATTTGTATCAAATTTTCAGACCCTCATATAATTCATAGGATAACAAAATATTTCTCTATAGTTGAATCAAACATATTTTTCTTTACTATAAAGAATCTACATCGTTGAGAATTAATTGCTTGATTGACTTTGTTAGACTATGGATTTCGAGTTTATATGAAAAAATATATATACAGTGATTTATTCATATTGAATGCATGATTTTGTGTTTATTTGTTGAATAAATTGACTGTATGAATGTGACTTGAGTTTTATTTTATTTTATTTTAAATTAAGGTTTGCCTGATGGTTCAGATTTTTCTCCTTAATTTCGCATCAACCAATCCTTAATTTAATGAATTAAATCCAAACCTCTCGGGTCAACGGCTTAACCCCTAATGTTATTATCAATCCAAGGCTGTTCATTAACATTCACCATGGCTAGCAAACTGCCAAAGCTACAGATGAACGTTGCAGCTTACAAGGTAATTTACAAACCCACTGATGTCACAATGACATCAACAAAGGATTGCTGGCTGGGCAGATTTTTTAGTGATCCTCTTGATGATCAACATTGGCATTATTGTGTTTCACTGTTACATTTCTTGAAGACGTTTAAAGATGCAACTTAAACCTTTTTTACGTAATATATTCCTAACATGTTATTCTATAATTGAATCAAGCATGTTTTTTTACTGTAAAGAATCTATACCGTTGAGAATTAATTGCTTGATTAACTTTGTTAGGCTATGGATTTAGAGTGTATATGAAAACACACACACACACACACACACACACACACACATATATATATATATATATATACACACAGTGATTTATTCATATTGAATGCATGATTTTGTGTTTATTTGTTAAATAAATTGACTGTATGAATAAGATTTGAGTTTTATACCAGTGATCCTCTTGATAAAAAATGTTTTTCAATAATTGAATCAAGCATGTTTTTCTTTACTGTTGAGAATAATTGCTTGATTAACTTTGTTAGGCTATGCATTTAGGGTTTATATGAAAAAATTATATACAATGATTTATTCATATTAAATGCATGATTTTTGTGTTTATTTGTTGAATAAATTGATTGTATTAATAAGATTTGAATATATTTTATTTTATTATAATTTAGGGTTTGACTGATGGTTCAGATTTTTCTCTTTAATTTTGCATCAACCAATCCTTAATTTAATGAATTAATTCCAAACCTATCGGGAAAACGGTTTAATCCTTAATGTTATTATCGATTCAAGATTGTTCGTTAAATATTCACCTGGCCAACAAATGAACAAAGCTACAGACAAACGTTGTGGCTTACAAGGTAATTCACAAACCCACTGGTGTCACAATGACATCAACGAAAGGTTACTGGCTGGGAAGATTTCCCAATGATCCTCTTGATGATCAACAGTGCCTTTATTATGCTTCACTGTTTCTTCACAACAACAACAGGATGCAAATTTAAGTTTTTGGAATATATATAATGTTACTTAATAAATTTATATATATTTTTCTATTTCTGATTTGTTTCACATGTGAAAGTGTTTGGGCATGTTATTTTTTGTATGTACATCAGAAATAAATTGTTTATGTGTTTGAATGTTTAAATAGATATGCATGACTAAGGTTTCAGATTTCGTAGGTGAATCATGGAATCAATTAATTGGCCCTCTGGAAGTTTAATTGATCTCCTTCAGGTTCATAGGATTCGAAAAGCTTATGGGGTTAATTTTAATTCAAATATTTTCGGCCCTCCAGAAGGTTAATATTTGGGTTTGATTAATCATGAACTGAAGAAAATTTACTAGAAAATGATTTTTTTTATTTAATTTAAATAGATGAAATCAGCCTTCTGAAGGGTTTCACCGATACTTACTAAAATTAAATTAATCTTTACATTTTTTTATAATTTGAATAGGGAAAATCAGCCCTCCAAAGGGTTTCAATGATATTTAGGAAATTTTAACTAGGGTTATTTTAATTTAAGTAAGTGAAATCTGCACTCCGGAGGGTTCACTGACACTTATGAAAATTAAAATAATGATCATGCTAATTTTCCTAAAACTCATAAAATGCGTGGTAGTATGATTTTCCCTCCGTTATCCTGTTATCATAGTATATTGTCATATTCAAGAATGTTAGTTGTTATATATCAAAAATATAAATGTGTCGTGTGTTATTTTTTTTATTTTTTCCAATGAACTCGATAAGTTACAATCTGTTGGGGAATAAACCACCCATGTTGGATGACACATATTTTAACTAATCGAAAGAGGATTTGCAACTGTATAATTTTTCTTTATGAATATGTACATGCCTTAATAACACCAAAACCATATAATCTTAGTTAGGAAAGTACAGATGAGGACACTAAAGAGTATGAGACCTAGGAAAAGTCTAATCCATTACGCATGGACATTATGCTTCAAGGAATACTAGTTGAATTTCATGAGGCTGTCCAAACATATACTACCATTGTGACAGATTTTTTCGTGGAGGTCAAGAAAGTATTTGCTAAGAATAACAAAGTAGAGATGCACCATTATTAATGAGCCTCTACCAAAAAATTACGTTGGCAAATGTAAAATCCATCAACATATTCCAAAAATATCCACAATTGTGTAAAAGTTAAAGGCAATAGGCGTATACTTACCCGAAGAGTGTGTGGTGGAGTTCACTTTTCAATCCTTACCGGAAAAGATTAGGCACTTCTAGTGCACTTATAATTGCATGTATGAAAAATAGAAAATCATGAATTGATTGCACACGCTGCATAAGAGGAGGAAATACTTAAAGGGGTAATGCCTGAAGTGAACATGGTAGCGTCAAGAAAGAGATGGTATCTAAGCAAAAATATGATGACAAAGGGCCAGGAAATGGTCCGGATAAGAAGAAAAATATTGAGGAATCGACAGCTGGTAGATGTTTTCCCTACAAGGAGAAATGATATCTCAAAGATTGCGAGAAACGCCGGGGTTTAAGAAAATATACTCTCACATATTTGGTTATTTCGGAAAGTAATCTCGTTTCTGTGGAAAAAGATACACGGTGGGTTGATCCGGCTACAATATTTTATGTCTGTATTTCTTTATAAATGAGGATGAAATATCCATTTCAAAAAGAAGACGGGAGCTCATTCCATGTGTTGGCCATTTGAAATTTGAGTTTAGAACTTTATACTGGACATGTATTGTTTTTATAAATTGTTATATTTGTTCCCAATTTTTGGAGGAACTTAATTTCCCTTGAGATTCTTATGGATATTCTTATCTTATGAGAAATGATAAATTAACTATCTCGTATAATAATATGATTGTTATTCATGGAAGTTTGAAATTGGAACATAATTTATATATATAAAATACTATTAATAATCATAAAATTTCCATGAATGCATAACTTGTACCAAATAAAATTATTAAATCCAAAAAATCCTCTAAACGGTAGCACATACGGTCATGTCATATATCCATAGTTAGATGGACAAGTTTGTATTTACAAGTTTATTTGGTCCCTTATATCATCTAATTTTGGTACATGTATCAAAGGGAAACATATCAAAACTAAAAGGGTAAGTGCATATAGAGTGACTGAAGTCTTAGAATTAATTCATGCCAATTTCTGTGGACCGTTACCAAAAGAATCGTGGAATGAACACCTATAATTCATATAATTTACAAATTCTTCTCTCGCTTCTGATACCTCTACCTCCTTTATAAAAATACGAGGCCCTAGACAAATTCAAAATTTTTAGAACTGAAGTTGAAAAATAACTTGGTAAAAGCATTAAGACCTTTAGATCTGACCGTTGTGGTAAATACTATGGTAGATATGACGAATCAGGTGAATAATGTCAAGAGCCATTTGCAATATACCTAGAAGAGTGTGACATAGTCTCTTAATATGCAATGTCAAGTTCACCCCACATGAATAGTATATCTGAGTGACAAAATTATACACTAAATGATATAATTAAAAGTATAATAAGTAACTCATCTCTTCCATTGTATATCTGGATGGAATCCATCAAATATATCTCTTATATACTCAACAAAGTACCCATTAAAGGAACTATTAGGACCCCATATGAGTTTTAGAATGAGTGTATATCTAGTTTTAAGCATATACGTATATGAGGGTGTCTAGCTGAGACAAGGGCTTAAAAACCTCAAGAAAAGAAACTGGACCTAAAAATAGTTAGTTGCTTCTTCATTTGTTTTTCCGAATACTCTAGGGGTTATAAGTTTTATGATCCTCTCGTTTCTAGTATATTTAAAACGAGAACGACATAATTTCTAGAGGATAATTCATGAACTTCAAAACAAGGTTATACTCATAATAACATTGATGTTCCACTTGAGGGTTTTCATCAGGATAATGATATAGTCTAGTTAGAACAAGTGAAACGTCAAGATAACTTCTACAAGAAGATCAAAATGATATTGTTCATGTTGATCAAACTCTACCTCCTCAAGAATTTAAACAAGAAGTAATAATTCCGTTTACGAAGGTCCATGAGAGAAAAAAAGAACGTTATACATTTAAATCTCATAGTATATCTTCAGGAACATAATGAGTCATGTGCTAGAAATGTAGATAATACATTATACTACAAATAGACCATAAAACTCTAACTCTCGGAAATGGATTGACATTATGAAGAAAGAGTGTGAATCGATGCAAGAAAATACAGCATGAGAACTTATCCCATTACCTGAAGGGAAAAATGAAATTAGTTGTAAGTGGATACAGAAAGATATAAATCAGGCCTTGTAGTGAAATGTTATACTTAACATGAATGTGTTTATTTTAAATAAACTTTCTCTCCAATATCGAAGAAGGATCCTTTGGAAAAATCATGACATTATTTTCACACTTTAATCTTGAGCTTCATCAAATGGATGTAAAGACCGCGTTTCTCAATGATAATATTGAGGAAATGGTTTATATAGTGCAAATAGAACACTTTGAAGTAGGTAACTCAAAGAATCTGGTATATAGGCTTTGGAGATTTATTTATGAATTCAAACAAACTTCTCTTCAGTGATACCATAAATTCCGTGAGGTGACGGTCTCTCATCAGAAGTTGAGTGAGATTAATTTCATATTTCCCCATACCTCAAACAATAAAGAATTATTACACACTACAAAGAGATTTCTATCAAGCCAATTTGATATGAATGACGTTAGTGATGCCAGTTTTGTGTTATAATCCAAACACACCGGGATCGCTCCTGTGGTATTATTGGGGGTAAAAAACACCACAGGTCCTCCATGTTTGTCACTTGTAACACATCAGTCCATATTCTTTGTCTCTGTAATAAACCGGTCCTCTATGTTTTAAAAATGTAACAAACAGATCCTTTTTTTTATAATAAATAGGTCCTTTGTGTCTGTACACGTTTTCAATTTGTAATAAATAGGTCCTTCAAATTTTCAGAAAATGATTTGTTTGTTACATTTTTAAAACATAGGAGACCGGTTTATTACAGAGACAAAGAATAGGGACTGATGTGTTACAAGTGACAAACGTGGAGGACCTCTGGTGTTTTTAACCCTATTATTGGATTATCACAAAAGACATCTATTGAAACTGTTTTACAATATTATAGATTGGAAAACTGAAAATCCCCCGAGTATCCCTATATTAAAGTGTGACAGACTAAGTTTGGGTCAATGTCCAAAGATAAAAAATAGGATTAAGGAAATACAAATGATCCTTTATACTTCGACAGTTGGGAGTTTAATGTATACTCAACTTTGTACTAGATCAGACATATCTTTTGTCGTAAATTTATTGGGGAGGTATGTAATTAAATCAGGATTGGACCACTAGAAGGTAGTGAAAAAAGTACTCCGATATCTACAGGAAACAAAAGCGAACATGTTTGAGATATATAAAGTTGGAAAGGCTGTAGATCATTGCAGTTTTCTGACTCAGATTTTGGTGGATGCGTAGACATACTGAAACGTACTTTGGAATATATTGTTAATAGCTAGAGTTGCAATATATTGGAAAAGTGTGAAGCAAACACTTATTATGCCGTCCACCATATCATTAGAATTTATTGTATTCTTTGAGGCATCAAACCAGTCAATGTGGTTGCAAAATTTCGTCATTAGATTGCGTATTGTAGAAGGGATATAAGGTCTTTTGAGGTTGTATTGTAAAAAAACAAATTCCTAGCGCAGTATTCTAACAATAACATGAGTTTGTATAAACCTAAGCACATAGACATAAAGTTTACATCTGTTAAAAATAGAGTTCAGATGAGGCCAGATAAGTATAGGGCACATCAACACAAACTCCATGGTAGCAAATCCTCTGAAAAAGTGGTATTAGGTAAGGTTTTTTATGAACACACCATCAGTATAGGTGTAGTTGATAAATATGATTGTTAGTTTAAGTGAGAGTGTTTGTAATAGGATTTAATGATATTTGTGATATTGTATACATGAAGGTTTATTTCAATATGTATGTTTGGTTATATTTATTGATATATGTTCTTTATTAGATCTCCAAAAGGTAGGATCATTTAAGAGTAAATATGTACAATTACAATTCATATTACTCTTAAACTTCACACCATAATTGGCTCAAATAATTGATTGATGACAATAATATGATTACTATGTTTTATTTAATTATTCACATTAAGAGAAATAATTCTTTAGTTCTTTATTGTTTATTGATCTTCTGTGAGGCTATACCGTTCACCTATTGATAATAAATTCAGGGTAATTAAAGTTAAATATATTATTGAGTAGCATATGACGGTCCAAGTGGAAGATTGTTGGAATATATTTAGATTCGTATGCTAAATATATATTTGGTCATTGTCATAAGATGGTCCAATAATAATAGTAATAAAATTTATTATATTATATATAATTAATTGGGTATTGTGACTATAGATGAAAAGATGATGTGGACTAATAAGTGTGATAGCCGGGTTGGATTTTGGCACATTGAAAGAATGAGTCCAAATCTCAACACTTAAGTTTGAACTGATAAATCATGGACTAAATTGATAAAACCAATTTAGTGAGTTGTTGTCCCTAATCACAAAGCGATATAAGTTATGAGCTTTGTACAACTAGGGATTTAGATGTGTTTGCCTATAAAAAGAATGACTAAGATTCAGACATTCATTTAACCTAAGTCTGAAAAAAGACCAGGCTCCGCTTTTAGTGAGATGAAGATTAACAATTATTTTGTAGAAACATAGTCTTAGAAAACTCTAAAACACGATTCAAGAAGAGTAGAATCCGAGAAAAAATTATGGACAATAACACTAGACAAAATAATAAGTCACTTCACTTTATTCTACCGTAAATATACACATAGTTTTATAATTTTTTTTTTTATAAATTTAATAGATTAATTTGAGGTAGTTCAATTTATTTTATCGTATTTATTTTATCGTATGTTTAATATCTGAATTTTGTATTTATTTTGACATATTTATAAAATCTACATAATCCAATCGTTCTCTCATACCACAAACCTAATATTCACGTAAATGTCACAAAATACGCCAACCTTTAAGATAAATTGTTTTCTAATTGTAAATAGGCCAACATTAAAGTTTGAACGGGTATTTATGGTTTGTTGCTCTCATTTTATAGCGTATTTCGGAGAGTTTGGTTCGTTATTGACTATGTTTCTCTTTCTTTAATTTTTTTTTTGTCAGTCAATTAATTTTAGAAAAATAGTACGGAAACCGGTAAATGTTTTAGTATTGGTATAATTTTCTAAATTAAAAGGACTATTATACAGACTTTTCAAGGTTCGGTATATTTTTTCAAACTGGAAAAAATAGCGTCGTTGACTTTTCTTTGTATAAAAAACTATATAAAAAGTTTGTTACAATCGCTTCGGGCTATTTCCTTACAAACAAAAGATATTTAAACACAAATCTTTAAAGTACATTGTGGTAAAAAATAAAAATAAGAGGAGGTTGAAAACATGATTAAGGTACTACAAAAGTTTTAAAAGTCAAGGTAACAAAAACATGAAATCAAAAAGTTATATACAATACCACCTTTCACAGTCAATGCTCTTTAGAGATGATGCCACATACGAATAACATACTTGCAATAAAGGAAAAACAATTAGTACTAGTTAAATCAGTAATGAAAATTGTAGCGGAGGTCGGAGAAGATGCGATGAGTAATCGTAGATATAAAGAAAACGCATATATGAATATTTTTGTATTTCACTTTTGTCATATATGATAAATCACCACGTATAATCCAGTTTGCCAAAGATGACCTTGAACTAAAGAAGAGGAAGATCATGAACTAGCATTTTGTAACAAAAAGGTCCAATCTGTGTGAAAAGCTTATAGCTTCAGGCTTCCAAAATAAGATGAAAGAACGAGCACTCCACCAAAAAGTGTTTAACCGATTCAATGTAGATATTGTAAAGTACAAAGTTACAAACCATGTTATATCCTCATGATATTAACTTATATATTTTGGAGAATTCCATCGAATGACCAACAATATAATAAAAGAGTGTTTGTGGATATTATACTTATTTTAAACAAAGTTGTCCCAATTAACCCGGGGACCAAAGTTACAGATGAAATGATAAATACTGTAACTTCTTTGGTTAAAGATCCATAATTGAACATCCTCTATTTCCATATGAGTGGGGATTAGACTAACAATTCTACTAATTTATTGCAGATGGAAGTTTTGGGTTATGCTCCAAAGCAAATATGAATGAGCCAATTCCAAACGCCGATGTCTGGACTATTAGAGGGAGGTGGAGTTTACATTTTTGATTTTAAATTTATATAATTTTACAGCAATAATTCTAAGGTTGAGAATTTTCCTCCATCCCCAACTACGCGAATAACATGTAGTGAGGTTCCATTCTTTTTTATTTTTTACCTTTTTAGAATTAATCTAATCATACTATATTGGAATTTTCTTATCACTCAAAATGGACCAGAGATGTTTAAGGGCGACCGTTTAATTCTAGACCTTAAGGTCTATTATCCTACAGTTTCCCTCAAATCATGGTAATAAGATTCTACTCCAAGCTACTTTGGCGCCATAAATTTTCATTTTGGATCCCAAACAAAGAAATCATCAAAGTAGTTTAGAGATCTCTTTTAAGACTCTAACAAGGAGGATAAACATGGATGACTTATAGACTTGGTGAGCAAAGAGAATGCCTTTAATTAACCAAAGTCTCAAAGTATATGATACATGTTTTGAAGTCCAGAAGATAAAACGGGAAATAATTTGATAAAAAAGAGGACACCAATCACTATAAAAGAGTCGAAGTGCTTAAAATGACCCTAAGTAACGTACTAGGAGAGTACCAGTCTTGAAGCCAACGAGTTTCAAGATGTTATGGTGAAGGTTTTCACTAACACCAGCAAGGAAGATCTGAATCTTCATCGGACTGATGTGGAGATCCGATATGGAGGCAAATTCCTCGAGACTCTCCTTAACTAATTTAATAAATTTGACATCAGCACGACTTAAAATCATAAGATCGTATGTAAATAAAATATATATGATTTGAACCTTATGACACTTCCAGCGGGATTCAAAATATCGATTAATATTATTTTTTTGAAAATATTAAAGAAGACTTGCATGACAAGTACGAAGTGGAAGGCGAGAGACGATCACCTTTCGAAGGACTCTCTTTAATTCAAAGACACCAGAGGAATTTTCGTTGTTATTAATAGTATAAGAAGAGGTAAAGATATTTTGAATGGTCCAATAGAGAATTTTAATAGGGAAATCCATAAATATTAGCACATTTAGAAGAATGCGCCAACATACATTATCGAAAGCTTTCATGCGATCCATTTTGAGGGCAACCGTTGGGCCATTTCTATTGGTATGATAACAACAAGTAATTTCTTGAAAAGGAAGGACATTGTTTGCAATGCTAAGACCAAGAATACAAGATGATTGGGAGAATTCAATTAGAGAGAAGAAAGAGTCCGTTATTCTGCTGACAATGATTTTAGAGACGACTTTCTAGATTTTGTTACAACATAAAATAAGTCTAAAATCAGACAGGAATTGAAGGGTTTTCCGATCTTGGGATGCGAGAAATTTAAATTTTATTCCAATTTATATCAATATAGTTATTAAGAAGGAAGTGATGAACCGATATATAAAGGTCGTTACATGTGATTTTCCATGGGGATTTAAAGAAATTTGAACGAAAGCTTTCTGGACCATGTGCTTTTTTTAGTGCAATAATAAAGAGGGAATTTTTAATCTCATCACTGGTAATGAGTTAGATCTTATTGGTTTTATTCGAATGACTGAGTTTGGTAGTGATTCGGTCAATGCCAAGATAACTATGAGAGTACTTTTTTCATGAGGATATTGGAAAAGTAGTTGACAAAACGTTTGACGATACATTAGGGGCAAGATTGGCATATTAAAACCATGAGAAGAGAGGTTCCAACTAGTGGCAATAATGAAATTGTATTGCATGTGAGATTGCCACATGTGAAAGAAACGTAAGGTTTTTTGGTGGAGTCTCTTGGAGTGTTAAGAAAGAGGAAAATTGATGTGTGGTCCAAGGTTCGAGGAAAGTCAAAATGAGCGAAGAAGTTATGGAATGAATTGTCCAAATGGTTATTATAATGACCCTACCAATATTTGAAATGATAAGGTTGCTAAACTGTTTATTTGACCAAAAGAACTGGAAGACTGTAGATCACTGAGACTGCAATGGTAATAACAATTGTTGAAGTCATTAATTAAATAATTCCAAGGGTCCAAATTGACCGTTTGGTCCCCTATGTTATGAATGACATTGAAGTTTCCTAGAAAAACCCATAGATTTTATAGAAGATTAACAAATATAGACTTAAGATCATTCCAAAGAGGAATGTGCTATGAGGTGTCATTGAAGTCGTAAATCATCAAGAGGGAGATAATAAATGAGGAAGCTAAAGGTGATATTACAACTAATGATATTAAATATTATTTTGTATACACTATGGTTCCATGCTTACCATCTTCTATCTAAAGGATGTGTATCATGATTAGTTCTAATATACCAAAAAGAAAACATCATACACATTATGTTCTCGACTTCGATGACACAAATTTTAGTTTCAATTAGACAAAAAAATGATATGGTTACTAAATACGATTTTTATAACGTAGTTTTTAGCCAACAAGACAACATAATACACATTATGTCATGATTAAAATATGATTTTTTAGAAAACTAAATTTATTTACCGTGTTACTGCCGTTCGATGAACAAAACGTCCTCATTGGCTTTTAGAGCATGCACGTGGATGTGTTAAACCATATGTTAAAGACACCTGTTTGTTAACAAGTTCTTAAAGTCACTTAAATGAATGTTTTAACTAAAAAAGCTTAAAAAAGTTAATGGACTTGTAAAATACCTAAAGTAACTTAACAAAGCCGCATAATCATTTCTTTTGTTTTATTGTTTTATTTTTTGTTTCTTCATTTTATTTATTTATTTTTATTTGTATTTGCGATTTTTCGGTTTTTTAATTTTTAGTCTTTGTTAACAAATGTAAAAAATAAAATGTAATTTTTTTAAAAATAACAATAATTTTCAATATATTATTGAGAAAAGTACTCATAAATACTCATTCAACTCTCATATTACCACATAATACCAAAATATGACATATTACCAATAAATAACTTCACCATGGTGAAAAAGCATAAGTAACCTCTTTCATTCTTTAAGCTGAATTTTTATTTTTTATTTTTTATTTTTTATATTAAAAAGTCTGTATCTTTCAAACCATAGTTCGGAAAGACAATCCGAAAGTAGCATCGCTTTGTTTTTTTAAGACGAACAAAAATAGATTTATTAATAATATTTTTAAATTTCTTTTGATTTTTTTCGCCCCTAGCATGCGAGAACACGCGCGGGAAACCAAACATAACCAACCTCGAAAGACCAGACATAACCAACCATGTGAGACCAGACATAACCAACCATGCGAGACCAGACATAACCAACCATGAGAGACTAGGCAAAAGAAACTATGAGCGACCAGACAAAACCAACCATGAGAGACCAGGAAAAACCAACAATGTGAGATAAGGCATAACCAACCATGAGAAACCAGTCACAACTAACCATGAGAGACCAGGAAAAAACCAACCATGAGAGCATATTCACAACTAACCATGAGAGACCAGGAAAAACCAATCATGCGAGATTAGACAAAACCAACCATCGAAACCAGGCATAACCAACCATGCAAGACCAAACATAACCAACCATGAGAGACCAGGCATAACCAACCATGATAGACCACACATAACCAACCACGAGAGACCATGCATAACCAACCACGAGAGACGATACATAACCAACCATGAGAGACTAGACAAAACCAACTATGCGAGACTAGGTATAACCAGCCATGCGAGACCAGATATAATGAATTATTTAGACTAGGCATAACTAACCATACGAGACCAAACATAAACACTAATGAGTCCGGATTTATTCACCACCACCCACTGAGAAAACCGGACAATGGTAATTTGGACAATAAATGCCCACTAAACTATCCAGACAAGACAAAAGTATTAAAACACTAAACACCTTTTGACTAAGCTATGTGCTAGTCTACTTAAGAACTAATGGGTTTTTAAACTCCACCCGGTTTCACAACTTGACCTGAAAGCCCATGGGTCCATAATTAAGGGTATAAACCACTTTCATCAATGAGGCTAATGAACATTTAATACAACCAGGTAACTTCAATCTCTCACTATAAAATATCCAAACATTTGATACTTTTGAAACTCTTTAAAACACTTGACAAAATTACCCTCAGTTTAAAAATAAACCACACTAAATTGGCGACCACGATGGGAGAAGGTGCCTGAATCTAGCATTCAAAACCAGCAAGAAAAACAAGTTCGGATGAATCCGGATGAGCAAGTAATGCCACCAATTTTGATAGAAGTGGTGGGTGAGAATGATGAGTACACGGTCGAAGAACGAGACAAGCTGAAGTCTGAAATAGAAGCGTTGAGAACTACCAAAAAGGCAGGGGTTTAAAGGAAAAATCGAAAGTGTCAGCCATTCACCATACTGACAACCCAAGAGAGAATGACCCATCAGCAAAGACTCACTTGAGTACAAAAAAGGCCCATGTCAGTTCCAAGAAATCTCACCGGTCTAAGCCGGTGGAGAGTTCAGAGTCTGAGTTCTAAAGTAGCTCCTCGAATGAGGATGGGCTTGATGAGTCCTTGTCATCCAGTAGTGATGAGGGCAGATCCAAGAAGAAACAAAAGTTGGTTAAAAAAATCAATAAATAGGGATAGGCATGGGAGATTAAAGAGGAATCTAGGAAAATGGTCGTCACACAGCCACAGCCATAGTCGTAGGCATGTGGATCAGCTGCTGATGGATCCCTTCGCTTTCCATGATGAGCCAGGTATTTTAGCAACACCTAAGAAGATATTGTTTTTAGTCGTGGCCGGAATTGGAGACGATCCCCATTGTCATCCAAGATACTGTCCGGAAACCTTCCTAAGAGGTTTGACAGTACTAAAATGGAAAAGTATGATGAGAGAAAAGATCCGGAAAACCATCTGGAACAGTTTAAAATTTTTTTGATGAATTTTTATGATGTGTCAAACTGATTTGTAGAACCTTCTCTCAATCTTTTACGAGAAGTGCTTTGAAATGGTACAACAGCTTACCACAGGGTTGTATTAGAAACTTTGACACGTTTTGGGTGGCCTTCTGAAGGCAGTTTGTAGGGAGTAATAAGGTAAAGGGCAATGGAGATACTATCATCTATTGTGCCCAAGACCCAAACGAATCACTAAAAGACTATATAAGCCGGTTCGTGAACACAAATAATGGGTTAGCTGATTGCTTTGAGCAGGTAGCAAAAGCTTCTTTGAGGCAAAGATTAAACCCCGAGAATCTGCCCGATTCGGTAACGAGAAAAAAGGCCATGACTTGGGGTGGTTTGCTGAACCAGGTGGGGAAGCAAATCAATGTAGATGAAACAAAAAAGAATAAAGTACATAGGTAAGTGAGATCTGCCCCAGCTGCACCAAACCATAATCAGTCCGGATACAAGGCCAAAGAAGCCGGACAGGGGCCCAACAGGGCCAAACAGACTCAATCTCACCCAGCTCCAGCTCAGAGCCAGCAGTCCAGAAATAAAGGAGGACCTTGGGTCCAACCAGAGTGGTTTGCTGAATTGAAAGAAAATATGGCAACCATCTATGACAAAACAAAAGATGAGGCACATTTCAGGAAGCTGGTAGCGCTTCAATCTCCTAGGGAAAATCGTAATACTTGTTTTTGTCAATATCATCATGATATTGGCCATAACATCGAGGATTGCATCGCTTTGAAACAAGAGGTGCAGAATCTGATTGAAAGGGGAAACTTGGGAGCTTATGTCAAGAGAAGAAGTGGGAACAAGCCTGACAATGCTCACCGGACTGGCCCAACGAACAATGTAGGAACATCTGCTCCGAACGGGGCCATAGTAATCATTGAAAGATTTGATGTAGATCAGAGTATTTGGATCATGATCCAACCCATAATAAAGTGGGGTTTATAACAGAACACTCCAAGACGGTGTCTGGACTCATAAGCTTTTTTGAGTCACTCACTATATTTGGAGGGGACACTATGACTGCGCCGACTCCTTCTTCAAGGAAGAGGCATGTTCACACTCTTGCTACTCAGTTAGAGGGAGGCATGTCCTCCTATCAGTCCCAAATTCATTTTCCCTTCATTTGTTTTGATGAAGATGACCTAGGGGACATAACTGGTCCTCATGAGGATGCTGTGGTGATAGGAGAAACGATTGTGGGCAATGACATCAGGCGAATTTTGATTGACACTGGCAGCTCAACCAATATTCTTTTTTTAAGTTCCTATAAACAAATGAAGAATCCAGCTATGATTCAGCGTTCGAACAGATCCATTGTGGGCTTCACAGGGAGCTTTGCGGCTGTGATCGGAGAGTTTGAGGAAGAGGTATTTTTAGGCAAGGGCCCTTTCAAAAAGATGGTCAGGGGACTTTCCGTTGTGGTAGATTGCCCCACGTGTTACAATGCGATCTTTGGGAGATCATGGCTCTCCAGGATGCATGCCGTAGCTTTAACAATTCACCAATGTTTAAAGTATGCAGTTCAATTGATGACCCCAAAAAATATCAAGAGTTGTTGGGGCCCTCTTAGGGTGAGGGTGAAATTGATGACCCCAGAGAGACCCCTGGTGTTTTGATACCAATCGAAGAAGTTGAAACCCAGTCTCTGTCTAAAGGAAGAAATGTTAAAGTTGGCTCCAAGATAGCACCAGAATTGAAGAAAAAGTGTTGTTCTTTTTGGCAAGCCACCAACATGTTTTTGCTTGGTGCAATGCTGATGTGACCAAAGTACCTGGGAATGTTATATCACACCAACTATCCATCCGAAGAGATGTTGCACCTGTTATGCAAAGAAAGAGAGCTTTCTCTAAGGAGAAAGCTGATGTCATAGTTCAAGAGGTTGACCGACTTACCAAGATGGGACACATAAAGGAGTATGTGTATCGACTTTACTGACCTCAACAGAGCTTGCCCAAAAGATCTTTTCCCAATCCTCCAGATAGATCAGTTGGTAGACTCCACATATGGGAACAAGTTATTGTCCTTCATGGATGCCTTCTCTGGTTATAACCAGATACAGGTGGATCCGAAGGACCAGGAACACACTACTTTTGTTACAGATAGGGGCCTCCATTGTTACAAGGTGAGGGCTTCTGGGCTGAAGAATGCTGGGGCTACCTATCAGAGGTTGGTGAACAAAGCATTGGCTGATCAGATTGGGAGAAATATGGAAGTATATATTGATGACATGATGGTAAAAAGCTTGGAAGAAGAGTTGCTCCTATTTGATTTTCAAGAAACGTTTGCCAACTTGGTAAAGGTTAATTTAAAATTGAATCCAGAAAATGTATCTTTGGGGTGTAATCCGGAAAGTCTTTAGGGTATGTGATAAGTGAGAAAGGAATACAGCCTGTTTCGGACCATCTTAATGCCTTGTTAAAAATGGATCCTCCTCGGAATGTTAAAGAAGTACAAAGGTTGACAGGAAGGTTAGCTGCATTAAATCATTTTATTTCAAGGTCTTCGGATAGGTGTACCCTGTTTTTTCAGACTTTAAAGGGTGATAAAGACTTTAACTGGTCTCCACACTGCAACCAGGCATTTAATGAAATAAAAAAACATTTATCTTCCCCCAAAACCCTTTTCAAACCTGTTGACAGAGAGACACTTTTTTTTTTTCCGGAGGGAACCCGCAGCCGCTACTTAGAGTGCAATGAGTGCGCACAGGGTAAACCCTCAGTCTGACGTGATAGCCTGCAAACCAACGCCAGAAGGTAAACCACACAAGGTGACAGGCTCAGCCGAGAAAGCGTATGCAGAGGGACTCAAACTCATGACCTGTTGACAGAGAGACACTGTACATATACTTAGCTGTGTCTCAATGTGCTATAAGTGCAGTGCTGGTAAGAGAGATGGACAATTATCCTCGACTAGTGTACTACATCAGCAAGAGTCTGATGAATACTGAAAAAAGGTACCTAAAGCTTGAGAAACTGGCACTAGCCTTGGTTGTTGCTGCCAGAAAAATGAGGCCATATTTTCAGTCTCATTCTATTATCGTCCGGACGTCTTTTCCTTTAAAAAATGTTCTTCATAAGGCAGACATATCAAGCAGGATGACCAAATGGTCAGTAGAATTGGGTGATTATGATATTGATTTCGCCCCCCGAACTGCAATCAAAGCTCAATCTTTTTCCGATTTCCTGGTTGAGTTCCATTCAGACAAAAGTACTAAGCAAGCTGCAAATGAGAAAACTAAGAAGGTATGGGTTCTCCGAACAGATGGTGGATCAAGTACCATGGGTTGTGGTGCTGGGATATGTTTAACCTCTCCATATGGCGATAAGTTATACCAGGCTATATGTTTTGCTTTTAGGGCTTCTAACAATGAGTCCTAATATGAGGCTGCTATAGCTGGTGTGAAGCTAGCTTTTCTGTGTGGGGCTAAAAGATTCAGGTTAATAAGTGATTCTCATCTTCTTATCCATCATGCCAAAGGTCAATCTGAGGCAAAAGAAGAGTAGTTGATCAAGTACTTGTTTATCCTTAAAGAAGTGGCAGCTAACTTCAAAAATTTTAGCTATGAGCATATACCTAGATCGGAGAACACACTAGCAGACTCTTTGGCAACCATAGCATACTCTGAGTCCTACCCATGGATTAATGTGCAAGAATTTCCATCCATACAACCCAATCAGAGCAAGGAAGCAGAGGAAATTTTAAGTATACAAGTGGTTCAACCCAAAGACTGGAGATATTCCCTTCTTCAATACATTTCTGATGGCTTTTTGCCTCCGGACAAAGCAGTGGCAAGGAAAATGAAGCATAGGGCTTGTGATTTCTTAATCATAAGAGATTTCCTTTATAAAAACTCGTTTAGTAGACCTCTCCTGCGTTGTTTGGGGGTCGAAGAGTCCCAAATTATGCTATCCAAACTACATGATGGAGAAGGATCAGCACACTGTGGCTACAGAGCTTTAACCCGGAGGGTTTTGTTGGCCGGATACTATTGGCCATCCATCATGACATATGCTAAGGAGTTGGTGAAGAAATGTGACCCATGAAAAAGATATGGTAATGATTTTCATATCCTAACTGTTCCTCTGGAATCGATTTCTGAGCCGGTGCCTTTTGCTCGTTGGGGGATGGATTTAGTAGGGCCTCTACCAATGGCATTCGGAGGGTGCAAGACTATTATCATAGCCATTGATTATTTCTCGAAAGGATAAAAGCAGCCCCCCTGGCAGGAACTACTTCAAAAGCTGTTATAAAATTTATTGTGTCTAACATTTGTTGCAGATTTGGGGTTCCACAAAAGATAATTACAAATAATGGGCCACAATTTGAAAACAAGGATATGGAGAATTTCTGTGCCTCCGAGGGCATTCAGCATTGGTTTTCTTGTCCTTTTCATCTACAAGAAAATGGTCAAGTTGAAGTGGCAAACAAGACCATCCTGTCCGGTTTAAAAAAGAATTTAGAAGGGACTGCAGGAAAGTGGCCAAGCTATTTACAAGAAGTATTATGGGCATACCAGACTACTGCTGGAGCTGCTACACAAGAATCTCCTTTTTCCTTGGTATATGGGATGGATGCAATTTCTCATATAGAGGCAACTCTTCCATCATACAGAGTCCAAAATTATTCTGAACAAGCTAATGAAGTGGCAATCAGAAGTCAGTTGGACTTAATAGAAGAAAAAATAGTTAAGGCTCATCTTAGAACCACCCATTACCAAGGCTTGATGAGGAGAAAATTTGCTTCTAAAATCAAAACAAGGGATTTTCGGCCAGGGGACAAAGTATTGAGAAAAGATTTCTTGCATACCAAGGAGAAGCAGTTCGGCAAGCTAGCTCCAAACTGGGAAGGGCCTAATGAGGTCTCCGAAAAACTTAAGCATGAGACATACAGGTTTCAAGACAAAGATGGAAGAATCTTAAAGCACCCCTGGAATATTGAACACCTCCGCTTATATCTGGAATTAAAGTTTTGTAAATATTTACTTGTTTAATGTCCATGTAAATATTATGGGGCATACTCTTTCCTACCCTGCTGGCGCGGGGAGGTTTTAATAAGTTGTCCAGGTTTCTCAATAAAATTTGATGCCTTCTTAAAATATTCGGAGTGGTTTGATTATAATTCCTTTAAAGTCTTCTGAGGATGTTTGGCAGATCAGATCAATTTGGTTGAATGATGACCATTAAACACATGTCATCAGAGATTTTAAACACTCTCATCTTAAATATTTATAAAATAAAATTAGGGCTCTTTAAACATTAGCCATTAAATTTAAGCAAGTATGAAACAGAGCAAAAATTTAGCAAAAGGTAATCTTGTCCGGTTAAACCGGATGATAACATTAGAACGTAAAATATGCTTGGCCATCCAAGGACTTTAAGTTTAGAAAAAGGCTTAGCCGGACTCAAACCGGACATAGTTAAGAAAATGCCTTGGCCATCCAAGGACTTTAGTATTTCACAAAGTTAAGAAAAACGAGTAAGAAAAGATAGTTAAAACCTCAGGGCTTATTCCCTTCGGATGTTCCTGCATTGTTTTTTTTCTTAGGATCTTTTGGTTCACCACTTAAACTCTCTCCGGTTCCTTCTTCCTCATCTGTGGTAGAGTCGATCCCACTGGAGTAATTTTTCTTGTCACCATCTGCCAGTGTGTGAAATGGGATGTCCTCATACTCCACGAATTCCCACAAGGGACCAAGTGTTCTCCTCGGAAACTTCTCGTGAAAGAGAAGTACCATGTCAGACTTTACTTCAACATAATTTTTTTCTAATGAATCTATCACCTTGTTGGTGTACTTATCTATGCTGGTCTGAATCCTCTTCTCCTGCTCCTTCACCAAGTCTTCCTTCTCCTTGGTTGCCTTGGACACAGCCTCTTCAAGGGAAATCTTGTCACCAGACAGGGTTTGGTTGGCATCGTCTTTAGTCTTCGTATCTCCCTTCAAAGTGGAAAGATCTTTATCCAAACCGGAGCACTTGGTTTGAAGCTCTGTGTCAGCCGTCTCCGAAGTGACCAGCTTGGTTGCCAGATATTTCTTCTCCTTCTTCAACTCCTCAAGCTCCTTTTTCAGTGCCTCAATACTCTGGTTGGCATTGAAGAGGTCAGTTGACAAAGTCTCATTATCTGTGTTGAGGGTGTTGATGAGGGCATACTGATGTTTTACTTGCCTTTCCAAGTTGATTACTGGCTGAATATGGCCAAAAGAGAGTGGGTCACCACATCGTGTTCTCCGGAGACGGTAAACGACTTACCATTGAAAGTCACCATATTGGAGGAGCTTGGAGGAAGGTAAGGGCCAACAAAGTCATCTTTCTCATAATCATTGAAATAAAGTCCAATGTTTTGGAGGCCACTGATGTATACTCCATCAATATCCCCTCCGGTACCTTCCTCGGATTTTAGATCGGTGGGAATCTTCTCTACCAAGATGGGATCAGTTGGGTCTGCTGGAGGTAGAGGCTCCGAAGGGCGAAGGATTACTTCTTCACCCAAGGTGACCTTCGTCTTCTTAGTAGTCCTCTCATCGCTGCTTGCTCCCCTTTTCGGTCCTTTTTAGGAGGCCTTGGTGGATTTTGAGGTTCACCTGCCTCTTTAATGGTCTCATCCTCAACTAATTTGAGAAAAGTAGCATCAATCCCTCCTTGGGTCTGCCCTCCTTGTTTGTCCGGACCAATCTCCTCTGCAGCACCCCGAACTGCCTCTGCTGCAGCCTTCTTTTTTCTTGCCCTTCTCTTTCATTTTGCTTGGGGCTTTGGCTCTGGAGGGCGAGGCCAGTTTGCCATTCTTCTCCTCTGTTCTCTTAAGTATGACAGCTGGAGGAGGTGGTGTAGTCAGTTCCTCCCAAGTGAGATCTCTCCGACCCGTGGTATTCCACAAGTGGGATCTCACCAAGTTGCCTGAAGTAAAACAGTTGTGGAAGGCGTTCCCCCAACGATCAACAGCCCAAGAATTTAGTTTGGAACATGTGGTCTGCCCCTCCTCCAAATAGCCGGTGAACTCTTTCGGAAATACTGACATGAGAGAACGGGTGATTCAGGAATGAAGTTTTTGTGAAAATAAGAAAGACAAACAAAACTGAATACTTACTTGTGCTCTTCCACCTACTGGTGAGCATGCTAAGATTGACATTGGCCTTAATCTTTCTCCCATTCTCCCATGTCCCAATGATGAATAGGAACTGGGTCTTCCAGATTTTCTCTGACTCCAACAAGTCACCCACCACTTTCAAGTTGTCTCCCATTTTGTAGTTGTAGAATGGGATGTGATGGTTTTTGCATAGGATGGCCACTGCAGCGAATTGCTCCATGGGGAGAGGAATGCCAGACAGCCTCGATTCCATTATACAGGTAAGTAGAATATACCAAGCATTTGGACTCAGCTGGGTTGGATAAAGTTTGATCAGGTGAAAATACCTGACGATTTCTGGATCCAAGGGGAATCTAAGCCCCCACTTGAATAGCTCAGTGTAAATGACGATCTCGTTGAGCTTGCAGTCCATCGGAGTTTCCGGTGTGACTCAGATTCTCACCTTCATTTATTCTGGGATCCCCCACTTGGTTCGGATCCGGCCAACTCAACGTTATGAGTATAGACATAATTGATGTTCTGCATGGCTAGCAGATACTTCACATTGACCTTCTGAAAGCAAGGTCCCACCTTTCCCTCCAAGCTCTCTGGTAGCTCCGGATGAGCCATTCCCACTTTCACTTTTCCCTTTCCTTTTTTGTCAGAGGCAGTATCCTCAGTTTGTCCAAAGGTTTCAGTCTCAACGGGGGCTTCTTCGATGCTATCTTCCATTACTTCTTCCATCATTGTGGAAGGTTTGTCAGTTGTTGAGAATGGAAAAGTGTCAGCTTGAGGATCAGTGGTCTGTCAGGATGGCTGAGCACCAGTTTCTTCGAGAGTTCTAGTGTCCGGTTGGGGCTCAGCTCTGGAGGACTTTGTTTGAGGAGTTATTCTAGTTGCCTCTAATCTGGAGGGCTTGTCTCTTGGGGCTCTTATAGATATATCTGATCCGGAGGCTTTATATTTAGAGGCAGACTTAGAGGCCCCCGTTTTGGAGGACTTTGGTTGTGAGCTAGTTGCTTGGCCTTTTACCAAGCGTGTTGTCCGGTGAGGGTTAGTTTTCTATGGGGATTTTTCAATGTCAGATCCCATGACGATAAATGGAGAAGGTTTCCTTACACTTGCTACCGATTTCTCTTGAGCACTAGAAGGTTGAGACTCCTGAACCAAGGAGCCTGGCGGGATTGACGAGAGGTTTGGCTTAAATAAACGTTTAGGTTTTGCACTTTTGGTAGAAGACGATCCTTGATCAGATTCTAAGGATGGTGAATCAGACTTATTGCTTGAAGAGACTAGAAGACCAACAAAAATGCGTCTCTCACGTTCGACTTTTTCGCTTTCTCTAGTTCAGAAAGATTGAACCAACCGCCTTCACAAGAGCGTTTATCGATGTGAACATAAAACTATCCAAGAGAGTTTTTGAAAGAAAAGGTGAAAAGCTCTGAGAAAATAAATTGTGGAGTGGTGAAGATGGTGAAACAGTAAAAGAAAGTAATTTATATATTAGTAAGGCAAAAAGCTACTGATACCTAGGAGAGGACGAAAAGATTGAGGTAATAATTGAAAACGGCGTTGACGTAAGAAGCATTAAATGCAGGAGTTACTTTTCAGGCTTAGCGGGAGCGCCGTTCTAGGGAGAAAACGGCTGGTAGGACGAATCAAAATACGATATGTGTCCCACGATCCAAAGAAAAACTCTTAGAATTCTGAGAAGAAATCAGTTCAGATAAACCTCGAACCAAACACATTAATGGGCCGAAAAATGTTGTTACTGACTAAATGAGTTTTTTAGTCCTGCCAAAGACCTTTGACAAAGCCTAAAAAAACGGTTGCTGATGAGTCCACATTTATTCACCACCACTCACTGAGAAAACTGGATAAGGGTAATTTGGACAATAAATGCCCACTGAACTACCCGGTCAAGACAAAAGTATTAAAATACTAAACACCTTTTGACTAAGCTAGGTGCTAGTCTACTTAAGAACTAATGAGTTTTTAAACTCGACCCGGTTTCACAACTTGACCCGAAAGCCCATGTGTCCATAATTAAGGGTATAAATACCCAACCACTTTCATTAACGAGGGTAATGAACATTTAATACAACCAGGCAACTTAAATCTCTCACTACAAAACATCCAAACATTTAAAACTTTTGAAACTCTTTAAAACACCTGACAAAATTACCCTCAGTTTAAAAATAAATCACACCAAATGCAAAACTAATTAATTAGGTGGATTGAGCTTAAAGGCCCACTACAAAAACCCTCTATATGCCATTTATGATTATATATATGAAGGGGGCTCATAAAGTCCACTATATACCCCTTATATTTATTGATTATCTGGCCGATTATATAAGGATATATAATAGTATGGAGAAGTTATCTAAGACTACAAAACGTGTAAAATAAAAAAATGGTACCAGTACTTTTGAGTATTGAATGATAATACCCGAAACGAGAATCACAGTCACATTAAAATTTAACTACATCCTCCACTTTGTTGTACAAACGGGGATGAATGATGTCAATACAACTTTTACGAGGAACACTCCCTCCGATGTTAGAGAGGAATGAGGGTTGGGTCCGGTGAATGACAACCATTTTATCAATGTAAGTGTTTAATTTTAACTAAAATATTCCATTGAATTGACAATAATATTAAGATATTCACATTGTAATTTTTTTTATTATGTAGCTTACCATTGTGATTGACGATCCGTGTAATAAGATACATCATTCTTGTATGAAATTAGGGATTAAAGGTGAAAAATCTTGGGCATGGTAATTACTAATTATTCCTAGTTGCAAAAGATATGTATAAATATAAAAACAAAGCTTTGAAGTAACCAATCTAGCCACTTTCGTTTTATTTATGTGCACTATTTTCATCCAACTATTTGTTATTGTAATATATGTACTATTTTCCATGGATAAAACTTGAATGTTATGAATATTATAAGAAAATAAATTCAAGCGATAATATTAGACATAACTTTATTCCGACGATTTTGTTGCGACTACTATGTTATGTATGGGTTGAGTAGTTTTATGAATTTTATCAACCTCGATTTTATTATATACTATGACCTATATGGAGTATAATATTATATTTGAGTTACATTATCAAGTAAAATTTAGGACAATACTTTAAGACAGGTATCCATAGTTTACAGGTATCAGATATTGATTTATATATCTTGATTATCTTATCAAGTAAAATTTATGATAATGCTTTATCTAAACCCCTATAAGTTTGATCTCAACCACCCTAATTTAACTCGAACTCATCACATTGGTTTATCCTGACATAAACTATGATGCGCGTTAGTCTTATCAGATAGGTGTCCCAAACACCTTGGTTAAGGTGATTATGCCATCCACAGCTTACACATGTCTAATTTCAATAGTCTATTTGGATTAATATAACCTTGGTTAAAATATCAATAAACAGATGCTTGAATTTTTTAAAAAACTTAACTTTGAAAACTTACAGATATGGATGATGCAAATTGGAATATGCACGAAGATGCGTATCAGCTGAAAGTTGTTGATTGCGTGAAATACACGATGTTGGAAGAAAACCATGGGTTTTATCGATGTAGTTTTATGCAGAATGTACATCATGAACGTAGGGAAACAACGTGTTCTGCTTGTATGAAGCCTTAGCACGCGAGCATGAAGAAATAACGTTCAGATTAGATTACTTGAAAACCGTTCCGAGTATTTCGATTGCGTTACCCCCTATAAAATCGAGCGTGAAACCCGCGATGTTTTCAATATGAGATTTTAAAGTTTTATTACAAAATATATGTTGGATCATATGGTGCAAGAAACTTAAAGATAAAGTTGATGGAGAAACTAATTGTTTTATATCAGTATGAACAATATTGCAACATCTTTACTGCATGCTCTCCAGGTGTTTTTACAGCATTATTTATAACATCTTATAAGCATTTGAAACCATTAGTTAATATATAGATGAGAAATGATAACATGTTAAAACAAGGAAACCAGGATAGATGCTAAACTATATCATGTGAAATTAGGAAAACTATAATAGATACGAAATAATAGCATGCGAAACTATGACAACTATGGTAAATGTAAAACCATATAATGCAAAGCCAATACAACTATGATAGATGAGAAACAATATCATGTTAAACCATGAAAAATGTGATAGATACAAATGATATCATGTTAAACCAGTGCAAATATGTAACAAAATTTGGAATTGCAAATCCATTATAATTTTATTTGTGATTGGTTATGCTCGATTTTTATTAAACTTTCTTGTCGTGTCAACTAGAAAAGTATGTCTTAATAATTATGGATTCTTCTTATTTTTCTTCTCTTTATGAATGTCTTGATTCAATTTTTTTGGTGTATAGTAACATTTGTTATGCTCCATGTTTTAAACCAACGAATGGCATTGATATTGTTGGTTGTAAGGGTTACCAACTTTTGGCCTTATTTGAAGGCTTGATTTTTATTATCATAAGTTTTTATTATGAGTTTGGCCAAACCATTCCATCAAATACCATAATTAGTTTGATTTAAGTAAACCCAAAATACATGTTAAGTTGACCCATTTTATTTTTTCCCCCAGCAAAAAATTCTAAGTCTACCCAATCTACCTAAGTATTCCTCTAAGTCTATCCAATAACAATTCCCTTCTCTAATTTCATCTTTAACGTCTCTAACTTCATACTCAAACTTCGAATACTCTCAAGAACACCAAAAAACTAAAACCAAAACTCTCAACACTACATCATTTGATCTCAATACCCTTAAGGTTTAATTTCACTTTGTATATTTTGTTGGTTTTGGTAGATTTATACTTAACTATATTTATTAGTTAGTTCTAGTGTTATAAGTGAGTTTAGTTAGTTTTTAGTTAGTTTGCATAGTTCATTTATTTTTAGAAATTGTTATTTTATTGTTAATATTTAGATTAGCAGAACTCTTGTTGAAGAACAAGAGTTTGAGTTCACTCATGTTCTTCGACAGCGCCAATGTATTCAGTTTCGACCAGAAACGTTAGTGAATTACACTAAGAGCACAGAGAGCTGGCAACCTTGTAGCGCTACCATCATGGTTTATTACGATACCGGTCAAAACTAAATACACCGACAACGTATAATAACAGAACATAGTTTTTTCATTCATTGACTTATTGATATTCTTGTTTTATTTTTGAATTTTTTCAGTTAAATAACGACGATACCAGAACCCATCATCGAATACATACTTTCCAGGCTACCGGTGAAATATCTTTACAGATTCAAGTGTGTATCAAAACCATGTCATTCTTTGGTTTCAAGTTCAATGTTCACTAAAATCCATTTAAAACAGGGATATTTGTCTGATAAACTGATTTGGAATCATAGTGATACAGTAGAGTGTTTTGATTATAATTTATTTCCCTTTGCCCATGAATCAATGCTTAGATTTTCAAGATTTTCAACCAATTCTTATTTTGAATTGTTGTCATCGTGCAACCCTTTAGTTTGTATTTTAAGATATACACCCGATGAAGTTAGTGTGTGCTTATGAAACCCATATACTTCTATTTTTTAAGAATTAACAAGAATGCATATATAAAAAGAATATTAGTTTTGTTTATGATCACTCCACCGATGATTACAAAATCATGTTTTTTTTTTCTGATTCCCAGAATCAGAGAGCTGATTACGGCTCTACCCGCATACGTTAGAATATGCTTGGAAGATCGTAACTTATATTGATAAAGAACCCGCTTCCATAGGGTTACATTGTAACAAAGTTATTTATTGGGTGAATCCCAATCTTTTGGTTTTCAAAAAATAGCCACCGAAATTTTTAATAGATGCCACTTCTGAAGGAGTTGGATTCTAGAAGGATGCAATTTTTGATTTTACAATGACGGCTATGTTGTGCAGTAGGTCATAGGAATGACTAAATGGAGGAATCTATATCTTATGCATGTTGGAGGATCTATGAATATTGTGTGAATGTATGTTGTACTAATCTACTTTTCCTACATGTGTCTGGTCCATGTAGACGTCCGATATGATTTACCCATTGTAACAAGCTTATGATGATGTCAACATGTGACTGCTCGTTGGTGAAGTTTGATCCCAATGATAATAGTATGTCTCATCCGCTATCTGCAAAATGCAAATGTGGAGATTTGATGGTTTATAAGTAGACTTTAATCTCACCATAATATCTTTTTATGTTTAATTTTCAACCTACAAACTTATAATATGTAATGCTTGGTTAAATTCTCACCTTATGATATTTTTTTTGCTTTGTTGTGTGCTACCAAACTTATAATATGAATGACAATATTAATTACACCTTAGTAAATTTTGAGTGTGTTTGTTTTAGTTTTGTTTGTTATATCAATAAATGTATGTTAAATTAAAAAATATGCGTGTTTTTCATTTTGTAGTACCGCACCGCCGGTGCTACCTGTCAAACCGACAATTTAATATTTGATTGCCAGTTAAAAATACAGCAATCTTCGATGCGTCATAATGCTGGCGGTATACAATATTGACACCACCTATGGCGCACGACGTCGACGGGTAAAAATTCTACCGCCGCCAGCGACATATAATGTCGTTGGTTCTAAAATCCTGCACTCGTGGAGTGTGATATTTAAAAAATATTTATGTGGAGTTGATTTTTTTGGCGATCACACTGAGGGCATGATGTGGAACACACCACCGGCCTAAAAATTATGCACCAGCGACGTAGGTGTGCGCACCGATGGTAAATAAATCTCACACCGTGAGGTTGTGTTTATTGTAAATTCATACACTAAATTTTAACTTTCCAATGACTCACTGGTGGTGTGTTAGTTCTACCCCAACGGTGTGGTGGCTAACACCGCCGGCGTCTTGAATTCTCCAAAAATATAAAATTACACATATAACTTTTTATAAATAAGAAATTTGTACGTAAAATGTAATGGAAATACAAACGTAGACAAGCAAAATAGATACAAAGTTGAAGTTGATATCCATATAATTTAACGAGATTGAGTTCGATAACATTCATAAAAAATACTAAACCCTTACGTGGCAGTCAAGTTTTGTCCGTGGAAATACTACATGAAAGCGGATAGATCGGTTACTTCAAAATATTGTCTTTGAATTTTAACATATCGCTTGCAACGGGGAATAATCAGTAATGGCCAAACCCATCATTTGCATCTTTTTTCCCTAATTTCGTACAAAAAAGATGTATCTTGTTGCACGAACTATCAGCCGAAATGGTAAGTTGCATAAGAAAAAACATTACAATCTTAATATGTGAGAACTTTAGTAACCACAACCAAATGTTTTAGTTGATACTTACATTGACAAAGTGGTTGCCCTTGACCCAACCCAACCGAATATCATTCTTCTCTCAAATCATAGGGGATGCTCATTGTAAAGGAAAATAAGTGAAACTATCATCATTCCTACCCGACTGCGCTATAAAGTCAAGGATGCAGTTAAACTTCGATGTGATCGCAATTCTCATCTAAGGGCATCGTAATCTAATACTCATAAGTATCAATATCACTGTCGCACTTTACATGTTTTGTGACCTTATATAAATCCTCTCAAATACCACATATCCTTATGTAATCGTCTGGATAATCCATAAGTTCGTGGTAGAAGGAATTTGTAATACACTGACATCCATCATCTTGCCCGTATAAGCCCAAAGCCATAGACCGGTATCCGTAATGCCCGTCTGCTTTAATATCATTAATGGAAGTTAAAGATCTATAAGAGATAGGGAATTGGTTTAACTAACCTCCCATATGAGAATCCCATTGTATCTTAGTAGGCATCATGCCGCTTGAGCAAACAACCGTTCCGCTTGATGGTGAATGCATCGTATGAGTTCCAAATGATAATTGAACTTTGAACGGTTTGTCGGGAAGAGAAATATGAGCGCTTGATTGTGTAGGAACTCCACTCCATGTTCGTACTTTGATAGACAGAGTTATGTTGCCTCGCATAATGGCAAATGGAACATTGAAAGTTTGGTGTAACAATGGTTCACTCGCTTTCTCCTCATCTAACATATGTTCGGGTCTCGACTTGTCTCGCTTAGTGGACGAATTCGATTCAAAGATTGATATTTTTTGTTTTTTAATTGGCCTACCACGTGCTTTTAGTTTGTCCTTTGATTCTAAAAGGGAAGATGTTTCTGGATCAACTACGTCAAACCATTTCTTGTACACATGTTCTATAAGTGCATAGTTTTCGGTTTGCATAATATTATCAACTAGTTTATCTATTTTCTCTTTTAATACCTTTTTCGTTGTTACATTGTTAGAGACAACTATATCTAACCTATTGTAATGATCGTGGAACAAATAAAAATGTAACGTTAACAATGTTTTTACAAAATCAAAGATGTCGTGCGGACATGGTATACAGTGCACAGTTTGTATAAGACATGAGAAATTTGACCCGTCATTAGCTACCATATTTTGAGAATATTCAATCTCCATTGAAAAAAATTCTAAAGCTTCGTGAGAGACGTTACCTCTTAGGTCTTTGTACATCTTGTGCAAAAATTTGTATAGGGCTAAAACTCGACTCTTCTCGAACGACCATCTAATAACTCCATGTTGTAAACCGATCAAAGTATGAACCTTTAACCAAAATGACTCGAAATTATCTTTGCTCGTACCAAGGGTCCTCTTAAGTATGTAATGAGTGCTCTCGATTAGGTTGGTGGTTTTGTTACTGAAATTCAAGAACTGGTTAGTTTTCCATGTGATAAACTTACCACCATAAGGCAGTAACCAAATCTCTATGTATTCTATTGCTTTCAGATAATATTTGAAGTCCCGGAACATTTCGGCCCAATCGGTATTGAACGAGAGGGTTGCTTTGTGGAACACTAGATCAACCGTCTTAACCAACATTAAATATCTATCCGTCAAAATAATGGACGGTTGATCGATGAAGTGAGTTACCATCAACGATTACAAACATTCCAATACGTATTTGTATTTATCAAGTTTCTCCGCGAACATAGACACAAATCTGATGTAGAAAGTTTTACCCGTATAAGTATCTCCAACGACCTGATACAACGCCATCATGTACTTGGTTGTCTTGTAGGTGTTATCTATTATTAGCACGTTTGGAAACATCTATAGTAAATCTAAACCAATCTAAGAAAAATCCGCTTATGATACGAGTTCCGTCTGCAACCACTTTATGCCATTCAAAGTAGTCTAATAGTTTATGTTCACCTAACAAATATTGCATTTTTGACTGATCGTATTTGTCGACATTGCGTTGTTTAAGTTGAGCATTGTATACCATGCGCAAGAAATGTATACCGTGCGCAAGCAAAACGAGTTGCTAGGGTTCATCTTTTTCCATGCGCCCAAAATTACTCGAGGACTGGATCCCATGTTGCTAGAAGGAAATTCGAACTATTTGTCCGAGAAACGTCCTAAATAAGAATGACCTTCAATGTATTTCGTGTTATCATGATTGTGAATCCCACACACGATCTTTAAGAACCATTCGTCATCTTTTACCATTTATCCTTTAAGATTAAATGAGAATTTACATTTCTTAGTTCTGGTAGACTTTCTTTTTAGATTATTCGGTTCTACAAATTTTGTTTATGTGGCGGATCTCTCGCATAAGAATACTAGCCTTGGAGTTTTCTTACTTTTCACATCGCTGCGACGTCTTACTATAGCCACTAGCCCGTTGTGTTTTGCAGTTTGCTTTACCTAATCAATCAAACCTTGTTGCATATAGTTGACTTTGATTGTAAAGACATCACGATAACCAACGTGTATAGCCTCCAACATACTGCTTGTATTCTTAGCATCAGAATTCTCTTCGCATAAATCAATATCTTAAACCCTAGAATCCACTCTAGAAAATTAGGGTCATTTTCTCTCTTACAGAAATAACAAATCATTAGAAAATGTAAACCGTTAATTAAAAACAACAATTTGGGTCATGCGCGCATGGTATCCTTCAAAGTTTTAATAAAAGGTTAATTTTTGGTTAAAAGAAATATATTTAATAAAAATAACATTTTTTTGGAAAATTAATACAATTATTTATACAATACTTTTTTAAAAATACAAATGCTAAATATGTGAATATTAGGTACAGTTCATCCATGAAGTATATAAAAGGACACATACTCTATTTTTATGTTAAACATAGCTGTATTTCTTTCTTAATATAAGCGAATAATATTTGAATAAAGTCTAATGTCATTATTAAGAAAGAACCTACATAAATAAATAAATTATATAATTTTTATTTTATAGATCTATAATCTTATTGTATATATAAGACCATACACAATAGTGAGAATATTTCATTTTCCAAAAGCGCGTCACATCAGCATAATCCTCAAATAATTATGCAAAAATTCTCAATTCACGCGGTAGTAGTGCATATTTCATCTTTCAGTATAACCTATCATATTTCTCTCTCTTCCACATCATTCTACCGTACAACATCCTACCATTTATTTTTATTTATCTTTCTTATTATTTAATATATATTTACATTAAAAATATATATATTAAAATAAATAATTTTCATAAATTAACATAATTGTTTTACAAATATAAACTATAAAATTGAAATAATTAAAAATATAATACATAATATATACTATATTTAAATTTCAAATTTAAAAATAAAATTGGTTTCATTTTCCGTAAAAGCTTAAATTTTTAATAGAATATAAATTTACAATTAAATAAAATATATTATTGATCACCTAAATATATAGTATATTATTGATAGATCTCACAAAACTATAATTCATGGTATACTTTTTTTATTTTTGTTAGTCACTAAAATGTTTCGTAAATTGTTTCGAAAATATTTGATAAAAAAACTTTCAGTGTCCGAATCAAACAAACTAAGTCTCTATTCATAGATCTCAAAAACATTATAAATTATGATATAATTTTTTTGTACTTACTAAAATATTCTAAAATTTGTTTTGAAAAAACTTAATAAAAACAACTTAAAAACTTTCTTGTCCGAATTAAAAAAACCAAGTCTCTATTTATAGATCTCAAAAAATTATAAATCATGGTATATTTTTTTTCTTTTTTAACTTACTAAAATATTTCGAAAATCATTTAAAAATACAAAATAAATAAAATACTCAAAATATAATGGTATACTTTTTTATCTTTTTTACAAACCATTTATCTTAAAAAATGATTTTAAAAATGAAAAAAAAAGAACCTGCATACTGCTATTGGACGAAGAAACGATAGATTGGGGTTCATCTTTTGAACCCCAAACCATCTTTTGAATCCCGCTGGATTAAAAAATGCACTACTATTGAAATATGCGCCGCTGCACATGGTCTAAAGAAGTAACATTACCATGAGAGTAATTGAGAATTCTATTATAAAATTCTAGAAGTAGATCAAATATGTTATTTACAATCAAAATCTGCTACATTTCGATTAACACCGTACTGCATCGCCTTTTCATGAATATTCCTACCTAGGTTTGGCATCCTTAACCTTACAACCGAAATTACATTAAGGAGCTATGACGAGGAGATTCAGTAACCAAGCTTGACTGTGATATGTCTCGTGCAGTATTAAATCTAAACAAACACAGATACGAGAGTTTTTTTTTGTTATTTTTATTTTTATATAATTACTTTATTTGTTTTTGTAGGTTAATATAATGACACATACAACAGAAGCAGAATTATAGTAGAGTTGCATAATATTGCAACCGAAGAATATAAAAAGAAACATAGAGCCCGAGATGAACAGAAGGTTTAAAATCGGCTAAGTCAAAGAAAATTGTTGATGGTTATGAATTGATAGATCCCTCAATATAGAAATGTCAAGTATATGTCTCCGGTGAATCTCACCGTCGACGATGACTGCTCTGAAGAAGGAGAATCAGCATCGCACGACACCAAACACAAACTCTATCCTAGGGTTATGACCTTGGGCTTGTGTGTTGGGTCAAAGACTCAGACTCAACACCTTGATCTATTGGACTCTAAAGGTGGTCCTAAAGCCCAACAAGACTCCTTCTAAGAAGACCCATGTGCTATCCCTATTGCCAAACACTCACTCTCATCCTACCCCTGTATCCAAACAATAATACTCATTTATTGAACAGCATTGTAACAAACAAAAGAATATTCCCAAAGTTTATTACATCTAAAAATCTGTACTTAAATACCAACTAGTTACAATGATTGAATGAGTGAAAAACTTTACAATTTCTACTCTAATATTCACTCCCTAAATTCGACTTGGTATCAGAGCCATTCTGATCTGATTGAATGGCCAACTCCGATGAGTCTCCTTCACTGTCATCAGACTCTATAGGCTCCATCCTTCCCAATAACTCTGTTGCTGCTCCAAGAAGTCTTCAGCTGCATTCAATCAACAATACAAATACCATCAAACTTGATAGAAGTAATTACCTCCTTTGGAGGACAGTGGTGTTACCTATGATCAAAGGTAACAAATTAGGAGGCTATATCTCAGGAGAGAAGATCTGTCCTCCTAAACACTCTGATAATAATGAAGACAACATTTCTGAGAATCCAGACTATGAAGAATGGATCTCAAAGGATCAACTGCTGCTTGGTTGGCTGTATTCCACTATGAGCCCTGAAATAGCAGCTTAGTTGATGGAAGAAGAGACCTCTAAAGGTCTGTGGGAAGCAGAAGGAAAGCTATCTGGCTCTCAGACAAGAGCCAGAATCACTTACTTCAAGGCAGAGTTTCAGAAAACTCGTAAAGGATCCACTACTATGTCTGATTACTTGAACAAAATGAAAATGATTTTTGACAATTTAATTCTAGCAGGCTGTCTTACCTCCATGGATGACCTGATCACTCAGGTCCTTGCAGGCCTTGATGGTGACTACACACCAATAGTGGTCAGTCTGGCTGACAAAGACAGTCTCTCTTGGCTTGAACTGCAGACAAGTCTTCTATCCTTTGAAAGCAGGTTAGAACAGCTCAATGACCTGCAAAATACAATGTCCACAGTCAATTTAACAAGTGTTAATTATGCACAAAGAAATGACACAAAGCAACAAGTTAACAATGCCAATCCAAGAGGCAACTCTGGACAGAAGGTTAAAAACCATGACCGGTCACCAGTGTTTGACACTTGTTGCGTTCGTGCCACTAAGGTTTATTCGTCCCCAAAACTGGTCATTTTTGTTTTGAAATATGGTATATATGGCCACTGCTGCGTTCTAACTAACCATACGAAGACATATTGAACCCAAAGTTATAATGTTTTTGTTACAAATATGATCATCCAACATTTCACACTCAAAATTTCACTTTTTGATGATTAACGGAGTGTAGATCAACACTATTGTGACTACAAATATGGTTATTGAACATTTTAAATTCAAAGATACAAATCGGTTTTAAGGGTATTTTGGGTGTGAAATGTCTAATAAATGTATTTGTAACAAAAACATTATAACTTTGGGTTCTAAATATCTCCATATAGTTAATTAACACGTGACAGTGACCATATATGCAACATTTTTAAACAATGATGACTCGTTTTGGGGACGAATAAACCTTAATGGCAAGAATGCAACAAGTGCCAAACACCGGTGACCAGTCACGATTTTTAGCCCTGGACAGAACATGAACTTCAATAAAAACTATATAGGCAGGTTCAACTCCAACTACAGAGGTCGAGGCAACTCTTACAGAGGCAGGGGTGGAAGATTTGCTCAAAACAAACCAACATGCCAGATCTGTAGCAGATATGGTCATTCTGCTGTTATGTGTTACTATAGAGATGACCCTTCAGTTATGGGGTCAACCTCTTCAAAACACCCTAAATCAGAGGGTGATCACAGTGCTTTGCTTGCAGCACAAGATACATCATCAAATGGAGTTTGGTATGCTGACAGTGGAGCCAGCCACCATGTCACAGGTAGTACCAACCAGCTAACTTAGAAACATGACTACACAGGTACTAAACATGTCCTAGTTGGTAGTGGTGAGAGACTTCTAATCTCTCACATAGGTGAAACCTCATTTCTATCTCTACATAAACAGCCTCTCTTTCTCAAATCTATACTCCATGTTCCCAAAATCAACAAAAATCTTTTGTCTATCTCACAACTCACCAACTATAATGATGTTTTTGTTGAATTTCACAAAACTTTTTGTCTTGTGAAGGACAGGTTAACAGGGACAGTATTGCTCAAAGGGAGATGTGAAGATGGCTTGTACAAGATGGATACTCTTTCTCAACATCTACCTACCAATCCAGCCAGTTTCAATACTCAAGTCTGTGTGTCTAAGGGTCCCTTTTGTTCTCCTAGTGTGTGTTTCTTTAAGGTCTCTAAGGATGGATGGCATAGGAAGCTTGGCCATCCATTTCAGTCTGTTTTACTTAGTGTCCTAAAGTCTTGTAATCTTCAAACTCTTTCAAGTAATGAGAACTTTTTCTGTGAGGCTTGTCAGCTAGGCAAGTCTCACACTCTTTCTTACCATATTTCTACTTCTCATGCTAGAAATGTATAGACCTTATCCATACTGATGTTTGTGGTCCATCCCCTGTCCTATCTACTGAAGGTTTTAGGTTCTATGTTGTGTTTCTTGATGATTTCTCTAGATATTCTTGGGTCTATCCTATCAAAACTAAAGGGCAAGTCATTGAAGTATTTAAAATCTTTAAAGCTTTTGTTGAAAATCAGTTTAAAAGAAAGATAAAAACAATTCAAAGTGATTGGGGGGAGAGTTTAGACCTCTAGCTACCTTGGCTACAGAACGTGGCATCCTACTACGCAGGTCCTGTCCTTACACATCAGCTCAAAATGGAAGAGCTGAGCGTAAGCACAGGCATCTTGTAGAGACTGGCGTGACTCTGCTTGCTCAGTCTAAACTACCCTATAAATACTGGGTTGAAGCCTTTGAAACAAGCATCTACCTTATTAAGAGGTTACCCACTCCTACTCTTAACAACATCTCCCCATTTGAAGCCCTATTTCACAAAAAACCCAATTATCTAGTCATCAAAACTTTTGGGTGTGCCTGTTTCCCTTGTTTCAGACCCTATCAAACTCACAAATTTCAATTTCACTCTCTTAAGTGTGTCTTTCTAGGCTACAGCCACAATCACAAAGGGTACAAGTTTCTAAGTCCTACAGGGAGAGTCTATATGTTCAGGAATGTAGTATTCAATGAGACTGACTTTCCCTTTACCTCAGGGTTCCTTCACCAACCCCAAAGTAGTCAGTCTCCCTATCAGTCTGTCAATCTTTGGCTACCCTCAATGTCTACTTCTATGGTTTCTGAAAGAGTGTCCACTTGCGCTAGTCCTACATCTGATCTCTCCACTGAGCCTCATACTTCTCAGCCTGTCTCCCAGACAGAACACCAGACTACTCACTCACACTCTCTACCTAACTCACCTTCTAAGCCTTATCCAGACACTCTTCCACACTCACTCTCTGACTTTGACACTGCTACTAATCCTCACCAATACACTGATCCTCACACTAGCTCCACACCATCACTCATCATTGACCTACCCTTTCCCACTCCAAATCCTTCTAACCCTTCTTCACAGCCTACAAACACTCACATCATGCAGACAAGACAAAAAAGTGGTATTCATAAAACCAAACTACCCTATATTGGAACTCTTAACACTGCTGACAGGGATATGATTACACCATCTAGTTTTTCTAAAGCTGCAGGGAATCCTAATTGGGTGGCTGCTATGAAGGCTGAATATAATGCTCTAATGGCTAATAACACTTGGTCTCTAGTTCCTTTACCACCTTACTCTACTATTGTTGGCTGCAAATGGGTTTACAAGGTTAAGCATGCTATCGATGGGTCTGTTCAACGTTACAAAGCCAGACTTGTAGCCAAAGGCTTCCACCAAACTCCTGGTATTGATTTCTATGATACTTTCAGCCCTGTTGTTAAGGCCTCTACAGTCAGGCTCATACTCACTATTGCTGTCTCAAAGAATTGGTATGTCAGGCAACTTGATATCAACAATGCCTTTCTAAATGGGGAGCTACAAGAGACTGTTTATATGCAACAACCTCAGGGTTTTGAAGATATCAATCAACCTACCTATGTGTACAAGTTAAACAAGGCTCTCTATGGTCTAAAGCAAGCACCCAGGGCCTGGTTTTCTAAGCTACGGGATACTCTAACTGATTGGGGATTCAAGAACTCGAGAGCTGACTGCTCTCTCTTCTATCTGGTTACTAAAACTACCATTCTACTCATCCTAGTTTATGTGGATGACATCCTGGTCACAGGCAATGGTGCAGCATGCCTCACTCAGTTCACTCACAACCTCAATGCAAAATTTTCTCTTAAAGATATGGGATCACTCTCTCTATTCCTTGGAATAGAGGTTCATCGTGATAATACATGTATCTATCTTACACAACATAACTATATCGAAAACTTACTTGCCAATCAGGGTGCTGCTCTCTCCAAACCTTGTCCTACTCCTCTTGCTCCTGGCACTACCTTATCAGCAACTTCTGGCTCTCCACTTCCTTCACCTACACAATACCGAAGTGTGTTAGGAGCCTTGCAGTATCTAACACACACCAGACCAGACATTGCCTATGCTGTGAATCGACTGAGTCAATACCAGCAGGCCCCTACAACTACTCACTGGCACTGTCTCAAAAGGATACTACGGTACTTATCTAGGTCACGTTGGCTGGGGCTTCATATCAAGCCTTGCTTCCATCTTCAATTACATGGTTACTCCGATGCTGACTGGGCCTCCTCCGTTGATGATCGATGCAGCACTGGGGCATACTGTGTTTTTCTTGGAGAAACGTTGATCTCCTGGTCCTCCAAGAAGTAGAACGTCGTCTCTCGATCGTCCACAGAGTCTGAGTACAGAGCACTCGCCAATCTTTCTGCTGAGTTAATCTGGATTCGCTCGTTACTCACTGAACTTCAAATCCCTCTCATACCTCTTTCTGTCTTGTGGTGTGATAATCTGGGGGCCAGTGCTTTGGTTTCGAATCCCGTCTTCCATGCCCGCACTAAGCACGTCGAGCTTGACGTGCATTTCATTCGATATCAGGTTCTTGGAGGGACCATCCAGATTCGCTATGTCCCTACTCAAGACCAGGTAGCCGATTCCCTCACCAAAGCCTTGCCTCCATCTCGATTTGCTTATCTACGGGACAAACTAGGGCTCCTTGAGTCACCGCTTCGTTTGAGGGGGGATGTCAAGTATATGTCTCCGGTGAATCTCACCGTCGACGATGACTGCTCTGAAGAAGGAGAAGCAGCATCGCACGACACCAAACACAAACTCTATCCTAGGGTTATGACCTTGGGCTTGTGTGTTGGGTCAAAGACTCAGACTCAACACCTTGATCTATTGGACTCTAAAGGTGGTCCTAAAGCCCAACAAGACTCCTTCTAAGAAGACCCATGTGCTATCCCTATTGCCAAACACTCACTCTCATCCTACCCCTGTATCCAAACAACAAGACTCATTTATTGAACAACATTGTAACAAACAAAAGAATATTCCCAAAGTTTGTTACATCTGAAAATCTGTACTTAAATACCAATTGGTTACAATGAATGAATGAGTGAAAAACTTTACAATTTCTACTCTAATATTCACTCCCTAAATTCGACTAGAAAGATGGTGCTGCTCGGTCGGACATCTTTAGGAAAGAAAATGTTTCAAATCTGAACGAATGTTTCAAATCTGAACTAATATCTTAGAAACTGTTGTCAAGAAGTTCAAACCAATTTTTTTCAACAGCTCCACAATCCTAACTACTACTAAGTTTGCTATAACAATGAAATGGTATGTTATTAGTAATTATTAGTAAATATGTTATTTATGAATTTTTTTACAAAATGCGCTTCCTGTAATTAGATTTTTTTATTGAAAATATTGTTAAGGATAATTTTATTTAGAGGAATAATATAATAGGGTTAACGTTATGAAAAACAAATTTCATACTTTTGACTCAAATATAGTTACCATTATTTATGGAACGTTGTCAGTTATGTTAAAAAAATAGATACTATAAGAAAACAAGATATCTTTTTGGTAATAGTTTTTTCATCCAAATGAGTACTTTTATTTAACTATGGAACAAAAAAAAGAAAGTGAATGGGGAATTGGATTGGTATATTAAACTCTGTGTAACATAAAAACAATAGTTACTTTTTTTAATATTTGTCATTTTGTATTTGTCTTACTTTTCTAATGCGCTCATTTTGCTATTTAACATCAAAATGGGGTTATTGATTATTTTTAGGCAATAGACAACGGACTTTATCTAATGACAGTGAATATTGGGACAAACTTGCTTCCAAACAAGCAAAATTCAAGATTTAACTCGAGCTCTAACTCAAACTCTAAGATTCAACGTGAAGCGAAAGGAAGTGAATCAAAACAAAGGATTTGGAGATTGAAATTCTATGCCTTCTTTGCTCTTTTTTTTCTCGTTCTTCCAAAATAAATATTTAATCTTTTATATGACATAAAAAGAGTTAATTGGCTAGTACATAAATTTGCAAAGAATACAATTAAAAATTTAGTAAAGTATCATTTAAGACCCAAAACCATAACTATTATCTACCTAAGATCTATATTTCCATATATCCGTTTTAATTAAATATTAATAATTTAAAACCCACTAATGTTATAAATACCCTCATCTTTAAGACTCCCTTCTACTTTTATGGTTTTACTTTTGATGGAAAACTGCACTGGTACTACGTTTACAGAGACCAAAGAGATAATTTCATTTGCTGTGGAGATAATTTTCAATGTCGCTAGATTGCTTACAGACACGGACCATGCAGAGCTGTGAATGACGATTGTTTCCCTTGGAATTAACTCAAATGCTCTCTTTCATTGTGTATTCTTGCTGCCACTAATAAAATATTATATTGCTTATATTTTTATACATTTGTGTATTATTTTAAAGATAATATTTGTTTTTTCTTACGAATTAGTAGGTTTTATGGTCACCGTGACGGTGTCATTTCCAATTCTCTGGTTTTGTTTCGTCTTTAGAAAACATAATAGAAGCAAGTATATCATTAAACCACCATTTTTCTCTCTTTATATGGATACTAACTGATAGGTGATTATACTTAAATCCAACATTTTTCTCTCTTTATATGAATACTAATTAATAAGTGATTTTCGGTATTGTTATTTGTCTTTAAAAAAAAATCATGAGTGGTACTAGTTTTGTTCATCTTAAAAAAACCCAATGATATTTTCGGATTTTTATTCCGAGTAACGGTTTAAAAGATACATGCTTTTAAAATTTTAAAATTTAAAAGGTAAAACAAAGAAGATGCAAAACCTTCTTTATTTTGATAGATGTAAAACCTTCTTTATTTTGATAGATGCGAAACCTTCTTATGCGAAACCTTCTTTATTTTGCTAGATGTTAAACCTTTTTTATTGTGATAAATGTGAAACCTTCTTTTTATTTTGATAGATGCTAAACCTTCTTTAATTTGATAGATGCTAAATCTTCTTTATTTTGATAGATGCGAAACCTTCTTTATTTTTTAAATGCGAAACCTTCTTTATCTTGATAGATGCGAAACCTTATCTATTTTGATAAACCTTCTTTATTTTGATAGATGCAAAACCTTCTTTATTTTGACAGATGAGAAACCTCTTTGTTTTGATAGATGCGAATCCTTTTTTTCCATCTTGGTAGATGCGAAACCAGTCACTAGATGCAAAACCATATAACTGAGACACGTGTGTAAAATATTTAAAAAAAATAAATTCAAAACATATCATGAGTGGTACTAGTTATGTTTGTCTTAAAAAACAAAACAAATAGTATTTTCAGATTCTTTTTCCGAGTTATGGTTTAAAAGATGAGGACCTCTAAAAATTAAAATTAAAAAGAAAGAAAGAGAAGTTGGTTACTGTATTTTATATAGAGGGGTGTTTAAGGTATAAAATCTCTTAAAAATTTTAGGCATTTATTCGTAATAGGTTTGTTGGATAGGTAAGCCTCCCTTAAAAATACAACAACAATAGTTAAAAAAACTGATAAATCTATAAAATATAATATATTTGAGATCGAAAATTTTAATATTAAAAGATAAATAGGGTTATTTATAATATGATACTAAAATAATTTTGGTCCATTTTTAGATGATTATTTCCTAGTATAACCTATCAAAACTTTTTTAAGTGATTTAGGTACCAAATATTTTTAAAAACCAAATTTATCCTTATTTATTTAGTACTTTTTTCTTTTTCCTGTTTATGGAAAGTCTAGTTTGTCGAAGAGTATTTGGAAGCTCCACTATGATCCGTCGACATTTATCGAACGATTTTTTGCCTATTTTTTCTTTAATCTCCGAAAACTATATCGTATTGAAGCGTATTGATTGATAAGGCGAGAAATTTGTTTGATAAAGTTGATACCGAGGCTTGAATTTTTTATGGTTAGTAGGTACTCGAGATCGATTCGATTTGTAGAAGCAAATAGGCTATTCGATTAAATGTCGTTTAAAAATGTCATTTCTTGGAACACGATGATTGGTGGGTTTTCGTTAAACGAAAGAGTTGATAAAGCATTACAACTATTCGATAGAATGCCTGAGAGAAATGTTGTAACTTGGAATGTAATTATAACCGCCTTAGTGCAATGTGGACGGATTGAAGAGGCAGTGGTACTTTTTGATAAAATTCCAGAAAAGGATGTGATTTCATGGACAACAATGGTAGTCGGGTTAGCAATCGCTCGCGTAACGGACGGGATCTACGAAGAGATAAAGTTCAAGAAGAACTTGAGAGAGAGATGAATTAGAGAAAGCATAATGTTGTAATCTTTTTATTTCTTGTTATGTTTACAAATGTACAGTTATTTGTTTATATATCAGATACAGAGTTTGTTATAGTATTGTTAGTGTAACCGAAATACTAACAAAAGTAGTTTTGAGACTAACAATAGTACTTGGGCATGCTTTAAATAATAACAAGACCGAGACCATGTATTTGACCCGTTTTATACAAATAATTAGGTCGAGACCAGCAACCAATCTTCTTCCTCTATATAATTTATTTCTGTTCTTTAGGGTTAACTCTAACATTCCCCTCAAACTGAGCGGAGGAACACGAAGACCAAGTTTGTTTATGAGAAATCAAAATCTCCATTGAGACAAGGTTTTGGTGAATGTGTCAGCCGTTTGGTCAGTTGTTGGAATAAATCAAATTTCAGAGCTCGTTGAAGTACCTAGTCACAAATGAAATGAAAATCAATCTCGATATGTTTCGTTCGTGCATGGAATACCGAATTTGAAGCTAAGAAAGGAACACCCATGTTATCACACCAAATAACAAGAAGTCAGGACAAGGGTATTTTGAATACGTGAAGCACAGATCGGAGCCATACAAGCTTAGAGCATAGACTACTTTTTGGAGGAGCAAGAAATCAAGGATGCACCAAAAAAGACATAATACCCGCCAACGGAGCGTCTGTCATCAATTGAGCTTTCCTAGTCTGCTCTGAAAATCCAGTTATGGCTAATTGAGCAAAGGGTTTCAGATAGATCCCAAGTTATCGGGTACCAGATGAGTAACGTAAAACTCGTTTTGCATTTTATAAGTGCATATCTGTTGGAGCTTGTAGGAATTGAGGCAATTTGCTGACTGCAAACACTATGTATGATCTTGTATTCAGTAAGTACTGCAAATAACTTAACAATCGTCGATATATTGTATATCAGGGAGGAGATTACCATCACTGAGGGATAACGATTTCCCAACATACATGGGAGTAACACAAGGTTTGGATTTGCTCATACGAGTGTTTTCGAGTAAGTTATTTATATATTGCTGTTGAGTAATGTAAAGTCATTTATTGTCTCTAGTGACCTCCATTCTTAAGAACAGATGAAGATCACCCATGTCCTTTAGAGAAAACATGTTATTGATTTTAGTAATAAACTGTTGGAGAGCTTGAGGTTTGCTTCCTGTCACAATAAGGTTGTCTACATAGATAATAATATTAAAAGGAACATATTCTAAAATAAGGAATAAACATCTTATTATCAGCTTTAGAGATAAGAAAACCCCAATTAAGTAGAACATCCCTGAGTTTAGAGAACCAAGCTCCAGGAGCCTGTTTAAGGCCGTAAAGAGCCTTGTTAAGCCTATAGATATGATGATGTTGGAGAGGATCTTCAAACCCTTGTGTTTGATACATGTAGACAACCTCCTATAGATTTCCATTCAGAAATGCATTATTTATATCTAATTGTCGTATACCCCAATTTTTTGAAGCAACAATAGTTAGAACAAGTCTAATGGTAGAAGACTTGATTACATAACTAAAAGTTTCCCCAAAATTAATTCAAGGGGATTGATGAAAGCCTTTAGCAACAAGTCGAGCTTTGCACCTTTGTAAGGAGCCATCAGCTCCATATTTTCATCTATAGACCCACTTGCTTAAAACAACATTCATGTTAGGATGCCAAGAAGTTAAATACCAGGTAGAGTTAGATTTTAGAGCTTGAAACTCATGAAGTATAACCTTAGCATAGTGTGGATTGAACATAGCTTGTTTAAAATTTGTTGCCTCTTTAGTTAAATCCAGACTCGTGTTAACTAAACCATTGTAAATGTATTTTGGTTTTGAGATGCTAGTATTTCCCCTGGTAGTCATATGATGTGTATTAGTTATAGAAGGGAAAACACTAGAATTATATATTGGAATAAGAGTAATAGATGTAGGGTTCTTTGAGATTGGTTTTTCTGGTGAAATATGATGAGTTTGAAGTGTAAAACTAGGACCAGTATTTTGAATATGAGAAGATAGAAATTCTGACTGAACATGATTTTGTAATAAACTAGTGTCCAAATTGTTTTAAGGGATTAAGATTGTTGAATTATTATTTGACAGGTTTGATGTATGATATCAGGAACAGGTGGAGCAGAAGATGTGGATGGTAACTGATGCTCAAATGGAAGACATGAATTAGGTAAAGTACCTCTTTTAGTTAAAGCAATAGTTGTAGGTCTGCAATGTATTGCATTGGTTGTAGAATGATTAACCCTTTGAGACTTAGGAAATGTGTTAAAACAGTTAGAAGTAGGTAGATATACTAGAGATTCAGACTTTGTAGTGTTAAAAAAGCTGGTGGAACAAGGTAATTCCTCTTTATTAAAGACAACATGTCTTGAAATGATAAGTTTTCCTGTAGGTGTAATGCATTTATATCCCTTGTGAGGGGTAGGATATCCCAAAAAAATACACATTTGACAAATTGAAAACTAAGTTTGTGATTTTGATAGGGTCTGATGTGAGGAAAATAGGCTAAAACAAATACTTTGAGAGCTAAATTGTCAGGTGTTCTGTGGTATATTAGTTCATAGGGTGACTTATTCTCTAGAACATGAGTTGGTAATCTATTGATAATGTAGGTAGCAATAGAGAAGGCATCTGATCAGTAAGATAGTGGAAGTTGAGACTGAGGCAACCGGGTGAGGCGAGTCTCAACAATGTGTCAATGTTTCCTTTTTGTCCTACTATTTTGGGCATAAGTATAGGGACAAGATATTCTTAGTTTAATCCTATAATTTTTTTTGTAAAAATAAGAAAGGTTTGATACTCACCCCCTCCATCAGTTTGTAAGATTTTTATATTTCTTTCAAACTATTTTCAACTAATTTGTTGAACTCTAAAAAGACAATAAACACTTCTTCTTTTTTCTCGAGGGGATATACCCAAGAAAATATGATGTAATCATATAAATATAGGATGTAATACCTAAAACCATTTCTAGGTCAGAGTGTATAAGATCTAGTAGGCTTAATACATGAGAGTTTGAACTAGGAAAATGTAGTCTATAAGACTTACTTAGTTAACAAGAGTTACAAAAAGAAGCCATACCTGAGTAGTCTGACCTCTGGTTTAGAAGATTATGATTATGTAACATAGTGAGTTGCACCTGAGTCTGCATACCAATAATACTCATTGTTGGAATCTCGAGTAACAACATATGCATCTGGATCTAATCTAGAGTGTTGAATTTCTGCAGGAGGTGGTTGAGTTAAAGCATTTGGATCGTCACGAAGATAACAAGACAGGACAACATGACCATACTTGTCACACATCTGGAAAGTTAGCTTGTTTGGAAATTATCTGCCCCCTCTTCCTCTGTAAGTGTGATATCTCATTCCTCTGTAGTTGCTGTTTGATCTCCCTTTATGATTTATGCCTTGAACTCTATAATAGTTTCTATTACCTCTAGGTCCTTGAGTGTTATTAGACTGTTTTTATCACTCTTATCCTTATAATTGTTATAGTTAGAAGCTAGGTTTATGTTAGCAACAACTCCTTATATACTAGAGAGTTGCTCTAGTCTGTTTTCAAATTTCAACGTAGAGGACTGTAAAACTGTCCAGCTTAAGGTCTCATTATCAGTAAGACTGACTTAAATAGGAGGATAGTCTGAGTTCAGACCTGACAACACTTGAGATATTAGATCAACCATAGGAATAGGTGACCCAATAATGACCGAATTGTCAGCAATAGCAATAGATTCTGGCTCTTGTTTGTGTGCCTGATAGTTCTGTTACAGCATCCCATAGCTTCTTTGAAGAATCATGTTCTAAAATGTGTGTTGTAATTTCAGTATCAATGGTTGTAAACAACCATCCAAAAACAATTGATCCTTGGAAATCCAGTCTTCCTAGGCTTTATTCTCAACCACATTTCCAGTTTCATCAGGCAGAAACTTTGGTGGATAAGGACTTTCTCCAGGGATGTGACCAAAAAATCTGTTTTCTTTGATAACAGATCATCGTCTTGCAGACCATATAATTTATTCTATCTAGCTTAATATTGTTGTTAAAGTTAGTTACTTGCACCGTTTGACTCTTGTTGTTTGTGGAAATCTCAGGTAATGAACAGCTTGACGTTCCTGTGTCTGATGCAATTGACGTTGTAGGTTTTGATACCAAGATAAAGTGTAAGAAAAACTTGAGAGAAAGAGATGAATTAGAGAAAGCAAAATGTTGTAATCTTTTTATTTATTGTTATGTTTACAAATGTACAGAAATTTGTTTATATATTAGATATAATTTTATTATAGTATTGTTAGTGTAATCGAAATACTAACATATATAGTTTTGAGACTAACAACTAGTACTTGGGCCTGCTTTAAATAATAACAAGACTCAACCATGTACTTGACCCGTTTCGTACAAACGATTATGTCGAGACCAACAACCAATCTTCTTACTCTATATCCTTTTTTTTATTTTCTTCAGGGTTAACTCTAACACGAAGGTATTGCAATCAGAGGAGATGTTTTTCCCAGGTTCCACTTTATCGGATCATGTTCTCCTCTTTAACAATATCCCACAGATAAATATGATCGTGGTAGTAGGAGAACTTAGTAGGCGAGATAAATATTCTCTAGTTGAGGCTCTCACACATGGAAAAGTCACTAAGCCAGTAGTTACTTGGGTCATTGGAACTTGCGCACGACTCTTCAAATCAGAAGTACAATTTTGCATGCTGGATCCAAAAGTGGGGCCAAAATGGAGTCTGCACAAGAAAAGAATCAAGCACTACAAGAAGCGGGAGCTGTTGTTCCATCATCATATGAAGCTTTTGAAGCTGCTGTCAAGGAAACATTTGACAAACTGGCTGAAGACTAAAACATAACTACTATTAAGAAAGTGAAGCCTTCACATGTTTTATCGATGTATCGGACTATCGTTAATATTAGTCCAATAAAAGTAATCATAAAGAAAGGAACGGACTAGTAGTTAAATATGTATCATGGAGGTAATTGTATAGATACCAGGTTTAATTCCGAATACTGTGAAGGATTGGATTCGGAAATAAACAACTTAAGCAAAACGTAAAGTTTTGGGGTTATTTTGTAAAACAAAATAATACCGGGTTATGGTCCCTAAGGGTGGCAATTTAATAAGGACTGGTCTTCATTAAGTAACCATCTGGAAGTTACAAACGGTTAAAAGAGAAGAACCATTTTCTCACTTCAGTTCTATATAAGAATGAGTTCCTCATTCTTAAAAGACACGAGATAAAATACAGAGAGAAAAATCCTTTAAGAAAAACAAATTGATTCTTCCTTCGAATCAATTACAAAAGTGTGTTTTGGTTGCCATCTCTTAGAAGAATCTCATCCGCTTCAAGTCAGGAATCTGAAGATCAAAGAATGTCTACATCATGTAAGTACTTATTCCGCATTATTACATGATGATTTAATTTCATGGTTCAATAAGTTAAGTAAGAAATCCATAAAGTATTTCTTTCAAGTGGTATCAGAGCAACCATGAAATTAAATTCTTAGTTTTTCAGATTATAAAATTAGATCATATATATTAGATCTATATATTAAATGTGATGTCGGTTATCGGAAATTATACAAACAGTTAAACAATTACGGTGGTATAATTATATATACCGTTAAGAGATGCCGTATGCGATTACTATAATTAATATAATTAAATGAAAATCTAAAGTTATTAATAAAATTATATATTATATAATTTTTTAGTAACTGTAAGTGTAAGAACTGACATTCGCCTAAAGAATAGGCATGAGTTATAACAACTGAAATATAAGTGTTCCTTTATTTTCGTAAGTTGTGTGGTTTCTTTACTTTCAGAAGTCATGTACGTGACAGTTAAATATGTAAAAGAAAGACTATAAGTCTATACTTAAATAATAAGTTAAAGTAGAGAGCAGGTTCATATTATAACTAAAGAATTATATAAATCAGAATTATATTATATAATTAAAGATTATTATATATATAAATATTTAAAGACATATTATATATATATATATATATATATATATATAAGTGTTATATTATAATAATTAAAGGTATAACGTGCCTGTAACTGCAAAAGTTTAAATCTGTGTTAACAAATATGCCGATTTACGTGCAGTAATATTAGCTAAAAAGTATGTGCGCGTTAGTTGCGAATTAATAGCACTAATTGTGCGTTAATAACAGACGTGCAGATTTTGTAACTGTTATGAGAAAAACGTGCATCTGTTATTAGTAACTACATAAGATAGATTTATTAATGTCTGTTATTAGTAACTACATAAGATAGATTTTAAGTTTTGACGCTAACGGCGTGCGTTAGTGTTTACTAGCCACTAACTTTAATATATTTATATATTAGTAAAATTTATATATATATATATATATATATATATTATAAAGAGACGTGCCTTAACTGTTAGCCTAAAAAGTAGGCTTAAAGTAACTGTTAGCCTAAAAAGTAGGTGTGTTGTAACTGTTAGCCTAAAAAGTAGGCTTAAAGAAAAGTAGGCTTAAAGTAACTGTTAGCCTAAAAAGTAGGCGTGCATAATCTAAAAAGATATTATAGTATATATATAAATAATTATTATATATATAAAGTATTATATTATAATATATATTAAAAATTATATCTTAATATAATTACATATATATTATAATATAATAAATTTAAGGTATAAATTTAATTTTATTAAATTTATATATAGACTACGAAATAGTTTGGACATTAAGTGAATAGGTAGTCGTATAGTATTTTTCAAAATAATTAGCATATTTTAAGTTGTCCGAACTTGGATAAATAATTAATGATTCAATATATCACCAAAGTGATCCCTATTGCTGAATTAATTATTTTAGAGTTTTGACAAGTTTTTGATTGAAAAGTATGTAAACTTTAATCGGCCCAAAGGAAGTTTAAAGTTTGACATAGTTAATCTTAGACACGAGATAATTATTTGTGAATTGGTCATTAAGAAAATTGAACTAGGAAAATCGGCCCAAAGGAAGATTTTCTTACTTAAGTCAATTAGTAGGATCAACATTAATTATGCTCAAACTCATACATATACAAATTAATATGCTTGCCCAAAGGTATCTTATTGATGTTGTAAGAGTATGTTTTATTATGCTATGTTTATTTGTTAAATACTATGAAGATTATATGTTAAGTGATGTTTTTGGCTATTTATTGTTTGTTGTTTGTTATCTTAGCAAATTCGTATTTCTATAACCCGGAAGGCAAAAAGGCACCCATACTTAATGGGAGCAACTTTGAGCTGTGGAAAGAAGATATGTTGCTGCACTTGATGTGCCATGATTACGACTTAGCATTAAGGGTCGATGAACCTAAACCTCTGACTGATGACAGTTCTCCTACGGAGAAGAAAGAGTCAGAGGCGTGGGAAAAGTCGAACAGGATAAGTCTAGGGATCATGAAGCAAGCAATTCCATTAGCATTCCGTGGTGCAGTTCCACCTGAGATCACTAATGCGAAAATATTTCTCGAAGAGGTAGAGAAATGTTTTGCCAAGAACGATAAAGTAGAGATTAAGACGCTGCTTATTAAGCTAGCCTCTATGAAATATCGTGGCAAAGGGACTGTTCGTGAGCACATCTTGGAAATGTCAAACATCGCTTCCAAATTGAAAGCACTTAAGATTGACCTTCCGGAAGATGTTGTGGTAAGCTTTACTTTTCACTCTTTCCCTCCTCAGTATAAGAACTTCGAAACTTCTTATAACTGTCAGCGCGAGAAATGGACTCTCAACGAGCTCATTTCTCAGGCAGCGCAAGAGGAGGAAAAGATGAAGCAAGAACATCCAGAAGTGCAAATGGTGAAAGCTCAAGTGGATAAGGGAATTAAGAGAAAGTATGAAGGTTCAGATGCACATGCATCCGGTTCGGGACAAAAGAAGCATAAGGGTACGTCAAAAAAGGGCGTTGCTTCCATTGTAAGAAACCGGGGCACTTTAAGAAAGAATGTGAAAAATGGAGGGCTATGATGAAAGCCAAAGGTATTTTCACTTCTATGGTCTGTTCTCAGATCAATTTAGTTTCAGTGCCGAGAAATACTTGGTGGGTTGATACAGCAGCAACGACTCATGTTTGTATTTCTTTGCAGGGTATGATAAGAAACCGAAGCCTGAGTGATGGTGAAACATCCATCTATACAGCTGATGGCAGTTCGTGTTTAGTTCATTCTATTTGTGATTTTCGTTTGTTGCTTACCAGTGGACATTTTTTGTATTTAAAAGACGTATTGTATGTACCTTCTTTTCGAAGGAACCTAATTTCCTTTCCGTTGTTGGACAAATTAAGTTATTCTTGTCTATTTGGAAATGAAAGTTTATGTCTTTATTTACATGGTAATGTTGTTGGTTCTGGAAAGTTAATAGCAAATGATAACTTGTATTTATTGGATACTATAAAGGATCACAAAGAGATAATGAATGTAGATGTACCTGGAAAACTAAATTGTAAAATGGAAAAATCAGCAAAACTCTGGCACAAGCGATTAGGTCACATTTCTAGAAATAGAATTGAAAAGCTTGTTTCAGAAGGTTTATTAAGTGAACTGGATTTTTCAGACTTCAACGTATGCGTTGAATGTATAAAAGGAAAACAGACCAAAGTGAAACGATTAGATGCTTACAGAGCGAAAGGGGTCTTGGATTTGATACATACAGACATTTGCGGTCCGTTCCCTACAGCATCATGGAACGGACAACGATATTTTGTATCTTTCATTGACGACTTTTCACGATATGGGTATCTATATCTCATTCACGAAAAATCAGAGGCCATTGACAAGTTCAAAGTCTTTAAGACCGAAGTTGAAAAACAACTTGGTAAAGACATTAAGTGCGTCAGATCGGACCGTGGTGGTGAATACTACGGGAGATATGATGGTTCAGGTGAACAACGTCATGGACCGTTTGCAAAGTTCCTAGAAGAGTGTGGCATAGTCCCTCAATATACAATGCCGGGTTCGCCCAACATGAATGGAGTATCTGAGAGACGAAACCGTACATTGAAGGATATGGTAAGAAGTATGATTAGTCATTCAACATTACCTATATCACTCTGGGGAGAAGCAATAAAATGTGCGACCTACCTACTTAATAGAGTTCCGACGAAAGCAACTACTAAGACACCGTATGAACTTTGGACTGGGCGTAAACCTAGTTTAAAACATTTACATGTTTGGGGATGTCCAGCTGAAGCGAAGCCTTATAGGCCGAATGAAAAGAAATTGGACTCCAAAACGGTTAGTAGTTATTTCATCGGATATCCCGAGCACAGTAGGGGTTTTAAATTTTATGATCCTTCCACAAAGAATATATTTGAGACGGGTACAGCGAAATTATTTGAGGATATAGAGTTTGGGGGGAAGAATTTAGTAACGAACATTCATTTTGAGGAAGAATCAATAGAGATTCCTGAAGGTTCTAACAATGATACTATAGTGTCAGATGATGATATGGTAATTAGAAGGCCAATCATCACTTCAGATTCGTTAGAACATACAGATACTCAAGATGATGTTAATCTTCCTCCTATGGATGTTGTTCCAATGGATCAAAATGAAGTTGTTCAAGAAGAGCAAACTCTACCTCCTCAAGAAGTTCAAGTGCAAAATGAAGAAATTATGCCTTTGCGTAGATCCACTAGAGAAAGAAAGAGCGCTATATCTTCAGACTATATAGTGTATCTTCAAGAACATGAAGAATTTTATGGTTCAATATAAAACGATCCTTTAAGTGTTCGTGAAGCCATGAAAAGTTCTGATTCTCACTTATGGATTAAAGCAATGAACGAAGAGTTTAAATCAATGCAAGATAACGCGATATGGGAGCTTGTTCCATTACCTGAAGGAAAGAAACCGATTGGTTGTAAATGGATTTTTAAAACCAAACGGGATTCTAAGGGTAATGTGGAGAGGCATAAAGCGCGACTTGTAGCTAAGGGTTTTACTCAACGTGAAGGGATTGACTTTAAAGAAACTTTCTCTCCAGTTTCTTCGAAGGATTCTTTTCGGACAATCATGGCATTAGTTGCACACTTCGACCTTGAGCTCCATCAAATGGATGTAAAGACCGCTTTTCTTAATGGAGACATTGAGGAAACAATCTATATGTTACAACCTGAAAACTTTGTCTCTGGTGATCCAAAGTCGACGGTATGTAAAAAGAAGAAATCTATTTATGGTCTCAAGCAAGCGTCTCGACAGTGGTATCACAAATTCCTTGAAGTTATTGTCTCATTTGGTTTTGAGATAAATTCAGTGGAGGATTGTGTGTATCAAAAGTTCAGTGGGAGTAAATTCATATTTCTAGTGCTGTATGTTGATGACATATTATTGGCCACGAACGATAAGGAATTGTTACATACGACCAAGAAATTTCTTTCGGATAAATTCGATATGAAAGATCTTGGTGATACATCATTTGTGTTAGGAATTCAAATTCATAGGAATCGATCCCATGGAATTTTGAGTTTATCACAAAAAGCGTATATTGAGAGTATGTTACAACGTTACGGGATGGCTAACAGCAAAGGAAAGGAAACCCCTATATCAAAAGGTGAAAAGTTTAGCCTTAAGCAATGCCCAAAGACAAAACTTGAGATTGAGGAAATGCAAAAGGTTCCATATGCTTCGGCTGTTGGAAGTCTGATGTATGCTCAAGTTTGTACACGGCCAGATATTGCTTTTGTGGTGGGTGTGTTAGGGAGATACGTAAGTAATCCGGGAATGGAACACTGGAAAGCAGTCAAAAGAGTTCTCCGGTATTTGCAACAAACAAAACATCACAGGTTAACATATAAGAAGTCGGATAAACTGGAGGTCATAGGGTATTCCGACTCGGATTTCGCTGGATGTGAGGATTCTCGTCGTTCAACCTCAGGCATTATATTCCTTTTAGCGGGAGGTGCAATATCATGGAAAAGTGTTAAACAAACACTCATTGCATCTTCCACTATGGCTGCGGAATTTGTTGCTTGTTTCGAGGCATCCAACCAGGCGCTTTGGCTGCGAAATTTTGTCACAGGACTGCGAATCGTAGAAGGGATAGAAAAACCCCTTAGATTATATTGTGACAATAACTCGGCAGTTCAGTATTCAAACAGTAACAGGAGCTCGGTTAAGTCCAAACATGTAGATATCAAGTTCCTGTCTGTTAAAGAGAGAGTACAGAATGGTCAAATCAGTGTGGAGCACATAGGGACAAACTCGATGTTAGCAGATCCTCTTACGAAGGCATTAGTACCTAAAGTTTTTATTGAACACACCATTAACATGGGTGTTGTGTACTTAGAGGATTGTTAGTTTCAGTGGGAGTTTGTATTAAGCTATTAAATTTGTTTGTATTATTATATTCGCGAACTTAAGGTCATTAATGCAAACATATTTATATATAAGTTTTCAGTGTGCTCTTATCTTTGATTACTCGTACTCTGCTGTAAGTAGACCTCCAATTAAGTGGGACTAGTTAAGAATAGATATGTAAGATTACATTTCATATTATTCTTATGCTATGCAACATGATAGATCCATGTAGTTGATTGTTGCGATATCGTGATTACTGATGCATCTATTTGCGGCTTGAAATGCATTGATGATGACTTTAGTCCTATGTCGTTAATGGTCATTTACGAGATTGTTAAGGTTATCTATGTGACGATAGAAATTAAGAACGTTCATTAAGTGGATACATCCTATAGTAGCATATGATGATCCAAGTGGGAGATTGTTGGAATTTCTCCATTAAGTTGGACCGTCACATGTTTTATCGATGTATCGGACTATCGTTAATATTAGTCCAATAAAAGTAATCATAAAGAAAGGAACGGACTAGTAGTTAAATATGTATCATGGAGGTAATTGTATAGATACCAGGTTTAATTCCGAATACTGTGAAGGATTGGATTCGGAAATAAACAACTTAAGCAAAACGTAAAGTTTTGGGGTTATTTTGTAAAACAAAATAATACCGGGTTATGGTCCCTAAGGGTGGCAATTTAATAAGGACTGGTCTTCATTAAGTAACCGTCTGGAAGTTACAAACGGTTAAAAGAGAAGAACCGTTTTCTCACTTCAGTTCTATATAAGAATGAGTTCCTCATTCTTAAAAGACACGAGATAAAATACAGAGAGAAAAATCCTTTAAGAAAAACAAATTGATTCTTCCTTCGAATCAATTACAAAAGCGTGTTTTGGTTGCCATCTCTTAGAAGAATCTCATCCGCTTCAAGTCAGGAATCTGAAGATCAAAGAATGTCTACATCATGTAAGTACTTATTCCGCATTATTACATGATGATTTAATTTCATGGTTCAATAAGTTAAGTAAGAAATCAATAAAGTATTTCTTTCAGGTATTGCAATCAGAGGAGATGTTTTTCCCAGGTTCCACTTTATCGGATCATGTTCTCCTCTTTAACAATATCCCACAGATAAATATGATCGTGGTAGTAGGAGAACTTAGTAGGCGAGATAAATATTCTCTAGTTGAGGCTCTCACACATGGAAAAGTCACTAAGCCAGTAGTTACTTGGGTCAGTGGAACTTGCGCACGACTCTTCAAATCAGAAGTACAATTTTGCATGCTGGATCCAAAAGTGGGGCCAAAATGGAGTCTGCACAAGCAAAGAATCAAGCACTACAAGAAGCGGGAGCTGTTGTTCCATCATCATATGAAGATTTTGAAGCTGCTGTCAAGGAAACATTTGACAAAATGGCTGAAGACTAAAACATAACTACTATTAAGAAAGTGAAGCCTTCACAAATTCCTGAGGATCTTAGCTCTGAAATTAAGAGTGGGAAAGTTCGGTCTTCTACTCATATTATTTCTACCATCTTCGATGATAGAGTTGAGGAACCATGTTATGCTGGTGTGCCGATGTCGTCTATTATTGAACAAGGCTATAGCACGGGTGACGTGATATCTCTACTGTGGTTTAAGCACAGTCTCCCCCCTTATTGTACTAAGCTCATTGAGATATGCATCATGTTATGTGCTGATGTCCACGTGTCTCTGGCGCACATACTTTTTTCCCATTTCAACGAAAAAATAGTTTTTACCCCTTTTACTAATTTTACGGCAAGAGCTGGAAATGACCTCATCTCTAGTCTTCTCTTAAGCTTGCTTACAATCGTCCACGATTTGGTGGTGCCATTGACGATGCTGCTCGATATTTAAAGGATGCTTGCGATAGAGGTCTTACACCCTATGATTTTTTTCGAGCGTATGAAATGAAGGGAATCTGTGTGCCAGGAATCAGACACAGAATCAAGAGAGGAGACAATACAGATCAAAGAGTTCTGTTGCTCTAGAAGTTTGCACGAAAAAAATTCCCAGCTGTGAAATACATGGATTATGTTGTTGAAGTGGAAACATACACTCTCTCTAAAGCTGCCAACCTCATACTCAATATCGACGGTGCCATTGGTTTGCTTTTTTTGGACTTCCTTGCCAATAGTGGAATGTTCACCAAGCAAGAGATTGATGAGATTTTCCACATCGGGTATCTAAATGGGCTATTCATGCTTGCTCGCTCCATTGGTTTGATCAGCCATACATTTGATCAGAATAGATTTAAGCATACCCAACAAACAATGCAGGGACGTCGGCTCCGGACGGGGTCATGGTAAGGTGGAGTCAGAATATTTGGATCCTGATCCAGCGTGGAATAAGGTGGGCGTTATCACAGAACACACCAAGTCGGTGTCCGGGCTCATAAGCTTTTTTGAGTCACTTATGATATTTGGGGGATACCATGACTGCACGAACTACTTTTTCAAGGAAGAGGCATGTTCACACCCTGGCTACTCAGTTGGAAGGAGGCATGACCTCCTATCAATCGCAAATTCCTTTTCCCTTCATTGTTTTTGATGAAGATGATTTGAGAGACATAGCTGGTCCCCATGAAGATGTTGTGGTGATAGGAGCATCCATTGGGGGCAATGACATTAGACGAATTTTGGTGGACACTGGCAGCTCAGCCAATATTCTTTTTCTGACTTCCTACAAACAAATAAGGAATCCAGCAGTCATTCAACGTTCGAACAGGTCTATTGTGGGTTTCACTGGATGCTCTGTGGACGTAATTGGGGAGTTCGAGGAGGAGGTTTTGTTGGGCAAGGGCCCTTTTAAAAAGATGGTGAGAATACTTTTTGTTGTGGTGGATTATCCCACATGCTATAATGCCATTTTGGGAAGGTCTTGGCTCCCCAGAATGCATGCTGTGGCTTCAACAGTTCACCAATGTTTAAAATATGTTGTGCAAGGACAGATAGGAGTTATCCGGAGTAGTGAGAAGATAGCAAGGGAATGTTATGCAATAGCTCTGGCCCCTAGAACTTTGGGGGCAGTTCAGATCAGTGAAGATTAACAGTTGGAGGGGCCCTCCGGGGGAAAGGGTGAAATTGATGACCCCAGAGAGACCCTTGGTGTTTTAATACCAATTGAAGAGGTTGAAACTCACTCTCTGGCTGAAGGAAGAAGTGTGAAGATCATATATAATATGACATCAGAACTAAAGAGCAAAATGTTATATTTTTTAACAGACCATCAACATGTTTTTGCTTGGTGCAATGCTGATGTAACTGGAGTGCCAGCAGATGTTATATCACACCAGCTATCCATCCGAAGAGATGTAGCACCCGTTGTGCAGAAGAGAAGAGCTTTTTCTAAGGAGAAAGCTGATTTTATAGTTCAAGAGGTTGACCGACTTACTAAGATGGGGCACATAAAGGAATCTGAGTACCCTTTATGGACATTCAATCCAGTGTTAGTAAAAAATAAAAATGGGAAGTGGTGTATGTGCATCGACTTTACAAACCTTAATAGGGCTTGCCCAAAAGATCTATATCTGGTCTTTCGGATTGATCAGTTAGTGGACTCCACATCTGGGAACAAGTTGTTGTCCTTCATGGATGCCTTCTCCGAGTATAATCAAATTCAAGTGGATCTGAAGGACCAAGAACACACTACTTTTGTCACTGATATGGGCCTTCATTGTTATAAGGTGATCCCTTTTGGGTTAAAGAATGTTGGGGCTACTTATCAGAGGTTGGTGAACAAAGCTTTCGCTGATCAGATTGGAAGAAACATGGAAGTCTACATTGATGACATGATGGTAAAGAGTGTGGAAGAAGAGTTACACTTGGCAGATCTGCAAGAGACTTTTGCCAACTTGGTAAAAGTTAATTTAAAGTTGAAACCAGAAAAGTGTGTGTTCGGAGTGCGGTCTGGGAAGTTTTTGGGGTATATGATAAGTGAGAAAGGGATACAGCCTGATCCAGACCAACTTAGTGCTTTATTGCAGATGGATCCTCCTCAGAATATTAAAAAAGTACAAAGATTGACAGGGAGGTTAGTTGCCCTAAACCGTTTTATCTCAAGGTCCTCGGATAGGTGCGCCCCGTTTTTCAAAACTTTAAAGGGTGCCAAAAAATTCAACTAGTCTCCACAATGCGACTAGGCCTTTGATAAAATAAAAAAGCATTTATCCTCCCCCAAAACTCTGTTTAAACCTGTTGATGGAGAAACGCGGTATATATATTTAGAAGTCTCTGAATGCGCCATAAGTGCGGTGCTAGTAAGAGAGGTGGACAATTATCCTCGTCTGGTGTACTACATCAGCAAAAGCCTGATGGATGCTGAAAAAAAGATATCTAAAACTTGAAAAGCTAGCACTTGCATTAGTAATTGCTGCTAGAAAGATGAGGCCCTACTTTCAGTCTCATTATATTGTCGTCCAAACATCTTTTCCCTTGAAAAATGTTCTTCAAAAGGCCGACATATCAAGCAGAATGACCAAAGGGTCAGTAGAATTGGTAGACTAAGACATTGATTATTGAACAAGGATCTCTACTGTGGTTTAAGCACAGTCTCCCCCTTATTGTACTAAGCTCATTGAGATATGCATCATGTTATGTGCCGATGTCCACGTGTCTCTGGCGCACATACTTTTTTCCCCTTTCAACGAAAAAATAGTTTTTACCCTTTTTACTAATTTTACGGCAAGAGCTAGAAATGACCTCGTCTCTAGTCTTCTCTCAGGCTTGCTTACAATCGTCCTCGATTTTGTGGTACCATTGACGATGCTGCTCGATATTTCAAGGATGCTTATGATAGAGGTCTTACACCCTATGATGTTTTCGAGCGTATGAAATGAAGGGAATCTGTGTGCCAGGAATCAGACACAGAATCAAGAGAGGAGACAATACAGATCAAAGAGTTCTGTTGCTCTAGAAGTTTGCACGAAAAAAATTCCCAGTTATGAAATACATGGATTATGTTGTTGAAGTGGAAACATACACTCTCTCTAAAGCTGCCAACCTCGTACTCAATATCGACGGTGCCATTGGTTTGCTTTCTTTGGACTTCCTTGCTGATAGTGGAATGTTCACCAAGCAAGAGATTGATGAGATTTTCCACATCGGGTATCTAAATGGGCTATTCATGCTTGCTCGCTCCATTGGTTTGATCAGCCATACATTTGATCAGAATAGATTTAAGCATACCCAACAAACAATGCAGGGACGTCGGCTCCGGACGGGGCCATGGTAAGGTGAAGTCAGTATATTTGGATCCTGATCCAGCCTGGAATAAGGTGGGCATTATCACAGAACACGCCAAGTCGGTGTCCGGGCTCATAAGATTTTTTGAGTCACTTACCATATTTGGGGGGACACCATGACTGCACCAACTACTTATTCAAGGAAGAGGCATGTTCACACCCTGGCTACTCAGTTGGAAGGAGGCATGACCTCCTATTAATCACAAATTCCTTTTCCCTTCATTGTTTTTTATGAATATGATTTGAGAGACATAGCTGGTCCCCATGAAGATGTTGTGGTGATAGGAGCATCCATTGGGGGCAATGACATTAGACGAATTTTGGTGGACACTGGCAGCTCAACCAATATTCTTTTTCTGACTTCCTACAAACAAATGAGGAATCCAGCAGTAATTCAACGTTCGAACAGGTCTATTGTGGGTTTCACTGGATGCTCTGTGGACGTAATTGAGGAGTTCGAGGAGGAGGTTTTGTTGGGCAAGGGCCCTTTTAAAAAGATGGTCAGAATACTGTTTGTTGTGGTGGATTATCCCACATGCTACAATGCCATTTTGGGAAGGTCTTGGCTCTCCAGAATGCATGATGTGGCTTCAACAATTCACCAATGTTTAAAATATGTTGTGCAATGACAGATAGGAGTTATCCGGAGTAGTCAGAAGATAGCAAGGAAATGTTATGCAACAGCTCTGGCCCCTAGAACTTTGGGAGCAGTTCGGATCAGTGAAGATTAGCAGTTGGAGGGGCCCTCTGGGGGAGAGGGTGAAATTGATGACCCCAGAGAGACCCCTGGTGTTTTAATACCAATTGAAGAGGTTGAAACTCACTCTCTGGCTGAAGGAAGAAGTGTGAAGATCAGATATAATATGACATTAGAATTAAAGAGCAAAATGTTATCTTTTTTAACAGACCGTCAACATGTTTTCGCTTGGTGCAATGCTGATGTAACCGGAGTGCCAGCAGATGTTATATCACACCAGCTATCCATCCGAAGAGATGTAGCACCCGTTGTGCAGAAGAGAAGATTTTTTTCTAAGGAGAAAGCTAATGTTATAGTTCAAGAGGTTGACCGACTTACTAAGATGAGGCACAAAAAGGAATCTCAGTACCCTTTATGGACAGTCAATCCGGTATTAGTAAAAAAGAAAAATGGGAAGTGGTGTATGTGCATCGACTTTACAGACCTTAATAGGGCTTGCCCAAAAGATCTATATCCAGTCTTTCAGATTGATCAGTTAGTGGACTCCATATCTGGGAACAAGTTGTTGTCCTTCATGGATGCCTTCTCCGGGTATAATCAAATTCAAGTGGATCTGAAGGACCAAGAACACACTACTTTTGTCACTGATATGGGCCTTCATTTTTACAAGGTGATCCCTTTTGGATTAAAGAATGTTGGGGCTACTTATCAGAGCTTGGTGAACAAAGCTTTCGCTGATCAGATTGGAAGAAACATGGAAGTCTACATTTATGACATGATGGTAAAGAGTGTGGAAGAAGAGTTACACTTGGCAAGACTTTTGCCAACTTGGTAAAAGTTAATTTAAAGTTGAAACCAGAAAAGTGTGTGTCCGGAGTGCAGTTTGGGAAGTTTTTGGGGTATGCGATAAGTGAGAAAGGGATACAGCCTGATCCAGACCAACTTAGTGCTTTATTGCAGATGGATCCTCCTCAGAATATTAAAGAAGTATAAAGATTGACAGGGAGGTTAGTTGCTCTAAACCGTTTTATCTCAAGGTCCTCGGACAGGTGCGCCCCGTTTTTCAAAACTTTAAAGGGTGCCAAAGAATTCAACTAGTCTGCACAGTGCGACCATGCCTTTGATGAAATAAAAAAGCATTTATCCTCCCCCAAAAATCTGTTTAAACATGTTGATGGAGAAACGTTGTATATATATTTAGCAGTCTCCGAATGCGCCATAAGTGCGGTGCTAGTAAGAGAGGTGGACAATTATCCTCGTCCGGTGTACTACATCAGCAAAAGCCTGATGGATGCTGAAAAAAGATATCTAAAACTTGAAAAGCTAGCACTGGCATTAGTAATTGCTGCTAGAAAGATGAGGCCTTACTTTCAGTCTCATGCTATTGTCGTCCAAACATCTTTTCCCTTGAAAAATGTTCTTCAAAAGGCCGACATATCAAGCAGAATGACCAAAGAGTCAGTAGAATTGGGAGGCTAAGACATTGATTTTACCCCTCGAACTGCAATCAAGGCTCAATCTGTTGCTAATTTCTTAGTTGAGTTCCATTCGGACAAGAGTACTAAACTAGCTACAAGTGAAAAGACTAAGAAGTTATGGGTTGTCCAGACTGATGGTGGATCAAGTACCATTGGTTGTGGTACTGGGATATGTTTAACCTCTCCGTACGACAACAAGCTATATCAGGCTATATGTTTTGCTTTCAGGGCCTCTAACAATGAGTCTGAATATGAAGCTGCTATAGCTGGTTTGAAGTTAGCCCTGATTTGTGGAGGCAAAAGGGTCAGGTTAATGAGTGATTCTCAGCTTCTTATCCATCATGCACAAGGTCAATCTGAGGCAAAAAAGGAGCAGTTGATTAAATATTTATTCATTCTTAAAGAGGTGGCAGTTAACTTCAAAGATATCACCTATGAGCACATACCCAGAACAGAGAATACACTAGCAGACTCCTTGGCAACCATAGCATATTCTGAGTCCTACCCATGGATTCATGTGCAAGAATGCCCATCCATTCAAATCAATCAGAGCAAGGAATAGGAGGAAAACCTGAATATACAAGTGAGTCAACCTAAAGACTGGAGGTATCCTCTTCTTCAATACATTTCAGATGGCATCTTGCCTCCGGAAAAAGTAGTAGCAAGAAAAATAAAGTATAAGGCTCGTGGATTTTCGATCATAAGAGACTTCCTTTACAAAAAGTCTTATAGTAGACCTCTCTTGCGATGTTTGGCAATAGATGAGTCCCAATTAGTGTTTTCCGAACTACATGATGGTGAAGGGTCAGCACACTGTGGTTATAGAGCTTTAACCCGAAGAGTCTTGTTGGTCGGATACTATTGGCCCTCCATAATGGAAGATGCCAAGGAATTGGTGAAGAAGTGTGATCCATGCCAAAGATATGGTAATGAAATTCATATCTCAGTTGTCCCTTTGGAGTCGATTTCTGAGCCAATACCTTTTGCTCGTTGGGGACTGGATCTGGTGGGATATACAGGCTTCAAGATAAAGATGGAAGGATCATAAATCACCCGTGGAACATTGAACACCTCCGGTTGTATCTAAAATGAAAGTTATGTAAATATTTACTTGTTTAAAGTCCATGTAAATATTAGGGGGCATACTCTTTCCTACCCTGGTGGCGCGGGGAGGTTTTAATGAGGTGTCTGGGTTTTTAAATAAAATATGATGCCTTCTTTAAAATATTTGAAGTGGTTTGATCTGATGGAATGATGACCATTTAAACATCTGTCATCGGAGAATTTAAACACTCTCACCTTAAAATACTTGTAAAATAACTAGGGGCTATTTAAACATCAGCCATCAAGATTGGGCAAACATAAAACAAGGCAAGAATTGTGCAAAATAAATCTGCCCGACTAGCACTGGGGAATGATATTAAAACATGTAAGAATGCCTTGGCCATCCAAAGACTTTGAAGTTTTAGAAGAAAAGGCTTATCCGGGCACGAGCCGGACACGATTACAAAAATACCTTGGCCAAGGACTTTAGTTTGACATGAGGATAAAAAACTAAAGATAGTTAAAATTTTAGGGCTGGACTCCTTAGAAGTTCCTGCTTCGTCTTGCTTCTTCTTTGGGTCTTTGGGTTCATCCTTGGGGATCTCTCCGATCCCTTCTTCTTCATCAGTGGTATCATCATAACCACTGGAATAGTTGTGCCTATCGCTATCTACCATACTATGGAATGGGAGGTCTTCGTATTCCACATACTGCCATAGAGAACCAAGCGTCCTCTTCGGGAATGTTCGATGAAAAAGCAAGACCATGTCATATTTGACTTCAGCATACCTCTCTTCTTGGGAATCTATCACCTTGTTGGTGTATGCATTGATCTTGGCATGGATTGTCTTCTCCTGCTCCTTTATCAAATCATCTTTCTCCTGGGTGACTCTAGACACAACATCTTCGAGAGAAATTTTGTCATTGGTTAGGGTTTGGATGACATTGTCCCTGGCCTTCACCTCCTCCTTCGAAGCGGAGAGATCCTTCTCCAAACCAGAACACTTAGTTTGGAGTTCTTTGTTAACCATCTCCGAAGTGGCCAGCTTGGTGGCCAGGTCCTCCTTCCCCTTCTTCAACTCCTCGATCTCTCTCCTTAATGTCTCAACACTCTGATTGACGTTAAGGAGGTTGTTAGATAAGCTCTCTTTGTCTGCGTTGAGTGTGTTGATAAGGGTAGATTGGCTTCGCACTTGTCTCTCCAGGTTGAGCACCAGTTGAATGTTGCTCAGCAAGGAGTGAGTCACCATGTCATTCTCCCCTGAAACAGAAAAATACTTACCATTGAAAGTAACCATGTTTGAGGAGCTTGGAGGAAGGTAAGGGCCAGCAAAGTCGTCTTTTTCAAGGTCTCCAAAGTAAAGGCCAATGTTTTGAAGGCCACTAATGTCTACTCCATCAATGTTGGTATCCCCTCCGGTACCCTCTCTGGTGTGTAGATCACTTGGTATTTGCTCTGCCAATGTGGGGTCTGTTGGGTCGGTTGGAGGAAGAAACTCCGGAGGCGGGAGAGCGACTTCATCCCCCGAGGAGATTTTATTTTTCTTGGCTTCCCTATCTCCACCATCTGCTCCCCGTTTTCGATCCTTCTTGGGAGCCTTTGAAGGATTTGGAGGTCCACCTGCCTCTTTGATACTCTCACCTTCAACCACTTGAAGTAGAGTAGCATCGATTCCCCCCTGGCCCTACACTTTCTGATTTGCTGGGACGATCTCCTCAACACCACCTTGAGCGACCTCAGTTGCATCTTGTTTCTTCTTGCCTTTCTTGCCCTTCATCTTACTTGGGGCTTTTGCTCTGGCAGGCAAGGCCAACTTCCCATCCTTCTCCTCTGTCCTCTGCAGGATGACACCCGGAGGAAGTAGTGTGGTCAATTCCTCCCAAGTAAGGTCTCTCCGGCCAGTTGTGTTCTAGAGATGGGACCTCACTAAATTGCCGGCAGTAAAGCAATTGTGGAAACGATTTCCCCATTTGTCAGCAGCCCAAGCATTCAGCTTGGCACAAGTTGTCTGCCTCTCCTCCACATAGTCGGAGAACTCCTTCGGCAGCACTACCCAAAGAAAACGAAGAGAAGTTTAGAAGCATATTTTTTATAAGGAAAGAAAGACAAGCATGCTTAAATATTTACGTGAACTTTTCCATCTGCTGGTGAGCATGCTAGGGTTGACACCAGCTTTGATTTTCCTCCCATTTTCCCAGGCACCACTAATGAACAAGAATTAGGTCTTCCAATTCTTATCCGATTCAAGCAAATCATCCACCATTTTGAAGTTATCTCCCATATTGTAGTGGTAGAAAGGGAAGACATGGTTCTTGCAAAGGCTAGCCACAACAGCAAATTTCTCCATTGGAAGTGGTATTCCGGAGAGTCTAAAGGCCATAATGCAGGCCATGAGGGTGTACCAAGCATTGGGACTCAGTTGGCTTGGACAGAGCTTTATCAGATGAAAGTATGTGAGAATCTCTCGGTTCAAAGGAAATCTGAGCCCCCAGTTGAACAGCTCCGTATAGATAACTATCTCGCTCAGATTACAGTCCATTGGGGTCTCCGGAGTGACCGGTATCCTCACCTTGACAGACTCAGGGATCCCTCACTTCATCCGGATCCGGCCTAACTCAGCAGTGTGAGTGTAGACATAGTTGATGTTCTGCATGGCCAGCAGATACTTTACGCTCATCTTGTGGAAGCAGGGTCCCACTTTGCCTTCCAGGGACTCCAGCAGGTCCGGATGTTTCAAACACAGCTTCTCTTTACCCTTTCCTTTTTTGCCAAAGGCATCTTCTTGTCTGATCGGAGACGTCGGTCTCAAATGGGGCTTCTTCTATGCTGTCCTCCATCACCTCTTTCATCACCATGGAAGGTTTGTCAGTTGTAGCTGGTGGGGAGTGCTGGTGGCAGGCTCTGTAAGTTGTTCGGACTGTTGAGCGTCACCCTCTCCTAAGGGTCTGGTGTCCGGCTGGGGCTCAGGTCTGGAGGGCTCATTTCGAGAGCTAGTTCCAGTGGCCTCCGGATCAGAGGATTTATCCTTTGGGACTCTGATAGATTCCCCTGATTCTGTAGCTTTGTTCTTGGCCCCAGACTTAGAAGGCCCTATTTTTGAGGACTTAGATTGTGAAACGACAGCTTGGCCCTTTACTAAGCGACCTGTTCTGCGAAGTGTAACCTTTTCTAGGGATTTTTCAGCATCTGACCCCATGGCTATAAATTGAGAGGGTCTCCTTGTGCTTGATACGGCTTTTTCCCGTTCAACAATGGGCTGTGACTCCTGAACCAAAGAGCCTGATACAATGGGCGAAAGACTTGGTTGAAATAACCTCATGGGTTTGGAACTTCTCGCACAAGATGAACCTCGATCGGCCTCTGAAGATGGTGTTTCAGGCTTGTCGTTTGGAGAAACTGGAAGACCCGCAACAATGCGCCTTTCTCGCTCAACCCTTTGCGCTTTTTCTAACTCCGAAAGATTAAGCCACCCGCCTTTTACCAATGCGTTTCTTGCTGTGAACATAAACCTACACCAAAATAATTTTGAGAAGAGAAATGAAAACTTTGAGATGAAGAAATGAGAGAGTAATGAAGATGGTAAAACAGTGAAAAGAAGTAATTTATACTAGTAAGATAAAAAAAGTTGCCAAATACCTAGGAGAATACGAAAAGACAAAAGTAATGATTGAAGGCGGCGCTAACGTCATGGGTATTAAATAAAGAGGTTACGTTTTGGGATTAGTGGGACCGCCGTTCTAGGAGAAAAACGACTGGTGAGGCAAATCAAAAGATGCCACGTGTCCCCCGATCCATAGCAGAACTTTTGAACTTCTGAGAAGTATTCAGTCCGGATAAATCCTGAGCAGAACACTTAAACAGTCCGGAAAGTGTTACTAGTGCCTAAGAATATTTTTTAGGTCTTACCAAAAGCCTTCGATAAAACCTAAAAAGGGGCTACTGATGAGTCCGGAAATATTCGCCACTCACTGTAGAAACCAGACAGGGGCAATCCGGACAATAATCACCCACTGAACCATCCGAACAAGACAAAAGTACTAAATAACTAATCACCTTTTGACTAAGCTAATTGCTAATCTGCTTAATAAACTAATGAGTTTTTGAATTCGACACGGTTTCATAAATTTAACTCGAAAGCCCATATGACCCATAATTAAGGGTATAAATACCCAACCACTTTTATTAATGAGGATAATGAACATTTAATACAACCAGACAGCTTAAATCTCTCACTACAAAACACTTAAACACTTAATACCTTTGAAACACCACAAAACATCTGACCAAATTACCCTCAGTCGAAAATAATCCACACCAAAATCTAAACCAAATCATTATATAAATGAATATTTAAATCATGTGACTAACGTTAATTAATAATATATAATAATATCAATCAAGTTTATGTTTAAAAATATATATGTATAATATCCATGATTTCAGGATATAATAAATCAAATATAAATATTCATAGTTTTATGTTGGTGAGTAAAAAATTGATATGAATATTTTTGATGATTCAAATATATGATGCTCATGTAACCAAATAATATATATAAAACATCATTATATAGAGCAAAATAATCAATATAATTGCAACACACAATTTATATATTAACGTTGGAGACTCTAAATCATTTCTAAACCTTTTTCTTCGACTCAAATATTTTGATCGGACCATATATTTACTTAGCACTACATCGTTTATGTAAAACAAAACGATGACCCTTGCACGTTATCTAGACCTAATGAGACATAATTATCACCATCAACGAAGATGTTGATAACTTCTACTATTAGTTTATTGGTTTTCTTTCAAGGTGAAATGTTTTCGCTCCCGATTAGCAAAAAAAAAGGTAGTCACATCGATTTTGTAAAAGAAATCGACCCTGTAAAATTGTAAACTAACACCAATGAGATATGAAATGAGAAGATCAAGGTCATTGGATCAACAACGGGGACTAGCTAGAATTCACCTTTCGACCTGTGGGTCTAAGCTCCGAATAATCTATGACATTGTTTGCCGCGTATTTTTTTTATCATAAATATATGAGTGGGACGTGAAATATGAAGGAAATCAAATATTAATGACTAGACTTGATAGGCATCGTTAATATGAGCATGTTGGAAGAAATTTCTATTTGGATACAGGTCGGTCAAAGCCACCCTTAGTGATGTAGGTGCTAAAACTTATCCACGTGTTTTTGTGACTACAATGCTAATAACATAAAAAATTTCATATAATGCACATACAACGCAATGATCTACCACATGAACATGATCTGACTTTGATTTCTACAAGAATTTATCACAAAACCTACTTAAATGTCATAAAGAATGTATAATCACGTTCAAAGAGAAATTGTATTTCCCAACTTCATTATGTAAACATGTACCAAACAGGTCATCCTCCTTTTCCTATTTAGTGTTCATATCATTATAACCATCGTGATCAATTATTTATAGGTTTTTATTTCAAGGCACCCTCAAACTTGAAACTATTGGATTTCTTAAGGATACTTGATGAGGATCACCATTATTATTGTGTATGTCATTTTGGGATCTAATTAGTCATTGATGCTACCCTTTGAGCTACAAGCTTTGAGTTTTATTCTTAGTTGGCACAACTGAATAGCTCTCATCAAGAGTTTTGTTATAATTTTTTTATTGTATATATTTCCTCTATAGATTTTTTTATAAGAAAGCAATGAACCAATCTTTAGAGATCCTGCACTAGGGAAGTACTCTTTGAGCTTTTGTATTCCGTATTAAGTAATTCAGGTATCCTTGAAGGAATGTTTTGTTTTTGTTATTAGATAATCTTTATTATATGTTTGAATACTGACTCATATTATTCTTCATGAGTTTTGCTATTTATGATGTTAACACATATGTAAACAATTTATTATATATTATTTCCAACCTCGGTGGCGCATGAAGGTTTTAAAGAGATACTTATCTTTGATAAATGTTTATTCTTGCCTTTACATGCATCTCATTTTATTGTCTTGCATTATTCTTCCATAATTTAAAATGAAACAAACCAAACTGACTTATATGGGATAAGTCTGCATGCCTAAGAGAAATCTACAAAATTAGGATGGCTTCGACCTAGCTTCAAAAACATAACAAACGGTACAAATGCACATAGCATTCAGCCCTTACAATCTTTATTACAAACAAAGTCAAAATTGACAAAAGGTAAGATTAAGTATAGGATTCAGCCCCTTCAATAACTTCAGATTCCACATATATCAAAATAATAAATAAATACAAGATAAGCATGAACATCATTTTCAGTTTTTAGGGAGATTCAACCATCCTATCTTTGAACAATAAAAAAGTATAAAAATACTCCATGGTGTTCAAGTACTCCTCACTTAAACAGAATATGACGATTATCCTTAAGAGAGTCATACATCCTTAAAAAATACAATTTTTTTTATTTCTAGACATAATCCAAACAAGAATATCTTGTGGACCTTACTCAAAAGTCGAGAATTTAAATATAACGATTCTAATTAGATGTAACAAAGAACTGGGAAACACAGTTCTTATTTACACAACATAAAAATAAACAAATAACATAACGAGTAATAAATATCATTGTGTCAATAAGATAACAAAAATTACATAACCATGGGACTTGGTTCACATAATTTCACCAAAACATGGAGATTTTAGTCATCAACATTGCATTAAAGGATAATATATATATATATATATAAAGACAAGTACAAAGAAAAATTATTGGGGTGTTCAGGCCACCTTATCTAGCTGAACCTCCTTCTTCGATTATCATCATTGTAAGATCTTCTCTGCTAGCAACATCCTACGCTCCACTTAGAGGGGGTAGTAAAATAAATTACCCATGACGCACACTAGTTGGAAAAAAAATGTCACCCTACCCTCCATATTTTTCAGAGACTCGAATCAACTATTGCCTATGAGCCTCAATGATCTGGTCATACACTATATAACCAGTATTTTTGGAAGATATCAAACGTTCATGCTCAAAAGAACTGACTAACTTGTACTTTTAAGGTCTCTTCTCCTTGGGTAAATAGCTCCACAAGGTATATAGCCCAAGATTAAGATATTTTGCATGAAATGTAGCAAGAGTCTTTTCTCCGCTTAATATATGGCATCAATGGTTGCTTCTAACATTTCCTCCTCAAATCCAATAACTTTTGTGGCCCACTTAGCACGTTTGGCCTGTAAGGTTTCTTAAATATCTTTCTTTTGGGATAAGACATCTTCAACATGTGCTCTCAGCTCATTCATCTCCAATTAGCCTATGGTACGTTCGGTTTCCCATTCCTCTTGTGCTTGGGCTAGCTCAACATTGATTTTATTCAACTTTTATGGGTTATGGAGATGGATTTGGCTTGAATCCTAGTCACTCTATGTAAAAACCCTCTAAAACCAAGAAAAGATAAATATTTCCCAATAAAACCTTGAACACACCATGAAGCCTTTCAATAAACTATTCCTAGGAATAAACGCTCTTGAAGCCGAATACCATTCTCATACTTCACTTCAAGTTTATTTTTCAGTACCAGTTTGGATACCAAATAATGGTCAAGTCTTGCCTTCAGCTTTAGGTTGACATCATACTCAGTCAAAAAGGTCTAACCAGACTCTACTATGTCTTCCAAAGGCTCACCAATAGCTTCCAATGGTGGCCAATGATCAGCCCTTAAATTGGAAAGAGTATGGTTGGCAGAGTTCAAGGTAATCAAATCATTATAGAGTGTATGTAAAACAAAGACAATCGTATAAATTTTAAATACATAAACAAGTGAAGTATAAACATACCTCAACACCAAGGCTCAAATGTTTGTTGGTTAAATCCAAAAATGACAGATGGTTGGGTAACTATCTCTCGTTGTCTGCAATAATAAATTGCTTCATAACCTATGTGATATCTTCCAAACCAAACACATGCAATTTAAGCAACCCAATTTTATCCACCTATGTACCTGTTTTATTTGGCACATCATGCATGCACCCATCGTCAATATACTTTCAAATCACTTTAAGGGTATAATGACTTATCACATGAATCTTTCAGACTTCGACCAAAGTGAAGGAAATATCATCAATTGACCCATGGGCACAGAGTTCTGTAGGTAATTTAACAAACTTCTCAGCTTCAGTAACCGATGACTCAACTATATTCGACAGATCAACTAAATGTCTAACAAGCACTAAGGCTTTGGGATCTTCCAACATCGCTACATTAGCAGAACCCTCATGCAACATTTCACCATTACATATGGATTTGATCTTCATATGAGACACATGTGAAACACTTTTTTTCTGGTAACTGCTTAGCCCTCTGCATACCACTTTCGTCAGTCTTGGGTTTTTTTATATTGGAAGACCCCTCACCAACAACCCTACTTTATTTCTTATCGATTAACCGCCCTATCACACGTGAAACTTTGAATTCAACCTCATCGAATACCTTGTTCCTCACAACTTTAATGTCCAAATTTAGACCCACATTCACCAAGGAGGCTTTACTTTTTTCCTTCACAAATAAAAAGTTAAACAACTGGTTATAAACGCAATTCATTGATCACAACCCCATTGGAAAGGATTGGAGGAACCTCATCACACATACCCAAATCTGTTGCCGTAAGTATCAAATACTTTCCAACAATAAAAAAAAATCTAGAGCCACTGATTTTAATCTGGCTTGATAGATCTATATCTATAGAGCTAAGAATGATTACTTTAACATTAGATCTCTCAATCAACATTCTACTTATTCTGTAGAATCTCTGTCACTATGGACGTACCAACCAAACCCTCCAAAAAAATGGTACATCCACTTATATATTCAATAAAAGGATCATATGCTTTTACATACTTGGGATTAGGTTTATCATTTTTCCTATTGGCTTCAGCAGCCCTTCCGCCACCAGATTCAATTCCAACATTTTTGGTATATTTATCAGGCGATTCAATTTGCTCATGACATTCAACCTTGCCCCTCCGACCGCTCTTTTAAACCTTTGACTTGTATCCCTTATCTTGACACTTTTGGTTTGTTCAATTTTCATAATAATGGGTTTTACAAGAGCGATCCTTCTTATGGATCATCTCACTACAACCTCTCTTCTCGAAGAACCATTTTTTTGTTGTAGTGACAACAACAAACTTTGGAAGTTTTTTAGGAGGACTATCACCCCCCCCCCTCCACCTTAGCTCATAGCTGATATCTGTACATGGAAATACCTTGATGAAAACATCATTCGAACATAGACTTGTTGGCTTTAACATATTTTGGCACTAGCACAAATCTATATGAATACCTCATTTAAAAAGCCTTGATTACCAACTTTACATCATCTCTTTAGGCATATGTTGGTTTCTTAATGAATACCTCTTTGGCAACAATACACATAAATAAGAAACTTTATCACACACACATATCATATCCAAATGATGCAAGATATATGAGTTTATTTTAGAATTACACGTGCAAGAAAATTGGATCTTAGGGGCAGCGCCAAAACCATGTGAAGTGCATTATTTTGATCTATGGTAGGAATAATATTGAGAGAAATGACATCCTTTCGCGCATGTATCTTATTTAACATGGCTTATTGTAAGTATATTACATCCCCAAATTTTTATATCCTTTTATTTGTAATGTCAAAGATATTGTGCTAGATGGAAATTATAGTTATCGGATTGTAGCTAGAATAATACTATACAACGTCGAGGATAATTGGTCACCCGTGAAACAAGAATTGATTATCGAATTAAATGAGAACTAATATTTTTGGTTGGACGTGTATGGTACCTAAAGTGTTTTAAATAAAATATTGAACGGGTTAACTTGGTTTAAAAGTCATCCGGCGGACCATAGATATTAGATGATATTACGCCACATCATGAATATTATAGCCATTCGAAATTAATACGTAGTATGCAACTTTTTCTCTCAAATGATCAATGTCATATTTAACTTTACATAGTTTCTATCACAATTAAAACCTATGAAAGAGATTGAAATCGCTTTCGTGCATAACTGTTATTTTGTATTCGTAGGTAAATCGATTAATTTATGTTATATTACGTTTATAATATTTTCTAATTCTTATATTATTTTTTTGTAGGTTTATATAGAGGAACACATACCGATTCCAGAACTATAATCCATTTGGACATTCTTCTATATCGAAGAATCAAGTGCATGGGCAATGAAGTACTACTCACAACTTAACAAATATTCAAAAAATGAAGCCAACAGTCTTTTTTGACCCAAAAGTAACGCATTTGACCAAAGATGTGTAAATATGTATGATGCCAAATATGATGCTTTATTATGTCAATTTTTCATTTCCAACTTAATTGTATAATGTTTGATTATGCCATTTTCCTTTCGAACTTAACTACACAATGTTTGCAATTGGTTTTGATTGTGCTTTAACTTGTTTAATTCACGTGCAGAGATAAGAAACGCATATGGGCATTCTTTTGTTTTGTTTACTTAACCAAATTTGTTTAATTTGTTTGGTTTTGATACTTTCGAACTTATTAGGGTGAGTGATATATCATGTGCATAGATAATAAAATATCTCAAAAATTACATTAAAACACTTGTCAATAATCCATTCATCCTCGTTTGTTATTATATTATTATCCATTATCAGTCACTATTTGATTAAACTTCATGGATTATGATATTTATATATCACATGTCAAAATTAGATTAGTTTTCGCAGATTCTGATATCCATATCTGACACTTGTGTTGGATTATACTATCCTGAATTTATAATGTACAAATAAAAGCTTAATTCACGGTGAAAATAAACCATACACACTAAGAATAAAATATGATTGTGGAATGCTGCCAAAGATTCAAATTTGAAGAAATCCACCAAAGAAGTAGGGAAAATATGCCAGAATATGGAGAATGATGTTTTGATGCATTGGTTTGTAAGTCGTACTACCTCTGTAATGTCGACCGTTCAATTCTACCAAAACTCCTCATGCAGTCGGGAAGATGTAAAAAAAAGGAGACATTTAAGAACCATGAGATGACACGTGGTTTTTTACATTAGATACAAAGAATGCCAAACTACGTTTGAGCTGTACAAGAGTGTGTTCATGGACACATTAACAAAAGAACATATGAATAACATGA